>OY829127.1:2221795-3587066 GCA_963691645.1 Pelosia muscerda | reverse complement strand
TTGAAGTTCCAAGTTAGACTGGTTGGACTTTTGAGGGCTCGAACTACCCGTAACGACTGACATAGATGTTTGTATGGCAACCGGGACCGACGGCTTAAAGTGCTCTCCGAGGCACGACCAGACCAGTGCAAACAGCCATATTCATGCATACAACTTTTTTGCACTGAGCGGGGATCGACTCCGCACACTACCACCACGCCACGGAGGCTTCATTCATTCACTCAGTCTCTCTTATATTGAATAAAATGTATGTATGTCTTGTTCCAGGCCTGTGGACCGCCAATCCAGTTGGAACCAGTCGACTTAAGCCTCAAGCGACGCCCGCCGACGCCCAGGAGACGAACACGAATCATTGGTGAGTTGACCCTCGTTTATAGAACCTGGGGCTCTAGCCAAAATGCATTCGTTCCGAATCTACATTCGTCATCGCTCTGAAAATGTATGGGAGTGACATTTGTTGTCGAATGTCATGTGATCCGATTCCGACAACAAATGTCACTCCCATACATTTTCAGAGCGATGACGAATGTAGATTCGGAACGAATGCATTTTGGCTAGAGCCCCCGTTATCTTTATAAGTAGATACATATATAATATGATCACAACTGCATATCTCTGAAGAGGTACAATAACATCCACATTTCGCCAATTATGATTTTCGGTTCTGTGAGCCATTGCCGTCAAACGGGCGCTTTGCCATAGGCGAGCTAAGAGTAAGTGTACTTACTGTAGAATCTATACATCTATACAAATAAATAAATAATGGAGTGTCTGTTGGTAATATTAAAATAACCGCTTTCTACTACATGCATATGAATGTATATACGGTACGCATACCAAAATATATATTTTTAAAATTTCTGTCTGTCTGTTTGTTTGTTCCGGCTAATCTCTGTAACGGCTGGACCTATTTGGACGGGACTTTCACGGGCAGATAGCTTATGTAATAAGGAGTAACTTAGGCTACTTTTATTTTAGAAAAAAAAAAATGATGTTGCCTAGTAGATATAAGGGACTACCTGGTTAATTATATCGAAGAATGAAGCGTCGAAATATAATACGTGTACATATTTTTTTTAGTCCAAAATTTTCGACGAAGAAAATATTCTAAACAAACTCTACACAATATGCCCTAGGATAAATTTCACTTATAGCAGATTATACTCAGGGTTAGGGAAACCCTCCAGGCATACTACATATATTATTGGCGTAGAAATCATTACAATTTAGCAACAGAAAAATTATACCGCTTAATTAACATTATTGACTTTCCATCGTATCAGTAAAGCGAACGATAATTCATAAAAAAATCGCTACAAAAAATACAAATGGCGCCATATTGCGAATTAATGTTTTTTTCATGAAATTATTGTTTCATTTAGCTTTACTAATACGATGGAGAGTGCATTACGCTAGTTAAACGGTTGAAAAAAGAATTGCATTCGTAATTTTTTATGCCAATGTGTAGTATACTAGGATTACTACCAGGGGCCTTCGGCTTCGGGAGCGTTTCCCTAACGCCCTGTAAATAAAGTTCTCGCATGTGAATTGTTGCCAAAAAATTTACAAAGGGTTTAATCGGTTCTTTCCTATTTAAAAATGCTCTAAATAAGTTTTCACTTCGAAAATGATTGTCTCTTAGCAATGTCAATGAATAGTAGTCAGTCAGTTTCACGGTAGCGCTGCGTTAGTTGCGTTAGTAGTTCGTTTAATTCACGACGATGCATGGTACGAGGCGAGAAGTGCGCCTCTCCATAGCCGGGGGCTAGACGGGGACACCGTAGTCCCTACACCCGACGGAGGTCAACTCGAACAAGAGGGCCCTGGGTTTGCAGGGGTGCGGGGGATATGTTGGCTACTATCTCACCTTCGGCAACTAGGGACTCAAAGACGGCGTGTGTTTAAGTCTGTTCGAGTCCGACATTATAAAATTGTAGACTGTCGGCCCCATAACATAAGTCATCTTTTCGGATTTTGTTAAGTTCCTAACTATTGCCTCTAGTTTATCACGATATCACGTTTGGCAAGGATACGTATGACAACTTTAACTAAGGACTTGTTAGTTAAACTGCAAAAATCCTCAAAAATAAAAATGGGATCTCAGTCCACACATACACCGATTTTCAGGTCACTGAATTTTAGAAATTGGTCCGTATTCGGATCGGATCCTTACATACACCGCGATTGGTTTATTACTATAGTCTTTTCAACCGGAACCACGCAATCTACTTCTAGAACCCAATGCGATTGGAACTAAACGGTAGGGATCTCTATAACGAAGTAATAGTATCAATAGTAAGTCGTGCGTACGCAAGGCCGACGGGACGACCCGGATATGATCTGGCGGACCTCGAGTAGACAAAGACATACCTACTTTATTAGACGCCTAGGACTGCGTTTCCCAAACTTTTGGACCATTCACTCCTCAGTGCAACTGCACTCATATCTAGCGATTATGAACAAACAAACGTGAGATTTTAAATCTGACCAAGACCTTTCAAACTAATGAAACAGCATCATAATTAGTACAATAATTTTTGCGTATTAAACGGAGCATCGAACAAGAATTCCAGAAATAAACATTCTTTTACTATACATAATACTAATTTACATAACCCAAGTTTAAATGTCCTCAATGTACAAACCTGACCACTTTATAAAAATAATAGTATTCATAGATTATTGGTAATCAACTTTAAAAGAGACTTCGGGCGCTTGAAGGACCCGGGACGAAACCGCGAGGGGGCCTAGCCAAAATGCATTCGTTCCGAATCTACATTTGTCATCGCTCTGAAAATGTATGGGAGTGACATTTGTTGTCGAATGTCATGTGATCCGATTCCGAGCCCCTTGTTTTCTAACGCCTATGTGTGTTCTGGTGTTATTCTAATTAGTCCCCTTTTTATCATTAGAGGAAGGGGGTCACCACAAAGAGATGTCCCCGGGTCTGCAGGGGTGCTAGACGTCTTGCATAATCTCACCTCCGGCAATCATAGACCCATAGACCGCTGCGTGCATTTTTTTGACATAATCACCTCCACCGCCTTTATCGGAGGTGGTATCTGTGAGGATTTTTCACACAATAAAAAAAGTCAGTCAGAACAAGCAATAATTACCTATATTATGTATATATATTTGCTCTGTTTCAAATATATATAATATGCAATTAGTAGACTTGCCGTAGCAGGTTCGAAACAGCCATGTACCTTTCACTATTACTTTTAATTAACTACACCGATGTAAGCGAAAGGGCTGTGTACAATCAGGTAATAGTGCGTGCTAGGTAGATACTTTGAGAACTTTCAAAAGTACAGGAAAGTAAGTACTAGTTCATCTACACTAATATTATACAGAGGAATTTATTTTTGTGTGTGCCATCATTCTCTGAACCTTTTCCCAACTTAGTTGGGGTCGGCTTTCCAGTCTAACTGTGATACGGCTGAACTTAAATAATATATTCCGTGAAGTGACTGCCATATGACCTCCACAACCAATGGTCCAATGACCAATGGCGATATCGAAGTTCCAAGTTAGACTGGTTGGACTTTTGAGGGCTGACATGACAACCGGGACCGACGGCTTAACGTTGTGCTTAACGTGCTCTCCAAGGCACGACCAGACCAGTGCAAACAGCCATATTCTCGCATACAACTTTTTGCACTGAGTGGGGATCGAACCCGCGTCCCGTGCTTAGCACTGCAAATATTTGTATGCATATGTGGTGTTAGAGACAGAATATTATCACCCTATCTCATCCAAAGAGTGTCGTAATAGGCGACAAAGTATAAAAATAGTTTTTTTTAACTGATATGAGTTATAAACTCGGTTATTTTTATAAAGTTATCATTAGAGGAGCAAAGAGTGCGAGTGACATACATATCTTTACATAAAATCTAGACGTGAGAAAGTGACGGGATATATGAACCGCGAAACGTTTTTTTTTCTAAATCTAATCTAAATCTAAATCTAAATTAAAGTCTATGGTAGCCTAGTGGTATGGGTAATGGACTGCTGAGACGAGGTCACTAGTTCGATCCCAGGTTTACCATGGCACACACCAATGACTGCGATGCTTTTCGAAGTTATGTGTATATTTAGCGCAGATCTATAAGTGCCCGGTTAATGGCAATAGGCTCGCCTATTACATTGGGACCTAAACATAAACTGGCGGAATGTGCGTGCCAGCACCTCTGCCTACCCCTTCGGGGATATAGGCGTGAGTTTATGTTATGTATGTTATATTGCAGTAAAGTCAATGTTTCTACACTAAAAGTCACAAGTCACAGCCAGTAACATTTTAAATTCGATAACGTGGTGATGAAGTAGTCTGTGGGTCTATTTACGCTAGTACTATTAATATGTATGGTTATGCGAAATTCCTCCTATTCCCAAAGAGGGCTATGTGCCAAATATCAATGCAAATACAACATTAAAAGATGCGCTGGAAGGCGCGGTTTGTACGTACGATGTATCTAGGACAACGCTGCACCTGTATGTAATAGGGATGGGAAAATATCGATATTCCACTATCGGTAATTCAATTCTCATTTATTTTCTGAACAAACATATATCGTGTAGAAATTACAACAGTATAAACACATGGCAATCAATAAAAATTTAAATGTCAACCGTTACTTATCTCATGTTAAAATTTATCAATAAAAAAGTCATGTGATATTATTATTATCATTGAATATAAACAATATTATGCCCCTAATAATAATAAGTTTGCGTTTAAGCTGGCGCATGAGGAACATAAATAAATTCGTGTATGTCGGCATTTGTTCTATTGTATCGTGTATTTTAAACGTCGAAGAATAATATTTTTCTTTGTATTTGTCTTGACCTACAGCACAGGCGACTTATATCTCCTCCCCGATATATATTCGCACTTAAAATCACCAGTAAACTAAGCATGGTGGTGCGGTGTCCTAAAGAGGATATCATAAAACCCCGACCAGTCTTAACCTCCACCACAGGCGACCTATATCCCATGCCCACGCCCTATAGACATTCGAACGTGGATATACCAGCAGCCACAGCATGGCGGCGCGGTTATCTAAAGAGAATATCAATCCTCAACCGTTCTGGACCCCCCGCATAGGCGATCTATATTTTCTGTCCCCTTCCCTTATATATAGTCAAACGTACAAATACCAGCCTACTTACCAAGATGGCGCGGCGTTCACTGAAGCCGATGAGAGTTATCGATAGATATTGATTTGTCTACTTCATGACGATTTTGCAACGTTTTTATTATTCAAAGAGAAGCTTAGAAACGTGTCCACGCCGCCATTGCTGAGGCTGCAGGGGCTTTTGCTACTAAGACGAGATGTTAATTGTAGTTCAACATTGTAATAAAACTAGTCCATAACGTTTTATTAAAACAATTACGTTTTACAATTGAATACAAAGGGTTCGTGTCAAGATACTGTAAAATTACTGGCTCTTGTTCAAACGTCTAACAATATTGCTTATAGCTTTATTTCAAAAAACAACTTTTTGTGTGGTTACACAATTACTTAGGTGTTACAATCGCAATGATGGTATTCATAATTGGCTTAGTTAATTAATCTGTTGATTAGTTGCAGATAAATATTAATGAATGGATTAAAGGATGATTATTCGTTCACTTCTGAATAGATCTTACTTTTGTTATTTAGCTATGGCTTATTTTAACTCGTTTCAATAAGGAGGTGGTTTATCGCCAATTATAAATATTATTTATGATCTTGTTTCGTTCTTCAAGGACGATGTCTATAAATAAATTATCAATCGATCAATCAATTAGCCTATTGCAGTTTACTACTGGATATAGAGGTTTCTTTTAATGTTAGGAGGTTCTTCTTCTGTCGAATCGATGGCATTTTTGAGTAGCCATCGTGGTGTAGTAATGTGTAGCAATCCTTAAGTTTCACTTCATCTAATAAGTACGTACATACGTTCGTACTATTTTCACGCTTTCAAGATGTGTTTTACAGGGTTTTGTTTAGTTAAAGTTTATGCACAAATACAAAATGATTATACAAATGCCATGGACATTTTCTACTAGTCAACTTTAGGGTGATGCAGAGTTTGTCAAGATAGGTGCTCAAAGTGTTATAGTGAGTTTCCACTCTATTAGGTACCTTTTTCTATTTATTTTCTATTTAGAGATTTCCTTTTCTCGTAGTGATATCGCCTGCGTTTTTCATTAGTCGCCTCTGACGACTTCGGATGAGATGTGGTTACTATTCTTTTTATGTCATATGATAAAAAATTCATGAAATCGTAATTATAATATCGATATTGTCCCATCACTAGTCACAATTCGAAGAACGGTAACATCACGGGCGCGGCAGATGTACATATACTGCGGTGCACACACACTCACAAGAATGTTTGTATTTATATTGAAGACCTATTGCCGGAATATATTTTGACCTCAAAGTGCGAGAGAAACTGATTGGTGGTGGTGATTCTTTCGCTTAAAATAGACCCAGAAAATGCGTACCTACTGTGTGCACTATGCTATTGTCTATGGTATTGGGACTTCTTTTTCCCCACCTAGCCTCCCTTTTTGGGCCATTGTGCCTGCAGAGTTACTGGCTAGAGCAGCCAGCCCAGCTCTGCCCAGAAACGCAGAAGCTTATTGGGGCTTCACAGGCTTCGCGGAGCGACCTCACTGTGCCGAGGATTTGTGATCGTTGGGAGGCTACTGCCTCGCATTCAAGTATTACGTGGGCGGCCGTTTCCTCGGCAACGAAGCAACCCCTGCGGAGGGGGCTGTCTGTTAGACCGATGGTATGTAGGTGTTTGTTGAGGGGGCAGTGGCCCGTTATTGTGTGATATATATAGAATTGTGACGTGATTGGGTCCAAGAAATATACCGGTAACTATATTTACACACGCGAGCACGTTTGAAGATTTATTGAAGACGTACTTTGTACATACACTCGTTGATCTATTCTGTACTTAGAGGTACTTAACTTATGCAATAGTGTTTACTTGACAGAGTCCTTTCGTTTTATATGAGTAACTATTTATACTAGTGGTCGCACAGACCATAATTAATTAAATTAACATTATTATAAGTCTATTGTCATAACTTTCATACTCCTCCTTCCGCGTGATTTTCGTGAAAAGAGGTACCTCTACCCTTCAGAATATCGCCGTTTAATAACCTTGTGTTGTATTTTCGGTGGTGAGTAGGGTAGCCAGAGCTCACTAGAGAGGTTTTGTGTTGTCAGTGGGAAAACCAAAGGCTTATCCTACATCTTTTGCGCTGACGACAGAAAATGTCTCTGTTCTTACAGGGGTTGCGGCACGAGTGTTATTCCTCTGGTGTTACACTCGCCCATAGGCCACGGTAACCACTTACCATCAGGTGGGCCGCGTGCTTGTCTGCGACCTAAGTTGTATAAAAAAACCTATCTTCTTATGTCGTATCGATATGTAGTAATTTGTTTCACGGCAGCGCCGTTGCTCACGGAGAGGGCCCGAGCATAGGTTTCGATCTTCGGGAAGGCTTACTACGTAAGCCTCTTCTATACCTATTAATTTACGAGTATAAATGTATATGACGTTAAAACCTCCTTACTATTTTATCCGTCAGCTGTGAACATTTCAAATATGTATGGGACTGTGTGTTATTACCTAAGCCGAATTAAACACATTTTCTTTGACCCTGTACCACATAAATTTTTCCTCTTTATAATCACTACATAGTATAAAATAAAGTCACGTTCTCTGTCCCTATGTCCCTTTGCATGCTTAGGTAAATCCTTAAAACTATGCAACGGATTTTGATGCGGTTTTTTTTAATAGATAGAATGGTTAAAGAGTTTTATACACTGACGGACTCATAAACTGCATCAAAGTTCAGGTTTACTCTAAAAGGATTTTTTATAATAAGTATGCAAACTTTTTAGATTAAATTATATAAATATGGAAAGACTGGCTCTTAATCTTAAAAAAAATTAAATTTAAAAATAGAACTGCAGTAAAACAAATGAATATAGCCGGGAAAAGAAAATTTACTTGTAGTATCAGATTTGCGTGTTATTTATAGCAAAGTTTTAAATTGATTCTCATTGATTTTTTTTGTTTTGTCAATTGAATTATTGTTACCAGCATAATTGTTGGGTTAGTTTTTTAACACATCGAGAGTTTTTGAACCATAATATGGATACTTCGTCCGAACAAGCGGCACAAATTGTAGCATTGGTGCGGGAGGGCTTGGATCAACGAACGATTGGTAGAAATTTAAATTTAAACCAGTCTACGGTTTCTAGAATATACAGAAGGTTTGTAGAGACAGGTTCTTACAGGAGGAGACGTGGTACAGGCAGAACTCGAGCAACCACAGGTCGTGATGACCGATTTATTGTTATAACTTCCCTGCGAAATCGTTTCCTCACGTCAGTTAACATCAAAACCGAGCTTAATGAAGTGCGTGGAGTAAACGTGTGTGCACGAACAATAAGAAGAAGGTTAAAGGAAGCGGATATCACCCCTTTTAGACCAGCAAATGGTCCAAAGTTGTCTACAGCTCACAGACAAGCTCGCTTAAGATTTGCGCGTCATCACCTGAATTGGACAGAAGAGCAGTGGGCCTCTGTATTGTTCACGGACGAGTGTAGGACATGTTTATATGGTGCAGATGGTCGCAGAAGAGTCTATCGTCGACGTGGGGAGCGATATGCTCAAAGTTGCATTGAGGAGCGTGTTCCTTTTGGAGGCGGTTCATGTATGGTCTGGGGTGGCATATCGATGAACGGGCGAACAGAACTTGTGTTCATAGACATGGTCCGTCAAAACGGTAATAGAGGGGGTTTGACAGCACATCGCTACATAACAGAGATATTAGAAGATCACGTGGTGTCTTACATGGGATTCATAGGCGAAAATTTTACTTTAATGCAGGATAATGCCCGGCCGCATGCAGCTGCACAAGTTCAACATTATTGCGAAGAGGTTGGGATACGTACAATGAATTGGCCAGCACGCAGCCCGGATCTTATCCCATCGAGCATGTTTGGGACAATTTAAAAAGAGCTGTATATGCGAGAAACCCTTCGCCCACGACAGTGGCAGCACTAAGAACAGCACTTTCAGAAGAATGGGACAATATTCCGCAAGATCTTTTAAAAACCCTTATAAAATCTATGCGGAACCGATTAGAATCCGTAATAACGGCACGTGGGGGTAATACACCTTATTAAAACACAAATAAACCCTTGCATAAAGTTTGTGTCTATTGTTAAAACCAATTTTTTAATTAAACCAATTTTTCTTAAATTACTGTTTTTTCTTTAAAAAAAAGTCTTAAGGTCCTTTCCAGTACATAAACTTAAACTTAAAGATATGACCCTACGCTGTTTTAAAGTTCACGAACCAATCTAGAGGTTTCAATTTAAATCTGTATAGAAAGTATGCATACTTGGTTAAAATATTTATTTCAAAGTCGTCTATTACTTTGATGCAGTTTATGAGTCCGTCAGTGTATGTCTTTAACATCATGCTACGACCAACGGGGTGACGCAGACGAAGTTGCGCCGTTCAGCTAGTATTTATATATAGCTACTATATCTTTATAACATTAACTCACATTTATATCAACAAAAACATAATTCTGTCCGTATGCTTTTTAATTACCATAAATTATAATTTATGCGGCCTTTGTAAGCTTTTGTGCCAAATCCGGAAAGCGGGTGGGATTGTGATAAGCGGAGCGAGTAGCGTTTTTGAGTGTCTTACATTTACCCATATGAATTCGTCAACAAATTGGATAATGCAAATGCATCTCTACCTACTAGTGTAACTTCGTTTGCTAATAAAAAAAAATGGTGCGGCAGAGGAAAGGCTCACCGAACCGCTTGGTTCTTGATGGAATATTCTGCACCGTATGCGGGTGACATCTAAGCCCTGCACTTGTTATACTGTGTAGGAAAGGAGAGGGTGGGATTAATTGGAAGAGCTAATATTACATTTTTAAATCATGACGTTTTTGCTCCGGGTTTTTAGATTTCACAAAATCCTAATCTACGGTATGTTCATTTCATACTGTATGATTCATCGATGTAACCTATTATTTCCGTAGGTACTATTATCGAATAATCGAACTTAGTGTAAAAACTTCCCGCTTGTAAGACGATATAACAAAAATGAATTTTAAACAACAAGTTAAAACAAATATTTACTTGTGATGTGAATATCTTTACGTCATTCTTACGCTGAGAAAATTCTGGATGGTTGATTAGTGCTGGCGCTATAAGTAAATGAGTGTGCAAAATGTGAGAACAGTCAACTATAGCGTGATTCCTATATTTAAGACTTCAAATTACAAAATAAATCTTCCGCCAGGTTCGGTCTTTCCATATTTCCAACTTCAACTTTTTCAATACTTGCAATTGGCCTATACGTCAATATACCAAAATTGAAAATAATCTCTTTACAAGTTAAAAATAGCGCCTACTCGTAAATTTATTCTATTTTCTCTATATGTCGATGTATTTTAAATACTTTACAGCCTTTATGGCGTGGCAGTAGTTAAAGCAACTGCTACACAGGAGGGACGGATTCGATCACCGCTCAGTGTAAATATTTGTATGCATGAATATGGCTATTTGCATTGTTCTGGTCGTGCCTCGGAGCCTATAAACATCTGTGGCAGTCGTTACGTGGCTCTAACTCTTAAGAAGTCTAACTACTGGTCTAATTGCAATACTTCGCTTCATCGCCAATGGGTTGCACAGCAGTCAAAAGGTAGGGAATTTACACTAGAATGAAGATATTTTAAATACCACGACAATAATTTCCCAAATCCGCTCCGCTACTCTCAGCCCACTACCCTAACCACAAGATTAAGTTATAAATATGTCTTATTCTGGCGTTAACCGTTCGAATAACTTATATTTAAGTGAAATAAGCTTACTTGGATGTCACTTAGCACTTCGTTGTGCAAACTGTGACTGTTCACAAGTTATGGACTTAAATAGATAGACACAAAGAAGTTGGTTTGGTAATATGGTCGTGAAAGTTTCCTTTAAATCTGACTTTTGTTGTTAAGTTTCCTGTATCAAACTTAGACATTGTTGAGTTAGGCAAGCAATTCATTAGTAATGACACCGACAGGCAAGTAAAAAATCAATCTCAGCAGAGATAAAATCCTAAAAATATGGCAACTTGGCAATCTGTACTTGCGCAATAAGCCAATTATAATTGGCTTATTGCGCAAGTAAGAAGAATAATTATTCTTCTTCTTCTGTCGAATCAATTCATTCATCAAGTCATTTTTGAGTTGCCATCTGGGTGTAGTAATTTGTTTCACGGCAGCGCAGCTACTCACGGAGAGGGCCCTAACATAGGTTTCGCTCTTTGGGAAGAAAGGGAAGCCAATTATAATGTATTTTTTATGCTGAATAATGTCATTATTAGCAGAAAGAATGGTCGGAGTACCATGGAGTTTAGATGCGAGTTAATTAATATGTGTCTATATTCTAGTCTGACATTCATTCTGAGGTTTAGGCTGCCTTCGCTCTCATGTAAGGGAAATAAATAATTGTTGCAGGAAGTAGAGGAAAAGCGAACTCCAAGATTCAAACTCTGGATGCAGTACTCATCTATATGAGCACATCTACCTATGTAAATGTGGTGAAAAGCGCGTTTTCAAAAAGAGTTGGTAACAGTAATTGATTTAAACTGAGATGACGGCCATCTTGAAAATGTAATCGGTTCGCTTAACCACAAATGGCAACCCATCATAAAACATGTTGCGTTTACGTTCACTCACTCAATTGAGGGTGTCCTTCAAAGACAAACATAAACTAACATAAACTCACGCCTTTCTCCCCGAAGGGGTAGGCAGAGGTGCTAGCACCTACATATCGCCAGTTTATGTTTAGGTCCCAATGTAATAGGTGGGGAGCCTATTGCCATTAACTGGGCACTTATAAGTCTGCGATAAATACACACATAACTTCGAAAAGCATCGAAAAGTCATTGGTGTGTGCCATGGTAACCTGGGATCGAACCCGAGACATCGTCTCAGCAGTCCATTACCCATACCACTAGGCTACCGTTGTTACTGTTGTGAAAGATATAATATACCGGTTGATTTTATAGTGGTTTTGGAAAAAAAGAATTTGGGCACAATTTCGATAGTAAAATCGTAAGTCCTAATTTGGCGAAAAAAAAATATTTCTTTTTACACGTCCCATACATTTTTCTGTTCACCTGTACATTATTGCCATACATAAAGTATTTTTTTTTTCTTTAAAATTAAAACTTCCAGTCGATTTTGCTCCAGAAACTGTGTGTGAAACAAAATATTCTTTTTCCAAAACCACTATAAAATCACCGTGTATAGATCTGCCTCCAAATGTTAGTAGGTACACAGAACCGTAGATCTTCCACCAAATATGGTAGATGTGTCGATATATTAAGGTCTAGGTTCGGTTTTTACGACATCACGGTATCTCCCGTCCTAATTGAGCAGTCCGACTGGGGAAGTTCCTCCACCCTACAGAGTACCGAGCCTAATAATAACCTTGTGTTGTGTTTCCGGCGTTGAGTAGGATAGCCAGAGCTCACTGGATAGGTTTTGTGTTGTCAATGGGAAGACCGAGAAACCCTTCTTTGTCTTCTGCACTGACAGCACAGAGACTCTCTTAACCTTCTCCCCTCCATCCTTCCCTTTCCCCCTCTTCTCTATATGGTCGACAGCACGAAAGTGACGCCCCTTATTGCAAACGTCCATAACTTACCGTAACCACTTTCCATCAGGTGGGCCACGTGCTTGTCTGCCACTTAAGTGGTATGAAAAATAAAGGTAAAGAGAAGAGATAGGCGAAGGGTATCTTACTCGTAGTACATTTTATGAAATGTGAAAAAAATCATTGAACTCTCGACACCGCATCGTTACCGACCTCTTGTGAAGGATAGATAGATAGATAGATTACTCTTTATTGTACACCAAAAAACAAAACAATAAAAATAAATACAAGAAAATACCATGGACAAGTAGTGAGAGTTACAGTTTGTTCTAATGTACAATGGGCGGCCTTATCGCTGGAAGCGATCTCTTCCAACCTTATGACAATTCATACGTGACAACTCAGTTTATAAGAGCACTTATGTTCATAAAATTGGTCATGGCTTCAATTCTGCTAGCACACCCGGAACGCCAATATTTTTTAAGGTTCCGTAGCCAAATGGCAAAAAACTGAACCTTTATAGATTCGTCATATCTGTCTGTCTGTCTGTCTGTATGTCTGTCTACATGTCTGTCTGTCTGTTTGTCTGTCTGTCTGTCTGTCTGTCTGTCTGTCTATCTTTCCGTTCATGTCACAGCCACTTTTCTCCGAAACTACAAGCTCTACGCTATTGAAATTTGGTAAGTAGACTTATTCTGTAAACCGCATTAAGAATTTCACACAAAAATAAAAAAAATGCAATAAATTTTAGGCGTTGCTATACTCAGAACTGAAACTCTTTTTTTTTCATTAAACCCATGCAATCTATAGATAGGTCTTCAAAAATACTGTTGAAGTTTCTAACATCATTTTTTCTCTAAACAGAATAGTTTGAGCGAGAAACACTTTCATAGTGGAAAAATGTATCTAACTTCTAAAATAAGAGAATGATAAATCTAAAAAAATATAGGTATGATGTACATTGGCATGCTAACTTCCACCGAAAATTGGTTTGAACGAGATCTCTACTATGTTTTTTAATAGGTACGTCATAAACCGCAATTTTCGTCTTTCTTTCAATTAACTCAACACTTATAAGGCAAAGCGGCTGTTCGCCTATAGGGCTTGTATATAGTTAGTTGCTGATGTTACTTGCTGCTACGGAACCCTTAATGGGCGAGTCCGACTCGCACTTGGCCGGTTTTTTTTATTTAAAACGGCCACGCATTTAATTTCAGCTCACTTTGAACTTTATTAATTTTCCTTATGACAGTATCAACCTTTCACCACACATAACGGCTAATTATATACAGCGATAATATATAAAACATTCGGAGACATTATAAACTCAAAAGCCTGGGTTGCACTATCTTACTTTAACATTAACAGTGCAGTTCGGTCAGGTACAAAACAGGTTGCACCATTTGACAATTGTTAAAATGACGTCATAACTTGACGCTAACTGTAACCGACTACGCTCAAACGTCAAATTATATCAAAAAGATAACTTTAACCGAGCTACTAAATACTCTGGTGCAACACATTTAGCCAAACCATTAGAATCAATGTTACTGTTACTGTTAAATTTGACGGAAACCTTAACTTAAAAGGTAGTTGGTGCAACTAAACCAAAATGTGGAACATTTTATTTAAACGGCCCATTAGTTTTCTCTCAGGTTTAGTGTCAAAACATTTCATAAGTATGCCATGCGGACATATGGCGGTTTAATAAATGCATAACAAGTAGGTTTTGTAGTCACAGTCAGAGCTATATGCTGTAAAATATATTTTTGTTAGTTTCATCATCATCTTTCATTCGTTCCATTCCAGTCGCATCCGAATCCGTTAATCCTTGAACTCCGGGTTTCGCTTTTTTCTAGTGTAACTGCGTTGTTGCTGAACTTCGATATTTTCCGTAAAGCGATTGCCATCTGGCCTCCACAACCAGTGGTAACTAGGGCTAGACTAGTTGTTGAACTTTTTAGGGCTGCAACTACCCGTAACGACTGTCATAGATGTTTGTATTACAACCGGAACCGACGGCTTAACGTGCTTTTCGAGGCACGACAAGACCAGTGCAAACAGTTATATTCATGAATTCAAATATTTGCACTGAACGGGGATCGAAACTGCGCCTCCTGTGTAGCAATCGCGTTCACTACCACCTTTTTGGTTGTCTATTTTTCCTAACTTAACTTACACATTTTCCAAGCATATGATATTATACATAGAAACACATCAATGTAAATATTCATATTAATGCACAAATATATTTTCATTGCGCGTGAATCGAACCCGCACTTAGTGCGTACCAATCGCGTTCACTGTCAAAATATTACATAACTTGCTCTACTTAAAGAATAACTCTTTACCGTGAGAACCATTCACTGAGAACCACAAGACTCCCATAACCGTAGCATTTAGTAGCTCTTCAATTTCGTAACCGAGGTGATCCTGTTCAGTTTATAGACCCCAGCATCGATTGTAACAGCACTAAAGATATACATCTAGGAATATAAGTGTTAGTGAAAGTGTGTTCGAACTTAGATATATTGTACGGTAGTGCGAAAACTACAAGCTTTGTACAATTGGCATAGAATAATTGTCCTGTTTTACAAAATAGTGCTTAACACGTTATTAGCGTGAAAGGGTTGTTTTTTCCCCTTCGGCCATGTACGAAACCAAGTTTCGAAACTAGTTTCTAAATAGGATTAATATTTCTTCTTTCGAAATTGGTTTCGGTAAAAGAAAAAAAAAAACATTCTGAATTCGAATTCTGTCAAACGAACGTAAGATTTTAAGTTGAACCAACAAACCAACAACCCCTTCAAACAAAGAATAACCGCTTCGAAATTCGTTCAGTAGTTTTTGCGACCATCGCGGACAAACAAACTTTTTACAATTATATAATAGTACTAACTGTTGCCCGCGGCTCCGCCCGCGTGGATGTCGATTGTAGCGTTTACTCTTACTTGCGTTTACTTTTTTTATGGCACCTCAATTTGTCTTCACCTCGCCTGATGTTAAGCTGAATTCAAAGTCTCATGAAAGAGGGTCACCATCGCAAACACGTTCAGTGCTACAATGGTGGCGCTCAGCTTGACGGCCTCATCAGATGCTTTTTCACGCCCCGCTTAAAGGACCCGGGACTGTAGGAAGAAGGAAACACGTGCGCCGACAAGGAATCGAGTAGTAAGTAAATAAATAAACAAATTTTTGTTGCAAAGCTCTCCTTGCCTCGCTATACTACTTTTCCTTGCTGTCGATATTAACGCGAATGTATAGAAATTTATCGGATTGATTGAGATTTATGACTATTACTACAAGGGAGCGGCCCTTGGATGGTAGCGTGATGATACCTTAGCCTATGTTACTCCTAGGTATTGTAGTTTTTTAGAGGTGAAAGAATTATTGAAATCGGTCCAATAGTTTCGGAGCCTTTTCGTTACAAACAAACAAAACTTTCCTGTTTATAATATTAGTATAGATAGTGGTACCAATGTAAAGCGTCCTGTACAGTGTACCTAGGTATGCAATACATATATATATCTGTTACTGAAATTCAATACATAGACTTCACCAAACATATAGAAGGGCCATAACACATCTTTAGAATGCCAACAACAAATTTAACTTTACCTATAAGGCCATATACCATATCTAGCGAGATACACATCGGCGGCGCCTCATTAGAGAGGCTTGGCAGTGAGGGGACGACAGAACTGTACCCTTCACTTGGCGATTAGTGGGCTATCCTGTGTACTATTAATGAGTGTGTAAATATAGCGCCGGCCTTACGTTCCTGGGTTCGAATCCTGGCCAGTACACTACCAACGGTAACGTGGTACCCTCTCTTAAGACAAGCCATTGAGTTTCATTGGAGGGGTCAGAGGGGATAATAGGTCTTTACATATAGAATTGCCGAAATTTTCTTACAGATTCATGAGTTTGTTATTCCTGTAATTTAATAGCTATTTCCATTATTTATATTGTGTTTAAAAGTTGATTTAAAGATGTTACAACTTTGTATTATATTTTGTTTTTATTGGCCGCTTGATAAATTAAATTCGACCTTCAAAAACAGTATTTCCTAAATGCTATCCATTTTGATGATAAATTTCGTATTACTTTTTTACATTCAAAAATGTCATGAAAGATGCTGTTTGCTTAATGTTGTCTCATTCATACACAAAAAAATATGGATCATAAAATTTGGATTAGTCAATATTACAAAAAAATGCTAAAATGATAGTAATGAAAACGACGTTAGCACGCGACTGCTACGCACGGGGCGCGGGTTCGATCCCGCTCAGTGCAAAAAGTTGTATGCATTTTTTATATTCCGCTAAACTTTATGGCCCACCCTGTATATGCCGGTAACTATACAACACCCGCCAGTCGAGGACACATCCTAAATCAAACGTTACATTACCAAACTAGTACAAAAGCGATAGTTTGACCATTACTGCGCTTCAGTACCACAAGTACCTATGCTAATCGTGGGAACCGGGCTACCGGACTAGCACTACTAACTTATGAACAGTTGAGCAATCATAGTTGTTTCGGATAAGGAAATGATATACGGGGTTACGGTTTGTGAGTGAACTGAGGTAGGAACGTCTGATTACAGGACACTGCCAGGTTAATAAGATCATGTTTAATACCATATTTATACAACCTCCGTGACAGCCTCCGAGGCGTAGCGGTAGTGCACTCAACTGCTACGCACGGGGCGCGGGTTCGATCCCCGCTCAGTGCAAAAAGTTGTATGCATGAATATATCATGTGGCTGTTTGCACTGGTCTGGTCGTGCCTCGGAGAGCACTTTAAGCCGTCGGTCCCGGTTGCCATACAAACACCTATGGCAGTCGTTACGAGTAGTTGGAGCCCTCAGAAGTCCTACCAGTCTAACTTGGAACTTCGATATCGCCATTGGTCATTGAACCATTGGTTGTGGAGGTCAGATGGCAGTCGCTTCACGGAAAATATCGAAGTTCAGTCGCATCACAGTTAGACTGGAAAGCCGACCCCAACTGAGTTGGGAAAAAGGTTCAGAGAATGATTAGGTAGCATACAAGCACACGGCCCACATTTTTTTTGCTTTCCCGTGCGCGAAATCTCCATGGATACCAATACCACCTGAGAGGAGAAGGTTAAGAGAGTCTCTGTGCTGTCAGTGCAGAAGACAAAGAAGGGTTTCTTGGTCTTCCCACTGATAACACAAAACCTCTCTAGTGAGCTCTGGCTACCTTATTCACCGCCGGAAACACAACACAAGGTTATTATTAGCCGCGATATTCTGAAGGGTGAAGGTCTTCCCCAGTCGGACTGCTCAATTAGGACGGGAGATACCGTCCTGTCCTACCACCATAAGTGAGGTCGCTCCGCGAAGTCTGTGAAGCCCCCAGTAAGCTTCTGCGTTTCTGGGGGGAGCTGTGCTGGCTGCTCTAGTCAGTAACCCTGCACGCACAATGGCTCAAAAAGGGAGGCTAGGTGCGGAAAAAGGAGTCCCAATACAATACAATACCTACCACCATGAAATAAACACCTTTCTTTTTACGTCCAAGGTAAATAGAGCTACATTCAAACGTATGAAATAAGCCCACTTCCACAAATTAAAACGTGTACTGGAGCCAATAAAACCTAATTTGTTCAAGTAATGATGCGTAACTCCCTGCTATCAGACTATATCGTATCAGACATATCACATACTAGCTGTTGCCGTGGCTCCGCCCGCGTGAATGTCGGTTAAAATCGCATACGGAGATTGAGATGCCCCCTAAAATCCAACCACACGTCCTGATCTCGTGGACACACGGAAACGAATTTACTGGCGTGGCTAACGTGACTCTGGAAGACCTTTTAAAACTTGAAACTTGACATTGGCGTCTCGCCATTAATTTTATAAGACGTTCACATTTACTAGAGACTGGCAAAATTGCAGCTATTCTGCTGCAGAAGCCATTTTAAGAAAAGAAGAAGAAGAGATTGAGATCATAATGTCTGTCTCGTCTACTCCTACCACAAATGTAATATGGGCGTTCCTCTCTGATTGTAACTGTCATTTTGAGTGGTCTCACTAAAACACCCTTAGGTACTCAATTGTTGTCATGACAACGGTAATTGTTAGCGATATTAGCGCCACTGTATGGGAATTTACCGGATCTATTGCGATTTATGAATATTGCTCCGCTCCCTTGGATGGTAGTGATGATACCTATATAGCCTATGTGTTATTCTGATGTATAAGCTTAGTTATTGTAAAGTTTCATTACAATCCATGCAGTAGTTTTTGCGTGAAAGAGGAACAAACATTTACACATCCACACTCACAAACATTCCGCGCGGATTAGTAGATAATTTAAAATCATGTGGAATTTAATCACCCAGGTGATATAGGGAAACAAATAAAATAATTTAAAATCATGTGGAATTTGATCACCCAGGTGAATTGTCAGCAGGTGATTTAAGAACACAAAAGTTGTGGAATTTGATCACCTAGGTCATATCACCCAGCTGATCATAGTGGAAGAATCCACTCACAAACATTCGGCTTTTATAATTTTAATAGGATTAGTAGGATAATCGGCGCTGTTAAAACTAGAACTTCAATATTCATGCAACACCGGCCATTTACATACTTCGCTTACTTTGTAATTTTTAAACGCACTTATTACAGCGTTTCTTCGACCGGAATGGAGTATATATGATTCTGATTATACAAGGTGCATTACTTATCCTGTTGCTTAGTAATATAAAGACACACCCTGTTTCGTAAGGTTAATAAACCTTTTAACAAGTGAAATTTCGTAGTTGAACTTTTCGTAGTTTGTCCCACATAGAAAGGTAAGCCTATTGCCGTATTCCGGGTACTATTGAATCAAAGAATCAATTTCATTTATTCAGTTTAAGCACATAAAGAGCACTTATGAATGTCAAAGTTTTACAATAATTATGTACCTACATTGGTCAAAAATATTATAATTTATAATAAATAAAATACTTAGTAAATAAATCATTTGAAAATGATTCTTTCGCTGGTGCGGTAGTTAAATCTCCTGAGAAGAGACCAGCAAGAAACTCAGGTAGATAATCGTTATTCTTCATTTTCTTTTTAATATAATATACTTAGTCTTATTATGACCACGCGTTTTTATCATCAAGATATTCGTATACCTTATAATATAATTATTGTGGACTCGATGAGCCATGCATATCTGAGTCTATATGTTAAACAGCCCTATCACTTACTAACCTAGTTCAACACCGCATGAGAACATAACATAACATAAACTCACGCCTGTATCCCCGAAGGGGTAGACAGAGGTGCTAGCACCCACATTTCGCCAGTTTATGTTTAGGTCCCAATCTAATAGGTGGCGAGCCTATTGCCATTAACGGGGCACTTATAAACCTGCGATAAATACCCACATAACTTCGAAAAGCATCGAAAAGTCATTGGTGTGTGCCATGGTAAACCTGGGATCGAACTCGATACCTCGTCTCAGCAGTCCATTACCCATACCACTAGGCTATCGCGGCGCATGAGAAGATATCATTTAAAATAAATTGTACACTAAATTCGTTAGTTTCTACAAAATAGTATCTGCAAATTATCGCTCGGATTTATCTGCATACTGAGATTGTGCGCAAGATCATACACGACCGAATGTACGGTGAAACTCGTGCAAGAGAAAGCTCCGATACGATAGCTATCAGTTATAGTTACTTTGAATATGTAACATCGAATAATAAGGGCAGACTGGTAACAAGAACTCTTTGAATTTTATGGTTTCCTGGTACTTTGCTGTATATTATGGTCACAAGAAGGAAAACCGCGGCGGCCTAGTGGTATGGGTAATGGACTGCTGAGACGAGGTCTCGGGTTCGATCCCAAGTTTTACCATGGTAAACACCAATGACTTTTCGATGCTTTTTGAAGTTATGTGTGTATTTATCGCAGGTTTATAAGTGCCGGGTTAATGGCAATAGGCTCGCCACCTATTACTTTGGGACCTAAACATAAACTGGCGAAATGTGGGTGTTAGCACCTCTGCCTTTTCCTTCGGGGATATAGGCGTGAGTTTATGTTATGTTATGTAGGAGATTAATAATAACCTTGTGTTGTGTTCCCGTCAATGAGTACGGTAGCCAAAGCTCACTAGAGAGGTTTTACGTCTTCAGTGGGAAGACTGAAAAAAATACTTTGACTTCTGCATTGACAGCACAGAAGCTATCTTAACCGTAACCCCCCCCCCCCTCTCCTGCCCTCTATATGATCGGCAGCACGAGTGTTGCATCACCAGGGGCTTCATACTCGTGCAACTGACTTTGTAGAGGAGAGGGGAAGGTTGAAGGTTGAAGAGGAAGAGTTTCTGTGCTCTCAGTGCAGAAGACAAAGCAAGGGTTCATACCATTGCATAGCAGTGTCAACTTGAACCCGTTTTTTTCGTGCGCGAAATCCCCACGGATACCAATCCCATCGGAGCCGGTGAGAGAGATTATATCGGACTCGAACCAACTAAAACGTACGCCGTCTTTGGGTCTTTAGTTGAAGGAGGTGAGATTGTAGTGAACATAGCCCTCTCTTTCGAGATGACCCCCTTCAGGTGTAGTAACCACGGTGTCCCCGTCTATCCCCTAGGTATGGGGTGGCGCACTGTGCAACACCGCCGCGGCCTGCTTATGCTAGGGTGACAGGCGGCTCCATCCGTCACCTCCAGGCCCGGGCTCATGTAGGATAGAGGTCATTCTATGGAGGGCTGTGCGGTTCCGAAGTCTCTGCTTGGAGATTTGCTGAATGAGCGCCAGGCTCAGCGGGCAAAATTTTTGTTTCATATCCGTTACTACACTGACGGACTCATAAACTGCATCAAAGTTCAGGTTTACTCTAAAAGGATTTTTTATAATAAGTATGCAAACTTTTTAGATTAAATTATATAAATATGGAAAGACTGGCTCTTAATCTTAAAAAAAAATTAAATTTAAAAATAGAACTGCAGTAAAACAAATGAATATAGCCGGGAAAAGAAAATTTACTTGTAGTATCAGATTTGCGTGTTATTTATAGCAAAGTTTTAAATTGATTCTCATTGATTTTTTTTGTTTTGTCAATTGAATTATTGTTACCAGCATAATTGTTGGGTTAGTTTTTTAACACATCGAGAGTTTTTGAACCATAATATGGATACTTCGTCCGAACAAGCGGCACAAATTGTAGCATTGGTGCGGGAGGGCTTGGATCAACGAACGATTGGTAGAAATTTAAATTTAAACCAGTCTACGGTTTCTAGAATACACAGAAGGTTTGTAGAGACAGGTTCTTACAGGAGGAGACGTGGTACAGGCAGAACTCGAGCAACCACAGGTCGTGATGACCGATTTATTGTTATAACTTCCCTGCGAAATCGTTTCCTCACGTCAGTTAACATCAAAACCGAGCTTAATGAAGTGCGTGGAGTAAACGTGTGTGCACGAACAATAAGAAGAAGGTTAAAGGAAGCGGATATCACCCCTTTTAGACCAGCAAATGGTCCAAAGTTGTCTACAGCTCACAGACAAGCTCGCTTAAGATTTGCGCGTCATCACCTGAATTGGACAGAAGAGCAGTGGGCCTCTGTATTGTTCACGGACGAGTGTAGGACATGTTTATATGGTGCAGATGGTCGCAGAAGAGTCTATCGTCGACGTGGGGAGCGATATGCTCAAAGTTGCATTGATGAGCGTGTTCCTTTTGGAGGCGGTTCATGTATGGTCTGGGGTGGCATATCGATGAACGGGCGAACAGAACTTGTGTTCATAGACATGGTCCGTCAAAACGGTAATAGAGGGGGTTTGACAGCACATCGCTACATAACAGAGATATTAGAAGATCACGTGGTGCCTTACATGGGATTCATAGGCGAAAATTTTACTTTAATGCAGGATAATGCCCGGCCGCATGCAGCTGCACAAGTTCAACATTATTGCGAAGAGGTTGGGATACGTACAATGAATTGGCCAGCACGCAGCCCGGATCTTAATCCCATCGAGCATGTTTGGGACAATTTAAAAAGAGCTGTATATGCGAGAAACCCTTCGCCCACGACAGTGGCAGCACTAAGAACAGCACTTTCAGAAGAATGGGACAATATTCCGCAAGATCTTTTAAAAACCCTTATAAAATCTATGCGGAACCGATTAGAATCCGTAATAAGGGCACGTGGGGGTAATACACCTTATTAAAACACAAATAAACCCTTGCATAAAGTTTGTGTCTATTGTTAAAACCAATTTTTTAATTAAACCAATTTTTCTTAAATTTCTGTTTTTTCTTCAAAAAAAGTCTTAAGGTCCTTTCCAGTACATAAACTTAAACTTAAAGATATGACCCTACGCTGTTTTAAAGTTCACGAACCAATCTAGAGGTTTCAATTTAAATCTGTATAGAAAGTATGCATACTTGGTTAAAATATTTATTTCAAAGTCGTCTATTACTTTGATGCAGTTTATGAGTCCGTCAGTGTATATGCCCAAATGTCATCAACTCAAGCCCTCGATCTTCCAACTGACAACACACAATCACTAAACTTGATAAAGCATGTCCCCAAACTTCCTAGAAACCATTTTATCCATCAATGTGTACCTTAACAATACTATTTAGGAATTTAGACCATTTCAGAATGTTTATCTCGCAATTGTATGGTCGTTGAACACATAATGATGTCTCGATACGGTAATGGTACGAGTATGGTATGATCGTCCGCACTTATCAGCTTCTGGTGTGAATAATAGTGCCAGTTTATGTGCTGACAAGAGGCAAAAAAACTGTGGGTATTCTGTATTCGTATAAGGCTTCTATACTGAACGATTTTTTTAACACAGTCGCAGGGAAAGTACTTTGAATACTGTATATAGCATGTTTCACTACTAACTCACGCCTATATCCCCAAAGGGGTAGGCAGAGGTGCTAGTACCCACATTTCGTCAGTTTATGGTTAAGTCCCAATGTAATAGGTGGCGAACGTATTGCCATTAACCGGGCACTTATAAACCTGCGATAAATATACACATAACTTCGAAAAGCATCGAAAAGTTATTGGTATGTGCCATGGTAAAATAATAATAATAATAATAATCTATCAATCAAATAATAACCTGGGATCGAACATTTTTATTCTATCTATTTAAATGAAAATGAATCCTGAAATATGTTTCTTAGTACATAAGTCGAAGACGGTAGTATGGGGTAGAAGACAAGTAGTATAGAGAGGCAAGTAGAGAATCGAGTAGAGACTTACAACGTTTTGTAATTGACATCCACGCGGGCGGAGCCGAGGCTAGCAGAGTATAATAGTTTTATAAAAGTAGGTAGGTATATAGATTGTCTCCTTGTGGTGACGATAAAAG
The DNA here is from genome assembly GCA_963691645.1 of Pelosia muscerda. NCBI lineage: Eukaryota > Metazoa > Arthropoda > Insecta > Lepidoptera > Erebidae > Pelosia > Pelosia muscerda. The sequence continues at coordinate 3,563,004 of OY829127.1, read as the reverse complement.
AATATCACCACCCCGAGCGCGGGCCTGGGGGACGGGTGGAGTCGCCCGTCACCCTAGCAGAAGCAAGCCACGGCGATGGCGCAAATTGCCACCCCATACCCAGGGGCTAGATGGGGACACCATGGCCCCCACATTGGGGGAAGAGGGTCATCTCAAAAGAAATGTCCCCGGGTCTTGTATAATCTCACCTCCGGCAATTAAGAACCCATGGACGGCGTGCGTTTTGGTCGGTTCGAGTCCGACATAATCACTTCCATCGGTTTTGGTGGAGGTGGTATCCGTGGGGATTTTGCGCACGATAAAAAAAAAACCCATCGCATCCGAAGCCTTTCGTAAGACCAAACGGAAACGGAAAGAAAGAAAACTCGAAATAAAACCCAGTGCCAACCAGTCTGACCAACGTGGAAACAGTAGGCCAAAATCTACCAACATTGGGACATAAGATGTAATAAGCAATAGGCACATATGTACTCGGTTTATCCAATGTGTTTATCCAATGTCTTTGACCACCGCTTACTCATCGGCTCGGTACCTACCATAGGTATACAATATAAGTACCATCTTAGTGTAGTAAAAACTCCAGGATTCAATCAAGTTAGTTCAAGTCCTAGTTCGAACAGTATGTTGAGAAAAACTAGTACCTTTGTCGCATTGCGCCGTCTAATTCACTGTGAACAAAAAGTGGCAGCCGCTTGCCGGCAATGCTATTGACGGAATGGGTGAAAAAAATAAATTGTCGGCAATGGGTAAATTGCTTCCGGACTAGAGTTCTAGCGCATATTTGTATAAACTGTTTTATTATTGTGCATTCAAACCGAGAAAAGCATTGCTGTAGTATGAGGGGATGTAGTAAGCCTTCCCGAAGAGCGAAACATATGCTTTGGTCGTCTCCGTGAGTAGCTGCGCTCAACAAATTACCACATATTCACTGTTAAATCGATTGGGATATTTACCACGTTTGTTGATTTCTTCGCGTAACCGATATTTCGGCGCTGTTGCAAGCGCCATGATCACGGTGTACTGATGACCGCCGGCTAGTTCTTATTTAACAGTGAATATGTAAATGACCATTTCAATCTAAAATTATAAATTACCACAACGAATCCGATTCGAAAGAATAAGACTTGCGTTAAAACAAAAGAAAACCTACCTTCGTATATCAGCTGGGATCTTAGTGGGAAATCGGGAATAAATTCATCCTTTAAGTAATAAGTTGATTGTAAAAGCTATACAATACCTATATATATAGCAATAAAATTGTAACTGTACCCAAAGTATCAAATGTATTGTGTAATTGTACCCAAAGTATAGGTAGGTACCTATTCAAATGCTTCGACGCGGCTTCGTGGCTTGGCGGTTAGAGCGTTCCCCCTTATAAAGTAAAGATCGCAGGTACTAATCCTGTCGAATCATTCACTTTTTCCGATGTAAATTAAATTTTAACAATAAACATACAAATTACGTTAACGCTAAATAAGACATGATTATAATTATTTTTGTGTTTTATTTACAGCCAGTGCAGTTCCTACATCATCCAAAATTACTTTCGAAGAGACTACACCCGCGCAGCTGATATTTAAGTAAGTATCTCTCCCTGATTGTAGGATATGCCTCGCGGGGAAGGAGGGGCTTATTGACCCGTTTGAAAAGTTCATGGTGCGGGACCATGAACTCTTAAAACGGGTCAGTAATTAAACGGCTGTTAAACTAGCTGCTAATATACAGGCTGTTAGAAGAAGGCTCCCGAAAACGAAAACTAGGAATACTACTGACCATTTTAACAAGATTAGACTACTTTTTTTAACGCAAAACTTTTTTCGGTAGGTACCATGATTTTTAAACCCTTTTCCAATTATGATACACGCAATAGTACTAAATAAAGGTTGTCAACAACAACCAACACCTTGTTTTTTTTTCGTGCGCGAAATCCCCACGGATTTCAAGTCCGACATAACCTCTCTCACCTACTCCCCAACGGAGTAGGTGAGAGAGGTTATGTCGGACTCGATTCTTACTACTATAAACGCACGCCGTGTTTGGGTTTTAAGTTCCCGGAGGTGAGATAGTAGCGAACATATCCCTCGCACCCCAGCGGACCCGAGGCCCTCTCTATAGAATTGACCTCTCTCTCTCTCTGTAGATTGAAAACTTTTGTCTTACATTTCAGCTCGAGCCATCAATTGCCCAAAATTAAGCTGGGACCAGACCTCAGGAGTGCCAGAAAACAGCATTTGAACAAGTGAGTTGATAATAATAAATAAATTAATATTCTAGGACAATCTACACAACGCCACCTAGACTCATAGTATGCATAGCTTAACTAGCTTGTGTTACGGGTTCTAGAATGCGGATAAACATATTTAAATACATATTTTTTTTGTAAATACATACATATTATACATAGAAACACCCAGACCAATGCAGATATTCATATTTAATGCACACAAATATTTGCACTGAGCGGGAATCGAAACCGCACCTCTTGCGTGGCGGAAGTGAACGCGACTGCTGCGTTCACTTCCGCCACGCCACAGAGGTCGTCAGTGTATAATATATGTATAATATAACTAGCTGTTGCCCGCGTGGACTTCTGATCCCGTTCGCGCTGCTCCATTCCGAGCATTTTCATATTTGTTCACCTTTTAAACCTTGTCTGGACTTCCACGAATAATTCAAGACCAAAATTAGCCAAATCGGTCCAGCCGTTTTCATGTTATGTCGTGACAACGGAAAACGGGTTTCATTTTTATATATATAGATATAGTCAATAATAAATATTGTAATACTGTACATGGTTGGAATGGTGACCCTCTTTCCTGAGACTTTGTCTTCAGCTTACCATCCGGCGGGGTGAAGTCAAATTGACGTGTCTAAAAATCTAAAAAATATACATATATATCCATAGATTATCAATATAATGAGTGCATCTATTTCAATTCCAGGCTCAAGTCGCCAGTAACACAAACGCAGCCCACTCCCCACCTCCCAGCTTTAGAACTCGCCAAGCCATTTCTACCTATGATACCGTTATTACATAAACCAAGCACAGACGCCCAAATAAAATCGTTCCTCCTCAACACGGCCCTCCAGAATGCCCTCACAGAGTCTCTGAACCATCTGATACAGTCTCCAACAAGAGAACCAGAGAAGAAAGAGTTTGCAAGTGATGATGGTCAGAGTAGGAGGAGACTTCACAAGTGTGATGTGGCTGGTTGTCATAAGGTCTATACTAAGAGTTCTCATTTGAAGGCGCATAAGAGGACCCATACAGGTGAGTTTATAAGAAAGAGTGAGAAAAAAATTGAACTAATATTAATACTAAGACTTGACTTCTTTTTTTTTTATACTACGTAGGTGGCAGACAAGCACACGGCCCACCTGATGGAAAGCGGCCACCGTGGCCTATGAACGTGTGCAACACTAAGGGCGTCACACACGCGCTGCCCACCCTGAAGGGAAAGGGGGAGAGCTGGGAAGGGAAGGGGAGGGGACATTAAATTAGTAATTATCAGTGTCAACCGCGGTAGCCCAATGGTATGGGTAATGGACTGCTGATACGAGGTCTCGGGTTTGATCCCAGGTGTTACTGTAGCATACACCAATGACTTTTCGATGTTTTTCGAAGTTATGTGTGTATTTATCGCAGGTATAAAAGTGCCCGGTTCATGGCAATAAGCTCGCCACCTATTACATTGGAACCTAAACATAAACAGGCGAAATGTGGGTGCTAGCACCTGTGCCTATCCCTTCGGGGATATAGGCGTGAGTTTAGGTAGGGAGTATTCGTGGAAGAAGGGGAAAAACGTCGGCAAAAAATAGACGTATTTGAGCATAAAGTAATTTATAACTATATTTAAATATGTTTATTTTATTTCCAGGGGAAAAACCATACTCCTGCGGTTGGGCAGGGTGTGATTGGCGGTTCGCAAGATCGGATGAACTAACACGACACACAAGAAAACACACTGGCCATAGGCCCTTCACCTGCCCTATGTGTAGGAGATCATTCGCAAGGTCCGACCATTTAGGACTTCATATGAGAAGACACTAACTGTAAGAGGTATTTGAAAACCGGCTAAGAAAGATTCAAACCCGCGAACGAAGGATGATTTTATAGTGGTTTCGGAAAAAGAATATTTTGTTTCACACACAGTTTCGGTAGCAAAATCGACTGGAAGTTTTGATTTTCAAAAAAAAAAAATACTTTTTGTATGGCAATAATGTGCAGGTGAACAGAAAAATGTATGGGACGTGTAAAAAATTTTTTTTTCCGCCGAATTAGGAATTCCTTACGATTTTACTATCGAAATTGTGGACAAAATCTTTTTTTCCGAAACCACTATAAAATCCACCGGTATAATATTAGAAAAATCACTTGTTTGGATATAATGGTTTATTAGATAGATCTGGTGACAGACAGACGGACACCCTTTGGAACCGGTACCCCTATACCATACGGATCCCTAAAACGAACACTAGCTCGAAACATGCAGAATGGAACCTCAACCCGTGACCAGTTTTCTGCTAATTCTAGCCACACATGTTACAATATACTTGCACAAATGTATAATCTTAAATATAAAATTCTCGTGTCACAATGTTCGTTCCCGTACTCCTCCGAAACGGCTTGACCGATTCTCATGAAAATTTGTGATCATATTGAGTAGGTCTGAGAATCGGCTAACATCTATTTTTCATACCACTAACTGATAAGGGTTGTTCACCCTTAAAATTTATAAGGCAAAACAACGTTTGCCGGGTCAGCTAGTAATAATATAATAATATAAGTCTTTATACACTGACCTTTTCACATTTTAAACTTATATGCTATATTAAAACGGGGTGAATAGGAATCCAGGGGTGAATAGAAATAAAATGGTAATTGGAATATTTTAAATAATTTCTTTTACTAAATTTTGACTTAGCCCAATATCAGATATTTTTAATTCTTTTATTACAATGAACTAGTCCAAATTTTAGCTTGAAAGACAGTTAATACATATTTTAGTTGACCACTTTATTTCTATTCACCCTTCGATCTTTATTCACCCCGTTTTACCCGGTACTTAAAAACACTTGTTAAATATAATTTTTTTCGATGCTTTTTGAAGTTATGTGTGTATTTATCGCAGGTTTATAAGTGCCTGGTTAATGGCAATAGGCTCGCCACCTATTACATTGGGACCTAAACATAAACTGGCGAAATGTGGGTCTTACCAGTCGGGGATATAGGCGTGAGTTTATGTTATGTAAATATAATTTACAAAAAAATTACATATTATTAGCAACCAATTTACAATAGTTGGTCCGGTTGTCTGTTGACATAGGTCTCCCCCATTTATTTCCACCTTTCTCTATCTCTAGCTAACCTTCTCTATCCCTTGAATCATCCTCCCATCTTCTTTTATTTTTATTTATTTAGGCGCACAAAACACATTACAGTCATTTAAAAGACATAATACATGTGCACACAGTTAAAACATCTGTACTAATATTATAAAGAGGAAAGATTTGTTTGTTTGTAACGAATAAGCTCTGAAACTGCTGGACCGATTTCAATAATTCTTTCACCCCTAAAAAGCTACAGTATCTAGGAGTAACATAGGCTATATATCATCACGCTACCATCCAAGGGAGCGGAGTAATAATCATAAATCTAAATCGAATTTCTATACATTGGCGCTAATATCGACCAGCAAGGAAAAGTAGTATAGAGAGGCAAGTAGAGGATCGAGTAGAGTAGTACAAAGCGATAAATCGACATCCACGCGGGCGGGGCCGCGGGCTACAACTAGTATATTATAAAACAGACAAAGTTCTTAATTTCAGAAGTATAATAATGATGCTTATTTTATATTTTTATTAATTTCCTTCTTCCTACAGTCCCGGGTCCTTTAAGCGGCGCGTGAAAAAGCATCTGATGAGGCCGTCAAGCTGAGCGCCACCATTGTAACACTGAACGTGTTTGCAATGGTGACCCTCTTTCACGAGACTTTGCCTTCAGGTTAACATCAGGCGAGGCGAAGTCAAATTGACGTGTCATAAATAAAAAAATATATTCTTTTGATTTGAAAAATACCTCAGTAAAATACCTCAGTGCTTAAAGACAAAAGTCTTTAATCAGTGCGTGTTGCCAGTGATGACCTATGGCGCCGAGACGTGGACCCTCACTATGGGCCTCATAAGAAAGCTCAAGGTCGCACAGCGAGCTATGGAAAGGGCTATGCTCGGAATCTCTCTGCTAGATCGAATCAGAATTGAGGAGATCCGCAGACGAACGAAAGTGGTCGACATAGCCTACAGGGTTAGCAAGCTGAAGTGGCAATGGGCGGGGCACGTAGCAAGAAGAACAGATGGCCGTTGGAGCCAAAAGGTTCTTGAATGGAGACCGCGTACCGGTAGACGAAGCGTGGGACGGCCTCCTGCGAGATGGGCGGACGACATAGTCAAAGTCGCGGGTACACATTGGATGCAGACCGCCTCCAACCGGTCGGATTGGAGGTCGATGGGGGAGGCCTATGTTCAGCAGTGGACGTCTTGTGGCTGAAATGATGATTTTGATTTGATCTCCTCGTTTTCTATTCCCATTCCTCGGATACCACTCTATTATCCGCAAATTTAGATTTGCACAAATAAATTGTAACGTGTGTGTAAGATACTTGTGCAAATTTCATTCTCGTGTATTTGCACAAGCATACTTACTGGCTTACTATAAAGGAAATAGATCTGGGGCTATACAGCCATCTTTTAAAAGTAATATTATTCCAATGTTACTTTACTTTAGTGTGATATGACAATGAATATGTCAATGTTTCAACCACAGAGTATAAAAATAAGGAAAAGGAATTTTATAACGTTTAATATAAGATATAGAAGTAGGTGTTACATGGCGGAAATATATTACTTACAAGAAAATATATTGGTGGAGGGCGGGGACACAGTTCATTCTCCAAATTTTATAGTCTGTGGTCATAAACATATAACAGTGTTTTCGATAATTAATATTGACTATACAAGATATTACTTATATGACAATTTAAGTACTTAAGGGCATTATTATGTGATCCTTTGCTCAACTATTATGACTATATAATTTATATTATATTATATTTTTTATTGATATAAAAGAATATTAACATAATAATTTGCAAGTGGCATTATCCTTAAACATTAAGGCCAGTAATATTACACATTTATTAAGATAAGATTTATACCTAATTAGTTTTTATTATTAATAATAATAATAATAATATGTTATTACATACATTAATCAGTCTCGAATGGAAATATAGATCTTTATTTGCACATTGACAAATTGAATTTAACTATTTTTGATATGTTTTACGTTTCAAACAAGATTATATATTCACGTAATTATATATAATATTTATTGATGCAATAAACTTATATTAAATATTGTTTAAATAAAATCTTCCATACACATGCCAAATTCATTTTTAACTGTGACTTGCCAGCTCTAAAAATATTAATCTTATCTTTATTTATTACAATAATTACAATACTACCTATATTTTATTACAATTTTTACACACATGTTAAATTTAATTATATTTTATAAATAATTATGGTATGTTATAAATGCTATAATGCTCAAAATAGTTCCGTTGTATAAAAAATAATTAAAGTATACAGGGCAGTAGTGGCAATACTAGTGGTAATGAAAAAAATATTTTCCTATTTTTGTACTTATTTTTTTATCTGATCTTAGATTTTTATTGTAATTTGTTTTGTTTTAAAAGTTTATATTATAATTATATTATAATAATAGATTAATTGATACATATAATTATTATAAGAATATAAATAATAAGCACTGTAATTTTTGGGGCCAGTATTTCAGAAATTATTTAGATTAAAGGTTTTATAAATTATCTATTTTTAGTAAACGTATTGTTAAATTCCTGTGATTTTTTAGTAAAAACGTAAATAAGTATATTTACGAAATAATCTATAATTTAGATTAGGTACATATACTTATAAAGTGAAAAAAAAAAACTTTAAAAAAATGAAATTTATGATCTCAATTGGATATTCCTCTCTCTATTCGTTTATATTATAAATTTGATCTCAAAAAGAACTAACAAGAATTCTAATTCATCTGCCTAATAATTTAAAAGAAACATAAAGAAAATATCAAACTTAAACTCTTGATTAAGTGAAAAAAACTATCGCCAAGTTAAATGAAATAAAAAAAGCAGAAACACACCCGTGCGACCCGTTGAAAAGCGACGCATGTTGAGTCGAATCAATTTGTATTGCTTTTTTATAGACCAGTAGGTATAGACAAAGTGCATTTCTATTGGCTACGTCGTCTTCTTCTTCTTTTCTTAAAATGGCTTCTGCAGCAGAATAGCCGCAATTTTGCCAGTCTCTTGTAAATGTAAACGTCTCATAAAATTAATGGCGAGACGCCAATGTCAAGTTTCAAGTTTTAAAAAGTCTACCAGAGCCACGTTAGCCACGCCAGTAAATTTGTTTCCGTGTGTCCACCACCCACGAGATCAGGTAGTCGATCAGGACGCGTGGTTGGATTTTTGGGGGCGGCTACATCGTCAATAGAAAAGTCGAAAACGTATGAAAGTGACAGTAGTTGTCGGAATGTCATGTGATCCAAGGATAACGAACACAAGTTTGCTATAAAATCTCGATCCCAACCTTCGAATCACACAATCAATCATCGGTTTTTAGCACGTGAAAAATCATAAACCTTCTATGAATGGCCAAGACGAATACGAAATTAATTCGCGGGACTTTGACAATTGAATATCGCTGCAGTCAGAGCAGTGGCGAATGTAGCTGTGGATTTCGGAGCGAATGCATTTTGTCTAGACCCCCAGAAGCCATACACAAGTAGCAATCGTTTTGTAGAATGGAATAGAATAGATTGATCAATGTATAGGGTTGACAATCGTTCACGCCTGTCATTAATGTCATAAACGTCAAAAATGACATTGAAAATTATATTCTATTCTATTATTCAAAACGATTTCCACTTGTCTAGTATCCCAGAATCACACTTTGAACATTCGACGCGACGACTTATAAATTGCAGACTAATCTATTTGTGTTCAAATTATTTTTTTAAAATACCTGAACCTATTTAATATAATCTATTTTTATTCAAGCATTTCACCGGCCAGTAAACGTAAATGCATAAACTATTATATTAATATTAATTTTAACGAATACTTTTTGTGCTTGTGTTATTTTTAGTTAAATATATTTTTGTGTATACTTTGTGATTATTTTAAAATACAATTTGTTTCTGTCAGATTTTCTATTTGATAAATCATAAAGCTATTAGTAATACTTAGAGGGGTAGTGTGCGAGTGACATTATGTATCTTTATACAAAACTTAGGCGTGAGAAAATGACAGAGTATATAAACCGTAAAACGTTTTTTTATAAACCTATCAAATTTGTCAGATATCGGTTGTCATAAAAGTGCATATATTTAAATATGCACTTTTATGACGTTTATCATTTGACGTTTTAAATTATTTTGCAGCATTGCTCTATTTACGCTATTAATAATAACGTTATGGATTAAATACATTTATTGTGGGTTGAGAACTTCACCAAAATTAATAAAATAAAAATGTCTAAATCTATAACCTCAGAAAGATGAATTACACTTTGTTTTAACAGGTCATACATATGGACAGCTAATACAGATTTTTTATGTTTATCTAATGGAATTATAAGTTAATTGTATGCACTGAATCGGGTCCTTGATTTGACTTGATTATATAAAAACTGCTAATGATATTGAAGTCTATGGAAAAACTAAATTGAAATTATTTTATTGGTTAATGCCAATGGTGCTAAAATGGTTAAAATACAAAATTTGTAAAGTTTTATATAATAATAAAATTGCGAAAACGTTTTTGATATTATTTTTTTATCCTTATGTTCGTATCGTATTGGGACTCCCTTTTCCGCACCTAGCCTCCCTTTTTGGGCCATTGTGCGTGTATCCTTATGTTATACAGGGTGTTAGGGAAACACTCCCAAAGCTGAAGCGGACTGCTGAAACGAGGTCTCGGGTTCGATCCCAGGTTTACAATGGCACACACCAATGACTGCGATGCTTTTCGAAGTTATGTGTGTATTTATCGCAGGTTTATAAGTGCCCCGTTAATGGCAATAAGCTCGCCTCCTATTACATTGAGACCTAAACATAAACTGGCAAAATGTGGGTGCTAGCACCCCTGCCTACCCCTTCGAGGATATAGGCGTGAGTTTATGTTATGTTAAAATATCATATTAGCTACACTTCGGGGCAGGATTTCATCAATAAGAATTCTTCCATCATATCACAAACGAATGCATTAACCTATTCCATTTCCTTTCCCAATAAATCCACTACACATTACAGATAGCAATCGTTACTTACATGAACCTTACATATTATGTCCAATCCTCTTATATCATTATTATTACGGTATTATATTTAATCCTTCTATGCATTAATTCCAATTATATAATAATAAATTCACTCAACACGAAAAGTAACAAAGTTTGTGTTCATATCCGAATTGCCCGATCGTGTGTTTTTGGCGCGTAAAATAACCATAGATAACAGATGTAAATTGCACATTGAGGCTCACCTACCCGATACCTACAAACTAACAATCAATACGGACAAAGTCACAAGAAAATGCCGATAAATGTAACACAAGTTCCCTTCCCAAACACGCTAGAGGGCGCAACATTAGATTCAGTGATACGTCATAAATAGCTTATAACCAGCGGACAATTCGACGCTTCTAGCAATACCTCATTTGACAGACAAGTTTACAAGCAAACCATGCATGCCATAGAAATATCACAATTATCGAATAAATACGGACAAAGTCACAAGAAAATGCTAGTAATAAATATGAAATGTACAAGTAACGCCCTTTGTAATTATACCAAACACGACATATTTAACTCAAATTTATTAGTTTTTATTATTATTTTATTAGTGATATTTTTAGCCTTTTATATAGCCAGTGCGATTTCAATTCTCTTGTCGCCTTGCCTCGTCTCGTCTCGCCACTCCGGTGGAAAATCACCTTTAGGGGTTAAAGTATACCTACTGCAATAAAGTTGTAAAAACTTCTTTTCCCTTTCAATGTGAAGTTTGTCAATTATTTTCATAAAATTCTGTCAAAATCATTTGTAAAAATAATGGAAAATTCTGTGTAAAAATATCACAAATTTATATTATTAAAATGACTATAAAATTGCAAAATAATATAAAAAATATTGATAGCTAACTGTTATGGCGTAAGTAAATAAACTATTATTATAACATCCCCACACCAGATCTTTGTGTGCGCTGTATCCCACCCTGAACGACTTTCGGCCAAGGGCCCCTCCCCCACTGTGTCCCTTGGTAAAGGGAGGCATGCTTACACCGCGCCGTCGCACCTTTCTCGCCTCAGGCTGCTGTTACCTACTGAGTTTTTTTTTATTCATTTATTATCATACAAAACACAAATAATATTAAATGTAGCACACCAAAAACCACAAAGGGTTTGTGCGGAGTGCCATGCATTCCGTCTAATAACTAAACAATATGTAAACAAGATAAAAACTTTGCTAGGATGACAGGCGACTAAGAATATGTTGATTTATACTTGCACAATCTTCACACATAATTATGACAGAACGGAACTTAATCGTGAACTGCTTAACAGTTGTAAATGTTGGTATATTTACCAGGAAACGTTACGTTCATGGTCTCGAGCCCTAATTAGGCAGTACCTCCCACCCTACAGAATATCGTCGTTTAATAACCTTGTGTTGTGTTTTCGTTGGTAAGTAGGGTAGCAAGAGCTCACTAGAGAGGTTTTGTGTTGTCAGTGGGAAAACCAAAGGCTTATCCTAGGTATTTTGCGCTGACGACACAGAATGTCTCTGTTCTTACAGGGGTTGTGGCACGAGTGATATTCCTCTGGTGTTACACTCGCCCATAGGCCACGGTAACCACGTACCATCAGGTGGGCCGTGTGCTTGTCTGCGACCTAAGTTGTATAAAAAAAGGCAGCTAAGGAGCTTCTTCCAAGATTCACTTCAGTATTCAGTCTATAAATCTGAAGATGACAGAATCCAGTGGCCAACTTGAAAGTCATTAAATCGCCAACGGACCCAAGTTGGCCGCTGTAGGGAAAATATGGCGAAATGGGGCTACATCGAGCAATCACAAGACTCCTGCGATTGTGGGGCTCGACCTCAGGCCATGTCGTATTTGCTCTCTTGCTCACTGTGCCCCTACACTTGCACCACCGAAGACCTCTGTAGAGCAACAGAAAACGCTATTGCTGTAGCCAACTATTGGGCCAATAAGATTTATTAAAACTGGATTTACCAGAGCCATTGACTCGAAGAAGTAGAAGAAGAAGGATCACATATGTGCCAATGGGCTCACCATCATGGATGCGCGAGAAGAAGAGCTTCTGATCCAACCGGGACTAACGCAAGGATGATGGATGATTCAGCCCATAAATATATCACTTGAATTCGATTCCGTGGTCTCGACTTAAGAGGAAACACTAAGGGCGAGAGAATTGAAAAATAGGTATTTGTAAAATCTATTGCTGTCGCGCAGTGCCCGAACAACCGAGCTATCAATGTGTGAGTGGGACTGTCAATGTGTGCGTGGTACGCCGCCCCACGTCCCGCGCCCTCCTGTGCCTGTGCGCACTGCGCTCGCCACCAAGTCTTTCTTTCACCGTCCGGACGAATGCTCTAATCACTCAGTCAAGGAATCGTTACAAGAAACGTCGAATTTATCCAATACCTACCTCTTACGCGCTGTATAGCTAATGTGAAGACATTACCACCCTCACACGCAATGTAATGTCTTCCCAGATCTTTGACAATCGATGAAGATGAAATAATTGCTATTTATCCTATTACTTTTACTTTTTTGCATTCACAATTTATTTGAACAGTGAACAAAAGTAAACGATCGTGGGTTCGAATTCCATCAGAGCTAGGTGTGAGACAGGTCGTTTTTTATCAATACTTAAATTTCAATGATAAAAATTGCATTGTGAAATTTATTCACTCTTTACGTTCATTTTGCATAATAATAAGTAGTCTAGCTATTATAGTCTCACTATTATCTAAGTATGCTAAGCCCAGTGTTTTTAATAAAATCATAAATAAATTTATTAATAAATTTTAATTTATATATAATAAATTATATATAATAAAATACATTTATTAATAAAAATAAAATAATAAAAAATAAATTTATTATTTCTACAGTGATGAAAACAAAGATAATTCAACTATTTTATCGCAAATGCGTGAAGTGCTAATGGAGGTAGGACATGACGGTATCTCCCGCCCTAATTGAGCAGTCCGACTGGGGAAGTACCTCCGCCCTGCAGAAAACCGCGGTTAATAATAACTTTGTGTTGTGTTTCCGGCGGTAAGTAGGGTAGCCAGAGCTCACTGGGGAGGTTTTGTGTTGTCAGCGGGAAGAACAAAGGCTGACTTGTGCGGGCGTGAAATGTTGACGTGGTGGTCAGGGAGACCCGGTGAAACGGTTAACCGCTGGCCGCCCGCAGGCTGTACGGTTCCCGAACCTGGGGATTACTTATTCTCCGCCCCAGGAGGCTGAACCAGCAGCCTGTGTAAAGTTCCCGGTGCTGTAGTCGTGCCTGAGAAGGAGACCGGAGTGGACCCGGCTGCAGTACCCGGGAGGGGACCGGGGGCCCTTCCGCCCGCCGCGCCAGCCAGTCACATAACCCTAATGTGTCAGCGGTGGCGCGAAGCCTTGCCTTTGTCTCCTGCGCTGCCAGCACAGAGGCTCCCTTAACCTTCACCCCCCCCCCCACTCCCACTCCTTCACAAAAATGGTCAAATCAATAAAGAGAAACGTTCCTCCAGCTATTAACTCCACTATGCAAGTGGACTTTTGCAACATCAGGGGTCTACACTCTAACCTACACGAGGTCCAACACCATCTAGAAGCCGCGAAACTGACGTTGCTCTTTCTGACGGAGACTCAAATAACATGCCCTGCCGATACGGGATATCTAATGTACCCTGGCTACAAACTCGAGCACAATTTCTTGAGTAAAGCCGGGCCGTGCAAACATCCCTCGCTTTGAGGTGGAGGAAAGTCGCGAACAACTTGTGTCTGAAATCGAGACTACTCTCACCAGAGTATCCGACTGGGGACGACTAAACCTGGTCCAATTCAACCCCACTAAGACACACGTATGTGCATTCACCGCTAAGAAAACCCCATTTATTGTGGCGCCCTAATTCCTGAACACACCGCTCACCATCTCCTCGAGTATCGGGATCCTTGGTGTCGATATCTCCAGCGATGTCCAGTTCCGCAGTCACTTGGAGGACAAGGTTAGGCTGGCATCAAAGAAACTAGGAGTACTTCACTGCGGAGCAAAGACTCCTTCTTTATAAGGCACAGATTCGGCCCCACATGGAGTACTGCTGTCACCTCTTTGCCGGGCACTTGACCCATTTGACTCGGTACAACGGCGGGCGCTGAGGATCGTCGACAATCCCATACTCTCAGGTGGTGTAGAACCTTTGAACATCAGAAGGGACTTCGCCTCACTGTGTGTATTCTACCGCCTGTATAATGGCCTGTGTTCAGAAGAATTGTTTGACATGATGCCCACACCAACTTTTTATCATCGCACTGCTCGCCATAGAGAGGGAGTTCATCCTCACACACTACAACCGGAAACGGTGCGCACTGTGCGGTATGAAAGGAGTTTCATCCCGCGCACGCTCAAGCTGTGGAATGAGCTCCCTGCCGTGGTTTTCCCAAGCGACTACAATATGGGGTTCTTCAAGAAGGGCATTAGACGCTTTCTTCAGGGTAGGCAGCACGTGTGTGACGCCTCTGGTGTTGCAAACGTCCATAGGCCACGGTGACCTCTTCCCATCAGGTGGGCCGTGTGCTTGCCTGCCACCTAAGTCATATAAAAAAAGCTTCCAAGAAAAATCGAGAATTATTTGAAGAAAATGCAAGCACATCTTCAGAGTCTGATTTTGATGTTTTTTTTTTTTATTTATTTATTTACTAGCTGACCCGCGCAACTTCGTCTGCGTCACCCCGTTTTTGCAACATTTTTCATTCCTGCTCCGCACCTGTTGGTCGTAGCATGATGTTATATACATATATAAACCTTCCTCTTTAACCATTCTATCTATTAAAACAAACCGCATCAGAATCCATCGCATAGTTTTGAAGATTTAAACATACAAAGGGACAAGAAAAATAGGGACAGAGAACGCGACGTTATTTTATACTATGTAGTGATTTACACACTATGTAACAATTTTGAAATATTGATAAAAAATTATCTAGAAAAAGTTCATCAGTTACTTATTACCTTTCAACAATAGAACAGCACAATAATCTGATAAATGCACTTCACGCAAAATATCGATATCGATGAACAACACTAAGATATCGATAAAATTATCGACTAAGCTTCACGTCACAAGAGTGTTTGTATATGTATTAGTCCGCGCGTCCCCAACCTCAACCCTTCCTCCGCAGAGTGCGATAGAGACAACTGCAGCTTGGACCGAAAATACCTATTAAAAGTGCGTGAAATCAACGTTTCGTTCTCCCCTGATTTCTTCTCCAAAACTTAACCGATTCAGCTACTTCTATCATTAAAAATTAAAGAAAGGCTTTGGGCGTGTTCCTATGTTTTCCTTTTTTTATAAAATCTATTTGAATTTGTTTACTGAATGTTTGAACACAGCGGAAAATCTGGCCAATTTTTTAGGTATTTGAAGGTTCATAACTCTTTTATTAAATAATTTATGAAAAAAATGAAAACATAGGAACATGATAATAGTGGCCATAGATTTTTAGAAAAAAAAATATTGCTCTACTAGTATTATCCAGGGAGAAAACAGGGGACTACGTTTGTATGGGAAATCAGCCCTAGTGTTTCCTCTTAAACTTTGTCTAAAACTATTTTGAAATGTTCCCCAGTTGTGCTGTGTGCGAGCACTGCCGAAGTCCTGTGTATGCCCAGGAACAGGTTGCGGTCCGCGAGGGGTTCAGCTACCACAAAAAATGTTATAAGTGTTGTAAGTATTCTTCTTCTTCTTCTTTTTTCTTAGATGGCAACATATCAACCCAATTTAGGGGACAATCTTGCCAGTGTCGAATTGGGAATTTCTGCCAAGTCTTCAGCTAATTTAGTTGGAATGATTGATGATGATGACGATGACGGTGAAGGATGATAGTTGCTTCAGTAAAGTAGTGGAGACTTTACTAGAAGCTTTTCTTAGGGAGATTTTGACACCAACACGAAGAATCATAATTCACTACAATATTCCAATCTCCTACACTTTTGCGCTTTGTCCAAGCCGTTATGTCTAAACTTCCACCATTTTTACTCATAAAACTCGAATGTACACCAAATTTAGAAAATGAAACACTGCAGCGCTATGACATGTTTCGCGTTCCCGCCAAAAAAACGTTGTAAGTATTCATTACAATAAGTACCTTAGTAACACGTATCGAAGTGTCAAGCCCTAGGAAAAACTATAGGATTTACTCGAAAAGGGCTACCCCCAAACTAGAAGATTACATGCTCATACGATTAGAAAAATATCCACTCTAAGGCTCAATTTACAAGCGACCAAATTGTAGGACCTACAAAGCATAATGAACTTTATGGCAATTGCAATATGATGCCCATCGAAGCAGTCACTTTTTCCTACCTAAATTTGATGGATATAGGAGTCGAGGACTCAAAAGTGATGTTTATACACGTTTTTGGACTGTCTTTTGAGGATTGCACGGTATGCAAAAGTGGTGGACAAGCTCAAATCTACCAATAATAGATTATATCAAACTAATCCTGACCACCAAAGCCTCGTTCTTCTCACGACTTAGCTCCGAGATTCGTCCTTTGACTGAAATGAAGATGTGTCTGAAGAATTTTGCACTTCAATAAATGTTAAACAGATGTTTGCAGCGAAACCAATCTCCACAACGCCGAAATATTTAAAGGCGTGATATTCTGCTCCTCCTGCGCGAAGAGGATCTTCCAGGGTTGCACTTCAGCGAGGAAGACCAAGCAGCAGGTTAACAGTAGACTGAAGAACTCCAGATCGAAGACTCGAAGGTATGGACACAAATTTAATATATTTTTTCTATGCTACGTAGGTGGCAGACAAGCACACGGCTCACCTGATGGAAAGCGGCCACCGTGGCCTATGAACGTGTGCAACACTAAGCCTTAGTTGCACGATCTTACTTTGACCGTGACAAAGCTGGTCAACGTACCGGTCAGGTATAAAACGTCATAGCCTTGGTTGTAACTATAACCAGCCACGCTCAAACGTCAAATTTTGTCAAAAACAGAGCTACAAAATCATGGAAAACAAAAAAAAGTGGAAGTGGCATGCAGTCGGTGCACGCGTGTCATTGGTTGGCGTATTTATGTTACGAAGGATAAATTCGATAATATGAACGTTTTTGATAAGAATACGTCTAAACTTTTTCGTAAATATTCAAGCTTTTTCAATTCAAAGTATGAAATGCCATAAATACTTTTTTCACCACAGCAGCTCGAACAAGTGAGTTTTGCTGCGTAAAAACAGTGTGCAAAATGCGATTTTGCTCACTCAGTGAGACAAAGTAGCTTTTTAATTATTTTTTTTTAATTTTCAATAAAGAGTGCCAACCATAGATTCAAAAAGAATTGTTTCGCGAATAACTTTCGAACTACATACACTGCACTCTGTCTCTTGGCCGTCCATAAAAAAGTTCAAGTGACAAACACAAGTATTTTGAAGGTTTTTTTTTTTAATTTATGGCACGTCAAAGGTCCTATTTCGAAATTCTAAATTTGAAAGATATTTGTAAAAGAATAACCATGTATTTTATTTACATTATTTAATAATTATGTAATGTTATTGAATACCAAAATAAGTAATGCATAAGTATTTATAATGATTACTATTATCAACATTTGAAAAATAAAATGTCACGTACGCTGTTTCTGAACACACCTTAAAAATAATGGGTATAAAATTTAACTTTTAACTTTCAACTTTAAATTTGCAGAACAGCAATAAGTAATTAGATTAATTATTAACTTTTAAAATTTTCAGCATTATTTTAATTAATAATAGGTGTTCTGTTCTGTTAATAAGTGTTGCATTATCTTCTAAGTAATATTTCTTATGTGTTCTCGCTGCTGAAGTGAAAAGTAATGTGTGCCACACGAGAGCAAAATTATTTGCATCTCGTGCATTTGAATCCCTCACTACGCTCAGGATTCTACAGTAGAATCACTCGCTACGCTCGTGATTCAATCCTAGAATCCCTCGCTTGCTCAGGATTCAAAATCAGCACTCGCAGCAAAAAACAGTTTTGCTCTCTTGTTGCACAAATAACTATTTCACTACGGCAGCTCAAACAAGTAAGTTTTACTGCATAACAACAGTGTGCAAAATGCGATTTTGCCCACTGCGTGAGACAAAGTAACTTTTTAATATATATTTTTTATTTTTTCTATAAACAGTGCCAACCATAGATTTTAAAAAGAATTGTTCCGCGATGAACTTTCCAACTACATAATCTGCACTCTATTCCTTGGCCGTCCTTTAGAAAGTTCTTTAAAATATGAAGGTCCAATTTCGAAATTCTAAATTTGAAAGGTATTAGAAATGGACGTAAACAGTATTAGTCTTTATAATGACTGCGGCAACTTGCGTTCGAGGCATCTATCGCCCGACCCATTTGTAAAACGAATAACCATGTTTTTTATTTAAATTATTTAATATTTTAATGTATTATAACATAACATAAACTCACGCCTATATCCCGGAAAGGGTAGGCAAAAAAAACAATTACTTACTAGTAGAGCACAGTATTATTAACGGTTATGTGTGTGAGTTTGGCGACATCGGTTCCGCTACTGCAGCTATCGCGTCGCACTTCTACTAGTTTTTCTGTTCTGTGTACTAACCATAGAGTTAACCAAACCATTACTATCAAACTGTTAAATTTGACGGTGACCGTTACTTTGACGATGACCATGACAGATAGTTCGTGCAACTAAGCCTAAGGGTGTCACACACGCGCTGCCCACCCTGAAGGGAAAGGGGGAGAGCTGGGAAGGGGTGGCCTGACTAGGAAGGGGAGGGGAAGGAGGGGTATAGTGAGCTCTGGCTACCCTACTTACCGGCGGGAACACAACACGATGGTTATTATGACCGCGGTGTTCTGTAGGGCGGAGGTACTTCCCCAGTTGGACAGCTCATTTCGGACGGGAGATACCGTCGTGTCCTACCTCCGTTAGTTAGTTATATATTTTCTTGTTCATTTATGCTATGCAACGCTTAATACAATATCTTAGTAAGCATCCAGCCCAGTGCCCGTTTAAATGGATTTAACGGCGGCTGGTTTTATCACATCTAATGAAAACCTGTCGCTTGGACATCATCTCCAGTGGCCAACTTGGAAGTCATTAAATCGCCTACGGACCCAAGTTTGCTGTGGCAGGGAAAATATTGCGAAATGGCTAAATCGAGCGGTCATAAGAGTCCTGAATTGCGAAACCGATTCCTGTCGCACTTGCTCTCTTGCTCACTGTACCCCTACACTTTACCAGCGAAGATCTCTGTAGAGCAACGGAAAGCGCTGTATATATATCGCTGTTAACATTGTACCAACAAGATTTAAAAAAAACTGAAAGATCTGCCATATATGTCAGATTTACTTGAGCCATAGATTTGAAGAAGAAGAAGAACGGCTTTAGGGGCATAGGCTCGTGTGGGGCCGAAAATCATAATTGGCAAAATGTGGGTGTTAGATTAGGTAGTTAACATCCGCATTTCGCCAACTACACCCATATTTTGCACCCACATTTACGCCTGCAAAACTGGGAAAGCGAATGTCCGTCTTCGCAGTTTTGCAGACGTGAATGTAAGTATAGATGTTATCCAGCGTACAGCATCAAAATTCTGATTCAAAAATATGATAACGAAATAATTTTGAATATTCAACTGTACGTTTTGCTCCAGTTACGCTCATCAACTTCTTAAAGAGTATCCATCTGTAAAGAAGACCAAACAGCGAGACTCCTCCAAGAGGTCTAGATCGAAATTGCGCAGGTAAATATTAACTAGCAAAAAGTCCAAACTACCTTAAATATGTTTTTTTTTCAGTGTGGAAGTCCTTTAGATAGCCCCAAACCGAAGACCCAAAGATGGTATTTTGGGTCTTCGGTTTCTGGGGATGCAATAGCTAGTATCACAGAAAATTCTATAGATAAAAAGTATTTATGGCGTTTCATACTTTGAATTGAATTGATTGACAAGCTTGCATATATACGAAAAAGTTTAAACGTATTCTTGTCAAAAAGTTTCATATTGTCGAATTTATCCTTCGTTGCGTAATAACGCCAACCAATGACACGCGTGCACCGTCTACATACCACTTCCACTTATATTTTGTTTTCAATGGGTAGTATCTTAAACCTCGTGACCTTGTAGTCCCAGTGCCATCTCTGGCTTTGACTCCCTCTCTTTTCCCAGCCAAATAGCCTACAAATACGTCGTCCTCTTATGCCCTCGAACAGTAGCGAGCTAACTTGCGTTATTGGATAGTTAAGTAGTAAGTTGTGGTTTTAATTGAGTTGAATACTTAGATCGCGATCTAATTTTTTGGCTCATCCAGTGCGAAGTAACTCCCTCCCTCACGCACCTTGCGAATTTGATGCCTCTTCCATCAGGTAGGTATTGATTTGCTGGTGACGTAGTAAGCCTTCCCGTAGAGCGAAACCTATGCTCGAGCCCTCTCCGTGAGTAGCGGCACTCCCGTGAAACAAATGACTACACCACGATGGCATCTCAAAAATGCCGTCGATTCGACAGAAGAAGAAGCTGGTGACGCAGACTTCGCCCTACAAAGATCTTTAGTCTTTCAAGGTTCTGATACACCCATATAGAGTATACTGGTCTAATTTTCTTTACTTTAACTGATTAAATAAGAACACAATACTTTCAGGAAACGCGAAAGGAGCAAGCTACAAGAGCGACGTCTTGAAAGAAATTTCAACTGTGTCATAGAGAGGGCACAAATGGGCGGGTCCACTTCTGAAAGTGTTCGGTCTAAGGATACTAAGACGACTGTCGTTGCCAAGTGAGTAGTAACTAATATGTACCGTTTGCACCATCAATATTTTATTTTTTTATTTATGGCACGTCAATTGACTTCACCTCGCCTGATGTTAAGCTGAAGGCAAAGTCATGAAAGAGGGTCACTATTGCAAACACTTTCAGTGCTACAATGGTGGCGCTCAGCTTGACGGCCTCATCAGATGCTTTTTCACGCCCCGCTTAAATATCTTATTTAGTACGTAAAAATACTATTGCTAACTGTGCTATTTCATTTACATCCGCAATTTAGCTTTACAGACATACATATTCTCACGCCCATAATCGCCGAAGGGGGAGTCAGAGGTATATTAAATACCCACATTTCGCCGACGATGATTTTCGGAACCACGTAATAGGGGGCGAGCCTATTACCACAAAACGGGCACTTGGAAAAAGATATGAGTATGCCGAAAATAATTTATTAACCGCAGCAAATCCATACTTTGGGGTGAAAATCGCAAGGAAATTAATTACATGCTTAGCCGCACTAGCACTTCTAGTAAACGTCTTGGAGAGGATCAGACGGATTTAGATTTCACACATACAGGTTAATAGGAGGCAGGCTGCCTAATCTTAATGCTCCTCCTCTTTCGATACGTTTACGTTACCAATTCGATAGATTCTCGTGCTCGGGGTCCTGATGGACCACACGCAACGTGTATATTCCAATTCATTGATCAAATTTTTTCAATACATATTTTTTTTGCAGAAAACCTGCAGTCATTACAGAAATGTTGCAAGTGGAAAAATCTGCATCTTATAGTGTTAGTAGATATATTTAGCATAGCGTTATTCCTGGTTGACTTCGAGTCCTTAACCTCGGATTCCGGGGTCCAGATACTGCTTTTGATGTGCCTTACCATCATTCTCAACTCAGTTAGGGTCGGCTTTCCAGCCTAACTGTGACGCAGCTGAACTTCTATATTTTCCGTGACACGACTGCCATCTGACCTATGGTCCAAAGACCAATAGCGATATCAAAGTTCCAAGTTAGACTGGTTAGACTTTTGAGGGCTCCAACTACCCGTAACGACTGACCGATGACTTAACGCGCTCTGCGAGGCACGACCAGACCAGTGCAAACAGCCATATTCATGCATACAACTTTTTGCACTGAGCGCGGATCGAACCCGCACCCTCTGCTTAGCAGTCGCGTGCACTGTCTGTTGGATGTGCCTTACCGTGATATACATATGAATATTATTCTACTTATTCTATGTAGTTTTTTTGTGTTTACGTAAATTAATATGTATATATGTTTACAGATCCAGCCAAGTACATATTTGAAGAAGGAGAGCGTGGGTTTGTAGTTCATATTGTGTCTTAAACATTCACTTACTAGGTATAGAGATAATATATTACTACAGAGATATATATCTACCGAGATATATATATAAAGTAGACGAATATCTTGATGATAAAAATGCATGGTCATAATAATCTCTTGCTCTTGCACCACATCATTCCCTGAACCTTTTTCCCAACTCAGTTGGGGTCGGCTTTCCAGTCTAACTGTGATGCGGCTGAACTTCGATATTTTCCGTGAAGCGACTGCCATCTGACCTCCACAACCAATGGTCTAATGACCAATGGCGATAACCTGGGATAAATACACACATAACTTCGAAAAGCATCGAAAAGTCATTGGTGTGGTGGATGGTAAACCTGGGATCGAACTCGAGACCTCGTCTCAGCAGTCCATTACCCATACCACTAGGCTACCGCGGCTCTTGCATTTGCAAAAATTGCTCTTGCACCTATAACTTATTAATATTATAAACGATAATCTACCTGAGTTTCTTGCTGGTCTCTTCTCAGGAGATTTAACTACCGTACCAGCGAAAGAACCATTTTTAAATGATTTATTTACTAAGTATTTTATTTATTATAAATTATAATATTTTTGACAAATATAGGTACTTCATTATTGTAAAACTTTAACATCATTAGTGCTATTTATGTGCCTAAATTGCATAAACGAAATTGATTCTTTGATTCTTGAGATGTACACGAGAACCAAACTGTTCTGTAATAGTGACCCTCTTTCCTAAGACATTGCCATCAGCTTATGAAATCAAATTAAAGTGTCTTAAATAAAACATAATTAAACGTATTAGTCTCGAACCAGACTCGAACTGACCGAAACAGTTTTTGTACGGCCGTTTTGGGCTATCACTTGCCTCTGGTATATCCCTTTCGCCCTGGCTGACCTAGAGCAACAACAGCCATCCCGGGAGACAAACATATCTGATGGTTGATATTATTAATTCCAGAGATCGGTGTAACGACGGACGTTACCCAGCAACTGTTGGAACAGATCAATGACTTCATGACACCCACGTATGTTGTACAATTCGACTAAAAGTACTTTTTTTTATATCGTGCGCAAAATCCTCACGGATACCACCTCCACCAAAACCGATGGAGGTGATTATGTCGGACTCGAACCGACCAAAACGCACGCCGTCCATGGGTCCTTGATTGCCGGAGGTGAGATTTTACAAGACATATCTATCGCACCCCGGCAGACCCGGGGACATCTCTGTTGAGATGACCCTCTTCCCCCAATGTGGGGACCAAGGTGTCCCCATCCAGCCCCCGGGTATGGGGTGGCACTTTGCGCCATCGCCGTGGCCTGCTTCTGCTAGGGTGACCGGCGGCTCCACCCGTCACCCCCAGGCCCGCGCTCATGGGGGACGGAGGTCATTCTGCGCGACTAAAAGTACTAAAGAATTATATTGTGGAAGGAAGGGGAAACCACCACTCACCCGCGGCTTAACAATCACAACGATAGCAATAGTAAAATATGACTAATGGTCAAAGAAAGGAATGCCAAACCGCACTGCTCAGTGCAAGTAAAAAGGCTTCGACGCAAGTTTCGCTCGAATGCTACTACTTTAGTATTACTACTAGGAGGGGACGTAGTAAGTCTTCCCGAAGAGCGAAACCTATGCTCGGACCCTCTCAGTAAGTAGCTGTTGTGAAACAAATTACTACACAACGATGGTAACTCAATAATGCCATCGATTCGACAGCTATACTATTACTTTAGGCGGTTTCCCTCGCTAGTTGTTGAGACTGAGGTTAGGTACAAGCTTTATAAGTTTCAATACTCCAAACTCTGAAAGAAAGAAAAGTATTTATCTAACGTGTGCAATGAATAATTTTTGAAAATTTATCTATAGCGCGATGTAGGATGAAGTAGTTAGACATACTTTAGATAGATGGCGTTGTAAGACATATTTTTGATAGATGGCGTTGAATACCTGTCGTCGTATTACTAAAATTGCATTGGTCTTAGTGGCAGGCCTGCTCATCCATCACCAAAAAGAAACGTTTCACCTGCCGCCCCTTCAAAGAAGAATGAAGTCCCTGAGTCTCAGAGGACTCGCAGGAAAAGGAACAAGTCCCCGAAGCCTCCCAGGCCTCGGAAGACCAGTGTCAGTATTATTTACATAGTTGTTAAGCGATAAAGACTAAGGTTTAGTTGCACCACCTACCTTACCTACCTACCTACCTTATAGTTAAGGTTTCCGTCAAATTTAACAGTAACAGTAATATTGATTCTAATGGTTAGGCGTAATGTGTTGCACCAGAGTATTTAGTAGCTCGGTTAATGTTATTTTTTTGATAGAATGTGACGTTTGAGCGTGGCCGGTTACAGTTAGCGTCAAGTTATGACGTCATTTCAACAATTGTCAAATGGTGCAACCTGTTTTATACCTGACCGGTACTTTAACTGCACTGTTAATGTTAAAAAAGATCTTGCAACCCAGGCTAAAGGTACAGAGCAATGGTGTTATTAGTGTGTTTTTGCGCAACGACGGACAAATTCGACAATATGAACCTTATTGTAAGAAGTTAAAGTTCAAAATAACTTTCTTGAATTTCACTTACATACGTTTGAATTTTTTTCTAAATATTCAAGCTTGTTCGATTCAAATCGAATTCGAAACGTCTTAAGTAAATACTTTTTTATCTATAGCAAAGTAATCTCTATTTTGAAGGGTTAAAGTGTATTTTAGTTTTGTGATCGTTTCGTGATCGTCTCAGTTATCCCATGATGGACAACTCTTTCATATGTACGGTGATGACGGCAATGGAACTACTGGGACAACAATATGATAAAATATTAGTTCCACTTGTCCCATGGAACTACTGGGACGTAATCGTCTCAGTTGTCCCACATGGTGGGACAACTCAATGGAACTAGTGGGATAGACAGGAATTCTCTCAGACGTATAAGTTCATATGTTTTGGAAACATTTCAAAATACAAAGTTGGTTACCCTTTCGTATCCCTCTGAGACCTACCCCTCCTCTAATTTAGGGGCCAGGGTGTCCAATAGGGTCAAAGTATCCGCAAAGCTCCAAAACAAGCACCCCAATAATCTAAACATCTATACAAATAAATAAAATTGGAATGTCTGTTTGTAATACTAAAATAACCGCTTTCTACTACATGCATATAAATGTATATACGGTACACATACCAAAATATATATTTTTAAAATTTGTGTCTGTCTGTCTGTTTGTGTCGGCTAATCTCTGTAACGGCTAGACCGATTTCGACGGGACTTTTACTGGCAGATAGCTTAATTAATAAGGAGTAACTTTAATTTTTTTATTACATTCCACGCCGACGAAGTATAAAATAAACCTTTAGTACCTATTACCACCGTCACAGGAAGAGTGTCGATAATTAGGCCTGTGTTCGGCAGTGGGTACCGTATGAGATGGTGGTCGATCTGGAAGTTCGCTGTTTGAGACATATCGTTGATACCCTGACAATAATGTTACGACAATGTCTTGCAGAAACCGGTGTGCAGCGATCTTAGAATGGCAGGTAAGATTGTTTGATTATTTGGTGTTACAAACGACTATACGCCACGGTAACCGTATGCTTGTCTGCCACCTAAGTAACGAAATAAAAAAAAAGAATTGGCTTATTCACTACTATCTTATGCTCTGCCCGCGTGACTGTCGGTTATAGCCACCTAAGCATCATCTGTTCAACTTGAAATCTATATTACCAATCATAACTCTGGTTCTACTTAACCGATTGCAATCAAACAAACGTAAGATTTTAAGTTGGACCAAACCCTTTCAAACAAAAAAAAAACCGTTCCAAATCCGTTCAGTAGTTTTTGCGTCCATCGCGGACAAACATAAACTTTTTACAATTATATAATAGTATAGATTCACTATTCACTAACGCATTTTTCGATTCCCAGAACTCGGCGTATCGACTGAGATAGCTAATATGGCGCTACGCAAGAAATCAGAAATGCCTGTCATCATAAAATCTGAGTGAGTAGTACAATTTAAAAGAAAAATTAAACGAAAACTATTATAAATTCCTAGATTATTTAGATTGTAAACAAGCTTGGAAATAAGTTGTTCACTCAAGAATTATTGTCTCTAGACTAAGTACCTAAATATTTGTAAATAGACCAAAAGAAGAAAATCCCGTTGAGCTTTTTGCCGGAGTCTTCTCAGCCCGCGTTTCAAATGGGTGTTTCATTTGCTAAACTAACTTCATCATTCTCTGAGCCTATTCCCAATTTAGTTGGGGTCGGGTTTCTAGTCTAACTAAGATGCGGCTGAACTTCAATATTTTCCGTGAAGCGACTGCTATCGGACCAGATACAGAACTTCGATAGTTCTGTAGATAGGCTAGTCGGACTTTTGAGGGCTACAACTACCCGTAACGACTGCCATAGATGTTCGTGTGGCCATCGGGACTGACGGCTTAACGTAATTTCCGAGGCACGACCAGACCAGTGCATATAGCCATATTCATGCATACAAATATTTTGTACTAAGCGGGGCTCGAACCTGCGCGCCTCTTGTGTAGCAGTCGCGTTCACTAATGCTAACAGAGCTTGCTATAACCACCTACAATGTATTATTTATTTTGACGTTTTGTAAGTTTAATGGTCTATATCTAATATATAAAAATCAATGCCACTTTTCGTTGTAATTTTATAACTCAAGATCGGGCTCACCTATCCAAACCAAATGTTCAGGCTTTGTTCGGACTATTTAGTAGGGGATCCTGCCTTTTCGCCAAAAATCGTTTACCCGATTATCACTTGCCAACCAACGTTTCGCCAATTTCTCACTTTGACGACTAACGATTGTCAAATGTTTGTATGACAACGTTTCATTTGGTAGAATTATTGTTAAGCTGATTATTGTAATGACAAAATACGTTTGGGGCATTTATCTTTTGCCAATTTATTTATTAGGCCAGACAACTTTTAGACGAATAACGTTTCGTCTGTGTAACAGTTCCCTTTCGTACATTGATATAATGTTAAAAAAAACAATTTAACTTGCGTTTCTTATTTAATAATCACAAAGAAATATAAGTAGGTTAGGTTAGGTTAAATTTGCAAAAATCAAAAGTGTGGAGCGAAGTTCAGGTGAAATCGAAAAGAATCGGTTAGGTTAGGTTAGGTTAGTATTATGATAAACAGTGCACGAGCCGAGCGAGCGAAGCGAGCGTGCCGCGGCAGCGGCCGGCGAAGTGCCGTAACCAAATCGCTTACCCACATCATTTGGTAAACAATAAACAACTACATGAATATTATGCTAACTAAAACATTCGCTACTTGAAAGTTGGCATTTTGAAAAGTGTCATTCTAAAAGGTTGACCAAACGTAAAATTGGCAACTGAGAAGTTGGGTAATAAAAACAAAATTAAATCACAAATTGGCGAATGATTATTATGCGAAATAAAATTCTGGGAAACGTTAGTTGGCAAGTGATAATCGGGCAAACGATTTTTGGCGAAAAGGCAGAGATCCATTTAGTAGATATATGTGAAGTTTGCAGAAAATCGGTCGAGCGGTTTAAACATCACGGGCGAAGCTGGGGCGGGTCAGCTAGTAGAAAATAAATAATTTTTGAATTACATATTATTGTTGCAGTCATCAATTCAAAGACATGGTCCCCTACAGTCTGTCTGTGCTTGATCAGGAATCAGGTAATGTATTTATTCATAACATAACATAAACTCACGCCCGGGTGCGCCAAAGTTCACCTAAATTTTCAACTCCGAAAATTGGAACTCCGAAAATGTTCTTCCTAACATTTTTCATCCTAACAATCACAATTCCTAACTACTCTGTCTCTAATGTTTTAATTCCGAATCATTCAACTTCATAATGTCGGTAGCAATAAACATCTATTATACTATTATTTCTTTTCCTATATTTTGTCAACATAACCATCTTTTACACTATTATTGAAAGTCATACCTTTTTTGTTTAGATTTATTTTTATTAATAATACCTAATAATTATTATTTACATTAATTTTCCGTAACTTTTACAGTTTTAGTTATTTACACGTACAATCTCGCTGCGGTCATTCAGCCAAGTTCCAGAAACGAATCGGTCATATTTATAGTTCTTGGTTTAGGTTAGGTTAGAATTGTGACCACGTGCCAGAAACGAATCGAAAACGAAAAAGGTCATAAACATAACCGTAAATCAGTCGTATTTTATGATTTTCACTCATTTAAGCCAAAAAATCAGTGAAACAACCTTTAATCAATCTAAACGGTTTTCTAATTAATAGTAATAAGTATGTAACAACAAATAACCAAAAAAAATTAAAACTATAAATAAAATATAATTCTACCGACATATATGTATTTTTATTACATTTGGTAGATAAATGTTTCTTTCTAAGTATGAGTGACAATATTATGGTAATTATGTTTAGGGATAAAAACGTTAGGATAAAAAACAGTAGTAGCTTTAATATTGTATGTTAACGATTTTATTGATAACAATTTTCGGAAACATGAATGTTATGAACATCGACGGTAGCACTACAAATAGTATGAATAAAAACTTTAGGATGAAAAATTTTAGGAGGAGTGATCATTCGGATTACAAATCGTTAGAAAGAACAATTTCGGATAAAGAACTTTAGGTGAGTCAATATGGACCCCTCACGCCCATTTCCCCGAAGGTGGTAGATGTGCTAACACCCACATTTCGCCAGTTTATGTTTAGGTTCCAATGTAATAGGTGGCAAGCCTATTGCCATTAACCGGGCACTTATAAACCTGTGATAAATACACACATAACTTCGAAAAGCATCGAAAAGACATTGGTGTGTGCCATGGTAAAACCTGGGATCGAACCCGAGACCTCGTTTCAGCAGTCGATTGGCACCCCGGCAGACACGGAGCCTTCTCTTCGAGATGACCCCCGTCGGGTGACCATTGTCAAGCCCCTGAGAATAATCTCAGGGTGAGAAAAATTCAATGGTAATTTATAAAAATTACCATTGAATTTTCGCCTTTATGTTAAATAGTTATAAAGTCTAAAATTATGAGAATTCAATAGCGTCTTTAGCTTTCTCAAAAGTATGACAATTATAATTAGGAGAACCGAGGCTCTGACCAATGCAAATAACCATATACATGCATACCAATATTTGCACTGAGTGGAGATCAAACTCGCGCCATCCGCGTAGTAGGCGCGACCACCACGCATGCTATAGAGGCTATCTCTAGGTCATCATCATTCCCTGAACCTTTTCCCAACTCAGTTGGGGTCGGCTTTCCAGTCTAACTGTGATGCGGCTGAACTTCGATATTTTCCGTGAAGCGACTGCTATCTGACCTCCACAACCAATGGTTCAATCACCAATGGCGATATCGAAGTTCCAAGTTAGACTGGTTGGACTTTTGAGGGCTCCAACTACCCGTAACGACGTAGATGTTTGTATGGCAACCGGGACCGACGGCTTAACGTGCTCTCCGAGGCACAACCAGACCAGTGCAAACAGCCATATTCATGCATACAACTGCTACGTAGCAGTCGCGTGCACTACCGCCACGCCACTCTAGGTCTCTAGGTATTACTAATGTAATTTAACTTTTCAGATGCAACCTGTCAAGAATCGATGGACTCTGCTTACAGTACCCTTAGCGACTCTGTGAAACCGTGAGTACGCCTAACTCCTACAGCCCAGTAGTACTAGCATGAACTCCTATCGAATTCGTAATGTAAAGGTTTCGAGAGAACGGAGCATTGTGATTGGCAGTCTGCCTCTTGTGAACCTGTGTGCGTGTGTAGCCCGCCAATCTATCAATCAATTCTGTCGATACCTTTTCATTACGAATTCTATAGTATTTCGTGCTAAGGCTACAGGACCCCAATTGTAGTGTGCGTTTTAGTCGCCCCAATTGTAGTAAATGATAGCCATTGCGAAACCACGGTGATTTTTGACCTACCATTAAATTTTCGACTCTATGGGCTTAGTCTTAAAGTTCAAAACTGAATGAAAAAGACTTCATGATATCGTTTCCTTTACTTTCGACGAGAAAGTCCAGAGTCGAAAGTTTAAAATTGTAAAATACTTTACACTGCTTGACATTTATTAAAATCTATGTCCAGGGCATAGGGCTTCATATTTTCTTTTTAAATAACCTGGTATACATGGCTCAGAGTATTTTTTTTTTAATTTAAGGCACGTCAGTTTGACTTCTTCACCCCGCCTGATGGTAAGCTGAAGGCAAAGTCTCAGGAAAGAGGGTCACCATTACAAACACGTAGGTACAGTGTTACAATGGTGGCGTTCAGCTAATCTCCAACTACCCGCTACGACTGCCATAGATGTTCATATGACAACCGAGACCGACGGCTTACCGAACTCTTCGAGGCTCGACACACAGCCATTTTCATGCATATAAATATTTGCATTGAGCGGTAATCGAACCTGATTCTCTTGCGTTCACTAGCTCTACGCCACTGAGGCGGCAAGTTATAATAAAAATGTTTAATTTTATAGGAATTGCTTGGATAGACGTTTACGCAGCATATTGAAGATACCATACAAATTATGTAAGTAATATTATTTGAATCTTAGTTAAAAGATGTGTTGATTTTTTTTATTTTTATTTATGGCACGTCAATTTGACTTCAACTCGTCTGATGTTAAACTGAAGGCCAAGTCTCATGAAAGAGGGTCACCATTGCAAACACGTTCAGTGCTACAATGGTGGCGCTCAGCTTGACGGCCTCATCAGATGCTTTTTCACGCCCCGCTTAAAGGACCCGGGTCTGTAGGATTTATTTCTGATCGAAGGTTTAGAAGAAGTATTCCCTTAGATATATTTTTGTAAAATGGCCGCTTGCGTTCCTGTTAAATGAACTTTTTTGTTACGCACACGGAAAACAAAAAACAAGTAGAATTGTGAAGTAAGTGGGATACGTGTGTCATCTTGTATCTACCTATACACTTGCCTGTATACTTAGTGCCTAAGATGGCTAGCGTATCCATATGCAGTACACACGCTTATAATATGTTCTGTTTGTTCCATTACACAATTCTATCTATACTATTATATAATTGTATAAAGTTTGTTTGTCCGCGATGGACGCAAAAGCTAATGAAAGAATCTCGATGCGATGAAGGGGTTTGGTCCAACTTAAAATCCTACGTGTGTTTGATTGCAATCGGTTAAGTAGAACCAGAGTTATATACTCTTAGGTCGCGATAAACGACAGCCACGCGGGCGGAGCCGCGTACATAGGCTATTTATATATATATATCTACACCAATAGGTATTATAAAGAGAAAAGAATAAAAATATTTTTGTGTCTTTATGTGGGTGTATGTTTGTAATAAATAAATTCAAAAACTACTGTGCCGATTTTAAAATATCTTTCACCATTGGAATGCTACATTTACCCTGAGTAACAAAGACCATATTCCACTGCGTGGTAATCGACCTCCATGCGGGCGGACCCGCAAGCAACAGCTAGTAATATACATAGGTATTACAGGATGATTAAGTTTTTGAATTTTTATATATTTTTTCTTTCAGTTAAAAGAAATATATTAAATCGCAGTTCGCTAATAAGTGTGTTAATGACCACTAAACACGGAGACAAAATGTAAGTAGAGTATCACATCACTCATAATTAGAACTAATCATCATCACTACATAGTATAAAATAAAGGCGCGTTCTCTGTCCCTATGTCCCTTTGTATGCTTAAATCTTTAAAACTACGCAACGGATTTTGGTGCGGTTTGTTTTTATACATAGAATGGTTGAAGAGTAAGGTTTATATGTATATAAAATCATGCTACAACAAACAGGTGCGGAGCAGGAATGAAAAATGTTGCAAAAACGGGGTAACGCAGATGAAGTTGCGTGGGTCACCTATTCACTCATAATTAGAACCATTCTACATAATTGATAACACACTTGTAGTTCTCCACTGTGTTTATTAATAATGTACCTAACCGGTTTCGCCTTGCGGCATTCTCAAAGTTTTACCTTTACACACACTGAGTGTAAAGGTGAAGTGGAGAAGTACAAGTGTATTATCAATTATGTATAAAAGCTCCACCAAGTGCCATCAATCAACAGTATAAATAATTAGAACCATTCTCATTATTTATAAATGTAATTTTAAAATAATGTGTTTTTTTGTGTTCTTAGGACCTTAACGGAAAGACTAAAAATGATATTTTATGAAGAAATTGCAGATCATCGAGGTACCTACTTACATATTTTATTTCTTAAGATAACATAAACTCACGCAGTATATCGTCGAAAGGGTAGGTGGTGAGCCTATTGCCATTAACCGGGCACTTATAAACCTGCGATAAATACACACATAACTTCGAAAAGCATCGAAAAGTCATTGGTGTGTGCCATGGTAAAACCTGGGATCGAACCCGAGACCTCGTCTCAGCAGTTTTTTTTTATGGCACGTCAATTTGACTTCACCTCGCCTGATGTTAAGCTGAAGGCAAAGTCTCATGAAAGAGGGTCACCATTGCAAACACGTTCAGTGCTACAATGGTGGCGTTCAGCTTGACGGCCTCATCAGATGCTTTTTCACGCCCCGCTCAAAGGACCCGGGACTGTAGGAAGAAGGAAACACGTGCGCCGGTAAGGAATTCCAGGACTTAATTGTGCGGCAGAGAAAAGTCTCACCGAAATGCTTGGTTCTTGATGGAATATTCTGTACCGTATGCGAGTGACATCTAAGCCCTGCACGTGTTGTCCTGTGTAGGAAAGGAGAGGGTTGGATTAATTGGAAGAGCTCATCAGAACATTCACCATGGTAGAGACGGTAAAATACTGCCAGGGACGCAACATCTCTACGCATCTACTAAGGCTCGAGGGTATTTGTGACCTCAGGACTCCCAATAATGCGGACTGCACGTCGCTGCAACCTGTGTAGTAATATTATTAATTATTTCAATTATAGGTCGGGGGATGAGAAGACTGTATTCCACCATTAATCGTAGAAAGACGCCGTACAAGTTGGGATGGTAATATTACTTTTGTGTTTTGTTTAGTCGATATGTTATGGAGCGAGCTATGCTTGGAGTTTCTTTGATCATCATGATCATCATCATCTGTGCCTTAAGCCCGGTCGCATCCAAAGCCGTTATCTCGGAGTCTTTTTATCCGTTATCATTTTCCAGTCTAACTGCGTTGCGGCTGAACCTCGATATTTTCTATATTTTCTATACCTATAGGTTGTGGAGGCCAGATGGCAGTCGCTTCACGAAAAATATCGAAGTTCAGCCACATCACAGTTAGACTGGAAAGCCGACCCCAACTGAGTTGGGAAAAAGGTTCAGAGAATGATGATATATATACGGTACTGCTCGAATGGAATTCCAATCCCGTTCGCGAAATTAACCCGGATCAATCTATCCCGGAGGGAAATAGGTGTGAACATATCTATGTATGAGCTATTCTAGGGACAAACATACAAAATTCAATTATCTTAAGCCAGTATGAAACAATTTTTAATTCCATTTTATTTCAGGATGGATTTTGTCGCCAACGTGTCAAAAACGATGCCTAGGTAATTATATTTTCAATATTTTTTTAATGAGAGAACGTCAATTTGACTTCACCCCGCCTGCTTGCCATAAGCTGAAGGCAAAGTCTCAGGAAAAAAAGTCACAATTACAAACACGTAGCCTTAGTTGCACGATCTTACTTTGACCGTGACAAAGCTGGTCAAAGCACCGGTTAGGTATAAAACGTCATAGCCTTGGTTGTAACTATAACCAGCCACGCTCTAACGTCAAATTCTGTCAAAAACAGAGCTACAAAATCATGGAAAACAAAAATAAGTGGAAGCGGCATGTAGTCGGTGCACGCGTGTCATTGGTTGGCGTATTTATGCTACGAAGGATAAATTCGATAATATGAACGTTTTTGATAAGAATACGTCTAAACTTTTTCGTAAATATTCAAGCGTTTTCAATTCAAAGTATGAAATGCCATAAATACTTTTTTCACTACGGCAGCTCAAACAAGTAAGTATTACTGCATAACAACAGTGTGCAAAATGCGATTTTGCCCACTGCGTGATACAAAGTAACTTTTTATATATATTTTTTATTTTTTCTATAAACAGTGCCAACCATAGATTTTAAAAAGAATTGTTCCGCGATGAACTTTCCAACTACATAATCTGCACTCTATTCCTTGGCCGTCCTTTAGAAAGTTCTTTAAAATATGAAGGTCCAATTTCGAAATTCTAAATTTGAAAGGTATTTGTAAAACGAATAACCATGTTTTTTATTTAAATTATTTAATATTTTAATGTATTATAACATAACATAAACTCACGCCTATATCCCGGAAAGGGTAGGCAAAAAAAAACAATTACTTAGGTACTAGTAGAGCACGGTATTATTAACGGTTATGTGTGTGAGTTTGGCGACATCGGTTCCGCTACTGCAGCTATCGCGTCGCACTTCTACTAGTTTTTC
This sequence comes from Pelosia muscerda, assembly GCA_963691645.1. Classification (NCBI taxonomy): domain Eukaryota; kingdom Metazoa; phylum Arthropoda; class Insecta; order Lepidoptera; family Erebidae; genus Pelosia; species Pelosia muscerda. Next base: position 3,528,024 of record OY829127.1, on the reverse strand, counting down.
TGTTCTGTGTACTAACCATAGAGTTAACCAAACCATTACTATCAAACTGTTAAATTTGACGGTGACCGTGACTTTGACGATGACCATGACAGATAGTTCGTGCAACTAAGCCTTAGTTGCACGATCTTACTTTGACCGTGACAAAGCTGGTTGACCGGTACGGTCAGGTATAAAACGTCATAGCCTTGGTTGTAACTATGAGCAGCCACGCTCAAACGTCAAATTCTGTCAAAAACAGAGCTACAAAATCATGGAAAACAAAAATAAGTGGAAGCGGCATGTAGTCGGTGCACGCGTGTCATTGGTTAGCGTATTTATGCTACGAAGGATAAATTCGATAATATGAACGTTTTAGATAAGAATACGTCTAAACTTTTTCGTAAATATTCAAGCTTTTTCAATTCAAAGTATGAAATGCCATAAATACTTTTTTCACTACGGCAGCTCAAACAAGTAAGTTTTGCTGCGTAACAACGGTGTGCAAAATGCGATTTTGCCCGCTGCGTGAGACAAAGTAACTTTTTAATATATATTTTTTATTTTTTCTATAAACAGTGCCAACCATAGATTTTAAAAAGAATTGTTCCGCGATGAACTTTCCAACTACATAATCTGCACTCTATTCCTTGGCCGTCCTTTAGAAAGTTCTTTAAAATATGAAGGTCCAATTTCGAAATTCTAAATTTGAAAGGTATTTGTAAAACGAATAACCATGTTTTTTATTTAAATTATTTAATATTTTAATGTATTATAACATAACATAAACTCACGCCTATATCCCGGAAAGGGTAGGCCAAGAAAACAATTATTTACTAGTAGAGCACGGTATTATTAACGGTTATGTGTGTGAGTTTTACGACATCGGTTCCGCTACTGCAGCTATCGCGTCGCACTTCTACTAGTTTTTCTGTTCTGTGTACTAACCATAGAGTTAACCAAACCATTACTATCAAACTGTTAAATTTGACGGTGACCGTTGTATTTGACCATGACCATGACAGATAGTTCGTGCAACTAAGCCTATGTTACAATGGTTGATGGCCTCATCAGATACTTTTTCACGACCCGCTTAAAAGACCCGGGACTGTAGGAAGAAGGAAACACGTGAGCTGGTAAGGAATTCCGAGACTAAACTCCATTTGAAATTATTTTTCAATCTATTTAAAATTGGAAAGGTTAATGTCTAGACAGGACTTGAACCAGCGACCGGTCTCATACAGGGAGAATGTTCTGACCACCACCTGAGCAACTAGACTCGTCTAGAGCATTTGAAAATTTCTTTACGTTTGACCGACAATCCTACATAGATAGATGAAGATTCCCCTTCCCCCTCTTCTTTATATGGTCGGCAGCACGAATGTGACGCCCTTTTTTTGTGCGAATATCCCCACGGATACTCCCCTTTCCCGCCGGAGCCGGTTGGAGAGGTTATGTCGGACTCGAACCGACCAAAACGCACGCCGTCTTTGGGTCTATAGTTGCCGGAGGTGAGATAGTAGTCAACATATCCCTCGCACCCCGGCAGACCCGGGGCCGTCTCTTTCGAGATGACCCCCGTCGGGTGTAGGGACCACGGTGTCCCCGTCTAGACCCCGGGTATGGGGAGGCTTTGCACCGCCGCCGTGGCCTGCTTCTGCTAGAGTAACAGGCGGCTCCACCCGTCACCCCCAGGCCCGCGCTCATGGAGGACGGAGGTCATTCTGCGACCTCCGCCGTCCGAGTCGCCTCCACTCAAATGTGACGCCCCTGGTGAAGGGTACAAACGTCCTAGGACACGGTAACCACTTTCCATCAGGTGGTTCACTGCCCAGTGCATTGCGATTTCGGAGCCCCATTCCAGTACTTCATGCTTTTGCTCTCTTGCCAACTGTGCCCCTCCAACTGTACTATTGTAGATCTGTGTAAGTAATACCTACATAATATGTATTATATTATATTGACATTCATAAGTGCTCTTTATGTGCCTAAACTGAATAAATGAAATTGATTCTTGATTCTTTATTCGTTGCAGTGGCAATTACGTCGCCGGTTCAAGCAAACTGAGAAGGTTAGTGATTCAAACTTGTGTTAAGTCAATGATAATAAGGCTTAGTTGCACCACCTACCTGTTAAAGTTAAGGTATCCGTCAAATTTTACCAGTAACAGTAACATTGATTGTAATGGTTTTACTAAATGTGTTGCATCAGAGTATTTGCTCGGTCAAAGTTATCTTTGTGATAGAATTGACGTTTGAACGGGGCCGGTTACAGTTAGCGTCAAGTTATGACGTGATTTCCACAGTTGTCAAGTGGTGCAAACCACCAGCACAAACTATTTCCCCAAATCTGGGGAAAATATTTGTGCAGGTATACTTAATTTTAGTACTACCCTACATATGAAAAATTGTTAACCAGTGTAGTGTTTAAGAATTAGAATGCTCATGCTCATAACTGTCAATGTAAACCTTTGAGAATGACGTAAGGCGAAACCGGTTAGGTACAATAATAAATATAGTGGAGAAGTACAAGTGTGTTATCAATTATGTTATGTATAGAACTTCATATAAAAAATTGAGTGATTTCCTCATTAATTGGGCTGTTCCACTTATCCCTACCACGTTGTCCCTAGATAGATTACTCTTTATTGTACACCAAAAATAAAACAAAAAATAAATACAAGAAAACACCAAGGACTTGGGATGGACAGTAGCGTGACATAACAATATGTTGGTTCTGGTGTAGTTTATGTAATAGTTAATATAAAATAAGGCAGTTTAATTAGTACAAAGCAGTATTATACAAAACCGTCCCGGTGGGGAAAAGTGGCATTTTTTTTCCACTCTTCCCTACTACCTCGTCATTGGTTGGGACAAGTAGATATATCGTACTGGTCGATTTCTCATAATAATACTTCAAGCATCTACCTTGACAAATCTCTGCATCACCCTTAGGTTGGCTGGTAGAAAATGCCAATGGCATTAAGTCTGCCTTTGTACATTTATTATGTAGGTATTTGTGCAAAAAGTTTAAATAAATAAATAGAATAACATTGCCACCTTTGTGATTCTATTTAAACGAATGAAATGTGAAGCTTGAAGCTCATTCCTTTTTTCAGGTGTAAAGACCTAGATTCCCACAGCTACAGGTGCATGAGAGCTCAAGTGATGAGGCTTGCTGGACCGACTAATAGCCAGTATGTTGCATTTACCATTTTATTATTATATACAGGATGGTACGGGAACGCCCTCGAAAACGCAAACAGGGGATACTTATTAATGCCCGTTTAATAATATTTCGACTATTTTTTTGATCGCAGTCCTTTTTTGGTGGGTACCCAGTGATTTCTAACCGGTTTTATTAGTATAATTCACTCAATAATACCGTCTACTCCCACCTGTTCTGTTGAGTAGTTCTGTTAACAGAACTACTGGTAATTTTTTTCCCATTAGTTCTGTGACTTATAAGACTATGCTTTTCCCGGATTTGTCTCAACTATTCCCACCTGTTCTGTTACGTGTGTATCTGAACTGAGGGCTCAAATTTTCTACCGTTGTAAAACGAAATAAGACTCATGAAGCAATTAGTTGAAGCGATTTGAAAGTCAAAGCCAAATTTATGGTGGTTTATATTATATATATAATTTGTTAAATGTAAAATTAAACTGGTATGAGTAATTTACTTAATTAATTTAATTTACTTGTAGTTTGAATCACAAGGTTCAAACAGTTTTGTGGACAGAACTAATGGGAAAAAAATTACCAGTAGTTCTGCCAACAGAACTACTCAACAGAACAGGTGGGAATTGTTTTCCCATTTGTTCTGTGGACAGAACTAATGGGAAAAAATTTACCAGAAGTTCTGCCAACAGAACTACTCAACAGAACAGGTGGGAGTAGACGAATAATACTATCTAAAGGGTTTAAAAATCATGGTACCTACTAAAAAAAGCATTGTACCTAATTATAAAAATGTAACCCAATTAACTCACGACTATATCCCCGAAGGGGTAGGCAGAGGTGCTAGCACCCACATTTCGCCAGTTTTTGTTTCGGGAACTTATAAACCTGCGATAAATACCTACACACATAACTTCACACAACATGCAAATTTTTTATTTACACAATTTCCATGTTTATTATGTCCATTTCTATTAAATCGGTTATAAATTATTAATTAATCAATTATTTTTTATTACAACAGAATATTAATTGAAATTCTAAAATGTCAAATTTAAACTGATCAGTAGTCTAGTGTGCATTTTATGTCACTTAGGTGGTAGACTAGCACACGGTCCACCTGATGGAAAGTGGTCACCGTGGCATATAGACGTTTGCAACACCAAGGTCGTTACACTCGTGTTGCTACTCTGTAGAAAACTTCTAATGTCTTTCTTGAAGAACCCCATATTGTAGTCGCTTGGGAAAACCACGGCAGGGAGTTCATTAATGATTAAATAATACTTTTACAGGTTAGCTGGCTTCAGGAAAAAACTTAAGGGAGCCGCTTTAAACAAAGTCATCAGAAATATTGCAAAATTTTGTAAGTAATCATCAATCAATAACAACTTTTCGTTTTGTTAACATAACATAACATAAACTCTCGCCTATATCCCCGAAGTTGTACGCAAGGATGCTAGCACCCACATTTCGCCAGTTTATGTATAGGTCCCAATGTAATAGGTGGCGAGCCTATTGCCATTAACCGGGACATAAAAACCTGCGATAAATACTGACACACTTAACTTTCGAAAAGCATCGAAAAGTCATTGGTGTGTGCCATGGTAAAACCTGTGATCGAACCCGAGACCTTGTCTCAGCAGTCCATTACCCATACCACTAGGACGTTATCCACTATATCCTTACTTAATTTTCTTTGTTATGTCTAGTTGTAGCCCCAGCAGAAGAAACAGTGGCCGAGGAACAATCAAAGGACTATGACCTCCAAACTGTGTTCCAAGCTGATAAGGTCAAACCAACGTCCCCATGGACGGGAATGGGCAAGACCTATGTCCACCTGTACTCAATGTTGGCCTGAACTTCCCTGGACAAGCATTTATATCGATTACTACTTACTTATCAATAGTTTTTACTTTTAATCTATCGCGGCGTTTACTCATAGTGTTTATTATGTTCGGGACTTCACGCGATATATTTTTGAACAACTTACTGACATAGTGAGTGTGGTGTGTCGCCAGTCTTACATTCAATATGAAAGTAATGGAGGGTAGGCACACAAAAAATGTTTCCTGCACACCGCGCGACGCTCGCAGGCCAGTCAAGTTGTGACCACGGGTGCTGCAACGCACCCGAAACGTCGGCAAAAGTAAGTTGTTCAAAAATATATCGCGTGAAATCCCGAACATTATAAACACTAAGAGTTTTTACTAGACTGGCTGTATGGTATAATAATTTTGGAAGGAACGCTAAGCGTATGCCACACTAGCAAAACTCCTGGAGCCGCCTGTCACCCTAGCAGGAACAGGCTGAGTTGGAAACGGGATACACTCTCATCCTTCTCCGGGGCAAGATGGGGCCATCTTTATTCCCATTTGTGAAGTAGTTATATCGACACCGTAAATGATTTTGGCACTGTTTGGGTTCAAGAGATATGTTGAACTAGGCCGGATCGCATCGCAACGCAACGCAAAAATCTACCTGTCATCCATTTTGTATGAAACTGTCAGATTTGCCTCGACTATGGCTGCGTTTCCATTGACGCGGAGCGGGGCGTATAGGAGAAAGATTAACCAATCGGATTGCATAAAAAACTACGCTCAGTTGCAGGAGCGGACTTTTATGCAATGCTATTGGTTAATATTTCTCCGCGCCGCTCCACTGTGCCTCAGTGGAAACGCAGCCTAAGGCGGGGCGGAGCGGAATCCGCCTGCCATACAAGTCATATAGCAGGCGGAATTTTTCGATGCGATGCGGTCTGGCCATTCCGCCTGGTAAATGTCTCATGAAGTCTGAAGACCAACCCGATTTTGAAGATACAACCAACTTTTTGTAGCTGTCATACGGATTACATACAATAATGAGCGCTATGTGTATAGTCATAGGTGTCAAAAATCATTAACACATCGTTCTAGTCTACGTCCCTTATTTCCTATTAGGTACCGTTTCATCTCAGAACCTTGTAATGTTTTTGTACTAAACCGCTTGTCTAGTATATCAAGAAGTTATCCGTAAACAATGGAATTATTTATTGTACTACATTGTAAAAGATGTTCTTTATTTCATATAAAAACATACAAAACTACGTTTGTTTATATTTTTGGAATATAATTTGCCAACCCACCTGATGGTTGGGATAGAATCAAATACGCTGCATAACCTACCCATTTCAGACAGTCTTTTTTGTAGGACTCGTCAATTTGACTTCACCTCGCCTGATGGTGAGCTGCAGAAAAAAAACTATTTATGTGATAGAGTCTATGTACCGTGAAATGCTTTTTTCTATAATCCAAGATGATAACTTTGACTGATAGGTATTGCAGCGACGTTAATTTCTCAACACAACTTACTGCCAATTTTATATTCGGTTACGCGTTAATGAAGGAGCCTGTTGTTGATTTTAAAAGACCCACGATACCACCAGGGGTATCGCCAGGGGTATCGTGGGTCCGAAGGAGTGGTCTATTGACGCTAGTAATTGAATGTCTATGGTCTTCGGGGACCACGACACCTTCTACCTACAATCCTACGAACCACCAGGAATAATGAACGATATTTCAATGACTTTTAAGCATTTTTTAAACAGTGCTATTTCCACATTAGGCAGTTTGCACAAAACGTGACCGCACCAACCAAGGCGACTCTCTTTAAGGAAATATCCTGGTGTAGGGCATAATAGGAATACTTTATATCACCAATTTAATCAGTAAAACAAAAGAAATATGAAGATTATATTATTATTTATTAATTAGCATTACTTATTTTATTATACTTTACGTGACAAGGCTGGCTTCTTTTTCATAATCATCATCATTCCAGCCATAAGAGGTCCACTGCTGAACATAGGCCTCTTCATCGACCTTCAATCTGACCGGTTGGAGGCGGTCTGCATCCAATGGGTACCCGCGACTTTGACTATGTCGTCCGTCCACCTCGCAGGAGGCCATCCCACGTCTCGTCTACTAGTACGCGGTCTCCATTCGAGAACCTTTCGGCCATCCAATGGCCATCTGTTCTTCTTGCTACGTGCCCCGCATACACACATACATGGCTTTTGGCTGCTTTTGTTCGTCTACGGATCTTCTCATTTCTGATTTAATCTTGTATAGAAACTTCATAGCTCGCTGTGTGACCTTGAGGCTTCTTTTTAGGACTGATTAGCATTGCCATACAACGTGACAATGCTGCCAATCTTCTGGAAATGCTTCCACAAGAGGCATGCGATGCGAAGAAATTCAGATGCGATGAGACGTAAAAAAAAAGTAGCACAATTTTGTTAAAATGGTAATTTAGTATCCACAGTTTTCAAGAAAATGAAAACTATTATAGTTGTTTACAAGCTTTTGTGTGAAGAATGTTTTCGTGAAATTTTAAAGATATAAAAATATAATATTAAGACTTCTCATAATATAACTCGTTAAAATTCTTCGGGGCGTTACGCAACACTGATTTCTTAAGTTTCTTCGCTTTCTTCCTTATCATTACGATGAAGAATATAACAAGCGGAATAATTGCTATTATGCCTGGAACAAAAAAGCACATTAGACAGTACCTACAGATTCAGCAGCACGATTGTGACCCTGGTGTTTCACACGTCCATAGTTCACGGTAACCACTTTCTATCAAGAGAACCGTGTGCTTATCTGCCATCTAAGTGGTATAAAAACAAAGATAACAAAAAATATTCTTAAAAATAGAGAATCCGTTGCGTAGTTCTAAAGATTTAAGCATAAATAGGGACAGAGAAAGCGACTTTTATACTATGTAGTGCATGTAACAACGCTTCCGGAAGCCTGCAGAAGTTTTTCTAAACTTCTCGCTTTCTGGGAGGACCTGGGATGGTTGGAGTGAGAGGGGAGACGTAGCACCTCACGCATAATGGCCCAATCAAGAGGCTAAGTGCGGAAAACCCCAGTACAAACAAACAAACATACTATGTAGTGATATAAACCGACCATCTAGGAAAGCTAGGTGGTTGGTTACTACAAAATATTCCTAACTGACCACCCATGTGTGAACACTAGGTCGTTTGATAGGAATGAAATTCCTAACTGACCACCTCGGTGGATGGATTGTAGCATAATCAGCACCTTTGAAGTCCAGTCGGTGCGGTATAAACGACGACACTCTGGCGCAGGCTATATTCTTGCAAGATTGGGAAGTCAGACGGTAGTCGCCCCTCGTAAAAGTTAACCAAATCGCGTAGAATACCGAACACGCGTATATATGATGTACTTAATATAAGAAAAGCCCGCTGAATTTCTTGCCGGAGTGTTCTCAGGCCGGGACCTCGTTTCTAACCAGTGGTCCATTTGTTAACTAATTTATAAAATATTGTTGATATTGACATTTTGTAAGTGCCATTTAATGGTTGAAGCAACCGGGCAATTGCTGTGAAGACCGCAATGTTCAAAACTTTTTTTTATGATGTGTGAGCGCCACCATTGTATAAACGCCTCTGGCCACGTGGTTTGACTATATGGTTCGATCAATCCCTTCGGACTACATTAACTTTTTTCCAGGGTTCCTTTTACATGAAGCGTACAGTAACACTGTACGTGTTTATAATGAAACTTTGTCTACAGCTTGCCATCAGACAACATGAAGTTAGGAACGAGTTTTGGATGCTACTACTAATACTGATGGTGATGAATCTTACCAGTCACTGTTCCGAAGGTCAATATTAGACTGGACGGCTTCTGACTGCTCCTCGCCTCACACGGAAGGGTCTTCGATATATTGCTCATGTATCCGAATGATATACCTCTCAAGTCGGCTGGCTTATTACACCTGAAATAAAATTAATATATTTAAAGGTATGTCCATATTTGACTTTACCTCGCCTTGTTGGTAAGCTGAAGTTAGACCATGGATAGTATAACTTACCCGTAGTACAACCAGTTGGACAAACAACCGATTGGACCACGGATATACTTGGGACTTTTCACCATTGTTCTACTTTTTGTTATACTAGTATAACAAGCAGGAAAAAATAATCCTATCTGTTCTACTATGCGGTATGACAAAAAAGTAAAAAGTACTAGTATAACAAAAAGTTGAACAATGGTGAAAAGTCCATATACTTGCTTCCCCGTGATACAATTGGTTGAACCATGGATAGTTTTACATACCCGTGGTACAACCAGTTGGACATAGCAGTTGGACCACGGGTCGGGAGGGCTGAAGGCAGTCCGAAAGTCACCATTACAAACACCTAAGGCTACAATGATGTTCCTCAGCGGGACGGCTTGGCCCGTTTATAGGACCTGTAGAAAGAAGGGAAAATAGGTGTCATCTCAAAGAAATGTCCCAGTGTCTACCAGGGTGCGAGAGATAATATGTCTTGTATAATCTCACCTCCGGCAATCAAAAAGCCATAGACGGCGTGCGTTTTAGGCGATTCGAGTCTGACATAATCATCTCCACCGGCATTGGTTGAGGAGGTATCTGTGAGGATTTGCGCGCGGAAAAAAATGTGTGTGGCAGCACGTGTGTGACGCCTCTGGTGTTGCAAACGTCCATAGGCCACGGTGACCGCTTTCCATTAGGTGGGCCGTGCGCTTGTCTGCCACCTAAGTGGTATATAAAAAAAAAATGTTACTTAAATGTAGACGCGGCATAAGAGAAGTACTCATACTTACACCATTTGATAAACTGTTTGACTCTGCGGTAAGCTCTGCACTAGTGGCGTAAGGACGTCCACCATCCACTGGTTCTCGCAGCCACACACGTAAGGGTTATTGCTGAAGTCTCCACCCTCCAGTGCATCCCAGTACTCCAGGAAATCAACATTAATTGTTGATAGGTTATTGTTGTTTAAGTACAACTGTAAATACAGACATATTATTAATTGTTTGGGGTCCTAGCAATTTACTTTTTAACGCTTTCACTGTGGAGCATGGTCATTTTGAGTATTGGAGAATGCCGATGGGCCTAAAAAATAGCCCAGCCACATTTCAGAGGGTAAATACACGCACACAGAGAGACACATAAATTTCACTTGACCTCGTCTGATAGTAAGCTGAAAATCAAGTCTAAGGTAAAAGGGTCACACCACATTAGAGGACCCGAGACTGTAGGAAGAAGGATACAATGACCTAGTACCATCTGCAAGCCAGTACAACTGTTATTTGATGGTTGAGGCTCAGGAGCAGGTTTTAAGACCAATATAAGATCTATTAAAATGAAGAGGAGCTAGTGGACCGTGATCCAAAGTGAAAGCAAGCAACTTGAAACCAAACGATGATGACATAACATAACATAAACTCACGTCTATATTCCCGAAGGGGTAGGCAGAGGTGCTAGCACCCACGTTTCGCCAGTTTATGTTTAAGTGCCAATGTAAGGTGGCGAGCTTATTGCAATTAACCGTGCACTTATAAACCAGCGATAAATACACACATAACTTCGAAAAGCATCGAATTGGTATGTGCCATGGTAAAGCTGGGATCGAACCAAAGACCTCGTCTAAGCAATTGACTACCCATACCACTAGGCCACCGCGGTTATCGATGGCGATGAAGTAAAAAATGTAATGGAAAGTAGGTCCTGGACCCCACTGGGACCTAGAGTCTAGTATACAACCAGAATCGTCACTGAGATAATGACGATCTAAAAACAGCTCTAGGGTGATTTTTTCTTTCGATTTAGCAAGAAATTAGGTCAAAAAATCTTCCTAATTTATTTAGCTGCTACATTTTTCGGTTACGAATTTACTTTGGGATCGAAAAGCATAGTTGACGAAATGTGGGTGTTTAATACACCTCTCCCTACTCCTACGGCGATTACGGGCATGGGTATATGTATGTATGTATGCAATCCTTTTTTTTATAATCGTCTTCTTCTTCTTCTTCTTCTTGAAAATACATATACCTCCACGGATACCTCCCCACAGGAGCCGGTTGGGTAGGCTATGTCGGACTCGAACCGACTAAAACGCACATCGTCTTTGGGTCTTCAGTTGCCGGAGGTGAGGTAGTAGCCAACTTATCCCTCGCATCCCGGCAGACCCGAGGCCTTCTTTTCGATGTGTATGTATGTAGGCAATCCTAGCACTCACCTCTCGAAGAGTGGGCCATAGAGCCGACTGGTCCGCAACCGGAGAGACTAAAAAACTAGGGTCTATTTTCGATAACCTTGGGTTGTGGTTCAACCACAATATGGTCAATTTCGTCAACCCCCCCAAGGCTCCAGCGGTGATGTTCTCCAGTTTATTCATATGACTTAAGTGTAGCTCTTCAAGGTTTACGAGTTTCGTCATTGAACTGAAACCAAAATTGAAAAAATTTGATGAAATTTTGAGGCATTAATCAGTATCTTCCTTGCGTCCGCATTTTGCTGCTGAATTTTGATATTTTCTGTGAAACGACTGCCATCTGACCTCAACGACCTATAGGTATAGTTGATATCGAAGTACAGCAGTTAGACCAGTTGTTGGACATTTTTTATCCTCCCAACTACCCATAACAACTGCTATAGATGTCCATATGACAACCGGAACTGACTTAATGTGCTCTCCGAGACACAACCACATCAATGCAAATAGCCATACCTATTCATGCATACAAATATTAGCTTAGTGGGAATCGAACCCGTGTAGGATGCCACACGATGATAAATAGATATAGTCATAAATTATAATGGCAAATTCCTTTGAAAAATTGAATGGTGATAATTCATTTGTCGCTGAACAAAAGTTTTGCGCAGTTTTCACTTTGGTGGCCACTGTTACAATGATGGTATATTTTTTCATAATCCCTCTAGTGACAAATCCCTTTCAATAGATAAAAACTAAAAGGTAAACATGAACATTCTGAAACGGACGTTTTGAGATTGTGAATCTGAACATTCTGAAATGGACGCAGAGCGTTTTATGGAAGTTAGAACTAGTATTATGCAAATAAATTACTTGATTTGAATTAGAGGTTTAAGGGTGTGGACATTTTGAGAAGTGGGCATTTTAACTCAATTTTTTTTTTGTTAGAATATTAGCACCCGAAGTTACTAATATTCCCTTTAACCCCTCCAGCTAAGCTCTATGGCTTGTGTTAGGAGTGGGTTCACGTCTCACGTCGGGTAGTGTAATGGCCAGGATTCAAACCCGGGACCTCTCGATCGTAAGGCCGACTCCTTAACCACTAAGCTGCCGCCGCTTTGTCCATATTACCATTTTACTGTAACACCTACCTCTCCATATCAACGGTAGCGATAGGGTTTCTGTCCAAGCTCAAAAATGATAATTTAAAAAGGTCTTGCAGCGCTGGTGGTACTGTTGCAAACCTGTTGTCACTGAAGTCCAACCATCGCAGCTTCTTTTGATTTTTGAAGAGACCCATTGGAAGGGCCTCCAATTCACAGTCTTTTAAGAGTAGATGCTGAAATTATCGGTAGCAAGCTGTTAATAGTTCAGAATGGAGTAGTCTAGTTAGTACTAGTCGAATCTTGAACTGCTAAATAAACAGTTTACAGGGTAGGCAGAGGTGCTAGCACCCATAATTCGCCAGTTTATGTTTAGATCTCAATAGGTGGCGAGCCTATTGCCATTAACCGGACACTTATAAATCTGCGATAAATACACACATAACTTCGAAAAACATCGAGTCATTGGTGTGTGTCATGGTAAAACCTGAGATCGAACCCGAGACCTCGTCTCAGCAGTCCATTACCCATACCACTAGGCACCGACTACATGCCGCTTCCACTTATTTTTGTTTTCCATGATTTTGTAGCTCTGTTATAGTTATCTTTTTGACAGAATTTGACGTTTGAGCGTGGCTGGTTATAGTTACAACCAAGGCTATGACGTTTTATACCTAACCGGTACTTTGACAGCCTTGTAACAGTTAAAGTAAGATCGTGCAACCAAGGCTAAGGCTTATTGAATGAAAACTCACATACCTGTAGTTCCCCAAGCATTGACAGCGCTGTTATGGTGCCCGTATCAATAACAGCCAGTGGATTACCACTGACGTCCAAGAAGGTCAAATTTCTCATAAACGTAAACATGCCCACAGGTAGGGAGTATAAAGCGTTGTGGGCCAAACTGAGATCCAGCATCTCACTAAAAGGACTTCTTTCTGCAAGCTTTTCTGGGCCCTGTAATATAAAGGTTTAGGATCGACGGCTGAAAGTGCATAATCAAATGTTCTTTTTTAGGACACGCCAATTTGACTTCAACCCGCCTGTTGGTAAGCTGTAGGCAGTCTCAGGAAAGCGGGTCACCATTATAAACGTGTAAAGTGTTACAATAGTGGCGTTCAGCTTGGCGTCCTCGTCAGATGCTTTTTGACGTACCGCTTAAATGACCGGCGACTGTAGAAGGAAACAGGTGAGCTGGTAATTGGAATTCCTTATTTCCAAGATTTAATGGTGCGGCAGAGGAAAGGTCCCAAAGGAAAGTTCATCTATTACAGACAGCGTGGCATTAAGACATGACGTTGAGTGTGGACGTAACAACTTGTGGCACATGGGCACATAAACTAGAGTTGTGCTGACACGGCCAGTAGTCAATCGATGTTTCATTTAAGCTCAGCTATCATGCAGCAAAATACGCTAGGAACACGCTTTCTTGACAAGGTCACGATAAATGTAGACGCGGCATAAGACTAGTGGCATCACTTCATTCAATTTTAGTTCCAAATTTAGTCCAGGAAATTTTGGAGCCCTATTTAGCCTTACTTATTCTGGCGTACTAGCCTGAACACTAGCTGTTTAAGAAATGGAGTCTTGGCGGAGGATTTTCTTTAGGGCAGGGTTGGCGAACCAATGGTACGCTTTGGCACGCCAAAATGAAGTAGGTACTCGTACCTACTAGGTCTGGAATCGCCATATTTTCGAGAAGCCCCGGGCTTGACTATTTGGCCATTGCACTACCGACATGAACCTACTCCGGATTTAACTATTTAACTAACAGGGAAAAGGGGGTATTATGACTATTAATATTTTGATGGAGGGGACGTAGTAAGCCTTCCTGAAGAGCGAAACCATGCTCTGGCCCTCTCCGTGAGTAGCGGCGCTACCGTGAAACAAATTACTACACCACAATGGCAACTCAAAAATGCCATCGATTCGACAGAAGAAGAATATTTTGAAGAAAAAATAGCTATCTTACAAACAAATACTTACACATATATCTATTAAATCCTTTGCAGAAATCTTGTTATGGCTCAAATCCAAAGTGTTAATCTCTTCCAAATACGTGAGGGCAGCGGGTTCGAAGTTGTTTATATCACAATTGGAAAGATTGAGCACCTGGATTGGCAACCTCCCCATTTGTGTGATGCTGGATAGAGGATTCTGGCTCAAATCCACTGTTAGAGGTCTGAAGTTTGAGAGCTCTGGAAATCAAATGTTTCATGATATTTTCCGACATCATGGATATTTTTACCTTATGGACATTATGGATAATTATAATAGGTATCATGTTAATGCATGCCTTATATGCTTTATCGTTATTTTTACTTTATGGACCATATGGATACGGACAGCCTCCGTGGCGTAGCGGTAGCGCACGGGGCGCGGGTTCGATGCAAAAAGTTGTATACATGAATATGGTTGTTTGCACTGGACTGGTCGTGTCTCGGAGAGCTCGTTAATCCGTCGGTCCCGGTTGCCATACATACATCTATGGCAGTCGTTACGGGTAGTTGGAGCCCTCAAAAGTCTAACCAGTCTAACTTGGAACTTCGATATCGCCATTGGTCATTAGATCATTGCTTGTGGAGGTCATATGTCAGTCGCTTCACGGAAAATATCGGAGTTCAGAGCCGTATGACAGTTAGATTGGAAAGCCGACCCCAACTAAGTTTCAGAGAATGATGATGATATTAAATAAATAAACTAGGTTAATTAACTGATAAATTAGTGGTTCGATACCGAATTTAGTCTTTAAAATGCGTTTCTAAGCAGAAATGTATTTTTAAGCTGAGATTTTAAACAAAACATATTAAAAAGATACAATAAAACTGTTTACGTTTATTTAAGTACCTACACAAATGGATTATAGCTGTTGCCTTCAACGGATAAAAAAAAGAATTACTCGAATTGGTTCAGCGGTCTTCAAGTTATGCGCTTACCAACTTATTTAAAAAAGATTTCTTTCGCGACTCATTTATAATATAGATATTAATATTAGTGTAGATATAGATGATAGTTACCATCCCAATGCTCCACTTTGAAAGGTTCATGAATATTCATATTATTGCAGTACACGTAATTATCTGCGCATGAGCACGTTTTGCAGATCACCTCAGATCGGGGGGCAGGCACTGTTGTAAACTTTATTACTGAAAATTATATTTGTTTAATTCATTATATTTTTTTTATTTATATTAATAATACACGGTGATTTTATAGTGGTTTCGGAAAAAGAATATTTTGTTTCACACACAGTTTCGGTAGCAAAATCTACTGGACGTCTTAATTTTGAAAAAAAAAGAAAAAATTACTTTATGTATGGCAATAATGTGCAGGTGAACAGAAAAATGTATGGGACGTGTAAAAAAAAAAAATCCGCCAAATTTGTACTTCCTTACGATTTTACTATCGAAATTGTGGCCAAAATCTTTTTTTCCGAAACCACTATAAAATCAACCGGTATAAAAAAATTTAAAAAAAATGAAGAAAATAGTTAGCTTTTTAGGGTTTAACAAAGAGGTACCAGTTCTATTACTGCGACAATTTCTAGAAGTACATGGTATTTTGGTGGCAGCAGCAGTCGTAGCGGCGAAGGTATGCACCCGATGAGCTTTGATGGGCTTCATGCGGTGATTTATACAGCGGCCTGACAAAAGTTACAAATGTAATACATTTTTTTTACTAAAGTTAAAGTATAATAAAATGTCAAAATAATACAATTATTAATAACTAGCTGACCCGCGCAACTTCGTCTGCGTCACCCCGTTTTTGGAACATTTTTCATTCCTGCTCCGTACCTGTTGGTCGTAGCATGATTTATATACAATATAAACCTTCCTCTTTAACCATTCTATCTATTAAAACAAACCGCATCAAAATCCGTTGCGTAGTTAGTAAACAAGCTTTAAAACTGTCATTAATTTAAACTAATAATATAAAAATTACCGTTTTTGTTATTTCGACATCTCCGGACCGGTGGCCTATTCGTTGCATATCGAAAATCATGTCGTTGGAGATCAAGTGTCTTCGGAGGTGGACAACGAGGCAGCGAAGGGTCTGCATAAAATTATTCAGAAAAATATTTCAAAAATTTATAAGTACTCAGTTTTTTGAAGGGTCAAGGTTAAGAGAGATTTCTGTACTGTGTATGTTTGAGAGAGACTTGACTATTATTCACAACAAGCTGACCCGCGCAACTTAGTCTGCATCACCCAGTTTTTTCAACATTTTTCACTTCTGTACCGCACCAGTTTGTTGCAGCATGATGACATCGAAAAGTCATTGGTGCACATACCAATGACTTTTCGATGCTTTTTGAAGTTAAACCTGGGATCGATCCCGAGATCTCGTCTCAGCAGTCCATTACCCATACCACTAGGCTACCGTGGTTATACTGAGCGTAGATTGTTAAGGTAAAATCCCATTCCCAATCAATTATTCAACCACAGGATATATTAACAGTATTTTTTTTTGTGCAACCCCACGGACACCACTTACACCACAGCCGATGGGAGTGGTTATGTGGGACTCGCACTCCGGTTTGAGTTCCACATAATTCGAATTGGCCGTTCCCTATAACCTATCTGCCAGTTTCATGATACAAAGCTTCATCTATCCTTAATTTTAATGTTCTAAATTATCTACCATGTACGTGGAATCTTACTGCTGTATTATCTGTCGATGGGAGATTCAGCCTCTTACCATAAATATAGATTTAGGTAGGTATATGTATACGTTAAGGAATCGGCCCTAATCGGTCCCTAAATAGCTGTCAACCATGATTGTTAAATAACGCACGCCCTCTTTGGGCTTTTGGTTGGCGGAGGTGAGATAGTAAGGAACATATCTCTCGCTCTCTGGCTGACCTAGGGCCACAACTTTCTAGTTGGAGTGGGGACCACGGTGTCCCCATTTAAACGGGGCCGCATTTCGAACCGGTGGTCCATTTGCTCCCTAATTTATGAAATATTGTTGATATTGACGTTTTTTAAGTTACGTTTAGTGGTCTCTACAGAATAAATGATGCGGCTAATAATAACCTTGTGTTGTGTTTCTGGCGGTGAGTACGGTAGCCATAGCTCATTGGAGAGGTTTTGTGTTGTCAATGGGAAGACCGAGAAACCCTTCTTTATCTTCTACACTGACAGCACAGAGACTCTCTTAACCTTCTCTCCTCTTCTCTATGTGTTTGCTTTATTGTGACGCCCCAGATGTTGCAAACGTCCATTCGCCGCAGTAACCACTTTCCATTTATTTATTTATTTTTTTATCTTTGGCACGTCAATTTGACTTCACCTCGCCTGATGTTAAGCTGAAGGCAAAGTCTCCTGAAAGAGGGTCACCCTTGCAAACACGTTCAGTGCTACAATGGTGGCGCTCAGATTGACGGCCTCATCAGATGCTTTTTCACGCCCCGCTTAAAGGACCCGGGACTGTAGGAAGAAGGAAACATCTTTTCCTACAGTCCTACATCAGTTGGACCGCATGCTTATCTGCCACCTAATTGGTATTAAAAAATCTACTTACCGAATCTATGCTGAGAACGCTCATTAATATGCATCGCCACTGGCCGCATCACTTTATTACCGAATCTTTTGATTATCTCTTTGCCAACACCATTCAATCTATTCCATATTTCACCGAAAACGTCTGATATGTGCGTCATGGTTGTAACACTACTGCATATACCTCGTCTCATTAAATACAGAATACAGAATACCCACGCTACGAATATTAGAAAGGGTTAAGAATGAATACGGATATTAGTATTCATTCTTAACCCTTTGAACCCTTTGAACCTTTGAACCCCTAAAGATGTGTAGTTGATACTTGCGTTGTGAACAGACGTGTATGCAGATATTAAAATAATAAACATTATTTAATTAGCTGAATCGTGACCTAGTTAACAACAACTATAGGTAATCGTGAAAACTGTGACAAATGCAAAGTGGTAAACATTGGTAAGGTGGATAATGTGCTATAATTGAACGGACTTATTAACATGGCTGACAGTCCCTTTGATAAGGGTAGCAGGACCCCCCGCACGCCGCCCCCAACGGCAGCCCCCTCGCAAAGGCCAAATGTGACAATTCAGGCGGAATGGGTATCAACGCCGGAAATCCAGAACTGGATGAGCACTATTGAGCAGTGCCTCAATGAGGTATGCCATATTGCAACAGAAGGGAAACTGAACTCGGACCAGAAGCTGCGAATTAGTAGCTTGTGTAGAAAAGTGGCAAGTGGAACCTCCCAAATGGCGGTACAGTACCAGTCACTTAAAGTGAAAGCCGTCCAAGCTAGCACAGCTAGCCAAGCCCTTCAAGACCAACTTGACATTGCAAAGCAACTGCATGACCTAAAAGAGACCATCGTTGAAACAACAAAGAGCAAAACCACCGCAACGTTCGCCGATATGTTGAAAAAGGGAAATAACGAATATATCCCCAAAACAAGCCTAAGTTCAGTGGCAATCTATCCCAATAACAAGGACAAGACAAGTGACGAGACCAAGTCATTAGTCCAAAAAATTATCTGCCCTGAGCGAATGAAGTTGCAAGTGAGAGGGCTACGAAAGACGAAGAACGGCGGCGTCATAATAAGCACTGACACAAAGGGAGACATTGAGAAGATAAAACAATCAGCCCAACTAACAAAATCAGGCCTTACCGTAGACGACCAGTTCAAAAAGAAACCACGAGTCATTGTTATAGGAGTTCCATCGACCATGCAGGAAACGGAAGTATTTACCTGTTTGTACCACCAGAACTTAGTGGATAAAATACAAGGTTACAGCCTTGATACGTTCCTGGCTTCGATTAGGCTAAGCCATAAATCGGGTAAGAGGGACGCAGAGACCTGTAACTATGTGATTGAAATACCTGCTAACATACGCAAGGTCCTGATAACCAACGAAAGGGTTTTTGTGAACTGGTCTTCTTGCCCTGTAAGAGATTTTACGCTGGTTACGCGATGCTTCAAGTGCCACCAGTATGGACATGCAGCAAAAACATGCAGGGAGGCGACACACACCTGCGGGCAGTGCGGAGAGCAAGGGCACACGATGAAGGACTGCACAAAGACGACAGAGGGAGCCAAATGCGCGACTTGCTCACGGTTCAAGAAACCGAGTAACCATACCACAGGAGCGGCTGAATGCCCGGCAAGGGTAATAGCCGAAAAAAGGTACATAAATTCGATAGATTATGAAGGCGCCTAAGAGCGCCCTTAACCAAGTTTATTGACCTTTTTATTCTTGTTTTCCTAGTTTTTAATTCTTTATTAACTTATTATATTCACTTAGTAATGACACATAATTTAATCGATGAAATAGATAACTTCTCTGTATCAGAATCCAGTACATGTGAAGCAGAAGAGTGTAGGCAATATCTGACGTCGTGCACTAACCCACTAACTATAATAACCCAAAACATACGTAGTATCTTTAAGAACTTTGATACATTTACTACATTACAACATAGACTGAATACTAACCTAGACGTCATTGTTTTGACGGAATGTAGGCTATCTTTACCATATAACATACCACTAATGCCGGGATATAACATGTACAGAAGTAAAACAATATACAACCAGAACGATGGGGTAGTCATTTACATAAAAAGCGATATTAATGCAACTGTGGACGAACCAAATATGCAGGAGTGCAATAGATTGATAATAAAAATAGGGACAGACGTGGCAATATTAGCAATATACAGGCCTCCAGCCTTTAGCGATAAATATAGATTTATTCACGCATTAAATGACACCTTGCAAAGCCTATCTTCATTTAAAAATATAATTTTAATTGGAGATATTAATATTAATATCTTAAAAGGACAACAAGAGGTTAAAGAGGATGCCCTACATTATCTTAATCTATGCGCATTCCATGGATTGTTCCCTACGCACTCTTTCATCACGCGCCCAGAAAGTGGCTCTTGCTTGGACCATGTCATGCTAAAATCGCACTATCACTCACAAACGCTTATCATCAATAATCCTATAACCGATCATAATGCTGCCCTACTTACACTAAGCTGCAAGTTACCTAGATCAAAATATGCACGCATAGTCAATAAATTAGATACGAATAGACTTGAAGGCGATTTATGTGACATCGACTTTGGCCCCGTTTACTATTCTGATGATCCGCATTTTTGTATGCAGTACATGACCGACAAAATAAAAAATGCTGTACAGAAAAATACAACTGCAACACGAGTGCATAATAAAAATTATAGCTTGAAACCTTGGATAACACCCGGCCTCATTCGCTGCATGAAGCACAGGGATAAACTGCACTTAAAATGTAAACGCGAACCTAATAATTTAATAATACAGGTTTCATACAAACGATACAGAAATTTTTGCAATGATCTGTTAAGAAAAATCAAAATAAATTATGATAGGTTAAAACTGGAAAAAGCTGGCTCGAATAATAAAATTATCTGGCAGCATATTAAGAATATGACCTACACCACGAAACAAAATGAGTCGCCTACAAGTTTATTAAACGCACACTCGTCACAGGTTGCGTCAGCTAACATAGTTAATAATTTCTTTTCAAATGTTGGTAAGCGGCTTGCACAACAAGTACAGGGACGCACACAGCACTCATCAAGCCCACCATTCCCGTGCAAGACTACTTTATCATCTTTTGTGATGCTAGACACCGACGAGGAAGAGGTTGATAGAATTATGATGAATTTAAAAGAAGACTGTGCAGTAGGTTGGGATAACATTTCAAATAAGATTCTTAAAAAATTCAGGCGTATACTAGTGCCTCCATTGACCAATATCTTCCAAAAATGCTTATCAACTGGTGTATTCCCCAAATGTCTCAAAAAAGCAGTAATTGTCCCGGTATACAAGTCAGGGGGAAAAGAGCAAGTAACAAATTACAGGCCCATTTCCTTACTCCCTGCAATGTCAAAAATACTTGAGAAAATTGTGAATAATAGGTTGATGAAATATTTGGAGGATAATTCACTTTTGTCAAATACGCAGTTTGGTTTTAGACCTAACAGGTCGACGGCCGATGCTGTACATCACTTAACTGATTTCATAGCACAAGAACTTGATAAGGGAAATCGCACAGTGGGAATCTTCCTGGACCTAGCCAAAGCTTATGACACGGTATCCATTCCTAAGTTGTTGAACAAAATGGAAAATATAGGGGTAAGGGGCGTACAACTAACACTCTTCGAAAGCTATTTGAAAGAGCGTACGCAATGTGTAAAGATCGGCAATGTTCTCAGTGACGACCTAGAAAACACCAACTTTGGTATCCCACAAGGAAGTATCCTGGGAAGTACACTGTTCTTAATTTACATAAATGAACTCTGTAATCTAAAACTAGAGCACGGCACGATCATATCATATGCGGACGACACTGCCCTCCTTTTTTCTGCTGAGTCAGAAAATGAAGCGTACGGGCATGCCCAGCGCGGATTCAATGTTATTAATAAATGGCTTCAATTTAACTTACTAACATTAAATGCAGAAAAAACTAATTATGTTGCTTTCTCGATGCGCAAAAGACAGACTACTCCCCGGACGGACCCGTTACTTTATGCTCACCATTGTAAAGACCCTAATGACGCAGCCAGCAAGTGTACCTGCCCGGATATAGCTAGAACAGACAAAATAAAATATCTGGGGATTATAATAGACGAAACCCTGTCTTTTGCTCAACATAGCGAAGTACTAATTAAAAGACTACGCAAACTCATATTTGTATTTAAGAAAATTAGATACATTGCTGATTTAAAACTAATTAAACAGGTATACTATGCCCTTTGTCAATCAATATTAACATACTGCATAACGTCATGGGGAGGAGGGGGTAAATCCTTGTTACTTCCCATCGAGAGAGCACAGAGAGCGATCCTAAAGGTAGCAACTTCCCGCCCTTTTTTATATCCCACGGACCTCCTATATAAATCATGTGAACTACTAACAGTCCGCCAGCTTTTCATAATGAGCACAGTACTAAAACAGCACGCAGCACTCCCCTACAGCACTGAAATTGTGAATAAAAGACGGAAAGATATTGCATGCACACAGCGAATTGCGATAAAGCACGAATATACAGCCAAATTCTTTATGTTTCTGGGACCACTACTGTATAATAGAGTAAATGCTATAGCAGACATATATCCTCTGAACTACAACCAGTGTAAGAATGTCCTAAAGAATTTACTACAAAAACTGACACACGATGAGACAGAGAAGTTGATAACGGTGGTAAAATGAAATGAATATTTTTAAGTAGTTTATTTAGTAACTAAGATATTTATAATCCACCTTGCAAATTGCTTTTATTGTTACCTATGAATTATTTAATTGTTTATTTAAAATGTAAAAATTGCAACACAAGCCTGAAAAACAGGATTACCTAGTTCAGGCACAGGCTATGTAGCACAGCTAAATAACTATAGATAACGTAAGATTGTTTTTACAAATGTAGAGCTCATTTACAATATATATGTATTAATACATAATATATATAAGATAGTAGGCGCTAAGTACAAAAAATAGCAATAGATAGATTAAGAAATTATGTAACAAATACCATTGATTTAATGAAAATAAATTATTATTATTATTATTATTATTATTATAGTGAAGTTAAAAAAGAAAATATTTATTCATTGCGAAGAATCGGAAAAAATAAGCGATTTTATAATGGTGTTTATATTTTTGATATTTGTAGTTCAAGGGTAAACTATATGGCATCTGGTTTACGTTACTATACGCATGTTTTTTTTAATTTATGGCACGTCAAAGACTTCCCCTCGCCTGATGTTAAGCTGAAGACAAAGTCTCATAAAAAAGGGTCACCATTGCAAACACGTTCAGTGCTACAACGGTGGCGCTCAGCTTAACGGCCTTATCAGATGCTTTTTCAAGCCCCGCTTAAAGGACCCGGGATTTATTGATTAATAGGGTCCACATACCGGGTGTTTCTTTGACCCTAAATCGCGAAAGAAACGAGGCAAGGTATGATGATAAAGTCTGACATCTTTTTTTATCATGCGGGAGGTGAGAGCCAACATACCTTTCAGAGCCGCGCTCAAGGAGGGCCTAGGTCATTCTGTGACCTCTGACGCCAGAGTCACCTCCGCTTATAGCGGTCCTCAGAGTCTTCTCCGAACCCGTTCCGCCGACGACTTCTCAACTTCTCGAACTTTACTTGTTTGCAGAAGGAGACGGAGGCAATCCATCATATTTTCCATCTTTTTTTTTTATACTACGTAGGTGGCAGACAAGCACACGGCCCACCTGATGGAAAGCGGCCACCGTGACCTATGAACGTGTGCAACACTAAGGGTGTCACACACGCGCTGTCCACCCTGAAGGGAAAGGGGGAGAGCTGGGAAGGGGTGGGGAGGCTAGGAAGGGGAGGGGAAGGAGGGGTATAGTGAGCTCTGGCTACCCTACTTACCGGCGGGAACACAACACGATGGTTATTATGACCGCGGTCTTCTGTAGGGCGGAGGTACTTCCCCAGTTGGACAGCTCATTTCGGACGGGAGATACCGTCGTGTCCTACCTCCGTCAAAATCTGCGACTGCCATAGGAACTCCATAACTAAATTGACGATATCGCCATGTGCCACGCTTTGGAATAAACCACTACTATCTCTGCCTACCCCTATGGGAATTTATAGACATGAATTTTGTATTTGACACGGATGTAATTGACCTGTAGTTCCGGCTTTTGCAGTGGTGCAGCGATTTTCACCCTTATACCAATTGCTGAATAGATTCAAGTTTATGTACGTGATTTTTATAAGATCACCTGGTGTTTATCAGAGATAAGACGTATCGATAACGCAGAGAGTAAATAAATATATAGATATGTCATTTTTATTGATGGCTTTGTGCCTAAAGTTGTGCAGTTTTCATTCAACAGGGTCAGTGTCGGCGGATATAAGATTGAAAAATATGTTCTTAACTAACTGACGCACGTGGTTCTATTCGTGTGAAATATAATATCCCATTTTCGCTATCCATGGGGCTTAGATGTCACCCGCATACGGTGCAGAATATTCCATCAAGAACCAAGCGGTTCGGTGAGTCTTTCCTCTGCCGCACCATTAAGTCTTAGAATTCCTTACCGGCGCACGTGCTTCCTTCTTCCTACAGTCCTGGGCCCTTTACGCTTAAAGCACCCGGGATTGATGAGATGCTTTTTCACGCCTCGCAAAGCATCTTATGAGGCCGTCAAGCTGAGCAGCACCGTTTTAGCACTGTACGTGTTTCCAACGGTGACTTAACATCAGGCAAGGTGAAATCAAATTGTAATGTTTTATGGTTGTTGCTTAAAACCTGCATGGTCTTCTACACTGAGTGACAGTACGGAGATTTCTTAACACTCGCCCCTCCCCACGCCTTTCCTCCCACTCGGTCTTCCCCTTTCCCTTAACAGGATCCGCAGTGTGAGTGTGATGCCCCTGCTGTTCTATCGGGAGAAACGTGTTTTTCCACCTAAGTTGTACAAAAAGATAACTTTCAGTCATGTCTGTTAGATAGAAAAAGGTGATTAAGTAATGTTTTAAAAAACTGTCAGAATAATTTACGAAAATACTTCAAGTAGAATTCCAATTAAATAAACTAGGTACCTACAATTTCAATAGGAATGTAGGTAAAAACGTGAAGCTTGTTCAGTCTGTTCTAATTCATAATCTACACAACCACTTACCTTGAGAATCCTACAATTCGGTTTTATCTGTAAATAAACGCCATTTTTAATATGTATATCAGTATTAATTTCAAAAAATAACGGTTGGACGTGTTTTAAAATGGATTATAATAAGTTATTCAGTGTTAGTGTGATCATACTTTTAGTGGTCGTGAAAATATGTTTTTCTCAATTAATAGATCAAGGTACCTAAATATTAAAACTATATTTAATAATTAAAAAAGTACTTAATTAAATGAAAGTGAAATCACATTAGGAATTAAATGCTTAGTTAAGTCCGATTTCGATTATGTTTAGAATTAAGTAAAATATAATTTGAGTCTTATAGCAGAATGAAAGAATTATAATTACTAGGTATAAGTATCAAGAGATAAGATTACCATTGATTTAATTGATTAAACTATAATTATTGTTAAAAAAATATGAATGAGATCATCCAAAAATGTTATGTGGAGGAGGAATTACCGGAAGGCGGATATTGGGTTGATGGCCGATTTGAAAGCCTGTTTTATACCGCGGTAGCCTAGTGGTATGGGTAATGGACTGCTGAGACGAGGTCTCGAGTTCGATCCCAGGTTTACCATGGCACACACCAATGATTTTCGATGCTTTTCGAAGTTATGTGTGTATTTATCACAGGTTTATAAGTGCACGGTTAATGGCAATAGGCTTCGCCACCTATTACATTGGGACCTAAACATAAACTGGCGAAATGTGGGTGCTAGCACCTCTGCTTACCCCTTCGGGGATAAAGGCGTGAGTTTATGTTATGTTATGTTTTATACCACTTAGCTGGCAGACATCGCCTGATGGAAAGTGCTCACCTCACCGTGGCGTGTGAATGTTTGCAACACCAGAGGCGTCACATTCTTGCCACCGACTCTGTAGAAACCTTCTAATGCCCTTTTTGAAGAACCCCATATCGTAGTCGCTTGAAAAAACCATAGCAGGGAGTTCATTCCACAGCTTGGTGCTCGGGATGATGGTTCTTTCATAACGCACAGTACGCAAGCCTCAGATTCGACTGGGATTCAACGCAAAGATGTTTTTTTTTTAAATATCTCGCCTATATCCCCGAAGGGGTAGGCAGAGGTGCTAGCACCCACATTTCGCCAGTTTTATATTTAGGTCTCAATGTAATAG
The DNA here is from genome assembly GCA_963691645.1 of Pelosia muscerda. Lineage (NCBI taxonomy): Eukaryota > Metazoa > Arthropoda > Insecta > Lepidoptera > Erebidae > Pelosia > Pelosia muscerda. The sequence goes on along the minus strand of OY829127.1, from coordinate 3,501,886 downwards.
GTGGCGAGAAAGACTCATCAAACTGCTTGGTTCTTGATGGAATATTCTGCACCGTATGCGGGTGACATCTAAGCCCTGCACGTGTTGTCCTGTGTAGGAAAGGAAAGGGTGGGATTAATTGGAAGAGCTCATCAGAACATTCACCATGGTAGACACGTTCTAAGAGATAATAATACGCAATTAATTGTGATAGAAAATGGTTTAATTTCAATGTGTGACATTTGCGTAAACTTCAGAAAGTGTCAGTAGCACTAGCATGAACTCCTATCGAATTCGTAATGTAAAGGTTTCGAGAGAACGGAGCATTGTGATTGGCAGTCTGCCTCTTGTGAACCTGTGTGCGTGTGTAGCCCGCCAATCGCAATGCTCCGTTCTGTCGATACCTTTACATTACGAATTCGATAGTATTTCGTGCCAAGGCTACTGTACATTATTGTATTCTGATTTCAGCTGTAGAAACCACAGATCCACCAGCATCAGACTGGTCAGAAACAACAGAATATCTCTCGATATTGGACACAGACCCGCCGTCAGAAGTGATATGCGCGGTGTGCGAGTGCGCAGATGGTGTTATCAACTGTGCAAACTTGAATATCAGCGCGCCTTTCGAGTTGAGTGATTGGGATGGTTAGTCCTCTCTTCTCATTTTGTTTTTCTTCGTACAGTGACAAATATCCTCAGACTATGTTGTAGTTAACCGATTGCTATAAAAAAAGTAAGATTTTAAATTGAACCAAACCCCTTCAAACCAAAAAAAAACGCATCGAAATCCGTTCAGTAGTTTTTGCGTATATCGCGGACAAATTTAAACTTTTTACAATTATATAAATGAGTATAGTACATACAGACATATATATGCTCACGCACGCCTGTAATCCCCTAAAGGGTAGGCAGAGGTGTATTAAACACCTACATTTCAACTATGATTTTCGGTCCCAAGTAATAAATAGGAAGCGAGTCTATTACCGCCAAACGGGCACTTTGTAAAAAAATGGGCATGCCGAAAAGAATTCCTAACCGAAAAGCTTGCAGCTAAATAATTCCCGATTCCTTGCTATGCGGTGTAAATCGCAAGGAAATCAAGCACTACTATTTAACGTCTTGGAGAGTACACTCAGACTTAACACATATTATATTTATTTATTTTTTACACCTAGAAAATTATAATATTATTGTTTTATTTAATAAGTATTAATAATTTGAGAGAATAAAAACATTTTTATTCATCAGTCTCTGAACATTTTTCCCAACTCAGTTGGGGTCGGCTTTCCAGATAAAATAATACTTTATCATCATTCTCTGAACATGTTCCCAACTCAGTTGGGGTCGACTTTCCAGTCCAACTGTAATATTTTACATGAAGCGACTGCCATCTGACCTCCACAACCAATGATCCAATGACCAAGGGCGATATCGAAGTTACAAGTTAGACTGGTTGGACTTGGTTGAGCTCCAACTACTACAACTACCAAAAAAAAATTATTTTATTTATATTATTATATTTCCAGGCGTAGCTGGCTTCAAACCTATAACAGTGGATCTAAGCCAGAACCTTCTGACGAGCCTCACCAGGATAAGCAAGCTGCCAATACAGACGCTGAACGTCTCCAACTGCGACATAGATAACATAGAAGTGGCCACCTTCATGTACTTAGAGGACTTGAAGACTTTGGACCTCAGTAGGAATAAGCTATCTACCTCACGTTTTAATAAAATGGTGTTGTGTGTGAGTACTTTATACCTTTTTAAGTAGGTGTTCCGTGATGGGAATCCAATACAAGATAATAAATGGGGTAGGGAAGGGAACTTGTTTTTTTTATTTAGGACACCTCAGTTTACCTTCAACCCGCCTGATGGAAGGCAAAGTCTCAGGAAAGATGGTATTACAAACACGATAAGTGTTGAAATGGGGGCGCTCAAAAAGCATCTGATGAGGACGTCGAGCCCTCATCAGATGCTTAAAGAACCCGGGACTGTAGGAAGAAGGAAACACAGAAACCCATCACTCACTCACCGTTTAACATAACATAACATAAACTCACGCCTATATTCTCAAAAAGGTAGGCAGAGATGCTAGCACCCACATTTCGCCAGTTTATATTTAGGTCCCAATGTAATAGGTGGCGAGCCAATTGCCATTAACCGGGCACTTATAAACCTGCGATAAATACACACATAACTTCGAAAAGCATCGAAAAGTCATTGGTGTGTGCCATGGTAAAACCTGAGATCGAAACCGAGACCTCGTCTCAGCAGTCCATTACCCATACCACTAGGCTACTGTGACTTCCGTCACCGTTTAACAGTCCTAACAATAGCAATACCTAGTAATATGTTTTTTTTTCTAGGGACCCTTGGATAAAGACCATACAGGACCTGGTCCTTTTAAGCAGATGCAGGAACTTAGTCTGGCACATAACGATATCCACTCGTTACCTCAAGACCTGTTCGTCTACATGTATACCCTGACGTCTCTGGACCTCAGTGGGAACCCTCTGGCTTATATAGACCAAGTCACAATGGGAGCTATCACGGATCTTGTGAATTTGAAGGTGAGTACCTCTGTTGCTCAACTCATTTGGGAGCTAGTTTCATTACGGAATAGTCCAATTTCAATATTTATTATGGAGAAGTTGTGTGTTGTCAGTGGGAAGACTGAGAAACCCTTCTTTGTCTTCTGCACTGACAGCACAGAGACTCTCTTAACCTTCTCCCCTCCCCCTTTCCCCTTCCCCCCACTTCTCTATGTATAGGCAGCATGAATGTGACGTGTGACGGTAACCACATTCCATCACGTGGACCGCTTGCTTCTCTGCCACTTAAGTGGTATAAAAATGCAATTTGACTTCCATAACCCAATGGAGATATGTTCTCTAGTTAGACCAGAACCCCAATTCTACTAGTTGTTATCTATTGTCAAACCATTGAGAAGAATATGTTAATTACTGAAATAAACATCGTTCTATTCACTCTACACGGTGCCATTTAATTTTGAACTTTAATAGCTTAGCAGTAAGGTCTGTTATTTTTCAAAATCTCTGTGATTCTCTCTCTCTCTGTGAAATATCTATTGGTTGACCATAAATGGAATCGGGGCCCAGTTTTTAAACATGTTCGATTAATTATGGCCAGGACCGATATGCTTACTGCCTACAGTTTCCACGCTGGCCATACTTGGTACAGGGTTTTATTTCGAGTCTTCCTTATCTCGCAGTGATATCATCTGTGTATATTTCTGTTAGTCGCCTCTTACGATTAGAGTAATAAAATAAGATGCTAATATTCTTTGTCCGCCGTCACAAAAGACTCGAAAGCTATGTGACAATTACTATTTTTAATCACCCCGGGATCATGACTGCTGAAAAGTAGACGAAACATTGGGTTTAAATGTAACAATATCATTATACCAAAAAATCGCGATAGAATCTGTTAAGAATTGGTTTTAACTGGTTTGAATTTATTTCAATTGGTTTCAAATTAGTTTGAATTGGTTCGAATGGATTTTAATTGGTTTGAATTGGTTTGAATTAGTTTGAATTGGTTTGAATTAGTTTGAATTGGTTTGAATTAGTTTGAATTGGTTTGAATTAGTTTGAATTGGATTGAATTGAATCTGTTAAGAATAGCTAAATATTGATTCTTGTAAACTGTCTACATAGGTATTCATAGAAATTTTTCACTATACTTACAGAGTCTAGCGTTGAGTAGCTGCGAGCTAGAAACTCTTCCCGAGGGTCTCCTCCGAAGGCAGAGGAGGCTCCGGTGGCTGGACCTCAGTGACAACAGGTTTACTACAATACCTTCTGTTCTGCAAGAAGCTCCGAAGCTGATCTTTTTAAATCTAGACAAGAATCCGATACAGATTATCAATAAGACGAAGTAAGTGATTACTTTATATTATTAAAAAAAATTGAGAATGAAAAATATACCCGACTGTTGATGAAAAAGATCAAAACAAGTTTGATGGCAGGCCATCGTTATCATTAATTTTAATTCAGTTTATGAGTGAAAAAATGTTTTTCATCCTCTAATCTCGAAAAATATGTTATTGCTCTTCGATATCGAAGTTTAAAAGTCGTTTTTTTTCGCTAGAGGAAAAGTTTGAATTTAGAACTTCGTGTGCATAGAGCATAAAGTTATCCTCAGAGAAATAAAGTGTGATAGTGGCTAATGGCTCACGTATCTTTACACAAAACCTAGAGGCGTTCTTTTTATAAATCAAGTTGATAACTTTGACAGAAATATATATAGCAGTGACCTCTTCTTTTTCTTCTTTTCTTAAAATGGCTTCTGCAGCAGAATAGCCGCAATTTTACCAGTCTCTAGTAAATGTAAACGTTTTAAAAAATTAATGGCGAGACGCCAATGTCAAGTTTAAAAAAAACGATGACCAATGACATATTAAATTCGGTAACGTGGTAATGAAGAAGTCTGTAGCATTTACGCTAGTAATATTAATGTGTATAGGATGAAGTCTGTGAATTCAAAACATTATTAAACTTTTTACTTCTACCTCCATGGTGCCGCATTTATCATAGAACTTTTTTAATATGTTAAAAATTTAAACTCGGAACTCTTTGGCGTAACTTTTTTTTTTAATTTGCTTATCGCGCCATTTTCTTTTTGTCTTATTTTTTTAAGTCTTGCTCGCTAATGTGAAATGAAAATATACGTATTGCACTTGAATAAAAAGATTTTTCACCACAAGATTCTAATTTTCAGAATCCTTAAGCGTCTTTCGCTTGCTCAGTAATTGCGGAGTAGTAAAAGACTGATTCACTGATTTACTGATTCACTGATTGACTTATTATTCTGATTGTTTATTTATATTTTACATGAACTTATACACCATGTTTTATTGCTAGTAGTGTAGTGGGGTTTGCTCTTGTAGTCACGTCTCATGATGACTCGTGTAACTCGTATCCTGAGTAGACTTCATTGTTATGGCAGAGGAGCGTGATTACTTATTTGGTGTATACGTGAGTTTTCACTTCCTTGTATAAATCACGCCACTTACTTATGACTGCCATACTCAGTTATCAAAATTGAGCACGCGGTTCAAAAGTAACTTTTCACTCTTGTTATAACTATTTACAACATCTAATACCGCGCTAAAATTCATCATTGTTTATAGTGTGAACAAACAATGTATTTTTATACCGTTTAGGTGGCAGAAAAGCACACGGCCCATCTGATGGAAAGTGGTTACCGTAACCTATGGACGTTTACAACACCAGGGGCGTCACATTCGTGCTGCCGATCGTGTTAAGAGAATCTCTGTGCTGTCAGTGCAGAAGACAAAGTAGGGTTTCGCTGTCTTCCTACTGATAACACAAAACCTGTCCAGTGAGTTCTGGCTACCCTACTCACCAAGCGGAGGTACTTCCACAGTCGGCCTTTAGGTATCTTGAATTCCGTAGCCAAATATTCATCAATTAAAAAAAAAAATCTAATATTCCAGTGTAATGTCAAAACTCACAAGCCTCAAAGAGCTGTCCCTATGCCGAATGAGTAGATTGCAGAATATCACAGCAGAAGCCCTTGGAGGATTGACCAACTTGGAGGTACTCCGGCTGAACTACAACCCAAGGCTGACAAACCTCGACCCTCGGTTCCTGCATTGGCAAGACGAATTTGGAGTACAATCGCCTACGATTAAAGAAGTAAGATAGTTTTTTTTTATTTGGATAAACAAACAATAACACAATACAATATTTGCTTAAATTTGTATATAGGTACTTACTTAGGTATAAGTAATTACATATGAGTAATATAAAGGGTCACCATTACAAACACGTAAAGTATGGCCGCTCTATAAGCGGGAGCAAAATAACTTTTTCTGATGAGAGCTTATTAGCGGGCGGAAAATTAATTTGAATTTGGAACATAATTAACAATCATAGAAGTCGAACTGGCTGTTACGTGTTGGCTGTACAGCAGCAAAAAAAAAAAAAACAAAAAAAAAACTAAAGCGCGCGAATTACCTTCTCTGTTCCGATAATCATTAGTATGTTTTATTGTATTTTTTACATAATAGGTATTAATGAGTTCTACGTCGAATTTTTAAAGTGACAATGACAATTCCTGAAACAATAACTATAGAAGTACGTCGTGCAAAAGTTATTAAGTACCCACGAAATCGCGAGATAAATATTTTTACCGTGCACTGTAGATTCCTGAGCGTAGTGATGTATTTTGCTCCCTTGTTATACAATCTAGAATTGTGACGTGTTTGTGGTATCTAAGGTGACCTATATCGGTAACCATATCTACTACCTACCTATAGCATCACTAATTTCATGTAAGTAATCATAAAGATCTATTTTTCCAACCTCTACTCTGACTGCCTCTATGGCGTAATGGTAGTGAAGTCGGCTGATGTATATATTCATATATATGTGATGTATGAATATGGCTATTTGCACTTATCTGTTCGTACCCCGAAGTTAAGCTTTTGGTCCCGGTTGTCATACGAACATCTATGGTAGTCGTTACGGCTAGTTGGAACCCTCAAAAGTCCAACCAGTCTAACTTGGAACTTCAATATCGCCGATGGTCATTGGACCATTGGTTGTGGAGGTCAGATGGCAGTCGCTTCACGGAAAATATCGAAGTTCAGCCGCATCACAGTTAGACTGGACTCCAATTGAGTTGGGAAAAAGGTTCACAGAATAAATGATGATGAAAAAATCTATTAGTGTTTATAATGTAACTTTTAAACTATCGCGACGTTAACTCATAGTGTTTATAATGTTCGAGACTTCACGCGATATATTTTTGAACACTTACTTTTGCCGACGTTTCGGGTGCGTTGCAGCACCCGTGGTCACGACTTGACTGGCCTGCGAGCGTCGCGCGGTGTGCAGGAAATATTTTTTGTGTGCCTACCCTCCATTACTTTCATATTGAATATAAGGCTGGCGACACACCACACTCACTATGTCTATTTTCTCTGATTCTAGTTACATCTGAACAACAATAATTTAACAACAATTGACTCCCACATCCTGGACAGTTGGAACGATCTGACGACAGCTGACTTCAGCAACAATCCCTACGTGTGCGACTGCCGAAGCCAGTGGATGGTGGATGTACTGACGCACTTACTCACGAATATGGCGGAGAATAACACCGTGAACCAGATGGTGTAAGTATTTTGAAACCAATCAACCTGTACCGGACCGAATCTTGGGAAATATGCCCCTCATTTTGGTTTTTATGCCCTACCATTTTCAGTCTTTCCATTTACTGCTGCAATACACCACATTATCAGGCTTCATTAGGAGCTATGTGCATTATGTGCCAACCGTACGCAAAGGTCCGTAGCCGTCCGAAGTTTCGGAGAGTGACTGTATGGTCCCAGTACAGATCAACAACCTCCGTGGCGTGGCGGTAGTGAACGCGACTGCTACGAAGGAGGCGTGGGTTCGATTCCCGCTCAGTGCAAATATTTGTATGCATGAAAATGAATATCTGCATTGGTCTGGGTGTTATGTAAGTATGTAATTTACAAAAAAATAATATCTAAGTATGCTTATCCACATTCTAGAACCCGTAACACAACCCTTCCATTTTCTGGGTCAACCACACTAACAGGCTTCATTGGGAGACTTGAGCTTTGCGCGTTTCGTCCCAAACTTAGCGCCGGTAGCTTAATGGTTAAGGAGAGGGCCTTACGATCGAAAGGTCCCGGGTTCGAATCCTGGCCATTACACTATCGACGTAGACTCACTCCTATCACAAGTCATTGAGCTTAGTTGGAGGGGTTAGAGGGAATATTAGTAATTCGGGTTGCTAATATTCTTTAAAAAAAAACGTACGCAAGCTCCGTAGCCGTCCGAAGTTTCGGAATGTATCTGTATGGTCACAGTACAGATTACAGAAAATACCGTACAGAATACCGCGACTAAATAATATCCTTGTGTTGTGTTTCTGACGGTGAGTAGGCTAGCCAAAGCTCACTGGAGAGGTTTTGTGTTGTCCGTGGGAAGTCCGATGGTTTAAGTTGACACTGCTTTAAGATGGTGTGAAACCCTGCTTTGTCTCTTGCACTGACACCACAGAAACTCTCTTAACCTTCCCTCCTCCCTCGGCAGCACGAATATTTCGCCCCTGTTATTGTCAACTTCCATAGACCAAGGCCTGAAGTTCACACTGCTCTGTGATGGTATGAAGACCTGCTTTATCTTCTGCACAGACAGCATAGACACTCTTTTAACCTTAGCTGAAATATATCTTGGGGAGTAGCAGGGTGTCTGTGTCCAAAATACCAATTCTATTTGAAATTCTAGAAATATTCTTCTCTCTTCAAGAAGGGCATTAGAAGGTTTCTACAGGGTAGGCAGCACGTGTGTGACGCCTCTGGTGTTGCAAACGTCCATAGGTCACGGTGACTGCTTCCCATCAGGTGGGCCGTGTGCTTGTCTGCCACCTCATCATTCTCTGAACCTTTTCCCAACTCAGTTGGGGTCGGCTTTTCAGTCTAACTGTGATGCGGCTGAACTTCGATATTTTACGTGAAGCGACTGCCATCTGACCTCCACAACCAATGGTCCAATGACCAATGGCGATATTGAAGTTCCAAGTTAGACTGGTTGGACTTTTGAAGGCTCCAACTACCCGTAACGACTGTATCGATGTTTGTATGGCAACCTGCTTGTCTGCTACCTAAGTGGTATAAATATAATTCATTGTTCCAGCTGCAAAAAGCCTCCACATCTAAGAGGGCTGACATTTGCAACTCTAAGCAACGTATCCAAGACCCTGGTTTGTTCAGAGACAGTGGCTTTGGCAGACCAGACGCCAGCCAACTTGGCGATAATCTTAGGAATCATGATAGGTATATACACAAACTTTACTACTTGTGTTTTTCACCAAGACTCACCTTTTAGATGATCCACTTCGCAGGTAATTTGTGGACTTTTTCCAGAAATCCATCTTTTTTTTATATAACTTAGGTCGCAGACAAGCACGCGGCCCACCTGATGGGGAATAACACTCGTGCGGCAACCCCTGTACGAACAGAGACATTCTGTGTCGTCAGCGCAAAAGATGTAGGATAAGCCTTTGGTTTTCCCACTGACAACACAAAATCTCTCTAGTGAGCTCTGGCTACCCTACTCACCACCGAAAACATCGACGCAGGACATTTCTAGCCTAAAAGTTTACAAATTCTCTGCGAAGAGGATCATCTAAGGGCATTTGTGGAATATTCAGTAGCGTTTTTTGTAATATCAGAGTAAAATTGTGACCCTGGTTTTCTTCTCAGGGTTGTAAGGTTAGACGGGTGTTCCTCCTATAAAAGCCACATAGGTCAAATAAAGAGCAGAAGTATGATTAATCAGTTCCTAGTTTCCAGGCCGAATGCGGGTAATGATGAAAAATTGTATTGTTTCAGGTATAATAGTGACATTCCCGTTAGTGTTAATTCTAGTGCTTTTGTGGAAAAGGGGGTACTTCGCGAAATTTTGCCGAGGGAGGAAAATACGGAAGGAGTCCTACCATGAAGACGAAAATGAATCTTTATAACGTAACTCTAAAAATACATTTATTTATTTCACTATTTTCCTTTTTTTTGAGAAAATGAGCGAACCAGTCTCGTCAAAACGGCCATCATAGTGTGCCGTAACTATAATTTTCGATAATTTTTTGAACATGCCAAATCTACTGAGCCCAGGTAGGAGGGATGCAGGTAGAAAGGGTAGACCCAATGGCTTGATAGTGGACAAGAAAAAACCAGAAAGTTAGCACATATACCATTGGGAAAGAGGTCTATGTCCAGCAGTGGACTGCGAGAGGCTAATTGATTGATTAGTACCCAGTTGACAGCAATAGGCACATCGAAAATTATAGCAGATGTCTCTCCTCAACCTTTTGAAGAATTAAAAAAGTAAATCTAAATAAATTTATTTATTTCTATGACTTATAAAACGAAATCTCATTAAAAATCTTACATTTTTCTTAATTACTAACACTTAAATACAAAAGAAAATTACAAATATATTTCGGCTCCCACAATCACCACTTAGAAATAGTTGTCTTCTGCGGGCGCGCGCTTGTAGAATGCCCTTGAAACGTTGGTTGGGGGTCGAAGGCCCATCCAACTGAAGTATCCGTGACGCCATAAGAGTATCAATCCCAGCATCAAGGGTACTGCTAGAAGAACACCTGTTGAAATAAGAGAAGATTTGATTAGAAAAGAAGGTGAAGAATTAGAAAATATTCGCAAACTAAACTAAATTAGGATGAGCTAAGCGTTAGAAGTGGGTTCGTTCATATAGGTAGTATTATGGCCAGTATTCGAACCCGGGATCTTTCGATCGCAAGGCCGTCTACTTAACCACAAAACTACCCACGCTTCTAATTTAGAAATTATCAGATCTTCGGGGTCCAAGTCAACTTAACCTGTAAGTGTACCGAATTGGAACTCCTAATTACAACAAACGAAGATCTGGTGAAGGTCTCTCTTCAGAACTCTTGGCTCCAATGTAAAAACTTCAGACCTGGATTGGCAGTCCTGGCCTGATGATGGCCTGGTGGTGTTTTGTGAGGAACTCGAAGTTCTTCCACATCATAGAGTACTGCAGCCAGCTCCTCGTCTTGTCTCCTATCCAATCTTGAAGAATCTAGAACTAGAAGATTCCCTATATCTCACTCACCAATGAGTAGACCGAGAAGAATAGCTCCATCTCTCTCAGGCCTGTGTCCGTACTTATCAACGCACCGCATGGTGGTGTGGATATCGTGGAGATGCTTCATGGTCTTTCCACGCATTTCAATGGGCTCTTGACACCTGAAATTGAAGAGAATAATTGACGACAACTGGGCAGTTTGTATCTTTGCAGTGGGTGTTGGAACCTCCTCCCGACCGAAGTTTAAGGTGACTTTTGCTAGTACACCTACTGTTTAGCAGATGAAGCTCTAGCGCATGTTATCCTATCAGGGTTGGAAGGTGAGAGGGCAGGTATAAACCTAAAAGAGCTTAATCAAGAGATGGTGTAGGAGAATGGACGTGAGCTGCAAAGAATAAGTTTTGGATGCAACCAGTAACCCTGGGATGCAGTCAACTAAGCTTCTTTTCATGGTCTATCTAGAATCATTACTCAGTCATTCGGTGTGCTATCTATGTGACAGTCATTATCATCATCATCATCATCATCATCTGCCCTTGTCCCAATTTGTCAAGCGGAATCAAGTTCTACAATGATAAATGGATAGATGCAACCTGCATCGCGCAGTCAAAGTTCTCAATCAGGAGTAACATCGACTAACCTGGCTAAAGAAATACTAGCCAAGGTGTATAGCTCCCCCCTTCTTCCAAAAACTAAAACTTAGCTATGCTTGGGTACATATTTATTAATATTACTAGCGTAAATAGACCCACAGACTCCTTCATTACCGCGTTACCGAATTTAAAATGTCACTGGCAGTAACTTGTTACTTTTAGTGTGGAAACATTGATGTAACTGCAATATCTATTTCCGTCCAAGTTGATAGGTTTATATAAAAATGTTTCACGCTTTGTATATTCTGTCACTTTCTCACGAAGGCGTGTGACGTCATCTACGTATATCAATTACGTATAGAGCGTTTTCGACGAAAATTTAAGTCATAAATTCTCGTAGGAATATTTCACTTTAGCAGTTCATTACATTATTATCAAATGGTAATCTTTCGAGAATAAAAAGAAGTCCTCATTGCATTACAGGTTCAAGATACTCACACCATCAGCGAGGAGTTCCCTCCCAGCTTGTCCACGGTAAGAGACAGCTCGTCCACCATCCATTGAGTGGAACAGTCACAGAGGTAGGGGTTGTCTGACACGTCCACCTTCTCCAAAAGGTCCCAGCGGGAGAGGAGACGGGAGTCGACTTCTGATAAGTTGTTGGATTGGAGATACAGCTGAAAAATAGTGGTGTGGTGTAATAGCTCGGAAGGTCCTGTGTTTGAATCTTGGTCTTTTCTCCCGGGCATTTATTAATGCCTTCAAATAATTATATCGTTCCCGGAAAGCCAAGAAATTATTTAAAAAGACCTCTGGGTTCCAAATGGTAAAACTCTGGAAACACCTGGAAAAACGCTATGAGTTTGGTAATCTAAAAGTACACATACCTCTTTGATAGGAGGCCAGTCAAAAACCTCTCCGATTTCATCAGGTCTGGCCAGCGCTTTAGGATCTAAATACTCCAAGCTTGGGTTGAAGCTCATGTGGAGACGTTTCAGGTTCTCAAGACCAGCAAGGGCACCAGCTCCAATGTATTTCAGAGTTGGAATGTTGCACATGTGGAGTTCTTCAAGCTTCTGGAGTTGAGGGAAACCTCTGGAAAAAACTTGTGCCATCAGCATCATGATCACCATCAGCATCTGAGTGACTATCCTGGTTACATCCATGTATATCGAGGCCGGGACTATCCTATCTATATGTCGAGGTCGAGATGAGGACTCGACTTTTATACATTCATTTACTCACGCCTATTTCATTCTGGGGTGAGTTTCAAACCAAGTTATCACTAAATATAAAACAAAGTCGCTTTCTCTGTCCCTATGTATGCTTAAATCTTTAAAACTACGCAATGGATTTTGATGCGGTCTTTTTATTAGATAGAGTGATTGAAGAGGAAGGTTTATATGTATATATCATCATCATTAAACTCCTGTCGTTCCCGAAAACCCTGACTGAAGCAATTATGGAACCACCAAATCCATAACACAAACTTTGGACTACATGGGCTTTCCAGAAGAAAACAGGCCTCTCTAGAATGGCGATATACTCCTTATCCTGTACTCTCCAATACTGGTCAGGTGTTAGTAGATCCAGAATTAACTTACAGATAATCAGCAGAATTCATATCAAGCCGGGAAATTTTGTTTTGGTTCAGATTCAAGAATAACAAGTTCTTGGTCTCTTCCAGCTCTTGAGGGACGGCGGTCAGTTGGTTATCGCTGATGTCCAACCGCTGCAGGTTCCGAGGAGTGTGGAGGAACTTTTCTGGAATATCGGTCAGCTGACAGGAGCGCATCCTTAATACCTGGAATCATAGCCAGTAGCTGGTGACTTCGGGTGTATGGCTTCGCCACGAATTATGAATATTCTGGTATATAGAGGTATTGCATCCTCTCGACATTTTGGGATTTGAACATGACGGTATCTACCCAACAGAGTTGAGAATACTGCGGCTAATAAGAAGCTTGTGTTGTGTGTTGCCGGCAGCAAGTAAGGTAGCCAGAGCTCATTGGCCCGCACTGACAGCACAGAAACACATTTAATCCACCCCCCCCCCCCTGGTGTTGCAAACGTCCATAGGCCACAGTAACCACTTTCCATTAGGTGGGTCGTGAGCTCGTGTGTCTGCCAGCAAAGTTGTATAAAATAATATTCTAAAACTGAACGATTTCAGTCGTGAAGGTCTTAGAGAATGGCAGTCTTCCAATGTGTGCACGTTTCACTTATTTAGGACTCTACCCGCAGTGGAACCTTGTGACAGAGTTTGTACCATCAATGATGATGTACTGGATGCCAGGAGCCAAACGATGATCCCGAAGATCCTGATGGGCATACTCAATGGCCTCATCTTCTCTAACATAGATAAACTCACCCTACACCAGAGCATCACCAGTCAATCATCAGACGTGTTGGCTACAAAGACCTTGAAGGCTCCATAGGCCCAGTTCAGCTTCAAGCTCAACCTTCTCTTTACTAGAGAAACTCTTACCGTCAATGAAGTCAAACTCGAGATGGCAATGACTGTTCCATGGTCTATCATTGTCAAAGGATTCCCACTGATATCCAGTTCTTCCAACTTCGATATATGTTCAAACAGATCTTGGTGGAGGGAGTGGAGATCGTTGTACGACAGATTCAAGATCCTTAATGACAGCAGAGGCTCGTACTCCGAGGCAGCATACCGACCCTGGAAATGAAGATATGGGATCCTGGTGAAGAAGAATACTTGGAAACGTTGTGTTCCTAAAGAGGAGAAGCTAGACTGGACCTTTAAAAACTCATCCAAATCGTTGGCGTTCATGACCAAGGCTGATCAGGTTTCAAGAATGTATTATCAAGAGTACACCTAGTTCTCTGGCCACGTAAGCAGCATGAAAAAATACCGGACGGCTTAGTTGATTCGAATTCAAAATCTCATCGGTTTATCGTTATGAAATGGAAACCCACTTGGATTTGGATGCGGCATGTGAAAAAACTTAGGACCTTAAGTCGAAATAACCCCAGGCACCCATAGACTCACATGGTTCCAACAACCACATATTTTAAGTTTTGATACTAGCATAATCATCGTTACCCTAAGAAGTGTTGGATTGCCATCGCGGAGAATAACATGCGTGCTTACAATCATGGATGTGCAAGATCATGCGAAGTTGAAGGTCTCCAAAGTAAAAGCAAGGATGATGATGATGATTAGCATACTCATCATCATCGTCACAACAGTATTCAGGTTCCAATCTGAAGCCTAGAATCCACCTATGATTTTAATTTACTGGTATCTTATAACTCCACTAGATGGCGTTAAACACAGAAATGTAATGTAACACAAAAAACTATCTATCCCATATCAGCTAGATAGCATGTAGAGAGTAGTACTATTATTTATTCCTAGTCCTAGCACCTCTGCCAACCCCTTTAGGGATAAAGGCGTGAGTTTATGTATGTATGTATAATAACCTCAAAAGCATGTGGACTCAATTTTGCAGTAGTCAGTTTGTTATGGCTTAGGTCCAAGACCCTCATATCCTGCAGATCCTTGAAGCTGGCGTTGTCTATCATTTCAATGTCACTCCGAGATAGGTTCAGGACTTCCACGGGAAGTTCCGCCATCATGGTGATATTGGTGAACTCGTTCTGCGATAGATCGATGGTTTTGGGTTTGAGTTCTGTTAAATCTGAAAATTTAAAAAGGCGTTATGATTGGTTATCATATTATTCGTATATCCGGATATCCGAAGAAGATCCTGAACTCGTTTTGCGATAGATCGATGGTTTTGGGTTTGAGTTCTGTTAAATCTGAAATTTGAAAAGGGGTTATAATATCATATTATTCGTATACCCGGATATCCGGAGAAAAACCGCAGTATTCCGGATATCCGTAGGTACAGTGGGCTCTAAAAGTTTCTGGACAGAAATTTAAAAAAAAATGGAGTATTCCGGATATCCGTAGGTACAGTGGGCTCCAATAGTTCCTGGATAATTGGAACCTAAAATTAGATTAAGTGATGCCACTACACAACTACTAGTCTTAGAAGCTACTGGATAAGAGATCTACTTATTAATGTAATTAAGTTTAGGATACTACTTGCATGAGTTATACTTATTTTCTAAGAAACTAAGACATTGATCTACTCTATTTTATTAACGCTACCTTTGTTACTCTTGGTTAAATTAGACTAAAGTTGTCAGAAAATACAAATCTTAGAGTGTCATGTCCGGAAATTTTTGGAGCCCATTGTACCTATATGTTTTCATTAAATACACTTTTTTATAAGTCTTCTTACCAGCCCACTCTTGCTGAGAGAAATATTTATTAATTTTTCTATCAAAGCAATCTATTTTGTCATCTTTGCACGAACATACTCTGCAAATACCGGATTTCTCGGCCACCTCTTTAGAAGGCGGTGGTTTTATTTCAGCTGCAAATAAAAAATTATAGTTACACTATTCGATACTAGAGGGCAGCACATGTACTTTTAGTTGTGTTCTAATTTTGTGAAGTGGTTTTAATGGTTTAAATTATTAAAATATTACATAATATAACATAAAAAATAATGTTCTATATTGAAATTTCTATATACAAATTATGAATTTTACAAAATTAATATGAACTTTTAACTGATAAAAAACATGACGGCTATAGGCTCGCCTCCTATTATGTGGGACCGAAAATCATAGTTGACGATATGTGGGTATTTAATACACCTCTGCCTATCCCTTCTGGGATAACGGGCGTGAGCATATGTATGTAAAAAACATGAATGAAACAAAAAATAAGCTTCAGGATGAATTAAAAAGAGATGTCGCTACTAACTTGCATTTTCACAGCCAACCCCTGCCATTAATATTGCAAATACCGCGAAAATCACCGCGTTCCCGCCCATTTTTCTGTAAAAATAAAAAAATATCACCATCATCGTCTGTATAAATATTATTAATAATAATGTAATAAATATTCTAGGACAATCTACACAACGCCACCTTGACCCATGGTAAGCATAGTTTAACTAGCTTGTGTTACGGTTTCTAGAATGCGGATAAACATACTTAGATACTTTTTTAACTGGTATACTATTAGTCAAATCGTGGGTTTTTTAATCGACATTTCCCGAACTATATCTATCAAGAGGTACGTAGTGTTTATAATTTTCGGAACTTCACGCGATATATTTTTGAACACTTACTTTTGTCTACGTTCAAAAATATATCGCGTGAAGTCCCGAAAATTATAAACACTATGAGTAAACGCCGCGATAGTTTAAAACTTACACAAGAGGTACGTTATGTAGGGTAACTGATTGAAAATATATGTTAACAGAAAATAGTGCATTCTAAAACGTCATAGGTACATCTAATCTCAAGATAAGGGTATGTAGTGGAAATGGGAGAGTACCTTGGATTGAGATAAAAGATTAGATATTTTAGTTATTTTGATCGATAGCTGTTTGTTATTTTTAACAACGAAATGCAGATAGCCCTCTGTGGCGTGACCTCAAGGTCTCGGGTTCGATTTCCACTCAGTAGAAATATTTTTTATTTTTTTTATTTATGGCACGTCAATTTGTCTTCACCTCGCCTGATGTTAAGCTGATGGCAAATGTCCGTCCAATACACCATCATTGCATCCCGTCCGATCCCTAAAAGATACGTAGGTAGGGGAACCATTTTGAGCACATTTTGGGTGCACTACTTGTGGTACAAAAATCGGCAAGTAACTTGGCAAGAACCGTCAGCGCATCTGAGACGATTTTTGGGTCTCTTTTGCGGTAAAGCAGACATGATTTAAAATAAATGATGGCATTCTGGTGAATGAATAGAATAATGACAAGCACTTTTTTTACTCTAAGTGTACGATCGCTGAACCAGTCCTGGAATTGCTTGCCGGCGCACGTGTTTCCTTCTTCCTACAGTCCCGGGTCCTTTAAGCGGGGCGTGAAAAAGCATCTGATGAGGCCGTCAAGCTGAGCGCCACCATTGTAGCACTGAACGTGTTTGTAATGGTGACCCTCTTTCATGAGACTTTGCCTTCAGCTTAACATCAGGCGGGGAGAAGTCAAATTGACGTGCCATAAAAAAAACGATGCGCGAACTTACCCCAACTACTACAAAACCTTGCCAAGTT
This sequence comes from Pelosia muscerda, assembly GCA_963691645.1. Taxonomy (NCBI): domain Eukaryota; kingdom Metazoa; phylum Arthropoda; class Insecta; order Lepidoptera; family Erebidae; genus Pelosia; species Pelosia muscerda. The sequence continues at coordinate 3,484,544 of OY829127.1, read as the reverse complement.
AGATGCCGTGCACTGTACTTAACTAAGATAAGTTTGTAATATATAAAATGTATCCCGTCATTTTTGATTGAAGTGCTTGGTCAGGTAAACGATCAGTGGGTTAAGTTATCCAGGCGCGGTTGCTATTTGGATGGGGTCACCTATTCTATCCTTGGTGGTACCTATTTCATATGAACGCAGAACGCTTCCTTACTTTGGAGGGCACATTAAAAGTCGGTCGAGACTGTCAATACTCGTTACCTATATCAAGACAGAACCCCAAAATAAGCAACCCGAAATCTGTGGTTGGTGTCTAACCCCAACTCAGTCTGGTAGGTCAGTTGGCACTCAATTCCAATATGGCCAAAAAAACTATGCCATGTCATTTCGAAGCCGAAGTCCGAGGCGAGGGTAGGGCTCATAGACGACCGGGGCTATATGGATGATGATAATTGTTGATTGAATCGAGCCTTTATGAGTAATTACTTTTTTGTTACTTGTTCAATGTTCATAACCATACAATTACACCTTAAAACTGTAATCAGTGACACAGTAACCTCGATAATACATTATAACACACACACACACACACACACACACACACAAGTACCTAGGTATTATTAACTAATTTATTAATAATTGAAAACACAATCACAGTGAAAATTAAAAAAAAACAACACTTTCCCTCCAAAACCAATAAAATATTCACCTTTTTTTCTTCAATGCACAGATTAAAAACTCATTTAACTTTTTTTTTCAGAACGCACAGCACTTGGACACAGCTGTTGAAGTACTAAAACAAAATGGCCGTTATAGGTAAGGTTTATCGCTATCAGTTTACAAGATATGTTATCTATGACTCAGGTAAGGCGACGCGAAATAAATATTATAGTTTATAGTGGTCATGTTCAATTTGCTAATATTAAATGGATCTGTTTGTTTGTGTAAATGAATGATATACCTACATTATACTCGTAGAAAATAAAGGTAGAAATCGAATGGAAACAGTTGCAAAGAAATTCAGACAATTGAAATGAACAAGACTTAAAAAATTTTAGTCTTCTAAATAGGTCAAAGTATATGATTTTAGATTGACATGGTCATTTACACATTCACTATTAAATTCATCGGGATATTTACCATGTTTGTTTATTTAATAAAGGTCAAAGTATAAACAATGAAATAGAGTCCAACTTTTCATATTCCTTATTAAATTTCTAATGACTTTTCTTATGAAGCATACACGTGAAAGCTCGACACAGGCCGAGATAAATGCAATATCTCTCTCTCCATGCATTTGCACTACGCTCTAAGGAGTCATGATGTCACTCTTTTCTAACGATTTTATAGGAACCGTTTTACCGCGGCACAACAAATTGAGGTTTCAAAATCAAAATCAATAATCTTTAAAACTACGTCGACTCCATCTCGAGTACGAGTTGCTCGCAGGAGGCGGCGGCAGCCCAGTTTAGAGGACCTGAATGATCTCGCAGACTTTCTTATTTTTTATTTATGGCACGTCAATTTGACTTCACCTTGCCTGATGTTAAGCTGAAGGCAAAGTCTCATGAAAGAGGGTCACCACTGCAAACACGTTCAGTGCTACAATGGTGGCGCTCAGCTTGACGGCCTCATCAGATGCTTTTTCACGCCCCGCTTAAAGGACCCGGGACTGTAGGAAGAAAGAAACACGTGCGCCGGCAAGGAATTCCAGGACTTAATGGTGCGGCAGAGAAAAGACTCACCGCAACGCTTGGTTCACACAGACATAACAGAAGTAAACCAATAGCTAGTTGTACAACTCCCTTCACATTGTTTTACTGATAAAAAAATAATCTAATCCGTATCGATACATAACCACCTCTAGGTATATATAGGTGGTCATCTTTCGAAGAAATTGTACTTGATTCAAACCGGATCCTTCGGATACTTTTTTCCGGAGGACTAATTTACTTTTGTGGAAATAATATGACGTCAGCCCAACACTCACGACATTTTGGTCGTTGACAACCTTCAAAGATCGAAAGAAGTACTAGGCTTCCTTTCGTGTATGTATAATATGTATGTATTTACAAAAAATAATGTATCTATGTATGTTTATCCGCATTCTAGAACCTGTAACACAAGCTATGCTTACCATGAGTATAGGTGACGTTGTGTAGATTGTCCTAGAATATTTAATATTTAATACTTTAGAATTCAGGGTACGCTCTCCTGCCGGGGTGCGAGAGATACGTCTTGTATAAGCCGAGGTGCGAGAGATATGTCTTGAATCAAATCAAATCAAATCAAAAATCATTTATTCTGCATAGCCCAGTAAACGGCACTTATAAAACGTCAATATTAACAACATTTTATCAAATGCAAATGGACCACCGGTTCGAAACGCGGCCACGACCTGAGAAGTCTCCTGCAAGAAACTTAGCGGGCTTTTCTTTTTTTGGTCTATTTACCATAATTTGCTTAGTCTAGATACAAGATTCAAATAATAAGCCGGGGTGCGAGAGATATGTCTTGAAAAACCCACCTCCGGCAGTCAAAAACCTATAAACGGTGTGCGTTTTAGTCGGTTTGAGTCCGACATACCTAATCACCTCTACCGATTTTGGTGGGGGCGGTATCCGTGGGGATTATGCGCACGGAAAAATAAAGGGTACGCTCTCCTATTCTTTCTCTTGCTCTGGTTATTACTTTCTCCAGAGTCTAGTCAGGCGTGTTAGAATTCGAGGTGACAGGTGGAGCCTATCATCCTGGCAGGAGCAGGCCGCCGCCTCTCCGCCTATCCGGGGAAAGATGCGGATTCCATAGTTCCACACCCGAGAGGGACTTCGCTGGCCCTAGGTCAGCTGAAGCGTGAGGGTTATGCTGGAGGCTACTTCATTCTCGGCAACTGATGCCCAAAGACGGCTATGCGGTGTTAGTCGGTTCGAGTCCGAGATAATCACCATCGCTGACTTAATAATCGGCGGGGGTAATAAAAAGTAAGTCGTGTGTAAATCGCCGAAGGGGTAGGCAGAGGTGTATTACCATATTTCAACTATACTATATCCTCGGACCTAAAAACCTTCATAAAAATATCTTGTCTACACACCGGATCAATATTTTATCTAAAGATAATGAGATAACACTCTGTCAATAGACAATGTAATTAATAATCATTAACATACAAAAAACTAACCTTTTTCCAACGGAATAAAGCACAAAATTAAATAAAACAAAAACTATAATGACACCAAATTATTAAGACCCCTGTTTTATAAGAATTGTGGCACAATTCAAGGTGTAGTATAGATCAAGTTATTTTGGTGATGTAACGCCCTAACAAGTCCCGAGAAACAGTAATCCGATCCCTGCCATCTAGCGTGGAGTAGCGTAATCACTTGATAATTGACATAAAGTACGCATTGTCGATGAAATACCGACAAAATTGGCTGTAACTACTGCCGTTGACATATTAAAATTTAATTGTTATAATGGTGAGAAAACTGGGATAGCCTCCGTGACGTGACAGTAGTGCACGCGACTGGGGCGTGGGTTCGATCCCCGCTTATTGCAAAAAGTTGTATGCATGAATATGGCTGTTTGCACTGATCTGGTCGTGCCTCGGAGAGGATGTGAAGCCTTCGGTCCCGGTTGCCATACAAACACCTATGGCAGTCGTTACGGGTAGTTGGAGCCTTCAAAAGTCCAACCAGTCTAACTTGGAACTTCGATAACGCCATTGGTCATTGGACCATTGGTTGTGTAGGTCAGATGGCAGTCGCTTTACGCAAAATATCGAAGTTCAGCCGCATCACAGTTAGACTGGAAAGCCGACCCCAACTGAATTGGGAAAAGGTTCAGAGAATGATGATGGTGAGAAAACTGGGCAATATTTAGGGGCTATAGTTAACTGGTTCTACTTTTAGCTTTTCCTGAGGAAAGAGTTGACTTGTATACAAATATTTTTGTAATCACTACATACTCGTAGTATAAAATAAAGTCGCGTTCTCTGTCCCTATGTCCCTTTATATGCTTAGATCTTTGAAACTACGTAACGGATTTTGATGCGGATTGTTTTTATAGATAGAATAGTTAAAGAGGAAGGTTTATATGTATATAACATCATGCTACAACCAACAGGTGCGGAGCAGGAATGAAAAATGTTGCAAAAATGGGAGGACGCAGACGAAGTTGCGCGGGTCAGCTAGTGATTAATATACCGGTATCCTTTGTACCACAAAAATTAAATCACACACGTGACCTCTCACCTCTGACCTCAAAAAGACCTATTTTTAGAAAACTGATCGGGAATTGAACTCGCGACGCATCGCGATTTGTTTATTTTTATTAATAAGTAGATTTATTTATCTTTTTTACAAGCACACGGCCCACCTGATGGAAAGCGGCCACCGTGGCCTATGAACGTGTGCAACACTAAGGGTGTCTCACACGCGCTGCCCACCCTGAAGGGAAAGGGGGAGAGCTGGGAAGGGGTGGGGAGGCTAGGAAGGGGAGGGGAAGGAGGGGTACAGTGAGCTCTGGTTACCCTACTTACCGGCGGGAACACAACACGATGGTTATTATGACCGCGGTCTTCTGTAGGGCGGAGGTACTTCCCCAGTTGGACAGCTCATTTCGGACGGGATGTACCGTCGTGTCCTACCTCCGTGTGCTTATTATCTAGAAGCTTCCAACACTAATAACTGTGTAGTGGCACCACTTAATACAATTATAGTTTTAAATCGCACAGAAACTTTTTAAGTTCACTCTACAAATATAAAAATATATATTAATCTTTAAAGAGGGCAACATATTAAAGCATTTAGCGTTTAGCAACCCCTCTAAAAGGGTGACATGTTGTAGAGATTTTTATCGAAATGTCACATCCCTTGGTGATGTTTAACCTTTTTAAGGACGCTAATAGATGGTAGGACGTCGTTACAATGTTAGCGCATTTGGTAAATTATTATTGATCGTAATTTCTTTAGTCATAGTTAATTACAAGGTTGATATACACAAAATTTTGTTGGTCTTACTTATATAAATGTAAGTTAATTAGCAGATTTTTTTATTTTTTTTATTTATGGCACGTCAATTTGACTTCACCTCGCTCGATGTTAAGCTGAAGGCAAAGTTTCATGAAAGAGGGTCACCATTGCAAACACGTTCAGTGCTACAATGGTGGCGCTCAGCTTGACGGCCTCATCAGATGCTTTTTCACGCGCCGCTTAATAATTTCTGTTTTTAATAACTTTGCAGTCTGTCCGTACTAAAATTATATTAAATTGCACACAAAAAATATTCGAGGCGAAATTTTTTTTCACCTCTGCCTACCCCTTCGGGGAGATAGGCGTGAGTTTATACTATGTTATGTTAATCCAATAACATAATTAAAGGTCCACAAAACACACCTCATAGGAGACCTTTTGATTTCAAATGGATCCCATAGGTGGCCCCCTTTTGTCCCTTCTCGCACCGACCCTTTATTGAGCTAATCTGATTACTTTTTAATATATAGTCACAACTATTAACCCTACCATAATTTCATTGAAACATTTATTAGTTTATGTCAAAAATCTGGTCAAGTGCGAGTGAAACTTGGAAGTTGCGTTCCGTACCTTTATAGGTACATGATGTACAGTCAACAAAAGAGATACGGTACCACATTTGCTTAATATGAAGAAGTGGCACCGTATCTCCTTTGTCGACTGTACTACTAATCCTACTTGTAGTGGAGATGCGTCATGTACCTAACACAAGTACCTACTGAATTTAGTTCAAAATTCGTATTAAAAAAAATAGCAAAAAATCTCAGTGGTTCAATGTTATTTTTATGATTGAGAGCTGGTGCCGATTTCGAACCTCCAACATGAAAATACGTTTAGTTTGAATACCTACATAAAGCAATTTTATTAACTAGTACTCCTTAAAAACAAAATAATGAAGTAAAAATCTGATAAGTATATTTCACCAGCAAAAGTTCATTTATCCACGCAGGTATTTCTTATTTTAACGTTTGATTTCTCCACTAAACGTTTGGCTTCACAACTTATTTTTGTAGATCAATGAAATTCAGTTAAATTAAAATGCACTAAGGCAGTTTAAATTGAACTAAAGGTGTTCATTTCATCAGTGTAATCCGGTACCTAGCCTAGCCGCGGTAGCCTAGTGGTATGGGTGGTGGACTGCTGAGGCGAGGTCTCGGGTTCGATCCCAGATTTACCATGGCACACACCAATGACTGCGATACTTTTCGAAGTTGTGTGTATTTATCGCAGGTTTATAAGTGTCCGGTTAATAGCAATAGGCTCGCAACCTATTACATTGGGACCTAAATATAAACTGGCGAAATGTGGGTGCTACCACCTCTGCCTACCCCTTCCTATAGGCGTGATATTATAAAAATAAAAAAATCAGCTTCATTATGATTTTGTTGGTTGCCCTTCGGGTTCAAAATGCAGAACCCTAAAAAGATCAAATAAAACAAATCACATTTTCGTCAATAATGTCCCACCTTTGCGCCAACTAAACCCGGTCCGATCCGGTCCTAACCGGATCAAAGAGGCGCATTCCATACTGTAATAACTTCCAATTATGGAATGCCAACCTAATATTCTATTGTAAGTGGCATTTTGAACTTTATTGCTTAGAAATTGTGATTGATTTTTGAGAGAATTAAGGATTGAGGATCAAAAATGACTTTGACAGACACTTTATGCTTTTTTCACAGATTTTGTTACTGTACAGAAAAGAAACAGTAATTTATATTATAAGTATAAATAGGTACCTATTAGTATGTGATTCCGCATTTTGTTTATACCACTTAGGTGGCAGACAAGCAAGCTGCCTACCTGATGGAAAGTGCTTACCGTGGCCTATGGACGATTCCAACACCGGGGTGTCACATTCGTGCTTTCGACTTTATAGAGAAGAGGGGAAAGGGGGGGGGGAGGTTAAGAGAGTCACTGTGCTGTCAGTGCAGAAGACAAAGAAGGGTTTCTCGGTCATAACATCTTGATTTAAAACAAGAAGTATGCAAAATCTTAAAATTATTGTCTCAGTTCTATTATTGTCTGAAAAACATCTGATGACAATATTTAACGACCTCATATTTTTATCGACTTTTACCTACCCAATTGGTGTACACAATCAAGTTGACCTACTGTTGTACCCTCATAGTGTATCAAAGGGAGAGAAATCTCGCACAACTCTTTTAATTCGCGAGAGGGCTCGATGCCGATGTGATTTGATTACAGCTCGGACGGCGTTATACAATAAGTTTAATGCCCAATTTTTAAAGTGTAAACTTTTTAAACGCATATTCATACGTAAACTCACGCGTATACTTCCGAAGAGCTAAGCAGAGGTGATTGATTGATGAATGATTTACAATTTTCATTATAAATAACGTATGCTATAAACATAATATACAACTATATACAAACCTATAGTTACTAATTATAATAATATACAAAAAAAAAGACATCTATTTAATCAAATTCAATTGTCGGTTGTACTTAATATTAAAATAGTATTGTTTACCTAGGTAGGTACACTTAGTAACACTAATAATTCTTTGTTCCTTATATATACTAATTTACATAGATTTTTTGAATCTGTAAGTAGTGTGCGCCATAAATTCTTTTATTGAGTAAAATCCCTTCTCAATAAGCCACATTGTTGCTAAACCTAAGGGTTTTATAGCTTTACTTGTTCGTAGACGTATTCGCGCACATATAAACGTATAGTCACGCCTTTTTACCATTGTAAAACTCATCTTTGGAAAATTTTCTCCAAGAAAATATTATTTATCACTACATATAGCATAACACCGTCCACATAAGCCATGTTCGGTCCTGTCGCCTCGCCCTACCTGTGACAATTATTAGATCAGTATATTATCCTCGCACTTTGTAATAGCTGCTATTATGCCGTATGGTGCTGTTTTTTATATTGGACACGTAAATTGAACCCGGGACTGTAGGAAGGACCGCTTAGTTCTTGACCGTATGCGGATAACATTTAAGCCCAGAACGTGCTGTCCTGTGTAAAATCGTCAAATAATCTATTATATAAAAATGAATCGCGAAAATGTTAGTAAGCGCATAACTCGAAGACGGCTGGACCAATTCGAGTAATTCTTTTTTTCATTTGTTCCTTGAACCCCACGGAAGGTTTTTATGAAGCAACGAGAAGGGGATCAGAAGTCTAAGCAGCGGGAACGGGATCAGAACTCCACGCGGGTGGAGCCGCTGGCAACAGCTAGTAATATATAATAGTACTCTCCAAGATCCTCCGGGTGTGAGAAATATGAAATGAAAAATGAATTGAAATAACCAATGTCAAATTCATAGTCGTCATTCAATTTTTGATACCTTTATATTTCTCTATATTATACACTAGCTGTTGCCCGCGGTTACGCCCGCGTGGATGTCGATTATCGCGTTGTACGACTCTACTTGATTCACTACTTGCCTCTCTATACTTCTTTTCCTTGCTGTCATGACAACGGAAATTGTTAGCGATATTAGCGCCAATGTATAGAAATTTACCGGATCAATTGAGATTTATGATTATTACTCCGCTCCCTTGTATGGTAGCGTGATGATATATAGCCTATGTTACTCCTACATATTGTAGCCTTTTAGAGGTGAAAGAATTGTTTAAATCGGCCCAGTACTTTCTGAGCCTATTCATTACAAACATACAAACATACAAATATAGGTACAAATCTTTCCTCTTTATAATATTAGTATAGATAGAAACACCCACAATAAATAAATACATATTAATGCATAAAAAAAATTGCATTAAGAGGGAATCGAACTTGTGCCTCCTGTATAGTAGGCCGTCAAAGCGGGTCCACGTCGTTGGTGTCAAACTCATGACCTCTCAATCGTAGAGCCGACCCCGTCTTGAACCAAATATTGCACGAAAGAACCCCATCTTAATTTTATTCCCACTACACGTTTCCGATCATAGAATAAAAAAACAAGTGGAAGTGTGATGTAGTCGGTGCACGCGTGTCATTGGTGTGCGTATTTACGCAACAAAGTAAAATTCGATAATATGAACCTTTTTGCTAGAATGCTTCTAAACTTTTTCTTAAATATTCAAGCTTGTTCAATCAAAAGTATGAAACGTCATAAATATTTTTTTATTTAACATAGCAAAGTAATCGCTATTTTGAACGGTTAAAAAATAGTGGTGGTAATATAGTTGCTACTACCTTCAAAAGGGTTAAATATGTTTTCGTTTTGCAATACCTACGTTTATTTATTTTATAGTAGGAAAACTAACAGCTAACAATTAGGCTTAGTTGCACGAACTATCTGTCATGGTCATGGTCAAAAACAACGGTCACCGTCAAATTTAACAGTTTGATAGTAATGGTTTGGTTAACTCTATGGTTAGTACACAGAACAGAAAAACTAGTAGAAGTGCGACGCGATAGCTGCAGTAGCGGAACCGATGTCGTAAAACTCACACACATAACCGTTAATAATAACGTGCTCTACTAGTAAATAATTGTTTTTTTGGCCTACCCATTCCGGGATATAGGCGTGAGTTTATGTTATGTTATAATACATTAAAATATTAAATAATTTAAATAAAAAACATGGTTATTCGTTTTACAAATACCTTTCAAATTTAGAATTTCGAAATTGGACCTTCATATTTTAAAGAACTTTCTAAAGGACGGCCAAGGAATAGAGTGCAGATTATGTAGTTGGAAAGTTCATCGCGGAACAATTCTTTTTAAAATCTATGGTTGGCACTGTTTATAGAAAAAATAAAAAATATATATTAAAAAGTTACTTTGTCTCACGCAGCGGGCAAAATCGCATTTTGCACACCGTTGTTACGCAGCAAAACTTACTTGTTTGAGCTGCCGTAGTGAAAAAAGTATTTATGGCATTTCATACTTTGAATTGAAAAAGCTTGAATATTTACGAAAAAGTTTAGACGTATTCTTATCTAAAACGTTCATATTATCGAATTTATCCTTCGTAGCATAAATACGCTAACCAATGACACGCGTGAACCGACTACATGCCGCTTCCACTTATTTTTGTTTTCCATGATTTTGTGGCTCTGTTTTTGACAGAATTTGACGTTTGAGCGTGGCTGGTCATAGTTACAACCAAGGCTATGACGTTTTATACCTGACCGTACCGGTCAACCAGCTTTGTCACGGTCAAAGTAAGATCGTGCAACTAAGGCTTAGTGTTACAATGGTATTTAAGATAGGAGACGGCCAAAGTTTTCACAGATAAACATTGGTTGAAAATACAAGGAAACGAAAACTAAGATCCTATTTAATTTAGGGATACTCCATGCAAACAAGTTGTGATCGACCTTACGGCATTAAATCGACGGGTGCAAAGTAAAAAGAGGCATCTGCATAATAGCAACTTTACAGGAGAGCGAAAAGAACGAAAAAGTGTATTATTTTCTTAATGAGTGGGCCAATATTTCTGAAAATTTTATCATAATTTATTTATACTCTTATTTATCTGTATATTAAGTTAATTAAGCTAATTTATTAATAATTTAGGAGATTTTGTAGATAGCCGTTTTTACAACGAACTTTATAAAACGTTAACTGAGCCAACTACCAGCTGGTCGTATATGCTCGGGGCTTTTAATATCGTGTATAAATAGTTTTTTTTTACTGATCTCAATTGTTCTCAGGCCACTTATAAATAAATATATATTTATAAAATATCCACTACAGAAAGTAATTTTGCAGATAACTTTTTATGCTTCGTACTTTCATAACAACATTTTGTAAATTGGCTTAGTAGCCCAAAATCATCATGCGAATATAATTGCAGTTACAATACTTTCAGTTTCTTTTTTATAAGGTCGTTTATTAAACAGAAAATCCTACTACGTGATAAATACTTTGTATAAAGTTAACCGACGTATATTTAATTGACCGCAAAGTAGAAAGAGTCAACTGGCAGATGGTCGTTAATGCGTCGTATGTGCGTTTAAAGAGTAATGCAAGTAGAAATTAAAATCTCACCTTGAAATAGTTGCCGATATACATAAAAGCTTTTAAAAACTTATAACGTATGCGCGCCGGTGACAAGTAAGTCAACTGCCTGATGACATTTTGTGTACGCTCGGAGTCCGCCGCCGCGCCCCGCGCAAAAACGACCAACGTTACTTGGTCGCATTACCTTCGTACTATTTGCAAAATTGAGTGTAGATGGCTTTTTATACTTTTAAAAATTCTTTGAAATATAATGAAATCTCCAAAACCAAATATGCCAGGTTGTGGAGTCTTATTTGATTAGTACGAAAATGCAATAAAAAGAAAATCGTCAATTTGTAGTTGACTTTATTTACTTTGCACCCGTCGAAATATAGTAGTAAATTCCACCACTCAAAGCAATTATTTACTAGTAATGCTCATGGCATCGGTTCCGCTACTGAAACTATCTAGTTAGTCGCATTTCTACTACTTTTTTCTGTTCTGTGTTTACAATACAAAGCCCAATATTCCACCGCGTTTAACACAGTTATCCCTATGTAACCTTGTTAGGACGTTCCCACTGTCGGCACACGCACAATTTCACACTAATTCCATATTGTTTGCAATTCGGCACCCCCTTACAATGTTGTGTAGTGAATATTTGTTTGATCACTTTTGTTGTTGCTGTAATTGTTGTTTTTTTTTTATACAACTTAGGTTGCAGACAAGCACGCGGCCCACCTGATGGTAAGTAGTTACCGTGACTTATGGGCGAGTGTAACACTAGAGGAATAACACTCGTGCCTCAACCCCTGTAAGAACAGAGACATTCTGTGTCGTCAGCGCAAAAGATGTAGGATAAGCCTTTGGTTTTCCCGCGGACAACACAAAACCTCTCTAGTGAGCTCTGGCTACCCTACTCACCACCGAAAACACAACACAAGGTTATTAAACGGCGATATTCTGTAGGGTGGAGGTGTTATTTATTGAAGAATTTCTGTCAGTAAAATTTATTCCACATTACATTTAGATAGAAGGGGGTCTAGACAAAATGCATTCGCTCCGAATCCACAGCTACATTCACAGCTCTGTGCCTCTAGCACGAACTACTTTCAAGAAAGTATTCGTTTCAAATTCAATAGCAATTATTCATTTACGTTTGGGTGACATCATAACATAACTCACGTCTATATCCTCGAAGGGGTAGGCAGAGGTGCTAGCACCCACATTTCGCCAGTTTATGTTTAGGTCCCAATGTAGGTTGCGAGTCTATTGCCATTAACCGGGCACTTATAAACCTGCGATAAATACACACATAACTTTGAAAAGCATCGAAAAGTCATTGGTGTGTGCCATGGGAAAAACTGGTGACACCACTATCGAGTTATTTGAGAGTTCTCAAAAGCTAGGATTATTGACTTTATGCTACCGTTTAACATTTTACTCCATTATCGTATCAAGGACTCGTAACCTTCACATTACAAATTCGATAGTAGTTCGTGCTAGAGGCACTGACTACCGATATTCGATTGTCAGACAAAGTTTGGATCACATGACATTCCGACAACTAATGTCACTCCCATCCATTTTCAACCTTTCTATTGCCCCCTAAAATCCAACCACACGTCCTGATCTTCTACCTGATCTCGTGGGGGCCGACACACGGAAACGAATTTACTGGCGTGGCTAACGTGGCTCTGGTAGACTTTTTTAAACTTGAAACTTGACATTGGCATTTATAAGACGTTTACATTTACAAGAGACTGGCAAAATTGCAGGTATCCTGCTGCAGAAGCCATTTTAAGAAAAGAAGAAGAAGAAGAACCTTTCTATTGACGATTCAGCCAATAGAAATGCACTTTGTCTAGGCGTCCAGATCTATTATTTGGAAACACTAATCTTGTCTTTGCCACACTATAAAATCTTAGAACCAGCCAGCTCACGTGTTACCTTCTTCCTACAATCCCGGGTCCTTTACGCGGGGTTGTGAAATAGCATCTGCTGAGACCGTCGCAGTAGACACCATCATATTCTAGGGGTAACTTCTAAAATAGCCACTGTTCCATATACAGCAGCCTAGCTTACCATTATGCAGGCTATGGTCATATAAGGGGTGCTATTTGGCAAATTTGATTTGATTTGATTTGATTTGATTTGATTACTATAGATGTTGTTTGGGATTATTAAACCGTGGGTGAGTGATGGTGGCGTGGCGGTAGTGCACGCTATTGCTACGCACGGGGCGCGGGTTCGATCCCCGCTCAGTGCAAAAAGTTGTATTCATGATAATGGCTGTTTGCACTGGTCTGGTCGTGCCTCGGAGAGGAAGTTAAGCCGTCGGTCCCGGTTGCCATACAAACATCTATGGCAGTCGTTACGGGTAGTTGGAGCCCTCAAAAGTCCAACCAGTCTAACTTGGAACTTCGATATCGCCATTAGTCATTGGGCCATTGGTTGTGGAGGTCAGATGGCAGTCGCTTCACGGAAAATATCGAAGTTCAGCTGCATCACAGTTGGACTGGAAAGCCGACCCCAACTGAGTTGGGAAAAGGTTCAGAGAATGATGATGATGACTTGTAAAGGATTTCTGCCATGAAACGCCTACTTAAATGTCTTATTTTTACCAAGGAGGGGACGTAGTAAGTCATCTCGAAGAGCGAAACCTATGCTCGGGCCCTCTTCGTGAGTAGCGGCGCTGCCGTGAAACTAATTACTACACAACGATGGCAATTGATGCTTTCGACTCGACAGAAGAAGAAGGAAAAGAAGAACCAAGTTATTCACCAGCCATGGTCACAGGGAGACACGAGCACAGAAAAAAAGAAAAATACTAAATTGTCAGTGTATTTTATTTTTTAAATCTTAAATCTACATCACAAATCAATGTACAAATTATTTAACATTACAATCAGTGTCAACGCTATTGTTAAAAAACAATTTCTAAACAATATAACGCATTCTATTTATTTATATCTTGCAAAGTATGCAAATTACAAAACAAAACCCTTTAGTTCACCATCGTAACTGACCTTTCGTAACCAATTACGAACATGGAATTATTTTCTTCCTTTGATAACAACAATAAAAAGTTTTTCCTTGAATTAAGAATTTGTTGTATTTGCAACCAAGTTTCGTAGCCAGCTACGATAGATAATTTTTACTTCCTTTTCTAAATGTATTTACTAATCAAGAATAATTATTCCAGGTTTGTAACCATGTATGTGGGTTCTGTCTCAATGAAAGAGTTCTTGACTAAAGCTAGGCAGACAGTTTCTAGTAGAGCCCGGCAGCATTTTGGTATGCGAGCATAACCAAAAGGTCTACCATGAAAATGTACAACCGAAATTTCAAAGTCGCACGAAACTCGAACGAAAGACGTACCTACGGGCGACTCGGTACTTTATTTTCTCATGCGCGAAATCCCTATGGATACTAATCCCATAGGAGCGGATGAGAGATGTTATGTCGAACTCGAACCGACTTAAACTCACGCCGTCTTTCGGTCTATAGTTGCTGGAGGTGAGATAGTAGCGAACGCAGTACTGTAGTGCATCGGGGACGAGGGTAGGTGGTTTTAATGCCATCGTCCGAAAGAGATGCGCTACCATTTTCCATAGGAGAGAGCTCCCACATGAATTACGTGAATTACATTTGACAATAGAATAAGTTTTTTTTATATAGGACGAAATTGACTTCACTTTGCCTGATGGTAAGCTGGAAGGAAAGTCTCAAGAAAGAGGGTCACCATTACAAACATGTACAGTGTTTTTTTTACTAACCCTTTATGGACTATAATAGTATGAAATAAAAATAATTTATTAGCAAATTTAAATCGTAATAAATTAATGTTTTGACGGGATTTGAACCAGCGCTCAAAGAATTCCCCTAAAAGAGAAAGATCACGGGTTCGAATCCCGTTAAAGCATTCACTTTTTCCGATTTAAATTTGATTAAAAACAGTTTTTACACTAATTGCTTCAAAAAAAATATCAATACATTATTTATTATGTTATGGTAGGTATCAATTCGATAGTTTAGCTGCATAAATTTTGGCAAACTAAAATGTGGGTAGTTTGCAATTACGGCAAAACAGCGTGCTGCGCGCGCCGTCGTCCGAACATTAGTCTCGCTCTGACCTTCGTAACGTTCGGAAGTCAGCGCTCGCCGCGCACCAGCCGTTTTTGCTTGGTAGTTCGTGTGTACATAGGTAGATATCCTGGCACATGGAGCAGTAAATGGCTATCAGCGTGTATCAAGAAAGCTGCGCGCAGTAAGTGATATTTTACCATACTGGTTATTGCATGAACCCGTTTATTTCTTCGGGATTATCTAGTATAAACGTGTTGGATCTATACCTACATATTAATTTGTAATAAGTTCTTAACACGCAATGAAGGTACCGCTACCTACCACTTTAGATTTATTTCAATAGAGTTATAATCAAACGAAAAAGGCGTCCATGGCAATACGTTTCATAGTACTAATCGTTCGAAATTTCGGTTTTCATTTTCGGTTTTACTATAAGATTATCTATTGTGAAATCATATATTTGTGTAAGTTTCTAAACAATGATTGCTAGATAAACCATATTTTATGTTAAATACCAATGCAACATCATTTCGGCATACTGGGATTATACAATACACATTATGAATATTGTAAGAAGCACAGCCTCTCAGAACATAAAATCATGAAGAAGTCAAAACTAAATAATAATTCACAATGATCTTGATGTTATATTTTGTGATACGAGTAGTGTTTTTAAACTGTACTTGTTTTTAAATTACAAACTCTTATTATTATACAAAATGCTAGTTACAATCTTTATTTTCTATACATGGTGTATTCAAATCTACATTCACATAACTAATAAACAATAATTTTGTGTCGCTACCGGCTATTTAAAAATAAAATTTATTCACAACTTCGGTAATGCGGTCAATACACAGTGGTTCGTTATAGCCTACGAATTATACTTTATGCTTTCGACATGATGTAGGCCTGTGTAGACGGTAATCGAGACGCGCAATCGGAATATTGTTAGTTTTTGTCACATTTAAAATAAGTCGTGGCGTAGCAAAGAGTATAAACATAATATACACCATTTTATGAACATTTACGTGTAGATAGCCTACAGTTGCGTAATGCAGAGCATAGCCAACACTACCTATTGTGTACTGGGGGCATTAGAATTAAAATATGGAGGTGCTACAGTATTTGTTTCTTGAAAGGAGAACTAAATGGTGCTATGTAAAATCACTACATAGTATAAAATAAAGTAGCGTTCTCTGTCCCCATGCCCCTTTGTATGCTTAAATCTTTAAAACTACGCAACGGATTTTGATGCGGTTTCTTTAAATAGATAGAATGGTCAAAGAGGAAGGTTTATATGTATATAACATTATGCTACGCCCAACGGGTGCGGAGCAGAAATGAAAAATGTTGCAAAAACGGGGTGACGCAGACGAAGTTGCGCGGGTCAGCTTGTGTATTTATAATTTCGTAAAATAGCCAATAGTTTTACAAAATTAACTACATTGGTGAAAATGTATGTGACGATTGACAATTTATATATTATTATTCTAATTATTTTAATTATTATCTACGTTGAGCTTTTCTATTATTCATATTTACAATAAATAACTTGAATATGTGGTATACCAGTGATTCTAATTCTGTGAATTGTATTTACGCGTTTTGAAATCATAGGTTACTGAATCGGGTCACAAATCATCGAAAGGATGCAAGAACTAGGTACTTTGTTTATCGTGCGAAAAATCCCCACCGATACCCCCCACCGGAGCCGGTTGGGTACGTTATGTCGGACTCGAACCGACTAAAACACACGCCGTCTTTGAGTCTTCAGTTGCCGGAGTTGAGGTAGTAGCCAACATATCCCGACAGACCCGGGGTGCGAGGACCCCCGTCGGGTGGAGGGACCACGGTGTCCCTAACTAGCCCCCGGGTAACTAGGTAATGAAGCTATTTGAGTTTGATTCTTTCAAATACTAATCTGTACAAATTATACTACATTTAAATTACTAGACACTCATTTATTATTAATAATTACGTTTATACAAAATAACACTATTATTGCACTTAATAATATTACTACACGTCGTCTAAATTACTTATTTAACTGACCAGATTTTTGCAAAACTACAAAATAAATACTATGGGTTTGATAAAACTAATAACGGTAACTTTTCGGTATATCATCATTATTATTTAATATATAAATCAATAAATATAACTACAATAAGTTGCAAATAGTTGATGATCGGTTGATAAACTTTTCTGATATCAATTATTTTATTACGTACAGTAGGCTGCAAAAGTGCATGGACATTACAAAAACTAAATCGTTTGCGCCGGTCTTCAACCCCATCTGTTGACGAAGTAAAATGTTTCACAAATATATCTGTATATATCACAAATATATACACTAGATGGCGCCGCGCTACTTTTTAAATGTAAGAAAAACTAACTTCTTTTTCTATATTACCAATTTATACAAACACAAATTAACCATGCATTGAAATAGGATATTACTAGATTTTTTTAGTTTAACGTAATGTTTTAATCTTAGAGGATGAACTTAATTTATAATTAAATGAACTACGTGGTTAGCTCAGTTTATTTAATATCTGCTTAAACTCGGTGACTTGCTAGTTTGTTCGTTCGCTAATATCATTCCCATTTGTATTATCCTTGTTCTGAGTTAACCAAATAATTTTTGCTACTACTTACCTACTACTAATACGCATAAGCTTATTAGTAGTAAGTAGTAGCTAGTAAAACCACTGGCGCCATCTAGTTTATTTATTTATAAACTGGGGTTCGAAAGTTCATAGGATTATCGATCTTAAGCTATCCATGCACTTTTGCAGCTTACTGTACAGTCACCTGCAATAATATGCATACGTTTTAGAACCTTTTCACATTAAACTTGTTGAAAATTACCGTTTCATGTCTAAATGTTGAGTTGTCATTTATTATTGTGACAAGGTTCCGAAGTGTATAAGTACATATTATTGCAGGCGACTGTACACACAATCAGCGTTGTATTGTATATAAATAGAAAATAAACGTGTTTTTTTAATAATGGTTTGACTAGAATTCTATTTGGAAGTGTTAACAACTGTATCTAACAAATATTTTCTCAAAAATTCTTACTCGAGTAAAAAATTATGTCATAAATATTTTATTGACTGCCACACTCATTCGAATTCCCAACACTAAACTTAATGATAAGATACCTCGCATATTGTTCAACAGTGACTAGTTAAACTTACTATTTTTAGGTGGGCTATCTTATAAAATACTTTTATGATCAAGATAAATACAACATAAAACATAATAGTAGTGTGGTAGTGTTACATTGTATTATCACCCACCGGTCATGGCATGCAAATATTAATTTCAATCAATCACTTTTGCAGCTCAGTGCAAATATTTGTACGCATGAATATAACTATTTGCACTGGTCTGGTCGTGCCTGGGAGAGCACGTTAAGGTTGCCATACGAACATCTATAGCAGTCGTTACGGGTAGTTGGAGCCCTCAGAAGTCCCACTAGCCTAACTACAGAACTTCGATAGTTATCACCAGTTTGGTTGTGGAGATCCGATGGCAGTCGCTTCACGGAAAATATCGATGTTCAGCCGCATCTTAGTTAGACTAGAAAATGATGACTTTTACAACTCGATCATAAAAGTAATTTATGAGTTAGCCCATCGAACTCCCTAATTTATTTCCACAGCTCGGTGGTATTGGGTTTTAGGTTAGGTTAGGCAGAAGTGAAGTAATATCCACGCTTCGTCTTTTCTCAAATCAATTGAGACCATCACCATCATGACCATCTAATTCTCACATGTAATAATGCAAATAAATAATTATTATTTGCGTAGTGCACGGGTTTACTTAGACTTGTCGAGTTTTACGTGTTATTAGACGTATAGTGTTGTGCGTAGTTAGACTCGCCGACGATATCAATGTCACTGTCACTGTGTTCTGTGTCCGAATCTGAGGTTTGTGTCGACATTCTTGAGTTTTCCATCTGTAATAAAAGTTATTCTTAACAATAGATACAACAAAAAAAGAAATAAGACTTATCGACGCTTTCAAAAGTTAGTTATATTAACCTTTGATATAATGGAACAGTATTATAAATCTCCGTTCAGAAACAAGAAGTTTTAATACTATTTAGGTGGTTGAAAAAAAATATAACGTAACATAAACTCGCGCCGATATCACCGAAAGGGTAGGCAGAGGTTCTAGCACCCACATTTCAGTAGTTTATGTTTAGGTCCCAATGTAATAGGTGGCGAGCCTATTGCCATCCATTACCCATACCATCAGGCTGAAAATAACCCGCCTGATGGAAAATAGTTACCTTGGTCTATAGACGGTTGCAACACCAGAAAAAAAGGCGTCATACTCGTGTTGTCGACCATTTAGAAGGGAGGGGGAAGTTTGAAGATTAAGAGAGTCTCTGTGCTATCAGTGTAGAAGATAAAGCAGATAGTTTCTCGGTCTTCCCTCTGACTACACAAAACCTGCTTACTCACCGCCGGGAATAGAACATAAGGCAAGGAACATTGACGCGGTATTTTGTAAGGCGGACATATTTGTCCAGTCGGACTGCTCTATTGGGACGGGGGATACCATCATGTTCTACCTCCGTCAAATTATAAATTTTGCTACGCCATTGCTACGAAATTGCTACGCGCTACGAGTCTACAAAATATGATCCATTTAAGCACCTATTATTATTATAGCCTCTGTTGCGTGGCGGTAGCGACTGCTACGCAAAAGGCGCGGGTGCAATCCCCGCTCAGTGCAAATATTTGTATGCATAATATCTATTTGCACTGGTCTGGTCGTGCCTCGGAGAGCACGTAAAGCCGTCGGTCCCGGTTGTCGTACAAACAGTCAGCAGTCGTTACGGATAGTTGGAGCCCTCAAAAGTCCGACTAGCCTTACTACAGAACTTCGATATCGCCAATTTGGTTGTGGAGGTCTGATAGCAATCGCTTCACGGAAAATATCAGCCGCATCTTAGTTAGACTAGAAAGCCGACCCCAACTGAGTTGGGAATAGGCTCAGAGAATGATGAGATAGAACTTAAAAATCGGTGTCTTCTTTATGATTACAGCACACAAGCCCTCTTAACCTTCGCCCTTAGGTAGTGGCCTCTGGTGTTGCAACCTTCCATAGGCCACAGTAACCACTTACAGTTAGGTGGGTCGCGTGCTTGTCTGCCACCTAAATGGTATTAAAAACATATTCAAAATGTTATTAAATTACCTTTCGACATTCTGCGAGTGGCGCATTGTGTTTAGTCGTGAAGTCCACAGCAGCTGTACCTGTCAACAAATGAGATTCATCTTATAACCATTGTGATTGTATTAGACATAACATAAACTCACGCCTATATCCCTGAAAGGGTAGGCAGATGTGCTAGCATCCATATTTCGCCAGTTTATGTTTAGGTCCCAATGTAATAGGTGGCGAATCTATTGCCGTTAACCGGGCACTTATAAACCAGCGATACATACACACATAACTTCGCAAAAGCATCGAAAAGTCATTGGTGTGTGCCATGGTAAAACCTGGGATCAAACTCGAGATCTCGTCTCAGCGGTCCATTACCCACACCACTAGGCTACCGCGGATCTAGTGTTGTAAAAAACTCAAGTCTTTTAGTCTTCATTTCGGGACTTAAGTCTTTTTTCAAGACTAGAACTCGTTAGTCACATGAGTTCCGAGTCTTTTGAGTCTTCAGAGTCCTTTCGAGTTTTAAGTTCTTTGAACTAGACTGAGTCATGAACTTGATTTAGTGTATTATTCATTATCCATTATCCAATAGATAGGTACATAATAGGTAATAGGTGATTTTATATCGTCATCCACATTTATTTTTTAATTAAAACTAAATCACACAATAAAAAATTGTACCTAATAATTAAATTTCACTAGCGTAAATAATGTAATCAAAACTATCCACCTGTAGACTGACGATTAGCTGATCAAAATGCGAGTTAAAATGTCTCAATAAAATATTAAACACCCACAATACCGTTTACTTATAAAATAAATCAATTTTTTAAAACAATTTACATAGGTAGCGCTATCTAGCCGAAACTAAGTTTGTACTAAAATAGTCTATCATTTATAAATAAATAATATACAAATTTATATTCATTGTGATTTTAATGCTAAACTATACAACCATGGATTTAGAGGACTCAGTCATGAGTTCTTTTAAAAGACTCAGTCTTTGAGTTCTTTTTAGCAGGACTCAAGTCTTTTTACAAAGGACTCCAAATTCTGAAGGACTTGAGTTCTTAGTATCATTTATAGGACTCGAGTCTTCAAAAATAGCTCAAGTTCTATTAAATGAGACTTCAAGACTCGAGTCTTTTACAACACTACGCGGATCTATTAGGTAGATGTATTGGAATGGACGGATGTATTATATTGGAAGTTTTATGTTATTGCGTACATACATATTCATTTAGTTATGGCTCAAAATATCAACTTCTCATAATGTCCCTTTCCCAAAATGTCGCTTTTTAGTATATTTTTAATGGTTTTATGGTTTCTGTTTTAAGAACTTTATTTCTCATAAGTACTTAGAAGAAATGGAGTAGCCCAAGTTCTAATCTACCGGGAGCCTTTTATTTTATAATATATGTAGTTAAATTTATTCTATAATATCACTATCCTACTCATACCTACACCTACTACCCCTCATCACTCTCTACTAAAAAGCATAAGAATAGAAATTCATTACAACCCTAAGAAAATCCAACGAAATTACCTATACACGCCATTAACGCTCTTAGACAGCCAAAATTAACGTACATCTTCGCTTCCACTAAACATAGCCCACCCCTAACATCAATTATCACAGGAATATGAACTCTACCCCCGTGTGGTAAGGTTCAAATTTATCTGAACAAATTTTCAAGATGTTTGGTTGCCAAGCAACGACGGCCATCTTGTATTTAAGTTGATTTGACAACGTCTTGAGTTGTGGGGTAAAAGCGCCATTATTAGATCGGGCCCGTCTTTGAGGTTTGACATCAATTAGCCCAAGATTGCATCGGAAGATGGTTGTAGACGTATATTATATGTTTTAAAGATATAACGTTTGATAAGATATATAATTTTGTACGGTTGAAACGATAAAGAGGGCAGACGAAAGGAGATTGACGAAACAGATTTATTAGGCGACGGCAAAAGGGAATGACTGCGGTAGCCTAGTGGTATGGGTAATGGACTGCTGTGACGAGGTCTCGGGTTCGATCCCAGGTTTTACCATGGCACACACCAATGACTTTTCGATGCTTTTCGAAGTTATGTGTGTATGTATCGCAGGTTAATAAGTGCCCGGTTAATGGCAATAGGCTCGCCACCTATTACACTGGGAACTAAACATAAACTGGCGAAATGTGGGTGCTAGCACCTCTTGCCTTCGGGCATATAGGCGTGAGTTTATGTTCTGTATGTGTATGTCAAAAGGGTATACGTATGTCAATCATGTCGGCCTTAATATCATTTCTTAAAAGTAATATTATTTCTATGTTACTTAAATTCCATAGTGATATTCGGACCTTCATATTCGGATTTATGTTTCAATTGTTTGAATTCACACTTGTCTTACAAGATACTGTATTTCTTATTTCAATATACCTACACTTGTTTCTAGTTGTACAGCTATATTCCGTTTAAAGCATAAATTATGTAATATTCTTGATAATAAAACGGTAACGGTAATCTACAAAAATTTCACCTGACCAAAGAAGTATTTTATAATATTAATAATAAACTCTAAATTACGCGTATTTCTAAGCCTACAATTGGCAAACTACAAGTGAGTTTTATATATACGACATTATGAATTATAAGATATAATTAACTTAACATTTTTGTATGAAAATATGTATTGCTAGAGAGAGTTTTCATCGGTAATAATTCCGTTCGATTTTCCCAAATACTTATGCAGATTGAAATATAAAATTACGCGGCAAAAACTTTCTGTGCGCCATCTTTAAACAAATACCTAACTGAATCAAGGCTTAGTTGCTCCAACTATATGTTAAAATGAAGGTTTCCGTCAAATTTAACAGTTGTAACATTGATTCTAATGGTTTGGCTAAATGTGTTGCACCAGTGTATTTAGTAGCTCGGTTATAGTTATCTTTTCGATAGAATTTGACGTTTGAGCGTGGCCGGTTACAGTTAGCATTATGACGTGATTTAAACAATTATCAAATGGTGCAACCTGTTTTTTACCTGACCGGTACTTTAACTGCACTGTTAATGTTAAAGTACGATCGTGCAACCCAGGCTAAACAAAGTTGTAAGTATGTTTTATTACCGGTTCAATATACAGCAGTTTCAAACTATGCACATGCGGGGAGTTTTCCAAGATGTCTGACATATAAGTACAACTATGTGCGCACCAAGTTGAGAAGTGAACCAATTAGGAAGAATTGCACCGCCAATATCACGAACTTAGGTATTTAAACTATGCGAAGATTCAATGAGAAAAGACACGGACTATTTTGAATTTGTGAACTAGAGTATAATATTTAAGATTATAGAATAAAATAGGTGATCATTTTGATTTCAATTCTGTTTCTTCCGTCCATGGAAACTTATGGTTAAAGAAACCCGGGTATTACATAACATAACATAAACTCACGCCTTTATCCCCGACGGGGTAGGTAGAGGTGCTAGCACCCACAATTCGAGAGTTTATGTTTAGGTTCCAATGTAATAGGTGGCGAGCCTATATTGCCATTAACCGAGCACTTATAAACCTGCGACAATTACACACATAACTTCGAAAAGCATCTAAAATCATTGGTGTGAGCCATAGTAAACCTGCGATCGAACTCGAGACCTCGCGTCTCAGCAGTCCATTATCCATACCACTAGGCTACCGCGGCTAGACTAGGGTATTAACGCCATCATATAATAATTACCTTTTGATTTGCTTGACGTTTCGGCCAGGTTGCACTAGCCCTTTTTTTCGTGCGCGAAATCCCCACGGATACCAAACCCACCGGAGCTGGTGAGAGAGGTTATGTCGGACTCGAACCGACTAGAAAAAACGCCGCGTTTGGGTCTTTAGTTGCCGAAGAAGAGGTATCGGCGAACATATCTCTCGCACCACGGCAGACCCGGGCCCTCTCTTTCGTGATGATATTTACCTCCGACGGGGCCTCAAGCAACAACTGATTTTTGAGGCCCTCGTTTTAATATAACCCCCCCCCCCTCCGTCTTCTTTTTAAATAACAAAAAACAGAATAATTTTGCAAAATTAATATATTATTTGAACCATTTAAAATTCTACTCTATTACAACTTCTTTCTACTTTTTTCAGTCGCAAATTGATAGATAATTATCATCAAAGTCAAGTTCTCGAAGCTTGACTTTATGTGATTTCAAAATTTTTAATTTTTTTAATTATTTTTACATTTTCAAATACGTTTTAAAAAAATTACAAATTGCTATAAGCAATTGCTTCCTTTGCTTCCTGGTAAATCCGCCACTGTTGTGTACTGTATCTTATAAGAGAAACATTTTCACTAGTTGTTCGAGCCCTAAACATTACACCACAAAGAGATAGGCCCTACCATACCTTCTGGGCTATGTCAAGCTTACACCTGTTAATTCAGCAGATTTTCTTTTCTGAGTCTAAGAGGTCAAACTGCAAACCCTATCTATAAATAGCATTTGGCTGTATATAATTATACCAAGACCTACCCATATATCTACCCAATTTCGCAAATAAATGTTTTTGAATTAGAATTTGAAAAGGCATCAAATTCAAAAGGAAGATCCCAAGTACGATTCCCACGGACGGAACGGATCCCACGTCCTGCAAACTTACACCTGCTAATTCAGCAGATTCTCTTTTCTGGGTATGGGAGGTCAAACTGCAATCCCTCTTTATAAATGGCATCAAATTCTAAAGGAGAATCCTAAGGAGGGTAAAAGGATCCCAGGTCCCGAAGAATTCAAATGAATGGTATGCTAAAATGATGATCGTACCTCTCTGCTGTTGCTGTTTCCTCATCTGCTTCTTATGCTTCATGCGCCTGTTCTGGAACCAGGTCTTCACCTGCGTCTCTGAGAGGTTCAAGGCACCTGCTAACTCCACGCGTTCAGGAGTTGATAGGTACCTTTGAGTTTCGAAACGCTTTTCTAGACCTGGGTAATGATGTATTAATATTAGTAATACAATATCTTTTAACAACTATTAAACTCAAAAATAACTAGCTGTTGCCTGCGGTTCCGCTCGCGTGGATGTCGGTTATCGCGTAGAACATGCTTAGAATATACTTTTATTCTATCAATAGTTTCGCAGCGCATTTAACAAAAGTCGTTTTAGAGCACTTTTTTACACCTTGGGTTACATTACTTAAGTTTTAGTAAGGAACCCTAACTTCTTCTAGCAATAAATAATGCTTATTTTACTCAGGATGAATGTAGCTTTCCAATGGAGAAAGATTTTTGAAATCGGCCCAGTAATACCTGACCGGTACTTTTACTGCACTGTTAATGTTAAAGTACGATCGTACAACCCAGGCTTAGGCTTAACAGTCATAAGTCATTGCAACTGACATTTTAAATTTTGTAACGCGGTAATGAAGAAGTCTGTGGCTCTATTTACGCTAATAATATTGAAAGCTATGGTCTAACCTGTTAACTGAGGATCTGAAAATACAGTCCTGGCTTTCCTCCGTCGACAGTGCTTCAGTGCTGAGAGGGATAGTTCTGAGGGAGTGAATAACGCGTGGTATGGCACTCCTGAAACAAACAACCTAAATTAATCACTTTTAGAGATAGGCAGCGATGTTACATTTATGAAGGATAATATTTAATTTCATTTAAAATCAGTAAAGGCCAGTAAACGCCAATTAAAAACGTCAATATCAATAATATATTATGTATTATATATAATATATTATGTTATATGTGGTTCATTTGCTAATTAACTAGCAAATGAACCACCGACGCGTCGGTCGGTTCGAAACGCAGCCTCGGCTTGGGCAGACACAAAGAAACTCAGTGGGCCTTTTTTTGTATATTTACAAATATTTAGTTACTTGTCTAGATCCTTTTTTCATACCAATTTTTTTTTTATTTATGTACAGGTAAATCCCTATCCCGGGGTCTTGAAATAGCTTAATGGATTAATTGATTTTAAATCGAAATTACTAATATTCGGTCTAACCCCTCCAGCTGAACTAAATTTCTAATGTTTTTTTACGAATTTATTTACGAGTGTACCTAATGACCAGAATTCGAATCCAAGGACCTCTAGCTTGTAAGACTGATTCCTTAACCCCATAAGTCCATAGCTCCTAAAAATCAACCAAAACGCCGGGATTTGCACAAATAATAAAATAACAACAGAAAAGCGAGGTACAACAAACGTAAAAAATAATATTCTGATACATACATTGGGCTCCAAAAGTTAATTCACAAACATCTTAAGTTTTTTTTTATTTAGGTCACGTCAATTTGATTTCACCCCGCCTGATGGTAAGCTCAAGGCAAAGTCTCAGGAACGAGAGTCACCATTACGGCCTCATCAGATGGTTTTTCATGCCCCGCTTAAAGGATTTATAAATAATCCTTTGACAGTATAAAGGGTCATTTAATCAAAAGTAACATAGATAGCGTTAATAAAATAAACTAGATTGATGTCTTGTTTCTTTATAGGACACTACTTAAACTCATGCAAGTAGTAGCCTAAACTCAATTACATTAATTAAATAGATCTATTATCCAGTAGCTTCTAAGACTAGTAGTTGTGTAGTGGCATCACTTTATACAGTTTTTTCTTAAACTGTCCGCAACTTTTAAACTGTACATGACCCTTTAATCGTTTGGCCATAATCAAGTAATAAAAAAATGCAGTAAAACCGCCTTCAATTTAAAAATATTCTCACCTTGTGATAAAAAATATGGAGCTTCAACTGCCTTATAAGTATTAGGCGTATGTAAATACGCCCCCAGAGCCCCCATAGCGACTTGCAAATAAGACCCCTCACGGCCAGCCATATGGGGTCTAACCTCCCCGGGCACATGGAAGAAGGGTTTTGGTTCCCGATCATATTCATATCTCCTCTGATCCGGGGTCTTAAAACTCCGAGACTCATGGCCTCGATAAAGAATATCTTCTATAAGGAATGATGTTTTTGATGTATGTTCCTGTCTATTGCTATCAGTTGGAGACTCGCTTCTGGTCTCCTGATCCATGGTTACTGGATTAGTTATGGCATGAGGATAGGGTACTGACTTCTGATGATATTTTTTATGTTTTTATTGTGTGTGGCACGGGTAATATCGTAATTTTGAACGTTTAAACGGTGTTTACGCAAGCAATTGAATTAGTTAACTCTTTGCTGACCTAGGTCCACAGTAGCTTAATCATTTTTCGTATTTTTGGCACTAGACTTAACTTAGACTAAGTAATGTAGACTCTAGGCTGACCGATTCTATCACTACAATAATTGCTCAATCATTTCAACCATTTTAAAACAAATTATTAATGTTTCTTTTTAATTATTTTTAAGTTAAATAACACTGTTTATTTACTTGTATGTATTTTTTTAATAAATAATATTTTAGTCAATAGATCCACAATAAAAAAATCAGTTTTGTTTTTTCCACAGTCGCTGTCAGTTTAAAAACATATTTGTTTATTATTATTTTTTGGCCATCAAACACATACACTAAATAAAACAATATAATCCCACTTATAATCCACAAAATTAAATATTTACAATAAACACTGCATTTAATTTTAATTAACAATATATTTTTTGTAATTCACAACAAAAAAAAATCACAACAATATTTTATTTCGAATTTGGAACACTCGGCAAATGATCAGTTAAAATTAAATCCGTTCCGATTATTTAATCGCCCCGATTACAGGTAATCGTCCCGTTCGTATGTCGGAAACGACTCGAATGGGGCAAACGTCAGAATAAACTGTCGTTATGGGGTGGGAGAGGGTGAGTGGGGGTGCGCTGGATGAAGGGGTGGGTGGAGACTGTGTTTTTTAATAGGGCTCTTATCTTTATTGGTCGGTTGTGAATTGTAGTTTTTTTTAGTTCGACGTTACTTTTAATGTGTTATTTCGTAGGCAGTGATGCGATGTGTTGTTTCAAAAATTAAGTTGTATACAGAATTGTTTTAGCAACTTAAATTTATAATTATGTAAGAATTTAATTACTTGGTTTAATTTTATTTGTAAATAAATGACTAAATTTAAATAAAGTCACGGTTTAATGGATTCTATAGCGATTTATTTAGTATTAGATTTTATTATTTACTCTTGTCGGCATTCAGCTGAAAAGTAGTCGAAACTTCGGGATAAGTGTAGTCATGGGAAGGTTCTTCGATAATGATGATGTTGATTAAATGATATGTTTAGTTTTTTTTATAAAGAATATTTGCAATCGAAATTACTAATATTCCACCTAATCTCTCCAGCGAAGCTCAATGATTTGTATTAGGAGTGGCTTAACGTCAGTAATATAATGACCAGGATTCAAACCCTGATACTCGATCTTTAGGCTAACTACTTAAACGCTAGGACACCAGCGCTTAAATTAAATGAAAATAAATTAATGAAATCTTAACTGTTCGGTAGTTTTGTTAAGGAATCGGCCTTACTATTAAGATGTCCCGGGTTCGAATGCTGTCTACTGATATGAGCCCACTCCTAACAAATAATTGTGTTTAGCTGGAGGGGGTTAGAGAGATTATTAATAATTATTTTGCTAATATTCTTTAAAAAAAATGTTTGTTAGACCGGTTTTATCTTTATTATTGACCCTATAAATTAATACAATAACTATACATGATGTTATTTTTCGGATTTTAGTAGATTTTAGTAGGTTCGATTACCGGATGTATGTGTACCTTACCTATAATGTAACATGGCGAGTCTTGTGACGCGGCCCAAAAGGAAAATAGAAAATCAAATCGAAACATTCCGTTACAAATTGACGTTAGAATGTATCTAAGGGGGGTGTTCACGGGGATCGGATTTTAGTTCACTTTTTATACATTTTTATGTATAAAAAATTATGGTAAGCTACCCCTCACTTAATGGTAAGCTGAAGGTAAAGTTAGAGCGATGAAAGTAAAGAGTTCTCAGTAATTGCTACAATGCTGCAATGGTGGAATCCTCAAATATAACCATTTTCGGGCAATGTTTCAGACGTGGATTCGTAACTTGATTTTAGATCTTTCTGTATGAAATTGATTAGCTACCACTCACTTAATGGTAAGCTAAAGAGGAAGTCGAAGTGATGACAGTAAAGAGTTCTCAATTAATGCTACAACGGTAAAATTCTCTTATACAACCATCTTCGGGATTCATGGCTCAACGTGAGAGCATTTTCTCTATAATAAAGGAAAGGTCGTGACTTCAAGTCCCGTCGAAGCATTCACATTTTCCGATTTAAATTTGATGTGAAACTGTTAGCATAGTGCTTTAAAAATTTCATTGCAATGACGACGAAGTCTCATGAAAGAGGGTCACCATTACAAACATGTACAGTGTTACAATGGTGGCGCTCAGCTTGACGGCCTCATCAGATGCTTTTTGACGACACATTTAAAGGACCCGGGACTGTAGGAAGATGCAAACACGTGAGTTGGTAAACAGTACAAAGAGTAGGGTAACTAGAGCTTATTGGAAAGATTGTGTTGTCAGCGGGAAGACCGAGAAACCCTGCTTTGTCTTCTGCACTGACAGCGCAGAGATTCTCAAAATTCAAAAATCATTTATTCTTATATGATTCTTTATAGATCACTAAACGGAAATTACAAAACGTCAATTTCATTAATATTATTATAAGTTAGTGAGCAAATGGACTACCGGTTCGAAATGCTACCCTGGCCTGAAAAGACTCCGGCAATAAACTCAACGGGATTTTCCTTTTTTTTTGGTGTAGTGGTATGGGTAATGGACTGCTGAGACGAGGTCTCGGGTTCGATCCCAGGTTTTATCATGGCACACACCAATGACTCTTCGATGCTTTTCGAAGTTCTGTGTGTATTTATCGCAGGTTTATAAGTGCTCGGTTAATGGCAATAGGCTCGCCACCTATTACATTAGGACCTAAACATAAACTGGCGAAATGTGGGTGCTAGCAACTCTGCCCACCCTTCGGGGATATAGGCGTGATACTATAAAAAAAAACAAACATTTACTTGGTCTAGGTGCAGTAATTTACTTGAGTAGTAAGTTAAGTGAACAGCTTATTTCCAGGCTTGTTTATCATCTAAATTATCTCTATTTTATAATCTCTTAACCTTCACCCCTTACCCTCTATAGGGTCGACAGCATAGGTAACCACTTTGGTCGTGCGCTTGCCTAAAAAAAGGGTTTAGAATCATGTATACTTGTTTGCTACCTATGTGGTAATAAAAGTGTTGGTGAATACCATCGCCAGTGTAAATCCGCCCTATTGGTAGAACGTATATCTGTATCATAGCGCTATAGAGCTATACAAGGGGTAGGCATTTAAATTGGTGTAAGACGGTGTAACCCACTCAGTGGATCATCCCTAGAATGCAAAACGGAGTACGTCGACTGTACGATTTTGATACTTGATGTACGATTTTTAGATTCATGTACACATAACTTTGCTTTTCTTTGCTTTGAAATTCTCGTTCTTCTCTTCTCGTCTGTACACTCCCGGGTTTGCTGGAAGAGCACTCAACTTTGAGTTAAGCTCGCCTTTTATATATAGCATCTCATAATTATTTTATAAATATGTCATTCATGTGTGCAATAAAGAATGTATTAAATTCTTTTGTCTATGTTCCGAAATTGCACAGAAATGTATGTGCATATACAGGGTGGAATTTTGTAATGCCACCTGAAGGGGAAGTACTCTTAATACTGTAGATAGAAGATTTTACTCAAAGGAAACATTCCTTTATTTTTGAAAAGAAACAAAACTGCATTCAATGATTTTTTAAAATTTGCTTGCCGCAACCAGTAATCGAATCAACTAAAATCTGTAAAATTTGCGCCCTGTACTTTTATTCCATCGATCGTTAGGGTCAATTATAAGGATGAAATCTCTCTAACAAACTTCATAAATTAAATGAAAGGAAAACAATGAAATCCTAAATTATTTACAAAACATGGTATAAACTAACTAATTAATTGCTCGATACAAACATTTAGTTCAAAATCGAAGTTGTTCTGCTGAAGAGTTTGCCTTCGCTTTTTGTAACTACCCGTATTATTGAAATTTTCTACTACTCTTTTCAGTACAAACCGAGTTGATGTCTGTCGGTCTCGATATCTCTCTCCATACCACCAATAGTAATTTGCCATTTTAATGGATAAAAGACGTCAGTGATAATAATTATTCATTATTAACATAAGTAACTAGATGGATCTTTGAGTAAAAGTGCTTTAACTTGACCCATTGAACAATTAATTTAAGATTTCATTGTTTTCCTTTCATTTAATTTATAAAGTTTGTTAGAGAGATTTCATCCTTATAATTACCCTAACGATCGATGCAATAAAAGTACAGAGTGCAAATTTCACAGATTTTATTTGGTTTGATTACTGGGTGCGGCAAGCGAATTTTAAAAAATCATTGAATGCAGTTTTGTTTCTTTTCAAAAATAAAGGAATGTTTCCTTTTAGTAAAATCTTCTATCTACAGTATTAAGAGTACTTCCCCTTCAGGTGGCATTACAAAATTCCACCCTGTATGTTCTGTACTAACATAAATTTAATGAAATTGAACATTTCTTTGTGACTTCAAATACTTCACATCTATTATATAAAAATAATTTTATAACTCAAGATCGGGTTCACCTATCTAAACCAAATGTTCAGGCTTTGTTCGGATTATTTAGTAGATGGTTTATGTGAAGTTTGCAGAAAATCGGTCGAGCGGTTTAAACATACCACGGGCGAAACTGGGGCGGATCAGTAAGTAGTATTTTTATAATTAAAATCGCCGCAGTATCAAGTAATTTATTGATAGCAAATTGAAAACGGTTCACTTCGACGCGATTCCATCAATAGAATGTCACATTGTCTAGATGTATTCTTCCCACACAAACAGTACAACAAATTAAAATAAAAATCTTAATCCTAAAGTACCAAGACCACTTACTACTAGATCCGCACCTCACCTCCAAACTCTCCCCCTAATCCACAAACAGGGGCGTGGTTTCTTCTAACAGCCAATCAGAGGGCACAGCGCGCGCAGATCCCCAGTTGCCGCCAATAGGGGCTCATCAATTAACTTTCAAAAGGACACAGATTTGGGGTCGGATATTCTGCAATTGTCGTTTTGTTAGCAGACGTTATCGAGACTAGTGTGGCGTCTAGGGTTTGCTTGTGGAATATTAAAAAGATTTTAGGAAATAAAATGACAAATGAATGAAGGAAGTAGAGCGTTCGTATGGTAATTTAGAACATGCGGGTTCGATACCTGTTTAGTGTAAACTGTATATTTAAATCTGAGTGTTTTTATGAATAACTAGCTGATGTCCGCGGCTTCGCCCGCGTGTAAAACAACAGAACCATACCCTTTCAGCGCGAATTAATAGTAAAAATTGTTGAGATTTTTTAACTAGTACCTAAACAGTAATTTTACTTAGGTAAGTAGGTACATTATTTTGTATATATTACTCATCATTCCCTGAACCTTTTTTCCCAACTCAGTTGGGGTCGGCTTTCCAGTCTAACTGTGATGCGGCTGAACTTCGATATTTTCCGTGAAGCGACTGCCATCTGACCTCCACAACCAATGGTCTAATGACCAATGGCGATATCGAAGTTCCAAGTTAGGCTGGTTGGACTTTTGAGGGCTCCAACTACCCGTAACGACTGCCATAGATGTTTGTATGGCAACCGGGACCGACGGCTTAACGTGCTCTCCGAGGCACTTATAAACCTGCGATAAATACACACATAACTTCGAAAAGCATCGAAAAGTCATTGGTGTGTGCCATGGTAACCTGGGATCGAACTCGAGACCTCGTCTCAGCAGTCCATTACCCATACCACTAGGCTACCGCGGCGTATATATTACTAAAATAACTAATGTATACATTTATTAAACACTATCTTCTATACTATTATATGATTGTTTAAATTTTTTTGTCCGCGATGGACGCAAAAACTACGGATTTCGATACGGATTTTTATGTTGGAAGGGGTTTGTTCCAACTTAAAATTTTACGTTTGTTTGATTGCAATCGGTTAAGTAGAGTTAGTAGTAAGCAGTTATAATTAGTAATATAGAATTTAAGTTGCACAGATGGCGCTTAGGTCACGATAACCGACAGCCACGCGGGCAAAACCGCGGTCATAGGTTAGTTACTAAATAAAATAATAACTAACTCTAGACTTAAATTAAAACGCGTCGTTGAATTCCTCTGCATCGCATGCCTCTTGTGGTAAGGTTCCCAGAAGACTGGCAGCATTGCCACGTTGTATGGCAATGCTTATTCTCTGTCCAAAGAAGAGATCAGCCTTCTGGTCACGAGAAGCGTCGACCAAACGCTTCGCAATCTCAAACCCCAACGTTTCGTCTCCAAAGGGAAAAAATTGATAATCTCCAATGAAATAAATAATAAATAATAACAATGAACTGAATAATAAGATATCAACTACTTAAGTCATAATAAATATAACTCTAGAACAATCTACACAACGCCATCTGGACTCATAGCATAGCTTAATTACCTTGTATTATGAGCTCTAGAATGCGGATAAAGATACTTAGTTTACTTTTGTAAGTAAACTAGCTAACCTGCGCAACTTCGTCTGCGTCACTCCGTTTTTGAAAAATTTTTCATTCCTGCTCCGCACCGGTTGGTCGTAGCATGATGTTATATACATATAAATCTTCCTCTTTAACCATTCTATCTATCAAAGAAAACTGCATCAAAATCCGTTGCGTAGTTTAAAAGATTTAAGCATACAATGGGACATAGGGACAGAGAACGCGACTTTGTTTTATACTATGTAGTGATACGTATTATACCTACATAAAAACACTTAGACCAATGCGGGAATCGAACCCACGCCTCCTGGGTAGCAGTCACGTTCACTACTACCACGCCACGGAGGTCGTCAAACTATCTAATATCATTTCAATTTATAGCATTCGCGGAAACTCAACGATATATCCAGTTCAAAATCTCGTCAGCTTAACAGCAAACACTCTCTATCGCGTCCTAATTAGTGGGGTGTACCCACTCGACGTCACCCGCTAATGATCGTGGCTTATCTCGGCTCTGTTGTCACTACGCCACCACTTACCACACACCACTTGTCTTGAGCACAGCTCTGTGTTAGCAAATGTGGTATTTTAAAAAGCACGTTCGTTTCTTTGTGGATTGTAACAAGGTGTGATAAAGTTTTAGCAAGCTATAGTTAATTTATTTTAGTTTTTTTTATGGCACGTCAATTTGAATTTACTTCGCCTGTAGTTAAGCTGAAGGCAAAGTCTCATAAGAGGGTTACTATTGCAAACACGTACAGTGCTACAATGGTGGCGCTCGGATTGACGGCCTTATCAGATGCTTTTTCACGCTCCGTTTAAAGGACCCGGGACTGTAGGAAGAACTAACTCAAAGTAACTCAATTTTTTTAACACGGCACTTTATTGCAACTAGAGGGCGCCATATTAGATTCAGTGACATTTTATATAGCCTATAACCAGCGGATAATCAAGTTGCTTCAAACGATGCCTCATTTGTCTAATTCTAATTAGCAGTTGAGGAGCTATGTGGGAACAGATGAACCTACATACATGTACATAGCCTATCAAAATCATAACCCCATAATAAAATTTATTTTTTTAGTTATTTCTTTTATGTTATAATATTACGAATGCTGGTTATCTGTAATTGGCAAATGTATCAGCTAAATTACTACTAGCATTCGCTGTGGATAAACCTATTAAATAAATAAATTAATAAAACCCTCTAGTCGGGTAAGAATAAAAAGTATATTGCTCATTTTCGTGGCAAATTAACAATTTCTAAAAATATATTGCTGGTTTTCCTTCGAAATCACTAAAAAATAGTACAGCTTAAAAATAACGCAACATCATTTTCTTTTTTAAATAAAAAAAATAAAAAGAATTCTTCCCGCTTTTTGAAGGCAAATTAAAATACTTTGATAAAATGCACCATTGCATTCTAATCAAACTGTTTTATTTTCCCACAACTAATCACAAAGTGCCACAATAGTACTTCACTCAATGTGAAGTGCCCACTGTCAGTTAAGTGGCAGAATGGCACTCGAATGATTCGCGAGATAGATCACGGCTCTGTACCCTGTTGATAGAACGTTGTTTTATTGCAAAGTTTACGATTTAACCCCTTTTATTTTATTAATTTACTCTTTAAGAAGACTTACAGACTAAATAAAAAAAATTGTAACAATAATGTGTATTAATGGTAATATTACGGTTAATGGCAATAGGCTCGCCACCTATTACATTGGGACCTAAATATAAACTGGCGAAATATGGGTGCTAGCACCTCTGCCTAACCCCTTCGGGGATATAGGCGTGATATTATAAAAAAAAATATGTATTATTATTGCTATCAATGACCCTCCCTAGATTTTGCCATAAGTCCATTTGATACAGTTTACTTTTCGCCCGACGTTTCGGCTACTTTTTAGCAGTTGTCCGCTTAAAAGTAGTGGAAACCTCGAGTTAAAATAACTAATACCAAGTATACCGCGAAAGAATCCGTAATAATTCACCATTTTGATTTTGTAGAAATTTTAAAATACACTCACACAATTATGACTATCAAAATTATACTTTGCATGTCAAAATCTGTCTAGCCGTTTCGGCTGTAGGGTGTGTTTCATACAATATACATCGGTCTCGAAAAACATTACCCTCCTTTCTTCGGCAGTTGGGTTAAAGGTTAGTGAAATGTAATCAATATTTTGGTTACATTGCAATGCGCGGACATTCGCGTAAATAGGTATATAATTTTGAAGTATCTACTTCCTTTTCGTAAAGTAGGCATTTTTTTTTTACTTAGTTCGTCAAATTGACTGCATCTCGCCTGATTTTAAGCAGAGGTGCAATACAAAACATGGGGGCCGCTGTTACAGGCGCTGTTCCTGCAATGGCAATCCCCACTCCGACGGCCTCGACAGCTCTTTTTTCACGCCTCACTTAAAGGACCCGAGACTGTAGGATGAAGGAAACACCTGTGTTAGCAGTAAATTCCAGAACTTAATGGTGTGACATAGAAAAGAGTCGCCGAACCTCTTATTTCTTGATGGAATTGTTTGTACCGTTTCAATCTGGTATTCCTATCACGTTTTGCACCATATTTCCTTGTTCACAAAGCAAGAAAGATAATATGAGCCGCGTGCCCTCAATCAGAGCAATCATGGCACAAATATATTTTGACAGTCATAATTGAATAGTACGTGCAATTTAACAATACAGGGGAAAGTGTTAGGATGCGGGTTGTGACAGGCGGAGCGGGAGCGGGTAGCGTGTAAGCACTATACTCCATTTGTTTAGGTACGAGTAGATACTTAAAAAAATGGTAAACAATCTTGTGGCAACTTTTTTGGAAAACATATGTCAAACAAATAAATTAAAATTAGGGCAATTTACTGACTAACTAGTGGTACGATACAAGTTTTTCGTCTTTATAATGCGTTTCTAGGCAGAAAATAGTGAGTTTTTAAACAAAACATATTGAAAAGGCACGCCAAGATTGTTTACGCTTATTTAATTACATAAATGTACCTAAATAAATGGACTATAGGAGAGGGAGAAAAATACAATCTTGCTTGGTGTGCTACTTATTACCCTTCGATTTCGAAAGACTAGTAAAAATGTTTCATACAAATCTTTTAACACTTGTAAAAACTTGTGGAAAACTTGTCAGGACACAATTACTTGTTTTATACATATACTGAGACTTTATCAAACGCTTTTTTCGTACAAACTTATTACTAAAATAAAATATTAGGTAAATGTTGATTTCTCCAATGAATCTCCGAAACATTTCAAAAGACTAGCCAAGGAGTGCCCTTTATATGATTATTATATAGTTTTGGACTTCATCCTAGCATTTAGACAGGTATTGTGATCTTCAAAAGTACGGGTACGCCTTAAAACCTATTAATCTTTTGACAATCAAGTATGATTTAACCATAAGTAACATAGATAGCGTTATAGAATAAACTAGATTGATGTCTTGTTTCTTTATAAGAAAATAAGTAAACTCAAAACTGACTTCTCATTTGAAACGCATAGTACCTAATATCATATTATCTTTACCGCTACACGCTCCGCTCTTAATTCTACACGCAGCCTAATCGCAAGGGGTGATACACACTATCCCACACTGTACAATAATCGTGTTTATTATGCTTTCATTCTTACACCAGTCATTTTAAATAATTCGTTTACAAATAAAATTGGAGTCCTTTGATTACATTCGTAATTTTATTTTGACGAAATTATAGCTGCAAGTGGTCTCAGGATTGATGTTCGGTTTTGTGCGAAATGTTATTGCAATAAATTGTTAATGAAACAGCACAGTATTTGTTGTATATTCTGTTGAATAGGTTTTACTCGATATTAAATTTGGCACATGCGGGTTCAATGGGAAGTTTAAGAAATGGCTTATCCAAGCTTGAAGAGTTTATCAATAGTTTTATCAATATGTAAGATATAATTTCACTTTACACATGATGCATGGTGAATGTTTTGATGAGCTCTTCCAATTAGCCCCACCTTCTCCTTTCCTACACAGGACAACACGTGCAGGGCTTGTGTCACCTGCACACGGTGCAGAATATTCCATCAAGAACCAAGCGGTTCGATGTGTAAGTCTTGGAATGCCTTAAAACACGTGAGCTGGCTCACGTGTTTTCTTCTTCCTACAGTCCCGGGTCCTTTAAGCGGGGCGTGAAAAAGCATCTGATGAGGCCGTCAAGCTGAGCGCCGCGATTGTAACACTGTACGTTTTTGTAATGGTGACACACTTTCCCGAGACTAGGTATGCCTTGAGCTTACCATCAGACAAGGTGAAGTTAAATTGACGTATCCTATATAAAAATATATTTTTTATCCAGAGTAGGTAAAGACAATATATCCCACCAACTGCATTTGGCTATAGACACTAGACGTGCTTTCTCTGGTATTAAACATTTAATGTAGAAAAGACCTAAAAAAACTTTATCCCACATTTAGCCACCACTTAATAAACACAATTACACCAACAAAACAACAAACCAAAACATT
This sequence comes from Pelosia muscerda, assembly GCA_963691645.1. Classification (NCBI taxonomy): domain Eukaryota; kingdom Metazoa; phylum Arthropoda; class Insecta; order Lepidoptera; family Erebidae; genus Pelosia; species Pelosia muscerda. Next base: position 3,446,264 of record OY829127.1, on the reverse strand, counting down.
GTTCAAAAGAATCAAATCACTAATTCACATTTTTATTTTAAATAACTAACTCCACCATTGTTCAAGAGCTTAGTTCCGCTATCTGCCGCGTGGCGGAGCGCGTGTCGCTACTCAAATTTCTTAGGGGTACAGAATTGGGTATTGTTTTCTGTATCCTGTTTATAAAGGGGTGGTTTTTGACGTTAAGATGTACTTGGGATTAAGATATCCACCCGTTGGAGGATGCTTGAGCTAAAGACAGCGACGGAAGTTAATAATATGATGTCTTTGTTTTGAGATTTTCGTGAAGTGGAAAAAATAAGACAATATGTATAGTTAGTTGACTTCCGTAGTCATTCAAAGAACTTTTATTTTATAATACTAAGGCTGCAAATCATGGTGGTAGAAATATTATGGCCCATATTTGTCACAAATTTCGACCGGGATTTTCATAGTAATCCAACCTCGGTTGGATTGCGTTTAGCAAATCATACCCGAGTATAGGCAATGGTAGTTTACCATCAGGCGAGGTGAAGTCAAATTGAAGTGCCATAAGTAAAAAAATCATACTTACCTGTTTGAAACGTTGATAGCTTGAGACGACCTTGAGATCGAGGGGTCTTGGGTTCGAGTTTAATCATTACTCTACTGACATGGTCCCACTCCTAACACAAGTCATCTAGCATAGCTGGAGAGGATAGAGGGAATTTTGACAACCTCTTTGGCGAGGCGGTAGTGAACAATACTGCTACGCAGGAGGTGCGAGTTCGATCCCCGCTCAATGCAAATACGTGTGCATGAATATAAATATTTGCTTTAGTCTGGATGTTGCTATGTATAACTATGCTATGCTATGTGCAACTTATTTTTATACATGATTGATAACACACTTGTAGGTACTTCTCTACTGTATTTATTATTGTACCTAACCGGTTTCGTCAATGTAAACCTTTGAGAATACCGCAAGGCGAAACCGGTTAGGTACAATAATAAATACAGCGGAGAAGTACAAGTGTGTTATCAATTATGTATTAAACAGAATATTCATTCACTGTAAAATTTATCGGGATATTTACCATGTTTGCTTATTTCGTTGAATAACCGATATTTCGGCGCTGTGGCAAGCGCCATGATCGATAAATTTTACAGTGAATGTGTAAAAGACCATGTCAATCTAAAATCATACATCAAACAGAATATTATTTATTTTATCGAAGTACATTTAAAATTTCACATAACATAAAATTTCAAATTTCAAATGTAGGTAGGTACCTACTGTCCGAGTCCCCACCACCTATGAGTTACCAATTTCTTGTCCAAATCTCCCCAATTTCAGCTGTCACTTCTGTCAGTCATGTGTAAAAACGCCCGCGCGTGCCAACCCTATTGAGATCATTATTTTCTGGTTCACGGATGATTTGATCGAGTGCTCTCGGGTTAAACGCTTTGTTTAACTGCAATTATTCAGTGTGGTGATTAGCGTTTTCTATGAAATATAAAACTACTGTAAAAATCAAGGTAAGCCTTTAAGGGCCTTCGCTGGCCCTGGGTCAGCGGGGGTGTGCGGGATATGCCACTGGCTACCGCACACTCGGCAACTGATGGCCCCAGTTGGCTGTGCGGTTTTAGTCGGTTCGAGTCGGATATAATCACCCTCGCTGACTTCGGCGGGGTATCCATGGGGATAAGAATTATCAATATATCTATATACCTATATATTATATATCTATGCTTAACTAGATATATGCACTGACGCTGAATTTGGACTGTGTATATCTGTCTGGCCCTACCCTATATCTTAAGTTGTTTTCTACTAAACCACATGGGAAAAGATGCAGTGGTCTAAATTGTACTCAACTGGGAACCTGCCAAAAACAAACTTTAAACTAATCTTGTACTTACCAATTGTCCATTATACCTACATACAACACTGATGACGATGTATGAGGCACTGGAGAGGTTTTATGTTATCAGTAGGAAGCCGCCCACGCTCAAGCTGTGGAATGAGCTCCCTGCCGTGGTTATCCCAAACGACTACAATATGGGGTTCTTCAAGAAGGGCATTAGAAGGTTTCTACAGGGTAGGCAGCACGTGTGTGACGCCTCTGGTGTTGCAAACGTTCATAGGCCACGGTGACCACATTTCGTGAGGAGGGCCGTGTGCTAGTTTGCCACTTAAATTAACAGAATATTTATGATGTTTGTGTGCATATGAGCTTATACGATATTTCGGCGCTATTTCTAGCAGAATATTTGTTTATAATAATGATAACAATAAATAAATAAAGGAAATCCCTTCCTTCCTTCTCAGCTTCCCATCAGGTGGACCGTGTGCTTGTTTGCCACCTAAGTGGTATAAAAAAATAAAAACCCTGGGAATGGGTAGTGGGAACGAGATATTCACATAGTTTAGCACCATCTATTGTCGAGTAGAATTACTACTGAGTGTCTTCAGTACAACCCCATCTAGTGTACGAATTGCGTCAAATTAAGCTGTTTAAAGAATAATAATGAATTAACATTAATGAAGAACATTTTATGGTCTATAATATGCTGAATAAGATGTAGACAACTCTACAATTTGCCTCTTAATTAACAGAAACAAAATCATTTGTACTGTATACATATATGTCTGATGTTAAACAGGCCTATCTCTAATCGCCTTGTACGACACCCTATGTAATAGGTGGCGAGCGTATTGCCATTAACCGGGCACTTATAAATCTGCGATAAATACATACAAGACTTCGAAAAGCATCGAAAATTGGTGTGTGCCATGGTAAACCTGGGATCGAACCCGAGACCTCGTCTCAGCAGTCCATTACCCATGCACATTCTAAGATCTGTATTCTACCACGTTCATGAGCAAATACATTATTTCTTTCTTTCTTTCAGACCATCTGTCTTATATTTCATGGGATAGTTTATATCACACAAATAAAAAACCATAACTAAGAGAAATTATATATATTTCGTTATATTTTCACGATCGGCGTCTACGTCACTCGCACTGTTATAGATCACATACCAAACACACACTCCGTGTAATAAATAAATAATGCTCATTTTACAAAAGCCTTTAGAATTAACTTATATAACCGCTTTTGATATAGAAAATATATATCTTTATAAATATATAAAAAAATGAACCGTCGTTGGAAGTGTCGGTGGATTAGCGGTTAAGGAGTCGGCCTTGCGAAAGGTCCCGGGTTCGAATCTTACCCATTGCACTACCGATGTGAAGCCACTACTAAAACAAGCCATTGAGCTTAGGTAGAGGGGTTAGAGGGAATATTAGTACTAATAATTTTCTTCAAAAAAAGAAGAATTAAAAATAAATACATTTGCAAGAACGCAGTTAAATTACTTATGTTAAAAGTTGGTTAACGTCGGCAGTGTAATGACCAGGATTCAAACCAGGAATCTAACGATTGAAAGGCCGACTCCTTCGCCACTAAGCTATTGCGGCTTCAGGTCTTACCCAGTGGAGAAGACCCCGATAAGGTCTCCATTCTATGAAAAGACAGCAAGAAAAGAAATCTTAAAACTGTTATCATGAAAATCACGTTTAGTAAATAGAATAAATTATTTTCGACTTCGACTTAAAAACATAAACTTTCTTTATCATAAGCAGTTGTTTATAAAAAAAAAATATAAATGACTCGTTCGTAGCAAGATTGATTTTACTAAGATATATCTCCAGCATGTGGGTATCTGGCTATTTAGCTACAATAAAAAATACACACAATTTTTTTCCTCAAAACATCGATATCGTGATGTAGGATAGTTCTATTATCAACACTAGATGGCGCTAGGTGTATTATTGAACAGCGCCATCTAGTTTTAATCAACCAATACTGTTTATGGACTTGTCAATAACGATTGTAAATGTAAATCTAATGTTGCAGAATCCTCAGTTTCGAAATACGGACTCTAAAGTCAGATACCCACATGCGGAGAAAAAAAAACTAAAGCAAATATATCACCGTTATTAAACTAATACATTACAACATATTACAATGAATTGCGACAATTACAATTCGTATAATTAATATTACAATAATTTTAAAAATCATTACATTTTAGCCTCGAATATGACACAACAAAATTTGCTCTTATTACAATACATTTGTTTCTACACATTTTATATTAATAATTCTCAATTTGTCTGTGTGGTGACGGAGGAAGTGTACTAACCACCCCATTTCATGCAAACGGGGTTGTAAGAGGTAATAAAGGGAAAAGTAAGCAGACGATATCACTGCGAAAGAAGGAAAACTCGAAATTAAACTCTGTACCAACCCTTCTGGTTAGTGTGGAGACAGTAGACCAAAGCCTCACAACATTGGGAGAGCCTTATGTCCAACAGTGGACTACGATAGGCTCATTATTACATAACATAACATAAACTCACCCCTATATCGCCGAGGGGGTAGGCAGAGGTGCTAGCACCCACATTTTGCCAGTTTATGTTTAGGTTCCAGGTGGCGAGCCAATTGCCATTAATCTACTATTAAATAAATTTGCAAGTTTATAAAGACGTTTCAATGTTTATTACTTAATTACACTGAAACGCTAGACCGATCTGGTTGAAATTTAGTACAAGGATAGATTATAGCGTGGAATAACACATAGGCTACCATTGGTACCGGAAACGGGGTCAATATTCCTTATACAACCGCAAAAGAAACCTAAAAAACTGATTTTCGCACAGTAATAGAATATTGTCAAGTAGTTTGCCGGTCACAATTTGTTTGTTATCTTTAGGCCGCTATATAATAACTATAAAATGTATAGAAACATCATTATCTCACTCCTCATTCCTAATTTAGTAATAATACCTAATAATTCCGAAACGCTACCACGTCTACCATTGAGATTGTTTGCCTAATTTTAACTTTTTTTAGGTTATATTTGTTCGACTGTCTAGGTATAACTCCTATATATACACACTTATTATAAGGAAATATTATTTGACACTTAACCTTGACCTTTCTATATTGACCTTGACCTCAAGGTCACCCTCAAAAGTGTATGTAAACCTAGTATGATATTCAAGGACTACTTAACCTTGACCTTTCTTTATTGACCTTGACCTCAAGGTCATTCTCAAAAATGTATGGAGACCTAATAAGATGTCCAAGTATCCAAGCTAACCAGACCTGCAATATGGTACACTTACTGACCAATAAACGAAGCTTTCAAAGAAAACTTTTGCAAACGCGACTACCGCCTGACCTTATCAGCTTGGGCCCTGAAGATCCGAAAAGGTCGTAATACACATTCCAAACAATTTCCACTAATAAGTGAGTATCATCAAATCTGTATCCCAATAACAATAATTTAGTTTTAATATTTATTTTCTATTCCACAAAAAATAAATACAACTAAAATATAACACCAGCATCTTTTCAAAATACATCTTGCCATTTATCAGATTTCTTTAATATTAAATAATAATATCTAATAATATTTGCAAAATGCACAAGAATCCATTCCAGTTTTATGAAGCATAACTTTTATGACACTGCTTAGATTTATAAACGCTTACTTAGCTTACGTTACGCCATAGTAATACGTCATCAGATATTCATTGTAATATAATCATTCGTGAACCGTCCAAAGATCACTAGATTTATCTGTTCGAAAGCGAACTTTCACGTCCATAGGACATGTTTCTTATCTAGTTTTGGAGTGCGGGCTCTAGAGTTACCGCGGACATTTCGACCCTGTTGGATCCTTTGTGTCAACCCCACCCCTACGTTTGAGGAGGACTCAATTAGGGTGGGTATTTCTAGGCCATGCTTGCTTGCTGCCATTTAAGTGGAAACTGAGTATCATTTCGAATCTTGTTCTTATGAACAAAACATGTTAAATATTATTTATATTGTATTTTCGATTTAGTCAGTTTTATGACGTTTTATGCATAGCATAACGTAAGCTAAATATAACACAATTTCTTGCAAATTTAATATTTTTAGAGTACAGAAAAATCGAGACAACTTATTTCTTTGAATAGTCATGTCCGAACTCCTGTAGTGGCAATTTGGCTCTCGATACAGTTTTTTTTTTTGACGAAATATGTGCGTATATACAGTGTTTTAAAATTTCAATAATTCCTCCAATATTGAAGTAATTACATGGATTTTTATTCAGCATGTATGATTATATATAAACTTTTAGTTAAAATGAAAACATTTTTGTTGACAACCTCTGTTATAAATGTTGAGCGTGGTAAAATGGCGGCCGCTACGAATTAAAATCAAAAGTATTATGTCTTTATATAGGTTTATATTATACACACTATATTTTTGTTGTTTTAATTACAATACTATACAAGGAATCAGCGTTCACCCACGCTTTACTAAATATAAGAACTAATTAGTTATTAGTTAACTAAAACTAAATGCATATCTGTGTAGTCATTTCTATTATAATTGAACAAATTAAAATATTTTATCCGAGGCAGTGAGAAAAAATATCCGAGTTATGAATGTTGCGGATAACTCGGATATTTTATTATATTGCTAGTTGCAGTGATTTTTGCAATTCAAAAGTCACTGCAACTAGTTCTTCTTGCGGATCAAAAGAGGGCAGTGTTCGTCAATTTTACGTATACGCGGATATATTTATCTACCAATTTGATTACAAGAATGATAATATCTGTTAAGATCTCTAGAAACTATAGATATAAATAATATCAACTTGTATACATGATGTAGAAAAAAATCGGTTACATTTTCGTAAATGCGGATATAACCGCAATATCCGAAATTTTTTATGCTCTTAATATGAGAATAAAATATACATATGACTACACACATACAGACTAGTTAGTGTACAAAAATAATTACGTAATGAATAAATGCGTTGCAACTAATTCATTTATCATTTACATGAAGTTTGTTCCTTTTGAGATCAGCCATTTTTTTTTGGTTCAGCACAATCCTATTAAACGTTAGAAATGTACTAAAAAATATTTTTATTAATTTTTTCATAGTAATTGTACTATTATTTTGTGAGAAAACTTAAACTGTTTCCAATACATTCAAATGTTTATAATACTGATAAATTATTATTTTTGATTTGTATACAAAATTAAAGATTGAGCCACAGTGTATAACTACGCGATGCGATATTTCTTAACACTATTATTAGTATTCATTATGTAGAACACACTAGCAGCTATTTATAGCACACAGCACTGCACACATCTCCGCTTTAGTGGAATCCCGGCCTTACGGATTAAAAAAAACATCGCATCGCATAGCTTCACTGTGACTGTATTACATTTATTATTTAAATAACGAGTAAATAAACAGTCTAGTTGATAATAAAAATAATATAAAAAATAGTAGATAAAAAGAAATATACAGTGTGTTTTATTATAGGCCTGTTATTATCACACTATTAAGACAATAATCTGCACGACACAAATATTATTCACTTTCAAAAATACCTATAACATCGTCTGGAACACATCTTAGACAAGAAAAGATAGTTTTTTTTCTAAATAGGGTCATTGACACTTAGAAGAAGTTATTCAAAGTTATTGACGGTCGTGACCTATGCTTGTACCTCGGTCACTATATAGGAAATAATAATAATATGAATTATTATTAATTATTTTAGGCCTAATTATATCAGTAAAGGAAATCATTACATGTCACTTATCCAACAAGATTTCAATCATCGTTAGAGGAAAAAATAAGTACGTTTTTTGTTTTGCAATTTAAATATTATGACGGTTTTTATTTATACAATACGATCAGAAATTATAGATTGTGTAAAAGGGCATAAAAGAAATACATATGTATGTATTTTACGCCCTTTTAAAACAAGCAATAATATATTATATCAACACCCCCATGCAACAACATTATAACTCGCAACATTATAATTCAAACGTCACGTCAATATCTCAGAATCGAAGAGACTGAGAGCTTGAAAGATCTTTTTTAGGGTTCACTACCACAATAGGAAAAAACGGAACCTTTATTAAGATCATTCTTTGTCTTTCGTTATCCGTTTGTCCGTCTGTCAGTTAAGACCTTTTTCTCCGGAACGCGTATTAAGTTGAAATTCATATCGAAAACTCAGGTCGGTAACACCTTGAAACTGTAAAAGCAACTCCATTTTCCTTCTTATGGCTGCTCTGCTCATTAGCTAATATTATACGGAACCCTCGTTGCGCGAGTCTGACTCTCACTTAACCGGTTATTTTTTTTAATGTTGCCATAGCATCTTAACTCAATTTGAGTAAAAAGTAAGTTACAACCATGTTATATGGGGGTGTTGATAACATATAGGATCTTAGCTCATTTCAGTCGTGTCACAACAATTATAGCGTCTAAAGCGTTGACGATATACGCTTGTTTGTGTGTGTGTGTGTGTTCTGTCTTATGAAGCAGGACTTCTGTATCTATTTATTTTGCAACAAAATAATAAAATAGTGAGTATATTTAAAGAGCACGCTGTATATATGAAAATGTGAACACTGAAAATAATAATATTTTTTATTGTTTTTCAATTAAATCGCTGATTTATTACTGTATACGTTATATAAGATATATACACATTTTACGTATACGATTTAAAGTTTAAAAACTTTTTATACTATATTTTTTTATTTTCCAAAAACTATTATTATAATCGTTTTTTTTTTATTATAATAACTAAAATATAATGTTCGCTTGGAACATATTTATATCGATATAGGAGACTAGCAACACATTTACACTTGTGCAGAAACTATATGTAGCTTTACATATAAATTACCATTAAAAAAATTCAACTGTCAAACTGAAGATTTTTTTGTTTGTAGGGTAGTTCGAAAGTCGGTTCAAGTTTTAAAACACGTTGCCAGTTTTTTTTAACTGGTAACACATCAGGAATCATGTTTGTCGGTAAGAGTGTATTTTCTCTGCGTGAATTCGGCCAATCAAGGTTTTAGCTTTTCAAAACTACTTCCTAGAGAAACCGATTCACATCGTTAGTGTAATGGTCAGGATTCAAACGCGAGACCGCTCGATCGTAAGATCGATTCCGTAACCACTATCCTACCGACTTGAGGTATGGATTTCAATCTTGTTCTTAGCGGAGAAAAAATGTAAAATAAACCCGATCATACTCCTAATCCATTTTAAAACTTGAACCGACATTTATTATCGAAAATATAAGTCATTGTCGTTATTTGAGAACCAATTCAAATTAGCTAAAAAGCTTAGCGTGAGTTAATTATTGAATCAGCGCCATCTAACGTCAAATTTGTCAATCATTTTCTCACCGTCAAAATATTCATAGAACTCGCAATATGGACTCTAACGCCTAGTAAATAAGCTTCATATCACTTTGCACGACATAGACATATATAACACTTTAGAATTATTCTTCTAACTCTGCGAAGGTATTGCACAAGTCTTCCAGACTATTTCCGACAGTCTTTTTATAGGGGAGTTTCCTTTCTCCATTGGAAAGCGTTAGTTTTGACCGCGGGGTTGGCAGAACTCGCGCTGGCGGCTAAAGCCACCCCTGTGCGACGTATATTGGCAGCTGCGTTATCTAAAAAGGAAGATATTTGATTAAATATTTTTTTTTTATACCACTTAGGTGGCAGACAAGCACACGGTCCACCTGATGGAAAGCGGTCACCGTGGCCTATGGACGTTTGCAACACCAAAGGCGTCACACACGTGCTGCCTACCCTGTAGAAACCTTCTAATGCCCTTCTTGAAGAACCCCATATTGTAGTCGCTTGGGAAAACCACGGAACGGCAGAAAAAAATTATTGTACAAAGAGTCTCCGTGGCGTAGCGGTAGTGAACGCGGCTGTGAAATAGGAGACGTGGGTTTGATCCCCACTCAGTGCTAATATTTTTATGCATGAATATGGATATTTGTATTGGTCACAATCGCCTGTCACCCTAGCAGGCGCAAGCCGCGGCGGCGGCAACCCTAACCAAGGAAAGATGTGGATATCATAGTCCCATACCCGAAAGGGCCTTCGCTGGCCCTATGTCAGCCGAGGGGTGAGGTATATGCCAGAGGCTACTTCACCCTCGGCAATTGATGTCCAAAGACGGCCGTGCGGTTTTGGTCAGTTCCGAGTTTGACATAACCACCCTTGCTGATTTCAGCAGGGGGGGGGGGAGGGGTTTAGTGGTGACTATCGTATGGTATGGTGATATATTTCAATTAGTATTCGGGGTCCTGGATGATGAAGGGACATACTGTCGAGGAATTGGAGTGTCTCCTGTAGCAAAATGAAATGTTACTCACCCAGTCCATTTCTGACATTGGCGACTAGCCGCATGGCAGGGTTGGTCACTATGCCATTTCTCTTGCCTTTGCTATAACAAAAAATATTAGTTTAGTTTAAAAAAAATATAGGGGAAACTGGGGACACTTGATCCCTATGGAAGACAAGGTACACCAATATTTTTGGTATTATTAAGTGTATTAGAGTATTTTTTAGTGTGGCAACACTAAGTAAACATTATTACCCTTAGTGTTACCACTTTAAAAATAGTCTAATACGCTTAGTAATTCCAAAAATATTGGTGTACTTTGCCTCCCATAGGGATCAAGTGTCCCCAGTTTCCCCTACAGATAAAGTCACGTGGTTCCCGGTAAAGTAGAATTTGGGTCACCCCATTTCTTCTCATGCGGTGTCGTATATGGCGACTAAGGGGTGGAGCTGTTTAACATGAAACAGATATACAGATGAATGGCTCAAGTCTACAATAGCGTTTTTGTTTTACTTAGGTCATCAAATCAAATCTAACTCCTGTAGTAGTATCTATTTATATGTCAAATTGTAACAAAATCGGTTCAGCAAGCGTCGGTAGCGTAGTGGCTAAGGATTCGGCCTTACGATCGAGAGGTCCCGTGTATATGAACACGTTGCTCTATGGAAGTGAAGCCACTTTCAACACAAGCCATTGAGCTTAGCTGGGCCACTATACTTTACCACTTACCACTATTGCATATTACCTTACCATACTACCTAAATACAGAAGAAAAAATATTTAGCAGTACCAATGTGACACCACATGCTTTCAGTTTAAAAAAAAAACAATTGCTAGCTTCCAAAAGATTCCTTAAAAATAACATGCACATAGTTGAAACTTGTTCTTAACTCTGTTAAAACGAAGCATGCATTATATACTCTATTTGGCTAGGTACCTATTTATGTAAAAAAATCTTGATGTAACATAACATAACATAAAGTCACGACTTTATCCTAGAAGGGGTAGGCAGAGGTGCTAGCACCCACATTTCGCCTGTTTATGTTTAGGTCCCAATGTAGGCTCGCCATAGGTGCCATTAACCAGGCACTTATGAACATGCGATAAATACACACATAACTTCGAAAAGCATCGAAAAGTCATTGGTGTGTGCCATGGTGAACCTGGGATCGAACTCGAGACCTCGTTTTAGCAGTACATGATTCCCATACCACTAGGCTACCGCGGTTACTTCGATGCTTTTCGAAGTTATGTGTGTGTTTATCGCAGGTTTATAAGTGCCCGGTTAATGGCAATAGGCTCGTCACCTATTACATTGGGACCTAAACATAAACTGGCGAAATGTGTGTGCTAGCACCTCTGCCTACCCCTTCGGGGATATAGGCGTTATGTGTTAAGTATCTAACCAAACGGAATATAAACTTTTATATTAATTCATTAGTAGCCGCAAAGCTCACCAAACGTATGTGTTAATACAATTATTTATGGAATATTTTAGTAAATAATTTTGTATATAATCACTGAAAACAAAAAACAAGTGGATGTAGGCGGGGTACGCGTACCATTCTTATGCGTGTATACGCATAAGGCCACAAATTCGACAATTGAAAACCTTTTTTTGTAAAAATTGAAAGTTATAAATAACTTTTTTTAGATACACAAGTCAGAACACCTTGGAATATATTGAAGGTTTTGTTTACTAGTCATGCAACGTATTATTAACGGTTGTGTATGTGAGTTTGACATCGGTTGACAAACATATTTCTTCTAATTTATATTGATCAATAGTAGTTAGTTGCTAAGGAGTCGACACACGATCATGAAGTCCTGTGGTCGAATACTGGCAATTACACTACCGATGTGTTCTCGTTTCTAATTCGTAATATACACATTTTTTTTTTTATTTTTTTTTTATACTACGTAGGTGGCAGACAAGCACACGGCCCACCTGATGGAAAGCGGCCACCGTGGCCTATGAACGTGTGCAACACTAAGGGTGTCACACACGCGCTGCCCACCCTGAAGGGAAAGGGGGAGAGCTGGGAAGGGGTTTTTACGAGACTAGTCCCTCCCCATGTACAGTAAGTCCTGTATACGGCTATTAACAGCTGTGATAGACGCCTTACTAAGCCTCCTAACTTATAATATGATGATAATGATGATATGAGTAGCCTAATTACAGCAAAACCTATATAGCAGCCCAGTAGCCAATCCCAGCCGAGGTTTAGGTGAGACTGTGTGTTGATTTTATTACCTATTTATTTATTTCAAATAATAATTTGATACCCTGGGGAAAATTAAAAAAAAACTACATTATTCTTCCGAAGATTTAGAATTCTTTTTATAAATAAAATAAATAAATATTCTAGGACCTAGGCCCATGGTAAGCATAATTTAACTAACTTGTATCATGGGTTCTAGAATGCGGATAAACATACTTAGATACTCTTCTTTGTAAATACATACAAATTATACATAGAAACACCCATATCAATGCAAATATTCATATTCATATACACAAATATTTGCATTGAGCGGGAATCGAACCCACGCCTCCTGTGTAGCAGTCGCGTTCACTACCGCCACGCCACGGAGGTCGTCTTGTTTATGTACGATACTAGCATTTGCCTACGTGGATGTCGGTTATCGCGCAGTGCGATATTGCCTATATTACTCAGGGCGAATGTAGCTTTTCAATGGTGAACGAACGATTTTTACTTGCGTAGCGTAAGGACCAGGATTCAAACACACGACCAGAGGGCCAACATGATCTCCCTGGCCTTGTCCCAATTAATTGGGGTCGGCGCAACATGTCATTCTCTTCTACACATTCCTGTCAGATGTCATTACGTCAGTCATTCCCTTCTTTGCTATATCTTCTTTCATATAATCCATTCATCTTTTCTTGGCCTGACCTCTGCTCCTAAAGCCCTTTACATTTATACTTTAGATCCCTCTCGTAGAGGAATAAAAAACTGATAAATATGCAGTCTTTGTTTTTGACATTAGGGAAATCGAAATTAGATCGAAACTGAACTTCGAACAGATTTTTATTACCCTCTGAAGACTGAACTTTCGTTACCCCTATAATACCGTTACCGACTTAACCCTACCAGTAAAACCCAAGCCCCCAACCCTATCACCGTCAAGGAGGCGTATTTCCAAACACACGTATCAACGTCACAGTCCCACCTCGTTACAAAAACAACCCAATCCCAGACTCACGTTTTCTTCAGTATCCTGCCTCTGGCGCGCCCGATACTGCCCACAAGCCTGTTGTAAACAACGCGACCCATCGCGCCCCACAGCTCACTACGCGTAGATAAGATATTGAAGTAGGCGGTTACATGGCGGAAATATATTATATGAACATATTTTGGGGGGTAAATTGCACTACATCTTTTTACTGTAAAAATCTTTTTACTGTAAAGTGTTTTTACTGTAAAAAGTGTTTTTACTGTAAAGTCTTTTTACTATAAAGTCTTTTACTGTAAAAAGTGTTTTTACTGTAAAAAGTATTTTTACTGTAAAAAGTCTTTTTACTATCTGTCTTTTTACTGTAAATAGTCTTTTTACTGTAAAAAATCTTTTAACTGTAAAAAATCTTTTTACTTCGTTTGAGAGGTGCGGTTTGACATTCCTTTCTGTAACAATTATAGTTGCGACACGCTATATTGGCCGTTTTGACACGACTGGTTTTGCTCGTTTTCTCTTTTTTGGTGTGGTAAATATTGGACAACGAACTGTTAGACGAATAACTAAAGAAAAATATGGCGAACTGGCGTAGAAGAAAATAAACTTCACACGCCAAAAAAGTTAAAACCAGTCGTGTCAAAACAGCCATTATATTGTGCCGCAACTATAGTAATATTTTGCTATTGTTATCGTTGGAACTGTCAAAACCGTGCGAGTGATGCGTTCCTCTCCCTCCCCCAATATATTTTCACTATAATCATATTTCCGTACATTAACTATACCGGCATATATTCTGACCCCAAAATGAGTATATATATGCAGTACTTTTTGAGTTCAAAGTTACCAATCAAAATCTATATAAAAATAAATCGCGTGCACCAGGGTCTCCTTGCTCTTGTGACGGGTCAAGATATAAACCGGAAACTATAAATATTAAGGCTTGAATTATACAAATAAGGCAGCAGGCAGAAGGCGACCTTTACATAAATATCTAAACATACCAATAATAGTTACGATATGCTTATTTTTTATCTAGAAAGCGCAGTTTAAATAAATCGTATACTCCATTTGGTTATGTACTTAACTAAAACTATGTTGATGTGTTATTTAATATTTTTTTATTTAAAAACCAGTATTAATCTTGCCTTTTGAAAAAAAAATAAAAATTAAACGCGATTAATAATCAAAATAGGACACCTAATTTAGCAGTAGTTTATTTCAAGAGAATATATTGGAGAGGGGGGGGATTACCACCACACACCCACAGTTTGTCGTTACACCCACACTCATTCACGGTTTACCCAGCGTTAGCAAGAGTAATAAATTGCTAACTTTCATAGAAAAACCGCGGTAGCCTAGAGGTATGACTGCTGAGACGAGATCTCGGGTTCGATCCCAGGTTTTACTATGGCACACACTAATGTCTTTTCGATACTTTTCGAAGTTATGTGTGTATTTATCGCAGGTTAATAAGTGCCCGGTTAATGGCAATAGGCTCGCCACCTATTACATTGGGACCTAAACATAAGCTGGCGAAATGTGGGTGCTAGCACCTCTGCCTACATCTTCGGGGATATAGGCGTGAGTTTATGTTATGTTATGCTTTTCATAGAAAAGAATGCCAAACACATCCCTCAAACCAAGTAAAAGGAATTCTTCTATGAAATTCTCCATTCTAGTACAATTAGTGATACAATTGCAATTACAATTGCTATCTTTGGGATTGTTAAACCGTGAGTGACTGGTAGGTACCCCTCCTTACACCAATTATTTTCTTGCAATAAATTTCCGCTATACCTATTTCAATATAATATCGTACTTTATTTTGTTTAAAAGACACATTTATATCGTTTATTTTAAATAAATACATAACCAAAAGGAGTTATAAAACACATTACTAATCATTTACAAAAATACACGGTGATTTCATAGTGGTTTCGGAAAAAGAATATTTTGTTTCCCACACAGTTTCGGAAGCAAAATCGACTGGAAGTTTTAATTTTGCGAAATTAAAAAAAAAATACTTTATGTATGGCAATAATGTGCAGGTGAACAGAAAAATGTATGGGACGTGTAAAAAAAAAAAAATTTTTTTCGCCAAATTAGGACTTCCTTACGGTTTTACTATCGAAATTGTGGCCAAAATCTTTTTTTCCAAAACCACTATAAAATCAACCGGTAGGGGAAACTGGGGACACTGGATCCCTATGGGAGACAAGTTACACCAATATGTTTTTGAATTACTAAGCGTATTAGAGTATTTTTTAGTGTGGTAACACTAAGTAAACATTATTACCCTTAGTGATACCACATTAAAAATAGTCTAATACGCTTAGTATTTCTAAAAATATTGGTGTACCTTGTCTCCAATAGAGATCAAGTGTCCCCAGTTTCCCTTATATGACTCTTCAACTTACCTCTCAGACCGCTCGTGCGGTGGTTTGCTATCCCTCCCCAATATAATCCGCATGTGTGTGTCTCTGTTGAAGTGTGTGTCTGTGAGCACAGGCTGCACGCTGGTCAGGCTTGGCGGTTGGGATCCTGAGGAGAGATTTCATTTAGATTTAAATCCAGTAACGGTTAACAACAACAGTTTGGAAATTCGAGCCCGTTCTCACAATTGACCTTATTCCAGAGATACAAATTTTAGGCATATTTCCTGTAGTCTTACCAGTTGGACTACTGGGAATTTCCTTCCCGATAGATTTACTAGTAAGAACATTGGAAATCTTGTGCCCAGTAGACTTACCAGTGAAACAATATTCCCAATGATCCTACTCTTACATAATGAGTCTACATAGACTTAGGTTATTGATAGACAACCTACATAGTGAATGTTTGAACGTTAATTAATAGCTATGTCGCTAGATGGCGCTCATCGTATCTTGTTGTGAATCGCGCTAACAAGATCTGCCGCAAAGGATATATAACGTCTTAGATTTAGTTCACGCATGTGCCACTAGATGGCGCTTGTTATATATTGTCATCCTTCTGAATGGCGGTGTTAAGATCGGCAGCAAGCTATTTATAATGTAAAGTTAGAAAATAAATTTTTGAACTCGCTTGTAATGGTTGTTTCACTTTCAACAATTCATTATAAAGGCGATTTTGGAGGATACGTCCTCACATATAATTTTGGTCATTCGAACCGGAAGAGTTGAGTTGATTGGCAACTTGCTCATTTGGAACAGCCATATTATTGATTTAAGTACCTACCCATGTGTGGTCAAGAAATCTGGATAATGAATTTGTTTGAAGACTAGTGGTATGGTGATCAATTTCGACAGCAGAGGGCACCACCAGTAACTTGCAATTGGACGGTGTTGCCAGAGCAATTCGATGTTACATTGAAAACTGGACCTTGATTTGGATGGAACGAGCAACGGAGAAGTGACATCGATGACAGTGACAAGTGACAAAAGGGTTTGACAGAGGCAAAACTGTGAGTAAAGTGAACTTTAATTAATAAACAGTAGTGACATTTGGACTTAGAAAAACTTATAGTAGTGAAGTAAAATATTTGAGACTTGTAATTAATTTGCTTTCATCTTGAACTTAGAATATTTAACGTAGTGCAGTAGAAATATTTAGACACTTGTAAAAATTTAGCTCTAGTGTTAGACTTAGAATAGTTAAGCTAATTTTGTTCATACGGGGAACCTATGCCGGATTTTGGTCCGAGGCGCATTGATTCCTAAACACTTGTAAAATTTTTCGGTTTAGTGTTTCAACTTGTATTATTTCTGTGATCTAACTGTTCTGTTTTCGGTGCTTGCTTTTGTAGTGTAGTAATAGAAACAGATTACGTAGTTTGCTTTGAACTGTGATTTATTTACAATGGAAAAATTAGTTAAAATACAATTAAATAGTAAAAAAAATATTGAAAAAACAAGAAGTAATTTTAAAAAGTCGCCCAAGGATCGATTAACTCAAACATACATAACAACTAGACTTGAAGCTTTAGATAAACAATGGAATGAATTTACTGATACGCATAGAAGTATTATTGCGGAGGCTTCTGATTCTGACTTGGAGAAAAGTGTTTATTATACAACTGATGTATACAATGAAACCGAGGATATATACATAACATATAAGTCAGAGTTAAAAGCGCTTCTTGCACCGACTGTGCCTACCAGTATTGTTCAAGAGTCGGCAGAGTCTACAAATGTTTATTTACCAAAAATAAGTATTCCAAAATTCTCAGGATTGTACACTGAGTGGATTTCATTTAGGGATTTATTTTTGTCACTCATTCATAACAACAAGCAGTTAGATGATGTCCAAAGACTCCATTACTTGAAGAGTCATATGTCGGGTGAGGCGGAACTATTGTTGCGAAGCACTCCAGTAGCCGCTAACAATTACCCAAAGTGTTGGTCGATATTAACCAAAAGGTATAACAACAAACAATTTTTGTCGCAAAGTATAATAAAACGATTTGCAAAGCAACCAGTCATTACAAAGGAATCATCAGTTGCTATAAAAAACCTTTTGGATACTACGACCGAATGCTTGCATGGTCTGGAGGCCATAGGTATTGACATAAGTACTTGGGACTCGATTGTTATATATTATGCAAGTGAAAAATTAGATACCGAATCCCGTAAATTATGGGAAGCAAAGATTAGCACAAATGACAAATTGGCTACATTCGTTGAATATCAGGAGTTTTTAGAATCAAGATTTCGTTCCCTAGAATTTTTAGACACTGCCGTTAATACTCAATCTACTACCAATAATCGCAAACCAAATGTCAAATCCTTTCACGTCGCTTCTCAAACTTGTGTGTTATGTTCAGGAGATCACAAGTTAGGTAATTGCAAACAGTTTGAACAACAAGAATGCGACGCTCGTCGCGAGTTTGCTCGAGCCAATAAGTTATGTTTCAATTGTCTAGGTAAGAACCATGCCGTATTCACTTGCCGTTTGAACACTAAATGTAAACATTGTAAAAAGAGGCACCATACACTACTTCATCCCAAAACAACCAATATTGCTGCTGAACCATCTGATAGTTCAGCAGATAGGAACGTGGTGGCTGTTGCGACAGCTACTTCTTCCCAAACAAGCAAAAGTTCCAATTCTGTTTGTTGTTTCGCAGATGTTAACAACCAAAGTTTGTTAGCGACAGCTTTGGTCAAGGTCAATTCGAGGACTGGTACTGCAATGGTTTTAAGAGCCTTAATGGATCAGGGTTCTCAGGTCTCTTTTATTACGGAGTCCTCAGTACAGTTGCTCGGATTGAAGAAAACTCCTGCTCACACTGACATATATAGACTGGGCGATGATGAAGGTGGTTCGATGCCATCAAGGTGGACAGTAAAGTTTGATTTACAGTCACGCTTAGATCCTAGTTTTATTTTGTCAGTTAATGCTTATGTTTTGAACAAGCTCACTGCCCGACTTCCTGAGAGGAAGCTTGTTCAGGTACTGCCATCATTCTCTTCATTAGAACTGGCTGACCCCACTTTCGATACTCCTGGTAAAATCGATTTGTTGTTGGGCACACGAGTGGTCAGTGACGTTTTGTTAGAAGGTTTGGTCAAGGGTTCTCCTGGAACACCCATAGCTCAAAAAACGAAACTTGGATGGATTTTATCCGGTACGGTTCGTACTCCGTTGAACTCAAGGCCCGTGTGCTATAGTGCAATCGAGTGCACTGATAGTAACGGACTCTTGAAGAAATTTTGGGAGCTAGAGGCGGAACCTGTATCTAATGAAGTCATTTTGACTAAGGAAGAGCAGGAATGTGAGGATTACTACTCCAGAACGACCAAGAGAGATGCAGAAGGACGATACATAGTCAAGTTACCTTTCAAAACTGAACGGCAGAGTCGTGTTTATGGTAACTCTGAGTTAATGGCTCGGAAACGGTTCCATCTGCTGGAGAAGAGACTGGCAACTAATCCTGAACTCAAACTGCAATATAGCGCAGTAATTGGGGAGTATGTGCAAATGGGACATGCAGAAGTGGTTCCTCAAGCATGTCTAAACAACGATGCCTTTTATTTGCCGCATCACGCTGTAGTACGCGATGACAAGTGTACTACTAAAGTCAGGGTTGTTTTTGACGCTTCTTGTTCGGGATACAGTGGAGTGTCATTGAATAATGATTTATTAGTAGGTCCAACTTTACAACCTGAGTTGCGTCATACTATTATGAGATGGCGATGCCATCCCATAACTTTAGTAGCAGACATCGTTAAGATGTATCGTCAAGTCAAGGTGGCTGAAGAAGACGTTGATTATCAACGTATTTTGTGGCGTGACGATCCTAGTGCTGATCTGCAGCATCTGAGATTGTTACGTGTAACTTTTGGTGTATCTTCAGCTCCTTATTTGGCAGTTCGATCCTTACAACAGCTTGCTCGCGATGAAGGAAAAGATTTCCCTTTAGTCGCAGATCGCATCTTCAGCGATTTTTATGTAGACGATTTTTTGTCCGGTTGCGAAACAGTAGCAGAAGGTGAACAGATTTATTGCCAGATGAACGAGTTACTCGAGCGCGGTGGTTTTCAACTACAGAAATGGTCTAGCAATAATGACGAGTTGTTAATTAGGATGCAGAAGGGAAAAGAAATTACAAATGAAGGTTTAGAGTTTAAGGTAGATAAAGTTATGAAAATTTTGGGTTTAACTTGGGACAGAAATACGGACGAATTCCGCTATACTGTTCACCTTCTGCCGTTGCAACCTCCTGTGACTAAGCGAAAGGTTGTATCTGACATCGCCCGTCTGTTCGATCCTCTTGGCTGGTTAGCTCCAGTGGTAATAACAGCCAAGGTGTTTATACAACGCTTGTGGCTTTCGGGAATCGAATGGGACGATGAGCTTCCTGATCCTCTGTTGAAGGACTGGGTGGAATACAGAAGTGACCTTCACATTTTGTCAAATTTCCGTCTGCCGAGATGGATACACACCAGTCGGCGCGATATTCACCTTGAATTACAAGGTTTTTGTGACGCCTCTAACACTGCTTATGCAGCCGTGGTGTATACTCGATCCATAGATTCCAACGACCATGTTCATGTCAGTCTGGTGGCATCCAAGACCAAGGTGGCTCCCGTCAAACAGGTTACCATACCTCGTTTGGAATTATGTGGCGCGGTGCTACTCTCAAAACTTCTGCGTGAAGTTTCTGCGACCTTGGGAATTTCAAAAGAAAATATTCATGCCTGGACCGACTCGTCAGTGGTGCTCGCTTGGTTGAGCAGCCACCCCAGCCGTTGGAAAACATTTGTTGGAAATCGTGTCTCTGAAATCCTCACGGTAACAGATCGAGATCAATGGTCTCACGTTAGATCTAGGGACAATCCTGCCGAGATGGATACACACCAGTCGGCGCGATATTCACCTTGAATTACAAGGTTTTTGTGACGCCTCTAACACTGCTTATGCAGCCGTGGTGTATACTCGATCCATAGATTCCAACGACCATGTTCATGTCAGTCTGGTGGCATCCAAGACCAAGGTGGCTCCCGTCAAACAGGTTACCATACCTCGTTTGGAATTATGTGGCGCGGTGCTACTCTCAAAACTTCTGCGTGAAGTTTCTGCGACCTTGGGAATTTCAAAAGAAAATATTCATGCCTGGACCGACTCGTCAGTGGTGCTCGCTTGGTTGAGCAGCCACCCCAGCCGTTGGAAAACATTTGTTGGAAATCGTGTCTCTGAAATCCTCACGGTAACAGATCGAGATCAATGGTCTCACGTTAGATCTAGGGACAATCCTGCTGATTGCGCATCGCGAGGGGTAAAGCCTACTGAGTGGGTTGAGTTTGACTTGTGGAAGCAAGGACCTAGTTGGCTAAGAAATAAAACAATCGATTACAGTAGGGGAGACATGATAACAACAAGAGTAGAGGAAAAACAATCAGCTGTAGTGTGTAATGTCATGATAAATGAGACGGAAGAAAATGATATTATGGCAAGATTTTCTTCCTTAAGAAGGCTAACTAGGGTCATTGCTTATTGTAAACGATTTCTGAAGTGTAAGAGTACAGAGGGTAAATCTAAATTAAATAGTTTTCTAACGTTTTCGGAAATAAATGAAGCATTAAGAACATGTATAAAAATGTGTCAAGGTGAACATTTCAAAGAGGAAATCGAAAGCATAATTAAAATAGGCAAAGTTGACAAAAGGGGGAAGCTCACCACGCTCAATCCTTATCTCGATGAAGATAAAGTTTTGAGAGTTGGGGGAAGGTTGCAAAGAGCTAGCACCCACGACGCATTTAAGCATCCTATTATTCTGCCCCATAAGTCACATTTGACAACCCTCGTGATAGCTGATGCTCACGAACGCACTTTGCACGGTGGGCCCCAGTTAATGCTCAATTATCTGAGATCCAAGTACTGGATCGTCAATGCGAAGGGGTTAGTTCGACAGTATGTCCGTAAATGTGTTGGTTGTATCCGTCATTCGGCCCGAGCCATTCCGCCGTTAATGGGACAATTGCCAGCCGCCAGAGTCAATGTTAGTCGACCTTTCTTTAAAAGTGGTGTAGACTATGCAGGCCCTATTAGTGTTAGGCCCACAAGGGGTCGTGGTTATCGCTCCACAAAGGGCTACATTTGCTTGTTTGTCTGTATGGCAACTCGTGCCATTCATTTAGAAGTTGTAAGCGATATGACATCACAGGCATTTCTAGCGGCCTTTAAAAGATTTACAGCTAGAAGAGGTCACTGCGGTGAGCTCTGGAGCGATAATGGCACGACTTTTGTGGGGGCTAACAAAGACTTGAAGGCCCTGCTCGCTCAAGAAAGGTCGAGCGTAGCTTCCGATGTCGCTGACTGGTTAGCGACAAATGGTACAAATTGGCACTTCATTCCACCTCACTCTCCAAAATTTGGAGGGCTTTGGGAGGCTGGAGTGAAGTCCACTAAGCATCACCTCAAGAGAGTTGTAGGCACCAGTACTCTTACATTTGAAGAGTTGAGCACGGTGCTCACGCAAATCGAGGCTTGTCTCAATTCTAGGCCGTTGTCCACAATTAGCAGTAGTCCTGAAGACTCATGTCCATTAACTCCAGGTCATTTTTTGGTAGGAGAACCACTGTTGCTTTCACCTGAGGCAAACTTCGAACATATCAGTATCAGTCCCTTGAGACGTTGGCATTTAACTCAACGTATGGTTCAACAGTTTTGGCGTCGATGGTCCAGGGAATACCTTGTTCAGTTTCACCATAGGTACAAGTGGTCGCATCATACTACGGAACCTAAGTTGGGTGATGTGGTGTTGGTGATGGAGGATGATTTGCCACCTGCAAGATGGCTGTACGGCCTAATTGAACAAAAACATACTGGCTCGGACAACGTTACGAGAGTTGTATCATTGCGCTGCAAGGGATCTTTGATTAAAAGGCCAGTCTCCAAACTAATAGTGCTTCCAATCACGAGCTAATTTGTCGTTGCGCTTTTATCTTTGCTCACCAATAGTGTCCTTATGTTAGAAATAGATGTAAGCATAGTATTTATGTAATGTAAAACAATACAGTCCATTAGCTCTGGCACCTACCATATTGAATTTGTATTTTGTTATCATGGTGGGCTGTCGCTATTCAATCTTGTTGTCATTATGTTTAGTTTTGTTGTTATTGTATTATTGCTCGAAGGTTGTTATGGACATTCTGTCCATGGTGGGCGGGATGTTTGAACGTTAATTAATAGCTATGTCGCTAGATGGCGCTCATCGTATCTTGTTGTGAATCGCGCTAACAAGATCTGCCGCAAAGGATATATAACGTCTTAGATTTAGTTCACGCATGTGCCACTAGATGGCGCTTGTTATATATTGTCATCCTTCTGAATGGCGGTGTTAAGATCGGCAGCAAGCTATTTATAATGTAAAGTTAGAAAATAAATTTTTGAACTCGCTTGTAATGGTTGTTTCACTTTCAACAATTCATTATAAAGGCGATTTTGGAGGATACGTCCTCACAGTGAATTTGAATCTAAGATCCAAGAAATCGAATCCGTACAAATATTTGAGCGTGATTTGAGTAACAAACATCCAAACATCTTCACATTTGTAATATTACCAGGGATAGGACTATTATGTGATTATTAATATTTAGAAGGGATAAAGTTTGCAAGTATTATATATATTTTCACACACCTAGCTTTTGTGTAAATGGCTTGGCGGTTATTAAAGCATTCCTCCTTTTTTCCCAGTGCGGAACTCTCCATGTCGGACTCGAACCGACCAAAACCACACGGTAGTCTTGCCCCATCAGTAGCGGAGGGTGAAGTAGCCAACGGGAATGCTCCGGCAGAGCATTTTTCCTGAAAGGGATAGATCGCAATTCCGGATTCCGTGGGAGCATTGACTTTTTCCAATCCAATTTGCTAAGTATGTGTTCACTTACCGGGCGCCATCGGCTGCGTGGGGCTGGCGATGTCGCTGGCGGGTGTGCGCGGCGGTGAGGCGTACAGCGGGCTGCAGTCGCCGCGCCACGCGCTCCACGAGCACAGCTCCGCGTCACGCTCTGGTCACTTACCGGGTGCCATCGGCTGCGTGGGGCTGGCGATGTCGCTGGCGGGTGTGCGCGGCGGTGAGGCGTACAGCGGGCTGCAGTCGCCGCGCCACGCGCTCCACGAGCACAGCTCCGCGTCACGCTCTGGTCACTTACCGGGTGCCATCGGCTGCGTGGGGCTGGCGATGTCGCTGGCGGGTGTGCGCGGCGGTGAGGCGTACAGCGGGCTGCAGTCGCCGCGCCACGCGCTCCACGAGCACAGCTCCGCGTCACGCTCTGGTCACTTACCGGGTGCCATCGGCTGCGTGGGGCTGGCGATGTCGCTGGCGGGTGTGCGCGGCGGTGAGGCGTACAGCGGGCTGCAGTCGCCGCGCCACGCGCTCCACGAGCACAGCTCCGCGTCACGCTCTGGTCACTTACCGGGTGCCATCGGCTGCGTGGGGCTGGCGATGTCGCTGGCGGGTGTGCGCGGCGGTGAGGCGTACAGCGGGCTGCAGTCGCCGCGCCACGCGCTCCACGAGCACAGCTCCGCGTCACGCTCTGGTCACTTACCGGGTGCCATCGGCTGCGTGGGGCTGGCGATGTCGCTGGCGGGTGTGCGCGGCGGTGAGGCGTACAGCGGGCTGCAGTCGCCGCGCCACGCGCTCCACGAGCACAGCTCCGCGTCACGCTCTGGTCACTTACCGGGTGCCATCGGCAACGAATTATGGCAACGAAAACTGTGACACGAGAATTTTATATCACTACATTTTGATGCGGTTTGTTTCAATAGATGGAATGGTTAAAGAGGAAGGTTTATATGTATATAACATCTTGCTACGACTAACAGGTGCGGAGCAGGAATGAAAAATGTTGCCAAACGGGGTGACGCAGACGAAGTCGCGCGGGTCAGCTAGTAGCATATACACGGTGATTTTATAGTGGTTTCGGAAAAAGAATATTTTGGTTCACACACAGTTTTGGTAGCAAAATCGACTGGAAATTTTAATTGTGAAAAAAAAATAACTTTATGTATGGCAATAATGTGCAGGTGAACAGAAAAATGTATGATCGTGTAAAAAAAAAAAATTATTTCGCCAAATTAGGACTTCCTTACGATTTTACTATCGAAATCATGGCCAAAATCTTTTTTTCGGAACCACTATAAAATCAACCGGTATATGTGTATATTTGTGTATTCGTAACGGTCTGGTCGTGCCTCGGACAACACGCTAAAGGTGCGTCCAGATTTGTGTATTTTACCGTCTCTACCATGGTGAATGTTCTGATGAGCTCTTCCAATTAATCACACCCTCTCCTTTCCTACATAAGACAACACGTGCAGGGCTTAGATGTCACTCGCATACGGTACAGAATATTCCATCAAGAACCAAGCGGTTCGGCGAGTCTTTTCTCTGCCGCACAATTAAGTCCTGGAATTCCTTACCAGCGCACGTGTTAACTTCTTCCTACAGTCCCGGGTCCTTTAAGCGGGGCGTAAAAAAGCATCTGATGAGGCCGTCAAGCTGAGCGCCACCATTGTAGCACTGAACGTGTTTGCAATAGTGACCCTCTTTTATGAGACTTTGCCTTCAGCTTAACATCAGGCGAGGTGAAGTTAAATTGACGTGCCATAAATAATAAATAAAATAATAACCGATACCGACGGCTTAATGTGTGTCAGTCAGGTGGGCTGCGTGCTAGTTTGCCACCTAAGTGGTATAGATAAAACCTTAGTAGTATGTATAACTGACCTCAGCTTCTCGTCCTTCTCGGGTGCGGCGCGCGGCGGGGGCGCGCGGTGCGCGTCGGGCTCCCGGCGCCGGCCGCAGCGCGCCACCTGCGCCGCGAACGACAGCGACAACTGCGCACGCGCCGCCTGCGACACAACGGGAGTATGGAACAGCGCCATCTAGCGGTAGACGCACAGAGCTCTACGCAAACGTGACATTCTATTGGCGAAAACGCCAGGGGAATCGCTTAAGTATCGAGGATCCATGGACGGCGTGGGTTTTGGTCGGTTCGAGTCCGACATAATCACCTCCATCGGTTTTGGTGGAGGTGGTATCCGTGGAGATTTTGCGCACGAAAAAAAAAAAAATAATAAAAGGGGAATCGCTTAAGTATGGGATTGACTTTAATCTATAATATGACTAGAGAAATGTCATAAAATTTGAATCTTTGTGCCTCGAAATATTTCATTTCACATATTTTTATTTTTTACATCATCGCATTGTCAAGAAATCTTCTGATAGAAAACTGAAAAGGATTCGTTTCGACGCGATTCTATCAATAGAATGTCACTTCATCTGAAGACTCTGTACCCCTAGGTTAATGACAATTTGTTGGTTGGTTTTGTAGAATGGAATAGAATATAATGTTTCAATGTATGGGAGTGACACATACGTTGACATTTATGACAGACGTGAACTAATGTCAATCCAGACGGTTATGACGTTTGTGACAAGCGTGAACGAATGTCAATCCCATACATTGACCAATCTAATCTATTCCATTATACAAAACAATTGCCACATATCTAGACCCCATAAACTTCTATGGAACTACCGATCCTGTATCACACCATTGGAGTTTTCCACATAATATTTTATAACATCTCAAACAATTCTCTCACCTTGTCGTGTGTATTTTCCGACGGTTCTTGAGGTTCGTGCGAGCGCGCGGATCCGCCCGTCATGTTCGATGACGATTTCGTCGAGTTGGAGCTGTGGACGCTACGGCGTTTGTAATCAGGCGAACCTGTGTTTAGACAACATAATATTGTTTGGTGTGAAAAAATATATATATAGATATCGGCATATACCTTGACCTCAAGTCGTCAGAGACCTTGATTTGAAATAATCTATGATTGATGAATTAGTTACGTCACTGTACTTATCAATACTGGAGAGGTAAACAATAACATAACACACAAGTGCCGACAAACATCTTGAACAAAACGTCGGGAAAAACCAAAACACCAATAAAAAGATCTATCAACCAATGACACCTGTTCATAAGTCCGAAATTGGTTTAACATATTCTATGGTTGATTATTTGGCGGGGAACCACCAAAGACAATCAAGGTATGTGCCGGTTACTATACATTGTTTAATTGTTTGCCGTCTATTATGATACACAGAAGTCAAGAACCAATACTGACCAGCACTGGGAGGTCTCTGGTGCGGTACTTCGAGCGCGGCGGTAGCGGGAGCGGGAGCGGAAGCGACAGCGGGCGCGACCGGAGCAGCGGGAGCGGACGGCGCCGCCCAGCGCTCCAACAAGCGGCAGATGTTCGCGTGGCCCGCCCGCCACGCCACCTTGGCAGGGGTGCGGCCTGCGGACGTACACTGGTTAGATTCCTTACTATACACGGTGATTTTATAGTGGTTCCGGAAAAAGAATATTTGGTTTCACACACAGTTTCGGTAGCCAAATCGACTGGAAGTTTTAATTTTGAAGAAAAAAAATCACTTTATGTATGGCAATCATGTGCAGGTGAACAGAAAAATGTATGGGACGTGTAAAAAAAAAATTTTTTTCGCCATATTAGGACTTCCTTACGATTTTACTATCGAAATTGTGCCCAAAATCTTTTTTTTTTCAAAACCACTATAAAATCAACCGGTATAATATTATAAACTAGCTGACCCGCGTAACTTCGTCTGCGTCACCCCGTTTTTGCATTATTTTTCATTTCTACTCCGCGCCGGTTGGTCGTAGCATGATGTTATATACATATAAACCTTCCTCTTTAACCATTCTATCTATTAAAAAAACCACATCAAAATCCGCTAAAAAAGATTTAAGCGTACAAAGGGACATAGGGACAAAGAACGCGACTTTTTTTAATACTATGTAGTGATTGGAATCCTCCGGACAGAAGTCTATTATTGCACCATATTTCCGCCAGATCTATTCAACCACACCATATTCAGGCGATTTCGATGCTTTTCGAAGTTATGTGTATATTTATCGCAGGTTTATAAGTGCCTGGTTAAAGGCAATAGGCTCGCCACCTATTACATTGGGACCTAAATATGAACTGGCGAAATGTGGGTGCTAGTAACTCAGCCTACCCCTTCGGGGATATAGGCGTAAGTTTATGATATAAATTATGTCAAGACTCGATTATCAGATGTGTTACTTATAGAAAATAATTATTATGATATGTGTTGTTATATTATGTTCATCTAATGAACGAAAACAATTATAATAAATGCACGCGACCATGCGCCGTGTACGACGGTGGAATAACATCACTCGATCTCTCTCACACTCGTGCCGCCCTGCCAGTGTGAAGGAGCGACTAGCGCGAGCGTTGAGTGCGGTCAAAAGCGCGCCAAATATGTCTTCAACAAAACAGTTGAACAAAGAAAAATATGGTTGGGTTAAAGGGATTTTAGTTCAACAAGTAGCAAATTAGTGTAGTCATTAGATAACCTAAAACATGCATTCTTTGTTATGCAATTTTAGATAATGATTTTAGTAATTCGGTGGTAATATTGGATAATTTAGTGTCCAAATCAGTATTTTTGTTATATGGCGAGTAATTTTGTTTTACAATGCTTATATCTGTGGTTTTAGCAAGATTTTCGTAGTAAAATTAGATAAATAAAGTCGCTAACTTTGATATATTTTAGACATTTTCTTATCCTACACATTTAGTTATACAATTATTTAATTTGATAAACAGTCATTTATTTGACATGCTGGTACATTATTAGTGGATAATTGTTGTTTGCTTAAATTTTAAATAGAGGTGCAATTAAAAATTCCCCTTATAATATTAGGCAAGTAAAGTTAATGACATACCACAATGGTCGGCTTGAAGTGGGTCTGCCCCGTGCTGTAGAAGCCATAGCACACATTCTTCATGACCCTCCTGAGCCGCTATACCTGTTCATCGATAAAAACAATAATACAATCGAAATATTTCTTACAAAACCTTTCAGCAGTTAAAACATTGTCAAATTTTTTAGGGTTGCACCCGTAATAACTGCCTAAAGGTGCGTCCAGATTTGTGACATGAACAGCGGACCGGACAGCGTGACATCAACACAAAAGAGTGTGGACGTAATAACTGGCAGGACATGGAAACACGAATTAGTGATAGCTGAATTTAAATGAAGCCATTTAAGTTCAGCTATCACGCAGTTGAATACGCGACGGACACGCACTTCTGACACGGTCACGGTAAAATGCGGCAATAGATTTTCGTATGACAACCAGGAGTCAGGAGTACATACATTTTGTTTATTTTCATACATATTTAGATCGTCACATTGATTGCACCCCGCCCGATATTACAACTGTAATGGCGGCCTATTCTTTGCACGTCCTAAAAATACGCCACTACTAAGCTGTGTCCCTCTGCGTGTTATTAAGGTTGGTGGTGGTACCTAGCGGCGTGGCGCCCTGCGTGTTAGTAAGGTTGGTGGTGGTACCTAGCGGCGTGGCGCCCTGCGTGTTAGTAAGGTTGGTGGTGGTACCTAGCGGCGTGGCGCCCTGCGTGTTAGTAAGGTTGGTGGTGGTACCTAGCGGCGTGGCGCCCTGCGTGTTAGTAAGGTTGGTGGTGGTACCTAGCGGCGTGGCGCCCTGCGTGTTAGTAAGGTTGGTGGTGGTACCTAGCGGCGTGGCGCCCTGCGTGTTAGTAAGGTTGGTGGTGGTACCTAGCGGCGTGGCGCCCTGCGTGCAGACGGCGGCGGGGTCGGCGCCGTGCTTGAGCAGCGCGCGCAGCACCAGCGTGCGGCCGCGCCACGCCGCGGCGTGTAGTGCCGTGCGCAGGCAGCGGTCGCGCCCGTCCACCGCCGCGCCACCTGGTGGCACAAGGGGTCAACATTATACACGCCATCTAACTTGGCAAGGAGTTTTGGCGGGAACGCGAAAAGTGTCAGCACTGCAGTGTTTCATTTTCTAAATTTGATGTGCATTCGAGTTTTTATGTGTAAAAATTGTGGAGTTTTATACATAATAGGACAAAGCACAGGTGTAGGAGAGTGGAATATTGTAGTGAATTGTGATTTTTCGTGTTGGTGTCAAAATCTTCCTAAGAAAAGCTTCTAGTAAAGTCTCCACTATTTTACTTGGGCAACTATTATCCGTCATCGTCATCATCATCATCATCATCAACAATCATTCCAAATTGGGTTGATATGTTGCCATCTAAGAAAAAAAGAAGAAGAACTTGGCAAGGTCTTGCAATTTTTTTGTAGTAGTAACTTGTATTTTTTTTTTGTTTAAATCTTATTTTATTATGTAGTGTCTTTATATAGTTAAATTGTTTTTTGTATCTATGTTTTAGTTTGTGATCTTTGTATTTGTTTTAATTACTTAATTAATTTGGTGTTTGTGTGTTTAGTCGTAAGATAGTTGTTTCTTTTTGTTATGTAAGTCCATTTCTGTTTTGGGGTTGTCCCTGTCAAGGTGGTGGATGATATTTATAATAAATAATTAAATAAATAAAAAAAAATTGTTGGGGTGAGTTCGCGCATCGTACACTTAGAGGTACAAACAGTGCTTGTGATTATTCTATTCATTCACCAGAATGCCATCATTTATTTTAAATTATGTCTACTTTACCACAAAAGAAACCCCAAAAATCGTCTCAGATGCGCTGACGGTTCTTGCCAAGTTACTTGCCGATTTCTTTTCCGAGAAAGTATTCGATCAAATCGAATTCAATAGCAAAATGTATGCAATTTTAAAATCGTGAATATTACTAATGTCGGTTACCAATACTTTTATTAATACAAAGAAAGTACTCACCGATTTTGATCAATAAATTGACCATATCCGTGTGACCTTGCCAAGCTGACACGTGCAGCGGAGTCCGACCCTGTGACAAATAAAATTCAATTTATATTCGTTATGTGACCAAAGTCTTTCGAAGTCTTTGGGATCTTTTTAAAGTTCCACTAGATTCCCTGACCCTATAAAAACCTTTTAATGTCCTTGAACAGATGGTGGTGAAGGTTAATAGAGCTTCAGTGCAGTGCAGGAGATAAATCGGTATTTCCACTAACAGCACCAAAGTTCTGGTGAAGTGACAGCGAGTTTCAAGAAGTGGCATTCTATACAATACACTAATAATTGACCCGGTAAATTTCGTATCGACATTTTTCCCAGCTTCCGTTCCCGCTGCTCCTGTGTGTTCCGCCGGTCGGCGTCCAGCGCGTCCCGTCCGCGCCGCCACGCTACTAGCGTGCCGTCCACAGACTTTTCGACGGAGGTAGGACACGACGGTATCTCCCGTCCGAAATGAGCTGACCAACTGGGGAAGTACCTCCGCCCTACAGTAGACCGCGGTCATAATAACCATCGTGTTGTGTTCCCGCCGGTAAGTAGGGTAGCCAGAGCTCACTATACCCCTCCTTCCCCTCCCCTTCCTAGCCTCCCCACCCCTTCCCAGCTCTCCCCCTTTCCCTTCAGGGTGGGCAGCGCGTGTGTGACACCCTTAGTGTTGCACACGTTCATAGGCCACGGTGGCCGCTTTCCATCAGGTGGGCCGTGTGCTTGTCTGCCACCTACGTAGTAAAAAAAAACTAGCAGACCCCCGGGGGGTGCAGGCCCATACCTCGTTGTCCGTGGTGTCGACCTGCGCCCCGGCGCGCGCCAGCAGGTAGCGCGCCATGGGCAGGCGGTTGTCGAGCGCGAGCACGTACAGCGTGCTCCGCCGGTCGGCGTCCAGCGCGTCCACGTCCGCGCCACGCGACACCAGCGCCGCCACGCAGTCCGCGTGCCCCTCGAGCGCCGCCAGCCTGGCCACCGCAGGGCACATGGGTGAGCACGGTGGTTTTATAAACGTTTTAGACACGAGAGAGCGTGCGCATAAATCGTTTCAGAGCAATAACTCCTCTCTATCCCTTCCCTCTCTATAAGCAGTGTTTAAAACAAAATATTTCTTGTTTTTCAAATTTCCTAATATTTACTTGCCGCCCTGCTCAGGGCGATGGCTGTTATTAGGAAAAGGAGATGGCCGTCGCCTCCTTCTGCAAGCAATTAATGCTCTAGAAGGAGGCGGCGTAGCGTCCAGTAAAGACGCCGGACCCGCACTACGCGCGTCGACTCGGGTGTCAGAGGTCGCAGAGTGACCTCCGTCGTCCATGAGCGCGAGCCCGGGGGTGACGGGTAGAACCACCTGTCAGCCTAGCATAAGTAGGCCATGGCGGAAGCGATGGGAACACCGTGAGTCCCACATTGGGGAAAGGGGGTCATCTTGAAGAGATGTCCCAGGATTTGCCAGGTTCTCACACCCTGATATATATCTTGTATTATCTCATCTCCGACAATCTTTGCTGGCGTAAAACTTAGCCACGTCATAAATAAAATGTCCATAGGACTTCCATTTGAGCTCGGTAGAAGGTGTACCCAAAAAAAGCTGGATTGACATTCCATAACCTATAACAGGAAGTATAAACCTTACTAATCTCTGTGTTAATACATTATACTCAGATATGACAAGTAGACCATCAATTACCTGAACGCGGTCTTCCCATCGTGAGCCCGTTGGTCTACTGGCGCTGCCCAGTTATCTAGCAAGATTTCCACCAGCCTGGTGTGACCTTCCTGAGCCGCTAGCATCAGAGGACCCTTGCCATCGTTATCAGCTTCGTCTACCTTGGCACCAGCTTCTAGGAGAGCTTCGCAGACCTCGATATGACCTACAGAAGGTAATTATACGATATTCAAATCCGGCTCGAAGGATCATAGAATTGGTCTTTCGAGCCGGATCTTTAATATCATTATAAAGTAAAAAAATATGATTTGATTGATTATGATACCTTCAAATGCAGCGTAATGCAACGGCGTCCATCCTGAGTTATCTCTGTGATGTTCATCCAATCCTCTGTCAAGTAACTGCCTGACTACCTCCACATTTCCTGTAGAGAACGTAAAACTTTAGAATTACACTGATTTTTGTGCCAAAAGTGATTTTTTAGACCTATGTAACTTTGTACGGGATTCACTAATTGTCAACCATTGTCAAACCAAAAAGCCGCGGTACCCTAGTGATATGGGTAATGGACTGCTGAGACGAGGTCTCGAGTTCGATCCCAGGTTTACCATGGCGCACACCAATGATTTTTTGATGCTTTTCGAAGTTCCCAGGTTTATAAGTGCCTCGGAGAGCACGTTAAGCCGTCGGTCCCGGTTGCTATACAAACATCTATGGCAGTCGTTACGTGTAGTTGGAGCCCTCAAAAGTCCAACCAGCCTAACTTGGAACTTCGATATCGCCATTGGTCATTAGACCATTGGTTGTGGAGGTCAGATGGCAGTCGCTTCACGTAAAATATCGAAGTTCAGCCGCATCACAGTTAGACTGGAAAGCCGACCCTAACTGAGTTGGGTAAAGGTTCAGAGAATGATGATGATGATACAAGTGTATCTGACCCTGCGCGGCGGCCACGCTGAGCACGGTGCGCCCGTCGGCGTCCATGTTGTCGACGCAGGCGCCCCAGAACAGCAGCAGGCGCAGCGCGCGCGCGTGGCCCGCCGCGGCCGCCGCCCACAGCGCCGTGCGCCCCGCGCCGTCCGCCGCCTCCACGTCCGCCTCCGCCTCCAGCAGCAGCTCGCAGATCTCGCTGGGGGGAGGACAGTCAGTTATAAGGGAACGTTCAAATTTTTTTATTTTTATTTTGTAACAAATGTTTTCACCGTGACTCGATAGATGGCGCTGTGCCATGTTCCTGCATCGCGGTATGGTTTCGTTACAAACGTTGCAATATAAGCTCACCGTATTTATTTTTATTGAATTCACAGTAGAAATAGGAATTACGTAGTATACAATTAGTATCCATTCGCTGGATCTCTTTGGATCTTATAACGTCAACTCATACCTTCTGAAGACCCCGGCTACAATTTCTTTTTTTAATACTACGTAGGTGGCAGATGAGCACACGGCCCACCTGATGGAAAGTGTTCAATAATAGTGCAACAATGTACCCCTAGCTTTATTAAGATATGCATGCAGTGTTCACTTCCAGAAGGACAGACACTAACTATCACTTAAGATTTCACATGTTAAGCCACGCAATTATGTAGTGTGTCCAATTTAGTGAACGTAATAAAAAAAAAAGTGGTTACCGTGGCCTATGGGCGAGTGTAACACCAGAGGATTAACACTCGTGCCGCAACCCCTGTAAGAACAGAGACATTCTGTGTCGTCAGCGCAAAAGATGTAGGATAAGCCTTTGGTTTTCCCACGGACAACACAAAACCTCTCTAGATGTTGAGATGACCCTCTTTCCCTTTCCCTAATGTGGGGACCATGGTGTCCCCATCTAGCCCCTGGGTATGGGGTGGCATTTGCGCCATCGCCGTGGCCTGCTAGGGTGACCGGCAGCTCCACCCGTCACCCCCAGGCCCGCGCTCATGGGGGACGGAGGTCATTTTGCGACCTCCGACGTCCGAGTCGCCATGCTAGTGGTACTGGGCAGCGGGGACAGTACTCACGTGTGCCCCTCGAAGGCGGCGACCAGTAGCGGCGTGGCGCAGTCGCGGTCGGCGCGCGCCACGTCCGCGCCACGCTCCAGCAGTGCTAGTGGTACTGGGCAGTGGGGACAGTACTCACGTGTGCCCCTCGAAGGCGGCGACCAGTAGCGGCGTGGCGCAGTCGCGGTCGGCGCGCGCCACGTCCGCGCCACGCTCCAGCAGTGCTAGTGGTACTGGGCAGTGGGGACAGTACTCACGTGTGCCCCTCGAAGGCGGCGACCAGTAGCGGCGTGGCGCAGTCGCGGTCGGCGCGCGCCACGTCCGCGCCACGCTCCAGCAGTGCTAGTGGTACTGGGCAGTGGGGACAGTACTCACGTGTGCCCCTCGAAGGCGGCGACCAGTAGCGGCGTGGCGCAGTCGCGGTCGGCGCGCGCCACGTCCGCGCCACGCTCCAGCAGTGCTAGTGGTACTGGGCAGTGGGGACAGTACTCACGTGTGCCCCTCGAAGGCGGCGACCAGTAGCGGCGTGGCGCAGTCGCGGTCGGCGCGCGCCACGTCCGCGCCACGCTCCAGCAGTGCTAGTGGTACTGGGCAGTGGGGACAGTACTCACGTGTGCCCCTCGAAGGCGGCGACCAGTAGCGGCGTGGCGCAGTCGCGGTCGGCGCGCGCCACGTCCGCGCCACGCTCCAGCAGTGCTAGTGGTACTGGGCAGTGGGGACAGTACTCACGTGTGCCCCTCGAAGGCGGCGACCAGTAGCGGCGTGGCGCAGTCGCGGTCGGCGCGCGCCACGTCCGCGCCACGCTCCAGCAGTGCTAGTGGTACTGGGCAGTGGGGACAGTACTCACGTGTGCCCCTCGAAGGCGGCGACCAGTAGCGGCGTGGCGCAGTCGCGGTCGGCGCGCGCCACGTCCGCGCCACGCTCCAGCAGTGCTAGTGGTACTGGGCAGTGGGGACAGTACTCACGTGTGCCCCTCGAAGGCGGCGACCAGTAGCGGCGTGGCGCAGTCGCGGTCGGCGCGCGCCACGTCCGCGCCACGCTCCAGCAGTGCTAGTGGTACTGGGCAGTGGGGACAGTACTCACGTGTGCCCCTCGAAGGCGGCGACCAGTAGCGGCGTGGCGCAGTCGCGGTCGGCGCGCGCCACGTCCGCGCCACGCTCCAGCAGTGCTAGTGGTACTGGGCAGTGGGGACAGTACTCACGTGTGCCCCTCGAAGGCGGCGACCAGTAGCGGCGTGGCGCAGTCGCGGTCGGCGCGCGCCACGTCCGCGCCACGCTCCAGCAGTGCTAGTGGTACTGGGCAGTGGGGACAGTACTCACGTGTGCCCCTCGAAGGCGGCGACCAGTAGCGGCGTGGCGCAGTCGCGGTCGGCGCGCGCCACGTCCGCGCCACGCTCCAGCAGTGCTAGTGGTACTGGGCAGTGGGGACAGTACTCACGTGTGCCCCTCGAAGGCGGCGACCAGTAGCGGCGTGGCGCAGTCGCGGTCGGCGCGCGCCACGTCCGCGCCACGCTCCAGCAGTGCTAGTGGTACTGGGCAGTGGGGACAGTACTCACGTGTGCCCCTCGAAGGCGGCGACCAGTAGCGGCGTGGCGCAGTCGCGGTCGGCGCGCGCCACGTCCGCGCCACGCTCCAGCAGTGCTAGTGGTACTGGGCAGTGGGGACAGTACTCACGTGTGCCCCTCGAAGGCGGCGACCAGTAGCGGCGTGGCGCAGTCGCGGTCGGCGCGCGCCACGTCCGCGCCACGCTCCAGCAGTGCTAGTGGTACTGGGCAGTGGGGACAGTACTCACGTGTGCCCCTCGAAGGCGGCGACCAGTAGCGGCGTGGCGCAGTCGCGGTCGGCGCGCGCCACGTCCGCGCCACGCTCCAGCAGTGCTAGTGGTACTGGGCAGTGGGGACAGTACTCACGTGTGCCCCTCGAAGGCGGCGACCAGTAGCGGCGTGGCGCAGTCGCGGTCGGCGCGCGCCACGTCCGCGCCACGCTCCAGCAGCAGCGCGGCGCACGCGCAGCCCGACGCGCACAGCGACGCCACCGACAGCGCCGTGCGACCTGCGCCCCAGTGGACTATAGTAAGCGTCATATTTTTCCAAACCGTGCAGTGTTTTTTTGTTTCATGACTCAATTGTAGGAGGAAAGCAACACAGCTGTATAATCGTGTCACAAAAAACTAGCCAAACGCGAGTCGAACTCCAAACGGAGGGTTCTGTAGCATTTTATATTTAAAATTTAATGTAACGGCGTCAACAGGATATGAAAACTGTCTAGATAATACGCTCATGCCGTGCCATGCATTTCTGTTATTAATTACTAGCTGACCCGCGCGACTTCGTCTGCGTCACCCCATTTTTGCAACATTTTTCATTCCTGCTCCGCACATGTTAGTCGTAGCATGATGTTATATACATATAAACCTTCCTCTTTAATCATTCTATCTATTGAAATAAACTGCATCAAAATCCGTTGCGTAGTTCTAAAGATTTAAGCATACAAAGGGACAAGAAAAATAGGGACAGAAAACGCAACTTTATTTTATATTATGTAGTGATTTATTTCTTTTTTTCAGTGTCCATAAAACGCTGGTAGCAAGCTTACCATCTTCATCCGCATGGTCGATCTTCGCCCCCGCGTCCAGCAGTGCCCTCACGATCTCCGCGTGTCCCATGTACGCGGCCGCGATGAGTGGGGTTCGACCCTCGGCGTCGGCCTTGTCCGGGTCCGCTCCAGCCGCCAGCAGACGGGAGACCACCGCCTCGTGGCCTGACCACGCCGCCGCTCTGTTGGGAGGGATATACCGTTTGATTTTATAGTGGTTTTGGAAAAAATGATTTTGGCCACAATTTCAATAGTAAAATCGTAAGGAAGTCCTAATTTGGCGAAAAAAAATTTTTTTTTTTACACGTCCCATACATTTTTCTGTTCACCTGTACATTATTGCCATACATTAAGTATTTTTTTTTCTTTTCAAAATTAAAACTTCCAGTCGATTTTGCTACCGAAACTGTGTGTGAAACAAAATATTCTTTTTCCAAAACCACTATAAAATCACCTTGTATAAATAAAATAGTTTGTTTATTGAAATATAGATATGTATATAAATAAAGGAATAATGTTATTATTATTTGACATTAGTGTTGATTTTTTTATTTTAATTAATATAATTAAATAAAAATAGTTCAATTTAAACATTACCCATAGATTTTTTAAGACAACCCCCGCACTAGGGAACCAGGGGGTCTAGTCAAAATGCATTCAATCCGAATCGACATTCGTCATCGATCTGAAAATGTATGGGCTTGACATTTGTGATCCAAATCAGACAACTAATGTCACTCCCATAAATTTTCGGAGCGATGACGAATGTAGATTCGGAATAAATGTATCTTGGCTAGACCCCAAACCCTGTATCGCGAGGGACTTTACAAACATACAACTAACGGACACAAAGTACACCCAGACTCAGAACAACTATTTGTGGATCACACAAATTTTTGTCTTGTGTGGGTATCGAACCCATAAACTCGTGCACAGCCAGCGCATACTACGCCCACTGAGCCACGGAGGCAGGCTAGTAAAAAAGAGCTTAAAAACTATGTTAGTAGTAAAATTAAAAATATTACCTTAAAGCTGTTCTGTTGTCAGAATCCACGCAGTCGACATCACAACCAAATTCCAGAAGAACTTCCACAACCTGTACAAAATGAGTTATATCAATCAAAAATATGTATATATATATAACGACAATAGTCATTTGAAAGTATTTTGTGTTAGTCCTAGACGCAGTCACTAGTCGGGGTCTACTTTTTCAGACTAACTGCGTTGCGGCTGAACTTCAATATTTTCCGTGAAGCGACTGCCTGCCATAGATGGTCGTATGACAACCGCGACCAACAACGTGCTCTCCGAGGCACGCCCGGTAGCACTAGCATGAACTCCTATCGGATTCGTAATGTAAATGTTTCGAGAGAATGAAGCATTGTGATTGGCAGTCTGGCTCTTGTGAACCTGTGTGCGTGTGTAGCCCGCAATGCTCCGTTCTGTCGATACCTATACATTACGAATTCGATAGTATTTCGTGCTAAGGCTACAGATGAGTGTAAATTACCATATTCATGCATACAAACATTTTCACTGAGCGGGGATCGAATCCGCGCCTCCTGCGTATTAGTCGTTTTTACTACCGTTACGGTACAGAGGCTGTCGATATCTCAGAGATTATATATCCTGGCATGATGATTTATTTAAAAAAGGCAGGGCGAGGACCCTACCCTAGAGGCAGAAAGGTGTAAGTGAATGTATGTAAGGGTATGGGTAGGCAGCACGTGTGTGACGCCTCTAGTGTTGCAAACGTCCATAGGCCACGGTGACCGCTTCCCATCAGGTGGGCCATGTGCTTGCCTGCCACCTAAGTGGTATAAAAAAATGTACCTCGGTATGGCCAGCCCAGGCGGCAGCTCGCA
Organism: Pelosia muscerda; assembly: GCA_963691645.1. NCBI lineage: Eukaryota > Metazoa > Arthropoda > Insecta > Lepidoptera > Erebidae > Pelosia > Pelosia muscerda. The sequence continues at coordinate 3,407,490 of OY829127.1, read as the reverse complement.
GAGGACTCCAGCCATCAGCATCAGCAGCGTCAGGACGAGCCCCGGCCCGAAGTAATACAGCTGTACAGAGGGCCCGCCCTCCTCTGGCCGCCGCGTGGAGTGCAGTTCCACCTGTTGCGTCTGTAGCCTCCACTAGTGCTGGGTACCGCTGGACATATGGAAGACACTCTACAGTAAACTATAGCTGACCCCCGCAACTTCATCTACGTCACCCCGTTTTTGCAACATTTTTCACTTCTTCTCCGCACGAATTGGTTGTAGCATGATGTTATATACATATAAACCTTCCTTTTCAATCACTCTATCTATTAAAAAAACCGCATCAAAATCCGTTGCGAAGTTTTAAAGATTTAAGCATACACAGGGACATAGGGACAGAGAACGCGACTTCTTTTTATACTATGTAGTGATGATTCAAATGCCTATAAAAAATTAAAAAAAAATTAAAACTATCAGGATAGTAACAAGTGGTAACATGGATCTGCTTGAATTCCTCACCGGCTAGTCATTCACCTGAACCCTGACCTTGACCTAGGTAACCTTGACCAAGGTGACCTTGACCTTGTGTTTGTTTTGGTTAGGTACGACTTCATCTCGCACAAGCTCAAGCTGTGGAATGAACTGAACTTCTGCTGTCGTTCAAGGGTATTAGGAGGGTTCTATAGGGGTGGCAGCACAAATGGGAAGAGGGTCATCTCAACAGAGATGTCACCGGGTCTGCCGAGGTCCGAGAGATTATGTCTTGTATAATCTCGTCTCCGGCAATAAAGGACCCATGTACGGCGTGCGTTTTGGTCGGTTCGAGTCCGACATAATCACCTCCATCGGTTTTGGTGCAGGTGGTGTTTCCGTGGGGATTTTGCGCACGATAAAAAAAAAGCACGCCTCTAGAGTTGCAAACATTTATAGGCCACGATGACCACTTATCAGGTGGACCGTGTGCTTATCTGCCACCTAACTGGGAAAAAGAAAAATCGATGAATGTCGATGGAGTTACCTTTAACATAACAGCCAGGGTCTCGTCATCTCCTTTGGCAGCGAGCTCGTAAACTGTGCTAGGGTCTAAGGGTACGGTGTCTTCTTGCTCCTCAGCCGTTTCCTGGTTATCTTCAGTCTCGAGAGGCTGATCTGATGACAGCTGTGGACCGAGGGCATTTTGTAAAAAAAAATACATCAAATATTCAGTTTTTTTTTTTCATCAAATGTAATTACCCATCATTGGGCTTAAGTCACCTGCAAAGCGATACACCTGCAGTTGACAGACGAGGCTCCGGTTCAGATTTCTTCTCAATATTGGGAGGTCAGACGGACGTCACTCCCATAATGACCAATAAACGTCATCATACAAACATTAGTCGAATCTAAAGTTTATACTAGAGCATAAAATCTGATTATTACTTTAGTCGAAATTTTTCTCCAACTTAAAATCTTACGTTTGTTTGATTGCAATCCGTTAAGTAGAACCAGAGTAATATAGAATTTAAGTTGCAGATGGCGCTTAGATCGCGAATACCGACAGCCACGCGGGCTGAGCCGCGGGCGTAGGCAAGTTAATAATATAAATATGTGTACTAAAATATTTCGAGTCACAAAGATTGAAATTTCATTAAATTTTCGTAGTCATATTAGAAATTTGTGTCATTCCCATACTCTACTAAGAGATTCCACTGTCGTTTTCGCCAATAGAATTTCACTTTGTCTATTACCGCTGAATACTTACCAATATATGTTCGCTACTCGCTTCCGTAGGCACGGAGTCAGTCCGACTCAATTCTAGAAGGGCTCTTAGAACGCGACGGTCTCGCGGCCATCTTGTCGCCGATTCGCCAGCTATCAGCTCTGGCATTATAGCTTCCAGCGGTGTAGGGTCTACTGTCGACAAAGAATCATCATCAAGAACTAATCGGACTAATCAACAGGAACTTCAATAGTCTTATATATAAAACTAGCTGACCCGCGCGACTTCGTCTGCGTCACCCCATTTTGCAACATTTTTCATTCCTGTTCCGCACGTGTTAGTCGTAGCATGATGTTATATACATATAAACCTTCCCCTTTAACCATTCTATCTATTGAAACAAACCGCATCAAAATCCGTTGCGTAGTTCTAAAGATTTAAGCATACAAAGGGACAAGAAAAATAGGGACAGAGAACGCGACTTTATTTTATACTGTGTAGTGATAGTGATAGTGATTCTCATGTCACAGTGTTCGTTCCCGTAATCCTCCGAAACGGCTTGACCGATTCTCATGAAATTTTGTGGGCATATTGAGTAGGTCTGAGAATCGGCCAACATCTATTTTTCATACCTTAAATGCTCGGAATGGAGCAGAGGGAACGTGATCAGAATTCCACGCGGGCGGAGCCGCGGGCAACAGCTAGTAACATATAATTATATTCCCTAAGCCTTTCAGTTAAACAGGCAGTGAGATGACCAGGTTACGAACTTCGTATTCTCAATCGTAACGCTGACTCATGAAATTTATGTAATAATAATAAGATGTTATGTACAAAAGCGAGCTTAACTTAAGGTTGATGTCTCTTCCAGCAAACCGAGGAGTACACTGAGAAATTTCATTGCAGAGAGCTCGACAAAAAAGATACGGTACCACTTTTTACCCGACTGCGCGACGCAAAGGAGGGTATTGTGTTTATCAGTCTATGTATGTATGTATGTATGTATGTATGTATGTTTGTTTCTATGTGGCGTTCTAGAGGCTAAACGCATAGGCCGATTTTGATGATTCTTACGTCAATCGATTCGTCTTAACCTTGCGAGTGTCACTAAAGACATGACAGTAATCAAAAATTACCACAGCGACAACCAGACGCCATATTGTCAAAATAAAAAAAAAATAATTTGACGAACTATGTCAAGTGGGGTGTCGTTGAATAGGTATTTTAAAATCATCTTTAGGTTCCTTTTACCATTTTTCATTTTAACTAATAGTTTAGGATTTATAACGATTTAAAGTTGTTTAACAAAACATTCATTCTCGCAAATTTTCTTACTTCAAGGATAAACGATATACAAACAAAAATAATATTTTGATAAAAAAATAACTTTTAATGAATCGTAACTAAAAAGTATAAAATAAAATAAATAATTAATAAAAACAAAAAACCCGACTGCGTAAACCAAAGAACTAAAAAGAAAGAAACAAGCCCAGGAGTTAAGATTTCATACAATACTCACAGTCGGGGCCCCTTAGGAAGATGTGATTGGTAAAATTTAAATGGGCCCCGACTGTGAGTATTGTATGAAATCTTAACTCCTGGGTTTGTTTCTTTCTTTTTAGTTCTTTGGTTTACGCAGTCGGGTTTTTTGTTTTTCTTAATTATTTTTTTTATTCACACAATTGTATGTAAATGTGGTACCGTATATCTTTTGTTGACTGTATATGAATGTGGAAATGCCGGCCACATGGTGCCTGCACGCTAGGTAACTATACACCATTAGTTTCGGTACTTAAAAAAAGGTAACTTATTATAAAAACACATGTTAAACAAATAAACTAGACTAACTAACTGACTAACTGGTGGTTCATTACAGGTTTTTAATCTTCAAAATGCGTTACTACGTAGAAAAGTATTTTAATACTGAGTTTTTAAACAAAACATATTAAAAAGAGACACTAAGATTGTTTACGTTTATTTAAGTACATAAACAAATGAACTATGGATTGACGAAGACTTTTTCCGACGGTTACCCTTTTAAAAATTAAAAACTTAGAAAAGCGATAACTCACCCTTGACATAATTATAATGGTAGAACGAACTGTACACCCATTCTTTCTTATCTACATTTACACAATAATTATTCACCATTTTCGTTATATTTTAATGATTATCAAATATAATAATCTCGAAAATTTTAAATATTTCAATAACTTCTAATCACTCAAAAGTATTATTTTAACTATTATTCTAATAATCGGTAAAGTCACAAAAAAAAAACAGAAAATATCAATAGTCTATTGGTTGAAGACATAAAAACAGTTCAAAAACTATACAATCTCAAAGTTTACATTCTCAAACAACTTTTTAAACCACAATAAAACTCCACAAACGTATGCACAACACGACAACGGGAAGTACACTGAAATATACTCATAATTTTTCCTAATAAATTAATTATTACAAATTGTAATGAACAAGTTTAGTGTTAATAAATAATAAATATTAATGTTTGTCCGTGTACGTCAATCGCGGTTTTTTATTACAACCGTTTATAGAATATGATATTATTTAGCCGCAGGGTTCCCTGTGATGAAAACCAGTACTATTTTAGTAGGTGACAGATAAGGAAGGTATAGGGTTGTTTCCCATTTGACCACGAGATTACAGACACTGCCATTGAATTTTCAACTTAATGCACATAGATTTAAAGTTCAACATTCAATGAAAAAGAGTACATTGCATCGTTTCGTTTGCACTACTTGATGACCATTTAATTTTAAACTTTAACTGTGTTGTGGTAAGGTTCAAAATTCAATGGCAATGTTTGTAGTCGTAGTTTCACTATGGTTTCATTCGGAGCTCAGGCAACATACAGTCTTACGTATGGGGAGTCACGTATAGAGCCCATACAAACACAAAATACACAAGGATAATCCGTATTCAAGAGGATATAGACACAAAGAAAAAAAAAAGGAATTCCAGAAGATATGGGCTTCTATTCCAGATGCTTTCGATCCTGAAATAGTGGTTTTTAGACTACCAAAACAGATGCTTTTTCACGACCCCACTTTAACAACCCTGGTATTGTCATTTTCCATCATCTATTAAGATTTCTACACCCCGTTGGAGGTCGAAAGGTTCTAAAATGGAGATCAGGTATTAGTAGAAGAGGCGTGGGACAGTCCCTGCACGAAAGGGACGGATGACAGTTAAAGTCGTGGGTAAACGTATACAGACCGCCTCCAAACTATCGGAGATGCGGGAGATCTATGTCCAGCAGCTGAAAATCCCCGAAAGGGTGGGCAGAGGTGTATTAAAAACCCACAATTCGCCAACTATGATTTTCTGTCCCACGTAATAGGGGGCGAGCTCAATGTCGCCAATCGATCACTTTGTAAAAAAATGGGTACGCCGAAAATAAATTCCTAATCGAAAAAGTTGCAGCTAAATAAATTAGGAAAAACAAAATTTTTGACCCGATTTCTTGCTAAGCGGTGTTAATCGCAAGGGAATTAATTACGTGCATAGTCGCACAAGCACTACCAATGAACGTCTTGGAGAGTACCTAAAATATCATCATTCTCTGATCCTATTCCCAACTCAGTTGGGGTCGATTTTCTAGTCTAACTAAGATCCGGCTGAACTACGATATTTTCCGAAAAGCGACAACCATCGGACCATCTAAAATAATGAGTCCAATAATAATAAAAACGAGCGACCAAACCCACAGCACACTGCTAGTATATCAGTGCACAGGATGCGATAGTACAATTCCATGTAAATGTAATATTTACAATGAAAACAGTTAGGTCAGTTACACGCGCCGATAACGAGTTTGTAACGCAGATAGTTGTATTGTCTTATCTAGTAGCTATCGGTTCGGTAGGATTTCATCACTATTTATGTCATAGACATAGATATTACAAGCGTTAATTGTCCCTTCATTATCGCGTTACCGAATTTAAAAATGTATGTCTTCACTAAAATCAAATCTTTGATTTTAGTGAAGACATGCTAGTTGCAGGCACCCACATTTCGCCAGTTTATGTTAAAGTTCCGATGTAATAGGTGGCGAGCCTGTAGCCATTAACCGGGCACCTATAAACCTGAGACCCCACATTAGGTCAACAGAGATGTCCCCAGGTCTGCCGGGGTGCGAGAGATATGTCTTGTATAAACTCACCTCCGGCAATCAAGGACCCACGGACGGCGTACGTTTTGGTAGGTTCGAGTCCGACATAATCACCTCCACTAGTTTTGGCGGATTTAACTAGAGAATTGGGGATCGGGATTTTTCTAGAGAACAAAGCATGAATGCATGTCTATTGTATCAAATTCAAAGAAAACATCATTCGATTTTAAGCACCTGCGTAAAGAAAATGATGAATCTAACCACAAGAAAATGTGGTAAGTTGCAGCATTGTGAACAAAAAATATTACTAACTAATTTTCATTGTAAAATAACCGAACTTCAACAAAATTGACGCACGGATACCGCAAACATAAGATTCCGGAGTTAATGACATACATACATACATACATACATACACGAACATTGAACCTATTAAACAAGCCTCTTTACGATCTCTGTTGCGTGGCGGTAGAGAACGTGACTGCTATGCAGAAGACGTGGGTTTGATTCCCGCTCAGTGGAAATATTTGTGTGCATAAATATGAATATTTGCATTGCTCTGCTTGGCGCTTCTACTAGGGTGACAGACGGCTCCACCCGTCACCCCCAAGCCCTTGACCTAAGGCTTCTTAAGGTTAACGACTGCCCTAGATATTAAGTGCCTATAAAGGTCTTTGTGTAAAACATTGCATTCTTATATAAACACTGACATCTATACCAATGTTATATGGAGTAAAGATTTGTACTTTTCTGTGTGTATGTTTGTAATGAATAAATTCAAAAACTACTGTCCCAATTTCAAAAATTCTTTCACCATTGGAAAGCTACATTTACCCTGAGTAACATAGGTTATTGCACTGCGCGATAACCGACATCCACGCGGGCAGAGTCGCGGGCAACAGCTAGTATTCTATACAGAATAAATCACTTTTAAATGGTGAATTTCGTTAAAGGAGTGCTCCTGGGTTAGAAGTCGCATACGGTGCAGAATATTCCATCAAGAACCAAGCGGTTTGGTGAATCTTTCCTCTGCCGCACCATTAAGTCTTGGAATTCCGTGCCGGCGCACGTGTTTCCTTCTTCCTACAGTCCCGGGCCCTTTAAGCGGGACGTGAAAAAGCATCTGATGAGGCCGTCAAGCTGAGCGCCACCATTGTAGCACTGAACGTGTTTGTAATGGTGACCCTCTTTTCTGAGACTATGCCTTCAGCTTACCATCGGGCGAGGTGAAGTCACTTACGAAACTTGAAGGGAGGGTCAGAACTCGAAACCGCGAACTACAGCTAATTATGCTTATAAATATAATTAATACTAATAGTTTCCTTATACAATATGACTTTATAGAATTACCTATAAAAACGTTATTATCGGGGTATAGGGAAACACATATTGCAGTAGGCTAAACCTATTTAATTGCATGGGGTTAAGGTTCATATGATAAGGTACAGGTACTAAGCCCTTGGTTATTAACCACACTTATGCAGTATGTTAGGTAAACAATGAATTACCTTGTAATTACATATGGCTAAGTTTTTATACCGGGTGATTTTATAGTATAAAAAAACCGCGATAGTCTAGTGGTATGGGTGATGGACTGCTGAGACGAGGTCTCGGGTTCGATCCCAGGTTTACCATGGCACACACCAATGACTTTTCGATGCTTTTCGAAGTTATGTGTATATTTATCCCACGTTTAAGAGCCCGGTTAATAGCAATAGGTTCGCCACCTATTACATTGGGACCTAAACATAAACTGGCGAAATGAGGGTGCCTCTGCCTACCCCTTCGGGGATATAGGTGTGAGTTTATGAGTGTATGAAACCTTTGGCACAATTTCGATAGTAAAATCGACTTAATAGACAACCTAATTGGCGATATTGAAGTTCTGTAGTTGGTTAGTCGGACTTTTGAGGGCCCCAACTACCCGTAGCGACTGCAATAGCTGTTGTGTATGACAACCGGGACCGACGGCTTACGGAAATTCGTCTGGTTGTTGAATAATAAATAAATATTGTAGGACAATCTACACGTCACCTAGACCCATGGTAAGCATGGTTTAACTAGCTTATGTTGGGAATTCTAGAATGCGGGTAAACATACATAGATACATTTTTTTTGTAAATACGGTATTTAAATGAAGGGTAGGTAAAGTGCCTCACCTGACACTGAATCCTTGCCATCGGAGTCCGCATCCCCATCCTTGTCTTCACTCTTCGTGTCTTGTTGCTGTAACAACGACAAATGCTGTAACATAATACATACAAATAAATGATAATATATTTTACATTACATTACATACATATACACACGCCTACTTCCTTTCAGTGTGGGCCAACACCCACATTTCACCAATCATTGTATTCTGTCTCATGTAATAACGTAAAAAAAGATACCCACAATAATAATTTTGACTAATCAATAATTTTAATGAATAATCAAATTTAATTATATATCTATTTTATCCTGACTTATTTTGATTTATTTATATCAGTATGAATACTAATAGCAATTATTAATTTATAATAAATTGGACATTTGACGGTCAATATTATTGTTCTTGTTGGACCTTCTGCACCTTAGGGCATTTAAATTGTTTTAATTTTAATTACATAATATTACTAACATAACTATAAGCTTAATAAATAACTATAAGAGAGAATATTTTATAGAGAATAAATACATATTGTACAATACACTCGGGAGCTACTTAAACAGTACCACACTAGATGTTACACGCTGCTTTGCGCGAGTGGCAATTTCATCCTGTTCCCGCAACCCATGGGAATGTATTCCCGGGATAAGAAATTGCTTATTATATTATAAGAATATAACCTATCCTTGTAGTAAAATTTCAGCTAAAGCCATTTAGCAGTAACCACTCAATTATATGAAGGTTTAAAACATGTATTTAACAAGTTGCTACATGCCACAGACTTCACTGTGAACGCATAGTTGTTCACGCAACTTAGTCTGTCAACAAGAGATGTTTAGTTTTGATAATATTCTTCATTCCTGCTCTGCATCTATTAGTAGTAGCATGGTGTTATATATACAAAAACCTTCCTCTTGAATCACTCTATCTATTACAAAAACTCCTTCAAAATCCGTTGTTTCGTATCAACCGTACTTTTAAACATTTAAGCATACATAGGGACATATAGACAACAGTGAGAATCGACGTTGTTTTATACTATACTAGCTGTTGCCATCGGCTCCGCCCGCGTCGACTTCTGATCCCGTTCCCGCTGCTTGGACTTCTGATCCCGTTCTCGCTGCTCCATAAAAACCTTCCGTAGAGTTCAAGGAACAAATAAAAAAAAGAATTACTCGAATTGGTCTAGCCGTCTTCGAGTTATGCGCTTACCAACACATTTCGCGATTAATTTTTATATATTAGACTAGCTGACCCACGCAACTTCCGTCTGCGTCATCCCGTTTTTGCAACATTTCTCATTCCTGCTCCACACCTGTTGGTCGTAGCATGATGTTATATACATATAAACCTTCCTCTGTAACCATTCTATCTATAAAAAAAACCGCATCAAAATCCGTTGTATAGTTTTAAAGATTTAAGCATACAAAAGAACATAAAAATAAAGACAGTGAACGCGACTTTGTTTTATACTATGTAGTGATAGTGTTCTGCACTGAGTGGAAATCAAACCCACATCATATCGTATCTTGATTCATATGCGTAGGAATATACATACCTGCAGCAGTAAATGTGTAGGTGTGTGGGAGTCACTCTCCCTCCTGAGAGCTGATTCCACGTCGCAACCAGAGTCCAGCACCCATAGTAATATGAGTGAATGGAGATCCAATTCGTCAGCTTGTTCACTGTGAAAGATTAGTATGACTGTTAATATGTTTCTAATGAGTCATCCATTCTGTGTAGAAACGGGATCATCATTCTCTGAACCTTTTCTCAACTCAGTTGGGGTCGGCTTTCCAGTCTTACTGTGATGCGGCTGAACTTCGATATTTTACGTGAAGCGACTGCCATCTGACCTCCACAACCAATGATCCAATGACCAATGGCGATATCGAAGTTCCAAGTTAGACTGGTTGGACTTCTAAGGGCTCTAACTACCCGTAACGATTGCCATAGATGTTAGTATGGCAACCGGGACCGACATCTTAACGTGCTCTTCGAGGCACGACCAGACCAGTGCAAACAGTAATATTCATGCACACAACTTTTTGCACTAAGCGGGAATCGAACCAGCGACCCGTGCGTAGCAGTCACGTGCACTACCACCACGCCACGAAGGCTGTGGAGGAACGGGATATGAACGGGATGTGAGATGTCCCTTCAACACAAAGAGAGGATCCTCCGACCAGGCAAGGTGATCATGCCTGGCGGACCGAAGCCAAACGGTTGTCGTTCGGTTTTTGTATGTATGTTGTACCAGCGCGAGAACTTCGCTTTCGCGATGCAGAATCTGGAGTGTCGTAGTAGTTACTCTTGCTGTCGCTAGATGGCGCTGGGTACATGTAGTATCACCACAATTCCATGAAAAATATTCATTCATTCATGACTCATATCTCTAAAGCATTCATACTTTCGAGCTATGTTTGGGAAAGTCAGAAACAAATTTAGATTTTTTTTTAATCTGAAAAAAATAAAAATAAAGTACATACCCGTTCTTAGTTTTCTTCTGTGCGGATAAATGTTGTTCCAAACTTGTCATATGGAATACGTAGTTGTGAATCTCTAGAGCTGACAACCTGTAACAAGTGGATATTATAATAATAATAACATGTCTTTATTGTACACCAAGGATAGAATAGTATAACACAGAGATGTTTGCACATGGTAAATACAATTGGCGTCATTATTACATCATTCTTATATTCTCTGAGCCTATTCCCAACTCAGTTGGGGTCGGCTTTCTAGTCTAACTAAGATGCTAACTTCGATATTTTTGGTGAAGCAATTGCCATCGGATCTCGGCAACCAAATTGGCGATGTCAAATCAAATCAAAAATCATTTATTCTGCATAGACCAGTAAACGGCACTTACAAAACGTCAATATTACCAACATTTTATCAAATGCAAATGGACCACCACCGGTTCGAAACGCGGCCGCGCTTTCTTTTTTTTTTGGTCTATTTGTCAGTTGTAGTTGTAACTTGTAAGTTCTGTAGTTAGGCTAGTCGAACTTTTAAGGTCTCCGTATTTCAGGCTGTGCGGGCATCGATCTTCATCAGGTCTGCTCCGCCGCTACCTTCTCGAACATTACTTGCTCGCAGAAGGAGGTGGTGACAGCCCACGCGCTCACAATTCTTACCATAGCCGTGAGCAAGGCGGAGAGCGAAAGAACTCTTTCCCCTAGGGAGGTAAGCTTAGCCTGGACCCAAGGATATTAGAAGACTGTTTTTTTTTTTTATACTACGTGGGTGGCAGACAAGCACACGGCCCACCTGATGGAAAGCGGCTACCGTGGCCTATGAACGCGTGCAACACCAAGGGTGTCACACACGCGCTGCCCACCCTGAAGGGAAAGGGGGAGAGCTGGGAAGGGGTGGGGAGGCTAGGACGGAGCGGGGAAGGAGGGGTATAGTGAGCTCTGGCTACCCTACTTACCAGCGGGAACACAGATGGTTATTATGACCGCGGTGTTCTGTAGGGCGGAGGTACTTCCCCAGTTGGACAGCTCATTTCGGACGGGAGATACCGTCGTGTCCTACCTCCGTCGAAGACTGTCCTTACCTCTTGGCGTCCAGCGTGTAGTACATGGCGAGTGCGGCGTGGCCGTCGGCCGGGCAGCACAGGTAGCGGCGCGTGCAGTGCTTCACGTCCAAGAGCCACTTGGCGAACGAGTGGTGGAAGATCGACAGGTAGCCCGTGGAGCGCTCCATCACCAGGATCCTGGGGGAGAACATTTTTTTGGGTATTTTTTTTACCACTTAGGTGACAAGCACCCGGCCCATCTGATTTATAGTGGTTACTGTGGCCTATGTGCGTTTGCAACACCAGAGGCGTCACACACGTGCTGCCTACCCTGTAGAAACCTTCTGATGCGCTTCTTGAAGAATCCCATATTGTAGTCGCCTGGGAAAACCACGGCAGGGAGCTAATTCCACAGCTTGAGCGTGCGCGGGATGAAACTCCTTTCATACCGCACAGTGCGCACCGTTTCCGGTCGTAGTGTGTGAGGATGAACTCCCTCTCTATGGCGAGCGGTGCGATGATAAAAAGTAGTTGTGGGCATCATGTCAAACAATTCTTCTGAACACAGGCCATTATACAGGCGGTAGAAGACACACAGTAGATAGATCGATCACATCGTCACATACTATTTTGTTCAGGAAAATTTACCTCCGAAGCAGATGAAGTCTTCTATTGAAGTCTTCTCTGGTGACGCTGTACTCTTTGGTGAGTAGACACTTGTACAGCATCTCCTCTGTCACCCCGCACCGGGCTGCTAACAACACGTCGAGGAGCAAGCGGACCTGGGGCAAAAAGTTGGCACATAGTAGCAACACCAATTACACAGTGCACGCGACTGCTACGCACGGGGTGCGGGTTCGATCCCCGCTCAGTGCAAAAAGTTGTATGCATGAATATGGCTGTTTGGAGGACGTTACGTTACGGAGAGCACGTTAAGCCGTGGGTCCCGGTTGCCGTACAAACATCTATGGCAGTCGTTACGGGTAGTTGCAGCCTTCAAAAGTCCAACCAGTCTAACTTGGAACTTTGATATCGCCATTGGTCATTGAACCATTGGTTGTGGAGGTCATATGGCAGTCGCTTCACGTAAAATATCAAAATTCAGCCGCATCACAGTTAGACTGGAAAGCCGACCCCAACTGAGTTGGGAAAAGGTTCAGAGAATGATGATGTTTAAACATATAATACAACTTTTGATATTTAATTCAATGTTTAATTATTTAATCCAATCTTAATAATTTAATCCAATCTTAATAATTTAATCCAATCTTAATAATTTAATCAAATCTTAATAATTTATCTGTCACATACCTTAGTGAATCTTCGTCCATGGAATAATCGTTGTGCGAGCCATAGATATAAGCCATTCAAAGTGCCCGGGATCTCGCGAATCTCCCGTAGGGCGATGAAACCGTCTGCTACGCCATCCAATACCTAAAATTAAAACACGTCTGCTTTAGATCGGGGATTACAGGCGCGAGCATTATGTATGTATGTATTTGAGTTCTCATGTAAATAAATTATTATTTTTTTATACAACTTAGGTCGCAGACAAGCACGTGGCCTACCTGATGGTAAGTGGTTATAATGGCCTATGTGCGAGTGTAACACCAGAGGAATAACACTCGTGCTGCAACCTCTGTAAGAACAAAGACATTCTGTGTCGTCAGCGCAAAAGATGTAGGATAAGCTTGTGGTTTTCCCACTGACAACAAAAATAGTGAAAACTTCAGCGCGTTAAGTCCTTTTTGGTGAACAAAAAAACATGGTACTCGCGTCATCGTCACCTGACGCTTGGGCCATCACCAAAAGCCAGAATGGGACGACCTGTTCGCAGACTACCTCGCATGTTTTATGGTACATCCATCACCAGCCTAGTTAGATAAAATGCATATAAGTGTCACCTTCTCCAGATACAGCAGACAGCCGTCGCTCTTGATCCGCAGGTGGTCGAGTGCTGCCGCCGCTGCTGCTGCCGCCGTCGAGTCGCTCGACACGCGCGCTCTGCACACACCACACTTATATTGACACACTAGTTGCACGCACAATAGACCAAAAAGGGAGGCTAGGTGCTGATAAAGGAGTCCTAATTCATCCAGGCTATCCCAATTTGAAGGTGGTGTTGGGTTCTGAAGGTCTTGTGGGATCAATCCAATCCTTACCAGCGCACGTCATTTTATCATTTTTCTGACATATTTGACATTATATTTTACCATTATATGATTGCTTACGCTTCAACATATCTGATGACAGGGACTTAGACCGGTTCCCTGTCAGCACCGGCCTACGTAGTAGCTACGGACTCCCCAACGTGTTTCCTTCTTCCTACAGTCCCGGGTCCTTTAAGTGGGGCGTGAAAAAGGATCTGATGAGGCCGTCAAGCTGAGCGCCGCCATTGTAGCACTGAACGTGTCTGCAATGGTGACCCTCTTTCATGAGACTTTGCCTTCAGCTTAACATCAGGTGAGGTAAAGTCAAATTAACGTGCCATAAAAAAATAAAAAAATAAAAAAACCAATCAAACATTATATACTAGCCCTCGATGGCTCAGTTCGAGACATATTTAAAAAAAAAAGAGTCAAAAAAGAATCAAAGAATCAATTCCGTTTATTCAGTTTAGGCACATAAAGATCACGTCATTCCCTGAACTTTTTTTCCCAACTCAGTTGGGGTCGGCTTTCCAGTCTTACTGTGATGCGGCTGAACTTCGATATTTTGCGTGAAGCGACTGCCATCTATGGTCCAATGACCAATGGCGATATCGAAGTTCCAAGTTAGACTGGTTGGACTTTTGAGGGCTCCAACTACCCGTAACGACTGCCATAGATGTTTTGAAAACTTCAGAGCACGCCCCTAATATGTTAGAGTGTATGCTTTAATGAAATACGTACCTAAGCCTAGGTTCCGTGTCGAGTCTGGCTAGCACGTAGCGCTGTACATCTGCAGACACGTGGGCGCGTTGTAACTCGTCCAGAGTTATTTTGCGGAAACCTGGACAAAACAATATATGTATAGGTATATTATTTAGATTTTATAGTGACTTTGATTCTCCGGTTCTACTCAACCGATTGCTATCAAACAAACGTAAGAATTGAAGTTTGATTTCAATATTTCAAACAAAGAAAACGTATCAAAATACGTTCAGTAGAGTAAAGTAGAGTAAAATCTTGAAATCAACTTTCAAACAAAATATAAATAACTAGCTGACCCGCGCAACTTCGTCTGCGTCACCCCGTTTTTGCAACATTTTTCACTTCTGCACCGCACTAGTTGGTTGCAGAATGATGTTATATACATATAAAACTTCCTCTATAAACATTCTATCTATTAAAAACCATCAAAATCCGTTGCGTAGTTTAAAAGATTTAAGCATACAAAGGGACATAGGGACAGAAAACGCGACTTTGTTTTATATTATGTAGTGATGGAAATAACTATTAAATTACAGGAATAACGAACTTATGAAGCCGCAAGAAAATTTTCAGCAATTTTATATGTAAAGACCTATTATTTTGTATATTTAAGAACCCTCTTAGGTGAAGGTCATCTTCCAAGGATGATAGATAGATAGATAATTCTATATTGTACAACTTAGAACAATGTTAGCAGTACAGTAATAATCGTAAAGTTGCATGTACAATGCTAATAGATCATGATAATGTTACCGGTGAACATCCTCGTGAGGTTTCTACAGTGCCTCCTAGCAGTGCACACCAGCAGCAACCACTGCGGGAACAAGTGCTGATGCCGCGACAGCAGCCCCGCTACGCTCGTGGAACCTTCTGCGCCATCGCGGTCTTCGCACACACCTGGAGAAATCATCGAGTTAGGTGGAACTTATATTAGGGAACTAGAAAAAGAGCTGCAGTTTTTTTTTTTATACTACGTAGGTGGCAGACAAGCACACGGCCCACCTGATGGAAAGCGGCCACCGTGGCCTATGAACGTGTGCAACACTAAGGGTGTCACACGCGCGCTGCCCACCCTGAAGGGAAAGAGGGAGAGCTGGGAAGGGGTGGGGAGGCTAGGAAGGGGAGGGGAAGGAGGGGTACAGTGAGCTCTGGCTACCCTATTTACCGGCGGGAACACAACACGATGGTTATTATGACCGCGGTGTTCTGTAGGGCGGAGGTACTTCCCCAGTTGGACAGCTCATTTCGGATGGGAGATACCGTCGTGTCCTACCTCCGTTCAAGTCCCAGAGTAAGGCAATTGGCACTCAGGACGTTTTGCTACCAGAGTCATTCTAAAATTTAGACAATGATGATGACTACCTCCGTGGCTCAGTGGGCGTAGCATGCGCCGGCTGTGCGCGAGGTTATGGATTCGATCCGCACACAGGACAAAAAATTGTGTGATCCACAAATTGTTGTTCTAAGTCTGGGTGTACTTTGTGTCCGTTAGTTGTATGTTTGTAAAGTCCCCCGCGATACAGGGCTTGGTCCCATGACAACTCCCGTCTTTAAAAAAATGTACCAGTAAAGACCATCTACAACCCTAACTGAACTAATTGAAATGAACCTAACCCCACCAATCCCGCAGAATCTTGATGATAGATTTTTTTTATACCACTTAGGTGGTAACAAGTACACGGCCTACATGGTGGAAAGTGGTTACCGTAGCTTACGGTCGTTTGTAACACCAGGGTTGTCACTCTTGTGCTGCCGACCACGTAGAGGAGAAAGTGGAGGGGAATAAAGGTTAAGCAACTCTCAAAATTCCCATCCCAATTGATCAGTTCGGTTGGAGAAGTACCTCAGCCCTAAAGGATACCGCGGCTAATAATAACCTTGTGTTGTGTTCCCGACGGTGAGTAGGATAGCCAGAGCTCACTGGAGAGGTTTTGTGTTGTCAGTGGGAAGATTGAGAAACCAGTGAGTTCTGGTTACCTTACACACCGTCGAAAACCTAAAACCAGTTTATTAGCATTATGTTCTACCACTTAGATGGCAGGTAAACACACGACCCACCTGATGGAAAGTGGCTTCGGTGACTTATAGATATGTGGAATGAAACAAGACACTTACCACCCAATACTCCCTCATCGATAGCATCGACGAGAAGAAAGAGGCACTGTTTGGGAGGGTCGATCTCCAAGAGAGGGAACAGCAAAGCTTTCTTGAAGCACTCGTCAGGGTTCTTCTCCAGATTCTGTGGGAGGAGAGCCTGGGAACAAGATATACATATTTTTGAAACGGAGATTTTCTTTAGACGCGTTGGGTAGTTTCATATAAGAACAAAAATCATGGAAATCGCGTCGTTGACCATACAATACACAAGTTACTTAATTTTCGTAAAGTTTTATAAGGGCTAATTCTAAAGCGCGATTCCCACACAACACACAACTGGGACAGACGCCTTTAGGCAGACCAGTGCAAAAAGCTATATTCATTCATACAGATATTTGCATTGAGCGGGAATCGCGGTCGTCAACAACCGCCACGCCACAGAAGCTATGAATGTTTCTACACTAAAAGTCACAAGTCACTGTTGTATATAAATAAAGTACTTGATTATTATTATAACTGGTTCGATTATATTTATAAACTAGCGAAATGTGGGCGCCTACCTTGCCTACCCCTTCGGGGATATAGGCGTGAGTTTATGTTATGTATGTTATGCAATAAAGAATAGCTAATTGTAACGTGTCACGGCGCACCGGGAGAGAGAGAGCTCTGACGTAAAGTTTTAGACAATATAATAGATATCATAAACTCATCAGGCGTTCACACACCAACAGTCACTGCCACTGGAATTTTAAATTCGGTAACGCGGTAATAAAGTAGTCTGTGGGTCTATTTACGCTAGTAATATTAACGTCTATGGGCAATACTACCTGCAACGAACATCATACCTGTTGTATCTGCGGCTCAGCCAATAACTTATCATAGTAAGCATTTGCTATCAATGTCCTAGGACTGATTGGTAAGCTTGGTATCGGAGGAGGAACGTCCTTCTCCACAGGCGCTGGTTCCTCAGGAGCCTTGATCACGTTCTGATACTCTGGCGACTCCTCAGGGTCTTCGGGTTTCGGGGAGGGGGGGCGGTCGGGCTTTTTGAGGGGTGAAGATTCGGCTGAGCGAAGATCGCTTTTGTTGGGGTACCTGTGAAGGGATTTAGAGTTTTATATATTACGTGAATGGCCAAATTAACGACTGCAACACACACATACAAATACATTCTCCCACACGATATTAAAAATATGCATGAGATCACAAATATGGTCGAACGCGGTCGAAATTTAAACATCAACATATTTACAGGCAACCTCTCTGTAATACAGAAACACAAACACAAACACAAACACAAACACAAACACAAACAAACACAAACACAAACACAAACACAAACACAAACACAAACACAAACACAAACACAAACACAAACACAAACACAAACACAAACACAAACACAAACACAGGCACGCACGCACTCATGCACACATGCATGCACGCACGCACGCACGCACTTTCAAATTTTTTCTCTCTATAACTTTAGTGTAGATTCGTACTAACACTACATGAACACAACTAAAACTAAACACAACGAACATTCATAATCATCAACAACTCTACCTGAAGTTAGCCACCGGAATCCTCGACTTCGGTGGACTATTCTCAATCTTCTTGTCTTCTCCAGAACTATCATTCTTCTGCTCAGTAGACAGACTCTTCTGCAACACACTAGCCTTCTTCTCACTCAGCGGTTCAGAAGACTGCCTCAGGAGGCGGGAGTTGCGTTGTTCTTTTGACTGCCTTTGAGAGATGTTACGTAGGAAGAGATTCTCGTGGTTCTCGTAGAGACGGAGATCGTCTTTTTGTTCTTCGGCAGTGAAAGGATTGGTTGGTTTGTTCGTGGATCTTGGCAAGATTTCTGGCAGCTGAAATACCATAAAGTTATCGTTAGAGTAACAAAGTGTAGAGGAACAAGTGACATACGTATCTTTACACATAACCTAGGTGTGAGAAAGTGACGGAATATACGACCCGTGAAACTTTTTTTTATAAACCGTTATCAACTTTGACAGAATTAGACATTCAAGACACAACAATTTGTTGTGTTTTCGGTGGTGAGTAGGGTAGCCAGAGCTCATTAGTCGGTTTTCGTATTCCGTTTTCGGTTCGAGTGTTTCGAATCTAATTGAAGTTTTATTTTTGGTTAGGTTTCACAAAGTTAGGTTAGGTTCATTGTCCGTGGGAAGATCAAAGGCTTATCCTACATCTTTTGCGCTGACGACACAGAATGTCTCTGTTCTTACAGGGGTTGCGGCACGAGTGTTACTCCTCTGGTGTTACACTCGCCCATAGG
The DNA here is from genome assembly GCA_963691645.1 of Pelosia muscerda. Taxonomy (NCBI): domain Eukaryota; kingdom Metazoa; phylum Arthropoda; class Insecta; order Lepidoptera; family Erebidae; genus Pelosia; species Pelosia muscerda. The sequence continues at coordinate 3,388,694 of OY829127.1, read as the reverse complement.
CCGCGGTAACCATTTACCATCAGGTGGGTGGTTTGTTTGCGACCTAATTTGTATATACAAAAAAAAATCAAGTGACGTCAATTTCGCTACATTAAAATCAGTTACGTGGTAATGAGGAGATTGTTAATCTTTTTACGTTAGTAATATAAACTCTATGATCTAAATAGACAATACAATTTTTAGAATACTAGTAGATGTGTTACCTGTGCATCATCAGCGTTGGAGAGCGGAGCGTCGGCATGCATGTCCTGGTAGTCGTCCCGCTCGTGTATGCGGTGGATGGTGCGGGTTCGATTATTGTTGTTACAGGCGACGTCTTCGTCGTCAGTGCGCTGATCTGTAAGACATTGTGAAAAAAATTATGTGAAGCCAAAGTCTTTAAACTTGTAATCACTATCACTACATAGTATAAAATAAAGTCGCGTTTTCGGTCCCTATTTTTCTTGTCCCTATGTTTGCTTAAATCTTTAGAACTAGCAACAACGGATTTTGATGCGGTTTGTTTCAATAGATAGAATGGTTAAAGAGGAAGGTTTATATGTATATAACATCATGCTACGACTAATAGGTGCGGAGCAGGAATGAAAAATGTTGCAAGAACGGGGTGACGCAGACGAAGTCGCGCGGGTCAGCTAGTTTTCCTATAAATACGACTGGAGGAGGTATTAGGGGTGTTAACTTTTTATTTTTTCGTGCGCAAAATCCCTACGGATACCACCCCCACCAGTCGGTGGAGGTGATTACGTCGGACTCGAACCGACTAAAACGCACGCCGTCCATGGGTCCTTGATTGCCGGCAGGTTATGCAATCATACCTAAAACCTTAGCAAAAATTGAGTATTTACGCGTATACACTTACGTGTGTATGCTAATCAGTTGGCAGCTGTCCAAGTATTTCTGTTATTTACATCAAGTTTATGAAGCGAACTACGAGTAATAAAAACCCGTACATTCATAATTCATGTCCATTGTTCGCATGTTATTGACCTGCAAGTTGTTTGAAACGCCAAGCCGTCTGTCATAACATGTTTGCGAAATATTCACCTCGAAGTTAGCAGTCTGCTTGCAACTTGGAACTTCGATATCGCCATTGGTAGTGACCATTGGTTGTGGAGGTCAGATGGCAGTCGCTACACGGAAAATATTTGAAGTTCAGCCACAACGCAGTTAGACTGGAAAGCCGACTCCAACTGAGTTGGGAATAGGCTCAGAGAATGATGAAGTTAGGAGTCTGCATTTTCCAGTCTAACTGCGTGACGGTTGAACTTCGTTATTTGCCGTGAAGCGACTGCCATCTGGCCTCCACAACCTTATAGGGCTTTTTAGGGCTCCAACTACCCGTAACGACTGTCACGTCATGACAACCGGGGCCGACGGCTTAACGTACACGGGACCAGATCAATGCAATTAGCGAGAATCATGCATACAACAGTAGCACTAGCATGAGCTTCAATCGAATTCGTAATGTAAAGGTTTCGAGAGAACGGAGCAATGTGATTGGCAGTCTGCCTCTTGTGAACCTGCGTGCGTGTGTAGTCCGCCAATCGTAATGCGCCGTTCTGTCGATACCTTTACATTACGATTTCTACAGTAGTTCATGCTAAGGTTACAGTAAGGATAAATATACTCCATTTGTCTAGGTACTTACATAAATTTAAACAATCTTGTGACTACTTTTTGTAAAAACACATGTTAAGTAATAAACTAGGCTAACTAACTGACTAACTAGTGGTTTGATACCTGTTATTAGTCTTTACAATGCGTTTATATGAAGAAAAGTATTTTTATACTGAGTTTTTAAACAAAACATATTAAAAAAAGACACACCAAGATTGTTTACGTTTATTTAAGTACCTAAACAAACGGTCTATAGGTATTATTATATTAATACTAGCAAACCCGGCGAACTCCGTTTCGCCACCAGATGGCTTCGTTTTATGTAACATTTCGTTTGGTGATTAAAAGATGAAAAAAAAATTTTTTTCCTGAATTTTCTTTGCTATAAACCTCACGGAGCCCGAGACCTTTCCAACGAATGAAAAACCGTGGAAATCGGTTCGTGCGTTCTGGAGTTATAGCGTCAGGAAGGAAAACCCGACTTATTTTTATATAGTAGATTGAATATACCTTCGCTATCGGCCAGCAAAGGCTTTGAGCTCTCCTCTCCATCATCACCGAGCTCCCGAAACCGACTGATCAGGCGTTCTTCTTCAGAGTTACGCCTGAAATAAAAGAATTAAAAATAAATAAATATTATTCACTAACAAATCACTGAGATTAGAAAAAATATTATTTAATTTTAGACCTTACTGCTATTCTGTTGAAACTGAAAATTAAATGGCACCGTAGAGGAGATGAAACATGTAGTGAACTCTTTTTCATTTAATTTTGAACTTTAGGACTATAACAATAAAGTTGAAAATTTAATGGCAGTTTTGCTAATGTTACTGGGTTAATGGTTAGTAAATTTGTAGAATTGGGGCCCAGCATATATGCTCAAGTTTCTAACATACAAGCCCGCCGGTTACAATCATTCAATTGGTCTATCGTAGTCCACTGCTAGCCATAGGTCTCTCTAGGAATCCCGGATTGTAATCGTTTGGAAATTCAACAGCAGGGAATCTACACTAATAATATAAAGATGAAAGATTTGTTTTTTGTTTGTTTGTACGGAATAGGCACCGAAACTACTGGACCGATTACAATAATTCTTTCAGCTATAAAAAGCTAAAATATCTAGGAGTAACATAAGCTATATGTCATCACGCTACCATCCAAGGGAGCGGAGCAATAATCATAAATCTCAATAGATCCGAAAGATTTATATACATTGGCGCTAATATCGCTAACTATTTCTGTTGTCATGACAGCTAGGAGAAGTAGTATAGAGAGGCAAGTAGAGAATCTAGTAGAGCCGTACAACGCAATAATCGACGTCCCCGCAGGCAGAGCAGCGGGCAACAGCTAGTACAATTTTTTTTTATAATATCTCCCGGGGAAGGGGTAGGTAGAGGTGCTAGCACCCACATTTCGCCAGTTTATATTTAGGTCCCAATGTCATTAACCGGGCACTTATAATCCTGCGATAAATACACACATAACTTCGAAAAGCATCGCAGTCATTGGTGTGTGCCATGGGAAACCTGGGATCGAACCCGAGACCTCGTCTCAGCAGTCCATTACCCATACCACTAGGCTACCGCGGTTATTTTCTACAGCTAGTATATTATAAAGTATTATAACCAGTATACCTGTGACTGTGAGGAGTGTCGGGGTCGCGAGGTGACAGGTCGGAGTTGTCCGCCCTGGGCCTCCGCGAGGAGTGGCTCAGGATCTGCATCGCGAGGGAGCGGACGAACTCACCAGGACGCAGGCTGGTCTCTGTGTGACTCTGAAATTAGATATTAGTAATTATTTATCTAGGAGTAACTATGGCAAAAAAACTGTACAATTTTTTTTTATAATATCACGCCTATGTCCCCGAAGGGGTAGACATGCAAGCACCCAAATTTCGACAGTATATGTTTGGGTCCCAATGTAATAGGTGGCGAGCCTATTGCCATTAACCGGGCACTTAGAAACACACGCGATAAATACACACTTAACTTCGAAAAGCATCGAAAAGTCAATGGTGTTTGCCATGGTTAAACCCGAGACCTCGTCTCAGCAGTCCCGCGGTAACCTAATCGTATGCCGTATGGGTAATCCATCTATGTAATCTGTCATCAATACCTATCATTCTCTGAACCTTTTATCATCATCATCATCATCATCATATGTCATCAATACCTATATAACTGTCTAATGTTACGAAATGGTACCTGTAGGAAATGTCTCGCCAGTAGCCGCCGGTTGAGTGAGCGCTGCTGTCTGGCCTGAGGCCCCTGGCCCGGTTCGCTCAGCTCCTGGCACAGAGCTGTCTTCCCGCTGCCAGCATCGCCTGGAAAATGACGTCTTCTGTTTAGCGAGTATACAATAGAAATAATAACTTCTTGTCTATAATAATATTAGGAGGAAAAATTCGTTTGTTGGTTTTATAGTCGACAAACTCTGAAAATAATGAACCTTGTTTAAGAATTATTTTATCATTAGAAAGCTATTTTATTACGAAGTAACAAAGGAAGTTATTGATATTCCTCTGGTAACGGGGCACGCGGGTGAAACCGTAAAGCGATTCTAGTAGTAAATACATATGATTTAAAATTAGATAAAGTGAATGTCTAGACGGGACTTAAACCCGCGATCAGTCTCTTACAGGGAAAGCGCTCTGACCACTTGCGTTAGTGTGCAATGACCAAGTCCAAATATTCTGTCTGTCTAATCTGTTTAACTTGTACATGTACAATCTCTAAAATTGCTGGTGTAATTTTGATAGAACTTTCAATTGTAGATAGCCGGTGTTATAAGCTGTAAATGAGGCTACTTTTACTTCTGAAAAAGTTCCAAGGTTCCACGAAAAAAAGAGCATAATGTATCTCTGTAGACTGTATAACTGGAGAGGTTTTGGGTTGTCAGTGGGAAGACCGACAAACCCTGCTTTGTCTTCTGCACTAACAGCACAGATACTCTCTTAAGCTTCATCTTCCCCACTCCACAATCCTCTCTACATGGTAGCCACCAAGAGTGTCACGCCCTTGGTATTGCAATCGTCCATAGGACATGGTAACCACTTTACATCAGGTGCCGTACCATTAAGTCCTGGAATTCCTTGCCGGCGCACGTGTTTCCTTCTTCCTACAGTCCCGGGTCCTTTAAGCGGGGCGTGAAAAAGCATCTGATGAGGCCGTCAAGCTGAACGCCACCATTTTAGCACTGAACGTGTTTGCGATGGTGACCCTCTTTCATGAGACTTTGCCTTCAGCTTAACATCAGGCGAGGTGAAGTCAAATTGACATGTCATAAATAATTAAAAAAAAAAAGGTGAGCTGTGTGCTTGTCAGCCACCTAGATGGTAAAAAATAAAAATAACGGGTATCCTCACCTAATATAAGCGCCCCACAAGTCTTGCTAACCGGCCTCTGCTCCAAACAATGGGCTATCTTCTGAAAAGCCCACTCTCGGCAGAAGAACCTCCTCTTGTCGGTGGATATGCTGTTCTCTGTAACACGCTGTGATGATGTGGACTTACGGACGCCGCGGGATTCCTTGTCGTGGAGACGGGATGCTATAGGACTTAGTGGTGTACCTGAAAAAAACAACACTTTCAAACTTCAAAGAAATTTGATTTAGCAAACAAAGAGAGGATAATGCAGATGCATAGAGATGTTGCGTCCCTGGCAGTATTTTACCGTCTCTACCATGGTGAATGTTCTGATGAGCTCTTCCAATTCCTACCAGGGTCCTTTAAGCGGGGCGTGAAAAAGCATCTGATGAGGCCGTCAAGCTGAGCGCCACCATTGTAGCACTGAACGTGTTTGCAATGGTGACCCTCTTTCATGAGACTTTGCCTTCAGCTTAACATCAGGCGAGGTGAAGTCAAATTGACGTGCCATAAATAAGAAAAAAAAAAAGCTACCTCCTCCTTTCTGTGGTTGCGCAAACACAGAGAGGAGGAGGCATACGTAAGGATGTACTGTGATTCTCAAATAGGTAAGTTCGACATTACAGTAGGCATGGCATTCCTGGGGGTGACGGGTGGAGCCGTCTGACACCCTAGCAGAAGCGGGCCGAAACAGCGGCGCAAAAGTGCGCCTTCCTATACTGGGGGTTAGACAGGGCCACCGTGAACCCTACACCCGAAGGGGGGTCTCTAAAGATAAGGCCCCAGGTCGGCCGTGGCGCGAGTGATATGTTGCCTACTATCTCACCTCCGGCAACTAAAGACCCAAAAACGACGTGCGTTTTAGTCGGTTCGAGTCCGACATAACCTCCCCAACCAGCTCCGGTGGGGGAAGGAGAGAGGTATCAGTGGAAATTTTACACACGATTAAAATGGTCTTAGAATACTGTCGTTTTCGTCCTATACATACTCGTACAGTAATAACATGAATAAAACAAATCTAACTCAATCAACACTCACCGTCAAAGTCAAAAGTATCTCTCTCCCTGTCTCTATCTCTTTCTCGATCTCTATCCCTGTCCCGTTCCCGCCGGTGCTCTCTGGAACCTTCTCTGTCCCTTTCGGGGAAGCCTCGATGTCGGTCGGTAGGTGTTCGGTCATGACCGCGTGATGCGACCACGTCGTTGAGAGGAAGCGATCTGGTAAAGGAGAAAGGTGTAATTAAAACAAAACTCTTTATTGACTGTTGAAGCGAAAACTTCGTGGACAGTTTTCATAGAAAAGGTGAACAAAAAACATAGAACTCGCGTCATTGTCACGCTTAACACCTAACATTGACGTCAGGTTAGCACTGACGATACAAGTTATTTAGTTTTATTTATAAACTAGCTGTTGCCTGCGGCTCCGGCGTGGACTTCTGATCCCGTTTCCGCTGCTCCATTCTGCATTTTCATATTTGTTCACCTTTTAAACCTTGTCTGGACTTCCACGAATAATTCAAGACCAAAATTAGCTAAATCGGTCCAGCCGTTCTCGAGTTTTTGCAAGACTAACGAACAGCAATTCATTTTTATATATATAGATTCTTTACGGCCGGCAGTACCTTTTTGACAAATTACGATAATTCAAGATTTCTTTTTAAAGAGAAATCCATAGGCATGTTGATAAAGTTTTTGTAAGCAAATCCTTTTCAATTTTAATATAGACTATTTACAGTTCTATCGGCAGTGCCCAAAGAGTGCCCCGATGTTATGTCTCAGTCAATATTCCTATGGCCAAATATAGAAGTCCGCACTAGTGGTAAATCAGTACCTCTACTAATGGAATACTGAACGAAAACTCTGGGGCATTCCTCTCAGAGTCAGTGAATCAGACGGCAGTCGCTTTCGAAAAAGACAAGATAAAACAACCAGCTAAATGGAAGCCTTGTATAAAACGGGAACCAACACTAGGATGATGATTAATTAGCCTGTACTGATTACCAAATCTCGGTTACCATGGCGGCCGAAAGGGTCGCAGTCCACAGCTGGACATAGGCCTCTCCCGATATTAGGAGGCTATAGCCTACTGTTTCCACGAATCTTCTTCTTCTGTCGAATCGATGACATTTTTGAGTCGCCATCGTGGTGTAGTAATTAGTTTCACGGCAGCGCCGCTACTCACGGAGAGGGGGGCCCGAGCATAGGTTTCGCTCTTCGAGAAGGTTTACTACGTCCCCTGGCTAGACGGGTTGGTACAGGGTTTTATTTCGAGTTTTCCTTCTTTTTTTTTTATATTATCACGTCTATATCTCCGAAGGGGTAGGCAGAGGTGCTAGTACCTACATTTCGCCAGTTTATATTTAGGTCCCATTGTAATAGGTGGCGAGCCTATTGCCATTAACCGGGCACTTATAAACCTGCGATAAATACTCACATAACTTCGAAAAGCATCGCAGTCATTGGTGTGTGCCATGGTAAAACCTGGGATCGAACCCGAGACCTCGTCTCAGCAGTCCATTACCCATACCATTAGGCTACCGCGGTTTTCCTTCTCTCGCAGTGATATTGTCTCTGCCTCTTACGAGACCCTTCGGATGAGATGGAGTGGTAATATTCTATCTCCGTCACCACACAGATGATGTAAAGTTAAAAAAATCTTACCTGAGATTAACCCTATGCTCAGCCTGTCGAACAGCAGAATGCCTATGCTGCTGTTGTCTCATGCTGACCTGGTACTGTCTCAGATACGCCTCCACCTTCCCTTCACTAGCCTCATTCCTCTGCACCCTCCGAACCCTAGAAGACTCCTCTTTAACCCTCCTAGGCTCTTTCTTCTCGCTCTTCTCCATTTTTCCTTCGACTTGCGTGCTCAACGCGAAATTACCTCCGTTGTTGAAGTTGAGAGGGTCGAAGTCACTCCTTAGGTTCTGTGTACGACTGACTTTAGTATTCTTAGCCCTGTATTGTGATTTTGGAACTACTTGACTGTATATTGGTATTTGATTTTGATTCGACATTCTTATCTAAGCTTTGGTTCGAAAATATACTTTTTATTTTTAGAGGTAAGATCCTAATTTTACTTTGGTATTCGCTAATTGACACTATGACTACAGGAACGGGTTGTTTTGTTTCTAGATAATAAAATAGGCCTTCTGATTGGTTGTTATCACAAGTCTTTTGAGGTTCACGTCATTCTGAAGTGAGTTTTTATTTAAGTTTTTTTCTTTTACAGTTTGGTGTTGTTGTTTAGTTCTGCTGGTGCCATTTCGATGTTGAGCGCTTCAATCTGTAACAATAGAAGAGGTATGTTAAAATATAGAAGGTTTATCACGTTGCCGACACTCACGGGAACTTATTTCAAAGATATGATCAGTAGCCTTAGCACGAAATACTATCGAATTCGTAATGTAAAGGTATCGACAGATCGGAGCATTGCGATTGGCGGGCTACACACGCACACAGGTTCACAAGAGGCGGACTGCCAATCACAATGCTCCGTTCTCTCAAAACCTTTACATTACGAATTCGATAGGAATTCATGCTAGTGCTACAGCGCGGTACGGCATGAACGTAATTTTGTCCCACGTACGCTGTGGTTTTCCCAAGCTGTTACAATATGGGACCCAATATTTTAAGAGTTTAGGAGAACCCTTTTTGAAGGGCAGTAGAAGGTTCTTCCAGGGTCGGCAGCGCGAATCTGACGCCTCTGGTGCTGCACACGTCAATAGCCACTTTCCATCAAATGCCGTTAGTCGGCCAACTAAATGTTATAAAAAAGATACAAAATACCCTATATGTTGTGTGAGTATAATCTGTCCCTGTACCGAATTCCAGCCATATCATGTTCAGCCATTGATCGTGATTAAATAACAAACATCCAAACATTCACACTTATACTCGTAATAGGATAGAATAGATGGATAGTATGATAGGATTCTTGAAAATGGCGACTGGTGTAATGAACATTCTAGTAAGCTATCCAAAATCGCAACTATAGCTTATAACTTCAACCACATACACTATACTACTAAGAATCCTTCACGTCCGAAACAAAACTGCGTTGATGAGGCTCCCTAACGAGAGGCATACGTAACGCGAAGGCTTTGAGGGCTCCGTGGGCTTTTGAAACCTTTTATGTAAGGTATTTAAGGGCGCGGTTGAAGTACCTAAATATTTTAAAAGGTTGTAAAGGGAATAGCAAATTAGTCCGTACTTAAAATGGTCGTTTGAATGAATTGTTTAATAAATTCCTTGGCATAAAATTCGTCGCTTTGCTGGTAAAATTAAATTAATTTGAGTTTAAAAGTTTGTTAGGCGTTTAAGGCATTTAGGTATTCAGAAATATGTTAATTAATTCAGTAGGCAACCGAGTAGTTGGGTGAATTAGCTGAGCAGTTGTTAATAAGATTACCATTTAGACGCAGACCTACTTTAGTACATAATTTTAGTTGAAGGGACTTCGTCAACCCACGAATCATTCGCTAAATATTTTCGATTTTAGTTGGGAACCTCGTCTAAGCTCCTACTTTAGTCGATATCCGGGACTGTTTTTCCATTTCACACGGTCTCGTGCATCATGATAAGTAGTAAACCCATAACATTGGAACGCATGTCATCCTTCACGACACCAAGCCAGCACTTATTAGGTATATCCCTCCTACAGAAGTCCGGCGGAGGCGGTGAGATATTTATTGCCGACTAGGCCAGGTGGTAACCGCAAAACATGGCCGCATCAGCGAAGGCGACTCTCCAGCATTTTGTCGTCAATGGAGGCTGTCCCTACAGGCATCTTAGTAAGTTATAAACTAATTACTTGTTAAATTTCAGTTCACCTAACTAAGTACTCAAATTACACCCAAATTTATGAAGCAATAAGGGTTAAATTCCTTTAATTTACGTTTTCATAAAGGTTAAAGGTCATTTCCTCCTTAAATTTATTAGTAACAGGAAGGCCCTTATTCAAATCTAACGAGGCCTTCAAAATTGAAATTGCGTTATGTTTTGAGCAGATTAAAGTCGTAAATTCAATGGAACGAGCTTTTACTTCAAGGAGCCTATATTTAAATTGTGGTTCGCTTTGAATAGGGCTTAATTGGTAGGTAAGTACTAGGTACTATTATTACTAGTACAGATCATAAATAGTCGTTTAATAATAAAAATTCTGTAGATAAATTAGAATTTCTGCTATCCGGAATGGATCCAGTTTACAGAAACCTTATAGAGTTACCCTGGATAACAATGCGATTTAAAAAATTACAAGCTGTGCAGCTGTGGAAAGCACAGCCTGCTGTGGTATTTTCAAGCGACTAGAATAGGTTCTTCAAGAAGGACATTGGAAGGTTTATACAGGGTCAGGAGCGCCAGCGCGAGTCATTTTGCATTAGGTAGACCGTGTGATTTTCTGCCACCTAAGTGGTATAAAAAATATACCATTCTTTCTGCTAGACTTTTCACAACTCAGTTAGGGTCAGCTTTCTATAATCATACCTATTCATGCATACAATTATCTGTGTGGTAACGGAGAAAGAATATCACCAACTCATCTCATCCCAAAGGTCTTGTAAGAGACGACAAACGGAAAATAAACAGACGATATTGCCTACTGCGAAAGATGGAAAACTCGAAACAAAACCCTTTACCAACCCATCTGGTCAGCGTGAAAACAGTAGGTCAAAGCCTTCTAACATTGGGAGAGCACTATGTCCAGCAGTGAACAACGATAGGCCAAATATTAAAGCATACAAAGGACCGCAGTAGCCTAGTGGTATGGGTAATGGACTGCTGAGACGAGGTCTCGGGTTCGACCCCAGGTTTACCCCACACCAATGACTGCGATGCTTTTCGAAGTTATGTGTGTATTTATCGCAGGTTTATAAGAGCCCGGTTAATAGCAATAGGCTCGCCATCTATTACATTGGGACCTAAATATAAACTGGCGAAATGTGGGTTCTAGCACCTCTGCCTACCCCTTCGGGGATATAAGCGTGACATTATAAAATAAAAAAAAAATAACACGCGGCTCCTGCGCCCTGCAGAGACGGTCTTGCATGTTTAAAATTAAAAGTATTAAGCACTAACTGTTACAAAATATCATTCAACAAACACACGTAATATTGTACAACCGTATATTGTGCAATCATCTATTTTGTCAGCTGTCACGTTTTATATGAAAAATATTATTGAAACGAAAGACAACATTCAGCCTTGCAGTCACTCAGCCATTTTAGTTATGCATTATTCACCTGCCAGACAGCTGAAGTGACGCGAGTCTGGGTATTTATTTAGATCAGAAGAGTTTCTTTCTTGCTACCACTGAGCAACTTTATGTACTTTATTCTTTTGTATTGATTAAACAAACCTAAGGGAAGGGGGAGGGGGCGTTATGTCGAAATCAAACCTTTTAAAACGTATGCCGTCTTGGGTATTTAGTTGCTGGAGGTGGGATAGCAGCCAACATATCCTTCGCACCCTGGCTAACACGAGGCAATCTCTTTCGATAGCCCTTGTTAGGTGTGGGGGCCACAGCGTCTCCATATAGCCCCTAGGTAAGGTGTCGCAGCCGCAGCCTACTTCTGCTAGGACGGAAGTCATTCTCCATGAGCGTAGGTATTCGACACCCGAGTCCTCCGCCCGCGGGCTGTGCAGGCCTGGAGTCTGGGTCGAAGCCGCTCCGCCGCCTCTTTCTCGAGCTTGCTCGTAGAAAGAAGCGGCATTAATATTATATACTGGTAGTTCTGCACTTGCAGAACAACTAGTAAACCTCGCAAGTAACGCTAACCACTTACCATCAGGTGGGCCGAGTGCTTGTCTGCCACATAAATTGTATAAAAGAATAGGTAGGTTTGAAGGTTTCTGAGAAAGACTCCCGTAATGGCAAGTTTTTTTGTCTTTTAACTTAAACAAAGTAGGTCTAATGTCGAGTTTGAATTGCCTGCATTTCCATAGTTAGTTCAGTAGTACAAAGGCCACCGTGGAAAGGTGACTCGTGAATACAAAACGACCTCTTGTAAATTTAAATTTACGAGAATAACTTTACATAGCAAATGCACAAACATTTCTTAGTATAAACGACTGTATTGAACTAAAAATTTAGACCGTATACGTGAGGACTAATTTAGAGACCGCGGTAGCCTAGTGGTATGGGTAATGGACTGCTGAGACGAGGTCTCGGGTTCGATCCCAGATTTACCATGTCACACACCAATGACTGCGATGCTTTTCGAAGTTATGTGTGTATTTATCGCAGGTTTATAAGTGCCCGGTTAATGGCAATAGGCTCGCCACCTATTACATTGGGACCTAAATATAAACTGGCGAAATGTGGGTGCTAGCACCTCTGCCTACCCCTTCGGGGATATAGGTGTGATATTATAAAAAAAAAGAAAATTTTAGTTCTTATAAGACTAGGTTTTAAAGTAAACCTATGTTTCACAATACAGTATTTGAATTTGTAAACCCTTCCGCGTCTCGAGGAGCACGTTAAGCTTTTAGTCCCGGATGCCATACAAACAGCTATGGCCGTCGTTACAGCTAATTTGAGCCCTGAAAACTGTTGGGTTTTGTTGGACGTTCACATAACTACAGAACTTCCATATCCCCAGTTGATTGTAGAAGTCAAATTTCAATCCCTTCATGGTATGCAATCCACTTTAATTATTTTGTTTTCATCTTAAAGCTGAAAATATAATATTTTGACTACAGATATGGGCGTTCACACATCTCTACTTACCCCTTCAAGGTTATACAGTTGTCTGGTTGTCATTACATACGGAGTATTAGGGGAACGCTCCCGAAAACGAAACAAAACTATATCTATTACTGACCATAGTGACCATTTTAACAATTTAATTTATAATTGGGCAATTTCTTTAAGTTCCTAAGCGGTTGGTGAGTCTTATCTCTGCCGCACCATTAAGTCCTGGAATTCCTTGCCGGCGCACATGTTTCCTCCTTCCTACAGTCCCGGGTCCTTTAAGCGGGGCATGAAAAAGCATCTGATGAGGCCGTTAAGCTGAGCGCCACCATTGTAGCACTGAACGTATTTGCAATGGTGACCCTCTTTTATGAGACTTTGCCTGCCTTGAGCTTAACATCAGGCGAGGTGAAGACAAATTGAGGTGCCACAAATTAAAAAAAAATGCTTTTTTTATTATTGATTGAATTATGCTAATAAAAGGGTTTAAATATAGTGAACTGTTACGTCACAGTTCTGAAACATTCAGTAATAGTCCGACTGCTACTTGGTACGGTAAAGTTTTAATGATGTTGCAAACATCAGATTGTTTAGTTTTGTACCGGACTTGATTGCTTATAGAGAAGCGTTTCTCAAATTATATTAAAACCAGGGAGGCTAACATAATCTCTAGAAGTATTATTTTTCTTACTTTGTGACTTTCATAGTGTGAATCCAATCGTCAGCGTACTAAGTCAAATCTAACCTACAAGATCTCACATTTTATTAAATAACAGTGATTGTTATAGGTTTCCAATGAAGCAAATAAATATATTTTAATACTTATTCATAATGTTTTTCAACCTATTACATTGGGACCTAAATATAAATATATAAAAAAACTGGCGGAATGTGGGTGCTAGCACCTCTGCCGGGTAGGCAGTGATGCTAGCTTCGGAGATATAGGCGTGATACTATAAAAAAAAAATGTTCGTATTGTTATTTTGTTCTTCTAAATACATATTTAGATTTTGCATAGAACTTGGCACTCATTTAAATCTATCTCCATTGTTTTTGCGGAGAGGCCAACACAAGCATAATTTTTGTGTTGAACTTGGCTCTATTTTTTTCATTTATGTTCTTTTTGGAATTAAATCTAACGAAAAACATGTATTTTTATTAAATCGCCTTTTGCGAAGAAATAAATATACATTCAGAAAATTTTAAGAGCTAAATGCGATGCTTCCGTTTAATTTTAATGTAACCTCGTAAAAAGATAGATACCTACCTAACAACCAGATGCGCAGATTTTTTATCATAAAATTAAACAATTTAATAAATGCGAAAATTAGCAGATGCACCGCACTTTCTTTGGACTGCAGAACAGGTGTGAATATGACGTAAATATAATCAGTGCCTATTTTTTATAAACCAAGTTGATAACTTTGCCAGAAATATATAATTGCAAAGACGTCAATGTTTGTACACGTCATAAGTCACCACGTAGTAACTATTCACGGACAATTTGAATTCGTTTTCGCGGTAATCTAGAAGTCTGTGAGTTCACTTCCGCTAGTAATATTAATATCTCATCATTCTCTGAACCTGTTCCCAACTCAGTTGGGGTCGGCTTTCCAGTCCATGCGGCTAAACTTCGATAGTTTACGTGAAGTGACTGCCATCTGACCTCCACAACCAATGATCCAATGACCAAGGGCGATATCGAACTTACAAGTTAGACAGCTTGGACTTTTGAGGGCTCCAACTACCCGTAACGACTGCCATAGATGTTAGTATGGCAACCGGGACCGACGGCTTAACGTGCTCTCCGAGGCACAACCAGACCAGTGCAACCAGTCATATTCATGCACACAACTTTTTGCACTGAGCGGGGATCGAACCCGCGCCCCGTGCTTAGCATTAATGTCTATGGTATCAATAGTCTCCCACTAAAAATAAAAATACTTTTTAACTTACAGAATACTAAAACAATCTAAGCCATATTCCACACATTCTAAATATCTATATTTGATTTATCTACGTCCATTTTAAAATTCAGGGCTATATAAACACCTCCATAATTTTTCATGCGGACGGTTCACTGAAATATTTATTTACTTGGTAAAAAATTCACAGACGGTACGCGAGGTTAGGTTGATGGAATATTTTTTGGTGAATAAGTGAGATTATTATTTCTTTTATATTTAGGTCGTTAGATATGATGAAAATTGATGTAGAAGTAGGCGTTACCTAGCGGGAATCTTCACGTAGGTAGTACACGACGGTATCTCCCGTCCGAAATGAGCTGTCCAACTGGGGAAGTACCTCCGCCTTACAGAAGACCGCGGTCATAATAACCATCGTGTTGTGTTCCCGCCGGTACGTAGGGTAGCCAGAGCTCACTATACCCCTCCTTCCCCTCCCCTTCTTAGCCTCCCCACCCCTTCCCAGCTCTCCCCCTTTCCCTTCAGGGTGGACACCCTTAGTGTTGCACACGTTCATAGGCCACGGTGGCCGCTTTCCATCAGGTGAGCCGTGTGCTTGTCTGCCACCTACGTAGTATAAAAAAAAAGAAGTCTATTAAAAAATAATTATGTATTGAGAGAGGGAATAAAAAAATTGAAAGCTAGCTGTTGATTGTCGCGTTGTACGACTCTACTTGATTCTCTATTACCCTTTCTGTACTACTTCTCCTTGTTGTCATGACAACGGAAATAGTTAGCGATATTAGTGCCAATGTATAGAAATCTAGCGGTTCTATTGAGACTTATGATTATTGCTCCGCTCCCTTAGATGACAGCATGATTATATAGACTATGTTACTCCTAGATATTGTAGTTTTTATAGGTGAAAGAGTTATTGAAATCGGTCCAGTAGTTTCGGAGCCTATTCGTTACAAACAAACAAACAAAAAAAATTGTCATAGAAATGAATGCAAACCTGACCCCTCAAAGCAAGTAAAAAGACTTTTTACGGAAGGATATATGATTTCGTATGTGCAATATTCCACAAGTGCTTAGTCTATAGACAAACACTGTATTTAACCCGACAAACATCGCTATACCTTTTCACAGTAATGTACCTACACACCGTATACTGAAATATTAATATACCCTCGAAAATTCAGCGGGCCGCATACAGCGGTCAGGAAATAGGATAACAATCGTCCCCTGTTCCGTCCACAATGTTATAGAGATCATATTATGAAGAGGAATTATTTCCAGGCTGTACGTCGAAATATGTATTTTTTGCACTCGACTGCATTTTCCAACGTTGTAGAATGAAGCAAATAAAAGAAATACCGGCCTGGCGAGTCGGACGCACGGTTCACCTTTTATCTACCTCCCCCCTATTACCTTTAGAATCAATGAATCAAAGTATCAATTTGTTATTACCATAAAGTTATACTTAAATGAACAAAGTGTGCGAGTAACATACGTATCTTTACACAAAACGTAGGCGTGAGAAAACTGAGAAAGTGAAAGAGTATATGAACCGTGTATGCAGTGACGTCAATGTATCACTACATAGTATAAAACAAAGTCGCGTTCTCTGTCCCTATGTCCTTATGTCACTTTGTATGCTTAAGTCTTTAAAACAACGCAACGGATTTTGATGCGGTTTTTTTCATTAGATAGAGTGGTTAAAGAGGAAGGTTTATATGTAATAACATCATGCTGCGACCAACAAGAGCGCAGCAAAAATGAAAAATGTTGCAAAAACGGGGTGACGCAGACGAAGTTGGGCGGGTCAGCAAGTATACAATAAACAATATTATTACAGTCAATCTATATCGCGGTACTAATCTGCTGCTGCGGTCTGCGGTCAGCTACAGAATCATATCTTAATAATATATAGATAGAGACAATGCAACAAAATAAGCTAAATGAAAGCTTGTTAACTATTTACCTTTCACTGTAGGGCCTCTATCAGTCCTGACGCCACTATATGATAAACTTAAGGCCTAGAAAGTCTGTATGATAGCTGCGAGATGACTAACTAACGTACTTGGAATGTTAGTAATACATAGGTACCGTTATAAAGTCTAGATTTACTGAGGAGTGTGACTAATTCTATGATATCATAGCTTTCCTGTGTTTATGAATTTCGGGACTTCACGCGATCTATTTTTGAACACTTACTTTTGTCGACAGTCGTCAGTCGACAGACAGACAGTCGATAGTCAAGTCGTGACCACGGGTGTTGCAACGCACCCGAAACGTCGACAAAAGTAAGAGTTCAAAAATAGATCGCGTGAAGTCCCGAAATTCATAAACACTATGAGTAAACGCCGCGATAGTTTAAAAGTAACACAAAACCTCTCTAGTGAGCTCTGGCTACCCTACTCACCACTGAAAACACAACACAAGGCTATTAAACGGTGATATTCTGTTCTATCTTATTATTTCCGTCTGAGATTTAAATCTACAGGAACTAGCTCGCCGCTATACAAAAATCTCATAATCCTTCCTTATCTACAAGTAGAATGACCAAGGTCGCAGCCTACGCGTTGCATTACATATTCGGCCTTAAACAGCCCACGCTGGATCACAAAGTCGCATTCAAAAAGTGCCTGAACCCGCTAAGCTAGCTTTCAGAATTAATTAAAGAGAACTAGGGTTATCAAATTCCCTCCGGCCACCATGGCAACTGAGTTTGACTTTAGTTTTTATCCTCACAGGGAAGCCCGTGGATCAAACTTTTTTTTCATTGGTATATTGGTTTTTCTGGGAGTGATTGGCGTCTGACCTTCTAACCTCGTCCATTATTTAACTGGTGCGACGACTTGAATTGAAGGTGAGGATATCTCGTCGCGACAGTGGCGCAAAGTGCGCCTCCCCATATATGGCTAGATGGGGACTCCATGACTCCCATATAGGGGAAGTAGAGTAAACTCAAAAATTTTACTTTTCTTAGATAGCAATGCTGTAATTTTTATTCGAATAAGTTAATAGCATTTATTTCTATTACTTTAACTTAATCTGTACTAGTAAGTGTAATACAATAATGTGGGACTTCATTCGGCCCAGTCCTTTAGTTTCTTCCTGCTTCGTAGGTACTTATATATTTTTATAAGCACCATTGTTTGTTAGTCTATTGTCATAGTTTAATATCTCTCAAAATTCTATTGTAATAATTGATAAATAGAGCAACTATAGAACTCCCAAATATACGAAAATAATAGCGTTATTTACCCGCATATTAAACAATCGGCTATTGTAATCGAACCTTATAATGCGGGTTATTGACATTCCTCTAGTAATCTTTTTGAGTTTTTAGTCAGCGATAGTGCTGGTTCGAACCTATATGATACATTGTCTCTTGACACCAGCAGGGCCTGTACTCTACTTTAGTAGAATAAGAGAAAAAAAAAGAATACTTTGTTATTCATCTATTTAATATGTTTTGATGTTGTGTTAAAACGAACCCGCACCTCATGTGTCTGTCTGGCAAGCTCGTTCGTGACACTCCCATGGTCTGCGGGCGCGGGGGATGAAAGACAGCGGGGGGAGTAAGAGACGAGCGCGGGGTGGAGGCTGGCTCTCAGAGCCGTCATTCAGTTGCGCGTCGTCGCTGTTGTCATCTATGTCATCGATAATTACGTCCCCCACCACCCGTGCGGACCATGGGAGTGTCACCAACGAATTTGTCAGGCTATAGTAACCGCGATCACAACTACCACGCCACAGATCCTATAACTTTAGATTTAGCTTCTGCAAATTTTATGGAAGTGATTGCCATCTGACCGCCAAACTCCCAAGGAGTAAAGCCTGCACCGAGTCTTTCATCAGTCATCAGGTGTAATATCCTGCAGGTGTGGATATCTCCCCAGGTGGAGTTACACACATCTACATAAGTAATCAACACATAACATAAACTCACGCCTTTATCCCCGAAGGGGTAGGCAGAGGTGCTAGCACCCACATTTCGCCAGTTTATGTTTAGGTCTCAATGTAATAGGTGGCGAGTCTATTGGCATTATCCGGGCACTTATAAACCTGCTATAAATACACACATAACTTCGAAAAGCATTGGTGTGTGCCACAGAGAAACTTGAGATCGAACCCGAGACCTGGTCTAAGCAGTTAATTACCCATACTACTAGGCTACCGCGGCTTTTTAGACATCAATAGTATTCATATTTCTTTTTATTGTGACAAACACGTTCGCACATCTCTCCCTCGTTTACATACAGATATTGCATTACAAAATTACGAGTTTGTGGCACGCCTACACTACGAATAGCATGGAAGATGGAACTTAGGGTTGTCACTACGTTTAGCTGATTCCGAAATAGGGTTAATGACAAGGACTATACCACTTAGAGAAGTAAGACAAATTAAGTAAATCAAATTAAGACCAAGTTTTTAACTTTTTGATCTATGTTAATTTAAAAACTTGATTTTGTAAAAAACTAAGCACAGACCGATAAATGCAATATTGGTGTGGTTTCATATGCACTATTGGCTAGCATCATCAATGCTGCAAATGAAACTAATCTCTTGCGCTCCATGCATTTGCACTACGCGCGAAGAAGCCATGACCTCACTTTTTTCTAACGATTTTGTATAGACCGTTTTACTGCGACTGAAAAAGGCAACGACTACAAGAATTGATGAAAAGTGGGTGTTAATTCACCTCTGCCTACCCCGGAGGCCTCATATGTAAATTCTATAACATGCAGTAAAATAAATAGGTAATTGATTCCTAAAATTGCTGTGAGGAATATTAGGCGCGTTGCTGACAGCTCTTTTTTTACTTGTTTAAGATTTAGATACAACTAACAAAGGCACAAATTATATCAAATCATAATACCTGTTAGTAACTAGAAAAGGAAATAAGAAACTGCTAAATTACACAGTTAAAATAAAAAACTTGCAGAGTGAGAAATGAAAAAGGTATTAATAACTTTTTAATTTCTCACTCTGCAAGTGACAACCATACAAGTTCTGAAATAAACAGAGTTTTACTTTAGCGATATAAATATAATTCGATGTACTCGAAAACACATTAATCGACCCCCCACGGAGCAACATGGCGAAATAATACTGTCTATTCATAACATAAGTGACATAACATCTTTTCATAAGTGACATAAAAACCTATTTGAAACCACTAAGCGTTGAAGAACAGCAGAACTCAAGGGGGGCCAACAATACACGCAGGTAGGACACGACGGTATCTCCCGTCCGAAATGAACTGTCGAACTGGGGAAGTACCTCCGCCCTACAGAAGACCGCGGTCATAATAACCATCGTGTTGTGTTCCCGCCGGTAAGTAGGGTAGCCAGAGCTCACTGTACCCCTCCTTCCCCTCCCCTTCCTAGCCTCCCCACCCCTTCCCAGCTCTCCACCTTTCCCTTCAGGGTGGGCAGCGCGTATGTGACACCCTTAGTGTGGCACACGTTCATAGGCCACGGTGGCCGCGGTGGCCGTTTTCCATCAGGTGGGCCGTGTGCTTGTCTGCCACCTACGTAGTATAAAAAAAAAACAAAATTCAAAACCGTTTGTTTAACTTTTCACGGTAGACCGGTGAGGGTCGATCAGATCGATGACTTTTCATAGTAAGGTCAGGGACCTAACCACCACAGCTTAAAAGTAACACTATTTCAATCTTACTTTACTTTCATAGACAATCACACAGCCAACCTGATAGACAATGAATAGGGGGTGATTACAGCGGGCCTGGGGTGGAGCCGCCTGTCACCCCAGTAGAAGCAGACCGCAGCGGTTGCGCAAAGTGCGCCTTGCCATATGCGCTAGATGGGGTCAACATGGTTCCCACATTAGGGAAAGGGGGTTGTCTTGAAGAGATGTCCCAGGGGCTGCCGGTGTGCGAGAGATATGTCTTGTATAATCTCACCTCTGGCAATCAAAGACCCATAGACGGCGTGCGTTTAAGTTGGTTTGAATATACTACATAATCACCTCCATCGGCTTTGGCAATAAAAAAGAATAAATAGAGGGGACAGGACAGGAACCTTCTAATAATACCTGGTGAGCATCTTCTTCGGCTAGCGGGTGAGTTTGGCGGTTTGACCACACACGGTGGAAATATCGCAGAGTTCCAGAAAAGCAAAGATACGTCAATCTCAAGAGTTACAAAGTAATCACGGATTTCGTCTATTTTTAGCTAGCAGTATAACATTATAATATCGTACAACTAATCATGCGCGGTGGATAAAATCCCCCACCGCGCGATGTTTTGATACATAGCAACTATGATTGTTTTGGTGTAACCTCAATATCCTCGAATATCGAATATTTTCGTAGCAAAAAATTTCGGCTGTTCTCATACAATCCAAAACTTAGGACCCTCAGACAATAATTTCATACAACCTCATTTTGAGTACGTCTTCGACCCTTCGTACGTGTTAGACCCCCAAAAAATATGTGTTCGATATCTATCGGATATTTGTCGGTGCCGGTTGTTAGACAAACACCTATGGCAGTCGTTACTAGTATTTGGAGCTCTAAAATGTCCAACAACTGGTCTTTCTGCAGTACTTCGATTTCGGACGTCGGAGGTCGCAGAATGACCTCCGTCCTCCATGAGCGCGGGCCTGGGGGTGACGGGTGGAGCCGCCTGTCACTCTAGCAGAAGCAGGCCGCGGCGGCGGCGCAAAATGCGCCTCCCCATACTCGGGGGCTTGTTGGGGACACCGTGGTCCCTACACCCGACGGGGGTCATCTCGAAGAGAAGGCCCCGAGTCTGCCGGGGTGCGAGGGATATGTTGGCTACAACCTCACCTCCGGCAACTGAAGACCCAAAGACGGCGTGCGTTTTAGTCGGTTCGAGTCCGACATAACCTTCCCAACCGGCTCCGGTGGGGAGGTATCCGTGGGGATTTTTGGCACGATAAAAAAAAAAAGTACTTCGATTTTGCCTTCGTGGTGAAAGCTAGATGGCAACCGCTTCACGAAAAATATCAAAGTTCAGCCGAAACGCAGTTAGACTAGAAGAAAATGCGGACCACGGATTCTTAGGTAACAGCTTCGGATGCGACCGGGATTAACGCACGGATGATGATAGTCATGATTACGTATTTAGGTCATAGTTTAAACTACCGCAAATATTAATATCACACAATAGTGAGTAAAACAAAGCCTAGCCGAGCCGTTGCGAGGGACGTTCATTTCCCGTTTGAGGTCAGTTCTGAGTCAAACTTTAATTGTCTGTTTATAGAACGACGGGGAGAAGGGAAAGGATTATCTGCAGTTAATTTTAACTTATATTTATCATTGTCATCGAGAAATTCAGAGATTATACTTCGAAGCTGGGTTTCGATCTCTCGAAGCTTCTAGTAATGTCACCACTACTTTTCTGAGGCAACTATCATTCGTCATTGTCAGCATCATCAAAAATCATCCCAACTAGATTATAGTGATTAAAGTGTTTTAATTTAATATTTTATTTTTATTTTTATTTTTATAAAATTGGTACAGAAACAGACATCAGATTGATGACACTATGACTATGATTTTACAAAATATATAGCATTTTAAACCTGAAGTCCACTTACATCTGCACACAGCATTTCTGTTGACTTCAGTGCCAGTTTAACTATTACTTAGCTATATAAGCTAATATAAGTAAATTATGACTAATCAAAAAACAAATCAAATGACAAAATAAATAAACAGAAAAAAAAAAACAGTCCTTATTCTAGCTGAAGGCCTTCACCACGCAAAAACCTTTTAAATTCAGTAAAACCATTGTGAAATATATCCACACGAGAGCATACAGAATTATAGTACCTACACATTCGAGCGAGCGGATCATTCTGGGAAACATTGTTGTTACTCGAAGGTATTGTGAATAATTGTGGGATACGCACAGAACGCGTTGGTATCTTGATGTGTAATTTGTTTAGCAGATAACTGTCTAGTGAACCATTCGCTATTCTGTGCAGAGTGCACAGGTCACTCATCCACCTCCTCCTCTCAAGACTCATAATCTGAAAGTGTTCAAGTCGCTGCTCATACAGATTTATTTTGCGCCTGAGACCATATTTTGAACATAAAGATCTAACAAACCGTCTTTGTATAGATTCTAATCTATCTGTATGTGTATTGTATATCGGGGCCCATATAGCTGAGCAGTACTCGACTATGGTTCTTACGAGGGAGTTGTATAATACTATCAAGGACTCGGCCTGTCTGAACGGTCGGGAGATTCTGAGAATAAAAGACAACATACGATTAGCTCTGCTACAGATATGATCATAGTGAGGTCTGAATGACATCTCAGAATCGAATATTACTCCCAAGTCGCGAATCACCTTAACTCTATCTAGGAGATCCCCCTGCACATTATAATTATATTTGATAGGAGTCCTACTTTTAGTAAATGTGATAATCTGACACTTCTTAATATTTAGGGCCATAGAATTTTCATCACACCAATTAGAAATAATGTTGATATCTGATTGAAGGGCCTCACAATCACGATCATCCAATATACGTCTGAAGATTTTAATATCGTCTGCATATGCCAGACATTCACTTTTATATAAATAAAAATGACTCACTATTATATAAATAAAAATGAATCGCGAAATATGTTGCTAAGCGCAAAACTTATTCGTGTAATTTTATTTCTTATATTTATTCCTTGAACTCTAAGGAATGTTTTTTATGGAACAGCAGGAACGGGATCAGCATTCCACGCGGGCGGAGCCGCGGGCAACAGCTAGTACAAAATAAAATAAGATTTAACATAAGGGACGGAAAAATACTAAGCAGTGACCATGCCATTAAATCACTTTATAGAAATAAAAATTATTCCATTCGGGCAGAACCGCAGGCGAAAACTAGTAAAATATAAAAAAAGCTTGCTCCACAAAACTAAGAACTGATGTACACCACCATTTATAACTGATCTCACTGTTAACTATGCGTACACATTCTTGTCTGGTAAATTACTTCCCAGAAAAGAAATAAAGAAACCACATCACAATTTTAACCTTAATACCGAACATATACATCACAATTTTGATCGTACATTCCATAACATATCAAATAATGTATTTTGAACTTTATTTTTAGACAATTAAAGTTGAAATTCGCTTCTACACGTTAATAAGACAGTAGAAATAGCCACATGGTTGTCATGTGTAAGTAACATGGTGTGAGAATAATAACATCAACATATTGCAATGATTAATTATGTTAGAGTTAAGTTTAGTTACGGGTTAATCAACTTCAAGAACCGTCCGTGTTGTTTTGGACACTTCAGAATGACTTCACTTTGCCTGATGGTATTCGGAGATGATCCACCCGCTACACATGTGAGCCACTCCATCCAGATCGCTTGATGGTAAACTGAAGACCCAAGTCTCATGAAAGAGGACCCCTACAGACACCAACAACGATATAATGGTGGTCCTCAGCTTTATAGCCCCATCAAATGCTTTTCCACCCCGCTTAAAGGACCCGGGACTGTAGGAAGAAGGAAACACGTGTGCTGGTAAGGAATTCCAAAACATTATGTTGTGACAAAGAATAGGTTCTTGATGGAATCGTTTACATAGTATACGGGTGACATCTAAGTCCTACACGAGATATCTTACGTATAATAACTTTCTTGCAGAACCCCATATTGTAATTTCTTAGGAAAAACGCAGACGGGAGTTCATTCCACAGCTTGAGCCTTTCATACCGCACAGTGCGCACCATTTCCGCTCGTAATGTGTGAGTCTGAACTCCCTCCCAATGTTGAGCGGTGTATGACAGAAAGGCGTGCGCATCATGTCGAACAATTCATCTGAACACACACACACAGTGCGGTAAAGTCACTGACAGTGAAACCTCATCCGTTAATCAGCAAATATACGATCTTTCGGGTGGGGTTGATTCGGGCCCCAATAGATGTTAGTAGGCCTCCAAAAACGCCCTAAACGTGTGGTACGGGTACAGATATAAAACTAACAAACAAACCACAAAAATGTCTGAATCACACAAGTAATTATCCCAATACCACTACATTCGTCTTGTCGTAATTACCTAACTAGGCAATTACTTAAAACATTAAAATTCATTACAATGTAAACATACCTACTTACATGAATTCTAACTATAAATATACTCATACGAGTTATATATATGTGTAAATATATACATATATGTACATAGATTACTAAAACTAATTACATATATAAACATTATGCATGTGTCCAACAAGATACCGCCCAGATAAAGTCGAGGAAAAATAAAATTATTACAATTTAAAATAACAAAATGTAATTTAATAATAGCCGTACACGTTCAAGTTTAACTGCGCAAGTCTAGGCTTGCGCACGTAATATACCCACGGACTCCTTCATTACCGCAAAACCGAATTTAAAAACACAGTGGCATTGGAAACAATAACGTCACTGCATATATCAATTACTGTCAAAGTTGATAATGATTTATAAAAAACCGTTTCACGGTTCGTATATTCTGTCTCTTTCTCATATTGGTTTTGTGTAAAGATGCGTATGTCATTCGCACACTTTGTTTCTGTAAGGATAACTGCATCACTACATACTTAGTATAAAACAAAGTCGTTTTCTCTATCCCTATATCCCTATTTGCAGACCACCTCCAACCGGTCGGATTGGAAGTCGATGGGGGAGGCCTATGTTCAGCAGTGGTCATCTTGTGGCTGAAATGATGATATTCCTATGTATGCTTAAATCTATAAAACTACGTAACGGATTTTGATGCGGTTTTCATAATAGATAGAGTGATTGAAGAGGAAGGATCATATGTATATAACATCATGGTACTACCAGCTGGTGCGAAGCAAAAGTGAAAAATGTTGCAAAAACGGGGTGACGCAGACGAAGCTGCGTGGGTCAGCTAGTGATGATATAAACTTACCATCCATTAGTAACCTTGAGTATTCCATTCCAATTGACCTTGTTTACTCTATTCCCTTTTGTTCTTAACCGTTGTCTGCACGATAGCCATAAAAATATAGTATTACCCAAGCCATAAAAATATAGACTATGGCTATAACTCTGAAGGAAATAAATAAGCCTATGTTGCTCTTATTTCAGATAACCGTTTTGGCATTGACTTCGTCTGAAAATTGTAAACGTTTAGGGGCTTGAGAAGAACACGGTCACATATTGGAAACTTTGGGCTGCAAGCCAATGCAAATGCTAACTAACGAACGTGGCTCTGACGTGGACTTTCCACTCAGTCAGTTAAAGTTATTCGGTTTTCCTGGTTCAACTTTACTTAAGTGAACCTCCGTGGAAAAGTGTCCTCAAAAGTGTTTTTGGGGTTTTTTTGAGGGTAGCACGGGGTGGACAACAGTGGGGGACGAGCTCAAATGTACCAATCATAGATTATATGAAAACAAACATCGCAAGATCCAGACCAGACCATCCAAGACCAGTCAGCAGACAGTACAAACGCTGATGGATATGAAGGTTTAGTTCTGGTTATTCTTTCTGGGTTGAGGAATTTCACGGCAATCGCTTCCATGAAAACAGCTTTAGTCAAATAGTGAAAACCTCAGGAACGATCTAAAAATAAGAGAGGTCGATGAAAAGATATCATCCCGGGAATAAGTTCCTATCGGTCGCGGGAAGAATAGAGTAAGTAACTCAGGCAAGCGGAGTCGTGGATAAATCTCGTTATAAATAACACAACCGTATACAAGTTGACAGCTGTCATGTCAATACCTGATTGATTAATGGTGTCAACTTGACATTAAATCACTTGTCTTTATTACTGCAGCATAAATTAACGCAACGGTGACAAGATAAGGTGATATTTTTAACACAACTTATGCTTTGGGGTAGGCAGAGGTGAATTAACACCCACATTTCACCAATTATTGTTTCGGCCCCACTGAAGAACTACAAAAATAATATATTTATTTTTACTGTTGATTGATGGCACTTGGTGGAATTTGTTGTTACACATATTGAGAACTCACTTGTACTTTTCCACAGTATTTTTATTTTTTAATAGACCTGACCGGTTTCGCCTTACGGCATCCTCAAAGGTTTTTGTCCGCAGTACCTGTAGCTACTGAATTCCCCAAGCCGCAGCTGATTACGTCACCAGATGTCCCCGGATCTGCGGGGGTGCGAGAGATATGTCTTGTATAAACTCACCTCCGGCACTCGAAGACCCAAAGACGGCGTGGATTTTAGAACTTTGGTGGGGGCGGTATAACCTGACCGGTTTCGCCTTACGGCATCCTCAAAGGTTTTTGTCCTTTGAGGATACCGTAAGGCGAAACCGGTCAGGTCTATTAAAAAATAAAAATACTGTGGAAAAGTACAAGTGAGTTCTCAATATGTGTAATATATTTATATTTCGATGTATTTCAGTTTTACGTCAAATAATACAAAACTTTTTTTTTAAGTCGGTCAAAAAATAAGTCGCGTGGTTCCCGGTAGAGTAGAATCTGGGCCACCCTATGTCTTCCCATGCGGTGTCGTACATAATGCTCACGGATACCGCCCCCACCAAAGTTCTAAAATCCACGCCGTCTTTGGGTCTTTGAGTGCCGGAGGTGAGTTTATACAAGACATATCTCTCGCACCCCCGCAGATCCGGGGACATCTGGTGACGTAATCAGCTGCGGCTTGGGGAATTCGGTAGCTACAGGTACTGCGGCACGGGTATGCGACGTTGCATATGTGGCGATACCACATGTACCCAGCGCCATCTAGCGACAGCAAGAGTAACTACTACGTCACTACGGATCCTGCATCGCGAAAATGAAGTTCTCGCGCTAGTACAATATATATACAACAACCCAACAACAACCGTTGGGCCGCGGCCCGCCAGGCGCGATCACCTTGCCTGGTCGGAGGATCCTCCCTTTGTGTTGGAGAGACATCACATCCCGTCCCTCCACACATAGAACTTCATATAAAGAATTCAGAATGAATACGAATTCCGAATGAGAAGTCTGCGTACACCTTCATAATAAGCCTATTAATTAACGGTCTACCATAATAGTCAATTTCCTAAAATCACAAATTAGAAGCCCACTTACCTCCATTAAGATGAAGTATAAACACAACATCTCTCCGGCATCTGATTGTTCCCGAGATCAAACACCGTGTAATATGTCTATATATAGCTGTAATATTGAATGCAAGCGGTAGGGTAACCACGTTACCGATTTTTGGATAGATTTCCTGAATAAGACGGCGTTCCCTAGTGCGGTCGTGGACGTAATTTAATTTACTCTATGCCTTATGGTTTAAAAGTCATTCTTTATACCACTTAGGTGGCAGAAAAACACGAAGCCCACCTTATAGAAAGTGGTTACCGTGGCCTATGGACATTTGCAACACGAGGGGCGTCACATTCTTGCTGCCGACCATATAGAGAAGTGAGGGAAGGGGGAGTAGAGAAGTTTAAAAGAGTCTCGGTACTGTCAGTGCAGAAGACAAAGAAGGGTCTCTCGATCTTCCCATTGACAACACAAAATCTCTCCAGTGTGCTCTGACTATCCTACTCACCGCCGGATACACAACACAAGGTTATTATTAGTTATTTTGCGACTATTAACATATAAATGCCAAAAGAAGAATTTGGTTTGGTAATATGCTATTACTATTTTAGTTATTGTATGCATAAATTGTATTGCATGTAGAAAAGTAATCTTATAAATAAGACCTGGTATTATTACCAGGATCACCCATTACTTATATTTTTATAAAAATTACCAATTATTAAGCATTTAAATGATTAATTAGATTTAAAATTATCAACTATGTTAACTCACCGAGTTGTCCGCTGTGTATATTCAGCACAACCTGTGAAAAAAGAAAATCACCATTAAAATAAGTAAAATATTTAATAGAAAGAAATAGAAGTAGTTAACATACAAATAAAATTCAAGCACTGTATATCTATTTCGGTCTGACAACGTCGATAATATTTTGTGGGAAAAAAAACGTTGCACATTACATACAATATATATATAATATATTCTATCACTTTCTCACGCATATGTATTGTACGTATGTCACTCGCACACTTTGTTCCTGGCTCCTGGCGGTCCGGGTGAATACAGTCCACACAATCATGTGCATCATGGCAACCCTACTCGACCCACATACGTCCGTCTGTTCCTGGTACAATGATAAATTCATCACGCGGCGGAAACTATCTGTCTTGTGAGTGGAATGGGAATAGCATTGCTTCCTTACTTTACTCATATTTAAACCTATGCTTGATTTAGTAGTGCCATAAAGTGTAGACTTTTAAAAGTTTATGGACATTTTTGGCACTTGTCAGGTGAGACCATGTTTTGCTGTAACGCCTGGTTATGTTGGTGGCAAATGTGTAGCCGTGCCTTACGCCATACCGTTATAGGAGGGGGAGACCCATACAATGAAATAAATAAAAAATGCTCCCTTAAATCCCTAATATATCTATCTCAATTCTGCAAACTGTGTTTAAAAACAACAGTTTAACTTTTACAACACTACGTCTACGTGAGCACGTGACATTTCCCCAAGTGTCCTGAACCGAAAATTCGATACGTGTCACACCCCTACTCAGGGCTAACTTTCGAGTTTTTGCTTTTATGACCGCTTATATTTATGATTAGAAAGTTGTTCTTCATGAGATAGCAAACATAAAACTTCCAGAAGCGCCAGGTTGACGTCGATAAAAATATGGTTGAAGAAGTATTGGTAGAGAAAAGATGAATGAGGAAGTGGTTCTATAAGGGTACCGTTTTCTTCCTTTAGAGGTGTGGAACCATAAAAAAGAAATTCGGTTGACAAAGTCAGGACCACCCATATCACTTTCTTGTTTGAAAGACAAAAAGCATGAAAAATATTCCTAATTCTTAACATCAGGGTTGTTAACCAAATTCCTCCACACGAGTAAGAACGCAATACATAGCAGCGTCGAGGGGTCCGTTCCCAATAACCCGATTCCTGCCGGCTTTTCAAGGCGTCACATGGTACATGACAAACTAGATCTTCTAGACTTCACTTTTGAAATGTTTATCCCTTCGCCACTGAAACCCTTGGTAGGATCTAAGGAGGTTCAGTCACGTATACAGAACTCTTGAACTCTCTTCTCCTAATTATCCCTGATTGTTAACAAGCCAGGAATATTAACCTTGGAATTCTCGCTCGATGGAGACCCAGTAACAAGGTGTATTTTATTTATGAGTTTGGTAAATATTCCTGTAGCAAAAATAGAATATTCAAAGAATATTCCTGTAGGAAAGATAATATTGACACTGTTTTAACCAAAATAAGTAGGTACTTAGCAGTGTATTTATATGGGATATTTCATTATTTTTTTTATAATATCACGCCTGTATCCTCGAAGGGGTAGGCAGAGGTGCTAGCACTCACCTTTCGCCTTTTTTTATATTTAGGCCCCAATGTAATAGGTGGCGAGCCTTTTGCCATTAACCGGGTACTTATAAACATAACTTCGAAAAGCATCGAAAAGTCATTGGTGTGTGCCATGGTAAAACCTGGGATCTAATCCGAGATCTCGTCTCAGCAATCCATTACCCATACCATTAGGCTACCGCGGTTGTCTAGGTCATTTCGTCTCTGGATCCCAAATTGTCCATTCCCCCACTCTCCCTTCATCCATCCTCTGTACGCGTCCGAGTCACCTAAGCATCCCTTTCTCTATCTTGATCACTACACCTTCTACCATGCTACGTTTCCTTCATCAACATCCACTGAACCTTTTCCCTATTCAGTTGGAGTCAGTTTTACAGTAACAGTGACGCAACTGCCATTAGACCTCCACAAATAATTGGCGATATCGAAGTTCTGTAACCTAGTTGGACTACAATACAACTATCTCTTATCACGGCAAAAAATTAAGTTCCCTAGCGCCAGGAAATAAATATTGATCAGTAAATCCACAATCAAGTCACGTCTCTCGTTTCACGTCCCAAGATTATCTACAAAATAAAATGGAAATATATATTAACTTTTTGTTGGTTCAGCAAAAACTTTCAGACGTGGCTTCCAAAGGCGTTTTTTAATATTTTTTATTACGCCATTATTTTATATAACACTAGCTGTTGCCCACGGCTCCGCACGCGTGGATGTCGATTATCGCGTTGTACGACTCTACTTGATTCTCTACTTGCCCCTATATACTACTTTAGCTTGCTATCGATAGTAGCGCCAATGTATAGAAAAAATTACTGGATCGATTTAGATTTACGATTATTACTCCGCTCCCTTGGATGGTAGCGTGATGATATATAGCCTATGATCATAAACTCACGCCTATATCCCCGAAGGGGTAGGCAGATATGCTAGCACCCACTTTCGCCAGTTTATGTTTAGGTCCCAATGTAAAACGTGGCGAGCCTACTGCCATTAACACGGCACTTATAAACCTGCGATAAATACACACATGACTTCGAAAAGCATCGAAAAGTCATTGGTGTGTGGCATGGTAAACCTGGGATCGAACCCGAGACCTCGTCTCAGCAGTCCATTACCCATACCACTAGGCTTTTTATAAAAACCATATTCGATATTCCTATTACACTTATTCAATTAGCAAACGTCAATCCGAACAGAAAACTTTACCGGCCATAACTTTGAATGTAACAATAGAGTTGTACCAACTAGTAAATAAATCAATACTCCGGCATCTAGTTAGTCGAACGAGTGAGAACAATGTTGCCAGCCTTCAAATGGAATAATAAATAGTTAAAGTTTGTAACTACTGTCTTGTATAGATATTTGAACAACACTTATAAATTCGTTCTGGCTTATGCGCGTACATTTTCGTGCAAATAAGCTAATTACGTGCAATCACTACACAGTATTTGTATTTATAAAACAAAGTCGCGTTCTGTCCCCATTTTTCATGTCCTTATGTCCCTTTGTATGCTTAAATCTTTAAAACTACACAACGTAATTTGATGCGGTTTATTTGAATAGATAGAATGGTTGAACAGGAAGGTTTATATGTATCAAACATCATGCTACGACCAACAGGTGCAAGGTGACAAGCAGGAATGAAAAATGTTGCAAAAACGGGGTGACGCAGACGAAGTTGCGCGGGTCAGTAGATTTTATTTCTTAATTATAATAAATTATATAGTCGTGACGTCAGCGTTACGTAACACTAGTTCCATGATTTTCGTCCATCCAAAATTGTATATGAAAATTGCCTAACGCACCAACAGAAGTTTTCACTTCTAAAATCAAAAAAAAATGCTGGTATACCTACTTAATTTTAGCACTACCCACATATGACAGATGGTTTACAATTGGAATGTTCATTTCTGTCAATGTGAACCTCTGAGAATACCGCAAGGCGATTAGGTACAATAAAAAATATCGTGGAGAAGTATAAGTGTGTTATCAATAATGTATAACAAAGTACCACAATCCGCTAATCGCTGCCAACATAACCACAGCTTTGGAACAGAAAAATGTCCAATATTTACGAAACAAGTGAAAGAAACTGGGACACCCAGCTTTTAGCGGATGACAATGTGTATGTTTCTGATACATATCGGGATGTTCCATTCAAGAAGCGAATGTCGGGATTAATCAGGACAACGGAGGGAGCGTTTGTTTGTTCCGGTATGTGGTAAATACGCCTGTAACCGGCAACGGGATGCTAGATATAGATTATAGTGGAAACATGTATTATTGTGATGTTTAAAGTTACAGATTTTATCTATGTAGATGGGATTGTATTTAAAAATTGACTTCAACAGTATACACTAATTTGATAAAAAAAAAAACATTTTTGAGTATGTTTGTAATGAATGGATTCAAAAACTACTGTGTCAAAAATACTTTCACCATTAAAAAGCTACATTTATCCTGAGTAACATAGGCTATATTACACTGCGCGATAACCAACATCCATCCGGGCGAAACCTCAGGAAACAGAAAATAAAGAGTTTCGATTGGTTTCGGAATTATAAAATTTAAATTGAATCGCAAATATCAACACCCATGACAGTATTCTCTGAGATGATGATGGGATGTTGACATATTCCAATTTAAATTGCGCATTAGTACACTAATAGTACTTGTGGCAAAAAATCTCGTCAACGCAACGCCTACGCAGAGGTCCAATGCGTGTTTTGCGTTAAGCGTTGACTCAAAGATTTAGATTAGATTAACTCTGTATGATATAATATAAGCTAATGTTATCAAAGACAAAACGAACTGGAAAATAAACCAAAAATAAAATTTCCCTTTTTTATATTAGAAAGACACAAGGAAGCGCAGAGAGGTTACAAATCGAGTTATTTTGAACAAACGTGTGCTTTTTTGTCATTCTCGTAGTAATCCCTGTATCGCCTGCTCCAACACGCGCGGGTAATCTTCGCATACAGTCTATTTACGGTTAGGACAGCTATATTCTTATCGGTGGACTGTTCCTGAAGACTTGAAGACTTTAAAAAATCCCCATACCGAAGAAAAATCCTAGGTGGGGGATATTTTTCTCCAAATGATAAATATTTTAGCATTCAATTTCCAGTAAAATTAAATCCTACATCACTTCACGAGCTTCCCCACTACCATTAAGCTTTTCTTTTAGGTCCACCGGTTTTGAACTGCCCTTTTTTTTCAATAAATCATCAATATGGTTGGTATTCCGTTCATTCACCTGTGCCTTACAAAACTATTGTGTATGCGCTCCGTAGTCATTTGATCTAAATATCCAAACCACTTTAGCATGCCCCTTTCAATCCTCGTTACAATGTACAAATCAATTTACTTAAATCGGTCGAGAGGTTCACCCTCTCGCACTAGACACCTTTACACTATTAGTCATCAACCGGATCTCCCCTAATTCCCCCGCCAGCTCATCCGCCTACTTATAAGGACGTCCATCGATCGTTCACTATCCAATAGAGTAACCAATCGCCACAATCTGACGCATACGATTATCGTATCAAAATAGCTAAATCGATAACAGTGCAGTGTTACGAGAACGCTGATATTTTAAGACATTACATGTTTCACGAGATCGAAATGGGATATTTGGAGCGTGTAGTTACATCCGACGTGAACGTCTAATTTACTGCGAGGAAATTGTGATGACGATGCGGTCAAGTGTCATAGTGTGGCAGACATTGTGAATATTTCCACGAAAGGTAGACATTTTTTAAACCGGCAATATGATTCCCCCCTGATGCCTATGGACATGTACAACACCATGAGGGTCATACTTGTGCTGCGGATCCCCGGATACCGAAACTAAGGCTTCATAAAGTCAGTAATTCGTTTGTGGGCAAATGTATAAAAATATATAATAAAATTCCTCAGGATTTGGCTGACCTGCCACTTGATAAGTTTAAAATAGAATTGAAAAGATTTTTAATTAAAAAAAGCTATTATAAAGTAGACGAATATCTTGATGATAAAAATGCGTGGTCATAATAATCTCTTGCTCTTGCACCCAGTTATTATAAATAAACAACTAAATATTAAAAAGAATAACGATAATCTACCTGAGTTTCTTGCTGGTCTCTTCTCAGGAGATTTAACTACCGAACCAGCGAAAGAATCATTTTCTAATGATTTATTTACTAAGTGTCCTAATTTATTATGAATTATAATATTATTGACAAATGTAGGTACATAATTATTGTAAGACTTTGACATTCATAAGTGCTCTTTGTGTGCCTAAACTGAATAAATGAAATTGATTCTTTGATTCTTTGATTCTTTGATGTAGCATCTTTCTAATGTTTTTTTGAAGAACTCCATGTTGTAGTCGCTTGGAAAATATTACAAGTCAATCGCCCTTTAAATTCAAACATTAAATTGAATTTGAGTGCTACCGTTTAAACAAACTGTAGTGCTCCATAAACGCCTAGGTGAATATTCGTTCAAATTGGCCACTTCCCAACTGTCTTAAATGATAAAACACTAACAAACAATCCTTGGAATGTCGGTGACTCAGGACTACTGGACAATATCATGACCTGTCAGTCGGAGATATTATATTGACTAATCCCACCCTCATTCCCACTACTACTAGTACTACAAATCCAGTGCCTCTGAGTACGAAAAATAATCGAATTCGTAACATGGAGGTCCATCTGAACCACTTCTTTATGAGTGCAGAGCATTGCCATGAGCAGGCTTCATACTACACGTTCACAGTAAGTAGGTTGCGTATCGTAATGCCCTGGTATCTCGATACCTTTACGTTACGTACGTTATTTTTCGTGCTAGGAGCACTGTACACCAGGAGAAAACTGTAGTAGTCACCCATGAACACACCGAGTAAAGATACTCGGGAAGTCTCATGCGAAGTTCAAGGGAAGAGAAAACTGTCTCGGAACGTCAGAATCCGCCTTGAAATAAATTGGAGGAGTTTGAAAAACAATAAAGCCAGAATTAAACGACTCAGGAAGTCAGGACTGGTCAGGGATACACTGTTCGATTTATAGGATCTGAACCCTTGTTTCTCGACCTATGGCACTCCCAAATACTTCTTTAAAAGTAATAACTCCTTCCTCGTCATCCTTGCGTCCCGGTTGCTTTGGCTTTCGAAGAGTCCGGGGACAATAATTTCCAGTCTTTACTGCGGCTTTCGCTGAACTTCGACATTTTTCGTGAGCAACTGCCACTGACCTCCACAACGCATTGGCGACTTAGAGCGAGCGACACTTGGCGAGTTGTTGGACATTTTGGGGCTCCAGTTCGTATAGCATGGCAAACGAGACCGAACGCTTAACGTGCTCTTCGAGGAGCGAATAGTAACACTTTTATCTTCCCTTTAATATACGCCTATCTTAAGATTCTAAAGTGTGAAGTAAGCCTAATTCACCCCTCTAAAAGAGTGCAACGAGTTATTTGACCGGATTTGACGACATAGGACGAGTTCTTTTAAAGTTCTTTCCTTTATACTACCCTCTTCTGGTTGTAACTACTTCCAAGACGTGATCATTTGTCAGAGTTGGTAGACTCAGTAGTTGGTCAGAACCCAGAGCATTCCACCTATAAATGACTGGGCGTGGGTTTTAGACCTGTTTAGGACGTTCATTTTTGTCGATCTAAATCTATAGATAACGAAGTGTGTAGAGGCCTTAAGTTGCCAATTGCTCAATCGTAAAAGTCCGTCGTAGACAACTATTTCTTTTATGATTTAATATCTATCAACAGTCCAAATTAGCTATTCATTTGCTAATGGTTTAATTATTATTGTATGTAAGGCAATATAGAACGTGATTTCGATTCGATTGCGATAACTAAGATGTGATTATAATCATATTTACTTTCAGTTGGCAGTCGGGCAGTTGCGGGTGTGTTTGCGCAATATTTTTTTGTTCAAAATAGAATGTTTTTCAATGTTGATTGTATAATATTCAAGTGTAGGCAAACGTGACGGGAATTTGTCTTTTTTATTGCTCTAAATGTAATTTGGAAGTACTGGGTAGTCTCTGTTGCAGTCACAATTCTCCTCTCACGGATACCACCAACACTGGAGTCAGTGAGAGTGGTTATGTCGGACTCGAAATGTCTAAAACGCACGCAGTCTTCGGTTGCCAGAGAGTGAAATAGTAGGTCCAAGGCCATCTCTAATGGGATGACCCCTTCCGGGTGTGGAGGGTGAGTTTATCTTAGATTATACAGGAATGACTATTGTCAGCCCGCCAGGGTTGTCCTGCAATAAGCAGATACAGCGGCTAACAGGTGAAAGTTGGCTTAAGCCCAAAAATCTTAGCGGAGCCCTTATACTCTTCACAAAGTCTATGTGCTTCATATGCACATGCTTGTGATCTCCGAGAGGGTAGGCCGAGGTGTATTAAACACCCATATTTTGCTAACTATGATTCGCCAACGAGCCTATTGCCGCCAATCGGGCACTTAGTACAAAAAATGGGTATGCCGAGAATAAATTTCTAACCGAAAATGTTGCAGCTAAATAAATTTGGAAAAAAAATGGACCCGATTCCCTGCGATGCGCAATTTTCACTCTTCACAAAGTTTCATGACAATTTTTACCTACTTAACTATAGAAACATTGAACAACATAACACCCCATTAATCACAAAAAAAGATATCTAAATCACACACAAGTACTCACTGTATACGTACAGTCACCTGCAATAATATGTATACGTTTTAGAACTTTTTCACATTAAACTGGTCTAATTTTACCGTTTCATGTCATAATGTTGACTTGTCTTTTATTATTGTGACAAGGTTCCAAAGTTTATCCATATTATTGCAGGTGACTGTACATACGTTGAACACTTAAAAAAAACGCAACCATGTAGGCAGTTAGCCTAAACTAATTTGTATGACATTCAGATCATTACCTGTACTTCCCGTATCAATGCCATGTATGTACTTCCTATTTGACGTTTATGTAGTGTCAGTGCAAGTCGATTTGCACGCGGTTTAAGCTTTGTGATACAAAAATAAGATTGTTTACCGGAAGATATGTGATGACGTCAGTCATGGGAAGAAAATTTTTTTATACACTTTCGCGTTCTATATCACAACATACATTACACTGTTATGTTTAAGGAAAGTCGGGTGTACTGATTTGCAAACAACGTTGGCTTGTAACTCAAAGTTAGCGTCGGAAGCTTAGGGATTAGAAAGCTTGCCTTGTAATTGAGAAGTCCCGAATTTGAATCCTGGCCATTGCAATGCCGACACGAATTCTCTCTTATCACAAGCAACTTGGCGTGGTATCACATACATCATTGCATGTTTAGTGACTCAGTAGGGGATGGGGGAAAGGG
Source organism: Pelosia muscerda (assembly GCA_963691645.1). Taxonomy (NCBI): domain Eukaryota; kingdom Metazoa; phylum Arthropoda; class Insecta; order Lepidoptera; family Erebidae; genus Pelosia; species Pelosia muscerda. The sequence goes on along the minus strand of OY829127.1, from coordinate 3,351,337 downwards.
GGAGAGGGGAGGAGAGAGGGAGAGGAAGAGGGGAAGGGGGGCACTATTACAGCAAGCAGCAGTAGGGTCGACATTTCAAGAAGCATTTGCTAGGTAAATGTAGAGTTAATGACTTTTTTGACTATTAAGGGGACTAAAAAGTGATTCATTAACATAACGCATAACATAAACTGACGCCTATATCCCCGAAGGGGTAGGCAGAGGTGCAAGCACCTACATTTCGCCAGTTTATGTATAGGCCCCAATCCGCCTATTGCCATTAACCGGGCACTTATAAACCTGCGATAAATACTCACATAACTTCGAAAAGCATCGAAAAGTCATTGGTGTGTGCCATGGTAGAACCTGGGATCGAAACCCAGACCTCGTCTCAGCAGTCCATTACCCATACCACTAGGCCACATATTCATTAAGTACTCGTATTATCATGAAACATGAGATCTGTTCTTATTATTCAACATAAATATGAGGTGATTAACGAAGTCAAAGTCACGGTGCGAATGAACTACAGCTGTCCCGTGACGTCATAGCTTACGTCACTGTCGAGGGCGTTTAGAGGTGGTCCGGCCAATATGACCCTTTGGGAATACATAGGGTTAAAGGTTAACCTTATGGTAATAGGGTAAAAACTTCTGTAGGTAAAGGTATCCTTTTCATATTTAATTAATAGGTCTACAAAAAGCCGCGGTAGCCTAGTGGTATGGGTAATGGACTGCTGAGACGAGGTCTCGAGTTCGATCCCAGGTTTACCATGGCACACACCAATGACTTTTCGATGCTTTTCGAAGTTATGTGTGTATTTATCGCAGGTTTATAAGTGACTCGGAGAGCACGTTAAGCCGTCGGTCCCGGTTGCCATACAAACATCTATGGCAGTCGTTACGGGTAGTTGGAGCCCTCAAAAGTCCAACCAGCCTAACTTGGAACTTCGATATCGCCATTGGTCATTAGACCATTGGTTGTGGAGGTCAGATGGCAGTCGCTTCACGGAAAATGTCGAAGTTCAGCCGCATCACAGTTAGACTGTAAAGCCGACCCCAACTGAGTTGGGAAAAAAGGTTCAGGGAATGATGAGGTCTACAAACTGTTTACGGTAAAGTTTTAAATATGGTAATGGAGCTATTATATTTAACCCTAGAAAGATAACCTACGTCTCAGAGGCGTACTGTAATCAATTATGCTTCGGTATATTTTTTAACTAACGCGTGTAGGTATGACCCTGGGTTCTTGCGCCAATTCAGTCGCTAAGGACGATCTAAGAAACATATAAACGCTCGTAAGAAATATTTTTACCTCATGTCTCCTAATCCTAATCCTATTAGGAGACATTAGGTAAAAATGAAGGTTTTATGAGATTGCAAAAAAATCTTATAATATAAATATAATAACATAACATAATATGTATAATTGTTTTATTTTCTCGCCAATAATGGGTCCACATATCATTACAATGTTAAAAACGTGATAAATAATTTAATTTGTAATATAATTTAATTTTTAAGATCGTACGCCTCAGAGGCGTATGGTTATCTTTTCAGTACATTCATAAGTGCTCTTATGTGCCTAACCCCCTGATCGTTTATCGAACAGTGTACGCACCTGACCTCAACCGCTTCGCCAGCCTAAATACAATAACTCTACGAAAACTCAACTTCGCTAATGGCCGGATTTATAATGAAAAAAAATATGACGATTATTTTTTAATTTTACTCTTGAATGAGGGGTTACGCTTCTAAAATAATGAAAATAAACAGCTAGCTAAGTTACGTTTATTAAGATTAACTAGCTCGGCATTCCTGTAACTCCGCCCGCGGGAAAATATAAGCTATTATGAGTCTTGGTCATATATCCAATTCTACTCAGCTAACTCCTTCCTTACCGGCGCACGTGTTTCCTCCTTCCTACAATCGGGGGGGATTAACTTAAAGGACCCGGCCATTAAGCGGGGCGTGAAAAAGCATCCGATGAGGCCGTCAAGCTAAGCACCACCATTGTAGCACTAAACGTGTTTGCAATGGTGACCCTCTTTCATGAGACTTTGCCTTCAGCTTAACATCAGGCGAGGTGAAGTCAAATTGACTTGTCATAAATTAAAAACAGATTTCACTTCAAAGAGGTGTCACATTGAATTGTCACAATTGTATTTGTCAAATATCAACTGGTCATGTCGTGCTTGCATCCGATTCGTAACGTGAGCGTGATGTTAGGTAACAATGCGAGTTCGAAATTTTTTTTCACCCAAAATTATGTACGAATATCTATGAAAACTGCACAAGCGCCTAAAGCAGTTTTCACTTCAAAAAAACACAGCTTGTTCTGTTCAATAGTTTAACGTGCATCACGAACACACAGACAAATTAAAAAAAATATTAATTCAACATAACCCAAGTATTCCAATGTACACAGAAAGCTATTTGAATAAAAACTTTTCTACAAAAATTAAAAAAAAAAACTCGCCAGCAAAACACTGCTTTTCAGTGCTCTAGCCATAGTTTCTGTATGAAAATAAAAAATAACTGCATATACAAGGGAAAACTACGCGAATACAGGATGTTACGATACTGAAACTAACCGTACAGTAACCGGGGAACTTCCGCTGAATAGTTTATATATTAAAGTGTGATAGTAGACTGGTTGTGTTATATTAATAATTGATATTTAAGGGGTTATCTATTTAGATTGAAAAGAAAACGGTCAAGGCAGAACTTGACATCGTGACCTCACCATCACCTCTACAACCGTTATATTAATTCAGATTATTTATACTGTTGATTGATGGCACTTGGTGGAGCTCACTTAACACACTTGTAATTCTTAACCAAGTGTGTTATCGATTATGTTAAGTATATTAATTCAATCTTACTTTACTTTGAGAGTGTGATTCGAACTCGGACCGTTGTCGTCCTTCGATATTTAGGTACTGTATCTAGTAAGAAAAGAGTAAATAAATACTAAGAAATGAAACCAATGAATGTATCCACTACAATTTTTGTTCATACCAGTGTAAAAATATACCTACATAGAATCCATTGTATTTAACCCCAAAACTCAAATGACGAAACCCCCTGTAACCGAAACAGGTGAAAGGACTACCCTTCTCGTATACCCTATTCAAATTAGATATAATTATTCAACCATATGTCGGGCAGGTGCTTTCGCAAATTTATTTTGCCCTTGCGACGATGGGTATTGACAAAATATACCTACGAAAGAATAGGTGTCGTGCCCCATGGTTTCATTCGCTGTACTATTTTCTATTCCACCAGTCCAGCACCCATTTTATTCTTATTATTTAGCTCTTAAGGGTAGCCTGATGTTTAGTTTATAACCTTCTCAAATTAACTAGTATATTAAAATGTAAAAATATAAAAGATAATATATTGGAGGACGGAGGGGAACTAGTATTCACTGGTCGAATGAAAAATAATCTCGAATCGAATTGCATATTTAGTACCATGGCATTCACCCTTGGGCTCCAGAGAAATTGACATTCTATTGGCGAAAACGCCAGAGGAATCGCTTAGTAAAGTTATAGTATTACATAAATCTGTCATATGGTCCGGTTAATGACAATAGCCGTGTCACCTTTTACATTGGGACATAAGCATAAACTGGCGAAATGTGGGTGCTAGCACCTCTGCCTACCCCGTCGGGGATATAGGCGTAAGTTTTTGTTATGTTATGTTCATCTACAAAAGTTAAATGAAATATGAATATTTGTGACTCGAAATACTTTATTACACATATTTTTATGATTAAAATCACCAATGTCAATTAATCCATTGATAGGAAATTGAAAACGGTTCGCTTGGACGTGATACCATCAATCGAATGTCACTTTCTTTAGAGGCCCTTGTCCTAAACAACTGGTCGTTCATTTCATTAATCTATACATAATTTTCTATTAAAACACCGAAATATATTCAAATCACTACATAGTATAAAACAAAGTCGCGTTCTCTGTCCCTATATCCCTATGTCCTTATATCCCTTTGTATGCTTAAATCTTTAAAACTACGTAACGGATTTTGATGCGGTTTTTTTAATAGATAGAGTGATAGAAGATGAAGGTTTATATGCATATAACATCTTCAACAACTGGTGCGGAGCAGAAGTGAAAAATAACGCAGACGAAGTTGCGCGGGTTAGTAGTTATCAATAACAACATAATTTTGCAAACTGTTTTAATTAAAGCGATGAAATCAATCAAAAATATTCTTTAAAAACTTGCCCTTGAATCCAGGTATAATATTGAAGCAGTCTAGACAGCGTTAAATGGGATGCTGGGGCAACAACCCTTATACAGAATTGTGATCTTTGTATACAACCTTCAGAAGAGCTTAACAAAGCGACTACAATATGGGGTTCTTCAAGAAGGGCATTACTACTCGTAGGTTAATACATGGTCGGTAGCACAAGTGTGACGCCCCTGGTGTTGAAAACGTTCATAGGTCACAGTAACCACTTTTTATCAGGTGGCCAGTGTACTTGTCTGCCACCTAAGTTGTGTAAAATTATAGAAAAAATACACTTATTTATAACTAAGTGACCCGCGCAACTTCGTCTAAGTCACCCCGTTTTTGCAACATTTTTCATTCATCAGTCATCTCATATGAGAGGTCTCCAGAGTCCGCTGGGGTGCGAGGATTAATTTGTCTACTATATCACCACCGGCAACTAAAGACCTAAAGATGGCGTAATTTATAAGTGAGGATTTTTCGATACAAAAAAAAAACCTAACCGCGGTAGCCTAATGGTATGGGTAATGGACTGCTGAGACGAGGTCTCGGGTTCGATCCCAGGTTTTACCATGGCACACGCCAATGACTCGATACTTTTCGAAGTTATGTGTGTATTTATCGCAGGTTTATAAGTGCCCGGTTAATGGCAATAGGCTCGCCACCTATTACATTGGGACCTAAATATAAACTATTGGGGTGCTAGCACCTCTGCCTACCCCTTCAGGGATACAGGTGTGAGTTTATAAAAACAAGATGTTTATCTCAAGTACAACAGAGTTAAAGTTCAGTGTATTATTGGACTAGGTCTCACACAGCGAGGTGTAATGAACCTCTATCCAGACCTCCTCCAGACGTCTTTCATATACACTAGATGAATGAAAGATGGGAGTGTTGTCCGCAGAGATGGACCTCGTCTATTAGTTATTGAAGTACATCATAATGCATATTGTTATAGAAAATAAGATTATTTGGTAAACAAGATTAGAAATGAGCTGTTCACTCAACTTACTCATCATTCCCTGAACCTTTTTCCAACTCAGTTGGGGTCGGCTTTCCAGTCTAGCTGTGATGCGTCTGAACTTCGATATTTTCCGTGAAGCGACTGCCATCTGACCTCCACAACCAATGGTCTAATGACCAATGGAGATATCGAAGTTGTAAGTTAGACTGGTTGAACTTTTGAGGGCTCCAACTACCCGTAACGACTGCCATAGATGTTTGTATGGCAACCGGGACCGACGGCTTAAGGTGCTCTCTGAGGCACGACCAGACCAGTGCAAACAGCCATATTCATGCATACAACTTATTGCACTGAGCGGGGATCGAACCCGCCCCCCGTGCGTAGCAGTCGCGTGCACCACCGCCACGCCACGGAGGCTGACTCAACTTACTATTCGAGCAAATTATAAGATCTTGAAGTAGGTGTTACATCGCGTGATTGTATTACAAGAAAATATATTGGGGGAGTTAGGGTAACGGCGTTATTGGACGTTTTAAATTTTATAGATAGCATGGGGTTCTACGGTGGTGAACGAGATCAAATCTACTCCAATAATTGATTATATCAAAACGAGCCGCGTACTACGACCTCATTTCTCCCTAACTTAGGTGGTCTAAAATCTGTGCCGATAGGTATAAAATATTATAAAACTGAAGAGTTTGTTTGAAAGCTCTAATCTCAGTAACCACTTAACCAATTTGAAAAAACCTTTTTTCATTAGATAAACCATTCATTTGACGATGAATTATCATGCTACTACACAAGGGAGTGGAGTAGTAATCGTAAATATCAACAAATACTGTAGATTCAGATTCAATATCAAATAACCACGTGCCAACCCAGACAGTTGCATAACCTTATTGATTGGCACATGGCGGGGTGCATTGCACAGGGAGGGGACAGAGGGCTATGTCGACGAACCATAGCGATGAATGAAGCCCCACCGACCCCTAGATGGGGGAGATATAGGATTACTGGATGTGTCATGGGCTAAAAGGGGTGACGCATATTAAAATAGAAATAATTTCTGATGTTAGTTCTTGCTAATTTTGTTGCTAGACTCAACAAAACTTGATAATGTTTGGACCAATTTGAAAGACTTATTTATAATTTGTCAGGACCAAATCTATTATATAAAAATAAGTCGGGTTTTCCTTCCTGGCGCTATAACTCCAGAATGCACGAACCGATTTCCACGGTTTTGCATTCGTTAGAAGGGTCTCGGGCTCCGTGAGGTTTATAGCAAAGAAGATTTAGGAAAAATTTCAACACAAAAGGCAGAAAAATCATTTTTCACATCTGGTGGCGAAACGGAGTTCGCCGGGTTTGCTACTTTTATTATACAATCAAATTAATTTCAGAAACAAAAGTAATTTTCATCAGTTATTAAAAAAAAAATCGTCGTTAGTCATTTCATTATAACCTCGTAGCCCGCGGGACCGCCTGCGTAGACTTCTTCGCCCGTCCCCGCTGCTGACCCTCCTTGATAACGTGATGATACATAGTCTATAACACTCACAGTTAATGTGACTTTCTATTGGTAAAGTAATTTGTTCAATCAATTCAGTCTCCTACTACTTCTATTTATTGTTAAGTTACTAGCTTATTAATTCTTACAGCGTGTTGCTAGGTACAACATTCACTAGCTAGTATATGTAACTCCAACACAACACAGGAAAACCTCCGTGGTGTGACGGTAGTGAACGCGACTGCTACGTAGGAGGCGTGGATTCGATTTCCGTTCAGTGCAAATATTTGTGTGTATGAATGTGAATAATTGCATTGATCTGGGTGTATTCTTGAACCCATAACAAAAGCTAGTTGAACTATGCTTACCATGGGTCTAGGTGGCGTTGTGTAGATTGTCCTAGAATATTTATTTATTTATTTAACTGTGTTTTATTTTGTATCAGAAATATACGGTTAAGTGTTCAATATTTGCCGACTGTCCTCTAGATATTTTTATTTCAAACATGTTTTCAAATGAATTTAAGTTGACTTACAAGTTTTTAAGTTACACTTGAATACAAGTTTCTTTCCTATCCCTAACCCTTTACAATACCCTAACCCACCCTAACTCGCATGTCTGACATGAGTTATAACATTAATATTTAATATTTTCACAGTCATGAACAATTACTTAGCGGACAATAGCATGGCGGGACGATTTTAAAATCGATATATCATCCCCTTTTTATTAAGGGTGAGTTGAGTGTAAGGACAGAACTAAAGGGCGGTGCCTCTGCATACGTCGGAGGGAGAAAAGCATAGGTAGGTATGTAATGTGTAATAAGTATCAGTTTTAAGTTACCGTGGTAGCCTAGTTGTATCGGTAATGGACTGCTGAGACGAAGTATCGGGTTCGATCCCAGGTTTTACCATGGCACACACCAACCTATTACATCGGGACTTAAACATAAACTGGCGAAATGTGGGTGCTGGCACCTCATCCTACCCCTTCGGGGATAAAGGCGTGAGTTCAGTTATATCATACACTGACGGACTCATAAACTGCATCAAAGTAATAGACGACTTTGAAATAAATATTTTAACCAAGTATGCATACTTTCTATACAGATTTAAATTGAAACCTCTAGATTGGTTCGTGAACTTTAAAACAGCGTAGGGTCATATCTTTAAGTTTAAGTTTATGTACTGGAAAGGACCTTAAGACTTTTTTTGAAGAAAAAACAGAAATTTAAGAAAAATTGGTTTAATTAAAAAATTGGTTTTAACAATAGACACAAACTTTATGCAAGGGTTTATTTGTGTTTTAATAAGGTGTATTACCCCCACGTGCCCTTATTACGGATTCTAATCGGTACCGCATAGATTTTATAAGGGTTTTTAAAAGATCTTGCGGAATATTGTCCCATTCTTCTGAAAGTGCTGTTCTTAGTGCTGCCACTGTCGTGGGCGAAGGGTTTCTCGCATATACAGCTCTTTTTAAATTGTCCCAAACATGCTCGATGGGATTAAGATCCGGGCTGCGTGCTGGCCAATTCATTGTACGTATCCCAACCTCTTCGTAATAATGTTGAACTTGTGCAGCTGCATGCGGCCGGGCATTATCCTGCATTAAAGTAAAATTTTCGCCTATGAATCCCATGTAAGGCACCACGTGATCTTCTAATATCTCTGTTATGTAGCGATGTGCTGTCAAACCCCCTCTATTACCGTTTTGACGGACCATGTCTATGAACACAAGTTCTGTTCGCCCGTTCATCGATATGCCACCCCAGACCATACATGAACCGCCTTCAAAAGGAACACGCTCCTCAATGCAACTTTGAGCATATCGCTCCCCACGTCGACGATAGATTCTTCTGCGACCATCTGCACCATATAAACATGTCCTACACTCGTCCGTGAACAATACAGAGGCCCACTGCTCTTCTGTCCAATTCAGGTGATGACGCGCAAATCTTAAGCGAGCTTGTCTGTGAGCTGTAGACAACTTTGGACCATTTGCTGGTCTAAAAGGGGTGATATCCGCTTCCTTTAACCTTCTTCTTATTGTTCGTGCACACACGTTTACTCCACGCACTTCATTAAGCTCGGTTTTGATGTTAACTGACGTGAGGAAACGATTTCGCAGGGAAGTTATAACAATAAATCGGTCATCACGACCTGTGGTTGCTCGAGTTCTGCCTGTACCACGTCTCCTCCTGTAAGAACCTGTCTCTACAAACCTTCTGTATATTCTAGAAACCGTAGACTGGTTTAAATTTAAATTTCTACCAATCGTTCGTTGATCCAAGCCCTCCCGCACCAATGCTACAATTTGTGCCGCTTGTTCGGATGAAGTATCCATATTATGGTTCAAAAACTCTCGATGTGTTAAAAAACTAACCCAACAATTATGCTGGTAACAATAATTCAATTGACAAAACAAAAAAAATCAATGAGAATCAATTTAAAACTTTGCTATAAATAACACGCAAATCTGATACTACAAGTAAATTTTCTTTTCCCGGCTATATTCAATTGTTTTACTGCAGTTCTATTTTTAAATTTAATTTTTTTTTAAGATTAAGAGCCAGTCTTTCCATATTTATATAATTTAATCTAAAAAGTTTGCATACTTATTATAAAAAATCCTTTTAGAGTAAACCTGAACTTTGATGCAGTTTATGAGTCCGTCAGTGTATTTATTTTTCTATCACATTAATGTCCATCCAAAGGTTGCCTGGAAGAGATCGCTAGCGATAAGGCCGCCCATTGTACATACAATTATTTACGTGTACTAGTTTATAATACTTACTGTATTTTTTTTTGTGTACAATAAAAGTTATCCATCTATCTATCTAACAAATTCTTTTTATTCGTGCGGTAATACTTCGTGGGGGGTTATGGTGGACTCGTACAGATTAAAATGCCACGATGTTCAGAGCCCTTAAGCACGAAATACTATCGAATTCGTAATGTAAAGGTATCGACAGAACGGAGCATTGCGATTGGCAGTCGGCTACTGCGAACATGTTGTGCGTACGTGAAGCCGGCCAATCGCAATGCTTCATTCTCTCGATACCTTTACATAACGAATTCGATAGCTTTTCGTGCTAAGGGCACTGGGGTCTCCAGGTGCCCAGTTGACATAGGACCTAAAACATATAGACTCACAGTCTTAAGGCGTCTGCGTTCTCACATACTTCTGTCGAGATAAAATAGGAAGATTCGCTCACTTATCAATGTTAGTAAATGACAATATTTAGGTCGAGGGCGCCATGATAGAGATAACGAATTCAAATACGACATTTTCCTTGTTGCTATCCAATTTATAACTAGTATTGAGGACATGATTATATGCTTGGCATTGTCCAACAGCTATTAGGTTGAATGAGAATAATGATGTAACTGGGAATCAAACCTGAGACCTACATAGTCCACATTGATTGCATTATCTACGGCTGAGCTACTCAGGCAGACAAGTTTATCTAGGTGTTTGTATGTAAGTATTTTTAATAACAAAAGAGTATGTTTATCCATCTTCAAAAACCCATATTACAAGCTATGCTTTGTTTGCATCTAGATTGTATTGTGTAATGTCTATTGCACACGTTGGCAAACACAGTGGTGAACCCTTCCGATGTCCCACCATACATCAATAATAGCACAAAACCCGCTCTACACATTCGCTGTGCGAACATAAAATGCCATTGAATATTTCTAGTACATTATTTAAAATTGCTAATTAAAATAGGTACTTATTTCACTTCGTAACCATTAAAGTGATTAACAAAACGCGAGTAAATACTATTCATTGAAATACTTTCCCGAATATGGAAATTAAGAAAATTTTCATATGTGTACCGTTATTTCCTCGCTTCGTTCATGAGGCAGCGTGGCCGAGCGGTCTAAGGCGCTGGTTTTAGGCACCAGTCCGAAAGGGCGTGGGTTCGAATCCCACCGCTGTCAAAAACCCTTTTTGTTAGTTCTACATTCGTATAAATCATTTCTGACTATTTCTGTACTATTATATACACTATGTTAACGATATCCAGCTATTTTAGATTAAAATTATATTAATTTTTTCTTAACAGTACTGAATTTCATAAATAAATAGAACTCTACATATCTTTAAACTTGAGTAGCAAGTTTATAGATTGTAGAGTCCTATTAAAAATCCAATTTTCGTCTCTTCTTTTTGATCCCACGTAATAAGAGTAAAATACTACTAATACAGTAATATAGAGTAAACCAACGGCCGTCAATCTACACTTGGGAGTAAATAGACGAAATTTAGAATAGGTAGGGTTAAGAGAGGTAAAATGGTAATATAGTCCCGTAGTATTTGAGGCAGGATTTGAGAGGATAAAAGCATAACCCCGAGATGTCAAGGTCACATCCCTATAATTCTTAATGACTCTACCCGGAAAAGTTACCAACGGCGAGCAAACAGAGTTCTCTAAATAAAGTGATCCCATGAAACGTAATTCTCGCTAAAAACAAAGATAATACTACGTACGCATAAGACCTGTAACTGGGTCTTAAATTGCTGTTCGTAATTGTATTTTTGTAATAGATTACAAGCACGGAATAAAGATACCAAAAGCACGGAATAAAGGTACTTCATTTTTCTATAGTTACAAGCTTTGTAGTCATACGCAGTCGACTGCTAGATATAAGCCTATTCCAATGCTGGGGGGATTTTTACTACTGTTTCCATGCTGGCCGCGGCCGCGGTAGGCTAGTGGTATGGGCAATGGACTACCGAGACGAGGTCTCGAGTTCGATCCCAGGTTTACCATGGCACACACCAATGACTTTTCGAGGCTTTTCGAAGTTATGTGTGTATTTATCGCAGGTTTATAAGTGCCCGGTTAATGGTAATAGGCTCGCCTCGCCACCTATTACATTGGGACCTAAATATAAACTGGCGAAATGTGGGTGCTAGCACCTCTGCCTACCCCTTCGGGGATAAAGGCGTGAGTTTATATCATGTTATGTTTCCATGCTGGCAGGTATTGATATAGGATTTTATTTCTAGTTTTTCTTCTCTCGCAATGATATCGTTTGCATTTTCCGTTAGTAGACCCTTACGACACACTTCTGATGAGATGGGGTGGAGAGTATTCTTTCCCCGTCGAAAAAAAAGCAAGATTTAAAAAGTTTAGATAAAATACATGATTTAAGTAGTGTGGTATAATAATGTGGATAGTGTCAATGATAACTTCATTCCTAAAATGTAGATCAAAAATTACATTGATCACGGAACAGAATCCACATGATCCGACCACTTAGGAATCATCATTATCATTTCAGTTATAGGACATCCACTGCTGAACATAGGCCTCCACCATCAACTTCCAATCCAACCAATTGGAGGCCACTTAGGAATATGACACGGAATTTCTAACCACGGAGTACTGTCTTTAGAACATCACATCTTAATTAGCTGTCGAGAACACTACTTCTTCTCGTAATAAAATCATTTTTGGATTGGGAGTGATAAACAAATATTGATTCCAAGATACAATTTCACCTTCAGGTTATAAATACAACCTTACGTCATTAGAGCCTAAAAGGTGCCATTTTTTGGGGTAGGGTGGTAAAATCGATATGTATTTCTGACTCATCGTATGACTCAATATGATTGAATTATTTTATTGACATAATGTATATTGTATGTGTACCTTAACACCTCAATGAGCGAACCTCTTTTGTTGTGTTTCGCGTGAATTATACACAACATATATTATATTATTATGTTCTTAAAGCCTCTGTGGCGTGGCGGTTATGAACGCGACTGTTACGCATGTGACGCGGATACGAATCTCGCTGAGTGCAAATATTTATGTGCAGAATATGGCTATTTGCATTCGGAGAGCCCGTTAAGCGGTCGTCGGTCCCTAAAATGACTAACAATTGATATAACTGTAACCTTTCATTACCAATGGGTTGTGGAAGTCACTTCACGGAAAATATCAAAGTTCAGTCAAACTCACAGTTACACCAGTAAGTATAATTTAGTTTCTGTATTACCATCTCACATGTTTCCTTCTTCCTACAGTTCCGAGTCCTTTAAGCGGCGCGTGAAAAAGCATCTGATGATAAGGCCGTCATGCTGAGCACCACCATTGTAACACTCTACGTGTTTGTAATGGTGACCCTCTTTCCTGAGACTTCGCCTTCACCTTACCATCAGGCGGGGTGAAGTCAAATTGACGCCAAAATAAATTTACACCCCCGATTATAAAGGGTTTGAAGTCTAAAAAGTAAAATGCCACCGTATTATATCAAACGCCAGCTCGTAACTTAACAAATTTATGCGAACTTAATCGAGGACACGTCGCAATCACACACGCATCAGTATACGATCAATAATACTTGACTTAACCGAGTTAAGATCTGCAAACTTCAGAGCTGGATGGGTAAACACGTCTCCCGCACGGCGCACACCCCATTTAAGATAATCACTGCTCTTGGCAAGCGAATTAATGATCATGAGGGTCAAACGTTATAGACTTCTTCGCTTTATAAGGCTCTCGGGAACATTTTTTTTTCGGAATGAGACTAATTTATCTATCTATCTAATTTATCGTCTGAATACGGGATGATATTATGATGACGTGAGCGTTTAACGCTGGGTTTCTGCGATACGAGGTATCATGGATGCGGACGCAGACATGTACGAATGTATTTCATTTTCTTTTTTTTTTCTTTCTTTTTTGACATCTACACAACGCCACCTAGACCCATGGTAAGCATAGTTTAACTAGCTTGTATTATGGGTTCTAGAATGCGGATAAACATACTTAGATACTTTTTTTGTAAATACAATACATACTATACATAGAAACACCCAGACCAATGCAAATATTCATAATCATGTACACAAATATTTTCATTGAGCGGGAATCGTACCCACGCCTCCTGCGTAGCAGTCGCGTTCACTACCGCCACGCCACGGAGGTCGTCGTCATCGTCATCATAATCAACATAATTATTATCATTATTATCATTATCATCCTTGAGTTAGTCTCAATCGCATCCAAAGCTGTCGCCTCGGAGTCCGGGATCCACTTTTTTCCAGACTAACTCCGTTGCGGGTCAATTTCGATATTTTCCGTAAAGCGACTACTCCATAACCTACTGGTATAGTCGATATTGGAGTACTACAGTTAGATCAGTTGTTGGATTTTCAGGGCTCTATCTATCTACCCGTAAAGATACACAACACGTAAAAACTCACAAACTTTTCCTCTTTATAATAATACTTAGTATCAATTTCAATGGACTATTAACATTTCTCATTAGTCATTACCGAGGTACTTACAGGTAAAACGGCTTGGTATGTTTGCATTAAAATTTAATCGCGCGTGCATATCTGTGATAATGTCAAACGAGCAATGGCTACAACTGCCCGTGCTCGCTACTCCATTCGCGTAGATGCTATATCTTTCTCAAGCACTTATTTTCATTAAAATAGATACAGTGTATTTTTATACCACATAGATAATCGACAAGCACACTATCTGATGGAAAGTAGACACCGTGGCCTATGGTAGGACACGACGGTATCTCCCGTCCTAATTGAGCAGTCCTACTGGGGAAGTACCTCTGCCCTACCGAATACCACGGCTAATAATAATCTAGTGTTGTTTTATTTACCGGGCGTATTCTGTTTCACTCTATCTCCTTCGTTAATAGCTCTACTACGGGACATCGGCGGAATTGATGCTGAAAGCACAGAGCCATTCATTAAAAAAATCTGTTCGAGTCAAAGTTTGAAACATCATAAATACTTTTTTTATCTATTGCAAAGTAATCTATATTTTGAACAGTTAAAGTGTGTTTTCATTCATTTTACGTATGATTTGAGCTAATTTGGCATTAAATGTAGATAATAAATACCACCAATCAAAACAATTGTTTACTAGTAATGCAACGTATTATTTACGGTTGTCTGAGTGGCAACATCGGTTCTCCTACGGAATCTGTCGTGTGTCGTGTCATATTTCTATTGGATTTTTTATTCTGTGGTCCAGGCTGATTATCCACCATCGAAAAAAATCTGCACGTCAAAATATTTCGCTTTAAAATACCAAGTATTACAACAATTCGTATACCGGGTATCAGTGAAACGTCCTTACGATTGCAATATTGACATATTACAACTGATTAGGTATTACATAAACAAACAAGCGTTGCCGTGCTGATAACGGGTCATTGTCATGCATTCTTTATTATCAAGGAAATGATAACTGTGTGTGTAAATATCTTGCGTGTTTACGGCGATGATAACATTGCTTCTCTACTGCAAAGAGACACACAATATGAAGTTTATTTTACGATCCAAGCCAACTTCACGCTTTTTTACGGCACGTTAATTTGACTTCAGCTCGCCTAATGGTAAGCTGAAGGCAAAGTCTAGCTAAGAGGGTCACCATTACAAACACGTATAGTACTACAATGGTGGCGCTCGGCTTGACGGCCTCATTATATGCTTTTTCACGCGCCGCTTAAAAGACCCGGGACTGTAGGAAGAAGGAAACACATGTGTTAGTAAGGAATTCCAAGACTTAATGGTGCGGCAGAGGAAAGACTCACCGAACCGCTTGGTTCTTGATGGAATATTCTGCACCTTATGCGGATGACATCTAAGCCCTGCACGTGTACTTTTGAAAAAAAACGTGCTAATCCCATACATTGAACATTATATTCCATTCTATTCTACAAAACGAATTGCCGATTGTCTCGGCCCTCTCGGAGTGAACCTCTGAGAGGTTCACGTCAGTGTGATCACGCTAATCAGCTGTATCACATCAATTATACTTAACTATTCCACAGCATCCGCCCGAGATATAAAACACTTAATTATGTCTCGTTGTTTACATAACAAGTAGAGATGATTCATTTTCATACATTTTTCTCACGCGACGAAGTTTACAATATAATTCTTATAATTACAAACGTTAACATATCTCATGCACATAATTATATTTAATTATAATTACAGAACTAATTATCGTTTAGTTGTATAATATTGTGTTAATGAAATATTCATTATAACAATGCTCTAGTTAGCTCTATAGGTTAAGATAACATTTGTTTCGTTGATGTAAGGCTATCGGTGTAGTCTAGTTGAAGCACCCAGCACTTGCCTGATTTTGTGATTGTTTGAAAAGCCACCATGAAAATGTTAGCCATGTTTATCATTTCATTTTAGTGATGACCGGCAAATATCTTGACAATGTACTCTAGCTAAGCAGAAACCTTTGATCGCCAATTAATCAATCATAGATTTTATCTTTCAGCTAGAAAGCTATGGTCAGGCTTTTTAATATCTAGGAATCGTAATAATCTCAATATTCTGAATTATAAAGAAGTGGCGGTAGATTAGTGGTTAAGGAGTGATTCCGGTTTCGAATCCTAATCTCCTAACACTAGCCTTTCGAACTTAACTGGAGGCGTTAAAAGGGCCATTAGTTATTTCGATTGCTAATATTCTTAAAAAAATTCTAAAGAGGTGGGCGCAGAAATACTACGCGCCGCCGCCGCCATCTTAGGTCTGTTTCTGGTAGGATGACGGGTAACCTAAACTGTCTCCCCTAGGTACGCCCCCACTACCTCCAGGAATAGAGATCTTCGGCACGGAAGAATATTAAGCTCTAACAAGAAGGTGGTCTTCCACACACTGCCGACCATGGGCCGCATCAAGGTCGGTGCTAGGCTTGCCGACTTCTGCTTTCGACGTTCTAAATATGAAATCAGTCGCCTTTAAAGGAAACATACTCTCTTGCTGTTTCGTGCATAAGTACCTAGGTACTTGTAAATTAATGTATGCATGGCTAATAGACATGTTATTATGGAAATGCATGTGTGCAGTCAATTTTGAATAACTAATAACGCGTCGTAATGTTTTAATAAAGCTAGACTGAGATAATTTGAACGAGTGTAATGGACCTGCGGGTGAAAGTTGCTCAAATATTATTTCTTTCTAAGCTTTAAATATTTGAATCCTAGTTCTTATCTATCTATATTATATAAAAATGAATTGCTGTTCGTTAGTCTCGCTAAAACTCGAGAACGTCTGGACCGATTTGGCTAATTACGGTCTTGAATTATTTGTGGAAGTCCAGACTGAGAAGGTTTAAAAGGTGAATAAATATGAAAATGCTCGGCAGCGGGAACGGGGTCAGAAGTTCACGCGGGCGGAGCCGCGGGAAACAGCTAGTTAATATTATAAAGGTGAGAGTTTGTGAAGGTTTTTTTTATTAAGAGCACGTCAATTTGGCTGTTTCACGTCGATTGATAGTAAGCTGAAGGTAAAGTCTCAGGATAAAGGGTCACCATTACAAACACTTTGCAACAAAATCACGCTCAAACTGCTGAGTGGAAAAGGCAAAAGTCCAAAAGCATTGATATAATCCACTGTTTCGAAATGCGGCCCCGGCCTTAGACTCCCGGCAAGAAACTCAGCGAACTGTTTTTTTATCTCTTAACAATAATTTACATAGTCTAAATAAAAATTTGCTAAAGTAGCATTAGTTGAGTGAACCGTTCATTTTCAAGCTTGTTTATTGTCTAAATCAGGGTTGTCCAAACTAGATGGGACCCAGGGCACAGATTACCTAATGCCCAGAGTCAACAAAAATAACTAAATACATTGGGGGACCGCAAAATATTTATAAAGTGAAATACAGGTATAATAGGTATCTTTATTCAATTATCTAGTTTTTCATTAATTTGTCTTTTAAAATTATGTCAACATCAACCTCAATATTAGTAGTAGCCAGACTAGAATTTCGTCGCTAGAAAAATAATTTGCTTATTAATGTATTTAAAGAAAGATAAAAATGTTAATGCCCGCAACAATTCAAGCCGAGGACCATCATGCGGCCCAGCGCGGCGGGCCACGGTTTGGACAGCCCTGGTCTAAATAATCTTGGATTTTATAATAGCTTTTTGGCACAGTTTACTTTCAATTACATTTTTATGTTTACTAAGAGAGCTTGTTAAAAAGCGTTTACAGTTACCCTGAAACAAATTACAAATTTTTTGAAGCCAATATTTTAATAGAACACAAAAAAATGTTGTAGGCTGTGGACTACAACATTTTTTTTGTGTCTGGTATTTACGTTATGCCTGTCACAATCTCTTGGATCTGGCTGACATGTTCTGCCTGGAATCATGGTGTCAGCACCAACAATTCCAGTTTCTGTTGGCACTACACGCATTGTGCCGTCCACACTCAACAGCCCGCTTTTCAGTCTGTTGTACGTGTCACAAATGTGGACCTACCTTAAGAAATAGATCGCATGTTCGAGTTCCGTCGAAACATTTACTTTTTCCGTTATAAATTTGACTTCAGGTTCGATCCCCTTTAAACACATATATTCAAACTAAGGTCGTACGACCACCCGGGCGGAGCCGCGAGCGTCTGTTAATTAAACATTATAAAGATGATAGTATTCATTGAATAACTTTCACTTGATAACTAATTATTAAAATTATGTGTTATGTAAAAATTATGATTGTGACACAGCTTGAGAATTCAACTGTGGGAGAGTGTCTGTATGGTTTGATGAAATATTTAACTTTCTTTTGTTTAAAGAGCACTATCTATGGAAGAATATTCATTATAGGACTAGCTTCATGCAACTTTGTCCGTGTTATAAAAGATGTTCCCTCTTTATGCAACATTTTTCATTCCGTTTCTGCAACTGTTGGTCGTAGCATGATGTTATATGTATAAAGATTCCTCTTAAATCTGCGCTATCTACCCTTCAAATCAGGCTATCTATTAAAAAAACCTAATCAAAATTCATTGCATAGTTTTAAAGATCTAAGAGAGGATGTGTGCCTCTGATAATTCAATTACAACTGTTACAAGCATCAGCAACTTAGTAGTTAAGGAGTCTGCCTTATAATCGAGAGGTCCCGAGGTCAAATCCTGGCTATTAAACTACCGATGTGAACCCACTCCTGACACAAGCCGTTGAGCTTAGCTGGAGGGGTTATTTAGAAGGAATATTAGTAACTTTAGTTGCTAATAATCTTTAAAGAAAAAGCTTTATAAGATCTTATAAACAGGACAGTTGCATGTATTTTCCCTATTTGCATTATGGGTGCTCCTAGTTGGTCTCGATTGTGATACAAACATCTATATAATTTCAACAAATATATAATGGGTAATGGACTGCTGAGATGAGGTCTCGGTTTCGATCCCAGGTTTACCATGGCACACAGCAATGACTGTGATGCTTTTCGAAGTTATGTGTGTATTTATCGCAGGTTTATAAGTGCCCGGTTAATGGCAATAGGCTCGCCACATTAGGACCTAAAATATAAACTGGTGAAATATGGGTGCTAGCACCTCTGCCTATCCCTTCGGGAATATAGGCGTGATATTATATAATATTATTATTATTATATAATTGGAATATCACAACTTAATATGCATAATTTAAGAATTAGTATATGCAAGTAAATAATATACAAATAAAATATATACTAAGTAAATACAATACAAAAATATAAATAGGGAGAGACAGTCACTTCACAGCATGGGAAATAAGGAATATTTAAATACCAACATTATGAAAAAAATTAAAGTTGATGTAATTTCTTTAGTATTATTCCAACTACAACCAAGCCTGTAATATGCTGAATATAGGCACTAGAAAATACAGAATAATAAAATAAATTAAAGATAACAAGGTAAGGGTTTTAATATCATTTGCAATGTTATAATTAAAATAAATTGGACTGATAATTCCTATTCAAACTGATTCATTGAAATATACTAGTCTCATAAAGGATATTTAAACTTTTGAATATCTTGGAGGGTATCCACATACCTAGTTCTTTTTAATTGGTCAGATTATGTCATTCAGAAAGGGTAAAAGTTGGGTAGGAGTTTCATAATGAATATTAAAATAACAACAAGATTTTTAGGATATATATAGTAATTGCTTTTCAATTCCAGTAAACATAATTACATAAAATCTGGAAAGATATTTCTCTATTAAAGTTGGCTCAACAACTTATGAGATATTAAAGCTAAGCTTTTCTTATAAGAGGCAAGAGCTTTTTTTTTTTCTTTAGAGAACATTCAACCCTAAAACACACATCAGACTAAAGGCTGATTTACACAGGGTCAGTAACTGACTACAAATTCGAGTAAAGTCAGTGCTGACCCGAAAAAAACCCTGTGTAAACTGATTTGAAGTCAGTACAGTGGCTTGAAGTCAGCGCTGACTTGAATATTCGGACACGAATATTTTAAAGTCAGTTAGCGCCCCCCGCCACCCGCGCACCTCCGCGCCAGCGAAATAAACCCCATGTAAACAGACAAGTCAGTGGTGGTTAGTCACTGCCGCTGCGTTGTAGAGTAACCACGTGTTTTTTCGCTGGCGATAAAAATGACGCGTAAGCTTAGCGAAGACGAAACCTTAAAATTGGTGCAATTATATGGCGAAAACGAGTGCCTTTGGGATATTAAATCCCTAAATTACCGCAATAAAGAAATGCGGTCAACAGCGTTGCAAAATATGGCTCAAAAAATGCAAATAGAAGGGCTCACTTCTACTGAAGTAAAAAATAAAATTAAAGCTATAAGGGCTACATATTATTTAGAGCTCGACAAGATACAAAAATCCTCCAGATCTGGCGCTAGTGGGAACGTATATGTCCCAAAAGTCAAGTGGTTTCAAGAACTGGACGGCTTTATAAAAAATGCTATCGTAAAAAGGAAAACAATGGTAAGTATTTATTGTAACTTATTTATTTTATTTCCACCTAGGTACCTATACAAAATTAATGAATTCGATCCAATTGCCATGGCACACTTCCAGCAGTCATAAAGAAGTTCCTATATAGGTCTCTTTTTTCTTTAGCAGTCATGGAATGGTTGCCTCTTAGTTGTTCTGAAATGCTTGGTAGTGGATTTATTTCCGATCTCCATGTTCCTTCTATTATTTGTCCATCATTGTCCGCTCTATCTACACAAGTAGATGTTATGTAGGAACTTGAACGCTTTCGCAACCAATTATGCAGGGCACAGGCTGCACAGACAATGGCATCCACTGTGTCCACATGGGTTGGAATTGCTTTTTCGAACACTCGAAATCTAGAAACCAGTATACCAAAAGCATTTTCACTTATGCGCCTTGCACGCGACAACCTGTAGTTAAAGACTATTTCGGCAGTACTTAGCTGCGTACCTGGATAGGGTTTTAGTAAATAATTCTTCAGTGGAAATGCTGCATCACCAACTATTACTCCATTTGTAGGAAGTAATCCATCTTCCAACCGACGATATAATGAGGAATTTTTGAAAACACCTCCATCAGAGGCGTTTCCATTCGCTCCAACGTCTATATATGAAAAACAATAGTCGTGGTCTACAAGTGCTAACAATACTGTGCTATTGGTTTTTTTATAATTATAAAATTCACTTCCACTATTTGGAGGAGCTTTAATTATAATATGCTTCCCATCGATTGCTCCATAACATGAAGGGAAATTCCACTTGGTATTGAAACCGTCTTCAATATTTTTCCATTCTTCCTCTCGTTCTGGAATCTGTAAACAAAAAAAATAATTACAACCTAAATACGTATTATCATCAACTAATGATTTATTAAACATTACATTTTATTCTCATTAATAGGATAACTCAGGAACCAGCAACGATGACGCTGAGTTGGGTGAAGCTGAGGGTGTTGGTTACGGAGCTGAAAATGTATCAAGATCTACTGAAAATAATGATAATTCTACTGAAACGCCAACTCAAGCCATCCAGACGCCAGTTCGAAATTCTGTGACAGCTCCCAATCAATCTGGGCCTCTGCGATCAAAACGCTCCAAAATATCTCAGATGGCCGCTATGATAAAGGACTTAAAAAGTGTGTCAAATAATGTTAATATGCCACCATCTGAAGAAGAGTCTGACGCTGATATTTTCGGTAAACATGTGGCGGCTCAACTAAAAAAACTGTCTGAAGAACAATATGTTATTGCACAAGAAAAGATCCAAAAAATATTATCGGAAGCTAGATTGGCTGATATACAACAAAAGAAGTATACAGAAAATGCACACTCTTCATCCCCTAACTATTTTATCCCTAGTCCGGCAGCAACTACAACAAGCAGCACAAGTAGCATGGGATTGTGGCGATACCACATGTACCCAGCGCCATCTAGCGACAGGACGAGTAACTACTACGTAACTAACTACGACGTCACTACTACGTCACAACGATCCTGCATCGCGAAAATGAAGTTCTCTCGCTAGTACAGTATATATACAACAACCCAACGACAACCGTTAAGGGCTGCGGCCCGCCAGGCGCGATCACCTTGCCTGGTCGGAGGATCCTCCCTTTGTGTTGGAGGGACATCACATCCCGTTCCTCCAAATTGGTGACCCCGACGTGATCCAAACACGTAACCTTCGCTGAGCAATAACAGCAGCATTCTCATCGCCACCATCCAATTCACTTCTTCCGCATAAGCGTCTTCGCCATCCAGCACTTCGGCCATTACAAGGCTACCATAGCATGCAGCGACCGCTGCAGCCTGGTTACCTTCGGCCACGCCTGCATCTAAGGCGCACAGTACACTGCACTTACGGTCCACGAAGAGAACACCTCTCCCGTCTACGCAGCATTCGCCCCGACACTGCCGAGGACTCACCTCAACTCACCGAGGATTCGCCTCGCCTCAAGAGAGCTAAGAAGACAGCTGACTCAACACAATCAACCTCCGATCTTGGAGGGGAGTGATGTGGCGATACCACATGTACCCAGCGCCATCTAGCGACAGGACGACGTCACTACTACGTCACAACGATCCTGCATCGCGAAAATGAAGTTCTCTCGCTAGTACAGTATATATACAACAACCCAACGACAACCGTTAAGGGCTGCGGCCCGCCAGGCGCGATCACCTTGCCTGGTCGGAGGATCCTCCCTTTGTGTTGGAGGGACATCACATCCCGTTCCTCCAAAGGATATTACTCCCTGGAGCCCAACCCAATGACTGCATCAAGCGACAACACCATAACATTTTACCCGCCAGAGGTTGTCGAGCCTGCCACTAGCAACAGCTCTTTGGGATTTCATCCTTCCGATCGATCAACGAACCCCACATTTGTAAACCCCAGGCAGGTTATTATTACACCCTCAGGTTTGAATTACAGCACCACGATCAACGAAGAAGCTGAAAGTGATAATAACACTGCTGTTAACACGATTATGCGTGCCTATGAAAATTCTTAAACTATTTTGATGTTGTATTTCTTAATGTTCCAATAATTTAATAATAAAAAATTTCTTACCTTAATATGTGTTTTTAGTGCCGTATATATTGCCCAGCACACTTCTGGTATTAGTTGAGAAATTGCTGGTTTTGAGACACGATAAAAGTGACTAAGGAACCGATAGTACATTCCTGAAGCCAAAAATGTCAGCGTTATTTCCAGTTTAATTTTGGCTGGTAAAGCATCTCTCATGAATGTATCATGTCGTTGAATAGAACTCGATATCATTGACAGCAATTCGTCAAAATTCTGTGGTGACATCCTCATAGCAAGTTTGTACTCAGCAGGATCTTCAAATCGCAATTGCTTCAGCAACAAAGTAGAGCCACCAGATTCGTTTCTATCGTCAATCCATTTTCTTACCCATTGTCGTTTATTTTTAGTGATCTCATTTTCTACCATTTCTATTAACTCATTCAACAGCAAAATTGATAAATTTTTCAACAAATAATTAAATCGTCGTTTCAGTTGTTTTCGCGAATTCATTTTTCCCACTGACTTCACACACGTGTGCTCACCGTGAGAAACGCACCACTACTACTTACTTTATGTAAACAGTCAAAGTCAGTAGCGGCGCCGACATTGGCGCTGCGACTGGCTTGTCTACTGACCCTGTGTAAATCAGCCTTAACACCAAGTTCTATAAATAAACTTTAAAATGAAATGTTAATGCATTTGCAGCCACTGAATCGCGTTAATTGGCGGTAATTGGGTGACGAGTACACATACCCTGAAATTATTGTGGATATAAAAAAAACTGTTTTGTTTTTCACGCGTGACTCACTTTCTGAGATAAATTGCGAGTCGATGTTTTATAGTAAAACTAATTTGAAACAAGCCGTTAAAATGTAAACATTGCAAGAATAACTTACTTTAGATACGCCGCAGCCGAAGACTAACTCGATCGAATGAGATGACCGCCTCATCCATAAAAAAAATCACTTTCTCACAAACACTATACGCAAAGGAAACAAAATAATGTAATCATACATCAATCACATTCACTATTAGAACCTTTCACGTCCATTTTGTCAGTTTAAACTACAATATTAATTAATTATTTACATTTGTAATCACATGTTATATGATACTTGGTGTAAAGTAAATTTATATTTGAATATTAAAGTGAAACAGACACAACACAATGCATCACTCACGCCGAAGATAATCAAGTTGTATTATATTTTCGATAGATGGTACAATACAAACGATTACAACAACGATAGTTGTACAAAATGCGAAATGAACAAGTGGCGAATACCAAACGCAATGAGCGACAAAAAAGCTTAGAAAAGTTGAATGAATTGAAGGAATAAATGTTGCCAGAGTTGTAGAATCGTTTTCTACTACTACGTCAACTACTTTCTACTACGACTTATCAATTAGAGTAGAGTACCAATTTCAAAACCCTGTTACGAACTAGAGATACTGCATTATGTAAGTATTTACCTTTCTGTGTATTTTTAGAGATCCATTCGATAATCGCTCTAATAACAGAAAAAAAACCAAATGAAAAAAGAGCAAAGGATTAACTGTAGCAGCCTAACAAGGCTCCCAGGTGAAATTCGTGGATCGACAGTCCCATACTCACAGATGTTATGGAACCTCACAGTCCCACGAGGAACTCGCTGTGAGTTTTACCGTCTGTTTCTTAAGAATCGTTCGACATGATGCCTACAACTACATTCTATCATCGTACCGCTCACCACTGGATTTATCATGAAATAATACCACCGTACACCGGAAAGGAATTTCATCCCGCGCGTACTAAACTGTGGAATGAACTATAACAGATCTTCGTTTTTCTTTTCAGATTGTTAGAATCTAATTTGCGAGTGTGGATGGCACCGTCGGAAGGGGAAGACCTAGGCGCACATACCTGGACCAAATGGAGCAAATGTTAGAAAAGGGACAGGTCAGGAGTAGGTACCCAAAACCGACAAGCATGCATGAAAAAGATTACCTTTTTGAGAGTGAATGAAGCGAGAGTAGTATGTCGGGATCGTAGCAAATGGAGATGAGTGATCTCTACCTACCCCCATGGAAAACAGGCGTGATTATATATATGTATGTATGTAAAATCTAACAAAACGGAATATTTCTTCCATATTGTTAGATCAGTCTAACAAAACGAAAACTTGTTCTAGGATCTAACAGATCGGAATAAAACCAGGCTATTAAAACTGACTATTTATTTCCCATCATCATCCTTGCGTTAAATCCGGTCGCCTCTTCGGCTTCCGCAACCTATAGGCGATATCGAAGTACCACAGTTAAACAAGTTGGAATATTCATTTCTATTCTGCTACATCGATAGCATCGATAGCAAATTCTGTTCCCCACATTGTTTACCAAATGGAATATTCTTCTTTTGATTAATCAAATTAATATAACTAAACGGAGTAGACCAAACCTTTACTGATTTCCTACCATTTTGGTGGAATTTCAAAGGTAGACATGGTAACAAAATAGCGCTGTTGTTGCAAAACAAAACGATCAAATCAGAGTTTGGCCACGTTCCATTACAAGCAGAAAAACATTTTTTTAGATACACGTTCCCTTTTTCCTTAACTCACTTTCAAAAATAAGGCGGAAGGTATACTTTGTCTAATATAGGATAATAATTTTGACAGTTCTAAGTAGGGAACCCCATACAGTGTAATCGTAAATGAATATATTCGATGTTCGATTATCGTTTCCATAGAATATGTAATCGGTCGTTACAAAAACTTGAAATTATTTATTTTTTATTATTGTGGGTAATTAAGGAAATATAATGTTATAAATATTTGTATAATTAAGATGACACTGCAGCGAAGAGGTGCACCGCATCATTACCTAACCGCACTGTACCTACAGCAAATATAGAAGGATAATTTGCTAGAATTACAGATATTTATGGTATAATATTTATGTTTTGTATTAAACTAAGCTATTTATATTATAAAAAATTAAGTAGATAAGTACTTAATCATTTTAATAAATTAACATCAGTTCGATTTATTCGATTCGTTTGTCTATAGTCAATTATGCTGTATTCTTGCAAGACGCTTCACTACGATAAGTGGGCGGTACTTGTCTATGAATTATGATAATTGTAGTAGTATAGATTTGTAAATAAAAAATACGTTACTTCATAGACGTGAACTGTCAAAATTATCATCCTAAATTAGACAGAGTATAGGAAGGAAAATACACTGACGGACTCATAAACTGCATCAAAGTAATAGACGACTTTGAAATAAATATTTTAACCAAGTATGCATACTTTCTATACAGATTTAAATTGAAACCTCTAGATTGGTTCGTGAACTTTAAAACAGCGTAGGGTCATATCTTTAAGTTTAAGTTTATGTACTGGAAAGGACCTTAAGACTTTTTTTGAAGAAAAAACAGAAATTTAAGAAAAATTGGTTTAATAAAAAAATTGGTTTTAACAATAGACACAAACTTTATGCAAGGGTTTATTTGTGTTTTAATAAGGTGTATTACCCCCACGTGCCCTTATTACGGATTCTAATCGGTTCCGCATAGATTTTATAAGGGTTTTTAAAAGATCTTGCGGAATATTGTCCCATTCTTCTGAAAGTGCTGTTCTTAGTGCTGCCACTGTCGTGGGCGAAGGGTTTCTCGCATATACAGCTCTTTTTAAATTGTCCCAAACATGCTCGATGGGATTAAGATCCAGGCTGCGTGCTGGCCAATTCATTGTACGTATCCCAACCTCTTCGCAATAATGTTGAACTTGTGCAGCTGCATGCGGCCGGGCATTATCCTGCATTAAAGTAAAATTTTCGCCTATGAATCCCATGTAAGGCACCACGTGATCTTCTAATATCTCTGTTATGTAGCGATGTGCTGTCAAACCCCCTCTATTACCGTTTTGACGGACCATGTCTATGAACACAAGTTCTGTTCGCCCGTTCATCGATATGCCACCCCAGACCATACATGAACCGCCTCCAAAAGGAACACGCTCCTCAATGCAACTTTGAGCATATCGCTCCCCACGTCGACGATAGACTCTTCTGCGACCATCTGCACCATATAAACATGTCCTACACTCGTCCGTGAACAATACAGAGGCCCACTGCTCTTCTGTCCAATTCAGGTGATGACGCGCAAATCTTAAGCGAGCTTGTCTGTGAGCTGTAGACAACTTTGGACCATTTGCTGGTCTAAAAGGGGTGATATCCGCTTCCTTTAACCTTCTTCTTGTTGTTCGTGCACACACGTTTACTCCACGCACTTCATTAAGCTCGGTTTTGATGTTAACTGACGTGAGGAAACGATTTCGCAGGGAAGTTATAACAATAAATCGGTCATCACGACCTGTGGTTGCTCGAGTTCTGCCTGTACCACGTCTCCTCCTGTAAGAACCGGTCTCTACAAACCTTCTGTATATTCTAGAAACCGTAGACTGGTTTAAATTTAAATTTCTACCAATCGTTCGTTGATCCAAGCCCTCCCGCACCAATGCTACAATTTGTGCCGCTTGTTCGGACGAAGTATCCATATTATGGTTCAAAAACTCTCGATGTGTTAAAAAACTAACCCAACAATTATGCTGGTAACAATAATTCAATTGACAAAACAAAAAAAATCAATGAGAATCAATTTAAAACTTTGCTATAAATAACACGCAAATCTGATACTACAAGTAAATTTTCTTTTCCCGGCTATATTCATTTGTTTTACTGCAGTTCTATTTTTAAATTTAATTTTTTTTTAAGGTTAAGAGCCAGTCTTTCCATATTTATATAATTTAATCCAAAAAGTTTGCATACTTATTATAAAAAATCCTTTTAGAGTAAACCTGAACTTTGATGCAGTTTATGAGTCCGTCAGTGTAATATAGGGTCATATTATTATGTTATAATGTGCGCAATGTGCACTTCTGGTGAGTCATATGTCCAGCTTTACCAGCGAAGCAGACCTACAGTTAATAGTGAGGATTAGTAATAAATTAATAAAAGTAGGCTGTGATCTATTCATTTTGTTTCTAACTTAAGTTTGTGAAGCTATTGAAATGTTTGGTACTCAATCATGCATAAATAGCTGAACAAATCTGGTTTAAAATTAGAGATAGATTATAGTCAGAAAAAAAACAGGGTCATCTTGAGAGTAGGTTTCAATGGGTTGTGGAATGAGATGAGAAAAAGGTGGAGCTGCAGGCAAAATACAGTAACTTTATAAAAAAAGGACCTGACCTGTTTAAACTTAGTCATAAACTTTATGTAATAGTAATATATTTAATGTATGCGTCCACCCTCATCAATTTAAAAATATTTATTATGAAGAACATAAGTAACCATTTTGGTTCCAGACTATTAGTTCCATTAAGGGGTCCAACAGGGGCAACAGGATTTTGAAATACTCATGGACCCATTTAGATAGTGGAAAAATGGGGCCATGAATATTTCAAAATTCTGTTGGACCCCTTAGTGGAACTTAGCAGAGGAACCAACAGTCCGGACACCAAATTTGCTTTGAATAATGTCAGTAAGGTAACGGCTAGAGGTTAGAGGGTATATTAATAATTTCAGTAGCTAATATTCTTTTGAAGAATGTCTAAGACTAAAGCTCATGGACTTCTTGATCTCAAGATAGTTCAACTACTTAGATACCGACTTTAAACAACTTTTTTTTACTCAAATTGAATTGTATGTATATCATGTTCTTAATGAAATAATATTCTTATTCATTCTATAAAGACATGGAATCAAATGGAAACATGTATGTGTTATTATACACTTTTTACACTACTTAGGAGGCAGACAAACACACTGCCAACTCGATGGGAAGCAGTAACTGTGTCCTCGGAATGTATGTATTTAGATCTTTCTCTAGAGAATGTACCCTCGTACATTTTTAGCAAATAATTTTTTAATGAGTTGAACTTACAGACTTATATAGCCTTACTAAATTGTGTCCGCAGTCTGCATCATTATTATGTACTTTACTTTGCCTAAAATATACATGAAAACTAAAAAAATCAACTCCAAAAGTTACTTCTTGAGTTTATTGTGAAACTTATTCTTACATTTATATTTACACACACTTCAGAGTTCAAACAAACACACAAAAGAGGTTATATTTATCTTGTGGAAACTGTTGCCTCCTTCCTTGCTGCATCCTGTAACAATTGCGTGTCCACTTCGTCTGCTGGTAGCTGTACATATCTGACGACAGATCCTCGAATAAAACAGTTTTTTACTGACAACATGTGTGGATATTTCTCCGGATCTATGACGCTTATGTCTGATAGCTTTATATTCAAATATTGGTCTACGGAATGCAAGGTGCCGCATATACTAAGGTCGTTCTTAAGTTCCACAACCACATCCTTGCCTACCAGGGATTTGAAGAATGAATAAAATAACATTTTTTGTGTTTTTAGCAATAACAACAACGAAAAGCCGCCTCTTTTAGCACAAATGTCCACAGAGTAAGTAATCTACTAATGTCAATGCAGTCAATGTCAAAATAGAGCGACCAAAAAGTTTTTTAATTACAATATTATTGGTAACTGTTGGTCTTTCAAAAAAAAAAGCTCTTCAACCTTCCTTTGATTTTGGAATTTCTGGTCAATAAATTACAAGATGAATAATGATGAGGCGTTTCAGAGTTGTAGTTTGTAGTACTTACTTAACACAAAATTATCAATTGAATAATTCGATCCACTACGATGTGACTACGATCGGCTTCAAGGACTCATATCCGTACTTAAAAAGGACTTGTTTTTGATGGCGTTGGCCATTATTTACTCTGTGGTGTTGGCGTCCTCATCCTCTGTCAGCTGTAGTCTATGGTTTGTTGTTTGCTGTTTGACACCGCAAATATTTTTCTTGTTTTATTTAGAATTTATCAGTGTAATCTAGGTAGATTAATTATTACATCACTACAGTGAATGTGAATTTCCTCGTCTTGATTTTTCGTACTCTATAGAATCATAACAAAATGACTGATCCTGTAATTCCTTCACCGGAAGAGAATAACGAAATAGTAAGTTTTCTTATCTTATTAAGAGTTAAGTTTATCTTTGTAAGATTATCAGCACAATGCATGTTAATCGTTAGTATTACTCCTTAAAGACAGTTAAAAACTACACCATTGGATCAGGCCGAATCGCTTTCAATACCGTTGATTGATAGATAACCTAAAAAACATATGTTTCATGCTGTTCCAGCAACAGCCGCCTATTGCGAATCGAATAAGTACCATATTGTGAGCTCAATCTCAACACAAAATGTGTGCTTTTTCCACACATGTTTGCTTGTGCTCATATAAACATCTAATCTCGTTTGGACCACACAGCCGGCCTTAATAAATTAGCTTTATTTTAGAACTACCTATCGGCTTGTACACAAAACTGCAATGCGATGCGATGTTATGCGAATGTACGAAGTAATCTACGGAAATAACTGCTCTGCGGCCTCGCTTCGCATCGCAGTGCTGTGTACAAGCATTATATGTGAAAGGTGGTTCAATAGCGCAGTGTTTGGGAATTGGAATGTCTACGGAGTGTTGACAAATGTAGGTACATAATTGTAAAACTTTGACATTGATGAGTGCTCTTTATGTGCCTGAACTGAATAAACAAAATTGATTCTTTGATTGTCAATGTAAACTTTTTAGAATGCAGGTAGACGAAACCGGTAAGGTACAATAATAAATATTGTGGAGAAGTAGAAGTGTGTTACCCTGTAACTGTGTATTCTATGATCTAACTTTACAGTTAAACTTTTAATATCTTTATTATTAAAATCTTTAAATCTATATTAATCTTTATTAATCTAAATTCAGTATACATGCTTCATAATAAATATGGGACACTGATCTTCACACTAGGATTCCCTGTGTCGTGAAGACCAATATGTACTAATAAATATCAAACTCAATTCCAGGACTGGGGCAATGAACGGCTTAGCCGAGCCCAGCGTGCAGTTGAAGCGAACACATATGATGTGGATTCCTGGTCATTACTCATTCGTGAGGCGCAGACCAGGGCCATCAATGAAGTACGGCAGATGTATGAGAAGTTGATTACAGCATTTCCTACCACTGGCCGGTACTGGAAGATCTACATTGAGCAGGAGGTAATTTTATAATTTGTTTTAAAGTATGAATAAGCAGCAAAATGCTGGTTTGTACACGTCATAGTGGTGGAGTTCAGTTTTGGTTAGAACTATGTGTTTCAAATAACCTAACCTAATACTATTGTAATAATTATCAAGAAATATGTCAAGTACTTAATGAAGAGAAAATAAACATTAAGTAGTTGTCACTCGTTGTTACCATACATGTGTGAACCTATCTGACATGAAAATTTTGTTCTTAGCTGGACCGTGATTTTACGAACTGTTCCCCATAGTCACACGACTGAGATCACAAAAGCTGCCGTAGCCTTTTGGGCTTTATTTATATTGCTTAAAATTCACTTTACTTGTTTATTGTTGAACTACTTAATTATGGCTATCTGTAGGGAATAAACTGCTAATCTACGAAGCCGTATTAAAACCAACCTGGACATAATATGGCATCCAACTTTCGGTTGCAGCAAAGACATCAAACGCCATTATTTCAGACCATTTCAAAATAATTAATTACTTTTTTTTTCGTTTCAGATGAAGGCACGAAATTTCGAAAAGGTTGAAAAGGTCAGTATCATAACAGCGTAAGTTGGTTAGAAAAAAAAAGTATTAGGAATCTGTGATATTCGTTTTAAATTTAAGGGCTAAACTAAACTGTGATAATAACTTTTGATATTATTTCAGTATTCAGAAACTAGTAGATAAGTGTAAGTTAAGAATTGAAATAAAACGAAAAATATGAAACTTTCTTTTTTTTCGGATAGGGCTAATGTGTTCAGACATACTGGAGGCGAGATTTTGCTGTGAATGGCCATCATTAATTTTTAAAAAGTTTCACCTTAACACTATGGTTGACTATTCTTTTTTTAAATAGCCATGAGCAAATAAATCTCACTTTTGATATGTATAAACCCTTTTACTTGAATCCTATGGAATTATTTGGTGTTTATGAGATGGAATGAATGTAAGAATGTTTCCTTTTTTTTTGTCAAATCTGGCACAACAAAAGTCAATGGCTCAGCACGTTAGTATAGGAGTTCATTGAACTATAAAATTCTTGCGTTATTAAACCCAAATTACGAGATAGAATATTTTTTTATATAACGTCGGTTTATTGCAGGAACTCATTAACTGCAAAAAATCACTAAATACGTTTTTATTTACAGTGGACTTCATTTGGCACATTCTACAAAACGCAAAAACTCACTTACTTCTATCTATTCAATTTTAGGCCTTATGACCTTGCTATGAAGTCCATAACTGCAACTTTGGAAATCAGGCATTTACGAAACATCACTAAGCTGCACAAGTTATTTTTATTAAATAGATAATTATTAAAATCACAACATACATATTAAACAGAACTCATTTTCACCATGTAATTAACTTTATCTAAACAAGAGTAGAATAATATCTTAGAATTTGGATCGATAAAGTTCATTATTTGCACTTAATTACTTTCTGTTATGAATAATTGATCATAAGTACACAATAAGTAATCTTAATGAATTTTATCGAAATGAATTTTATGTAAAATATCATGATTTCAATTATTTAAGGTATTCCTAAAATCATTTATTGTTTTTAATTACCTACTTTTTATTTTCTCAATCGCATAACTTAATCTTAATAGCTCGCAGGAGGCCGTCCCACGCTTCGTCTACCGATACGCGGTCTCCATTCGAGAACCTTTCGTCTCCAACGACCATCTGTTCTTCTTGCTACGTGCCCCGCCCATTGCCACTTCAGCTTGCTAACCCTGTGCTATGTCGACCACTTTTATTCGTCTGCGGATCTGCTCATTTCTGATTCGATCTAGCAGAGAGATTATGAGCATAGCCCTTTCAATAGCTCGCTGTGTAACCTTGAGCTTTCTTATGAGGCCCATAGTGAGGGTCCACGTCTCGGCGCCATAGGTCATCACTGGCAACACGCACTGATTAAAGACTTGTCTTTAAGCACTGAGGGATTTTGGACGAGAAGACACTGTGTAACTTACCGAACGCTGCCCAGCCGAGTTGGATTCGACGATTGATCTCCGCCTCGAAGTTTGATCCGTCTAATCGGACCATCTGTCCAAGGTAGACGTAAGTACTTGTCTACAACTTCGAGGGTCGAGCCTCCAACTGACACTGGGGAGGGCCTTAGAATATGAGCATTCGCCATAACCTGGGTCTTGCCCATACTTATCTTGAGGCCCACCTGTTGAGAGACTCGGTTGAGGTCGTCGAGCATTGTGTTAAGATCCTCCAGCGATCCTGCCATGAGAACGATATCGTCGGCAAAACGAACGTATGAATGTGGTCTACGGTACTATAACCTTTTCGGAAACCGGCTTGTTCGGGCGGCTGGAAGTCATCAAACCTGCGTTCGAGACGATTCGTGATAAACCTCGAAAACAGCTTATAAACATGGCTCAGAAGCGAGATGGGTCTGTAGTTGTTAAGAGAGGCTTTGTCACCTTTTTTGAAGAACAAGATCATCACGCTTCTGTTCCATGCTTCCGACGTAGTACCTTCGAATAAGACGGAGTTGAAGAGCTTCTGAACGACTTTAAGAATCGGTGTTCCACCCGCTGTCAGAAGTTCCGAAGTGATTCCGTCTTCTCCTGGTGCCTTGTTATTTTTAAGCTGCTTGAGGGCCACCCTAATCTCGTATAGGGTGATGTCCGGGATATCCTCGGTGTAGTGTCGCGTTAGCTTAGCTCTTGGATTTTTAACCGTATCAGTAGCAGGCTTGGTGACTGAGGTATAAAGCTGTCCATAAAACCCCTCGATCTCCCCCAAAACATCTGCCTAGTCGACGCGACACTGTCGTCCTTCCTCTTCAGCTTTGTCAACTGGCTCTGCCCAATAGACAAGTCTCTTGCAAACACTTTGGAGCCTTTATTTCACTCAATCGTTTCCTTAATACACTGAGTATTAAAGGCACGGATGTCGTGTTGCAAAGACTGCTAGATACGTTTATTGAGCTGCCGATGTGCTTCAGCGTCATTGGTAGACTGCAGCCTCATAGACCGTCGTTCGACTATGAGTTTGAGGGTGTGATCGGTGAGCTTCTGTGGTCTATCTCTTCGACGGTGCCTGAAGAATTTGGAGCCCACTGAATGGACAGTTTCAACCAACCTGTTATTTATCTCGCCCACTGTACTGCATTCTTATAGGCAAGAGAAGCGATCCGAAAGTTGAAGTTGAAAGCTCTCGGGGTACTGTATATGAGAAGCTCTAGGCCGGAGCGTAGACCTCATCAGACGGGATCTCTCCAGATTAATATTCAATGTGCCTCTGACCATTCGGTGATCACTTCCGGTTTTCACCCGATGGATCACTGAGACATCATTGAATATCCGTCTATGCATCGTCATGGTGAAATCAATCTCATTTTTGGGACGACTACCGGGGCCCATCCAGGTCTATTTCCTGTGAGGCGGCTTCTTAAAGAAGGAGTCCATCATAAAGAGTCGCTCTTTCTCAAGAAAGTCGGCCAGCCTCCAACCCCTTCGGTTACGCTTCCCATACCCTTATTGCCCCACTCTCAACTCGTTATCCCCTCTCGTACCCAGTTTTGCGTTGAAGTCCCCCATTACAACACTGAAGTGTGATTTAGAGGCATGTATGGCTCCACTAATGTCCTCATACATAGCCTCTACCTCATCATCTGGTCGTGTCGAGGTCGGTGCGTAAGCCTGAATGACCTTCAGCAAGTATCTCTTGGACACTCTGAGTATCAGGTACCCTGCTCGACACACTCGTGATGGATATGATGTTATTTATGAGGGACCTATGGACGATGAACCCGACACCACCTTGCGACTTCTCGTCGCCCTCGCGGTAGTAGAGCAGGTTGCCAGACTTCAGGGTTATTGTGTCTTCTCCCTCTCTTCGGACTTCGGATAACCCAACGATGTCCCAGTGCAACTTGCTCAATTCTTCGTCCAGCTCTGCTAGCTTCTCGTCTGTCCTCATTGTGCAAATGTTGTGTGTCACCAGCGACAACCTACATTTGCATCGGTTGTCCATTGCTTTGGTCGTCTGATGGAGGGATCCCGCCCGGCGATTCTTAGCACCCCTAGTCCCAGCGCATAATATTATTATTATGGATAATTTTTGAGACTATGTAAGTTGTCGCTAGTATCTAGGTATTTGCAACATTTATAATTTGCTATTGTGCGAATATCTAAGTGCTTATACAACTGTTAAGACAAATTTTATTTTTCAGTTTATTTTGTCATGTTTATTAAACTTCCAATTGCTTATTGATTTAAATTAGCTCTGTTTATTACCTCTTTATTCAAAGACTGAGAGTTTTATAAGTTTTTTGTGATAAAAAATTGTTATTTTAATTGTTTGGAAGAATTGAATTGGTTTTTCATAGGACTAGCACTGTTCTGTTTAGGATAATACTGGTTATCCCTTTTATAAAATAAAAATTTGATTAGATTTTCGTTGTTTTATTACAAATTAAGAAATAATTAAATCACATACCGAACAGACTTACAGTAGACAGAAGTCATTAGCTTTTTTTTAGTATTTTTAAAAAATAAATGACTTTGTAGGATTACTGACTATCGCTTGTTTTAATTAATATAACATTTAAGCTAATCGAAAAAATTAAATTTTTCATCCCCGTCATTAAAATAAGGATGCTATGGGCAAATCAACATAAGTCGAACTAAAATACCGTTTATCTCAGAATAGTGAATTTGTCACATAATGACTTCCTGCAATAAGCCGACGATAAAGAATATTAGCTACCTACTAAATTACTAATATTCCCTTTAAATTCATTTAAGCTCAATGGCTTGGCCGACTCCTTAACCACTACAATTTCGTTTGTTTCTCACTATCCATCCAACTACAAAACTATCTACCCTCTATAACTGTACAGGGTGGAAATTTCCGATCTTCCATTGAGGGAAAGTAATATACTGGAAATAGTAAATTTCACTCAAAGAAAACATTCCTAATTTTTATAAAGTAAACTGCATACCTAATGTTTTTAAATCACTTGCCACACAAGTGTTTTTTTTTTTAATCTTTCTGACAGAATTTTGCAAAATCCATAAAGTCATAAGTAATATTTAGAGGAACAAAGTGTACCATACCTGTGGAAACCAAGGAAAATAGTTGATTTCCCAAGATATTACACTACGAAATCAATGGATTACGGCTTTAAGATTGGATGTGGACAAGGCTGGTCGTTAGCTGAAAAAGTATGCATACATATGCTCAAAAAACCGAAGAACATTTTGTCCATAAACTAGAAAACACTAGATGTGATACCACACTCTTCTTACCAAAAGTGCCGGCTGCGCCATCTAGCGCGTCTTTAGTAAAGCTATAACATATAATCTACTAGAAAACTGCCAATTGTATCAACTTGCCAGATAATCTTTTAACTTCGGTATCGCGGCAACGAGGAGACCTCTCCTGCATAGGATTGAACTTCTTGCTAACGTGCTGGACCATTGAATAAAGGTTTGAGTAATCTAAGCCTGCAAGGATTTCACCAGGGAACCAATTTAAATTACCGTAAATTGCGTTGTCATGACATGAACATTCCAAGTTATTTCGCACTTCTTAACTTACCATCATGCGAAATAAAGTTATTTGATGTGACTGCAGCACAGACTTAGGCCAGCAGTACGAGCATTACCCTCCTAGTATTGCACGTAGTCATAGGCCACAGTTACCGCTACCTATACTGGGGCCGTGTTCTTACCTGCCACCTAAGGCTGGCTTCACAGCTACGTGGGAGATCCATGCACTTGCATGAACTCCTATCGAATTCATTTAATGTAAAGGTTTCGAGTGAACGAAGCATTGTGTTTTGCAGTCTGCCTCTTGTGAACCTGTGTGCGTATGTAGCCCGCCAATCGCAACGCTCCGTTCTGTCGATAGCTTTACATTACGAATTCGATAGTAGTTCGTGCTAAGGCTACTGGTCACGCCCGCAGTGCTCTGAAATGAGTGTTCAGTAGGCACGATGTTAGTGGAGTCCACCCGGAGCGGTCGCGTGCGCACCAATCTTTTTTTTTTATCGTGCGCGAAATCCCCACGGATCACAGACACAATAATAAAAAACAGATTAATTTTGCAAAATTAATAAGTATATTATTTGAATATGAAATTAATGTATAACTCCTGGCGTTAAACTTGTTTTAACTTCAAATTGAAATGAGTTTTTGGTGTTATTGAAATCCAAGATACAAAATAATTACCTACTACTCTGTTTGCAAAAGAAGATAATGCTTTTAGAAAAGCAGCTGTTCAGACGAAGATACTAAACACGAGCGACCGAAGTGCACACTTCGCGCGCGAAATTAAAAACTTCAAATCCTTTTAGAGCAATGAAGAATTGAAAATTTCAACGTCATATTTATGTTATTTCAAAAAATTTAAATTATTTTTATAATTTCAAATACGTTTTAAAAATTTCTCAAATTTTGGGGCCCCTCTCAAGCGGGGCCCCAAGCAATTGCTTTCTTTGCTTCCTGGTAAATCCGCCACTGCCACGGATACCACCTCCACCAAAACCGATGGAGATGATTATGTCGGACTCGAACCGACCAAAACGCACGCCGTCCATGGGTCCTTGATTGCCGGAGGTGAGATTATACAAGACATATCTCTCGCACCCCGGCAGACCCGGGGACATCTCCGTTGAGATGCCCCTCTTCCCCCAATGTGGGGACCATGGTGTCCCCATCTAGCCTCTGGGTATAGGGTGGCATTTTGCCCCATCGCCGTGGCCTGCTTCTGCTAGGGTGACCGGCGGCTCCACCCGTCACCCCTACGTGCGCACCAATCTGCGTCGCTAATATGTACTCCCGATCCGGGCGCCCGTACTGGTGGCCTGTAAAGCCAGCCAAAGGTTTACTGAACCCTCGTTTCGGAGCACTGCGGGCGTGACCGGTCCGGGTCTTCCCCGTACCGGTCTACCGCAATACTGTGTAGCCAGCCTAAGTGGTATGAAAATAATTAAGTAAAATGCGTTAACGGAGTTTAGTTAAACGGGTTTTCACTGGTGAAATCCAACTTAAGCCAGTTTAGAATAACGTTACATTCAGTTTTTGTAGGTACCTATATAGGTATGAAGGTATACTGGAGTTCTATCACAGGTAGGTGAATTTTTACTTTTATTATAGATAGTAATGGCACTATGCCCGCGACTCTGCCCGCGTGGATGTATCGCAATTTTTTGTTTATATCTAAATATAAATTTACTATGTATATAACAGAGGTAGGACCCGTCATAATTGAGCAGTCCAGCTAGGAAAGTCACAGAAAGCGACTTTGTTTTATACTATGTTGTAGTGATTATTGACGTTTTGTAAGTACCTTTAAGTGGTCTACATAGAATAAATGACTTTTGAATTGTGTCGCGATCGAGTATAGCGTGAGAACGCGGAAAGTGGTAGTGGCGGCGCGCGTACTAAACGTGTGAGAAAGAGGGTAGACCGATACGATTGGCCTCAATAAGAACGAGCTCGGCGGTCGTCAGTACACCGTGATCATGGCGCTTGCAACAGCGCCGATATATCGAGGAACTAATAAAAATTGGTAAATAGCCCGTAGTATTTAATAGTGAATACACAATTATTTTTAAATAATAATAGAACATTTTTTGAGATGATAGATATTATATCTATAAAGGAGTTTAGTTGAACATTTTTTGAGATCATAGACTACCACTGTCCGCGTTCTCACGCTGTACTCGATCGCGACACTATTCAAAAGTCTTTATTCAGTGTAGACCACTTAATGGCACTTACAAAACGTCAATAGCAATAATCACTTCAAAATAGTATAAAATAAAGTCGCTTTCTCTGTCTGTATATCCCAATGTATCCTTAAACTACGCAACGGATTTTGATGAGATTTTTTAAAAGATAAAGTGATTGAAGAGGAAGGTTTATATGTATATAACATCATGCTACAACCAACTGGTACGGGGCAGAAGTGAAAAATTTTGTAAAAACGGGGTGACGTAGACTAAGTTGCGCGGGTCAGCTAGTATTTTATAAATTAGTGAGCAAGAAATTCAGCGGGCTTTTACAAACATTTATATACTTAATCTAGATACACAAATTTCGTCAATTTGACTTCACCTCGCCTGATGTTAAACTGAAGGGAAAGTCTCATGAAAGAGGGTCACTATTGCAAACACGTAGCTTGAATAGCAAGTCGGTTATACATAATATCGTTTGCTTTATAAAACAAAAAAAAACATGGCAAATATTCCTTAGTATTTAATTGCGAATATGAAAATGACAGTCAATAATTGTGGAAAAATTATGAATGGAAATAGGTGGAACGGTCCACACAGAAGGGTTGTTTCCCCACCCGGCCAACGGCGTCCCCACTAGCAATAGTACCTTAGTAGTAATTGTCCAAATGTGGTGAATAGTGTGATTGATGATAATATGTGCGGTGCAGCTGTTCCAGAGGTGTCTGATGAAGATCCTCAACATCGAGCTGTGGAGGCTGTACCTCAATTACGTGAAGGAGACCAAGTGCATGCTGCCTACATACAAGTATGTATATTTTTTCTACATAATCGTCTTATTTCTTCTTTTTTTATTAGATGGCAACATATCAACCCAATTTAGGGGACAATCTTGCCAGTGTCGAGTTGGGAGTTTCTGCCAAGTCTTCAGTTAATTTAGTTGGAATGATTGTTGATGATGACGATGACGGTGAGGATGATAGTTGCCTCAGTAAAGTAGTGGAGACTTTACTAGAAGCTTTTCTTGAAGAGATTTTGACACCAACACGAAAAATCACAATTCACTACAATATTCCACTCTCCTACACTTGTGTGCTTTGTCCAAGCCGTTATGTCTAAAACTCCACCATTTTTACACATAAAAACTCGAATTTACACCAAATTTAGAAAATGAAACACTGCAGCGCTATGACACTTTTCGCGTTACCGCCCAAACTCCTACATAATCGTCATAGCGCTTCCTTCTACCTACAATCCCAGGTCCTTTAAGCCTAAAAAACATCTATCGAGGCCATCAAAGTTGGTACAGCTGTTCCAGCGATAGCACCTGTAACGGTGACATCTATTCTTTGGACTGCACCCCTGATTATCATCAGGGTACAGTCAATTTGACTAAATGGTATTGGTTTTTATACAGCAGCCTCTGTGGCGTGGCGGTAGTGCACGCGACTGCTACTCACGGGGCGCGGGTTCGATCCTCGCTCAGTGCAAAAAGTTGTATGCATGAATATCGCTTTTTGCACTGGTCTAGTCGTGCCTTGGAGAGCACGTTAAGCCGTCGGTCCCGGTTGCCATACAAACACCTATGGCAGTCGTTACGGGTAGTTGGAGCCTTCAAAAGTCCAACCAGTCTAACTTGGAACTTCGATATCGCCATTGGTCATTGGACCATTGGTTGTGGAGGTCAGATGGCAGTCGCTTCACGCAAAATATCGAAGTTCAGCCGCATCACAGTTAGACTGAAAAGTCGACCCCAACTGAGTTGGGAAAAGGTTCAGATAATGATGATGGTATTGGTTTTTATATACCAGAATCACACTATGAAGGTCCGACGCGACGCCAGATTCGCAAAGTAATCGTATCTGGTCCCGTCGGTTAACAATGTGTTTCCGACTTAAAGTTAGTGGAATAAGTCCTCTGTAATTTTTAATCATAAACTAGATGTTGCCAGCGGCTCCGCCTCGTGGACTTCTGATCCCGTTCCCGCTGCTGGATAAAAACCTTCCGTAGAGTTCAAGGAACAAATAAAAAAAGGAATTACTCGAATTGGTCCAGCCGTCTTCGATATATGCGCTTACCAACATATTTCGCTATTCATTTTTATTTATACAGATATGTTATTTCTCAGAGAAAAAATGGCGCAAGCATATGACTTCGCGCTTGACAAAATAGGCCTGGACATCCACGCGTACCCAATCTGGAACGACTACATAACATTTTTGAAGAGCGTGGAGGCTATAGGCTCTTATGCGGAGAACCAGAAGATATCTGCCGTCAGGAAGGTGAGTGGAAATTGTCTATTCTACTTTTTTTTTAAAGAATATGGATTTTTTTGTAGACGGGTCCACATTTGTTACGCGAAAAACGGACCGAACAGCTGAGGCAGCGTGACACGCGCTCCTCCCTATCCGAGGTAAGATGTGGGCCCGAGAGGGCTTTCGCTGGCCTTGGGTCAGCCGGAGCGTGAGCGATATGCCAGAGGTTACCTCACTCTCGATGAAACTGATGGTCCTCAACGGCTGTGCGGTATTAGTCGGTTCTAGTCTGAAAAATAACCACCGTTGCTGACTTCGGCGAGGGGTATCCGTAGTAATTTGCGCATGAAAAAAAAAAAACAAAAAAGGGTCCACGATAGCTTCAGAGCGCGCACGTCAAAACACAAGAAGAGGTTCAGAACAAGTAATTAATATATTGAAGATGGTTAATGGTCTTTCGAGCAGGTCCTTTTCTGAGCAACTTTTATTAATTTATGGTTAATGGTCTTTCGAGCCGGTCCTTTTTTGCAGCAAATTTCATTAATTTTGTTTTATTTATATACAGGTATACCAAAGAGCTGTGATAACGCCTATCATTGGAATTGAAACCCTGTGGAAAGATTATATCGCATTTGAACAAAGCATCAACACTATTATTGGTAAGTTAAAGTCGAGTTTCGTATGACGAGATTTTGGTACAACGTCACACAACCATTTTCTTTTTATACCACATAGGTAGCTGAGAAGCACGAGACCCACCTGATGGAAAGTGATCACCGTGTCCTATGGACGTTTGTAACACCAGGAGCGTCACATTCGTGCTGCCGACCATATAGAGGGGAGGGGGGTGGGGAAAGGGAAGAGGGAAGTTTAAGAGAATCTCTGTACTGCCTCCCCGAAGAGCTGAACCTTGGGCCTTCTGTGCGTAGCGGCGCTGCCGTGAAACAAATTGTTACATCAAATATGCCGTCGATTCGACAGAAGAAGAAGTGCAGAAAACAACTAAGGGTTTCTGGGTCATCCCACTGACAACACAAAACCTCTGCAGTGCGCTCTGGCTACCCTATTCATTGCTGGAACCCCAATATAAGGGTATCTTAATATGTAGTGCCCGGTTACATTCAAGACTTTTACCTTGTAAGCCAAGTCATTCCCTGAACCTTTTTCCCAACTCAGTTGGGGTCGGCTTTCCAGTCTAACTGTGATGCGGCTGAACTTCGATATTTTCCGTGAAGCGACTGCCATCTGACCTCCACAACCAATGGTCCAATGACCAATGGCGATATCGAAGTTCCAAGTTAGGCTGGTTGGACTTTTGAGGGCTCCAACTACCCGTAACGACTGCCATAGATGTTTGTATGGCAACCGGGACCGACGGCTTAACGTGCTCTCCGAGGCACGACCAGACCAGTGCAAACAGCGAACTTTTTGCACTGAGCGGGGAACTTTTGTCCTGTCTTTTCCTAGTGTCCACCAGTTGTTACCTACAGTTTCGACAATATCATCTGCCCATCGTTTTATTGTTTTTTTTTATACTAAGTAGGTGGCAGACAAGCACACGGCCCACCTGATGGAAAGCGGCCACCGTGGCCTATGAACGTGTGCAACACTAAGGGTGTCACACACGCGCTGCCCACCCTGAAGGGAAAGGGGGAGAGCTGGGAAGGGGTAGGGAGGCTAGGAAGGGGAGGGGAAGGAGGGGTATAGTGAGCTCTGGCTACCCTACTTACCGGCGGGAATACAACACGATGGTTATTATGACCGCGGTGTTCTGTAGGGCGGAGGTACTTCCCCAGTTGGACAGCTCATTTCGGACGGGAGATACCGCCGTGTCCTACCTCCGACCTTTGAGGTCTACCTGCCAAGTGCGTGTTCTTTTAATTATAATATCTTCTCTATGTTCTTCTCGCAGCCGAGCGTATGGCCATGGAGCGTTCCCGCGAGTATATGAACGCTCGCCGCGTAGCCAAGGAACTGGAGACGGTCACCCGAGGACTGAACAGAAACATGCCGGCGACGCCTCCCACCGCTGATAGGGAAGAAATGAAACAGGCAAGAGATAGACGACGACCTCCGTGGCGTGGCGGTAGTGAACGCGACTACGCACCCGATGGGGGTCATCTTGAAAGAGACGGCCCCGGGTGTGCCGGGGTGCGAGGGATATGTTGACTACTATCTCACCTCCGGCAACTAAAGACCCAAAGATGGCGTGCGTTTTGGTTGATTCGAGTCCGACATAACCTCTCCAGCCGCCCTCGGCGGAGAAGGGGGGTATCCGTGGGGATTTTTCGCACGAAAACAAAAAAAAAAAAGGAGGCACGCCTTTGATTCCCGCTCAGTGCTAATATTTGTGTGCATAAATATGAATATCTGCATTGATCTGGGTGTTATAATATGTATGTATTTACAAAAAAAAAGTATCTAAGTATGTTTATCCGCATTCTAGAACCCATAACACAAGCTAGTTAAACTATGCTTATCATGGGTCTAGGTGGCGTTGTGTAGATTGTCCTAGAATAGTTATTTAGACAAGGTCAGGGTATATTGTGGGGGAGAAGAGAACCCACCACTCGCCCACGGTTTAACAATCCCAACGATAGCAATAGTAAAATATTACTAACTAGCTGACCCGTGCCCACTTCGTACTAACTACTACAGAACCACCTTCAAAGTCGGGGAGGGGGGGGGGGGGGGAATCCTTGAGGATTTCACGAAAAAAATTGGTAAAGTTAAGTCTTTTATGACACTTTGCTTTTAGCTTAACATTACGCGAGGTGAAGTCAAATTGACGTGCCATAAATCAATAAAAAATTAAAAAAAGTACCTTACTGGTTCATCTTCAACCCTGGCTGTGAGTTCAAGACGGCGTGCGGTTTTAGTCAGTTCAACTCTGACATAATCACATTCAAAGTCTTCGGTGGTGAAGTTTAAAAATTGGTAAAGCTTAGGAACTTGAATTGTTTTTATACAAATTAAAAGTTTA
Source organism: Pelosia muscerda (assembly GCA_963691645.1). NCBI lineage: Eukaryota > Metazoa > Arthropoda > Insecta > Lepidoptera > Erebidae > Pelosia > Pelosia muscerda. The sequence continues at coordinate 3,307,267 of OY829127.1, read as the reverse complement.
TCATATTTCAATATATTTACATACCTTCTCCCCCCCCCCCCCCCGTCCTTCCCTCTCTTACTTCCTAAAGCTTGATATTGAACTATGACCGTTATTACATATATACAGACTCAAATATCTTCCTATTTGCAGGTGGAACTATGGAAAAAGTACATAACCTGGGAGCGCTCGAACCCCCTCCGGTCAGAGGACACGGCGCTAGTGGCCCGCCGGGTCATGTTCGCGATAGAGCAGTGCCTGCTGTGCCTGGCCCACCACCCCGACGTGTGGCACCAGGCCGCACAGTTCCTCGACCACTCTGCCAAGCTCCTACAGGAGAAAGGGGTGAGTGATACTTTGTTATGACTTTCAAGGGCGTGTTATGTACTCGTAATACTCAATGGGAAGTAAACAGTTCCATTTCAACTTGTATGGGGAAGGTATGAGGAACTTGTATGATAGGGCTCTGAATGAATGAATGAATGAATGCATAAATTAATGAATGAATAAATGAATCAATAAATGAATGAATGAATGAATAAAGGAATAAAGGAATAAAGGAATAAATAAATGAATAAAGGAATAAAGGAATAAATAAATGAATAAATGAATGAATGAATGTATAAATAAATAAATAAATAAATGAATAAATTAACAAATGAATAAATAAATGACTAAATTAACAAATGAATAAATAAATAAATAAATAAATAAATGAATGAATGAATGAATGAATGAATGAATGAATGAATGAATGAATGAATGAATGAATGAATGAATGAATGAATAAATAAATAACTAATTTGAAGTCCAAATCAAATTCACTTGTATGTTGATACACCTAATTAAGTGCAAAGGTTCTGGCACAGGTTTTATTACAGGGATTAGTGGGTCTGATGGCAGCCGCTTTTAGGGAAACGGTGGTTTATTGAAATAAATTGGCATTGGAAAATCATCAGCATTGGAAGGTCAGACGGTAGTCGCTCCTATAAAAGTCGTATAAACCAAAAGCCCAAGGCTTTAACACCCCCGACGTGAACTCACTCCTAACACAAGCCATGAGCTTAGCTGGAGGGGTTAGAAAGAATATTAGTAATTTTGGTTTTAAATATTTTATAAAAAAATGTGTCTCACCCAGGACTCGAACGCCGCTCGGCTGTTCTCTGATGAAGCCGCGGCGGTCTACGAGAGAGCTACCAGTGGACCCTTGAAGCAGTCTACACTGTTGCACTTCGCACATGCTGATTATGAAGAGAGCCGGCTGCATTATAATAAGGTATGCTGTTCTTCGCACTGTTTATATTATAAGAAACTAGCAAACCCGGCGAACTCCGTTTCGCCATGTGAAAAATGATTTGCCCGCTTTTCTGTTGAATTTTTTCCTGAATTTTCTTTGCTATAAACCTCACCGAGCCCGAGACCTTTCCAACGAATGCAAAACCGCGGAAATCGGTTCGTGCGTTCTGGAGTTATAGCGTCAGGAAGGAAAACCCGACTTATTTTTATATAGTAGATAATATATTGGGGGAGGGAGGGGGGATAAATTCGCTTGATAGCGCTCCTGAAGTTCCCTTTTGTAGAGGCGAACACGTGACGAGGTTTGTCCTTCGCACTTACGGAATATTGCACATACGACATCATATCACCTCGGGTAAGAAGTCTTTTTACTTGCTTTGAGGGGTGCAGTTTGGTATTCCTTTCTATGACATATAGTAATATATTGCTATTGCAAGGGATTGTTAAACCGTGGGTGAGTGGTTTGTTCCCCTGCCTCCCTTAATATATTTTCTGGTTATTAATTACCGCCATGTAACTTCCTATTGCGATAAACTGGATTTTGTATGAGATATTGAAGTGAAGAAAATCCATTACAAGGAAATAAAGGGGGGGGGGAGTCAGTGAGGGTGCTTATGTCGAACTCGAACCGACCAAAACTGCACGACTGTATTGGACCATCAGTTGTTGCCTCTGACATATCCCTCAGTCCCTGACTGGGTTCCGTTATAGAGGAGGTAGGACACGACATTATATCCGTCCCAATCGAGCAGTCCGACTACCTCCACCCTACAGAATATCGCTGTTTAATAACCTTGTGTTGTGTTTTCGGTGGCGAGTAGGGTAGCCAGAGCTCACTAGAGAGGTTTTGTGTTGTCCGCGGGAAAACCAATGGCTTATCCTACATCTTTTGCACTGACGACACAGAATGTCTCTGTTCTTACAGGGGTTGCGGCACGAGTGTTACTCCTCTGGTGTTACACTCGCCCATAGGCCACGGTAACCACTTACCATCAGGTGGGTCACGTGCTTGTCTGCGACCTAAGTTGTATAAAAAAAACTTGCCGTTTTTCTCAGAAACTCATATAAGTACTTCTTACCTACCTGTGTTACATAACATCTAAAATAATAAGTTCATACATTTTAAATCTAATTTATATAAATATGTAAAACTGTAACATTACTGTAACATCTACTGTAAGTAACGTCAGCAACATAAATACACCGAACACTTTGTATTACCTGTAATGTACCAACGTATTCGGCACCCACAGGACAGGCTTGCCTAGTGTGGGGTCACCGGCAATGAATGTAACCTTCGTGTTTTTTGGCAATAAATTATTTTCATTTCATTTTCATTATCCAGGTTCACCAAGTGTACACTCGTTATTTGGACATGGAAGACATCGATCCTACACTGGCTTATGTTCAATACATGAAGTTCGCGCGCCGAGCTGAAGGCATCAAGTCTGCCAGAACCGTCTTCAAGCGAGCTAGAGAGGATCCCAGGTAGTGATTGATTTAGATTTAGATATTTTAATTGTATAACATATAGATATAAGATATCGCAGGTTTATAAGTGCCCGGTTGATGGCAATAGGCTCGCCACCTATTACATTGGGACATAAATAAAAACTGGCGAAATGTGGGTGCTAGCACCTCTGCCTACCCCTTCGGGGATATAGGCGTGATATTATAAAAAAAAAAAAATAAGATATAGTAAGTTTTGATTTCGCACGTTTTAAAAACGTAATTTTAGAGAATCGGTTCCCTGCGTAATTGAAGTTCGTGCGCTGTATGTCATATACTAGCTGACCCGCCCAACTTCGTCTGCGTCACCCCGTCTGTGCAACATTTTTCACCAGTTGTAGCATACAGTTATATATGTATCAACCTTCCTCTTCTATCACTCTATATATTAAAAAAACGTCGTCAAAATCCGTTGCGTAGTTTTAAAGATTTAAGCATACATATTGAGAGAAAGCGACTTTATTTTATACTATTTTGGAGCCGAAAGGTTCTTGAATGGAAACCGCGTACCGGTAGTTCAAATGTTTTTCAAATGTACGCATTGGATGCAGACCGCCTCCAACCAGTCGGATTGGAGGTCCATGGGGGAGGCCTATGTTCAGCAGTGGACGTCCTATGGCTGAAATGATGTCAAGCTTTACTTAAAAATAGTAATTATTTGTCTACAGGTCCCGGTACCACGTTTTCGTGGCGGCAGCTCTAATGGAGTACTACTGTTCAAAAGATAAGAACATAGCCTTCAGAATATTTGAGCTCGGCCTAAAGAAGTTTTCACACATCCCAGAGTATGTGCTGTGCTATATTGATTACCTGTCTCATTTGAATGGTAAGTTCTTTTAATATTAAATAACTTAAATATACATAAACTCACGCCTATATCTCCGAAGGGTTAGACAGAGGTCCTAGCACCCACATTGTGGTATGGGTAATGCACTGCTGAGACAAGGTCTCGGATTCGATCCCAGGTTTTACCATGGCACACACCAATGTTTTTTCGATGCTTTTCGAAGTTATGTGTATATTTATCTTTAGTTATAAGTGCCCGGTTAATGGCAATAATCTCGCCACCTATTACATTGGGACCTAAACATAAACTGGCGAAATGTGGGTGCTAGCACCTCTGCCCACCCTATCGGGGATATAGGTGTGAGTTTATGTTATGTATTTTACTTACTATGTCACCACAACACGCCATCAACCAAAGCAATGTAAATACATGAAGCTTATTATAAAATCCAGAATTATTTGGATGATAAACAAGCCTGGAAATGAGCTGTTCACTCAACTTGCTACTCAGCTAAATTTTGTATCTAGACTAAGTAAATTATTGTAAATAGACCAAAAAAAAAAAGAAAAGCCCGCTGAGTTTCTTGCCGGAGTCTTCTCAGGTAGGGGCCGCGTTTCGAACATGTGGTCCATTTGCATTTGATAAAATATTGTTGATATAGACGTTTTGTAAGTGCCGTTTACTGGTCTATGCAGAATAAATGAGTTTTGATTTGATTTGATTTGATACAATAAAATATCTTCTTACAGAGGACAACAACACACGTGTACTGTTCGAAAGAGTGCTGTCTTCAGGCAGTCTTAAGCCGGAGAGCTCAGTGGACATATGGAACAGGTTCTTGGAGTTCGAGTCCAATATCGGTGATCTAGTCAGTATTGTGAAGGTCGAGAAGAGGCGGCAGGCTGTGCTGGAAAAGGTAAGCTTAATATTATGCTTATCATTATAGGGTTGTATAGTTGACAGCATATATCTTCACGTCTATGGAAAACAAAAAACAAGTGAAGGAAAGTGGTTACCGTGATCTATGGACGTTTGCAACACCAGGTTGGGTGTCACACTCGTGCTGCCGACCATGTGAGGTGAGAGGGGAGGGAGGGGGGGAGTTTATTTTCTGAGCTGTCTGTGCAGAAGACAAAGCAAAGTTTCTCGGTCTTCCCACTGACAATATAAATGCTTTCCAGTGAGCTCTGGCTACCCTACTCTCCGCCAGAAACACAACACAAGGTTATTATTAGCCACGATATAGCGGAGGTACCTCCCCAGTCGGACTTCCCAATTGGGACGGTAGATATATCCATGCTATGATCCTCCTCAGAAAAACACCGAAAAAAATGACTGCATATACGGCTCAACTTGTGACGATTTTACCGTAAAATATTTACCGGTAATATGAGGTCATGTAGTATGGTCCTTTTTACTTGTATTGGTATTCACTATCACTATCATCACTACATAGTCAAATAGTAAAATAAAGTCGCGTTCTCTGTCCCTATTTTTCTTGTCCCTTTGTATGCTTAAATCTTCAAAACCATGCAACGGATTTTGATGCGGTTTGTTTTAATAGGTAGAATGGTAAAAGAGGAAGGTTTATATGTATATAACATCATGCTACAATAAACAGGTGCGGAGCAGGAATGAAAAATGTTGCAAAAACGGGGTGACGCAGACGAAGTTGCGCGGGTCAGCTAGTTTTTAAATATATTCTTACTTTCCAGATCAAAGAGTTTGAAGGCAAAGAAACAGCTCAATTAGTCGACAGATATAAGTTTCTGGACTTGTATCCTTGCAGCATCGCTGAGTTGAAGTCTATTGGTTATACTGAGGTGAGTACTTAAGATCTTTTCTTTGTTAGGGCTCCGTATATCCCTAAAAAAGGTAAAAATGAAAGCATCTTTCTCCCTACAGTCCCGGGTCCTTTAAGCGGGGCGTGAAAAAGCATCTGATGAGGCCGTCAAGCTGAGCGCCACCATTGTAGCACTGAACGTGTTTGTAATGGTGACTCTCTTTCATGAGACTTTGCCTTCAGCTTAACATCAGGCGAGGAGAAGTCAAATTGACGTGCCATAAATAAAAAAAAAAAAGATGATTTGAATGCTTTGTTGAAGCATCAGTTTCAATGGAATACTTTATTTTGTTTTTTTTTGTCTACAGGTGGCGTCAATGTCCAACAAATCGTGGGCCCTAGGCGGCGCTTTGGCGGGCATTTCTCCTGAATTAGCAGCCGTTATACTAGGACAAAAGTAATATTTAGTTATAATCATTTTTATTGTTTTAAAATTAACATAATTGTATAGTGTCAATCCTTTGGGTCCTAGTGACGGTCCTAGGAGTAGGAGTCCTCACGCTTGCAGGCTATATCGAAAGAAATGGCTCCGGTTCGGTCGAGATGCGAAGGATATGTTGCTTACAATCCCACAACCGAAGACTCGAAGACGGTGTTGTTTTAGTCGGTACGACTCCAACACAACTACGACCACCGGTTCCGATGAGATTGGTATTCGTAGGGATTTTACATACAAAAAAAAACCGACTAACTGTACGTTATTCCATATCAAATGACCAACCGTAGATATTCCATACGCAAGGAACGTTGCGTTTAGATTCAGAATGTCCAATTCCCAAATTGTCCACAGGGTGCAAAACGTCCCTATCCCGTAATGTCTAAATGCCAAAATGTCCAAACCCGGATTGTCCAACCCCAAAATTCCGAAATGTACAATTCCCAAAATATCCAAATCCCAGAATGTCCAAGTCCCAAAATGTCCAAGGACATTTTAGGATTAATTATAATTAATTAGCAGCAATTCGATAGCTGTCAATTGTATCTCCTATATAGGGTTGTATTTGAACCCCCAACCGCCATCTTCTTGGGTTGTGCTAAATAAATATTATTGTTACAGAGATAACGATCCGAACAAGGACATCGCCCGTCCGGACACGAGTCAGATGATACCGTACAAACCTAAAGTGAACCCGTTACCAGGCGAACATCCTATACCAGGTAGACACCACTGTTCTTAGGGTCTTAGGTTCACTTCTCAAGGGAAACCGTAAGCGGTTTTCGAAGTTATGTGTGTATTTATCGCAGGTTTATAAGTGCCCGGTTAATGGCAATAGGCTCGCCACCTATTACATTGTGACCTAAATATAAACTGGCGAAATGTGGGTGCTAGCACCTCTGCCTACCCCTCCGGGGATATTATAGGCGTGATATTATAAAAATAAAAATATCAATTATATCGCGTTTTCTATTTAAAAAGCAACCGATTGGAATAATACAGCTCCCAGCTACAATATATTCTATTCCATTTCACAAAACGACTACCAATGAGTTGCCATTTTACTAGAGCCCCAGGATATCTCATACCATCAGACAGCTAGAGAGTAAAAATTTTCACAAATTATATCTGTTGCCCGGTTAATGGCAATAGGCTCGCCACCTATTACATTGGGACCTAAAAATAAACTGGCGAAATGTGGATGCTAGCGCCTTTGCCTTTCTTTTTTTCTTCATACAACTTAGATCGCAGACAAGCACGTGGCTCACCTGGTAAGTGGTTACCGTGGCCTATGGGCGAGTGTAACACCAGAGGAGTAACACTCGTGCCGCAACCCCTGTAAGAACAGAGACATTCAGTGTCGTCAGCGCAAAAGATGTAGGATAAGCCTTTGGTTTTCCCACGGACAACACAAAACCTCTCTAGTGAGCTCTGGCTACCCTACTCACCACCGAAAACACAACACAAGGTTATTAAACAGCGATATTCTGTAAGGTGGAGGTACTTTCCCAGTCGGACTGCTCGATTGGGACGGATATACCGTCGTGTCCTACCTCCTCTAAAAACCTACCCATTCGGGAATATAGGCGTGAGTTTATGTTGTACCTAAACAACATTGTTACTGACCCCCAGGCGGTTCGTTCCCGGTGCCTGCGGCGGCCGCCCACCTGTGTACGCTGATGCCTCCCCCGACCTGCTTCCGGGGCCCCTTCGTGTCCGTTGACAGGCTTATGCAGCTGTTCAACAGAATCTCTTTACCTGATAAACGTAAGTACATAATTAATACATTACCTACCCTTTTTTTAAGCCGGTGAGAAAGGTTATGTCGGACTCGAACCGACGAAAACGCATGCCGTCTGTGGGTCTCATGGTAGCGAACATATTCCTCGCACCCCGGCAGATTTGAGACCCTCTCTTTCGAGATGATGTTCTACGGGTGTAGGGACCATAGTATCCTCGTCTAACCCCCGGGCTATGGGTATGGGGTGGATAGTATCTTCCCTGAATCAAAAAGAAGTCCCTAAATAGACTTCGAACACAGGATGGTCGAGCTTTACTGGTAATACCGGTCAAGTGTGAGTCGGACTCGCGCACGAAGGGTTGACTCCTGACTCGAACCTCGTCCATCATTCAGCAGGTGTACCATAGGTCTTAGTGGAGAGGCAAATTCAGCTAATGTCAGTTTTGTATTAGTATTATAAAAGTCATGTCAATAATCATCAAAATAATCAATAATGATTATTATTATGACTATTTTGACAATTCAATCCACAATAATAAGTAGATTTATTTAATTAAATGTTTTAATGTTTGCATGTCATGACAAAGTGGCAAAATGTGTCTTAAGCTGATAAATTGTTTGTCACCTTGTATTTACCACATTTTGACCAAATAAATATATATTATATTCTATTCTATTCATGGAACTTGCAGCGCCTGCACCGACCCAAGAGAACGGCTGCGACACGAAGCTGTTTGACCTGGCGCGCTCAGTGCACTGGATAGTGGACGACGAGGGCATCACTACTGTGGCAAGCAAGGTACGTCTAAATCATCATTCTCTGAACCTTTTCCCAACTCAGTTGGGGTCGGCTTTCCAGTCTAACTGTCATGCGGCTGAACTTCGATATTTTCCGTGAAGCGACTGCCATCTGACCTTCACAAGCAATGGTCCAATGACCAATGGCGATATTGAAGTTCCAAGTTAGACTGGTTGGACTTTTGAACTCTCCAACAACCCGTAACGACTGCCATAGATGTTTGTATGGCAACCGGGACCGACGGCTTAACGTGCTCTCTGAGGCACGCAAGGTACGTCTAAATGAGTACAGTAAAAAGCACTACTTTTAAGTTAATGGACTTGAAGCAAGATAATAGGGATTTTTAAACAGCCTCTGTGGCGTAGCGGTAGGTCTGGTAGATCGTTCAACTGATACTTAGGTCGCACGGGGTCGATTCCCGATCAATGCAAATCATTTTATGCATGAATATGTTCATACGCATTGGCCTAAGTGATTTTATATATATAAATATGTGTACATTTACATCTTATGCGCATGCTTATCCGCATTTTAGAACACATAATACAAGTTTTTTGAACTATGCTTACTTTGGGTCTACATAGCTTTGCGTAGAATGTGCTACAATATTTCATTTTCAGAAAAAAAATATTAAGGGAGTGTACGTGCGTGATACCGTCCACTCACCCACGGTTTAACAATCCCCTATCCCAACGATAGCAATAGCCAAGTATTACTAATTATCATAGAAAGGAATGCTAAACCGCACCCCTCAAAACAAGTAAAAAACCTTCTTACCCGAGGAGATATGATTTCGTATGTGAAGAACAAACATCGACCCGTGTTTCACCTTTACACAATATATTTTCTTGTAATGAATTTCCACCATGTAACGCCAGCTTCAATATCTTTATCTCAACTTTTCTTTCCCAGGCTCGTCGACGAAAAGCGGGCGATGACTCTGATGACGACGAGCTCGGAGTGGCGCCCCCAGTCAACGATATTTACCGCCAACGGCAACAAAAACGTGTCAAATAAATCCTACAGCCGATAACGACACTTATTGCTAAGGAAATAGAGCTGCTAGTCGGCGACACGGGTACCTAAACCTTCGGCTAGATATAAAAGCTTGGTTATACATTCTTATAGGTGCTCTGTGATACTTATTAAAAAAAAACTGTTGGCAACGGAAATAAACATAACATAACATAAACTCACGCCTATATCCTCGAAGGGGTAGGCAAAGGTGCTAGCACCCACATTTCGCCAGTTTATGTTTAGGTCCCAATGTAATAGGTGGCGAGCCTATTGCCATTAACCGGGCAACAGATATAATTTGTGTTTTTTTTTACTCTCTAGCTGTCTGATATACATGAGAGATATCCTGGGGTTCTAGTAAAATGACAATTCATTGGTAGTCGTTTTGTGGAATAGAATAGAATATATTGTATCTGGGAGCTGTATTATTCCAATTTCCTACAGTCCCGGGTCCTTTAAGCGGCGCGTGAAAAAGCATCTGATGAGGCCGTCAAGCTGAGCGCCACCATTGTAGCACTGAACGTGTTTGTAATGGTGACCCTCTTTCATGAGACTTTGCCTTTAGCTTAACATCAGGCGAGGTGAAGTCAAATTGACGTGCCATAAAAAAAAAAAAAAATTACACGATATTTGAGAAGTATATATCCAGCGAGTTGAATTTAATGTATCTTGGTCGGTCGTCGCTTCACCCCTGGGGACGCCCATCGGCGCAGGGATCGCCCGCCAGCCTCTCGCCCCGCGCCCCGCTTTGTGCCCGAGGAGGCCCGTCGAATGTTCTCGACAAATGTTCAATGTATGGGATTGACACGTATTTTACGTAATGACAGCCTCCGTGGCGAGGCGGTAGTGCACGCGACTGCTACGAACGGGTTTGATCCCCGCTCAGTGCAAAAAGTTGTATGCATGAATATGGCTGTTTGCACTGGTCTGGTCGTGCTTCGGAGAGCACGTTAAGCCGTCGGTCCCGGTGGCCATACAAACATCTATGACAGTCGTTACGGCTAGTTGGAGCCCCCAAAAGTCCGACCAGTCTAACTTTGAACTTCGATATCTCCATTGGTCATTAGACCATTGGTTGTGGAGGTCAGATGGCAGTCGCCTCACGGAAAATATTGAAGTTCAGCCGCATCACAGTTAGACTGGAAAGCCGGTTCAGGGAATGATGATGACACGTATTTTGAAGTTTATGACAAGCGTGCCCGATTGTCATTCCCATACATTGATCAATCTATTCTAGTCCTGATCAACTACTTGCTCTCGTGGGACCGACACACGTAAAAAATTTACTGGCGTGGCTTTGGAAGATTTTCTTGAGAAACTTGACATTGGCGTGTCGCCATTAATAATTTTGTATTAGCGTTAGCGAATTTGCTCGCAGAAGAAGCCACCTTAAGACGAAAAAGAAGAAGAATCTATTCTATTCTATTCTACAAAATGGTTGCCACATGTCTAGGACCCTGGTGATAGTTAGACAGACGGATAAGAGTTTTATAGTAATAAGTTTCCATTTTGTACAGAACACTAAAAATATGCAATCCATAAGAAATGATTAAATCTCTATTTCGGTTTTCATTTAAAAGAATTATTAGCATATGATTCGAAAATGGGTATTTGAGTTATCAATCGAATTAAAAGTGACTAAAGGACTAATTCAGATCATAAATTATTATGGTAGGCCGCCGAACAGCGGCCTAAATATGCATGAAAAGTCTATATGTATATTAGGTATATACAGGAAAGTATAAGTGAAGTTAAGTGTAAAAATACAGGATGATGTTTTCTAATGAAGATTCAAATGTACTAAAGATTTTAATAAAGTGTATTTGTGACTTAAATTTGTGTTTTATTTTGTCTCATACTTTTCATGACGTGGCGGATGTGAACGCGACTGCTACGCAGGAGACGTGGGTTCGATTCCCATTTAGTGCAAATATTAATATGCATAAATATGGCTATTGCACTGGTCTGTTCGTGCCTCGGAAAGCACGTTAAGATGCCGGTTGCCATATGAAAATCTATGGCAGTCGTTACGTGTAGATGAAGCCTCCCAAAGTTCGACTAGTCTAACTAACTTCAATATCGCCAATTTGGTTGTGGAGGTCCGATGGTAGTGACTTCACGGAAAATATTATTCAACCGCGTCTTAATTAGACTGGAAAGCCGAACCCAACCGAGTTGGGAATAGGCTCAGAGAATGATGATGACTTCTTTCTTTTGGCAAGATCTTCAGATCAATTGGAGGATACGATTTAGCAAGTTTCAAACTAAGGTAGGAATCTTTATAACTGTACCGAAATTGACCTTACTATGCGATTTTATTCTCTTGAGAACCGTTATTTCTCAGGAGAACAAATAGCATTGAAATAGGTTATTATGAGAAATATAATCTTATGCGATTGCCTGAGACATTTCAAGCAATAAACTAAACGCAATCAACCCAGTTGAAAGTATGTTTCAATACACGCAAGTTTTATTTCGAAATAAAGTATCGCATTCGATAAAATATATTTTATATAATAAAAAAGGTATCTCATTAACTTTTGAAAATGATTTAGTAGTTAGTGTTAGGTAAGTTCTGTTCAATTATATATAAATGAACTAATTACAATAAACATGAATTATATTTGTCTGGTGACATAAGTGACATGTCGTGTCTTACGAGTTTGCGTACGGAACGCATCAGTCCCGTCAAACATGGCCTCTTTGATCAGTGTTTTGCTGCGAAAATCTAACAATTTAGGGCATACAGCGGCCCTCTTAAAGAATTTACCAGCAGTTTATAATGTGAAGTGAGTAGATATATATAAAAAATGTTAATTCTAACTCATGTTGTAGATATATTCTGATATAAAAATTATGTAACATTTTAGGTTACAAATCCATACAAAATGTATCTTTATTTTGATATGTGTACAGATTGATATGTGTAAGTTTAGAGTAGTTATATATACAAATTACTTCCTTCATACCGTGCATGTAATATGCTTGAAAGACTCTTCGTAACTTATCTTAGGATTATAATTAAGTACCAAATTCTCATAAGCTAAATAATAACAGTGATAAAATCTATTGGTTTTATATGTGCCAACATAGCTTAGTTATCTTTTAACCGCAATTCCTATCGTATTAAAATATTGCCTTGGCAGTAGTTGTTATGTTAATTATACTGACTTTTTAAGTAATTTAGTTTAAACCATTTTGGTCTCAGAACCATTTGATTGGTGACTTTAAATTGATAATAATCTTCAAAAACATGTTAACTGTATACTTCAAAAAAGTGAACCCACTTCTATCAAAAGCATTGAGTTTAGCTGGAGGGGTTAGAGGAAATATTAGTAATGTTGATTACTAATATTATTCTTTTAAAAATAATAGAAATGTGAGGTTCAAGGCTACCTCAAAAAGGCTATCTATAAGAATGTAGGAGATAGTGAAATTGATGCTTCTCTTTTTACATTAATCAACAATGAAGGCATTGACTAAAACAGGAGATATTTCATTATGACATCTTCAGGTATTAATAAGTAATCTTTTTCAAAACAATTTAAAAGCTATTTAATTGGAAAAAGTGAATATCTAGATAGGACTTGAACTAACAGTCAGATGACGGAGCTAATACGGACAATCTTACATACTTCTGGAAGCAATAAACTATTTTTTATCATTCAATATGGTTTTTGATTACTCTGCCCAAATTTTTTAAATGGTCTTTTGTCAATTTTATATCGAGAAGCAGACATTGAGGTTTTGACAGAGTCTTTTGATTTTGATACTCAACCCATTCAGTTGATATGCTACTGAAATGACACCCAAGAAGTTTTTTATTTATTTATTTAAATGCACAAAACACATCACAGTCATACATGTATTATATCTTAAATACAATGTTTAGATCTGGATCGTAACGTAAATAATATGTGCACACATAGAGAAACAAAAAGTTAACACTATATAAATCTCTGATTTATAAATACTAAAATTTAAGTTTAGAGTTGGATGACTCCACCGGAGACAGAACCATCCAAACCCAGCACACTATGAAGGATGTCTTTTACAATTCTGTTATAGTTGCAATCAAAAATTGTGATGGAAATTGTCTACAGTAGTTTTTCTAATGGTTTGCTGCCACTTTATTTTAACGGTTCCATAATTTATATTCTCCAACAGCAGCCAGCGACATGGCCACAGATGGATGCCGGATACAGAGTATGTCAAACAGTTTGAGGGTGCAGTCATGTACCCGGATGAGGTGACATCACTACTGAAACACCCGCCATATAACAGTAAGTTACTAATGTATGTTTTGTATGTATTATTGCTGAGACGGAGAACTACATAAACTGAAAAAAAAAAGTGCGTTTACTGGCCACTACTGCACAAAATACACTGTGAGCAAGATTGGTATAATGAACGACGCAATATGCAGAAACTGCAAGGAGGATGATCAAATGATGAAACACATCTATGCGAGTGTCACACCCTAGGAAGATAACAAATAAAACATCTTGGGAAGGGCAACTCCAAACTAGAAATATGTAGTCCATGTGGAAAATATACTTAGTTATAAGAAGCACTTATACGGCAGCTGATGGCAGTATACTGCATTGTTGAATTGGGCAAATCCTATGAAAACCATGCACGATTTAGAATAAATATATACTTAGTCTCTGTAAAGGCAGTTTTATAACATTTTTTTTTCTAAATGGAAATGGAAATAGCCATGGAGAATTGAAGTAAGCGGAGTTGTTGCAAAGGCAATTGAGTCATAAGAATTCAATCGTGTCGAACGGGCGAGATATTGTTAGAAAGGGACGAAGTTTAGGCTCTGACGTCACTCATCAGTTCTAGTGACACGGCATAGGGTACGGATGTCATTTTTCTTAAAAAATTTGCAGAATAAAATAGTTTTCATTGTCTTCCGTCATGAAGTGTGTGGTGTCAGGGTGTAAAAATTGTACAGGAAAACTGTCTAAACATACTGATGGTGTAACATTTCATCTGTAAGTCCCCTGGATTTATATTTTAATTTTTATAAAAAAAATACCCTAATAGAACCATCTAGTGGAGAATAAATGTAAGTAATCTTGTCTTTCATGTATCGTAGTTGTAATAATACTCAATGCGTACTGTGAAATTTTCACAACAATCATTTTGTCTTAGTTCATTAATGATTTCAAAAATGTCGTTTTATTTATAAATAGTTAATTTAACTGAAATTTCAAATTTTAAATAAAGTTAACTAGGCCATCTACCGGGCTATGACTAAACCATGTAAAGAAACTAAATGATTTGCCCTTATACCAACAGATGTTCCAATTTTCAAAAACAATACCACTATTTAAAATAAGTGTTGTTTATTATTATAGCGAGACCACTTCTATATTTACTTCTAAATGCAATATTTATTCTTCAAAAATGGGCTGGGCGAGTAATTTATAATTTGGGCCCAAGAATCTTCCTCCGAGATAAGTTTAAGGAAATAAACATTCTCATCGTAGCGCTTAGTGGCCAGTAGTCAAACTACAATGAAAATTGCATGTCACGTTTGTTTCCAGTTTCGCTATGTTCTGGTAGATGGATTTCTTGAAAGTAGGAGGGGTTTAAACAGAGGGGTACAAACACGCGGGTGGAGGGGTGTGATTACATGTCCCCGCGCGTCTCCCTTCACACCCGCAACTGGCCACGCATTTTTGTATAGAGAAATCTAACTGTTACATCTCCGTCATCTATATAGTTCGGTCCTCCGTGGAAATAGCCCTCCTGGATTACATATATAAACATTACGTATATAACATTTGAGAAGGCTATCCCTCCTCAAATATAGGGGGCCAACCTGTTAGATCCTGTTTGATCCAGCCAACGTAAACAAAGTGTCCACATTCGCTCCAGAACACAGACGTCAAAAGAAGATAAAATAAGAATCGGTGTAACTTTTTTTTAAATAGAAAAAAAAAACAATTATATTCAGAACCTCTTTTTTGTAAGCCGTTAAAACTTCAAACCAGCAATAATTCTCAGCCAGTATTCGTTTTAACCAGGTATGGTGGCGCCCGGTGAGAAGCAAGTACGCAACATGGTCCTCAACTTTGGTCCACAGCATCCAGCCGCCCACGGAGTGTTGCGACTCGTGCTCGAATTGGATGGAGAAGTAAGATCATCTTAATCTTGTGTAAACCACCCTCCCCTTTCCTACACAGGACAACGCGTGCAGGGCTTAGATGTCACTCACATACGGTACAGAATATTCCATCAAGAACCAAGCGGTTCGGTGAGTCTTTTCTCTGCCGTACCATTCAATCCTGGAATTCCTTGCCAGCGCACGTGTTTCCTTCTTCCTACAGTCCCGGGTCCTTTAAGCGGGGCGTGAAAAAGCATCTGATGAGGCCGTCAAGCTGAGTGCCACCATTGTTGCACTGTACGGTTTTGCAATGGTGACCCTCTTTCATGAGACTTTGCCTTCAGCTTAACATCAGGCGAGAAGTCAAATTAACGTGCCATAATAAAAAATAAAAAAAAACACAGCCTTCAGAGGGCCTTCACTGGCCCTGGGTCAGCCGGGGCGTTAGAGATATTCCAGAGGCTATCTTATCCTCGGCAACTTATGACCCAAGACGGCCGTGCTATTTTGGTCGGTTCGAACCATAACCACCCTCGCTAACTTCAGCAAATGTTATCTGTGGAGATCTGTGCATATGAGGAAAGAAATCATTACTACTCACTACATAGTATAAAACGAAGACGCGTTCTTTGTTCCTATATCCCTATGTCATTAAAACTACGCGACGGATTTTTAATAGATAGTGATTGAAGAGGAAGGTTTATATGTATATAACATCATGCTACAACCAACTGGTGCAGAGCAGAAATGAAAATTGTTGCAAAAACGGTGTGACGCAGACGAAGTTGTGCGCGTCAGCTAGTAATAATATAAAACGCCTTGCCTTTTTTTTTAGTTAATGACTTCTTGAGAGAAGGCTACATTCTGATGGGCTACGTACCCTTACGACCTTCCATTTTGGACCATGTCTAAAAAACTTATCTATGAGGGACCTCATTCTTAGACCCACGCCTCCATGTAATGAATTTATAAAGGATAAAATGTGTGTATTTATCGCAGGTTTACAAGTGCCCGGTTAATGGCAATAGGCTCGCCACCTATTACATTGGGGCCTAAACATAAACTGGTCAAATGTGGGTGCTGGCACCTCTGCCTACCCCTTCGGGAATAAAGGCGTGAGTTTATGTTATGTTATGTTATGTTATGTTACATCCTCATGGGCTTTGTACCCTTACGACCTTCCATTTTGGACCATACCTGCTAAACTTCTGTTCTGCTCAATTTTTTTCCACAGACGGTCCGTGCAGCTGACCCCCACATCGGACTCCTCCACCGTGGCACTGAGAAGCTCATCGAGTACAAGACGTACACACAGGCGCTGCCGTACTTCGACCGGCTGGACTACGTCTCCATGATGTGCAACGAGCAGTGCTACAGCCTGGCCGTGGAGAAACTCCTCAACATCGATATACCTATTCGAGCCAAGTATATTAGAAGTGAGTAGTATTTAGTTAGTAGGTATGAGATGGGATGCAATGCATTGCTGAATTGCCGCTCCTAATGTGCGCCATCCTCTGCCTTACAAATTTATATCACCTCACCAAAAACAATATTTAGACAAATACCACTTTCATTATGTCCACAATTAGGTTAGGCACTCAGCATCAGCTAAGTTATTTCTCTCTCCCTCTCCTTCCCTCACTCTCTCTCTCTCTCTCTCTCTCTATGTAGCGTGGTAGTAAATGATACTGCTACGTAGAAGTCTCGGGTTCGATTTCGGCGTGCTGCCAACCATATAGAGGGGAGAGGGAAAAGGGTAGAGGAGATGGTTTATAGAGTCTTTGTGCTGTCAGTTCAGAAGACAGAACAGTTTCTTGGTCTTCCCACTGACAACATAAAACTTCTCCAGTTATTATAAACAACACAAGGTTATTATTAACCGCGGTACTCTGTAAGGCGGAGGTACTGCCCCATTCTATATAATCTGTCTATCTTCTGTTTACCGAAAGAGGAAATATAGTTTTACCTAACTTTTTTTCACAGCTCTTTTCGCCGAAATCACCCGTATCCTGAACCACATCATGGCAGTCGGCACTCACGCTCTGGACGTAGGAGCTCTGACTCCATTCTTCTGGCTGTTCGAAGAGAGAGAGAAGATGATGGAGTTCTACGAGAGAGTGAGCGGTGCTCGCATGCACGCTGCCTATATTAGGCCGGGAGGAGTTGCTTTTGTAAGAGATTTATTTAAGTATTCGAGTAATTAGTCTTGCTTAATTATTATAACCGCGGTAGCCTAGTTTTATGGGTAATGGACTGCTGAGACGAGGTCTCGGGTTCAATCCCAGGTTTACCATGGCACACACCAATGAGTGCGATGCTTTTCGAAGTTATGTGTGTATTTATGGCAGGTTTATAAGTGCCCGGTTAATGGCAATAGGCTCGCCACGTATTATATTGGGACCTAAATATAAACTGGCGAAATGTGGGTGCTAGCACCTCTACCTACCCCTTCGGGGATATAGGCGTGATATTATAAACAAAAAAAAATTAATATTTCATCTGCTCAGTAAGTGTCCAAAATAGTTGCTCTGGTCTCCCAATCTTCAAAGACCATAAATGTTCCTGTAGTGTCCCAAAATTTTTGTAGTCTCCCAGTGGGGTAGGTGGACTACCCACATGTTTCTACTTACCAGTTACGTAGAGTACTCTTCACAGTTAAATCGATCGGGATATTTACCACGTTTTTTTTTATATACCACGTAGGTGGCAGACAAGCACACAGCCCACCTGATGGAAAGCGGTCACCGTGGCCTATGAACGTGTGCAACACTAAGGGTGTCACACACGCGCTGCCCACCCTGAAGGGAAAGGGGGAGAGCTGGGAAGGGGTGGGGAGGCTAGGAAGGGGAGGGGAAGGAGGGGTACAGTGAGCTCTGGCTACCCTACTTACCGGCGGGAACACAACACGATGGTTATTATGACCGCGGTCTTCTGTAGGGCGGAGGTACTTCCCCAGTTAGACAGCTCATTTCGGACGGGAGATACCGTCGTGTCCTACCTCCGTCAATTTGTTTGTTAATTTCTTCGCGTAACTGATATTTCGGCACTGTTGCAAGCGCCATGATCACGGTGTACTCCCCCCTTTACTGTACTGTAATATCCCGTACTGTAAATATCCCGATCGATTTAACAGTGAATATGTAAATGACCATGTCAATCTAAAGTCATACATAGAGTACTCTTGCCGTGAACTCCCTTTAAAATGCCTTACATCTGATTGACATCGCAAATCTAGTTTGTTACTGGCCCTGTCATCTTCCCTTAATAAATCTGATTCGTCAATCTTCTTGTTGATAAATAAATAGAATATTAACATAACATGACATACATAATATCAACAGTCCATTACCCATACTACTAGGCTACCGCGGCTTTTTAATTTAAATATTATATATATAACTAGCTGACCCGCGCAACTTCGTCTGCGTTTTATAGCGTCAACAACACGTGGTAATTATGCTGTTAAAATGTAGCTTATATGACACGTTCGTAGATTTACCATAGCAGCACCATCTATTGATTACTTACTCAACCCAGTCGAAAGGTATCGACATCTGTTAGAATCATTTGGAGTTCACAGATAATTGTGACTGTCAAATAATAACAGACAAATAATTAGCAATAAATTAAAATTGCGACTATAATTTGAGATTTAAACTATCCTATCTCTCAAGTTGGATCGAACTGCACATGGTGTGCGAATTTTATTATAATCGGTTAAGTGGTTTAGGAGTCCATTGAGGACAAACATTGTGACACGAGATTTATATATATTAAAGATTTAAATATAATTTAAATATTACGCTGCCTTAATTGAGGTATTACTTGCAGGACATGCCTATAGGACTCATGGATGACATATACGAGTTCGCCGCCAAATTCTCTGAACGTTTAGACGAGGTGGAAGATGTACTGACCACCAACAGGATCTGGGTGCAGAGGACCAAGGACATCGGATTTGTCACAGCCCAGGATGCGCTTAACTACGGCTTTAGGTAAAAAAAGAAAATTCTGGTATATTTTTTCTGGTCCAGCGGATTCTGGTTTTGTGTCTGAGGTACATAAAGTTCTCTCAACCTATCGGTTTGCATATGCATCCAGGGACCGCTTTTCCACGCTTACTCCTATTTATATGACTCACTAGCAAACCCGGCGAACTCCGTTTCGCCACCAGATGGCTACAAAAAATGATTTTCCCGCTTTTCTGTTGAATTTTTTTCTGAATTTTCTTCGCTATAAACCTCACGGAGCCCGAGACCTTTCCAACGAATGCAAAACCGTGGAAATCGGTTCGTGCGTTCTGGAGTTATAGCGTCAGGAAGGAAAACCCGACTTATTTTTATATAGTAGATGATAACTCTGGGAGGGACTTTCTTCTGACCAGCCCTTGACCTCCAAAAGATCCCCTAAGATCCCTAAGATCTTGTTAGAAGTGGGGCTCTTTTTATTTATGGCACGTCAGTTCGCCAAGCTCAAGCTGAAGGCAAAATCTCAGAAAAGAAAGGTCACCATTACAAACACATACAGTATTACAATGGTGGCGCTCTGCTTGACGGCCTCATCAGATGGTTTTTCACGCCTAATTCAAAGGACCCAGGACTGTAGGAAGAAGGAAACACGTGAGCTGGTAAGGAATTCCAAAACTTAATGGTGCGGCAGAGGTAAGACTCACCGAACCCCAAGGGGTTTCGTATACCATCAAGAACCAAGGTTGGGCACTCAGCATCAGCAAAGTTATTTCTCTCCTTATATCTCCCCCTCTTTTCTCTTTCTCTCTGTCTCTCTCTCTCTCTTCACCTCCTCTCTCCAAGGTTCTTGATGGAATATTCTGCACTATCTTTTGACCTGAAAAGGCCGAGTTTGATATAATATCTGTTTGTCTAGTGGCGTGATGCTCCGCGGCTCTGGTATCAAATGGGACCTCCGTAAGTCGCAGCCCTACGACGCGTACCATCTTGTAGACTTCGATGTGCCCATCGGTACCAATGGAGACTGCTACGACAGGTGAGAACTCCATTGGTTTATATGCCCCAAGTGTTGGTTAGGTTGAGGGGCAGATCTACTAAACTACTATTAAGCATGACCTTCGGTGGATGTGGTACCCTCACCTGGCTTCGTATCCGTGATCATCATCATGGAGACGGATGGATGGTCAGAGCATGCTCCCTGTAAAAGGCTGATCACGGGTAGAAGTCCCTTCTAGACATAATTTGTTCTAATTTTATATCGAATATTCTTTCTCTTGAATTGATATTTATAATTGGTAATAATTTGACAGTTATTTTGATTTTGACAGTTCTACCCTGAAGTTTGAACGTCTTTTTATTAACTATCTAAAGTTTTGACCATCATCAAGCATCTGGAATCAAAGCTTTTAAATATAATATTATTATATACAGATACCTATGCCGTGTGGAGGAGATGCGCCAGTCGCTGCGCATCATCGACCAGTGCCTGAACCAGATGCCCGCCGGGGAAGTCAAGACTGATGACTCCAAACTCACCCCACCATCCCGCGAGGAAATGAAGGTATGAGTCTAGGATAGGAGGTACGTCACAGCAAACAAAGAGAGGAGGTGGAAGAGAGAGAGAGAGAGAGAGAGAGAGAGAGAGAGAGAGAGAGAGAGAGAGAGAGAGAGAGAGAGAGAGGAAAGACCTCATTTAACAACTAGTTGACTGTTTTAGTGAATAGTTTCATTTTGTTGACGCAGAAACGTCAACACATTTCGTAATTAAGGATCGATAGTTTCTAAATAGTTTAACTTTATGTCGCTAGATGACGCTAGATGTATTGTATCATATGACTATTAGCTAGAACAAGAGATGTGTGTGAATGTCTTACTTGAGAGGTTTTGTGTTGTCTGTGGGTAGACCGAGAAACCCTTCTTTCTCTTCTGCACTGACAGCACAGAGACTATCTTAACTTTTTACCCTCCCCCCTACCCCTTTTCCACTCTTTTCTATATGGTAGGCAGTACGAGTGTGACGCAACTGGTGTTGCAAACATCCATAGGCCACGGTAACCACTTGCCATCAGGACCTGATGGCATGTGCTTGTGTCCCACCTAAGTGATATAAAAAAATCTGTTTAAAAAAATGTCTAAGTACTTTTTTAAATATATTTCTATCTTTATATTTCCAGACATCAATGGAAGCTCTGATCCACCACTTCAAACTGTTCACCCAAGGGTACCAGGTGCCCCCTGGGGCCACGTACACTGCCATCGAGGCTCCCAAAGGAGAGTTCGGCGTTTACCTCGTGTCTGATGGTGGATCCAAACCCTACAGGTAACTATACTTCCTGTACTATAATATGTAATGAGCTCGTATATATTCGCGGATATGGATCTTGATACTTGTATAAGCTGGTGCATTAAAGAAAGATTTTATAAATGACGGCTTGTACTTGCGTTGATAGATAGTACAGCTAGCATATAAAATTCCAACATTTTTTTTTTCAAATGAAAAATAATAAAAACAAGACCGGGTCGTAATAATTTCTAACTAGCTGCGGACGGCGGCTTCGCCCGCGTGAATGTTAAAAATTAGAAAACGTGATGGCATCTATTTTTGTTTTCATCGGAAACAGTACCTACTTTTACACATAGAGTCCTTTTAAACGCACATTGAGTCAAGTTCCGATTGCTGATGGTAGTGGACTGCTCCGCAAGAAGCGAGCATTTGATTGCTGTTCAATGCAAATATTTGTGTGCATAAATATGAATATTTGCATTAGTCGATGTGTAATGGTTTTCCCAAGCGACTACAATATGGGGTTCTTCAAGAAGGGCATTAGAAAGTTTCTACAAGGTAGGCAGCACGAGTGTAACACCGTGATATGCCGTCGATTTGACAGAAAAAGAAGGGTGTTTGTATCATAGTGCTTATAATTTTCGGGACTTCACGCGATATATTTTTGAACGCCGTGTTCGGGTCGTGACCACGAGTGCTGCAACGCACCCGAAACGTCGGCAAAAGTAAGTGTTGAAAAATATATCGCGTAAAGTCCCGAAAATTATAAACATGAGTAAACGCCGATAGTTTAAAAGGTGTTTGTATGTATGTATTACATACATATAAACACCCTTCTTTTCACCCCTCACCCTTCTTTTCATATATATTTCCGAAGAGGAGATGCGTTAACTTGCTCGCCAAGTGCCCCATGTACTCACTGATTAGATAGCGATGTTATTGTCATTTAACCAGTGAGTAGAACAGAAGAAGAGGGAACGGATACCCTCGACAGAAGACCTCGAGGACTCCACGACAATTTTTTTGTTTGTTACAACGATTTTACTCCACAGCTGAATTAAACTTTCTTTTTTTTAATTCCATAGATGTAAGATCAAGGCGCCCGGTTTCGCTCACCTCGCGGCCCTGGAGAAAATCGGCAAGAACTCAATGTTAGCTGATATTGTGGCCATCATTGGCACCCTGGACGTTGTGTTCGGTGAAATTGACCGATAAACACCGATTTAGAAGCAAATGGAAGCCAATCAACCGTTGTTTCCGATAATGATAGTAATTTACGATCTGATTTACTTTAGATTAATCAACTCGTGAATCTTGAATAGTCCCGGTGAATGCCGGTTTTTAGTTAAGAATAAATTAAATAAAATAAATTGAAAATGTAGCTCAGTACATTATTTATTTTGAAGCAATAAATTGTATTGTTAAAATCATTTTCGGTTTATTGTTGTATATAACTGGCTTTGCCGCTCCTGATCATTCTTGTATTGTGTTGAACATTGTACAAAAGTTGAAAATATACTTTAACTATTTATAAAACAGTTTTTATCTACAGTTCTGTCTCTTCAGAATAGTACAGATGTACGTTTGTTAGAGTAATGTATGTCTTAACCCGCATCCTGTCCTTTTCCTTCCTGTAGATCTAAGCACGCGAGTGAAAGAGACAGTCGCTAAGGAACAGCAAATGCAGAGAGTAGATGGAATGAAATGAAAAAATGGAGTTAAACTGCTATTACTGATGATCAGTTTTATTAATATATCCCGTCACTGCGAAACGGGTTAGATACACCGCTAATATTTCATGGTAATTATAAATAATAAAAAAAGTTCTTGTGTGAATTCAATTACAAATAAAATAAAATACAAAGTAGGTATTATAAATCTACTCGTCAATCATTGCATGATGATTATGATAATGAATCGATTCACTTTAACAATGAAACTCCGATATAGGACAAGTATTGTAAGTATTGAAAACGGTTTGTAATTTAACGTTCATTCCTAAAAACAGATTCACACAAAGTGTGGGCGTGGGTCTGTCTGCCATACATCGTCGTTTACAGAATTTATTAAGCAATTTACTATATTAAGAAAATAGCGCTGGATTGCAGACAACACGCACATGTGAATTGTTCTTTACTTTTACTCTCTGCTCAACCATAGAGGCTATAACTCTATTCCGTGACACTGACATCAGTGACATTTAATACAACAATATTTTTAAATTGTTTGTTGTCTTGTCGGAGTGCAGTGCTGTCAGAAATGACTTCTTTATTCAATGTTTTCTTACGAAAACATAATAATTTATCGCAAACAAAAGCACTATTAAAGAATCTACCAGCAGTTTATAATGTGAAGTGAGTGACTATTGCGTAATTATAGTTCAAGTTATATGGAATAGAATAAAAAAAAATCGTAGGCTGTTAACAAGTATCACACATCTTTTTTTTTTTAATAATTATGCTACCGGTAAAGTGTATTTATTTGAGTTAATAAATATTTTTTTATAATTTAAACATATTTAAAATATTGTTTATATTATAAATGCAAAGATGTCTGAAAAATAGACTCATCCAGATCAAGTTTATTTTTTGTGTTAAGTACAACATTTGAATATGGGTATGTTGTTATATAATTTATTAAGTAGACACACCTGTAATGTTTTATGTATGTATTTACAAAAAATAAAGTATCGCAATACATTTATCTACAATATAGGATGTTTACTTTGGGTCTAAGTAACACTATGAGAAATGTTATAGAATATTTATTTATGTATGAATACAGAACAATCTATTTACTAAGATTTCGACTTATAGAGAAAGATTTGAAAAATCTAATGAATTATATGTATGTATGTTATTATAGTTATATGTACACACAAATATATAAATTACATATGTATTTTAAATATATATTTGCTGTCAATATTTATTTATTTGAATGAAGAGGCAATATGTTCACATCTAGTGAAAAAAAGGTATCTTGAATATTATTTTTTCCATCTGTTCTTCAGTTTCTAAAGTATTGAATGGTATGGTTGTAGCCAGTTATTATCCATGTTTTCATAAGTGTTATTAGAACCTAGAATTGATAAAAATATAAAATTATGCTTAGATAAATAAAGTGTGCGAGTGACATAATTTTCTTTACACAAAACCTAGGTGTGAGTAAGTAACAGAATATTCGAACTGTGAATTTTTTGTTATAAATTATTATCAACTATATCAGAAATTATGTTTCTACACTAAAAGTCACAAGTCACAGAAACTGATATTTTAAATTAGATAATGCAGTAATAAAGGCATCTGTGAGTCAATTTACTATTTGTCTGTTGGCAAAGAGTTCCATTTCCGGATGAGTGGCTCCATATTAAAATCTCCAATAATTTTTTAGGTATCATTCAAAGTAAAAAGTTTGTATAATATTTGAATAGACCTTCAAATTCATATTTCCTATGTCTGCTACTATAGACTACTATTAGCTGTTGAGGTGTGAATAAATAACTCACGATGATGTCATGTTTACTCAAGGTTATAGGATGACTATGCACATTTATTTTAGGCTACATTGAAACTTGTATTATGTAAGTACAAATGAAGTTTTATGGTTTTCATATTTTGCATATCTCATATTTTTCAAGTCGATTCAAAAGCTTAGTGGTTGAAGGGGGTCGAGAGGTCCAGGCTTCGAATCCTGGTCATTATACCACCAAAGTAAACCCACTCCGAACACAAGCCATAGAGCTTAGTTGGGAGGGGTTAGAGCAAATATTAGTAATATTGGTTCCTACTATTCTTTTACAAAGATAAATCTCATCTCAATTCAATCTATTTGAAATCTGACATTCTGGAATTACAGAAGTTCGACACCCAGTGGGATGTGGAGGGTAGAGGTCAGATGGCACTTGTAGTTGTTCAGTAACTGAGAAGCTATCCCCAATTGGGTTGGAAAAATGGCTGAGAGGCTGATGAAAAACGCTTGTTGGAATACCCGTGATTGGCTCAAGATCATATTAATCTATGATTAGTTGATACGCGCGCTAGCGCCGTTGCACTTCGTGTTTATCATCAACGAGACCTAAAAAAAGAGACGGGTCATTGTACTTGAAACTTTTTCGGCATATATCTTGACCCCAAACCACGAAAGAAACGAGGCCCTTTTTTATAGTGCGAAAATTCCCCAAGAATACCCCCCGCCAGAGCCGGTGGGGGTGGTTATGTCGAACTCGAACCGCTCTTTGGGTTCTTAGTTGCCAGACGTGAGATAGTAACCAACATGTCCCTAGCATTCCGGCAGACCCGGGGCCATCTCTTTCGAGATAACCCACTTCAGGTATAGGGACCACGGTGTCCCAGTCTAGCCCCCGGGTGTGAGGAGGCGCATGTTGCGCCGCCACGGCGGTCTGATTCTGCTACGGTGACAGGCCGCCACCCGTCACCCCTAGGCCCGCGCATATGGAGGTGGCAATTCTGCGACCTCCAACACCCTGGGCTAGCGTGCACGCGTTTTTGATATGCTACCCTCAAAAATCATCAGTTTTACCATGCAAATAGAGTTCAGTTTTCGTAACGTCACTGGAGGCAAGATGTATGCTGGTAACTATAGTATGTTATAACTTAATGTCTCCAACAGCAGCCAGCGTCATGGCCACAGATGGATGCCGGATCCGGAGTTCGTCAAACAGTTCGAGGGTGCAGTCATGTACCCCACCGAGGGTTCCCCACTCAAACATCCACCCTATAATAGTAAGAACTTCTCATTTTTTATAGTCAAGAAGCAAAACCCCCATTGTTTTTCGATATAGAGTCATATCCGGCATCTACGATAGAGTATTTTTTAATAGCACTTAGGTTAGGTGGCAGGCAAGTACCCGGTTCTCCTGATGGGAAGAGATTACCGTGACTTATGGATTTGTGCAACACCAATGGCGTTACACTCGTTCTGCCAACCCTGAAACACCATGTTTCTAAACAGATAATTCCTTTCGGGTGTGACGATCAGGGTGTCTCCATCTAGCCTGGGGTGGAGGATATTCTGCGACCTTAGACGGCAGAATCGTCTCCGCTCATTGCAGGCTGGGCGGACCAAGATTATCCGTTCCGGACCGCTGTCTCCATCTTGAGCAATTATTTGCTCACAGAAGGAGGCAGCTGCCGCCCAAGCGCTCGCGCATCGTAACATTGCGTGAAGCCGGCAACGAGCGTAAGACTCTCACACCTAGGGCTCTCACTCGGACCCGCCTCGGTGTCTCCCACGCCGGGTATCCGGTGCAGCCCCCATGCCCGGTGACTACCTGCGTCATCTGGTACGAGAGGTCTCTTACACACCTCATAGCGCGCACCGTTTTTAATCTTAATGTGTGAGGATGAATTCCCTACCTCTAGTGAGCGTTGCAGCAATAGATTGTAGCAGTAGGCATCATGTAGTCTAACATGACCATCACATTACGATGACAAAGCTCAGGACTTTGGCCTACAGTTGGCCTACCAAAAGCTCCGAAAAAGGCCTAAGTCCTGGTCAATCGATAAATTCGTGCTTGGAACTCGACCAAATGTTTGTGACCGCTCCAAAACATTCAGAAACCGCGACGCGATCCTATAGCCCCAAATAAATTCTCTACTAAATTAGCAATATTTCTGTTTTTGTACACTTTCAGGTATGGTCGCACCCGGAGAGAAGCAGGTGCGCAACATGGTGCTTAACTTTGGACCGCAGCATCCCGCTGCTCACGGAGTATTGCGTCTTGTCCTTGAGCTAGACGGAGAGGTATCTAATCAGTAGTTATATTTTCAATAAAATCAGAAATTAGCTTATTATGGATATTGTATCACTTGGGAGTTTAGCAGCAATATTGTTTGGAAACCACATCTCGGAAAACATTCTTGTAAAATTTAATATAATGGTCGTGTAAAAAGTACGGTTTTACATATTACATCACCAAAGTCTAAAGTCCAGTAAACTAATCGCGCCGGCAGAAATAGGCTTAAAACGGTGAAACATATCCTTAGTGCATCATCAGTCAGATCTTTCACATTTCTTCTATGCTGGTATTAATACAATATCTGATATAAGGGCTATGAAGACAAGTAACCAGCTTACCAGCTTGTTCCAGTCCGATAGACATCTCTACTGTTTTCTCTCTTCCTTGTCTAATTCCCCTTCAAGGCAAGTACTAAGTTATTTATAT
This sequence comes from Pelosia muscerda, assembly GCA_963691645.1. Classification (NCBI taxonomy): domain Eukaryota; kingdom Metazoa; phylum Arthropoda; class Insecta; order Lepidoptera; family Erebidae; genus Pelosia; species Pelosia muscerda. The sequence continues at coordinate 3,279,303 of OY829127.1, read as the reverse complement.
TATAGACTGTCCGCTCAGCTGACCCCCACATTGGACTCCTCCACCGCGGCACTGAGAAGCTCATCGAGTACAAGACGTACACACAGGCGCTGCCGTACTTCGACCGGCTGGACTACGTCTCCATGATGTGCAACGAGCAGTGCTACAGCCTGGCCGTGGAGAAACTCCTCAACATCGATATACCGATTCGAGCCAAATATATTAGAAGTGAGTTAATATGTCTCCACACTCCAACTTGTTTTTATATGAAATTTAAGCACTGCAAACAATGGTCCACATTCTATCATATCTGCTGTGCTCCAATACCTTCACAATTGAAGACTTGGACGAAATAACTGCTGGTGACTTTCAATATCGTTGAATTTTTTGAACCCCACCTGATGGTAAGCTCAAGGCAAAGTCTCAGGAACGAGGGTCACCATTACAAAGACGTAAAGTGTTACAATGGTGGCATTCAGCTTGACGGCCTCATCAGATGCTTTTTCACGTCCCGCTTAAAGGACCCGGGTCTGTAGGAAGAAGGAAACACGTGAGCTGGCAAGGAAACTGGAGATCTCATACCACTTACTGGTGGTAGAAATTTGATGGCACAAATTTGTCATAAATTTCGACCGGGTGGGTACCACCGTGCACATGTGCGGAAAACCCTCCATAGTAATCTAACCTCGGTTGGATTGCGTTCAGGGGTCAGCAAGTGCATAGCCGGGCAGAGGTGGTGGTAGTCGCAGCATTAGTGGGACCAGTGGGTCTTGGCGTAGTCTGGTGGGTATGGCGCGGGGCGACCCGCCGAGCAGGGAGACCCGTAGAAACGGTGGTGCCGCTGGCCGCCCGCGGCATAGTACAGGGGCCCAACTGGGGCTAACCACCCTGGGAGGCTGCCTCACCAGGCCGCGCATAATCCCGATATGGTTCGTCGTGCCGGTTGGTGACCGGACGGGACCCCGGCGACCATATTCGGGGGGGGGGGGTACGGGGGCCCTTCCGTTCGGCGCATCGGCTCTCACCATGCCTCACAATCACAGATAAAACCAATCTCCCGCGCTTTGTCACGCGATGCTGCGACGACAATCACCTCTTTTTTCACGCCTTCTCTTACCCTCTACCATGGCAGTGCATATTAGAGATTATGGCAACACAGCAGCTCTTCATGTTCCCACTAGCTCGCTTTTTGAGGTGGAGTCCACTAACATCTGTGGGCTCCATGGAAACCTCAACGCCGTCCACCAACATCTTGAGACGGCGAAACCAGCCATGCTCTTTCTGACGGAGACACAAATATGCCGCCCTGACGACACGACCTACCTGCTCTACCCCGGCTATGTTCTAGAGGAAAATTTCCGTGCCAAAGCCGGGGTATGCGTGTTTGTTAGGGCGGATGTTTGTTGTCGCCGTTTGCGCTGCCTTGAGGACCCATCCTTTTCTGTCCTGTGGGTACACGTAGACCATGGCTGTACTAGTCAAATCTATGTGTGCCTTTACCGTTCCTATACTGGAGATGCCAAGACAACTCGACTCTTCGAATATCTAAGTCAGGCGGCAGATGATGCGCAGGAGCGGTTTCCAAACGCTGAAATGGTATTTTTGGGGGACTTTAACGCCCACCATGAAATCTGGTTGGGCTCCTCCAAAACAGACCATGCGGGAAGAGCCGCCCACGCGTTTGCTCTGGCTCACGGCCTGACCCAACTGGTACACGAGGTCACTAGGATACCAAGGGGGCCGGGCCTAGCACCCTCCTTGCTAGACCTTCAGCTGACGAGCCACCCAGACCAGTACAATGTCTCGGTGCGAGCCGCTTTGGGCAACTCCGACCATTGTCTGGTCTGTTCCAAAGTGCCTATCATAGCGCCCTCACGACCAGTGCAGGGAAAACAGCGTCTCTGGCACTACTCGTCGGCTGACTGGGATGGACTGCGTGACTATTTTGCGTCCATCCCGTGGGTTGAGCGCTGCTTTGAAGGTAAGGACCCATCGGATAGTGCAACTGCTGTCGTCGGTGAGATCAGTCTGGGTATGGAGTACTATATCCCATACACTGATGTCACCGGTGCCCGCGGAGTGCGCCCTTGGTTTGGGCGCGAATGCGCAGAGGCTGTTCAGCATAAACAGTCTGCGTATCGCGCTTGGGTAAGGGCGCGCGCTACGCACGATTCCAACATCGGGTACTTTAAGGCAGCGTACAACAAAGCCACTAGGGTCTGCAAGAGGGCTTTTGTCAGAGCAGATGCTCAGCGCATAGCACGGGTTGGTCAAGAACTAGTAGCGCATCCCACGGGCAGCCGTGGCTACTGGCGACTGGCCAAAGCCGTGCAAGCTAACTTCTGCCAGCCTTCGCTGCCCCCCCTGCGTAACCCTGATGGATCCCTGGCACATGAGCCGCAAGAGAAAGCAAATTTGCTGGTTAATCTCTTTGCGGCCAACTCCCGAATCGACGACTGTGGTATGCAGCCACCGACTCTACCCAATAGTGACCACGCAATGCCTGATATTCGTATCAGGCAACGCGATGTCCGAGCAGTACTGCAGTCACTCGATGTCCGGAAAGCCGGTGATCCGGATGGTATACCAGCGGTGGTTCTTCAAAAATGTGCAGCGGAGTTGTCTCCAATACTCACGCGGCTGTACCGACTTTCCTACATTTCGGGTACAGTGCCGACGGCGTGGAAAGAGGCGAATGTACAGCCGATTCCCAAGAAGGGAGATCGCTCAGACCCAGCCAACTATCGGCCCATAGCCGTCACCTCAGTGCTGTGCAAGGTCTTCGAGCACCTTATCAACACACAGCTCATGCGCCACCTAGAGGATCACTCCCTAATTAATGACCGACAATATGGTTTTAGGCCGAAACGGTCAACGGGTGATCTTCTGGCGTATGTTACCCATCTTTGGGGTGAGGCTATGGACAAGCATGGTGAGTCACTGGCTATTAGCCTAGACATCGCCAAAGCGTTCGATAGAGTCTGGCACAAATCGCTTCTTTCCAAACTACCAGCCTTCGGTCTGCCTCTTAGACTGTGCAATTGGGTTGCTAGCTTCCTGCAGGGGCGCCGTATTCGCGTTCTCTGTGATGGACGAGCATCGGAGTTCCTGCAGGTAAATGCTGGTGTGCCGCAGGGGTCCGTCTTATCACCCACTCTCTTTCTTCTGCATATCAATGACATGCTGTCCACCGGCAGCATCCACTGCTATGCAGACGATAGCACTGTACACGGGAGCTACCACGGACATTCTGCGGCCAAGCAGTCCGATATAGCGGAAAAGAGGCGACTTCTTGTCACTGGGCTTGACCGGATCCTCAATCACGTTTCCCAATGGGGATCTGAGAACCTGGTCGAGTTCAATGCCAAGAAGACGCAGGCATGCGCGTTTTCAGCAAAGACATCTCCTTTCCTTCCTCCTCCCACTCTTCAGAGCACACCACTGCCATTACAGGATAACCTCAATATACTCGGTATGGACGTGCGCTGCAAACTGAACAACAAGAACTATATCGAGAGCATCATCAAAACAGCTTCGCGTAAACTCGGAGTCCTGAACAGAGTGAGACGTTTTTTCACGCTGGAGCAGCGGTGTCTTCTTTATAAGACAGAAATTCGCTCCTGCGTGGAATACTGCTCGCATCTCTGGGATGGCTCCGCAAAGTACTTATTAGATGCTCTCGACAGGTTGCAGCAACGTGCGGTCCGCATTATTGGGAGTCCTGAGGTCACAGAGTCCCTCGAGCCTTTGCAGATGCGTAGAGATGTTGCGTCCTTGGCAGTATTTTACCGTCTCTACCATGGTGAATGTTCTGATGAGCTCTTCCAACTAATCCCACCCTCCCCTTTCCTACACAGGACAACGCGTGCAGGGCTTAGGTGTCACTCGCATACGGTACAGAATATTCCATCAAGAACCAAGCGGTTCGGTGAGTCTTTTCTCTGCCGTACCATTAAGTCCTGGAATTCCTTGCCGGCGCACGTGTTTCCTTCTTCCTACAGTCCCGGGTCCTTTAAGCGGGGCGTGAAAAAGCATCTGATGAGGCCGTCAAGCTGAGCGCCACCATTGTAGCACTGAACGTGTTTGCAATGGTGACCCTCTTTCATGGGACTTTGCCTTCAGCTTAACATCAGGCGAGGTGAAGTCAAATTGACGTGCCATAGATAAAAAAAAAAAAAAAAAAAAAACTGAACATTGCCATCGATTTGACGAAGAAGAACAAGCTCTTACAAAACCCAAAGGTATGTACGGAGGCCCCAGCAAAATTTCTTTGGGATCCAATTGGTATCGGTCAATCTATCAACAAATTACCCCAAGCGGGATAGCAATTTTACTATCGGCAATTTCATTGAAAGACAATATATTCTGCCAAGTTATATACCGGACCGGTTGTGGATAGGAATGGTAGTTTTCGGGACTAATATGACAAATACCTTCATTGGCAAGCTGAACAGCCTATTACCCTGCTTTGGAGCCTGCCTAACCATCAAAGCCTTAGTTGCCACATGTACATTTTGTCCTCCACGTGCCTTCTCTTTTCAGCCCTTTTCGCCGAACTAACCCGTATCAGGAACCATATCATGGCAGTCGCCACTCACGCTCTCGACGTAGGAGCCCTTACTCCCCTCTTCTGGCTGTTCGAAGAGAGAGAGAAGTTGATGGAGTTCTACGAGAGAGTGAGCGGTGCTCGTATGCACGCTGCCTATATTAGGCCAGGAGGAGTTTCTTTGGTAAGTGAATTGGCATCCTACTGGTATCCTATCTTTACATGAAGTTATAATACTGTACTTTCTTGTACATATGGTGGTGGATCCTTACCAGGGCTAGCAGAAAAGTGGCTATGTCTTGATCGAACCTTCAAAATCACACGGTGTTCTTACCAAAGTATCTTTTACCAAAAATCCTGGGTATACCCTTGTAAGAATCTCTCCAGGTACCCTGATAGATTTAGTCTACCTGTCATAATCCGCGTGGTCTTTCCATAAAGATTAAGAATTAGGATCAACTTCCCGTTTACAGAGGTGCGAATCGAGCACTTTGCTTTGTGATCTGATGACATGAGAACCACGAATATTGGTGTAATCTTTCGGTGATTTCCATAAGAGGAGAGAAGTGTTTTCATAAGAGTTATACTGTATATTTCCCGGCATATATCTTGACCCCAAGTCTTGTAAGAAACGAGACCGTGGCGTACGTGGCCTTACGTGGATTGAGCTCTTTCGCTGCCATAGCATCTCGTGCTCTTCTCGAAATACATAAAAAACACATTTTTTTTTATTTGTGGCACGTTAATTTGACTTCACCTCGCCTGATGTTAAGCTGCAGGCAAAGTCTCGTGAAAGAGGGTCACCATTGCAAACACGTTCAGTGCTACAATGGTGGCGCTCAGCATGACAACCTCATCAGATACTTTTTCACGCGCCGCTTAAAGGACCCGGGACTGTAGGAAGAAGGAAACACGTGCCGGTAAGGAATTCCAGGACCTAATGGTGCGGCAGAGGAAAGTCTCACCGAAACGCTTCTTCTGTGTGTCTTTAATATACAATGCATTGCTTGTTATCTATTTAGTTGAGTCTATCTACAGAATTCTGTAGTGTTATCGTGTGATAACAAATGTTCGCCGTGAAGCGTATGGTTACTGATTGACTGCGATGATAATAATTTAGGTAATCGATAGACTTATCTGATTTATTTATGGATTTCGACCTCGACCGACGAGCGTTAGTCTCTAAGCGAACTAAAATAAATTCAAATTTAAGTAATGTTTGACGATGGCGGCCCTCGCGGTCCCAATATAATAGGTGGCGAGCCTATTGCCATTAACCGGGCACTTATAAACTTGCGATAAATACACACATAACTTCGAAAAGCATAGAAAAGTCATTGGTGTGTGCCATGGTAAAACCTGGGATCGAACCCGAGACCTCGTCTCAGCAGTCCATTACCCATACCACTAGGCTACCGCGGTCAACAGAGGAACATACGTATACTAGATATTAAACTAGATACGAAGTACAAGATGCAAAGTAATTAGACATTAAAATATGTATTCAATATTTCAGAGTCCACCGTACCGGTAACATACAACATTGTATGTTGTGTCCTTATGTGAGTTACCATCGTTTTGAATTCATAATTATCAATTATTTAGCATGATATAATTATATACCCTAAACTGGTCATTACCAAGCTTGTTGGTCGGTTAAATATTTATTGGGTAAATTATAGTTTTGAATATTATTACTTACATTTTTGCGTGTGTGTTTAAATTAAAACTATTTATATTATAAGAAATAATATATTGGGGGAGGGAGGGGGATAAACTCGCTTGATAGCGCTCCTGAAGATGCCTCTTGTAGTGTCGAGGTTTGTCCTTCGCACTTGCGGAATATTGCATATACGACATCTACTCGGGTAAGAAGTGTTTTTACTTGCTTTGAGTGGTGTGGTTTGACATTCCTTTCTATGACAATTAGTAATAATTTGCTATTGTTATCGTTGGAATTGTTAAACCGTGGGTGAGTAGTGGATCCCCCTCCCTGTCCCAATATATAATTACCTACTTATAAATGATTTCCGCCAGGTAACGCCTACATCTATATCGTATCATTGTGTATTAGTTTGGTTTGTACCTAAATACTTTAGTATTATTAGCTGTAGAGGGCCATTAGGCTGAACCTGGATCAGTGAGGAGAAACTAATATTTTATTTTACCAAATGTCGCAAAGTCGACCATGGTTGGTCAAACATGCAATTTTTGAATGAAAATCTATCGGATTAGTGAGACGAAATTCACGAGATTATACTATCAACCATAGACAGAGAATATTCTATAATTTCTGATTGATCCATAAAAAATTACAGACCAATATTTACTGTTGGTGTGACATTTTTTATGGATCTGTTGACAGCAAAATTGATTCTCCCATTTGATATTTTCTCCCCATTGCCCTCCGGTCAGAATTTTTATAGTTTGATATTTTACGTATAATCTACTACACTTGACAGCCTCCGTGGCGTGGCGGTGATGCACGCGACTGCTACGCACAGGGCGCGGGTTCGATTCCCGCTCAGTGCAAAAAGTTATGCATGAATATGGCTGTTTGCTCTGGCCTGGTCGTGCCTCGGAGAACACATTAAGCCGTCGCGGTCGGTCCCGGTTTCTATACAAACATCTATGGCAGTCGTTACGGGTAGTTGGAGCCTTCAAAAGTCCAACCAGTCTAACTTGGAACTTCGATATCGCCATTGGTCATTGGACCATTGGTTGTGGAGCTCAGATGCACGCAAAATATCGAAGTTCAGCTGCATCACAGTTAGACTGGAAAGCTGACCCCAACCGAGTTGGGAAAAGGTTCACAGAATGATGAATGAATCTACTACACTTCTTTGCATTCCATAAGCGAACTGCCTCCGTATCAGAATATTGATGCAATTCGCTTGTGGAATGCATGCTTTAAAACGTGTACAGTCATTGAAATATTGAATGGTTGAGTGTATGGAGTCCCTCCAAAATTTTCAGGGCATAAGTCTACCTCTGATTGAAGGAAATTTCGGGGTTATGGACTCATATGGCGGTTGCTTCTATAAAAACCAAGATAAACTAAATAAGAGGAATAGAAGAGCGGACCTAGGTCTCCAACAGTCCAGTATCCAACCGTGACTAACGCTGTTATTATATGATATGAGATTTTGAAATATGACTATATCTTCCAGGACATGCCTTTGGGCCTTATGGATGACCTACATGAGTGGGCTTCCAAGTTCTCCGAGCGTCTGGACGAGGTGGAAGATGTACTGACAACCAACAGGATCTGGGTGCAGAGGACAAAGGACATCGGATTGGTCACAGCCCAGGATGCGCTTAACTACGGCTTCAGGTATTAAGGGTGGCAGATGACATTGTGATCCTATGACTTATTTTAATCTAATATATAAAATTCTCGTGTCACAGATTTCGTTGCCATACTCCTCCGAAACGGCTTGACCGATTCTCATGAAATTTTGTGAGCATATTGAGTAGGTCTGAGAATCGGCCAACATCTATTTTTCCATACCCCTAAATGCTCATGGAGCAGCGGGAACGGGATCAGAAGTCCACGCGGGTGGAGCCGCGGGCAACAGCTAGTATGATATAGTAATAATTCTAAAATAAAAAAATATTTTGGGTGAACAGTAGACACTATTTCCCCAAATCTGGGGAAAAAGTTTGGGCTGGTATGCTTAATTTTAGTACTACCCACATATGAAAAATTGTTAACCAGTGTAGTGTTTAGGAGTTAGAATGATCATAACTGTCAATGTAAACCTTTGAGAATGGCGCAAGGCGAAAATGAAGGTATAACGTTTGACTGTTACATCAGAGGTTTGTAAATTGTGAGATTGTACGGGATAATCTCTGGACTTACTGAACCGATTTTGAAAATTCTTTCATCAATAGAAAGCCACATTATCTGTGACATGTCTCGTGTAGAGGCGAAACACGTGTTGAGGTTTATTCTTCGCACTTGCGGAATATTGCACATACGAAATCATATCTCCTCGGGTAAGAAATCTTTTTACTTCCTTTGAGGGGTGCGGTTTGGTATTCCTTTTATGACAATTAGTAATATTTTACTATTGCTATCGTTGGGATTGTTAAATATGGGTGAGTGCTGGTATCCCCTCTCCCCGCAATATATTTCTTATCTGTAAGCTATTATATCATCATGCTATCTGGGAGGACCAGCAGCGGAAACGCGATCAAAGTCCACGCAACAGCTAGTTTGAATTTTTTATATATTTTTTTGTCTGATTATGATATTGTGTGGTTTGTGCAGTGGCGTGATGCTCCGCGGCTCTGGTATCAAATGGGACCTCCGTAAGTCGCAGCCCTACGACGCGTACCATCTTGTAGACTTCGACGTGCCCATCGGTACCAATGGAGACTGCTACGACAGGTGACTGATCGATTTCCATTCTCTACTTCTTGTCTAAGCGTGGAATGGGTGTCAAAATTCCTCAATTTATTTATCTTTTTTCTACTTAGTGAACTTAACTACTACCCAGGAAGCGCGGGTTCGATCCCCACGCAATGCAAATATTTGTATGTATAAATATGGCTATTTGCACTGGTCTGGTCGTGCCTCGGAGAGCACGCTAAGCCGTCGCGTTTGTCCAGATTGTCATACGAACATCTATGACAGTTTTACGGGTAATTGGAGTCTTAAAAACTACAACAATTGGTACTTCTAATACGTATAGGTTGTGGAGGCCAGATGATGTGATTTTTATTTTTGAGTGTGTGGAGGAACGGGATGTGATATCCCTCCAACACAAAGGGAGGATCCTTCGACCAGGCAAGGTGATCACGCCTGGCGGGCCGCGGCCCAACGGTTGTCGTTGGGTTGTTGTATATATATTGTACTAGCGCGAGAACTTCGCTTTCGCGCTGCAGGATCCGTAGTGACGTAGTAGTTACTCTTGCTGTCGCTAGATGGCGCTGGGTACATGTGGTATCGCCACAAGTGTTTCCCTTACACCCTGTATATTTATGTATATACAGATACTTGTGCCGTGTGGAGGAGATGCGTCAGTCGCTGCGCATCATCGACCAGTGCCTGAACCAGATGCCCGCCGGGGAAGTCAAGACTGATGATGCTAAGCTGAATCCACCTTCTCGCATGGAAATGAAGGTATGTTGGTACCCGGGGACCTCGGCAATTGGTATTTTTTGCGATATGACCCTCAATTTACTACGGGATGTCCTGTACCACTAGCATGAACTCCTTTCGAATTCTCAATGTAAAGGTTTCGAGAGAACGGAGCATTGTGATTGGCAGTCTGCCTCTTGTGAACCTGTGTGCGTGTGTAGCCCGCCAATCGCAATACTCCGTTCTGTCGATAATAATAATAATAATAATAAGCGGAGGCGACTCGGACGTCGGAAGTCGCAGAATGACCTCCGTCCATCATGAGCGCGAGCCTGGCGGTGACGGGTGGAGCCGCCGGTCACTCTAGCAGAAGCAGGCCGCGACGACGGCGCAAAAATGGGGAGGCCCATACCCGGGGGATAGACGGGGACACCATGGTCCCCACATTAGGGGAAGAGGGTCATCTCAACAGAGATGTCCCCGGGTCTGCCGGGGTGCGAGAGATATGTCTTGTATAATCTCACCTCCGGCAATCAAGGACCCATGGACGGCGTGCGTTTTGGTCGGTTCGAGTCCGACATAATCACCTCCATCGGTTTTGGTGGAGGTGGAATCCGTGGGGATTTTGCGCACGATAAAACAAATTTATTCTATATTGTAGTATATTTATCGCAGGTTTAGAAGTGCCCGGTTAATGGCAATAGGCTCGCCAACATTGGGACCTAAACATAAACTGACGAAATGTGGGTGTTGGCTTTATAGTTTGTAGTTTTTTATTTCATAAACAATTTTACATTGTATTGAAATGTTGTAACTTAAAATTAACTTAGCCTAAGGGCGATACAACAGAATAATAAAAATCAAACAGAACTTAAATTTTAAAAAATTAAAATAAAAAATAGACTCTACCTCCCCTCTACCTACCTTCGAGGATATAGGCGCGAGTTTATGTTATATTTGTTTATAATTTCCAGACATCAATGGAAGCTCTGATCCACCACTTCAAGCTGTTCACCCAAGGGTACCAGGTGCCCGCCGGGGCCACGTATACTGCGGTGGAAGCTCCCAAGGGAGAATTCGGCGTGTACCTCGTGTCCGACGGCTCGTCCGTGCCCTACAGGTAACTAGCTGATAGGGCTCCTGAGGATTACTTCCCCGGAGTATACTCGCACCAAAATACCTTATGGAATACCTTACACGCCACGCTGTGTGTTTTAGTCGAGTTGAGTTGAACATAACCAATTTCACCGAATAGTAGAGGTGTACGAAGGGGGACTATCTTACCATCAGGCGAGGTGAAGCTAAATTGACGTGTCCTAGATTTAAATAAATCTTTAAATATTTCAATCATTAAACTGTAGATCAGCTCGTGAAGTTTGTAGAGAAAAATGGCGGGGTATATTGTCTCTGCCTACTCCGGAGGGAAATAGACGTGTGCGTATGTATGTATGTGAACCATAGACATTAATATTACTAGCGTAAGTAGACCCACAGACTCCTTCCCGGGGACTAGACGGGGACACCGTGGTCCCTACACCCAACGGGGGTCATCTTGAAAGAGAAGGCCCGGGGTCTGCCGGGGTGCGAGGGATCGTATCTCACCTCCGGCAACCAAGGACCCAATGACGGCGTGCGTTTTGGTCGGTTCGAGTCCGTCATAACCTCTCCAACCGGCTCCGGCGGGGAAGGGGGAGTATCCGTGGGAAAAAAAAGACCCACAGACTCCTTGTGACTTTTAGTGTAGAAACATTGACGTCACTGCAATAATATATTTCTGTCAGTTGATAATAGTTTATAAAAAACGTTTCACGGTTCATATACTCTGTCTCTTTATCACGCCTAAGTTTTGTGTTAAAATACGTACGTCCCTCGCACACTTCGTTCCTTTAAGACCCTCTATGTAACTCCTCAGATGTAAGATCAAGGCGCCCGGCTTCGCTCACCTCGCGGCTCTGGAGAAGATCGGAAGAAATTCGATGTTGGCCGACATCGTTGCTATTATCGGCACACTAGACGTTGTGTTCGGTGAAGTAGACCGATAGACACCGAAATAATATTTAATTATACAATTTTGATGTTGGCTGTGCAATTTTGATGAGAACGGAGTGACATCTTCTCATTTGAAACACATAGTAGTATGTAGTGAAACTTCTGCCTTGCAAAGTGGTATATTTTGATGTAATCAATATTATCAATAATATCACGTGACATACAGGTTTATAAAGAGATTTTAAATGTGATGTTAATAAATATTCAGTATTTTTCAATTTATTTTTAAGCAATAAATTATATTGTTAATAACTTTTTCTACTTTACTATATAGTATACTAGCTGACCCGCGCGACTTCGTCTGCGTCACCCCGTTTTCGTAACATTTTTCATTCCTGCTCCGTACCTGTTGGTCGTAGCATAATGTTATATGCGTATAAACCTTCCTCTTTAACCATTCTATTTATTAAAATTAACCTCATCAAATTCCGTTGCGTAGTTTTAAAGATTTAATCTTTCCATGAATTGGGGTAAGTGCTCTTTACATTGCTACGGTGACAGATGGCCCCACGGATCTTGTTATGATAGACATTTTGACAATATTTATCGCAGGTTTATAAGTGCCTCGGAGAGCACGTTAAGCCGTCGGTCCCGGTTGCCATACAAACATCTATGGCAGTCGTTACGGGTAGTTGGAGCCCTCAAAAGTCCAACCAGCCTAACTTGGAACTTCAATATCGCCATTGGTCATTAGACCATTGGTTATGGAGGTCAGATGGCAGTCGCTTCACGGAAAATATCGAAGTTCAGTCGCATCACAGTTAGACTGGAAAGCCGACCCCAACTGAGTTGGGATAAAGGTTCAGGGAATGATAATATTTTTGACAAATGTAGGTACATAATCATTGTAAAACTTTGACATTCATAAGTGCTCTTTATGTGCCTCAACTGAATAAACGAAATTGATTCTTTGATTCTTTGTGTTGCGCTGACACGGCCACCAGTCGATCGATGGTTTCATTCAAGCTCAGCTATCACGCAGCTGAATACGCGACGGACACGCACTTCTGACACGGTCACGGTAAAATGTTACGTAAATGTAGACGAGGCTTTAGGATTGATACAAACACCATTGTTATTGTAATTAACTTTATTAATATATTTACATTCTTTATTAAAAAATCGATTCAGTAATTACATGGCTTATCATTAGTCAGTTCGTCTTCTGTTATACACGTCTGCCTACCCTACAGGGTTTTACAGATGTGTATATAAAAGTTATATACGGTGATTTTATAGTTGTTTCGGAAAAAGAATATTTTGTTTCACACAGTTTCGTTAGCAAAATCGTCTGGAATTTTTAATTCTGAACAAAAAAAAATTACTTTATGTATGGCAATAATGTGCAGGTGAACAGAAAAATGTATGGAACGTGTAAAAAAAAAAATTTTTTTTTCGCCAAATTAGGACTTCCTTACGATTATACTATCGAAATTGCGGCCAAAATCTTTTTTTACTATCGAAATTGTGGCCAAAATCTTTTTTTACTATCGAAATTGTGGCCAAAATCTTTTTTTCCGAAACGACTATAAAATCAACCGGTATATGTATTATCGTCTAGGTACCTTTTAAATTAATTTCTTACTATATCTAGCATTACAGAACACAGGCAGTCTAACTGTTATCATTTCGATATCGATTCGATTCGATGTAAGAACCATGAAATCTAAAGTGGTCCTCACATTGTCGCACGTCATGGAGACATTTTTCAGATTTGTCGAACTAAAGTGTAGTGTCTCGTTCGTGAGGCCCGCGTTTCTGAAATTAGAAAAAAATATATTATTGACTAGCTGTTGCTCGTGGCCCCTCCGGAACCATCGGTCTACTTTCCCAATCCGTCCACTTTCGTGATCTGTCCATTTTCCTAATCTGTCTACTTATTTTTCTGATCCGTCTATTTCCCAAAGCGTCCACTTTTATGATTGGTCTATATTTTGATGTATACCTACTAATAAATTTTAGAAAAGTTGAAAAAGATAAGTGTCGAGGCGGGATTCGAGCCCGCGTCTTCTGCAATCCGTGCCAGACGCTATAACCACTAGACCACCCGACACCCCAGACACTCCAATTTCTCAACTGCTTTCGTACCATTACGCGGTATATACCTACCGCCTCATATTAATTTTTATAATTAAAAAATGGGAAGGATTTGTACAAATATGAGAATGCTCCATTCCGAGCATTTTCATATTTGTTCACCTTTTAAACCTTGTGTGGACTTCCACGAATAATTCAAGACCAAATTAGCCAAATCGGTTCAGCCGTTCTCGAGTTTTAGCGAGACTAACGAACAGCAATTAATTTTTTTATATATAGATGGATAAAATAGATAACAGCCTTTGCGTGGCGGTAGTAAACACGACTGCTAGATAGGAGACGGATTCCTGCTCAGTATAAATATTTTCTATGAATATGGCTATTTCAGACTAGTGGGTCTGGTCGTGCCTCAGAGAGCACGTTAAGCTGTCGGTCCCGGTTACCATAGGAACATCAATGGTAGTCGCCACGGGTAGTTGAAGTCTTAAAAAGTTCTACAGCTAATTTAACTGTAGAACTTCGATATCGCCTATACCTATAGGTTGTAGAGGTCAGATGACAGTCACTTTACGGAAAATTATTCTAATTGGGAAATCTCAATCGAAAAATTTACGAAAACTCATGGTAATAAAATTCCTTCTACAGGGTGGAATTTTGTAATGCCATCTGAAGGGGAAGTACTCTTAATACTGTAGATAGAAGATTTTACTCAAAGGAAACATTCCTTTATTTTAAAAAAATAAACAAAACTGCATTCAATGATTTTTAAAAATTAGCTTGCCGCACCCGATAATCGAACCGACTTAAATCTGTAAAAGTTGCACCATGTACTTTTATTGCATCGATCGTTAGGGTTAATTATAAGGATGAAATCTCTCTAACAAACTTCATAAATTAAGTGAAAGGAAAACTTTTTTTAAAAATCATTGAATGTAGTTTTCTTTCTTTTCATAATTAAAGGAATGCTTCCTTTGAGTAAAATTTTCTATCTACAGTATTAAGAGTACTTCCCCTTCAGGTGGCATTACAAAATTCCACCCTGTATAATGTGCACTTTGCTCCCTTCTGTACCACTTCTTCTCTACCTCTCTCACTCACAAAGGTTTGCTGGTAGGGAACTCTTGCAGAGTTCAGCTCGCCTTTGTACATACATGATTTTATTTTATAATACTTTGCAATGTATTGTTATGTTTATTTTTGTGTACAATGAAGAATTAAGAATAATTTCAGTGTTTTTAATTCATCATATTCACCGTACACAGTAACCACTATCCTACAAGTGGGCCGTGTGCTTGTCACCACCCAAGTGATATAAGAATGAATGCGATACTTACGTGCACCATCTGAGCTCATATTTCTGCTCCACGTTGAACTTCGAAGACTGTACAACCACTCTGGTCTTGTTCTTATTATCCTTTACGTAATAAACTTGCTGGTACTGCAAATTAACATATTATGTTACATTAGTTACAATCAAACAATTTAGCCTATCGCAGTCCACTGCTAGACATACGCCGGTATGGTATGGCGACCGGGACCGACGGCTTAACGTGCTCTACGAGGCACGACCATCACCATTCTTACAATATAATAATAAAAAATGTTGGGCAAGGTTAAAAATAAAAAAGTCATACCTACAATTTTAATGGAGAAGATGGTTGGAGTGTAACCCCAGTCTGGGACTCGTTCACTTAATTAAACATCAGAAAATTCAAAATATAGCAAAACATAACGTCATACTGTGTAGTAACACTAACAATTCATCGTAGATCGCGGGTACTTTGAGATAACTTACACTTCAAACTATGTGACAACTAACATCATTAGTCACTCCGCGAACATGGCTGCTAGGTAGTAGCCGAAATGTCGGTCTAAGTGTAATAATATTATAAGAAATATCAAATAAATCGTAATAAAATGAGTTGCCAGTGGTTTATGAAGCAATACAATTGGTAAGTGCTAAGTACAATAATAGTACCTAGATTGTATAACAATGTAGCAAAATAGTATGTTTACGACGAGAGTGTTACTTTGAAATACGAGCGAAGCGAAGGATTCTAATATAGAATCCTCAGTGTAGGGGATTTAAAGAGCACCTCCCGAGGGAAACTCTACCAACTTTTCATCCCTTTTCTATGAAAACATTCATTTATTCATCTTGAGATTTAATGCATTGTCACTTTCATAACTTAACGTAGGACTTACTTATATGCGCAAAACATGTATTACTGATTACATGAACAGAGTTGTAATTCGCGCGCTTTAGTTTTTTTTTAAATAGCACAGGCACAGCTGCTTCGCATCCAACACGTACCAACCACTTTGAGTTCGATTTCTATGATTGTTAAGTATATGTTCCAAATTCAAATCACTCTTCCGCCCGCCATTTAGGTATTCCGTGTAATGCAATCGTTTTGGTACCTAACTAATCGTAAACAATGTTGTTATGACTTTTTATATAAGTATTTTGTTTAAAAACTCAGTATAAAATTACTTTTCTGCTTACAAACGCATTTTATAGACTAAAAACCGGTATCGAACCATAAGTTAGTCAGTTAGTTAACCTAGTTTATTTGTTTAACAAGCGTTTTTATAAAAAGTTGCCATATATGATTGTTTACCTTTATTTAACAGGGCATGTGCCTCGAGTGCCCCTGTAGTAATTGCCATATATGATTGTTTACCTTTATTTAACAGGGCATGTAGTGCCCCTATAGTAAAGATGGCATTGATGATAGATGATAGTGTTTTAAAATACTAGTAGGAAGCTCTCATACTCACTCCAGGGGCTTGTGTGTTGCATTCGGGAAATGAAGGACTATCCCCGACTCGTGAATCGTATTTTACATCCGATGCGTAGCGAAGATGTATCTAAAAAATTATAGAAAGTAATTTTATTAAATAAAACATTATGGGGTATCGGTGTACACGCACAACGACACAAAAGGGAGGCTTCCTAACCGAAAATGTTGCAACTAAATAAATTTGAAAAGAAAAACTGCTACAGAATCCTTTTTTTTCGTGCGGAATTCCCTAATACCCAATTTCATTGATTGTTTCAAATTCAAATTTATTTATTTCTTGAAGCATAAGTTTCCGAAAACCTGTTTTTTTTTTATACTACGTAGGTGGCAGACAAGCACACGGCACACCTGATGGAAAGCGGCCACCGTGGCCTATGAACGTGTGCAACACTAAGGGTGTCACACACGCGCTGCCCACCCTGAAGGGAAAGAGGGAGAGCTGGGAAGGGGTGGGGAGGCTAGGAAGGGGAGGGGAAGGAGGGGTATAGTGAGCTGTGGCTACCCTACTTACCGGCGGGAGCACAACACGATGGTTATTATGACCGCGGTGTTCTGTAGGACGGAGGTACTTCCCCAGTTGGACAGCTCATTTCGGACGGGAGATACCGTCGTGTCCTACCTCCGTTACTAAACCGTAACTAAAACTTGGAAACACGCTTACCCGTGGGTACCTCCTGAGTACGTTATTAACATCTTTCTGAGGGTAGTGTCTACCCCTATATAGGCAGAAATCTTTACCAACGCATCTGAAGTCCGGCATGTCATCTGGAAAAAATGAGCAAAGCAAACAGTATTAAGCTAGTTTTTTATACTCAAGTAATAAACAAATCTGTTGGATATCAAAAATCTCAAGACTTTGCATAAATATTTTTAAATAAATTCGAATTTTAACTAAACAATCGGTCCCGGAAACACCCAAAATGTTTGCCCGAAACCTCATCCGACTAAATAGGGACAACATACGTAAGATCATAGGCATCGTTACGGGCTACTGTCCCCTAAAAAAACATTTGTTCACGTATAACGGACAGCCCTAAATGCAGAGGATGCATGGAGGCAGAAGAAACGCCACAACACGTCCTTATGGAATGTAGTAGTGTGGCGCATCAAGGAGACCAACTGCTTCAATCACCGGCAACGCTTCCGGAAGCCTTTAGGAGTTTCTCCAAGCTCCTTGCTTTCTGGATGGTTGGAGTGAGCAGCACCACACGTACAATGACCCAATCAAGAAGCTAAGTGCGGAAAATCCCAGTCAAAACAAACAAGAATTATTAGCAACCCAAATAACTAATATTACCTCTAATCCCTCCAATTAAGATCACTACATAGTATAAAATAAAGTCGCGTTTTCTGTGCCTATTTTTCTTGTCCCTTTGTATGCTTAAATCTTCAAAACTATGAAACGGATTTTGATGCGGTTTGTTTTAATAGATAGAATGGTTAAAGAGGAAGGTTTATATATATATATAACATCATGCTACAACGAACAGGTGCTGAGCAGGAATGAAAAATGTTGCAAAAACGGGGTGACGCAGACGAAGTTGCGTGTGTCAGCTAGTGCTATGATATAGCTATGATACTATCTATGCCTTAAGACATAAATCCCCAGGAACCCTGTCAGACTATGGTTATACGTGTAGGCACGAGTGAAAAGGGTAACTCACCAGCTCTGGGATCATATTGGGGCCCCAATTCAAGCCCGGTACAGCTCAAAACTGTGACTGCGACCTGAAAATTAAATGAATTAGAATGTTAGTTCTTTGATCAACCGCGGTAGCCTAGTGGTATGGGTAATGGACTGCTGAGACGAGGTCTCGGGTTAGATCCCAAGTTTTACCATGGCACACACCAATGACTTTTTGCTGCTTTTCGAAGTTATGTGTGTATTTATCGCAGGTTTAGAACCCGGATAATGGCAATAAGCTCGCCACCTATCGGAACCTAAACATAAACTGCCGAAATGTGGGTGCTAGCTCCTCTGCCTACCCCTTCGGGAATTTAGGCGTGAGTTTATGTGTTATGATGTTCTTTTTAGTTCTTTGACGGATTATCCGTTAAAACCGGGTCCAGACCATGACGTAATATTGCATGTACTTAATCAAAAAAGTGAATTGTCCCCCAAATCGACTTCAATAGTGATCAAAAGTGCACGCTAATAAACCGACAGCCAATAATATAAAGCGCCGTACCGAAGTTTCGTGCGAATGTTACAGGTTTTTTTTCTACCACTTAGTTAAAAATAAAATAAAATAAAAAAAATAACAGACTAGCACACGGCCCACCTGATGGAAAGCGGCCACCGTGGCCTATGGACGTTTGGAACACCAGAGGCGTCATACACGTGCTGCCTACCCTGTAGAAACCTTCTAAAGCCCTTCTTGAAGAACCCCATATTGTAGTCGCTTGGAAAAACCACGGCAGGGAGCTCATTCCACAGCTTGAGCGTGCGCGGGATGAAACTCCTTTCATACCGCACAGTGCGCACCGTTTTTACATGTACATTTTACACCTAATGTTCGCTATGCACATAAGTAACTACAAGATTTGTGTTACAGAACTCCATTGGTAAGGGCTTACCAAAATAATTTTTCAAAAGAAAAACAATACTCACCAAAAATAATAAAGCTACTGCGGTTTTCATTTTCGTCAGATTATTTGAACATGTAATTTATTAAAATTTAATATATTAATGTAAGCACGTATGTTTTTAGTGCTTTTTGAAATTAAAATGATACCATTTGTGCAAATAACAACCATTTTATACCGAAATAATGCAGAATTTTCCTGTAGAACATTTTTATATTATGTTATTTGATAAAATATAACATAACAAATACAATATTAGTTCGTTTACGTCACCGTTTGTAGCAATGGCGTAATTATTACTATTGTTATGCAACTTTTTCCTTATTTAGAGTTACGGTACTCACCTATCAAATTCCGTGATTTGGTTTATGTAGGTAATCCAATTGGGTAATTTCACCGACCGCATTTTTAGAGTTTCTTCGCATGAAATCACTATGTAAAACGTTTATCTATGACCACTCTATTTTTTTTCATGTAATACGAACACTAGCTTATATGAAGTCACTACTGAAAATACATTTCTCTTATACACAAAATTAAAAAAAAAAAAAAAATATGCTAGATTCTAATAACGGTGGCGTGTCCGCGATGCACCTTTAAGCGCATTTACCTCTTTAAATCCGCTATGATTGCAAATTTAGTACTTAAATTAAGATTACTATGTTAATTAATATATGAAGCAACCATATTTACTGCTTTCATTACTTCTATTATAACGCAGACATCGTGACAATGTCGATAAGGAACGTCCGCGCCTAAAGTGCAATTTCGGTGTGTTTTGTTTAAACCCTTATACAACGTATACACGTCAATTTAAACGATCTATCTTCTTACGCACGCGGAGTTCCAGTCATGCTCTTGCGTTTACGCAGTAATGGCATGTCCGATTCTGCCCAGTTTTCCCGCTAATACGTAAGTACCTTCTTATTTCTAAGAGGGAGTACGAAATTTTACAATCACGGTGGGTTACTGTATGAATGAATATTTGGTTTTAACATTACGATTTGCGAGTATGTTGTGTGTTGTTAGGTACCCTCAGCAATCATATATTTCACGTGACGAATGCATCACTGAGTTTTGTTTAATTTCATTTTTTCTTGATGTTTCTAACTTCGGTGGTGCAATATCGGTGGTTTCGGTGGTAGATTTATTGCCACCTATATTGCATCAATACTAAAATGGCTATGAGTTTCCATATCTTTGGTAAGATATTTACTCACAAGGTAATAAATAATAAAATTACTCATTTTTTTGTTATAATTAACGTATTTACTATTACTACTGAGAGTGGGGCAATATGGGTATGGGAGGCGTAACCCTTCGGTCGGCCAGCCTCCAACCCCTTCGTGTTGGAGGCTGGCCGATTTTCTTGAGAAAGAGCGACTCTTTATGATGAACTCTTTCTTCAAAAACCGCCCCGCAGGAAATGGACCTGGATGGGCCCCGGTGGTCGTACCAAAAATGAGATTGACTTCATCATGACGACGCATAGACGGATATTCAATGATGTCTCAGTGATCCATGGGGTGAAAACCGGAAGTGATCACCTAATGGTTAGAGGCACATTGAATATTAATGTTAAACTGGAGAGATCCCGTCTGATGAGGTCTACGCTCCGACCTAGAGCTTCCCATATACAGTACTCCGAGAGCTTTCAACTCGAACTTTCGAATCGCTTCTCTTGCCTAGAAGAATGCAGTACAGTGGACGAGATAAATAACAGGTTGGTTGAAGCTGTCCATTCAGTGGGCTCCAAATTCTTCAGGCCCCGTCGAAGAGATAGACCACAGAAGCTCACCGATCACACCCTCAAACTCATGGCCGAACGACGCTCTATGAGGCTGCAGTCTACCAATGACGCTGAAGCACATCGGCAGCTCAATAGACGTATCCAGCAGTCTTTGCAACACGACATCCGTGCCTTTAATACTCAATGTATTAAAGTAACGATTGAGCGAAATAAAGGCTCCAAAGTGTTCGCAAGGGACTTGTCTATTGGGCAGAGCTAGTTGACAAAACTGAAGAGGAAGGACGGCAGTGTCGTGTCGACTAGTGACGTCACGGATGTCAAACTAATCGATCATTGTCCCTATAATTCTTATCGCAAAAAATAGTAAAAAGTGATCAAATACATTAACTGGACCGTATAAGTGAGCTCCGGTATTCAAAGGTGCCGTACAAGTGTTAGCAAGTGGCTCCGCACATCGTAATCGCGCTAAAGTGAAAAAATATAAGCACAGTGAATACAGTGACCTGAGTATCTACCCGCAAACGAAGTGTGAAGACGACCAACATTTTTCGTACTTTGACTGTATATTCTGGTGTTCCATTGTGTATGCGCCCTTACAAACTCGCATCGTGCATCTTCGACCACTTTTAAATCCTCTTATAATACCATAATAACATCAACATAAATTATCCATAATATTATTTTTAACTGCGCCATCTAGCCGCAAATCACGGTAACAGCTGATCTCTCACCAACGTTATTAGCTAGCAAAATGACAAAGTCATGCAACGCGTGTGGGAAGTTTCTTTCACCGGTAGATGCCGCTAAGTGCTCAAAATGTGTGTCGATGTACCATCGGAAATGCGTTGTTTTGTCGGTGACTGGCGTTATTTCATCATCCTGGGTGTGCCCTGAATGCAAGAGACACGTGGCTACCGATAACGGGACAGAGTCGCCGGTCAGGGGCACCTCAGTGCAGCAGCGCCCCGTGGGCAGTGCTAACCAGAAAACCAACGATGAAACGACTGTTTCAACAAACGATATTGCCACAGAGCTGAGGATCTTTAGAGACAATCTACGATCAATAAATGACATGTTAAAACAATATAAAGAGGAGATGACTGATATCGTTGTGTCCTTGAAGGAATGCAATGCCCGGGTCGACATCGTGGAGCAGCGGCTGTCTGTTTTGGAGAAGTTGCAACCCTCCAACCATACTCCAGATAATGATGTCATTGAACAACTTAGGCAGGACTTAAATGACCGCGACCAGGAGCTGTTGAGCAATGATGTCGAAATTTGTAATTTAATTGAACCTGATGGTGAGAACCCAGTTGATACGATTCTGCGAGTTGCCGTGACACTTGGAATGAAATTGGAGGGGCGGGACATCGTCAGCGCAGAGCGTGTCGGGCCTCGGTATTTGCAGTCGACTGACTCACGAGGCCCGGTACGCCGCCCCCGCCCCCTTGCTGTGCGCCTCGCGCGCCGTAACTTACGCGAGGAGCTACTGTCGTGTGCGCGACACGACGATGATTTTATCGCATTGTTTGATAAGCACCGTGTTGACTTGATGGCAATAAATGAGACTTGGCTGCGTCCGGACGAGGAAGGTCGTGCGCCTGTCGTTCCTGGCTATCGGTTGCGCCATATACCACGTTCCTCAGACGTTCGCAACGGAAGAGGGGGTGGTGTCGGTTTCTACGTTAGACATGGGCTCAATGTGCGTACGTGGAGTCACCCAGTGGATCCAAGATACAGCTCCGTTGAACAAATGTGGTTAACATCGACTTTAAATGGTAAAAAGCTCTCTATTGGGACTGCCTATAGACCTCCGTGGCAGGACCTACAGTTATTTCTTGACGCCATCACTGACACTATTGCATCCCTAGGCAATTGCGAACATTGTATATTACTTGGTGACTTTAATTCTGATATGCTTGTGACGACTGATAAATCGAAAAGAGTGATGGAGTTCCTAAACTGCCTCAGTCTTAAGCAACTTGTCACTTCGGCTACGCATTTTACAGACACTAGTGCAACCCTCATTGATTTGGTGTGTACCGACCTTCGCGCTAGGCATATGTATGTCGAACCGTTCCGGGAGGTTAATGGGCACTCAGTCATTACCTGTGAGTTTAATATAAAGAGAGACAAATGTAAGCCATATTTTATTAAATTTAGACCTTTAAAGGATGTGTGTCAGGACAGCATCACCCATGAGTTGGCGGCGTTGGACTGGAGTGATTTCATTGCTTCGAGTTCTGTCAATACTATGGTTGATGCTTTCAGTCACAATATATTGACTGTCTTTGATATACACGCCCCAGTCAGGAAAAGTCTTCTCAAGGAACCGTCATATCCGTGGATCACGGACAATATTAAATTGATGATGAAGCTTCGGGATGATGCCTTAGCTAAATACCGTAGTACTAATACCGCATCAGGGAGGGAATACTATAAGCAGCTGAAATCACTGGTCACCACCTCTTTGTTTCATGAAAAGGCAGCCTATTATAAACACCACATTAATATGCACATTAATAATACTAGGTTACTTTGGAAAAATCTAAAAAATACTGTATGCCGTCTTAAAATAAACAAAGAACTTCCACCCCATTTCACCGATCCCTCAGCTATAAACAAAAAATGTCTGGACGTACCTGGAAACCCCTTGGCTAGTATATCTCTCATGACATACTATGAATTCCATAGATACACTGATACCACATTTACTATTATGCCAGTATCACTGAACGTCGTTGCTTCAACAATAGCCGAATTAAAGTCGAATGCAGAGGGATACGATGGCATCTCGCTAAAAATGCTTACCCTAACGTTGTCATGCACGCTGCCATATATTACTGGCATAATCAATTGCTCAATTGAAACTTCTACTTTTCCCGACCTCTGGAAGATTGCCACAGTTAGGCCCATACCAAAGATACCCAATCCCTCTTCTGTTAAAGAACTACGACCAATTAGTATCTTACCTTGTCTTTCCAAGGTTATGGAGAAAATAGTGTGTAGACAGCTTAGTGAGTATTTAGAAAAGTATAGTATTCTACCTGAGTTGCAGTCAGGCTTTAGAAAGAGACGGAGCACAGCCACAGCTCTGATAGACGTCACTGATAATATTTTGGCAGCTCAGGACAGGGGATGGTGCACGGTGCTGGTTCTGTTGGATTTTTCTCGTGCATTTGATAGTATCCATACAGGATTGCTGTTGTCTAAGCTCAGATATTATGGTATAGATGATAGATCAGTTTCATGGTTCCACAGCTATTTGAATGAACGCAAGCAAATGGTAGCACTTAAAGCGAGCGATGGGAATGACATAGTTTCACCGCATGCATCGGTTAGTAGAGGAGTTCCCCAGGGCTCGATTCTTGGGCCTATTCTATTCAGTCTATACTGCGCGGATATAACTAACTGTCTTGAGAACTGTCAGTATCACATATACGCGGATGATGTACAGGTATACTTGTCATTTAACCCTGATGAACATCAAGCGGCCGTTACGAGGCTAAATGACGATCTCAGTCGTTTGACAACGTGGGCGACAAACAACTGTTTGATACTGAACCCTCATAAAACCAAATACATCCTATTTGGTACCAAAAACCAGATTGGTCGGGTTCCCTCCAGTCTAGACCTCAGTCTCAAGGGAGAGCCAATAGATAGGGTTACAGCGGCTCGCAACTTGGGGCTATATGTTGATTCTGGCTTAAGATTTGAACAGCACATTGCACAGTCAGTTCAGAATTGCTTCTATCGCCTGAAGGTACTCTATAAAATGAGGCCTCACCTATCCGAGGAACTTAGGGTCCGTGTAACAGAGTCCCTTGTGCTATCTAAGTTAAATTACGTCGACGTAGTTTACGGCCCGCGCCTGTTGGCCCGAACTGAGAGGTTGATACAGCGAGTTCAAAATGCCTGTGCTCGCTTTTGTTTCTCGATACCGGCTAGAGGTCATGTCACACCATATCTCAGTAAAAATTCCTTACTTAAAATGAAAACCAGAAGAAAAATGCATGTGGCATGTCTCCTGTTTGGTGTTATCAGGTGCGGTGAGCCGCGCTATTTGTTTGAAAAGCTTGGTTGGGTTACCAGCAGAAGATTGTGTGCCAGGAGACAGTGTTCCCTGCAACTGTCAATACAAAGGCATCGATCGGAAACATTTAGGGGTAGTTTCCGTTATGCAGCTTCCAAAATATGGAATAATCTACCACCACCGCTGCGTTCCATTAAAACTATCACCACATTCAGTAAACATTTACGATTGTTCCTCTTGGAAGCCCAGAGGAGGCTGGATAACGTGAACTCAGATGTTTCTTTGATTTGACACTATAGTTAGCTTCATTATTTTATTTACGTATTTTATTTGGTCACTAAAATCCACCATCGCCTATCATCACGATATATTTTTTGTTAATTACGATACATTATTGTTTACTTTCACATTGAAATATAAATACATAACGTCTACACACCCCATTGCACGTACATAATGCTTTCACACTTGACTTCGACGGTTCGGCGTCCGTGTGTCACTGACAAATTGGGTTCCAGTCGAAAACCAGCGTCAGGTTTCTACCTGCCACATGCTGAACTGGACACCTTTTTGGTGTATCTGTGAGCCACTCTGTTTATTTTGTTTTTCTTTTTTTTATAATTTTGTTATAATTATATTGTTAGTTATTGTTATCTTTGTGACCACCTTGCACCAAATAAATATTTCTTTCTTTCTTTCTTTCTTTCTTTCTTTCTACTAAGGGAGATGTTTTGAGGGAGATCGAGGGGTTTTATGGACAGCTTTATACCTCAGTCACTAAGCCTGCTACTGATACGGTTAAAGATCCAAGAGCCAAGCTAACCCAACACTACACCGAGGATATCCCGGACATCAGCCTGTACGAGATTAGGGTGGCCCTCAAGCAGCTTAAAAATAACAAGGCATCAGAAGAAGACGGAATCACTTCGGAACTTCTGAAAGCGGGTGGAACACCGATACTTAAAGTCCTTCAGAAGCTCTTCAACTCCGTCTTATTCGAAGGTACTACGCTGGAAGCATGGAACAGAAGCGTAGAAGTCTTGTTCTTCAAGAAAGGTGACAAAGCCTCTCTTAAGAACTACAGACCCATCTCGCTTCTGAGCCATGTTTATAAGCTGATTTCGAGGGTTATCACGAATCGCCTCGAACGCAGGTTTGATGACTTCCAGCCGCCCGAACAAGCCGGTTTCCGAAAAGGTTATAGTACCGTAGACCACATTCATACGCTGCGGCAAGTCATACAGAAGACTCAGGAATATAACTTGCCACTATATTTAGCGTTTGTGGACTACGAGAAAGCCTTTGATTCGATTGAGACATGGGCAGTGCTACAATCTCTCCAGCGGTGTCATATAGACTACCGGTACATCGAAGTGCTGAAGTGTTTGTATAAAAACGCCACCATGTCAGTCCGAGTACAAGATCAGAGCACAGCGGCGATACTGTTGCAGAGGGGAGTGAGATAAGGAGATGTAATATCCCCGAAGCTCTTCACCAATGCAATGGAGGATGCCTTTAAGCTACTGGAATGAAAGGTCTTGGCATTAATGTTAATGGCGAATACATCACTCACCTTCGTTTTGCCGACGATATCGTGCTCATGGCAGGACCGCTGGAGGATCTTAACACAATGCTCGACGACCTCAACCGAGTCTCTCAACAAGTGTGCCTCAAGATGAATATGGACAAGACCCAGGTTATGGCGAATGCTCATATTCTAAGGCCCTCCCCAGTGTCAGTTGAAGGCTCGACCCTCGAAGTTGTAGACAAGTACGTCTACCTTGGACAGATGGTCCGATTAGACGGATCAAACTTCGAGGCGGAGGTCAATCGTTGAATCCAACTCAGCTGGGCAGCGGTCGGGAAGTTACACAGCGTCTTCTCGTCCAAAATACCTCAGTGCTTAAAGACAAAAGTCTTTAATCAGTGCGTGTTGCCCGTGATGACCTATGGCGCCGAGATGTGGACCCTCACTATGGGCCTCATAAGAAAGCTCAAGGTCGCACAGCGAGCTATGAAAAGGGCTATGCTCGGAATCTCTCTGCTGGATCGAATCAGAAATGAGGAGATCCGCAGACGAACGAAAGTGGTCGACATAGCCTACACGGTTAGCAAGCTGAAGTGGCAGTGGGCTGGGCACGTAGCAAGAAGAACAGATGGCCATTGGAGCCGAAAGGTTCTTGAATGGAGACCGCGTACCGGTAGACGAAGCGTGGGACGGCCTCCTGCGAGATGGACGGACGACAAAAGCAAAATTGCCTTTGGCAGCATGATGTAGCATCTGCATCATGCATCCAAGCCGTTAGTACATATTGTTTAGATAAATATATCACAATTTATAATTTCGGTGTGATCTTGCAATTTCGGTGGGTTGACAATTTCGGTGGTTATTCTATTTTTATAACAAATGCAGTTATTTGTTTCCTTCTAAATATCTAGAATACTAATGTGTTCTAAAAGAACACCATTAAATTTTTTCATCGGTAAACCTATGATTGAAAAATACCACCGAAATTAGCAAAAAATGAGGCATGCGTGAAATTACCCAATTGTGCCCACACGCCACACGTGACACTCATTCCAAATATTAGATAATGTGGCATTACCTAATAGTTGGAATTAGTGTAGGCCTGATTTAGGACACGTCTATTTGACTTCAACTCGCCTGATGGTAAGTTGATGGTAAAGATTTAGCAGTCCGTTCTAATTGAGCAGTCCGACTGGGGAAGTACCTCTACCCTACGGAATTCCGCGGCTAATAATAACCTTGTGTTGTATTCCCGACTGTGAATAGGGTAGCCAGAGCTCACTGGAGAGGTTTTGTGTCGTCAGTGGGAAGACCGAAAAACCCTTCTTTGTCTTCTACACTGACAGCACAGAGACTCTCTTAACCTTCCCCCCTCTTCTCTATATGGTCGGCAGCACGACTCCCCTGGTGTTGCAAACGTCCATAGGCCATGGTAACCACTTTCCATCCGGCGGGCCGCGTGCTTGTTTGGCACCTAAGTGGTATAAAAAAAACATCTTCCGTATTCTAGCGTAAGGCCCAGTCGGATCGGAAGCTTTCATCACGAAATTTGTGGTCCACTTTTACCAGTCTACATAGTTAGGCAGTTGCGGTGACTGAATTTCGATATATTCCGTGAAGCGACTGCCATCTGACCTCCACAACCCTCAGTGATTGCAGTTAGAAAAGTTGTTAGACTTTTTTAGGGCTCCAACTACCCGTGACGACTGCCATATTTGTATGATAACCGGGACCGATGGCTTAACGTGCTCTCTGAGGTCCGATCAGAATAGTGTGGGTGAGAATAGTCCCTTGCATTCATAGTACCATTACTCATCGTATCGTATTGGGACTCCTTTGTTGACCTAGCCACCCTTTTTTGACCATTGTCCGATCAGATTATTACAATATGGCTATATTCATCGCACAAAACGGGGACCGAACCCGCGCTACCCTACGTACCGGTCGCGTTCTTTTTTTTTTTTTATTATCCATGGCACGTCCATTTGACTTCACCTCGCCTGATTTTAAGCTGAAGGCATAGTCTCATGAAAGAGGGTCACCATTGCAAACACGTTCAGTGCTATAATGGTGGCGCTCAACTTGACGGCCTCAAAGCCGCTTAAAGGACCCGGGACTGTAGGAAGAAGGAAACACGTGCGCTGGCTAGGAATTCCAGGACTTAATGATGCGGCAGAGAAAAGACTCACCGAACCGCTTGGTTCTTGGTGGAATATTCTGTACCGTATGCGAGTGACACCTAAGCCCTGCACGTGTTGTCCTGTGTAGGAAAGGGGAGGGTGGGATTAATTGGAAGAGCTCATCAGAACATTCACCATGGTAGAGACGGTAAAATACTGCCAGGGACGCAACATCTCTACGCATCTGCAAAGGCTCGAGGGAATTTGTGAATAATGCGTCCCCAAGGTCGCGTTCACTGCCGCCACGCCACAATCGCCTTATATTTGCCTAATGAAGGTACCTGATCAGTCATTCACTTAGTTAGATTAGAATTCTCCTTAGAAAAGGATTATTAATGCATATAAATAATTTCACAGAACAGGGGCCTTACCACCATCTCTTAAAGCAGTATTGTTTCAACCTTACTTCATGTTTTGGTACCATCATCTCTTTAAAACAAGATTGCAAACCACATTCTTGACTCGGCAGTTTTGTGACGTCACCTTCATATTGTTCATTCAATTTGATAGATAAACGTCAATCAAAAATCAGTAAAAATAACAAGAAACTGTACATGGTTTTATGTATTGAAATGATTATGGAAAATACGTCTCAATAAATCATTATCTTGTCCTAAAAAGTAAGTGTAGGTACCGTGTTTAATTATGTGAACTCATAAAATAAATAATTATAAACTATCTAATGATTAGTACCTACTAATTTCTACTGTTTAGATGGCGATTGTATACGAAATATTTGGTGTTTAGAAACTCATAACGCCGAATCCATTTATGAAAACAGCTACGCAGTTACGTGAGCAATGTGAACCCTTTATGTTGGAGGAAATAATGCGGAATGTATTAATTGATGGTACTACCTAATCGCAAAGACATTGGTTTATATCCAGTGTGATGAATTAAAGCCTCCGGCGAAGGACCATTTCTCAACAGACATTTGTAGAGACCTAGGTAAATGCAATATAGGAGTAATTATATAGTTTCTGTTAAGGCCCCTCACTTGTATCAACTATGTATGTAACATCAAATTTTATGTTCTAGATGTTGATTGCCATTGATTGGGTTATAAATTCATGCAACTGATTCGAAGATGTTATCGGACAAGTAGGAATCCAATTAAAGACAAATCCAAGCCATAAGACAATTCAATTGAA
Organism: Pelosia muscerda; assembly: GCA_963691645.1. Classification (NCBI taxonomy): domain Eukaryota; kingdom Metazoa; phylum Arthropoda; class Insecta; order Lepidoptera; family Erebidae; genus Pelosia; species Pelosia muscerda. The sequence continues at coordinate 3,249,574 of OY829127.1, read as the reverse complement.
CAAATAACATCTCTTTCCAATAGTGTTTGGCTACATAAAAGTTTATTTTAAGATTATAATCACTTTTTATACTCGTACATCGAAAATCACTTGAGAAATAAAAGTATTTGGTTTATGTAATAATAGAATTTAATCAATTAAACCTGATTGTTTTTATTGCCCCTATTTTAAATGAAAAAAAAACAAATCTAGATTGTGTATGAAAACCATGAGGGGGTTATTATCATTATTTATTTTGGTGACTGCTGTGGCGTAGCGATAGAGCATTCGGAAGCGAGTTCGATTACCGCTCAGCAAGAAATCTATCAGCCTCATTTAATAAAATCCAAGCTATTATCTTCCTATCTAAAAGACAAAAGTGAATGAAAGACAATGTGATGTGTGTGACAGAGTCACAGTGCGCATGTCTATGATGTCCGTTTCCATAGCAACGATTGGTATAATAATATACAAACTAGCTACGCGCCCTGACTTCGCCCCCGTGCACATATAATTATACATATAATATACCTATATGCATAAACTTCAAAAAAAATTCACACAAATTGTCCTGAAAATAATGAATACAACAACAAATAAATTAATAACATAACATAAACTCACGCCTTTATCCCTGGAGGGGTAGGCAGAGGTGGATAAATTATTAAATAATGAAAAATTCTACTGCTGTCTAAAAAATAATGTGGAGCTTTTTCATTTTCGGACACTTTGAATGCCATGAACTAAAGAACTTCAACCATCATATCTAATCGTGACCCGAGAGCCTTTAGTTAAAGTCTCGAATGGCATCAAGTACGGACACAATATTGCTAATTACAAGTTGTAAGTGACTTCGGGTTGACCGTCATCTTTTTCGTTGCGCGGTTGAGCTAGCGCCAGCCATTTTCATGAAATGAATATGAAATTTTAGAAGACCCGGTTCTTCTAAAATTATCATCAAGAAGGTCCCTTGCCCCGGCCCTGTTTGAATTTCTAGTTATACCTATACTCACTACGGCCCTGTTTGATTGCTCATTGATATTTTTTTCTTTTTTCATATTCATGGTTTTTGACGTAATATTCTGCCAGTTATTTAAAATAGGTAAGTATTTCTTCAAAAACGTTTCACGAATTACATAATTTTCTGTTAGAAAGAGATGGCGCTATACAATTGATATAGCTCCATCTCTTTCTCACACACTCATCCTTTTTCTTGTTTCAATCTTGAAAACAACCTTACTCATATTCGTACCATAAGCGTACAATACAGTATTACTTGATTCCTGCCAACTGTCGAAAATGAATGAACTATTTATAATCTTTGTCTATTCCCTGCTATAAATCATTCACGTTAGGGCTGTGACCCGTAGACGATAAATCGGAGAACCTCCGGAAATTTTAGATTTACCCAATGACCCGGTTATTTTTTTCTTCAAAAACTTCGGAGATTTTACGTAAAGTTAAATAGTATTCTTTATATTTGCCTTACATTCTTGATATATTTTAGTTAGTCCCGGTCGCTTCCGAACCTTTCACCAAGAGGTCCGGGATTCGCATCACGAATATGACCATTTTTAAACTTTCAAATATAATTTCAACTTTTACCGGAGATTAGCCGGAGGCATTCTGACGGTTTATTAAAACCGGAGGTAAATCTATTTAGAGTCAAGCCCTATACCTAATGTGTTTTGTTTATGATTTCTTTTTAAAAAAGTTTTTAAAAAAAAGTATTTTTAAAAGAGTTTTGCTTTGAAGTAAAATATGTATTAGGGTAGGTTAACTTTATCTTTAAATTAGTATTTGTTGGATAAATATCTAAAAATCACTTGATATCTTTCACACAAATTATACTTGTATTTATAAGCATACCTCGGGGTACGAGGAGGCTATCTAAAAGCCGGATATGAGGAAGCTGACTCCATCGGAGTGATGGAATGCCTTATTGCTCTACTTCGATGAAACCGCGTGCGACTTTAGTCGGTTTGAGTCCGAAATAACCTACTCGCTGGTTATACGGGAGTATCCGTAGAACACGAAAAAAGATAGTAAAATCGTTAGCTAAAGCATTTATTCTATAAGTTTGTATGAATAAATATGGTTTCCTTGCTTCTTGGGTTATGAAAATGGTTTATTCAATAGTATTTTGCAAAACAATAATAAATCCGTCGCCTTCGAGGAGCTTTAATAAGATGGCTAATTTTGACATAAAAACAATAATACTAAAAACAATATTGTTAAAAAATCTCATCATGGTACCAATTGAATGAACTAAAATGGAAGTGACGTCACAAAAAGGCTAAACAAGAATACTTTATATGTATAATGTACGGTTGTGGTACGAATATAAGTAAGATTACTTAAAATGTCAAACAAAACGCTCCTGCAATAAGACTGTTTCGTAAACGGTGGTGGTAGGCCCCCAGGTTTCGAAACCAACACTTCCGATTTACATTGAGACCTAAACATAAACTGGCCAAATGTGGGTGCTAGCACCTCTGCCTACCCCTTTGGGGATATAGGCGTCAGTTTTTGTTTTATTTTTTCATACATATTATACATAGAAACACCCAGGCCAATGCAAATATCACTGCCGCCATATTATGGAGGTCGTCAACAATTGATATCATATTAATTTTATTATCAACAATAGGAATTACCAATATTTCCCATTACATCACAATGCAATGGTTTTCCCCATTACCCAATACCTTATCACATACCATCAGCACACCATTCCCGTAAGCAATTATCCTGTTGCGCACGCCAGATAATTGGGTCAAAGGTAGAAAATATTTTTTAGAAACCGTCGACACAAAAAATAATGTTAAAATGTAAAAAATAAATTATTCATGCGTTGTCGTGTCGGGGGACCTCTATGGTGATGCACTCCTACATGTTTTTGAAACGATCCAAGGTCGTCTAAGATCCGTTCCGGAGCTTCGATGTCGCAGACGCACATACACACAACACACACACACACACACACATACGCACACACAACGTCGGGGGTTAAAAAATGATGGCAGGCGAATTTGTATCCGTGAATATTCAAAGACGTAGAAAGATTTTTATGGCGGATACATCGAAAAAATATCCCAGGTTAAGTCAGTTTCATCTACTCATTGAGGTCCTAGTGCAGGCTCTGTCAAACTAGCAGACACTAACCCAGGGCCACCTGTTCCGGGATCACATGGGACCCATCCCACACCCGACACAGCATTTTTATACTACTTTAAGTGATAGATAAGTTTACGGCCCACCTGATGGAAAGTGGTTACCGTGGCCTACGGACTCCTGCAACAGCAGGTGCCTTCAAGAAACTTCTGATGCCCTTCTAGAAGAACCTCATATTATAATAATACACAGCTCGGAATTTATTCCACAGTGATACCGGAGATTATCCTGGGTCAGTCATGGTAAGAGATATTTCATAGGTAATCTCCAACTCTGGCGGTGAGATTACGTCATTATCAAAACGAATTCAGAATAGAGTTGTTGTTTGGAAGGCCTTTCGCTAAAATCGGCTAAAATCGAAAAATACGGCAATCTCTCTTTGGTTGGTTAATAAATGTTGTTAATTCGCTCCAGCTTACCCCGGAGGGAATTATTCATGCAAACATATGGTGTGCATGAATATGAATATCTGCAATGGTTCTGAGTGATTCTATGTATAGTATGTATGTACATGCAAAAAAAATACATCTATGTAATTTTATCCGTATTCTAGAACCCGTAACACAAGCTATTTACGCTTTGTTTACATGACTCTAGGTGATGTTGTGTAGATAGTCCTACAATACTTAAACCAATTTAAATTTAAACACACGTGTGTGATGTCTAAACGGATGCGGATTATAAAAGAAAAAACAAACATATTATTTTTAGTCTTATTTATTCATCTTTCTCCATTATTTCAGGCAAATCTCTAGCACTATCTCCAAAATAATCCTCAGGAATAACGTAGTTCTCTGGCGGTCTCATAGGCCCGTACATTTTTTTCACTTCTTCAATCTCTTTCTTATTATTCTCTGCTTTTATCTCTACATCTTTTATCTTCTGTACTGTGTCTTCTGTGTGTCCTTTCTTCTCCGATATATCTTCGTCGTCAGAGTCCACTTCTTCTACGAATTCTGTTTCTTCTTGTTTCTTCTCTTGACGAACTTTTGGTCGTTTTTCTACATCTTCTTTTAATCTTATTCTGTAATAGAAAAAATAATTATTTATTACACTATTGCCTTATATAGATTCACAAGACCAAATTATGTGCAGTATCATACTACTTTATCATACTGTACTATAATATCCGTAAAATTACAGCATATGTTTGCATTTATTTGTAAACGTCAAAATTGGTGATAGTCTAAAATTAGCTTAATTTTAAATTCTTTAATATATTGTTTGTAAATTTTCTGTAATTGGGTTAATTCTTAAAATCTGTTATTTAAGTTTGAAATGAAATATACATAATCTGTTGATGTGTCTAATAAATAAATAAAATAAATAAATCCCATTTGCTGACCGCGCATGCGTGTTGCGCCGAGTCAACAAATTATGTAGAAAAACTGCATTGAAACCTTTTTGGTCCAGCTGAAGTTGTATCGTAATAGAAAAAAGTTACTTTATGATATGAGTTGGCCATAGAATAGCTGTACAATAACATATCTACTATACAGGGTGGAATTTTGTAATGCCACCTGAAGGGAAAGTACCCTTAATACTGCAGATAGAAAATTTTACTGAAAGGAAACATTCCTTTATTTTTGAAAAGAAACAAAACTGCATTCAATGATTTTTGAAAATTTGCTTGCCGCACCCCATAATCGAACCAACTAAAATCTGTAAAAGTTGCACCCTGTATTTTTATTGCATCGATCACTAGCCTCAGTTGTAAGGATGAAATCTCTCTAACAAACTTCATAAATTAAATAAAAGGAAAACAATGAAATCCTGAATTATTTTAATTATTTACAAAAAATTGTGAATTAATTGCTAGATTCAAACAATTAGGATCAAAATCGAAGTTGTTCTGCTGAAGAGTTTGCCGTCGCTTTTGAAACTACCCATATTCTTAATTTTTTTTTACTATTTTTTTTTCAGTACAAACCGAGTTGGTGTCTGTCGGTCTCGATATCTCTCTCCATCCCACCAATAGTAATTCGTCATTTCAATGGATAAAAACGTCAGTGATAATAATTATTTTTTAATAACTTAAGTAAATAAATACGTTTTTGAGTGTAAAAGTGCTTTAACTTGACCCATTGAACAAGTAATTTAAGATTTCATTGTTTTCCTTTCATTTAATTTATAAAGTTTGTTAGAGAGATTTCATCCTTATAATTGACCCTAACGATCGATGCAATAAAAGTACAGGTGCAACTTTTACAGATTTTAGTCGGTTCGATTACCGGGCGCGGCAAGCGTATTTTTCAAAATCATTGAATGCAGTTTTGTTTCTTTTCAAAAATAAAGGAATGTTTCCTTTGAGTAAATTTTTCTATCTACAGTATCAAGAGTACTTCCCCTTCAGGTGGCATTACAAAATTCCACCCTGTATAAAAATAAGTCGTGTTTTCCTTCCTGACGCTATAACTCCAGAACGCACGAACCGATTTCCATGGTTTTCCATTCGTTGGAAATGTCTCGGGCTCCGTGAGGTTTATAGCAAAGAAAATTCAGAAAAAAAAAATTCTTTATCTTTCAAACACCAAACGAAATGTTACATAAAACGAAGCCATCTGGTGGCGAAACGGAGTTCGCCGGGTTTGCTAGTTTTATTTAAATATTTTGATAGCTAGTCCGCAAAGACTATCATTAATGTTTTGTGTACATAAAATGATTTATTAAACACTAAGTTTAGATATACACCTCAATATTTATATACTTAAAACTTTTTAGAAATTTAAAACTGTAATAATTTTCATCATTTCGTGAGGCTATCTCTTCGTATACACGGTTATGTCGGACTCGAACCGACTGAGACAGCACGTCGTCTCGGATCTTAAAATCACAGGGTACAATATTGCCTCACACGTATACCTCTCATCCTGGAAGACCCAAGGCTATCTTCAGTTTCAAGATGGCCCCTTTGGGTGTGGGAACCGAGGTGTTCCTGTCTTGAGCCCTCCGGGGAGAGAGGGAGAGTGATGAGAGTGGATGAAATAGGCACTAACGTTGCGATGATGGTATCCAACCCCTAAGAGAGGTTATGGGGAAAAGGGGGGAGGGGGGCAAACTCACCTTTTGCCGTACACCACAGAGTTGGCAGCCTGCTTGATAACTTTGTCGTCTTTCTTTATTAATGGCGGGAGATGCGCCGGCCGCGCTAACTCTGCCAGTCGTTGTGTTTTCGACAATTCATTCTTTAACTTCTGTATTGTCATCTGAAAAATTAAATAGAAACATAATACATACATCAGCTCACGCTCGTAATCCCCGATGGGGTAGGCAGAGGTGCATTGAACACCCACTCGCCAACTATGATTTTCGGTCCCACGTAATAAGGGGCAAGCCTATTGCTGCCACTTCGGGCACTTCGGGTATGCCAAAAATAAAATTCCTAACCGTAAATGTATATTAAAAAAAAATTGACCCGATTCCGAATCGAATTTGTTATAAATCGCAAGGAAATTAATTACATGCTTAGCTGCACAAGCACTACCAATTAACGCCTTGTACAAATGAATAAAATTAATAAAGTTTTTATCTATGTGATGATGAAAAAATAGCACCCCTCTTCATCTGAAGTGTGTCGTAAGAGGCGACTAACGCAAAAAGATGAAAACGAGCCTATTGACATTAACCGGGCACTTATAAACCTGCGATAAATACACACACAACTTCGAAAACCATCAAAAAATCAATGGTGTGTGCCATGGTAAAAACTGGGATCGAACCCGAGACCTCGTCTCAGCAGTCCTTTACCCATACCACTAGGCTATCGCGGTAGGCGGTTTTATTAAGTAGATTTTGAAAAGACGTTTATGCACCTTACCTTAGCCTTAGAAATTTCAGCTTTATCAGCCATAGTGGGCTTGCCCAGTGTGCTCATGTACTGGTCCAGTGCGTCCTCATCCTCCGAAGGTTGGACCTTCGCTGATGACGAGCGGAGTCGCACCAGAGTACGTTCTTCTGCCGCTATCTTTAATTCTATCTCTTTTATTTGTTTTAGCTGCAACAGAGAAAATATATGTTAAATAAAGGGATATTCTGTAGGGGTGAAAGGGCTTTTTTCGTCTCGGAGTGAGGTCATACGGTAGTCTCTCATATATCGTTGGTAGTTTGTAGATTAAGGATGATCGAGGTTCAGCTCAAAACTCAGGCAGGAAACTCAGGCTCAGCCTAGATCTTGAATATAAACTGATCGCCAAATCATAGATAGCTCGAAAAATTCAATATCCAGCACGGAACTTGAAACTACGCCTACGCCGCCTGTGAGATTTTGTTCAAGCAGGCCTAGGTGGCGAAGCAATGCACGCCACCCGTTTTCGGGAGCAAGGGGACACATTCAGAAATGACCCTGGATCAGCCGTGGTGATAGGAAAGACAATCTCACACCCTAATATATAAAGACCAAGACCACCACCCTCTCCTTTCCTACACAGGACAACATGTGCAGAATATTCCTTCAAGAACCAAGCGTCTTTTCTCTGCTGCACCATTAAGTCCTGGAATGCCTTGCCGGCGCACATGTTTCCTTCTGCCTACAGTCCCGGGTCCTTTAAGCGGGGCGTGAAAAAGCATCTGATGAGGCCGTCAAGCTGAGCGCCACCATTGTAACACTATACATGTTTGTAATGGTGACCCTCGTTTCTGAGACTTGGCCTTGAGCTTACCATCAGAAGGGGTGAAGTCAAATTGACGTGTCCTAAATAATAATAAAAACGTGCGGTTTTAGTCGGTTCGAGACCAACATAATCGAGGCGGATTTCCATACGAAAAAGACTTAGTTCCGTTGACATTTCCTGATCTAAATCTACAGGTATACTCGTACCAGGTCATCATAAGTCCGAGGCTTATCCTCCTCCCTCTCGACGGCTCCCTGCTTGACCATCCGTAGCTTGCGTTTGCGCTCGACGCTGCCTGTCCGGTCGAGGAACGTGTCGTCGTCTGATGAATAGTAGTCGTCTGCTGACCAGTCGCGCTGCTTCCGCCGACGGGATTCTGAAACATGGGGGGAGTTACGACACAGAAAACCCGCATCAAATCGATTTATATTGTAAAAAGTGAATGTTCAGATGGGATTTAAACCCGCGACCAGTAGCACTAGCATGAACTCCTATCGAATTCGTAATGTAAAGGTTTCTAGAGAACGGAGCATTGCGATTGGCAGTCTGCCTCTTGTGTCGATACTTTTAAATTACGAATTCGATAGTATTTCGTGCTAAGGCTACAGTCCTCTTGAGAGAGAGCCGTCTGGGTATTCCCTTTTTCCAATATAAATCAATGCCAAAAGATTACGCTATTTAAATTCTTAATGCTTCAAAATTTCATTAAACCTCATCAAAATTCGTCTAGTGGTTTTGGAGATACTCTCCAATGGCGGCAACATTGGTTTAGACAAATATAACTACTTAATTCGGTGTGATCCTCTGTGGCCGGACCACAGTTTAGTACTCAGATGCTATAATTCGAAATAATACCTACCTAAAGTCTACTTTCATCGGAATATATGTATATATTTAGTACCTCAAGAGATTTCTTTTTAATTAACAATTTATGTGGTCCGGCCGCAAGGCAGCGCTCTCTGGCGCCGTAGTTTGGGTAAAAATTTACGAATAAAAACAATCATGGTAATCGTGAACTAAACCTCAAAATTAAAAAAAAATCATCATCATCATCCTTGCGCTGATTCCGGAAGCTTCCGAAGCTTTCCCCTTGAAATCCAGGGTGTGACTATAACATGATTGAACTTCGATATTATGCAAGTATTGTACAAATATTGCAGTTCGATCAAATATGTTTTTAATATCATTAAAAAGTTTAAAAAACCTCCGACACAAAACTACCTCCCAAAAGAAAAGAATAAATAATATATATGCGTTGTCGTGTCGGGGACTTCTTACTGTTGAAGCACTCCTACATGTTTTAGAAACGATTCCATAAAAAACCATATTGAAGTATATTTACTTTATCACTATCACTACATAGTATAAAATAAAGTCGCGTTTTCTGTCCCTATTTTTCTTGTCCCTTTGTATGCTTAAATCTTTAGAACTACGCAACGAATTTTGATGCGGTTTGTTTCAATAGATAGAACGGTTAAAGAGGAAGGTTTATATGTATATAACATCATGCTACGACTAACAGGTGCGGAGCAGGAATGAAAAATGTTGCAAAAACGGGGTGACGCAGACGAAGTCGCGCGGGTCAGCTAGTTGAATATAATTAATAGCCATGTGCAATTTTGCGCCGGTAACGACATTCGTAATTATGTCGTGTAATCCACAGTTACACGACATAATTACGAATGTATTGTGTATTTTGTATTTATTAAATTTTGACTTTTTATTAAATCTACAATGTATTGTTAAAAAAGGGATAAGTATTTGATTTTTTTTTATTATTGTCGTGTAGTTTATGTGAACAGGTTCCAACAACATTACACTTTTTTTCGTGGATCCGTGTAATAAAAAGCAAATGAATAAAATTCTCACCATGTTTCGACTGGCGCAACAGCCCAGCTCTGTCCAAAATCCGACACGCTTCCAAAGCACATGCTATAACGGCTTCCTTCTTCTTGCCCTTGTGGATAACTTCCGCGACCACCGGGCGACCCCTCGCATCATCCATGGGGAGTTCTACTCTAGAAATAATACGAAATAATTGTTTTTTTTTAATACAACTTAGGTCGCAGACAAGCACGCGGTCCACCTGATGGTAAGTAGTTACCGTGGCCTATGGGCGAGTGTAACACTAGAGGAATAACACTCGTGCCGCAACCCCTGTAAGAACAAAGACATTCTGTGTCGTCAGCGCAAAAGATGTAGGATAAGCCTTTGGTTTTCCCACGGACAACACAAAACCTCTCTAGTGAGCTCTGGCTGCCCTACTCACCACCGAAAACACAACACAAGGTTATTAAACAGCGATATTCTGTAGGGTGGAGGTACTTCCCCAGTCGGACTGTTCGATTGGGACGGATATACCGTCGCGTCCTACCTCCTCTAAATTTTAAGTTTAAAGCAAGTCGGAATCTTGTGGCAGGTTTGAAGCTAGTACTCCTGAAGATGCCTCGTGTAGAGGCGAAACACGTGTTGAGGTTTATTCTTGGCACGGAATATTACAATTACGACATCATATCTCCTCGGGTAAGAAGTCTTTTTACTTGCTTTGAGGGGTGCGGTTTGGTATTCCTTTCTATGACAATTAGTAATATAAGTGCCCGGTTAATGACAATAGGCTCCCCACCTATTACATTGCGACCTAAATATAAAATGGCGAAATGTGGGTGTTAGCACCTCTGCGTACCCTTTCGGGGACATAGGCGTTAGGTTATGTTATGTTAATATTTTATTAATATAGCAATAGTGAAATATTAACATAACAAACTCACGCCATATTTAGGTCCTAATGTAATAAGGTGGCGATCCTATTGCCATTAACCGGGCACTTATAAACCTGGGATAACTACACACATAACTTCGAAAAGTCATTGGTGTCATGGTGTGTGCCATGTTAAAACCTGGGATCGAACACGAGACCTCGTCTCAGCAGTTTTTACCCATACCACTAGGCTACCGCATCCCAAATGTATGAAAAGTGTTCATTACCTGCATATGAACTGCCCTACTCCCCTCTCCTCACAGTCATAGTTGAGCTCGTGGCCTTCCCTCTCGTAGTATCCTCTGAGCGTCTTCTTAGGGTCCTCAAGGTATAGCTCCTCGTTGGCTGTGACGGCATACGGGTTCTCTGCTAGGTCTGGTTCTTCCTCTGCGTCTTCGCCTATGGAATAGATATAAAAAAGTAATATAACTGTTATCAGTCGTCATTATTTCCTAGTTGAGCTTATTTTTTTATAGCACTTAGGTGACAGACAAGTACACAGTTCAACTGATAGAAAGTTTATTGTATTTTTGGATTTTAAGAAGTGTCTGTCGTCTGACTTAACCCACGTAGAAAGTCAACGATCGATTTTAACTAGCAGGAGAAGTTAACTTGGGTCCAGAGATGTGGGTAAGGCCCTGTGCACTGAAGACCCAATTTTTGCACATAGATGACAGACAAGCACACGGCCCCTTCTTTCTTTCTTTCTTTCTTTCTTCACAGCAGGGAGTTCATTCTCCAGCTTGAGCGTGCGTTGGATGAAGTTTTAGTTATTTGAAATAATTCATTGCAATGTCTGTCATCCCGTTATCAATCTTCTATATATGGATATAAAAAAATATTAATGTCCGTTAGTCTCGCTAAAACTCAAGAACGGCTGGACCGATTTGGCTAATTAAGGTCTTGAATTATTTGTTGAAGTCCTGAGAAAATTTAAAAGGTGGATAAACATGAAAATGTTCGGCAGTGGAAATGGGATCAAAAGTCCACGCGCGCAACCGCGGAGCCACGGTCAACAGCTAATAATTTCTAAATAATTGTTAGCATTTTATAAATAGTTGTAATTCCCCACTCACCCATTCCCCAATCGATACCCTGCTCTTCTCTTCGTTTCTCCTCTTCCTTTTTCAGTCTCTCTCTCTCTTCTATTGCGGCGGCAATCATCTTGTTTCTGTCTAACTTCATCTCGAGAGCTTTCTGTTTGATTTCAGACACTGACAGCTCCGATTCACCTTCACAGTCGAAATCTGGACCCTAGGGAATTAAAAAGATTTTTTTTTTATTACGAAACGTAAAAATTAAAAGCATAGGTTAGTTTAAGAAATACTGCTGGCCGAGTGTACCATGTACTCACTGATCAAATAGAACCCTCTGGGCTCCAACACACTCGGCACAGAGAAGCTAAGAAATCTGAAGGTGGACCAGATTGTGAGCTTCTGCAAGGAAATAATAAGTTTGAGGGGGTGCCGTGAAAGCTGGATTAACCAGACTCTCCCCAAGAGGAGAGATGGAGAAATGGATGGAGTGGCTCGCATGTGTAATGGGTGGATCATCCGTCCGATCTCCAGCTAATTCAGATAATTATAGTTTAGTAAGTGGACCTCCGGTTCGAAATGTTACTCCGGCCAAACAAGAACGAAGAGCGAGACCTATGCTCGGGCCCTCTCCGTGAGTAGTGGCACTGCCGTGTAACAAATTACTACACCACGATGGCAGCTCAACAATGCCGTCGACAGAAGAAGTAAGATTCGATAGGTTTTAATAATAATACGTACCAGCATAATGTATGTCCTCGTGCTATTCCCAAATTTAATCTGGTGGCCGACCCGTACTCTTGTGTAGTGATTGGGCTTCAGCCGCTCCTTATTAAGGAAGGTTCCATGAGTACTGCCTAAGTCATGAAGGTACCAGCCACACGGTGGTTCATTGTCTTCAGCGAAAGCTTTGTACTGAAGTACGCAGTGATGTCTACAATTAAAAATTATTAACTGATAATTGAAATTACAAATAATGACATTCTTTTCAGTTTTTTTTTTTTATGCCACTTAGGTGGCAGACAAGCGCACGGCCCACCTGATGGGAAGCGGTTACCGTGGCCTATGGACGTTTGCAACGCATGAGGGGCCACACGTGTGCTGCCAATCCTGTAGAAACCTTCTAATGCCCTTCTTGAAGAACCCCATATTGTAGTCGCTTGGGAAAACCACGGCAGGCAGCTCATTCCACAGCTTGAGCGTGCGCGGGATGAAACTCCTTTCATACCGCACAGTGCGCACCGTTTCCGGTTGTAGTGTGTGAGGATGAACTCCCTCAGTAGGTGTAGTTTTGATTAACCAATTTTTATTACAAGAATAACTTTGGTTCTTTGTAATTCAATACTAAGGAATGCGTCTTACCTGGAAATTGTAGGATGTGCCATAATAACATCGCTATTGGCGAGTCTTCCGAACACATAGTAGGCTTTCTGTGTAAGGTCCACCTTATCAACAATCATTCCAGATTTAAGTACTTCTAGACCATACTCAGACCCTGAAATTTTAAGATTAAAAGTACAGTTTCATTCAATTTACAAACTTAATTTTTTTTTTATTCTATTAAAGGGCTTTGTCGCTTTGCTACCATATCGGCCAAATATTTAAAAATAATATATATGAGAACTTAATTTCGTTGAAATAATAAACTTTATGAAATATCTCTATTTTATTCTGACTTATAATATAGATGATAATATAGATATAATAATTATAGATGGCTGAGTAGCGAACTGGGTCCTTCCCACTATGTCTTAATACTAATAATATTTCAATCTTACTTTACTTTCATTTTGATAATCAGCATCCATCAAAGTACCCAGTTTACTAATGTATATATCGTTAAAATGAGTCTGAACAGTATCTCTTACAGTAGTGTCCTAGGGCCCCTTGATCACTAAATTTTTGTAGCTATCATACAGATGGCATTACAAAAAGGTTCACTATGCTTATACAAATCATCATTTCACTTGGTTGTTATTGGTTCATGGCGGTTGGTTCAAGTGGACCTCAACAACCATATTTTGAAGAATTATAGTTATCACAAAATAAAAGGCCCGTTTTGACAGTTCGCGCCCATGAAGTTCTTAGTTTTTTACCAATCAAAATGTAATGAAGGTTATTACATTTTTCATAGACAGGTACCGCCCACTCGGCTTAGTGCTGTGCATAACGATTTTTATTACGTTGTCCACAGACTATTAATAATCAATTAAGGAAAAAAATATCGAGTAAGATAAGCCCGATTTTTATTTATTTAAACTAGTGTTTAGACTGAAATTAATTACTGAAAATCACTGTGTAACTAGTGATCATTTAATGAAAATTATGAGCTCGGAGCTTAAAGCAGTAAATAATGGCAGCATAGATTTTTATAGAATGACGTGTCTTTGACCAAGAGGCATACGCGTGTGTTCGCCCGTCTTGTTGACTGTGCGCCCATTACGTTTGGTTTTGTTGATTTTTGGATTATTTTTGACTTAGATATTCGAGTTGTCTCGGCATCTCCGGTATGGGATAACTCGACTCTTCGAATATCTACCGAATTCGAATACTGCCAATGCTCCGGTAAAGGCACACATAGATTTGACTTGTACACTGTACAGCCATGGCACCACCGTTTCTACTATGAAGGCTTTTCCGCATATGTGCATGGTGGTCATCCACCCGGTCAAAATTTTTGACTAATTCGTGCCATCAAATTTCTACAACCAGATTCTTGTTGATCTTGATATTCCTGTTGTTTTTGTGATTGAGTGAATGTTATTATAACAAAAATATGAAATAAAAGCAAATTGACCTTTCATAATACTGTATCATTTTATAATACCTACAATATCAAAGATTAAGCTAATTTTCTAATCAGAACTTTAAACCAATGTACTTTATATACATATTCAAATCGATCAAATCCCTATGCAAACTGGATTCGATTAACTGTGAGTATCGAGTACCGAGTCGTTTTGTTACATCACTAGTTATGCCAAGTAGGCATATGCCAAAACGGGCCTTTTATTTTGTGATTAGTATAGTGATATTGAAGTTCTGTAGTTAGGCTAGTTGAAGTTGTTTTACCCGTAAGGATTGCCACAGATGTTCGTATGGCTACCGGAACCGATGGCTAACGTGCTCCCCGAGGCACAACCAGACCAGTGAGAATAGCCATATTTATGCAAACAGATATTTGCACTGAACGGGGATTGAAACTGCGCCTCCTGCGTAGCGCGTTCACTACCGCCACGCCATAGAGGCTGTATAATCTCACCCAATACATACAAATAATACTTAAACAGTACTACTAACCATCAGGGCATAGACCCGACCATTTAGGTTCCTTATAAGGTATAGGTGTTGATAATTCTTTCAACAGAACTGCCGGTGGTAAGGAACTAGATGATGATTCTGACGGCTTTTCGACTGGTTTTTCCACTTTTACTTCTTCAGGAAGCTTCTCAGTAGCTTCTTTAACCTTTTTAGGCAGTTTACCAATACGTCCAAAAAGTACAGGCTTTTTGAATTCTACATTTTCACTCTTTTTCATTTCTTCAGTTGGCTCTTCCATTTTTAGGGGTTGTTTTATTTACTGTTTCTTTATATTATATGTAATAGTATTTAAAATCTTACTATAAGTCATAGATAAATGTCTCAGTAAATTGGTAAATGATGGTAAATGACAACAGTGACAAAACTACTAACATTAGTGACATTTCTCTGAGTAATTAATTTTAGGGTTTTTTTTTTTTTTTTTTTTTTTCTCCAATTTGGCAAGTAAGAAATGTATGCCAATGTCAAGTTAAAACGAGGAAACGTTTATTTGTACAATGTAAATACTAGTTAGAATGATTCTTGATGATGGTGATGACGATGACGGATGATAGTTGCCCCAGTAAAGTAGTGGAGACTTTACTAGAAGCTTTCCTAAGGGAGATTTGACACCAACACGAAAAATCACAATTCACTACAATATTCCACTTTCGTACACTTGTGCACTTTGTCTAAGCCGTTATGTCTAAAACTCCACCATTTTTACACATAAAAACTCGAATTTACACCAATATTAGAAAATGAAACACAGGAGCGTTGTGACACTTTTCGCGTTCCCGCCAAAACTCAATTTTAGGGTTGCACCTATACTTTGTCAAATATAGGATGATAATTTTGACAGGTGTAAGTAGGGTACCCCATACAGTACAATCGTAAATGAATCTATTCGATATTCGATTATCGTTCCCGTAGAATATGGTATCGATGTTACATAAATAGTAAAACATTCATTTCTTATTATTTTATGTACTTAGGGTATTATAATTTTATAAATATTTGTTTACTTAAGGTGACACCTCATTAGAGCGGCGCGGCATTACCTAATCGCACTGAACTGCAAATATAGTTTGATAATTGCTACAGTTACTGCCATTTATAGTATAATATTTATGTTTTATATTATATCTAGTTAATTATATTACCAAAATTGTAGTGGATAAGTACTTTAACATAAAATTATCTTCATAAATTAATAGATTATGTTCGATTTATTCGATTCGTTTGTCTACACTCAATTATGCTTTAATCTTGCAAGGCACTACTCTACGATAAGTGGGCGGTACTTGTCTATGAATTACGATAATTGTAGAGGTCTTAATTTCATTGATGTATAAGGGGGGGGATGGGCCCTACCTACAAAACGCTGTGTCCTACCTATGTTCCATTTTTATGAATGGACGTTTTACTACGTTAGTGCTGTGCCTTTTACTATTGCAGAAGTGGTCGATTTACATAAACTAATACGATTGGGTTTACTTATCTTTTAACGTGTATTAACTTAACAAGACCGGTAACATGCTACACTCATGAGATAATATTATAATTCTTATTTTTATTATAATTTATAGATTTCTTACTATTCCAAATGACTTTTATTTTTTAATGAATCATACACGTAAACACAACAAAACACAACCGGAACCGAGATAAATGCAATATTCTCTTGCACTTCATGCATTTGCATTACTTACTAAGAAGTCATGCCGTCACTCACATAAAAACCGTTTTCTAGCTGCTCGTTTCAATTTTCGAAATTAAATATCTTCAAAACTACATATTTGTGTTAAGAAAATTCACTTTAGCAATTCTTTATAATCATTATGGATATTAAATTTCAAATAAGCAGTCATCGGCCCATCGTTCGTCGATAAATCTTTTTCTTGAAGTACGTCACTAGTATGCTAGTTGTAGTAAAAGACTAGAAAAAATTATGAATGACGGGGCGCAAAGCATTCATAAATTTTGGTAACCTTGGCACGCTGTCCTTCCTTATAATAGTGCGTTAGGGCCGCCCTGTGCTTAATTTGTTCATAAAAATACGATACTTCATAGACGTGAACTGTCAAAATTATCATCCTAAATTAGACAGAGTATAGCATTGCAAACCGTTTACCGTTGTTGCATTCACTACTAAACTACATAAACAATAACGAGTAACTTTGTTGATATTGTTACCATCAGTTAGATGGTAACAATATCAATAAGTTAAAAAATTTAAATGAAGTCAATTACTTCTATAGATATTTGTTTGCCATGTGAATGTCACTCATGTATTAATGTCATTTAATTCAATTTACTCTTAGGCCAATCCCCTTATCGTGTTTTACCCACTGTCTGTATCGCACTACCTGGTATCCGACGAGCCATTGCGTGCAGACTCAAGAAGGTGAAACAAGAGATACATCACTGCCGATATAGATGTCAACAACCTAGAGCTTACTTGAAGATTCGAAAGAGTTTCATCAACAATACAAACGCCGCACACGAACTCCCTACTGCAATGAGAGTGTCCCTATGGAGAGAGAGAAACTGCCACCCTCTGACTTCCTTCTTCCCCGGGAGAAACTAGCCCCCGGGCACGATCTCCCATGGCCGATATGGTGATTTCTCAACTGTCTGCGCACAGTGGTCGGTCGGTCGAAGCAGAACCTATGCAGGTGGGGCATGAGAGACCCGGGTTTAACC
Source organism: Pelosia muscerda (assembly GCA_963691645.1). NCBI lineage: Eukaryota > Metazoa > Arthropoda > Insecta > Lepidoptera > Erebidae > Pelosia > Pelosia muscerda. Next base: position 3,232,013 of record OY829127.1, on the reverse strand, counting down.
TCATGTGACTTCAATGCAGTCCGTGATGCACTTAATTTCGTGCCCCTCATTTGCCTCCTGCACTAAAGACGACCCGAGTCTAGCAACTGGCGGTGCAGTCGACATGGCAAGGTTTTACTCTGACATAGTGTAAGCATGAGTCAAGCATAATCACAGGGGCACTCGGGTAACATGTCCACGGGTAAGGAGCGACAATGTCTCGCACATCAACTTAAGAAATAGTTTACTTGAATGTATAACTCCGTCGATAATGTCAATTTTATTTGTTACATAAATAAAAAAATATTATTCAAGTAATATACATATATACATACATTTTGATAGTCCAATGCCTCTCCTGAGACTCTCAAATTTATGAGAAGGAGTCATGAGCCAGTCACCCAGTCATTTTCAGCAGTAAGGCTCACTCATCTGCCGAAAATGACCTATGTTTTAAGAAGTTGAGGTTCCTTAGGCCCCATCTGGTGAAACTTAAAACCATATATGGTGGCATTGGTGGCACCATAACCCGAATTACAGTTATTCCTGTTTTAACTTAGATAATTAATTATAGAGTCGCAACTTTAAGTATTGATGAAGTACAGTAACTGACAATAACGAATCGGTACAAATATCGTTGTGTACTTTGACTAATGTCGCTTGTTGTCGTTCGTTATAGGTAGGCACTTCAGAAATCGCAACACTATTTCAATTTATGAACCTTTTCTCACTGGACTTTTTCATAACTAAACGTTTTTAAATTGCAACTTGAAAAGAAAGCTAAAAAAGATTTTTTCGGTAAAGTGATGATGTATATTTTAACTGAATATACGAATTGCGTAATATCCAATTAGAAAAATAGTTAAACAGAGTTCGCGTTATCTTGCAAAATATGCAATAATTGGTAAGAAACTAAACGCGTGATTCTTTTTATTCATATTCATTCTCGAATGAGTTGAAGATTGAAGACCGATCCCGCTATGAACGAATTATTAAATCAAATCAATCAATTCAAAAGAATTTTGTGACGATTGCCAACCGATCGAGTAATAATATTTTAACGAACACCCGATTTTATAGTGAACATTGCTCAAATTGTGTCGTGTACTTATTTATTTGTTCAAGTTTTACACATCAGCTGTAAATATCTTGTGAGCCAGTGTGTCGCGGTTACCATATTGTGTGTACCAACGCGCGTACTCGCGGAGCCTTTGGAACAAAGATTGTTACAATATTTACTTTTATCATACTCTTATCATAATTTAGGCTGTGCTAAGTGCTTTCATAACATTACTGACATCTGTGCGCATATAAATAACTCAGGTGAGTGCTAACTTAAGTTAGAAATGTACAAAAAGTTTCGATGATGTAGGCTCGAAATATTTGATATTACAAAATCTCATTTCTGCAGATAACAATCGGTTTTCAGAGCTTCGGTGAAAGTATATTGCAACAAATCTATGTTGGTTAATCACTATATTGTTTTGGTACATTTCTTTTTGTATTTAATTTCAAACGGTCAGTTTGAATGAGAAGTTTGATTACAATTAATCGGAAACATGTTACTGATCATCGGGATATAAAATTGAAACATTATTATTAGACAGACGTATAACTCGATGCATATATCAATATTAACATAATGTTTTATGTTAAAAAATAATTGGCATGGTTGTATTTTTTGGTGGGTACACAACAATTTTGTTATGAAAATTGTGGAATAACCAATATACCCCTTTACGTATTCATAATATAATAACATTAATAATTTAATTGTAGGGTAAACAAACTTGTAATACACCCACTTTTTGCCAACTTTATTTTGCCCGAAGTCTGCCTATTCTTGTCAATTGGACCCTTTAATGTTTTGAAAATCTACTTAAAATCTCCAGACTGTTTTTTATTTATTTACAAGTCTAACATAATCAGCCAATAAAACACAAAGCGAAACAGAATTCTCATGACAACATAATACCAATTGGTGAAATCATGTCGAAAGAAGTATCAAAAAATCTTAGAAAATATAGTCAACAGTAAAATTAACAGTAGAACTAATAAACAAAAAAGTATAAAACTATGATTAGTTTCAGTTATTAACTGTATGGGTAAACTTGTATTCTTATTAACTTTTTACTCAACTGCCACCGAAGGGTTATGTGTTATCCTTACGTTTGCCTCTCAATCCCAAAAAAGAACATAAACTTTACTACAAGTGTGTTGGATGACCAAATCGGCAGACTGAATCATAGAAATCAGTAGTATAAATTAACTAAGATCTAATAAATAATGTACCTACAAAATTATTATAACTGACTTTACTATTTTTAGTAGGTTCATTAATAAAGTTCATTTTGAATAAATTAACAATAAAATTATGCATGTAATTTATAATGTCTAGTTCATAATGTTAATGTTTTTTTTATAATATTTCATTTTCAAAATGGATAAAAATATATAATAGTTTGTATGATGTGACGATGACAGCTGACAGCCTCTGTTTTTGCGTGCCGCGTCTCTCAGGAGGCGCGGGTTTGATCCTCGCTCAGTGCAAATCTCGGCGAGCACATTAAGTCATCGCTCGATTCCAGTTGTCGTAAAAACATCTATGGCAATCGTTATGGGTAGCAGTTTCTTCATATTTGACACGGAAAATGTGAAATTTGTTTATAAAATTTATCAGTGAACTAATAACGTTGTTATCAGTGTGATAAGAGGTAGTATTTAGATATTGACGTAGTATATACATTCTTTGGGATCAAATATGTATCATCAAGATCAAGGAAGTTTTTATCGATTTTGATTGGAAAAAGTCAATGCCCAGATGGAGCTTAAATCCGCGATCAGTCCCTTAGAGAGGGAAAGCTCTGCTGGCTAATGCTGATAAAAAAACAAAAAGAAACATTCCCCTCCACCTTACCCCTTCTACCATATAGAGAAAAGGGGGAAAAAATCTTCTCTGTGGTCGGCAGCACTTTTTTTTTTATCGTGCGAAAAATCCCCACGGATGCCCCCCACCGGAGCCGGTTGGTAGGTTATGTCGGACTCGAACCGACTAAAACGCACGCCGTCTTTGGGTCTTCAGTTGCCGGAGGTGAGGTAGTAGCCAACATATCCCTTGCACCCCGGCAGACCCGGGGCCTTCTCTTCGAGATGACCCCCGTCGGGTGTTCGGCAGCACGAATATGGCGCTCCTGGTGTTGCAAACGTCCATAGGGCACGATATTCACTTTCCATCAGTGTCAGTGGTATAAAAAAAATAAAAAAACTAACTTTGTTTCCTTACTCAGTCATTCCTTCATACTTTTTTTTGTTACACATAATATATTAAACTCACGCCTATAACCCCGAAGGGTTAGACAGAGGTGCTAGCACCCACATTTCGCCCGTTTATGTTTAGGTCCCGATGTAATAGGTGGCGAGCCTATTGCCATTAACCGGGCAAATACAACTTCGAAAAGCCGCGAAAATTCATTGATGTGTGGCATGGTAAAACCTCGTCTCAGCAGTCCATTACCCATACCACTAGGCTAATGCAGTCTTTTGTACTTAATAATATACCTTATTTGTCAACCAATATACATAACATAATACTTAATATAATATACTAGCCCACCGTCTATGTCGGCAACTTTCGTTCGTCTACGGATCTCCTCATTTCTGATTCGATCTCTTATATGATATAATAGATAGATATAATTATGATATCTGCTTTCACCAAATTGTTTGGCTATTAATTGTATAAGACCCATAGTTAGGTACATAAATAAAACCGCGGTAGCCTAGTGATATGGGTAATGAATAGACCGCTGAGACGAGATCTCGGGTTCGATCCCAGGTTTTACCATGGCACACACCAATGACTTTTCGAAGTTATGTGTGTATTTATCGCAGGTTTATAAGTGCCCTATTAATGGTAATTGGCTCGCCACCTTTTACATTGGGACCTAAAACTAAACTGGCGAAATGTGGGTGCTAGCACCTCTACCTACCCCTTCGGGGATATAGGCGTGAGTTTATGTTATGTTATGAATATTTGCATTGTTCTAGGTGTTTCTAAAATAGGTAATATGTATGTATGTACAAAAAAATCTAAGTAAGTTTATTCACATTCTAGAACCCATAACACAAGCTAGTTAAATTGTACTTGCCTTTTATATTTAAATACCGTTAACCCTTGCGCAAGTATTAATTGACATAGATGGAAAATGACCGATTGAATGTTTGATTACATAACTGTATATAAATGTGGTGACAATTAGATTAATTGCTATGTTAACAACAAGTACCTACCATAAATATCTGATGATGTAATTGGACTATCGAACAGAAAAGTTATTCCAATTTCTTCTTACAGTCCCGGGTTCTATAAGCGGTGTGAAAAAGTGTCTAATCAGGCCGTTAAGCTTAGGGCCACTACTGTAACATTGTCATTAATAGTAAACTTATTTTCAGCTCACCATCAAGCGAGGTGAAGTCATATTGACGCGCCCTAATATAAAAAACTTCATTATATGTTGTGTCTTCCTTTATAGTTGACTTCAAGCGAGGTGTAGTCATATTAACGCGCCCTATTATAGAAAACTTTATTACGGACTGTATGTTTTTTATTTGTTGTCTTGCTTTTACGAAAGCAACAACCTTGTGTTGTGTTTCTAGCGATGAGTAGGGTACCCAGCCAGAGCTCACTGGAGAGGTTTTGTCAGTGGGACGACCGAAAACTTTATTTGTCTTCTGCACTGACAGCACAGAAACTCGCTTAACCTTCATTCTGCAGTCCCCTACCTCCTCCCCTCTACATAGTCGGAAGGTTGAGTGTGGCGCAAACGTCCTTAGATCCCGGTAACCACTTTCCATCAGGTTTGTCGTGTGCATGTCTGCCACCTAAGTGATATAAATTAAAAAGCGACTCCTCAACGGTGCTCGTTTAGTTTTTCTATAAGTAGGTCTTCAGAAAAAATATATACTACATAATTCTTTAAAGTGCAAACGAAAGTAAGTACAAATGCAATGTTGTTTTGTACTAGAAAAAGATCTGATAAACATAAAATTTCCTATTTGAGATAAGATGTAACAAGGTCATTCGTTCTAGTAACACTTTTAAATTGATAACCGTCCTGTAGTCTTCTTCTTCTTTTCTTAGATGGCAACACGTCAACCCAATTTAGGGGACAATCTTGCCAGTGTCGAGTTGGGAATTTTCTTATATTTTGTCATAAGTATTGTTGGAATGATTGTTGATGATGATGATGATGATGACGATGGCGGATGATAGTTGCCCTAGTAAAGTAGTGGAGACTTTACTAGAAGCTTTTCTTAGGGAGATTTTGACATCAGCACGAAAAATCACAATTCACTACAATATTCCACTCTCCTAGACTTGTGTGCTTTGTCCAAGCCGTTATGTCTAAAACTCCACCATTTTTACACATAAAAACTCGAATGAACACCAAATTTAGAAAATAAAACACAGCAGCGCTATGACACTTTTCGCGTTCCCGCCAAAACTCCGTCCTGTAGTCTCTTGAGGAAACTATAACAGAAAGGTTATTAGTTAAGGAAGATTATTAGTACTATAGGTCCTTATTTCACCAGAGTCCGTGGTTAGAAATTCATATCGAAATAGGTAGTGTGCAATCGGTTTGAATTTACAGAGTAATGGTGACCTTTATTTGTGGTGATCGTAATACATGATGGCAAAAAGTAGCTTTGGACCCTATTTCGAGCAAAATCCCGGAGTACAATCCAGGCATTTTTTTTATATTTGGGTTATTTTGACTGTTACAAACGACTGCCGTCTGATCTTTAATTCCGAAAGGAGCGCCTACAGCTATAGTCTCAGCATGGCGATATAGACGTATCTGTCGTGTGCTTTCGGCTAATGAAGTCAAAAGAGAGATGAATGATGCCTCAAAGATTATATCGACAGGTGTACCATTTCTTTGTTTTCGTGCAGAAGAATCTCCTAGGATACAATTCTGTCTAAACGAACCGACTAAAATGGCACTATGTCTTGGATCTTTAGATTGCCTAATACAAAAACCAGCTGACCCAGGGCCATCTTCGTTTCGATTCGAGAAAAAGCGTCTGAAGATAACTTTTAACATCTTTGGCATCTATAATGTTGGTCTTCATGAATGTGGAGGTCCTTTACAATATCCTTGAGGTCCAAACTAACCTCGCCTGTCAATCGGGTGTAGATCTTGCTACCGGAAACAGCCCCGATACTAAGGTGTACCAGCACAGAGGATGCCAATAGACAATAGGACCATTTATACACTTTTTACTTAAACAGTGCCAAAGAAATTTCAATAGCCCCTTTATAGTAGTTACATCGAATTTAAAATATTTTGGTACATAAAACATGAAGCGTTTCTGCGTCGTACAAGGCTCAATAAAAGAGTGTAATGTAAGTATAAGTACTGTATTGAATCATGAGGCGGTCTTTGTTCGGACATTACGAGCGTGACTACCGTCAGATATTCAGACGATAGATACTGTGTCACTAGTTCAAGGTACAGAATTCGACTGATCAACAGAATAGAAAGAACTTGTAGAAATGTGATATGACAGTGGATGGATCATTGGTTGAAGTATCTCAATATTTAAGGAAACATCACTGTCACAAAAATCCGGTCTCCGCATCCACTCTGTTCCATCCACCGTTTTCAGATCATCAGTCTTATCTAGATAGGTGGCGTCCTACCTTCCGTTTGCTTACTCATTGTTTCTTCGTTTCTTCGACAGATGTTGCAGCTTGTTCTAACTCGCCTTCTGCATAACTCGTTTAAGGTCTAACTTGCGTTTGATCAAACTGGCGTTTGGTCGAGGCATAACGCGTTTGAGTTTCAGAGCGAATTAGGCACAGAAAGATAGAGGAGCAAAAAATATGTATACTGACATTTAAAAAAGCTACAAGCAAGTTATGAGGTCTACCGAAGGTTAATGGACACAGGTGTACATAATTACATCCGTAGCGTGCTTTAAATTCTCAAACAGGTTGAATCTACCCGCAAAATTGCCCGCATATAAATCTGTCGACCCTTCAGACATTTCGCTCGTAGGAACACGGAAGACCGAATGGACAATAATTGGTTTATATTTCCTTTCGTAAGCCTTCACACTGTGAAACTTGTTTTCCATAATAATTATAGTTTTTATAGGATAAATTGTACGGATTATGTTCTCTCCTCTTGCGGAGACCATCAGGTTACTATCACTGGATATTGTTTGCATCTTCTTTGTAGTTTAGAGACTCTACCATGGTCCCGAGTGTAAGTTCCGTTCACTTTGTCTAATCTAAATAGATGAGATCCCTATCAAGTGGGATGAAGTACTAAAAAGTAATATAATTTCGCTATCACTTAATACTTCACGTTAAACATTGGTTTACCTTTACCTATCTTATCGAAACTCAGATAGGAAGTATTTTAATTATTTTTATCTGTCAAAGTCAAATGCAGTTACGAGAATTTAGTTGACAATTTGAGATAAGTGAAAAATTAAGAAAGGTTCCATCTTCTGGAGTGTAGTTTTATAAAATTTTTGGATTTAGGTGACATCGTCTTTATGAAAATATTCAATTTGGATGGCTTTTCCTCGTAATTCAGAGTTTAGAGGTCAGACGGGAGAAGATACGCACAACCGCATAAGGTTTCGCGGCAAGTTACTGGTCCTCATTTGCCTCCAAATGACTATACAATTTTTCTCTCATAGGAAAGATTGGAACTGACCACTGCTTTTTCAGCGCGAATTGGCCCTTATTCATCGATCATTGCTAATACGAACCCAACTTTATTGAAAAGCTCGGTTTGCTAATCGGTATGCTGAAATATTCTAGTCTGCAACCAGTGATAATAAGCCGGGCTTGTCACCACTGATCCATGAAAGGAAGTATTGTTTTTAATATACGTGTACACAATGTACATAATAATATGTTGCTCTCTGTACGCTCCAACCGATCTGAACAATAGATGGCCTTATATCCGCTGAAACAAAAAAAGATCTGTTCATAGACTATGACTAAATTATGGATATGATACTGCGAATATTAGGTCACCAAAATCCTTCAGACGCGAAACGATTATATTTTACCGTTTGCAGTGATTGCAACAGTTTGCAGAGTTTTTCTTTGAAGAAATTATAGCAGTATGTTGTAAAACTAGTTGTGTATGGTACCTTGGGCGAAAACCCTGCTCCAGAACGTCGTCTGTTAGTTTCAGCCTCCGGAGCTTGGACCACCTTGAAGTTTCAGGCCCACCCAAGAAGCCACTGAGTATCCACGGTATGCGATAGAACACATCCCCTGACGAAATCAAAGACCCTGGTCTGTTTATTTGCATGCGAGTTCAATATAATCAGTTCCTCCGGCTTTGGCGGAGGTGATCATCCGTGGGGATTTTCCGCACGATGCAAAAAAAAGGGTGATGTTGGCTTGGGTTATTATGTTGGTATCTCCCTGCACACTTTTTAATAGATTTATCAACACCTCAATACACATACCTCTCCAATCTACCTACTTTTGACTTTCGAGTACTAAATTCGGTAATTGTCTAGAATTGGACTCCGAATTATAATAAAATAAAAATGCCGCGATTGGAACTGTACGTGTTTAATCCTTTCTTAAGTTCAGGTCGACGAAAAATGAATAAGATAATAATGTATTAACTTAATCTACCTACTAGATGACGGCACCGCACCGAAATATAGTTGCAACCATTGCTTCGATCGTATTGCGATCTCAACCTTCAGGCACTTGTCCTGAACAGTAATAAATTCCAGATGATATTGAAACTTTGTTACGGGTAGTTGGAGCCCTCAAAAGTCTAACCAGTCTAACTTGGAACTTTGATATCGCCATTGGTCATTGGACCATTGGTTGTGGAGGTCAGATGGCAGTCGCTTCACACAAAATATCGAAGTTCAGCCGCATCACAGTTAGACTGGAAAGCCGACCCCAACTGAGTTGGGAGAAGGTTCAGAGAATGATGATGATGGAAACTTTGGTGCAGGTAGAAGACCAATGTTACCTTACAGGTTTGTTACAGGTAGCACAATATCCATTGAAGAAGTTATATCACGTTTCTGCTATGCCTACTAAAGGTATTGTAATTCAATTACGCGCAACGTACTCGAGTCCTTCGCTTCCGTTCATTCATGCTTCATTCGCTTCGTAATCGGAAACTCCTCGCCCATGGTTGCTTCACATTTGTATGTAACTAGCTTTAGTCCGCACCTTCCTCCGCCTGGACGACTGTAATATTTGCTTAGTTTTCTGGAAGAACATGAAAAGCGTCTATTAAGAATTAGGAAACTCAAAAAACAAGTAAATAAAATGCGTTTATAGCAGAAGGACAGATACGCAAAATCTCAGAATAGCAAAATCCCAGACTCGCAATAGGACAGACTTGCATAAAGGCAGAAAATGTCGCGTTCGTGGTCAAGTTGCTCTCAAATTACCTGTTTGACAGTGAAAAATCTTGACAAAATCAGCCCAATCTTCGGATATTAGTCTGAACTAACCAGTTTTGGTATAAACTCGTCATCATAATATATTTATATGCAAACATTACAAACACACATTTAATTGCTTGGTATATCGCCTATTATCCGGTAGCAACTGTATGACCTTCCAATACTTTTAATACTAGATACGACTCACCCCCAACTCTCTGTTTTATTTGTTTCTTTCTCAGTCCTTTTCTCTACAATTCTTCTTTAAAAAGTTTATAGTTCTTTACAACTATTCACATCAACCATAAATAATACTTTTATTCATCTTTTATCTCTTTCCAACACCACGTTTTAATTCTTTTAATCGTCTCTAATCGTTTCCACACATGTTAAATACTATTCGTGTGATATTTACCCAGCTAAATTAATTAATACGGCTTCTCACGTCAGACCGGTACATTACATAAATGTCGAAATAAAACCTTCGCAAGGCCACAGTAAGGCTTAATGGTTAAGCTATTTAGTTTTATATAAGTTCGTTTGTAATATTGTTAGCGAATTTATAAACTTTTTGTAAAACAGTCTGCTGAATTTATTGGTGTACTTACAAGGGTTACACTGAGAGGTTTTGGAAAATCGATAGCTGGATAAAGTATAGTAAATCAATGACCTGTTCTTTCAGTATTTGTTTATCTACACCTCGAGGTTTCGGTACCATTGCAACACTTGCAACCTCAATCAGGAGCTTCATTGATCTCCATTAAAGGATAAACCTATACGCAAATCATTGCTAAATTGACGTTTGAAGTCATTAACGATGGTATCATCATTCCCTGAACCTTTTTCCCAACTCAGTTGGGGTCGGCTTTCCAGTCCAACTGTGATGCGGCTGAACTTCGATATTTTCCGTGAAGCGACTGCCATCTGACCTCCACCACCACATCATTAACGATAGTATATCACATAGAAATGTCATCGGACACCGATCTTACGACTGATTGTCATTCACATGTCATTCCAACGTCATCTTCCGTTCTTGATATGCAGCTATGAAACAAAGGCTATTCGTGCATTCATTACAATGCAAATGAATCAGATTCGCGATGAAGTTACGAAGGGAGTTCTTACGTGTTGGAACTAAGGCGTAACTAAACAAGAGACGTAACAATCGGACACGTTGAGTACGCAGAATAAATCTTTCATAAATGCATCATCTTTACATTGTTAACGGTTGAATCTAAGGCTTTTTCACCTCGAAGCCTGGAGTCCGTTTACTCCTCCTCAATTTGAACTGGCTTATTGTAAGTAACTACTGTATGACATATCCCATCTCCAACAGTAGCACTAGCATGAACTATCGAATTCGAACTGTTAAGGTTTCGAGAGAACGGAGCATTGTGATTGGCAGTCTGCCTCTTGTGAACCTGCGTGCGTGTCCCGAGCCCGACAATCGCAATGCTCCGTTTTGTCGATACCTGTACATTACGAATTCGACAGTATTTCGTGCTAAGGCTTCAGGAAACCCTGCACCAGAGCATCATTCGTCAATCAGCAGGTGTGCCAGTTAGCAGATGAGGTGGACTCCAAAAGCAAACCTCGGCCATGGAAATTTATAAAAGATTTTTGCTTTGTGTACAATACGTTCTCCAGTCAATTCATACCTTCAGCTGTCTCGTCTATGCGCATACGCATCCTTCCTCACTTATGCGCAACAATGGATCTGGTGCTATTGTGCAACAATACCTGACCACTATTGGTGCGTGCGTCATAGTACCTTCTTTATCTTGTTTCGATGTACCGCATTTGTGTCCTCTGCTAAAGGAACTCGACGACACTCGCACAAAATATTTTGGCAACTGACAACTTGCCAATTTTACCTGCCACTCTTTTGTTATCAGACGATGCTTTGGAGGATGAAGGGGAAGAAGGTTAAGACAGTTTTTGTACTGTCAGTGTAGAATTCGGTCTTCCTACTGTCACAAAACCTCTCCAGTGAGCTCTGGCTACCCTACTTACCGCCGGAAACACAAAACAATGTTATTATTACCCGCGGTATTCTGTAGCGCCAACATTGCCAAATTTGTGCACTTTCACGTGCCGTGTTTCCTTCTTTCTACAGTCCCGGGTCCTTTAAGCGGGGCGTGAAAAAGCATCTCATGAGGCCGTCAAGCTGAGTGCCACCATTGTAGCACTACGTGTTTGCAATGGTGACCCTCTTTAATAAAACTTTGCCTTCAGCTTAACATCAGACGAGGTCAAATTGACGTGCCATGTAAATAAAAAAAACTTTATGCGTAAATACGCATAAGAATGACACGCGTACCCCGCCTATTTTACACTTCCATTGATATTACCGTAAAACCTATAGTAATTTGCATTGAAATTTCCTTCTTTTTTTAATTAGTTTTTGTACTATTATTATTCTATCCACTTGACATTTGAAGTACTGTAAATGTTCCCACAATACTCTACCATAGCACAAATATGTTAGTATGTTTGTGGGTGACACCACTCAACTGCAATTAGTCGACCGTTATGAGCTCATTAGCGAATGATTTTGAACCTGTAACTGTTTTGAGATAGCTATTATGTTAAATGTGAAGCTGTATTTGAAAAGAAAACTCACGCCTATATCCCCGAAGGGGTAGGCAGAGATGCAAGCACCCATATGTTGCTGGTTTATGTTTAGGTCCCAATGTAATAGATGGCGAGCCTATTGCCATTAACCTGCGATAAATACACACATAACTTCGGAAAGCATCGAAAAGTCATTGGTGTATGCCTTGGTAAAACCTGGGATCGAACCCGAGACCTCATCTCAGCAGTCCATTACCTATATCACTAGGCTACCGCGGTTATATATAGTGTTAATATAATGAAGACGTAAACCGATCACAACACATCCTTCAAATTACTACGCATGGTATGTGTGTCAAGCCAATTCTCCAAACAAATTACCTACATCTGATTTGACAATCAGCTAGCTGGCTAGACAAGTGCAGTTTCGTTATTTCGCCCACTTACCAACGACGAAGATAAATAATTAACCGAATGGAATACATTACAAGCGTAGGTGATGGAATCCGCTTGGTTTTGCATAGCATGTGAAATTAGGATGCTAAATGTTAAAAGCTATACTTTTTCTGAGTAGCAAAACTTGGAAATTAACGCGATCATATGGTAAATACACTAATTTACCTTTTAATTTGCAATGCGAGTCAGCAACCTGATTCTAATAATTTTCTGAGATAAAATATTTTTGGATTTTAAACTTAACTGCTATGCTGTTAAAGTAAAAAATTAAATGGCATCTTGTAGAGAGAATAAAACGATAGACTGCTTTTCATTTTATTTTGAACGTTACGTCTATGTTCTTCTTCTTCTTTTCTTAAAATGGCTTCTGCAGCAGAATAGCCGCAATTTCGCCAGTCTCTAGTAAATGTAAACGTCTTATAAAATTAATGGCGAGACGCCTATGTCAAGTTTTAAGTTTTAAAAAGTCTACCAGAGCCACGTTAGCCACGCCAGTAAATTTGTTTCCGTGTGTCCGCCCCCCACGAGATCAGGTAGTCGATCAGGACGTGCGGTTGGATTTTAGGGGGCTACTTAATAATATGTACACTTAATGTTAATAATGCTGTAAATTCAATGTCAGTTTCATAAAGTTGTATGTATGTATGTATGTATTATTAATGTTCCAAAAGCGATTCGTATTTATATTGACATTGATATCGCGATATTGGAACTACCTGTCCTATCATTTTGTGTCACCATTTTGCGTTTCTGTTGAATGGCGACATTGCCTGATTGCGTTTAAACTATAGTTATTTCTTTGTTAAATTTCCTAATACTATTTGTCATTATTTCGTTATCATTTTCTTTATCGTTGGATTTAAACGATCAAAGGAAAATAAAATTATGCTAATGCGTTCTTAAAACGTCCTTCTCGATTTTATTGTTCTCAACTGCGAACCATTTTAATTCTCTTGAAGTAACTTTTCATTACCATAAACTGGATGCCCGAATAACAAAACCTTCCCTCCTCCATAATTTAGTTACCTTGACTTCCATTGGAGTATCTGCTGTCTCACCCACCCCTTTTTACCCGACTGTGCGACGCAATGGAGGGTATTGTGTTTATCAGTCTATACATAGACTATGTATGTATGTTTGTTTCTATGTGGCGTTCTAGAGACCAAATGCATAGGCCGATTTTGATAATTCTTACGTCATATATTTTTTCTCCGTGCGGATATCCCACCGCCGAAGTCAGCACGGGCAGTTATGTCGGACTCGAACGGACCATAACCATACGGCTATTTTTAGCCATCATTTACCGAGGGTGAGGCAGTCTCTGGGATAACCCTTACCCATCCTATTAGGGAAGCCACCTTCGTTGCATGTTAGGCTGTGATGATCAAAATCATCTTATCATGGGAGGCAGTCATTTTATATCTTTGAAATTGCTAAGCTTAACGATGTGAAACATACCGAAATCATAGAATATTCACTACATAGTCGTTGGTACGTGTATTTGTTTGTCTGTGACGTCATAAATACGTAATGTTTGAGAAAGAATTGAGAGTGTCGCCGGGGGTAAAGTTTATCTTTTACGTAAGCTTGACAGCCTCTGTGGCGCAGTGGTAGTGCACTCGACTGCTGCGCACGAGGTCGTGGGTTCGATCCCCACCCGGGATATGCTTTGTGTGATGAGCACAAATGTTTATTCTGTGTCTGGGTGTTAGTTATCTATATTATGTATATATTTACAAAAAAAAAGTATATAAGTATGTTTATCCGTTGTCTAGATCCCACAACACAAGCCTTAGTGAGCTTACTTTGGGCTAGATGGCGCTGTGTAAAATAAAAATGTCTGAGAATGTCTGAGAATATTTGTTATTATTGGATTACTTTCGAAATTTGGATAGATGAGGAATAGTAGGCTGAGAATTATAGGAAGCTACGTTCTCTTTAGAAGAATAAATGTAGCGTACTCTGGTCTTCTAGGTCAGTTCTTCAGTTAAGTTCTCCTACAAGGCGGTGAGGCTCTAGTACAGGCTTTCTTAGGGTTGGAGTAGTAGTGAGCGGAGGCGACTAGGACGTCGGAGGCCGCAAAATTACCTCCGACTTCCATTAGCGCGGGCCTGGCGGTGACGGGTGGAGCCGCCTGTCACTCCAGGAAAAGCGGGCCGCGGTGGCGGCGCAAAGTGGGCTAGACGGGGACACCGTGGTCCCTACACCCGACGGGGGCCATCTCGAATTGCCGGGTTGCGAGGGATATGTTGGCTACTACCTCACCTCCGGCAACTAAAGACACAAGAACGGCGTGCGTTTTGATCGGTTCGAGTCCAACATAACCTACCCAACCAGCTCCGGTGTGTTAGGGGGGGGGGGGGGGGGGATCCGTGTGGATTTTTCGCACGATTAAAGAGCGCGAAATCTCCACGCTTGCCACCCCGCCAGAACGGGTGGAGGTGGTTATGTCGGACTCGGTCTGACGAAAGCGCACGCTGTCTTTGGGTCTTTGATTGCCAGAGATAACACAAAATTATTATAAATTACATATATTCATTTGTATATGATAAAAATTACATTCACTTATTCAATTCCAAACGTGACTTTGAAATCTTTGAATGTAATGTATAATTAATTATTGCACTAATAAAAAAAGAATGATATAACAATTGATTATCATAAAAGTACGTACATGGTCGTATTATTACAGTAATGCAAGTAAAACATTTTAAAACTAGATAGTAAATTATTTAAAATACAATTAAGCATAAACTAATACGAAATTATTTTATAATATCTTATGTATAAATTAAATTAATAAAAATATTGTACTTATTTAATGCTAGCAAATGTTTGTTGCTTACAAATGCATTCCGTTGTAATTTTATTAGTTGTTATTGCACTTTCCGATTGTGTGATGATATAATATCGTTGCTATTATCATTATCATCATCATCATCTTTTCTATAATTGTGTTTACTTGCGGACCTCCCCACGGAACCCCTCGCCGAAGCCAGGGGAGGTGGTTATGTCGGATTCGAACCGACTAAAACTGCAGGGCCGTCTCGGGTCATCAGTTTCTGAGGATGAGGTAGCCTCTGACATATACCTCAATTTTGTATAAGATATCAATAATTTTAAATTAAAAATATTCCAAATTTCGGGGAAATTTTTTATGCTAATTCATTTTAAAACTACTGTCAGTGTGAACGTTTGAGACTGCTTTTTTGATAAGGGGAAAAAGGTAAAGCTTGCTGTCGCGTTATTTATGAACGAATCTTAATGATTTTCGACTCAAACATAAAGGACATGAGTAGATGCGCCCGTTTTTGGCAATACCACGAAATTCCTGACTAAGATATTTGATCTCCGATCTTCAAGAGTTATCAGGTAAACATACCACCATTCATTGTTTATATCTCCATACAGCTATCCTTTTCTAACGATAAATAACTGAGTAAGACGACACAGGAGTCGAGTGGCTACCGTGAATCGATCGCGAGGCATTAGTCGTTGTACTTTCTGTGTCACTGACCTAAGTACGCTACACAATTATACAACAGAAGTGCCGGTGCGTACAGCACACGGTTCATAGTCGTTTTGTTTTGTTTTTCGCTTCAAATTAGATTTTGTCGTAACGGTCGCATGTGCAAAATGAGGGACAAAATGTTGTTTAGGCTTTCTTCGAATACGGCAGCGATGCAAAAATATGTTTAACAACTAACGAATATTAGGAAAATGTCAAGGATATCCGTTGTATGTCAGTTTTAATCCGAGTACGGCAAAGCCAAAGGGTTATGATTTTTCACTAGAATGTATTGTTTTGTTTGAGCAAGTTCTTAATACTTCATAGGTCGTGAATTCTATGAAAAAAAATTGGTTGCCTGTAAAGTCGGTATACGGGCGAAAGTTTTACGTGACAACGACTTTGAGTGGTAAAATAATTTTAATGTGAATATTCATTCGTATAGTAGGAAGAAGGATGAAATAATAGTAACAATTTAAAACATTTATTTATACAAAGAATTATATTTACTGTGCTCGAGTGGAAGGGACGCGTGCCTTTCACTTTTTATGTCTGTCTCTCTCGCTCTTAGGCGGGCTAACCATGCCCGAGTGGAAGGGACGCGTGCCTCTCACTCGCTCTCATTGTGAGCGCATAACGTGAGCGGAGCGTAACGCAGTTTCTTGAAGTGTCACCCGGCAAGCCAATTTATAAGACGTTGTCACGTCAATAAAAATGTCACAACTTGGCACCATTCCTTTTGAAGTTTTATGATTGCAGCCGCATAGTCCAAGAGAGAAAAAAACATCATAAAATTATTGAATACAAGTATTGCTCCACGGTTTCATGTAAGTCCTGATCCCGTGTGAATGTCCTAATAAAAATAGCTTATGTTACGCAGAGATAGTGTACCATTCCATTGGTGAAAGAATTTTTGAAATCGGTTATCACCTCCATTCAAGAGAGTCCAACTTTGTGCAGGCGACTCGCGGTCCTCCCTATCCGGTGAAAGATGTGGATCCCGAAGTCCCACACCCGAGAGAATCTTCGCTAGCCCTGGGGCCCTGGGGGCGTGAGTGATATGCTAGAATCTACCTCACCTTTGCCAACTAATTACCCAAGATGGCCATGCGGTTTTTGTCGATTGGAGGCCGATATAACCACACTCATTGACACCAGCGGGGGTATTTGTAGGGATATCCGCACGGGGTAGTAAAATAAAAAAGTAATAACATCCGCTTACCCTCCCAAGGTGAGCCCGTCGCTGTTATACTTCTGCTGTTTGTCTGTATAGTACACTCAATGCTAGGACGACGTGTTTTTACAGACGTTACCTACCTTTTTGCCGATTATCATTTCTACGAATGCGTCTCATTTAATTTTATGCTATTTATATTATTCTTAGCTCGCCTATCCGTGTGATTTACCACGAACCATATCGAAAGACCTATTACCTTTCTATTTTTCGTAATAAGGAAAAATAATATTCTAGGATGTAACTTTTTATATAGCTACGATTAAGCGCATAACTCGAACACGGCTGAACTAAATCGAGTATTTCTTTAAATATATTCCTTATTAAGGAAGGTTTTTATGTAGCACCGGGGACGGAATCAGAAATACACGCGAGCAGAGCCGTGGGCAACAGCTAATTATATATTTAACTAGCTGACCCGCGCAACTTCGTCTGCGTCGCCCCGTTTTTGCAACATTTTTCATTCCTGCTCCGTACCTGTTGGTTGTAGCATGATGTTATAATGGTTGAATGGTTAAAGAGGAAGGTTTATATGTATATAAACCTTCCTCTTTAACCATTCTATATATTAAAACAAACTTCATCAAAATCCGTTGCGTAGATTTAAGCATACAAAGGGACATATGGATAGAGAAGGCGACTTTATTTTATACTATGTAGTAATTTATTGGCTCACAAAAGAATATGGTTATACATTGGTGATGGTGAGACTACATAAATATTACTTACACTTTGAAATAGTGTCATCTTGAGAATAAACTAAAGAATAGGGACTTTTCCCCGTGCTACAGGTAATCCTATCCTATCCTACCAATATTTCTTTTTTCAAAGAATATTAGCAACCGACGTTACTAATATTACCTTTAACCCCTCCAGCTAAGCTCAATGGCTTGTGTTAGGAGTGGGTTCACGTCGGTAGTGTAATGGCCAGGATTCGAACCCGGGACCTATCGATCGTAAGGCCGACACCTTAACCACTAAGCTACCGCCGCTTAAAATAAATGTGAAAGTTTCTGAAGATGTGTGGGTGCTTCTTACTCAATACAAGACATCTGTCGCAGTACTGGCTGAAGGAGCGCGAGAGATTGTCTTGTATTATCTCACCACCGGCAACCGATGACCCTAAAACGGCGTCTTAGTTCTTAGCGGTTCGAGTCCGACATAACAGTTCTCACCGACTCTAGTGGTGATTGTATCCATGGGGATTTTGCGCAAGATAAAAAAAGTCGTTTCCAACATAGCCCAAAAGTTAAACTTTGTATTTGTATGCCTTTTAGGTGGAATACGAAATGAACAAACTTTAATCTAATGTTACATAGCATTCAATCATAATCAATATTTATTGGCGAACACAGGTTTACAAATGAATCCATTTTTTACATAATTACAAATGAAACCAACTAATCCCACCCTCCCCTTTCCTACACAGGACAACGCGTGCAGGGCTTAGGTGTCACTCGCATACGGTACAGAATATTCCATCAAGAACCAAGCGGTTCGGTGAATCTTTTCTCTGCCGTACCATTAAGTCCTGGAATTCCTTGCCGGCGCACGTGTTTCCTTCTTCCTACAGTCCCGGGTCCTTTAAGCGGGGCGTGAAAAAGCATCTGATGAGGCCGTCAAGCTGAGCGCCACCATTGTAGCACTGAACGTGTTTACAATGGTGACCCTCTCTCATGGGACTTTGCCTTCAGCTTAACATCAGGCGAGGTGAAGTCAAATTGACGTGCCACAGATAAAAAAAAAAAAAAAAAAAAAAAAAAAAAAGGAATGTTGATTATGATTATGATTGTGATTTTCAAGCGGACCCCAATCTCTGACGGGAGGGCCGAATCATTATCGTCGTCGGCTCTTGTTAACTCACCAAACATACACACATACCAAAACAGGAAATAAAAAATAAATGTATATAAATAACAGGAGCAATGGCAACAGTATTCTTCGTGACTAACTCAACTTGGCACTCAGCCAATCTACCACAATATCCCTAAACATACCTCGAACTCTAACGGTGTCGGCTAACGGCCTTCTTGATTTGCTCCTTGAATAATGAAGCTATAAGTCTGGATATTAGGGTTTGCGGATATTAAAAGGTTGTCATGAGAAACAGTGGGGTGGACACGGTTTTTAAGGGAGACAGGGCATTAAACGTAATTTTTAAAATATCAAAATTTCATTAAAAATATATTCATTGATAGTTTAGCAAATGAACCACCAGTTGTAAACGGGGCCTGGTATGAGTGGACTCCAGCAACAACAACAGCTTTTCTGTTTTTTATTTGGCCTGTTTACAAACGTTTTCTTAAGTAAGTCTAGAAACAACAATTTGTTTGAGTAGCAAGTTGAGTGAACAGCTCATTTCTAATCTTATTTATCCTCTAAATATCCTCGAATAGACCAGACCAGTGCAAATAGCCTACTATTTGCACTGGTCTGGTTGTGCCTCAGATAGCACGTTAAGCCGTCGCACAGTGGCAGATTCCCATAGAAGCATGGTGGACAAAATTATTTAGAACTTGGGATTATGTGTAAATGATGCCTTGACTTATGTTTTATCATAATTAGTGAAAAAAACTAAAAAAATAGTTAACCCTTGAATAAAAAAAACAACCAATGTAACTTGAACTCTCTGTACGTAGATTTACTATGACCATTGGGGTCAGCTTAGACTGGTAGGATACATAATTCATTTTATTGATTTTAATAACAGTAGAATGATTATTTTCACATTCTTTTTAATTATGTGCATGGCTGAGGTAATTTACACAAGCCGATAAAATAATAACACAATATTTATACCGGTTACTTAATCAGATTCTTCGAAACTAGGTAAACTGACATTTCCCAAAGACTCTTCACCACGAACTTTCCTAAGAAAATCCAACACTTTAGAACAAGTTACCGTACGTAATTGTTCTGGTACTAAATCCATCTCCAATACAATGAGTTTTGCATATTCCTGGATTCTTGGGTCCCGAGGAGCAACAGCACCAAAGTCAACATTTGGTATAATATTTGTATTTGCGCGCACATCAGTTAGGTCCCAACGATTTCTTTTGAAGATCGTGGAATCTAAAATGTCTTGCTCGGTTACCTGCGTTGCCTTATCAGTGGAATTTGACTCAAGATTGTTTACAAGTGCAGATTGTTTACAGCAAAGAGACGATGAAGCAGACTTTCTTTTCTTAAGCACAGCTCCATGGCTTCACTGTTCAACCAGTCAATACCTACGGAAGTCAAAAAACGTTCGTAACACTTTCCACTTTGCAACCATTTTTCATTTAACTTGGTGGAATTTCGTGCTATCACCATCTTTAAATGCCTGATTGACTCCTCAGTAGCATATTTTAAATCAAATTTTCTTATCATATATTCAAATAACTGTGAATTCTTGTCAGTTTTAGGGTGTTTCATCCATTCATCAAAAAATTCTTTTTTCGATATGTAAATAATGTGCTCTGAAAAAAATTTTAAAAAAGTATGATGTACACCAGTGTGCTGTTTGTAATTATTATTTTTATAAATACCACGAATGTGGCTATAATATATAAAAAATACAGCCCGGGTACAAGAGGGTACATGTTAGTTTCGGACTAAGAAACATAGAAGATTTAGAAAAAATTGAGTATCTCACGAGTTCCACTGTACATATCTCAATAACAGAACATGTTATAACACTTGTAATTTATAAATAAAATACTACATACCAATCACTTCACGATTCATGTCAGATATTTTCAATTTTTTTATAAACGAAACTCCGAGATGTTGATGAACACGCAAAACGAAATCGACAATTTATTGCGATTTCCACCCACTTTCTGACTTTCAAACAAATATGTTGAAAAATGTGAGGGTAATTGAATAAAAATTTTACCTGGTCATGACTAGCTATGGTGTTGGCTATCATTATAGCTAGTGCAATGGAAGAAATTCGATAACCCTTTTTGGGAAGCATGATCGGGTCCAATCTGCCACTGTGCGCGTCGGTCAGTATTTGGAGCTTTCAAAAGTCCGACTAGCCAAACTACAGAAGTTCGATATCTCCAATTTGGTTATGGAGGTCGGATGGCATTCGCTTCACGGAAAATATCGAAGTTCAGTCGCATCTTAGTTAGACTAGATAGCCGACCCCAATTGAGTTGGGAATGATGAACTTCGGATTTTCAAATGGCCTTTTTGGCATTATTTTCTTTTAATTATACATTACCAGGTAGTTACCTAACAATCGTAAGCGTGCATTCCATAGAGATAAATACGCATTGCATACGCTATTCAAATCATATATTTCGTATGTATGTAGTAAAAGTACATATAATTTTATCTGATTTGGATAGGTTATGCAGTGTCTACTCTTTATCTTTATGGAATGCACACCACTGAGAGGAAGTGATCATTTTTTTACCGCTTATGTGGCAGAATAGCACACGGTCCGTCAGATAGAAAGTGGTTACCGTGGCGTACAGATGTGTACAACACCAGGGGCGTCATCCTCATGCTGCTGATCTTATAGGAACCTTCTAAACAAAAGGAAACGCCTGTATCCCCGAAGGGGTAGACAGTGGTGCTTGCACCCACATTTCGCCTATCTATCTCTTCATCTAATGTATTATTGTAGTCCTTTGAAAAGCCATAGCATGGAGTTCATTCCGTAGCTTATGCAGACTCCTTTTCTATGTATTGTTGAACGATATTTCTTTGCAATCTTATCTTATTAACTGTTAGATGAGATTCGCGTGTTCGCCTTAGTTGAATTCTAATGACATTCCCGGCAACGAATAGGAAGCTTTTCCCGGGATATAGCCTATATGATATTTTGAACTATAATCTATCCCTGTATCGAATTTCAGCCAGATCCGTTCAGTCGTTTGAATGTAATTGAGTAACAAACATCCAAACATCTTCTCGAGGTAGAATCTGTAATAAAAACCACTCCTATTCAGTAAAGCATCTCTATAACAAATAGATCGTCTATAAATAGGGTTCTGTATCAATTTCTTTACGGACAATTTGATCCAGTCATTGTTACAGACTCGCTCTATTTGGCCGCAGATCAGAATACTCTGCACGGAGGAACGGAGGTCAGTGGCGCGTCTAGGGTTTCGGAACTAGACAATAATAACTCTTATCAAAGCGTTGTTCTAGAAGGCCAAAACTACTATTAAAAAATGTTTGAATTTAAGCCTTGAATTTGAAGAATTTAATATCAGTATGTTGAAATCAAAACGATATTCTCCTCTCAATACAATCGGAAACGGTGCGCACTATGCGGTATGAAAAGAACTTCATCCCGCGCACGCTCAAGCTGTGGAATGAACTCCTTGCTGCGATTTTCTAAGCGACTACAATATGGGGTTCTTCAAGGTCATTTGAAGCTTTCTACAGGGTCGGCAGCACTAGTGTGACGTGCTCTGATGTGGCAAACATTCTATGGGTGTTGACTACTTTCCATTAGGTGGACCATGTGCTTTTCTGCCACCTAAATAGTATAAAGATTAGGTACGTAGTGACTGAACTCCGTGCATCGAGGTGAAAGCCTAACCTATAACCGGAAAAAAACTGATGATGAACACGTGCCAGCTTACCCCCCAAGCCATGAACTTGATACAGCTAGCATAAAAACAAACAGTTACAATGTCATTCGGATGTTAACTGGACCGCATAGAGTCGACGGTTTCTGATCGTCGCAAGCGCATTGTTGTCAATGCATTAGATACTACAATGAATTTATGACGTTTGGATTTTTTATGGCCCGCTATTACTTTTGATTCAGATTTTTGTTTGAATGTGTTAATTGTATTTCAATATGACGTCGCGTTGCATCCTTTGATATACCAATACAACCAGATACGTGAGTTAATAAATTATTGTACCAATAGAATACCTCGGCTAATGTTGCTGTGTTGTTTCCGGCGGTTGAGTAGGTTTTGTGTTGTCAGTGGGAAGAACCCTCCATTGTCTTCTGCGCAGACAGCACAGAGACTCTCTAAACCTTCTCCCCTCCACCCTCTTCTCTATATGGACGGCAGCACGAATGTGACGCCATTGATGTTGTAAACGTCCATAGGCTTCGGTAACCACTTTCCATCAGGTGGACCGCGTGCTTGTCTGCCACCTAAGTGGTATATGTCAAGAAGCATTAAAATTACCAACATTCAAAATAAACCGGGCCATAGGTTGACCACGAGAGTTTAAAACAACAACTTACAACAAACTATCGTCTACTGCTGAAAGCTCCTTTTAAGGCTAGGCTTTAACTGAAAATACTTTAGTTAGCTATGATGCGACATATATTCCGTATCTGATTCTTAAATATATTCAGTATACATATAGGTATTTTTTTTTTATTTTTTTTATTTATGGCATGTCAATTTCACTTCACCTCGCCTGATGTTAAGCTGAAGGCAGAGTTTCATGAAAGAGGGTCACCATTGCAAACACGTTCAGTGCTACAATGGTGGCACTCAGTTTGACCTCATCAGATGCTTTTTCACGCCCCGCTTAAAGGACCCGGGACTGTAGGAAGAAGTATGTGTACGCTGCCATAACGCCAGCTCCGAATGTCATTGAAAAGTCTTGTTCAAAATCTCTATTCCTACAAGAGCAATCGTTATGAAAATGATGTTTATTTCCTAGACTAAAGGGAAGATTTTTTTTTTTCACTAATTAGGCAGTATTTACACAGAGTTTTGTTAAGGTACTTAAAAAAAGGTAAACAATGTGGTGGCAACTTCTTATAACAACATATGTTAAACAAATAAACATATGTAAAACATCACTCTCTGTTAAGATTTTGTTTTTCTTACTTTGAAGTGGGTGGTTTGACATTCCAATATATATTGTTGGAGTGTTGAACCGCGGGTGAGCGGTGGGCCAAATCCTCCCTCCCCCAATATAAACCCAAATAAACTAAGCTAACTAACTGACTAACTAGTGGTTCGGTACTGATATTTAGTCTTTATAATACGTTTCTAAGTTGAAAAGTATTTTATATTGTGTTTTTGAACAAAACTTATTTAAAAGACCTATCAAGATTGTTTACGTTTTTTAAGAACAGTCACCTGCAATAATATGTATACGTTTTAGAACTTTTTCACATTAAACTTGTCGAATTTTACCGTTTCATGTCATAATGTTGACTTGTCATTTATTATTGTGACAAGGTTCCAAAGTGTTTTCATATTATTGTAGGTGACCGTACCTAAACAAATGGATTATAGTTCATACTTTATAGATGTGTTATCTCGTGGTAATGTTTGATTCAACCGCTTTTGTCGTTGACTGTACGTCATCCATTCGTGCAGTGAGAAACGTGCTCTATCACCGACAAACCCTTCTTGTTTAGTAAGTAGGTTCTGTGGACTTTGCTACAGTGTATTAGACTTAGCTTTCAATACACTAAGGCTCATCAAAATACTTAGTTTATTTGTATAACAGTACTAAAGGCTATTGTTTACTGTGTTTTAGCTCTGAAGTGATTTTCTTTATAGACAAACTGTTTGTGGCAAAATATTTGCCAGGTATTAACTCTATTGACTTATTTGGCTGTATTGTCAGAACGCTCAAGTTGAATACTGTTAGGCTTAGTTGCACGAACTTGCATAACTCTATAACTCATACACTACTAATCATAAAGGACATTATGTTCATAAATGAATGTTGTAATAAATGATAGTATTATTTATGTTGTATCTCGCCCATTTGTGGAGAAATTATAATAGGTCTTTACATATGAAAATTATAATAGGTCTTAACATTTTCTTACAAATTCATGAGTTCGTTATTACTGTAATTCAATAGCTATTTCCATTATTTATATTTTGTTTGAAAGTTTCAAGATTTTACAACTCTGTATTTAATTTTGTTTTTATTGACCATTAAATTCTTGCTTAATATTGTCTCATTCATACACAAAATAACCATAAAATTTGAAAAAAAGAGGCAAGAGTACGTACGTGGCCAAATGGAGATGGGCACAGACATCTCTATTTAACGATTAATGACGTCTGTCCATCGGTATACTAGTTGAGCAAAAGAATAAGGTACTGTAAAACGGGGTGAATAGAAATCCAGGGGTGGATAGAAATAAAATGGTCCTTGGAATCATCATCATTCCCTGAACCTTTTTCCCAACTCAGTTGGGGTCGGCTTTCCAGTCTAACTGTGATGCGGCTGAACTTCGATATTTTCCGTGAAGCGACTGCCATCTGACCTCCACAACCAATGGTCTAATGACCAATGGCGATATCGAAGTTCCAAGTTAGGTGAATTTATATATTTATATTTAAATTTTTTTTAGTTATTATTAAAATGGTCCTTGGAATATTTTAAATAATTTCTTCTACAAAATTTTAACTTCAATAACGGATATTTCGTGATTCTGTTAATTATAACAATGAACTAATCCAAATTTTCACTTGAAAGAAAGTAACTACATAATTTAGCTGACCATTTTATTTCTATTCACCCTTCGATCTCTATTCACCCCGTTTTACCGTAGCAGAGTGTAATAAATATGCTACAAATAGTTTGCCATAATTCAAACGCCATGTTTGCGTCATATTGTTAGTGTGAGTATAATATTGTGAAAAGGTTCTTTCAACTACGGTACATACACCTGTTTATTCTGTAAGACTTGTTCAGTTTTACGTTTAAACTTTAGACGATTTTGAAATTGTTTGTGTTTTCAATATTAAATTAAGTTTGTAAAGCCCACTTTATTGTTATGTAGAGTACTTTTCATAACATAACATAAACTCACGCCTTTATCCCCGAAGGGGTAGGCAGAGATGCTAGCACCGACATTTCGCCAGTTTATGTTTAGGTCCCAATGTAATAGGTGGCGAGCCTATTGCCATTAATCGGGCACTTATAAACCTGCGATAAATACACACATAACTTCGATAATCATCGAAATCATTGGTGTATGCCATGGTAAATCTGGGATCGAACTCGAAACCTCGTCACAGCAGTCCATTACCCATACCACTAGGCTACCGTGGTTCTACTTTTACTTTTCCATTGTTTGGTAAATGCTTCATTATTTACAATTTTGAACTAATTTTCTATTCACGTTTTCAAATTAATCACTCAGCCAGTTGATATTGATCAGAGCTTTGCTTTTTTTACTTGCGGCTTCGCCGAGGTTGAGTTCTGATCCCGTTCTGTTACCAATGGAAACGTATTCCAGGGTAAAAGTAGCCTATGTGTTATTCCATACTGTAATCTATCCCTGTGTCAAATTTCCGTCAAATCTGTTCAGCTATTTCAGCGTGGTTAGTTAAGAACATTTCACCTTCATATAATATTAGTTAGAAGTAAGATTCTTCTGCTTCATGCATACTTAGTTTTCAGCTTACCATCAGGTGAGGTGAAGTCAAACATAGAAAACTACAAGGCGAATGAAATCTCTGTGAAATGAACAATTTACGTATTTCGCAGACTCATTTTTGAAATTCGAAATTCTACAGCGACAGGAAAAATTGCTTAACACAGACACACACGCCTATTTACTTTCTGGGGTAGGTAGAGATGAATTAACACCCATATGCCACTAACGATTGTTTTCAGTTCCACGTAATACGGGTGAGCCTATTGACGTATTCCGGGCTCTATTGTTGAATTGAGACATGCATATGAGGCTGAGTCTGAGCTGTATACGGGGTGCTAGGGAAGGAGGTCCCGAAGCCGAAGGCTGTTAGTACTCTTGGTTCACTACATATTTTAATACCCTGTATATCTTTCTGATGTTGGACAACCCTATCTTAAGTCGTCTTGTACGACACCGTATCGGAAAAGATGGAGTTGTCCCAAATTCTAACCTACGTGGTACTAATAGCTTTTAAAAGTAAGAAAAATATCTAGATACATATCACTTGAAGACCTTTAGATACCAGCTTGCTCAATGACATACGTCGCAATAGAATCGAAGGCCGGTGACAAAACGCCATTTATATTTTGTGTGCATACTGTCTGTGACGGCGTAGAATTTGGAAACACGTTTTTTGATCCAATATTACAGACTTAATGTGTTGGTAAAATCATGGAAGGAAGTTTATACTATTAGCTGTCAACCTCATCTGCAAG
Source organism: Pelosia muscerda (assembly GCA_963691645.1). Lineage (NCBI taxonomy): Eukaryota > Metazoa > Arthropoda > Insecta > Lepidoptera > Erebidae > Pelosia > Pelosia muscerda. Next base: position 3,204,723 of record OY829127.1, on the reverse strand, counting down.
TCGATATAGCAGATTGCTTCTGGCTACTTCATTCTTAGGATGCGGAGATCAGATGGCAGGCGCTCCCATTATAACCCATATTAGCCAAATCAAGCATCGGTAGCTTAGTGGTTAAGGAGTCGGCCTTACAATCGAAAAGTCTAGGTTTCGAATCCTGGCCCGTACATTACCGACGTGAGCAGTAGTAATTTCGATTCCTAATATTCTTTATAAAAGAAAATAATAAGGGTTCCGTGTTTTTCCTTTTGAGGTACGGAACCATAAAAATGAATAAGGTGAACTCCAAGGGTGATAGCTTCTAAAGCAACCAAGTACAATCGAACCAACTGGAAAAAAGAGTTCACGTAGTCCGATTGATCGAATCATACGGTCGTGGCCAGAAGCACTAGCATGAACTCCTATCGAATTCGTAGTGTAAAGTTTTCGAGAGAACGGAGCATTGTGATTGGCAGTCTGCCTCTTGTGAACCTGTGTGCATGTGTAGCCCGCCAATCGCAATGCTCCGTTCTGTCGATAACTTTACATTACGAATTCGATAGCATTTCGTGCCAAGTCTACAGGACGGTACAACGCTGTTTTTAATTAATAATCGACGTATAAAATACCACTACCTCACACTCGAAGAAGGACTACCGTGGTGGTATTTATAATATGCATCATTTGCATTCTGGTCCCGCGGCCATATTGTTTTGTAAACATGATGTTTGTCAAACTGAATAGTTAAACGGTTACGTGCAGGAAAATATCGTGCGGAAACACACATCTGTAAATACAAAATATATACCTACCACTTGTTGTATTGAGGATCATATGGCTCAGGTATGAAAAGTATGAGGAAGATAACAAAAGAATGAGTAGACTTGCCAGAGCTCACTCAAAAGTTTTTGTGCTCTCAGTGGAAAGATAAATTTGTCTCCTGCAGTGGTGGCATAGCAGCTCACTTACTTCTACAGCACTAGTGTGACGCCCTTTTTTTTAATTATGCGAAAAATCCCAACGGTTACTTCCCTCCCCTCCCCCCACCTTACCGGAAACGGTTGGGTAGGTTATTTCGGACTCTGTCAACTAAAACGCACGCCGTTTTTGGGTCAGATAGTTGCTAACATATCCCTCGCACCCCGGCAGAATCCAGCCAAGGGCTAGTTTGAGATGTTGGACATAGAAATTAATCCCGGAAATAGGTTTTCATGAGTTATGGGAACTCTAATAAAATTCAACGTGGACGGATCGCGGGCGATGATCGCTAGTTTTACATAATTATTTGCGCACTATAGTTACCTGTAGTGGAACATCACGGATGGTGGTAAGCGTGGAATAGCTAATGTGAATGTTAATTGTGGAATCAAGTATTTGTACGTACTGGTCACGAAGACAATGTTAGTGATGTCGTATGGAAAATCTATACTATTATATAATTGTAAAAAGTTTGTTTGTCCGCGATGGACGCAAAAACTACTGAACGGATTTTGATGCGGTTTTTTAATAGATATAGTGATTGAAGAGGAAGGAATAATATTTTATGTCAATGTGATATTCTTTTAAACTTTCTACAATATCACGAGGTTAATAACTTGTTTTGAGTTTTTTTTATAACGTCATTATCGTATGCCGTTTTATTTAAAAATCATTGGATCTAACGCAATGTTGTCAACGCGAGTGTTCCAGTTTCGCCGATGTTTCTGGTCTGTGGTCACGCGTCGCTGGATAAAAAAAGTAATCGAGTTATCGATGGCATCTTACGATTGTTATTGAGTTATTTATTGGGTATACCCATTAATATTGTATATCCATGAGGCTCTAGTATCGGAAGCTCCTTCCATATATATAAGTATGTAGGGCCCACAAGACATTAATGGGCCAATCGCATCGGCAAACAGGTACAGAAATCGGCAAGTAACTTGGCAAGAACCGTCAGCGCATCTGAGACGATTTTTGGGTCTCTTTTGCGGTAAAGTAGACATGATTCAAAATATATGATGGCATTCTGATGAATGAATAGAATGATGACAAGCACTTTTTATGCCTCTAAGTGTACGATGCGCGACCTTACCCCGACTACTACAAAACGTTGCCAAGTTAGAACAACCATACGTAAATCTGATACAAATGTTGGTAGCCGAAGCTCTACTTATGTTACTAAAGAAATCTTGCAAATTAAATGCGTAATATAATTTATTATTATGGTAGGTAATTCGTAATTATATGAAATTATGTCAATTTGTACACAAGACAACAACGATAGCCTGTCCGGTGATATAAGTATTATACAGATCTTTATATTGATTTTGGCAAGCAGAAAAGGTCACCAGTGTTCGACATGTATGTGTGTGTAACAATAACTCGTTTCCTCACTCACACACACCTACACACTTGCAAATTACAATTGATTCAAAACCATTCGTATTTATTTATCTTCAATCATCAGTTTACATTTCTCTTCAGTAATAAGAATAACTCATAAAATTCTTATTACTAGTATATGAACGTGGTTTTTGACACTATGTTAGTAAGCCTTTGTGACCCCGGGGTTTACAGATACGCTTTTGAAAAGTTTAAATATCGTAAGGTTTTGAGTTCGATTCCCAGTCGAATTTTACTTTTTGAACTTTTAATATTTGTATATCTTTATGTTAATTATTTACCTACTAAGGGAATGTTTAGGTAACATCACAAAAGTATCTTGATATTTTAGTTATAATTTTATAGCAACTTAAATCAGTAGTATTTTTATTATTACTGAGCGAGTATTGTTGCACACACATGATTGCATGAATGTTTCTCGTATGTATTGGAATTTATGCTACCCTCATTCTCATGATTAAAATAACATGATAATTTTAATTTTATCTGTCAACAATTGGATTCGTTGTGCTTTCCACACGGTTAATAACAACTTTTTTATTTATAAAAATGAATCAACAATTTACAACTATTATGAGAGCGCATATTATTACTTTGCATGAGCAAAATATTTCAATACATGACATATCTCGAAAATTGAACATATCGGTAAGTAGTATTTTCTGCAATTTATTATTATGAAAGTTATTTGATTTTATAATCCTGGATACCTAATCTATTATTTCTTCCAATACTAATAATAAACAAAAATATATAAGTAGATAAATTTCACAGAATTTTAACAAGGAATTTTATTACTTTATTTTCATTACAGATGGAAGCTGTGCAGCGGTGGGTGCGCCGATATGGCGATTCAGGCACCATAGACCGTCTTCAGCCTGGCCCCAAAGCCTTTGCCTACACCGATGCGTATTCTTTGCATAAAGAGGTGGTGGAAAAACATATAGGTAGAAAACCCCTTTATGTCCACCCGTGTTATGACCACCAAACACCATGTTACATTGCAAACAGTAAGGAACCATCTTCGGGCGGCTGGGATCAAATGTCGCAGACCGGCAAGAAAAATTTTGATGTCGGATCTTCATCGTCGAAGTAGGTTAAGTTTTGTCAGGGACTATTTAAATTTTGACTGGTGCAACAATATAGTAATATTTAGTGACGAAAAATGTTTTAAATCAGACAAGGATGGACGCAAAATTTTATGGAGAAAAGCAGGTGAGCGATATTGCCAAAATATATTCTACCGTGCAGGTCTAGTGGTCATATTACTTTAGGGTACTGGGGTTGGATGTCCTCGATGGGTCCTGGTGGGTTGGTTGAAGTAGGTGCTCTTATTATTATTATCTCTGTTTAATTACATTGTAAGTCTGTATTTTAGTGGTTTCAATTATACTTAGTTATATATACTCCGGTATAGATAACTTGGAATAATTAAAACCTATATACTTATACCTATATACCTATTATATACTATATACTTATACCTATATACTCATACCTATATACCTATTATATACTATATACTTATACCTATATACTTACTATCTAATATATAGGCAAATTTAAGCAAATAAATGACTATTATTACTATCTATAATAAAAGTTGGAATATGTTGCGCCATTTCTTTGCACTAGTGCCTAGGAACTAAAAGATGTAGGTAATTATGTGGCATCATTTTGAGAAATAAAGAAATTGAACTGTAAATAAGTGAGTGATGTTATTGTTAACAAAATGAGAAGTTATTATATTTGCATATAGTATAATTTCTAAACGTTAACATGGTGATTCACTACACTTTAGTTACTGAAAGTTAATTAGTTTACCTGCGTCCATACTTGTCTGATTTAAACATCCAGAAGGATAATATTGAATAACCTATTCATTATATAAAGAATGTTTAATGTATAAACCTAAACGTATTGCACTCGGCTACGCCCGCTTGGATTTCAATTATCCCGCACAATAGTATAATATGACTATTCTTAGGTCTACTAAATAAATCTGTTTAACTGTTTAGAATTAATTTAGTTACAAACATTGTGACTCGAGATTTTTTAGATACTTTTAAATATATATATATAATATAGTTCTACGACACAACACAACTAAATTATTTATTTACTGAATAATTATATCATTGAAACAATGATGTTGTTTTATTTTCCATATTATTATTATTTTTGAGATTACGGAACACTTAGTATAAAAGTCGACTGTATGGTTCTTTAATATCACAAACAAAATAAAGAACTAAAATAAAACTATTAATTAATCAAACCGCCTATATCAATATAGCTGCGGTTCGAACTCGCAACCTTCGCATTGCCATTACGCCTATAATACCACTCAACTACGTGAGCCTGTGCTGTATTGGTGAAATTTACCTTCTCATTCGATGGCAGGCAAATCACTCACTAACACATATTCAATCGTTCACAATTCACTGGCACACATAAACACAAAAACGCACACATATGTGACTTCAAAGAAATGAGTTATTGTTATTGATATTGACTGTTCTCACACATATGTAAAACATACGGGTGCTTCTTCCACTTGACTCAAATCATAAATAGATTGTATTAGATGGTTAGGCTAACATTGTTGCTTTGTGTACATTATACGCGAACGAAGTGGTCTTTTTATGATTTGAATAACTTATTATAACTATATTAATTGTGTTTATTATTTAAATAATACATGGATGCTTTCTCACAATATTTTAATTCGCACGTCACTAATACAAAAAAATACAAAAATTGTATTATATAATCACAAACCTTATTTATTGGTCTCGGGTTCGATCTCAGGTTTACCATAGCACAACACACCAATGACTTTTCGATGTTTTCCGAAGTTATGTGTGTATTTATCGCAGGTTTATAAGTGCCCGGTAAATGGCAATAGGCTCGCCACCTATTACACTGAGACCTAAACATAGTTTATGTTTAGGTGGCGAGCCTATTGTCATTTACCGGGCACTTATAAACATGCGATAAATACACACATATCTTCGAAAAGTCATTGGTGTGTGCCATGGTAAAATCTGTAATCGAATCCGAGACCCCGTCTTAGCATTTCATTATGTACCACAAAACTCGTTAATACAAACTCATGTATCAATGGAAATGTACATAAAACTTTGTAATATGCCGTATTTTCACGCTATTTGCGACGTAACGCTTATGCATTCATATTATAATTAGTTTGGCCTTGGGTAGGACTTGTTGACTTATACGCAATACCACAATCCACATATTTGAACTATCGTTACGTGTGACTACGGTATCTCTGTCTTTTATATTACTAAGGTGGCAGACAAGCACACGGCGGAGGACCTACCGTGGCCTATTCAAAATTTGGAAATTCATTTATTCTGTAAGCATTAAACTTACAAAACGTCAATTGATAATATGTTATAGGCTAGCTTAGCAAATGGATCACCGCCCGGTTCGAACCGGTCTGAGAAGACTCCGGCAAAAGAAACTCAGCTGGTTCTTATTTTTTTTTTAAATGTATACCGAAATTATGAATATTCCATCTAAACCCTCTATAAGTTATGATAAGAGTGGGTACCCGCTCAATGAGTTATGATAAGAGTGGGTATTTACAAAAATTTAGATACTTAGTCTAGATACAATAGTTTGCTTGAGTAGCAAGTTGAGTGTACAGCTTATTTCTAGGCATATAGAAGTGTAGACTGCCGTCGTAAGAAAAAAGGGCACAACTAACATTTTTTGCCAAATTGAGTTATATACATATTCGGAATCAGGAAAAAAAGGCCTATCTGCCTAATTTTTTGTGTATTTTTAGCAACAAAATAAACAGAGATAGCATGGCACAAATGCACCATTTTTTAAGTTTTTGTAAAGAAAAGGGCACATTGTGACATATGTTTTCCATTTCACATTTATGGTTTCAACATTTCTAATTGAAAAGGCATAATCGGCGCATTTCAAATAGAAAGAGCTTATGTGGCAATTGTGCTAAATTTTTTTACCAACACCGTAGCAAGAAAAGGCACAACTGGCAGCTGTTATGCCTTTACTATTTAACCCACACCTTAAAATTTCATATGAAAATATACACATTGGCAGTTATGCCTTCACTATTTAACCCACACCTTACACAATTGCATAAAAATGCCTTTTCATTGTAAAATAAAAAAATGGTACTCAAAATTTTACATTGAAAAGGCATATTTGGTAGTATATGCCTTTTAAACGTAACATGATTGATTTTATCTTATTTTTTATGTTAAGATGAAACAAATTATGCTAATTATTAATTATATGCATTAAAATTAAATCAAAAAATTGCTATGGTCTTATACGTACTATACAAATGCAAGTATTACCATTCACAGAATTATTGAAAATTTTGTTTAGTACGGGTTTTTTCAACAAAAACAAAAAAATATTTCAATCTCGATTTTCTCAATATTTACAAAATGTTAGTTGTGCCCTTTCTAATTACGACGGCAGTACAGCACCAGGGGCGTCACACACACTCTGCCGGCTCTGAAGGAACCTTCTAATGTCCTTCTTGAAGAACTTAATATTGTAAGCGCTAGAGAAAACTCTAATGTCCTTCTTGAAGAACTTAATATTGTAAGCGCTAAAGAAAACCACAGCAGGGAGTTCATCCCACAGCCTGGGATGAAGTTCCTTTCATGCTGCTCAGTAGGCACCGTTGCCGGTCGCAGTGTGTTTGGATGAATTTCTTGACTATGACAGTGATAGAATGAAGCTGTAGGCCTACCGCCACAGAGTACCTATTTTTTTTTTATTTATACCACGTCAATTTGACTTCACCTCGCCTGATGTTAAGCTGAAGGCAAAGTCTCATGAAAGAGGGTCACCATTACAAACACGTTCAGTGCTACAATGGTGGCGCTCAGCTTGACGGCCTCATCAGATGCTTTTTCACGCCCCGCTTAACAATATTATCGATAAATCACGTCGCACGTGAATTTAGAACCGTCTTATGATGCGTATCTAACAAAATAAGTCTTGCGCAGCTATAACAGGCAACAAATATTAGCATACAGAGCGTCCGCACGCAACTTCACGCAATGTTAAACTTACGAAATTGTAGCAACACTACAATGACATTCTTGACCGAAAAAACTTCACGTCACGAATACTTTTTAATTTGTAAAGAGACCTATTTACACATTTTGTTTGCGGTATGCTTATGCGACCGCCTGTCACCCTAGCATCTGCCGTCTAGCATATATTGTCTTCTTCCTCACCTCCGGCAACTAAAGACCCAAAGACGGCGTGCGTTTTAGTCGGTTCGAGTCCGACATAATCACCTCCACCGGTTTAGGCGGAGGTGGTATCCTTGGGGATTATGAGCACGATAAAATAGCCCGTCACCCTCGTGCTTCCGACCCTTAAGAACCTTATGCCCTTTGTTGAAGAACCCCATATTGTAGTCGACACGACGGCGGCGGCGCAAATATGTGCCGTTCATATCCAGGCGATAGATGGGAGCACTGGGGTGCGAGAGATGTGTCTTGTATAATCTCACCTGCGGCAATCAAAGACCTATAGACGGTTTTAGTCGGTTCGAGTCCGACATAACGCCTCTCTCACCGGCTTCCACAACGGATACCAATCTCACCGGCAATAGGCTCAACCAGTATTACGTGAGATCGAATACAATGGTTGGCGAAATGTGGCGAAATTCATCTCTGCCTACTCTGGAGGAAAATAGGTCAGGAGACAATTTTGTCTTTCCACTGATATCACAAAAACTCTTCAACTCTAGCTACCCAACTCACCGCCGAATACATTATTAACCACGGTATTAAAAAAAGCAGGGCGGAGGTACTTCCCCAGTCGGTCTGCTCAATTGGGACGGGAGATACCGTCATGTCCTACCTATCCTCTGCTCCCGGAAAAGCCCCGGGCTCCAAAGCGCAAATTTAGTTGCTACACAAAAATCGCTATCAGGATGATGATGATGATGATGAGCTTGTCTAAAAGTCATTGCATCACCCATAGACAGACTATATTTTTTTTTACTATTAATTTTGTTTTTGGCGGGCGTTCGTGTTTAGTTTTTTAATTTTTTGTAACATTTTTTCTTGTTATGTACTATTATGTGTTTATTATTAGCATTTATGTGTAATTAGCAATTCATTTCTTGACTGTTGGCTTCTCGTAAGTTGTATCACTTATTTAAATGTGTTTGTTCATTATATACTTGGAATATACAATATTAGCTGACCCGGTAAACTTCGTTCTGCCATAAAGCAGCCATGGGCCCCATACATTATCGCGGCCTAAGCAAGTCTGTAGCTCTAGTCGTCCTTCCATCGTTTTATTTTATATCTTGATCGTTAAATTGACTACACCACACCTGATGGTAAACAGCGGTGTAGTCCAAACTTATTGCTATTTCAAATTAACTTTAACGCAAATATAGCAATTATTTTTACGGTTTCGTAGAGTTTCGTCCAAGTCGCAATTTGTCCATACGCATTAGTCACATTTTGTCCATGGCGTATTTGGTCAAAGTCGCAATATATTCCAATTTTGTTTTAGTTATTCTGTCAACCCATGCAAAAAGAAATCCAATAAACCAAAATTGGTCCTGCCATTCTCGACTATAAATGGTGTGACTAGCACGATTTTCGACTTTCTTTTACATACTTAATGTATAGATTTAATTATAACAGTAATATGTATGAGATAGGTATATCTAAAACACATACCAGAAAACAGTTTGTTGCTTGCGCGGAATTCTATTGTTTATTCTATAAAAATAATCCGCCAACAAGAATCCCGCCAAAATTAAACGAAACAAATAGAAATAGGTATAGACAAAATCTTAAAAAAGTATTTCATATGAATACTATGCATAGTTTGGACCATTCATACCACTAGAGCCACTAGTTCTGGGGCAATTCACACCGCCGGCGCCGCGCCGTACGAAACGCTTGCGGTGTGAAACGACCCATGTTTGTAACACACTAAATTATTATTATCGTAACAAGAATTTTCACACTGATGTAGGTAGGAAGGGATTGTGTTTATCCTATCAAAGGAAACGTACAAATCTAATTTAGTTTTGGCCTTAATTTCATAGTTAATCTTCCGTCAAGGTTGTAGTAGGTATGTCAATATAGTAATGTGTATTTAAAGATGTATAGGCTAATCTTTATTTAAATAAATTAAATTGAAACAATAAATGCATAATCTTTTGCGCTGACGACACAGAATGTCTCTGTTCTTACACGGGTTGCGGCACCAGTGTTATTCCTCTGGTGTTACCCTCGCCCATAGACCACGGTAAACACTTACCATCAAGTAGGCTGCGTGCTTGTCTGCGACCTAAGTTGTATAAAGAGAAAAATGTATGTTTGTATACACAAGACCCGTATAAACATTATTTTTAAAGTCGTTACTTATTTGAATTACTCTATTGACACACTATACCCTTGGCAAAAGATTAATTACGATACTAAGGTCAAAATGAAATAAGGTTTTCATGTATCCTTCGATAGGATGAAATACTTAGCAATTTACGCGTTAACACAATTCCTTCCTATATCATCGTGTGAAAATTCTCGACTCGTTAATATTTTAGTCCTTGGTTTATTGATAGGAATATAACGTAGGGTGAGTGTGCATATTACCGGCTATCGGATTTTAATATTTTGTAATGTCGAGCTCAAGTTTCTCTGGGAAATGAGGCTAGACAAACTTTATCATGCAGTTTTAGCCGCGGGCGTTTAAACAGTAGCTAAAATACGTGTTAAAATGGCGTTGTATTGTAAAATAGTAGTCAAATATTTTAAAATGTATTCATTTCTTTTCTTTTGCGCTGCAAATTTGTATGTATGTATAGCCAAGTTTCTTCTGTAATCAATCGATCGAGTAAATTAGCTTATCGCAATCCACTGTTGGACATAGGCCTCTCCCAATGTTAGGTTAGGTTAGGCTTTGACCTACTGTTTCCAGATGCGTTAGTATAGAACTTTATTTCGAGTTTTCCTTCTCTCGTAGTGATATCGTATCTTTCCATTTGTCGCCTCTTATGATACCCTTTGAATGAGATGGTATGATATTATTGTTTCCACGTCACCTCACGGAATCATCTTTACCAAAATATAATAACTGTCTTGTGAACGTGTCTGTACACTAGACATTAAATAAAAGATACGTAGGTTATATTAAATTACAAATTTTAAACCAAATTATATTTATTTTTGAATTCTTATCTATTTATTTGCGATGGATGCAAAAACTAGTGAATTATTAACGGGATTTTATTAGACAATTTGATCTAAATGAGATATTTAGTAAAGTTACGATAACAGACACAGACGCGACCGGAGCCAGGGGCATCAGTTTGCCTTAAATATTTGCGTAACCTGAGATTTGAACATCACAATAGGCCTCATTCATAGCTACAAATGCTTTCACTTTTAATTCACAATCACTTCTTAATACAAGAAGACAAGTAACGGTGACTTCGTTGTCATAACTGTAAATGTTATTATTTTTGTGGTTGTGTATTGAAACGCCTTATCGCGTGATGCTATTTGATTATTCCTACCACTACGTCACAGTTTGGCAAGTACTGATCAATGGAAGAGAATTGAAGATTCTCAAACTCATACAAAATTTATTCTACACATCACTAATCGCGCCATAGTAAATCTAGACCCATAGTAAGCATATCTTAACTAGCTTGGTTATGGATTCTAAAATATTTATTAACATATTTAGAAGCAGTTTCTTTTTCTAGATACACACATACACAGATTGAACATCCAAACCAATGCAAATATTTATTGCACACAAATATTTTCACTGAGCCGGAATTGAACGAAATCCACAAATATTTATAAAGTAGACAGTAGTTTTTATAGTTTATGTGATTGTATGTTGATATCACTATTATATTAACATCTACGTGGTAAATAAATAGCTATTAGCTTCACCAATACATACTTTTTATTATGCAAATGTATTAAATACAAAACTATATCTTTTTTAGTCACATTGCCTGCCGTCAATGAAATAATATGCATTTTCGTAACCTTATATAATAATTATTATCATAACTCTCAAAAGATATCCACACTATTAACTTTATAATTTCATAACAAATTTGTATTTTCATTTTACGCTAATTCATTCAAACAGTTACGTAGAAAATTACGTATTATGCTAGCGTCCGATCAATGAGAATTACTCAATTGATTTGATTAAAATATTCACACTTTTGTCATTATACGAATTATGTAATAGAATCTAGAAAGTAATAAAAATGTATTGTCCATGTTCACCAAAGTCGATAATTGGTCATTTCACCCTACTTGTTTATTGATGTAAAACCCGTACAATTGTGTTGTTTTGTCAATTATGTTCAAAGTCTTCTGTCTCTTTCACAGATGGAGCGGTGAGTGAGACGACGTTCCGAAATTCAGAATATGTCGAACATCCAACCTGTGAACAAGCCTACGATGTGAAGGAAAAAAGTTAACAAACAATCACAAGTGTTGTTGGTTTTAAGGAAAAAAATGAGAGGATAAGTGTAAAAATAGTGCTCACAAGTGTCAACAAAATTACGCATTCCGTTCAAAAATTATGCTCAACATGCTAAGTAAAATAAATAAAAATTAACGTGCTGTGCCCAAAACAAGTTCCTCAAAAATGGCTAGTGACTCAAAATACGTCCATTATTGCATACAGTGAATTGAATTAGTGCATTTTTAATTATAGTGTATTGTTTACATAGTGCTATTATTAAATAAATGAAAAAATTAATGTGAAAGAAAATTATAACGCCATCTAGCGTGCAGTGGCAAACAGCGCCATCTATTGATGAGTGGCTGAAATGCTTAGTGCCTGATAGTGTCATGGAGGCCGGTTACATACCGGTTGGGAGCGGGAATGGCGGTGCGCCGCATTCCGCAGCTACCGTAATGGCGCCACCGGCAAACGTGATCCGCGCACCGGGGTTGAAGCGCGGGAAAATGGAAGAGGCGATTTCTGATCGGGTAAGTTCTAGAATATCATTAGATATTATTTGGAATCTATAGACATAGTAAACGCTGGTTATAGATATTAAAATAAAATTAAAAGTCTTTACGGGGACTGAAATTACCCAAACAGGGGTGAAATTACCTAATTAGCCATTCATTGCAATTCTAAAATAGTGCGATAAAACTCTAAAATATATTAGTCACTAGCGTCTAGAGACTGTCCTGTTGTTCTACTCACATAAAACACTTCATCTCAGAAAAAATATTTCTTTTTTTTTGGTATTTAGTATCCTTCTCTTCCCTCACAAGCCGTGAAATGATATCTCTGCTGTAATTTTTACATCCAATGAATAAATTCGGTATAAAACGGATTTCTAATAGGAACCTGGAATAAAGTGTGAAGTGTAAATGAATGAATTTCAAAGTTTAAACTTTAGAGTTTCTTTGAAGACTTGTACTGATGATTTGTGCTGATAGAATCTATAATTTATAGTTTAATCTTTCTGGTGAATACGAGTATTTCTGCTGAAAAGCAACTGCAATGTCAGGATTAACGTGAATTCACAAAAAAGTAATAAATCGCTGTACATATAATCTGATTATAGTAGGTAGCTAAATTTCGATAATATGTTTTAAAGTTTCGCGGTATTTTCAGATACCACGCCACCCTGTAGTTATTTAATCAAGTACTTGATTTTATCGTACTATTGGCCTATGTCCACGGCTGCTCCCGTATAAAATAGAATAGATATTTAATCTTACCGCGTCGAAATTAGCCCCCGCTTCTGACACTTGAAAAAAAAAAACGTAACGTATACTTCTCAATATGAGGAATTTTTATTTTTTCTTATTATTTATTTTAAAATTTATGGCATTCGAAATTCTTATATGTTCCATGTTCTCCCATATCTTATTTCATATATTTCACCCCTCCTCCCTGGATACGGATTTGCCTATCGCAGTCCATTGCTGAACATAGACCTTTCCTAATGTTGGGAGGCTTTGACCTTTTAATCCTTTTATACATTATTGATAACACACTTGTACTTCTCCACTGTACGAACTCTACTCTCTACGAACAAAACCGGTTAGGTACAATAATAAATATAGTGGAGAAGTACAATTGTGTTATCCATAATGTATAACAACTAGCTGACCCGCGCGACTTCGTCTGCGTCACCCCGTTTTTGCAACATTTTTCATTCCTGCTCCGCACCTGTTAGTCGTAGCATGATGTTATATACATTTAAACCTTCCTCTTTAACCATTCTATCTAATGAATCCAACCGCATCAAAATCCGTTGCGTAGTTCTAAAAATTTAAGCATACAAAGGGACAAGAAAAATAGGGACAGAAAACGCGACTTTATTTTATACTATGTAGTGATAGTGATAGTGATATAGTCCATCTGTCAACAGTATAAATAATCTTTGACCTACTGTTTTCACGCTGGTCACACGGGTTGCTACGGGGTTTTATGTTGAGTTTTCTTTCTCTCGCATTGATATCGTCTGCGTTTTCCGATAGTCGCATCTTATGACATCCTTCGAATGAAACCGGGTGGTGAGTGTTCTTGCTCCGTCATCACATAGATAAAGTAAAATAACAGTGCATAAACGATCCAGCAATTAAACGCTCGGTTAGATGCATGTTATGCAGAGTTGCATGCATTCATTTATTGCTAACTAGTTGTTACTCGCGACTCCGCCAGCGTGGATGTCATAACTTGGACAATTCACACAATATCTTTATACATTGTAGCCTGTGTGTTATTCTGATGTATAAGCGTCAGATCAAAAACGTACTACCGTTTTGGAAGTTTCAAATATATTGTCAAAGTAGTCAATTTCTATGTGTCACATAAAAATAAGGCTACATACTCGTACGACCACCAAGTTTCGACCCACAGCCGCGATCGACCCGCTATCAGTTAACATGTCTCGTACCGTTTATAAATCTCGTTGCCATGCTGTGTCGTATTGTATGACGGTAGTTCTGTCAAAGCAAACCCTTAATCTGTGATACTGTGTTACCTTAACCTACGATCGCTTGTCACGTTGGAGGTGTCAATATCCATCTACATAATATAACATAACATAAACTCACGCTTATATCCCCGAAGGGGTAGGCAGAGGTGCTAGCACCCACATTTCGCCAGTTTATTTCCCAATGTAATAGATGGGCGAGCCTATTGCCATTAACCGGGCACTTATAAACCTGCGATAAATACACACAAAACATCGTAAAGTCATTGGTGTGTACCATGGTAAAACCTGGGATAGAACCCGAGACCTCACCTCAGCAGTCTATTACCCATATCCATCTACTTGGCAATGTTCTTCCTTTTTATTTATTTATGGCACGTCAATTTGATTCACCTCGCCTGATGTTAAGCTGAAGGCAAAGTCTCATGAAAGAGGGACACCATTGCAAAACACGTTCAGTGCTACAATGGCGCTCAGCTTGACGGACAGCTTACTTCAGAGACAAACAGAATGTCCAAGGCACCTAGGGACCTAATACCTAGGGATGTCATAACGTCTTTGACGAAAACAAGAGCGCTTTGATTCGAGCGCGCTCTTTCACAAGTGGGACGTCTTGTGAGTTGAGCAGTTTCGTCACAGCTTGAGTGCACTCGTGTTATTTAGCTGAAAAGGTTCTAGAATATATCTGAATATAATAACAAACGACTTCCATGTATGCTGGTAGAACGGCTGTACTATGGAACAAAAAAACATGCGGTCCCACTGAAACTCATATGGGTTAAGATTAATGTAATACTAGCTGACCAGCGCAACTTCGTCTGCGCCACCCCGATTTTGCAACATTTTACCAGTTTATTGCAGGATGTTGTTATTATATACATATAAACCTTCCTCTTCAATTACTCTATCTATAAAAAAACGCAACAAAATCTGTTGCGTAGTTTACAGATTTAAGCATACAAAGCGACATAAGGACATAGGGATATAGGGACAGAGAACGTGACTTTGTTTTATACTGTTTTTTTTTTTTTTTTATCTATGGCACGTCAATTTGACTTCACCTCGCCTGATGTTAAGCTGAAGGCAAAGTCCCATGAAAGAGGGTCACCATTGCAAACACGTTCAGTGCTACAATGGTGGCGCTCAGCTTGACGGCCTCATCAGATGCTTTTTCACGCCCCGCTTAAAGGACCCGGGACTGTAGGAAAGGGAGGAAACACGTGCGCCGGCAAGGAATTCCAGGACTTAATGGTATGGCAGAGAAAAGACTCACCGAACCGCTTGGTTCTTGATGGAATGTTCTGTACCGTATGCGAGTGACACCTAAGCCCTGCAAGCGTTGTCCTGTGTAGGAAAGGGGAGGGTGGGATTAGTTGGAAGAGCTCATCAGAACATTCACCATGGTAGAGACGGTAAATGTAGTGATTGCCAGCGTCTTTTTTACATTATGTACATAAAAGTCAATGTGATTTGTACGTAATTTTGTAATTATTTAATAATTACATCTATAACTACCCACTTAACTAGGATATACCTACCAAGTCACATAATAACGTGACCTCTTGCCGACGACGGGCTACATCAAAGCCTGAAGTTCCTAGAACTGCTTACCTATCTATAAGGCCTTAACGATAGCAATAATTGTAGCCTAGAATTTTAACTGTTCTAGCGACGCGGTGGCAATTTTTTTTCTTTTAAAGCATGTCAGGCGTGAGCTGTGAGCGAAATGTAAGGAATGAAGCCACCGTTATGGATGGAAGGTGAAGATAATATAATTGATTATCTGTGTATGTGACCCTCTTTCATGAAACTTCGCCTTCAGCTTAACATCAGGCGAGATGAAGTCAAATAGACGTGCCATAAAAAGAAAAAAAAAAGGAAAACTTGAAATAAAACCCTGTACCACCTGTGAAAACGTGGGTGAAGGTTAAGCTTAAGAGACTGTCTGAGCTGCTAGTGCAGAAGACAAAGCAGGTTTTCACGGTCTTCCCACTGACAACATAAAATCTCTCCAGTGAGCTCTGGTAACCTCACTCACCGCCAGAAACATAACGCAAGTCAGAATACCAGTCGGAATGGTCAATTAGGATGAGTGGATACCGTCATGTCATACCTATCATCAAAAGCTATTGGTGATTAAAAATACATACATATTGTCACATCTATTTCTTTCCGGGAGAAGCAGTGGTACTTATCGAAGTTATGTGTTATATTTATCGCAGGTTTATAAGTGCCCGGTTATTGACACCGCAGGCACGCCACACACTAGGAACTAAAACATAAACTGGCGAAATGTGGGTGCTAGCACCTCTGCCTACCCCTTCGGGGATATAGGCGTGAGTTTATGTTATGTTATGTAGAAGCAGAGGTGAATTACCCTCTTTCCTGAGACTTCGCCTTCAGGTTACCATCAGGCGAGGTGAAGTCAAGTTGACATGTACTAGATTTAAAAACGTTTGCCGGTATTTCAATATAGTAAAGTTTTGACGAACAGTCACCAATAATAATGATACACATGTTTTGTGTTGCCGCAAGCAAGGTTAATAGATAGTTACAATACGTTAATGAATGTTATCGAATTACCTCACGATAACTTTGTGGACGTGTGACGTGTGACGACGTATATTGAACACTAGCTGATGCATACGGCTCCGCTCGCGTGGATATCGGTTATCAAGACTTGAGGGCACTCAAACAATTATGATCAAACTTCGTAAGTTTGAGTTTCCTAATTAAAAAAAACATCCGTGTGGTGAAAGATTCTTCATCTTATCCAGACCTTGTAAGAGGCGATTAACGGAAAAAATACGCAGACGATTGTCACTACAAGAGAAGGGAAACTCGAAAGGAGTCTCCAGTAGGTTGGAGAGGTTTATTTTCTCCGTGCGCAAAATCCCTACGGATAAATAAATAAAACCTTGTACCGACCATTGAACCGTCTGAATAGTAGGACAAAGCCTCTTAGCATTGGGAGAGACCTGTGTCTAGCAGTATACTTAATGAATTATAAACCGCACCTAAACCAGTAGTTTTAGCCTTTATCATCAAAATCAGTAAACAGAATCATCATTCTCTGAGCCTATTCCCAACTCAGTTGGAGTCAGCTTTCCAGTCTAAGTAAGATCTTGATACTTCGATATTTTCCGTGAAGCGACTGCTATCGGACCTTCACAACCAAATTGGCGATATCGAAGTTCTGTAGTTAGGTTACTCGGACTTTTGAGGGCTCCAACTATCCGTAACGACTGCCATAGATGTTCGTATGATAAATGACCGACCGGACCAGTGCAAAACGGCATATTTTTGCACACAAATATTTGCACTGAGCGTATTCAAATATTCAAAAATATTATATTTCTGTGTTAATTGTTGTCAAACCCATTTTTTTACTATTTCCATATATTACAGTCAGAGCGTGGCGTCGTGTTATTACATCGTCGTGTTACATACAGTTGTATGACAGTATCTGAGAAAAAAAAACATAATGGATGGATGTTCAATATTTGTGTAAAATTACGACGTATCCAACTTTTCGGTTTTGTTTTAAAACTTAAGTTCTTGTATGAAACAAACGACGCGGTGTCTATTAACTGAGTTATTATATTATTGAACGTCCATGTGACCACGATGGTGATACCAGTTACAAAATGTTGCCATAAAAGCGGGAATTTTAGGGGAAAACTAGGAAATGATTATTTAAACGATTTTACATCAATAGTACATTATTTTTAATGGAATTGTAAGCAATCATTAAATTCAGCTCTCGGACCGCCACACCCTTAGAACGGTAAAACGGTAATTACACAAATTATGACCAGTGGACGTCAATTTATATCAAAATGGAGTATATTGATGTTATCAAAGTTAGTAAAATTATGACTTGAAATGTATATAAATTGTTACTTAAACGTAATCGTGAACAACAGTTTATTACTAATAAATACCGTAAATTATGTTACGGATTAATACGAAGAGAATGATTTTATATTTGTTATTATACTATTAGGTGTTACTAAGTAATTTACTTCTCTAATTTCAGATTTCTTCATTAATATTTTAGGAAAGTTATCACGAGACCAAACTAGTGATTCCAAGGGTTTTTAGCCTTTTTCAAGGCTAGATAATTGAGGGTCTTGAAAAAAAGGCCTAATCAAAATGGCTAAATGTTACTTCGAAATTTTTATGCTATTTTTCCAACGGTGATTACCTTATTCTAAAGAAACGCAAACAAGCATACCCATATTTATTTATTGAAATACACAATAGAAATTGTTATAAAAAAGTGGCGGTTTCTTTCTATACCACCAATAGAGTATGTGTCAGAATAATTGTGATATCAAAACTGTATTTACACACCTAACAAACAATTATTTTATCTCATAAAACTAGCGAGCAAATTTAATTCTAAAACTTAGCAACATTCCCCACTTCACATTCTAAAATCAGTGACGGTAAACACCGCGTCGAGACCACACGTGTAGTGGCGCGAAAACCGACAACTATCGGAAAAAAAAAATTCAGATAATTCGAATGTTTTTTTTTTATCTTTTCAACGTGTTCAGTGAATTTGTGCAGTGTCTAGTGATGTGAATTTCTACTAGTGTTGTCATTTAGGAATTACTAGAAAAGGTGCAATAATGCAAGTAAGTGTAGGTATGCGGTTGTCAGTATTTGATTTAAATGTGGGTCTTGCTAATGTTTTAGTAGCCGGTATGTCGTTGCATTGTGAATTGACGTCTTAGTTAATTTAAGAAACGTAATTATATTCCGAAAGTTAGAATAACGGTGGCATTTTTTATCTTCAAATTAAAACTGCGGTTTGAAATTCTTGATGTATGTCAATGGTTTAATGATATTCATCATCATTATATCGCTGGTCGGTCTTCTTCTTTTTCACTTGTAACTTATTTTGTCTTTTTCGGGAGCGACTGCCGTCTGATCCCTAATTCATGGAATGGATAGCGCCAGAGCCTTGTTCCATAATCAGCAGATATAGTCTAGCAAGTGAGGTAGACTTGGGCCGGAATATATCTTGGCAGATTAAATTATAAAATTAAAGTATAATCATTAATACAAATACAGAATTAATATAATTTTCAGATAAGATTACTGAATGACGTTGCATATTAGTCATTATATAATGATAAATGAATAGAAATATATGACAGATATAGTTATGAATGTTATGATAAATGCTAATTCATATTATTGAGCGCTGCACCGGTTTTTAGAACCAAGTCGATGTTTATGAATATCTTTAATTTACGGTTATTTTACATGTTCTGTGAAAAAAATTCTTAAAGTAATTTACCTAGTAATATATTATTTATTATTAATAAATTATTTTTTATTACAATAATCATGAAACCCATGCACAAATGTGATTAAGTTTTACCATTTTTTTATTGAAATAGTATTTTAACGTAACACTTAGTAAAGAGCGCGACTTCGTCTGCATGGCTATCTTAGTCGCAGAATCGCTCGTTAAATGTCACTAATGATTTTGCCCATGCTGCTAGGTGCCAAACCCGTGATATCTATAACATTACAAAAAAAAACCGGAATGTCCGAAAAATGGTTCTCATCAAATATTGCGTCATGTTGTATCCACAGGCGCATCTCTATTTCTAATGGACCGACACAAAAGACTAAGGTCGGTCGAAGTCTCTAGGATGTTCCTTTACGATCTGAATATTAAAAAAAAAAGATCACCCATTGGTTGTCGTCACATTGTTACGAAACACTTATTTGGAAAGATTTCGGAATATATACCGATTTGCGATCTTGAGCAAATAGCGGTCGAATCTCACGAAGTAAACAGCTGGCTATCTGATAAGAGAAATAAAGGTCTGAGTACGTGTAATCTTAAGTCATGGGTTAAAGGTCTTGTTACAAATCTGTGGACTTCAAAGTGATGTGCAAAACATTTCCTATCTAAAAACTGTGTTAGCTTTGTGTTACGAATGGTTGTTTATAAAACTAATAAGATTCGTTGACCCTTTTATCTCAATTAACTTTAATTAGATTCTTCTCCCAGTAGGAGACAATTCGGAGACTAGTGGAAGGCTCCCATTACTCTCCGATCAATAACAGATACAGAACAGCAAATCAAATTTATATGATACTAGACTAGCTGACTCGCGCAACTTCGTCTGCCTCATTTTTCATTCCTGCTCCGCACCACTGTTGGTCGTAGCATGATGTTATATACATATAAACCTTCCTCTTTAACCATTCTATCTATTAAAGTATAAAATCAGTTGCGTAGTTTTAAAGATTCAAGCGAACAAAGGGACACGAGGACATGAAAAATGGGGACAGAGAACGCGACTTTGTTTTATACTATGTAGTGATTGATATCATCATTTCAGCAACTGCCGAACATAGGCCTGACCCATCGACCTCCAATCCGACCGATTGGATGCGGTCTGCATCCAATGGGTACCCGCAACTTTTACTATGTCGTTCTTGCATATCACGGGGTCGTCCCACGCCTCGTCTGCCAGTACGTGGTGTCCATACGAGAACCTTTCGGCTCCAACGGCCTTAATCTGTTCTTCTTGCTATGTGCCACTTCAGCTTGCTATTGATATAAGGAATAGATTATTGGACCCAAGTCAACCTCTCCTCTGCCGGAGCATCTGGTTATATATATATAGGCTTTCTTCTAGCCAGACGGCAGTTACTCTCGGTATAACCGACATACCAATAAAAAACAGGAGTTTTGCCTCCAAAGTGCAAACTTTGGAGGCAATTGCTAATAGTAGGAAATAGGTTGATACTTTAAAATACGCATATTTTAATGTCAAAAATATTGTGTTGCGACATTACGAATCACTTCATAGTATAAAACAAAGTCGCTTTTTCTGTCCCTATGTCCCTTTGTATGCTTAAATCTTTAAAACTACGCAACGGATTTCAGCGGATTTTAATAGATAGAATGGTTAAAGAGGAAGGTTTATATCTATATAACATCATACTACGACCAACAGGTACGGAGCAGGAATGAAAAATGTTGTGACGAAAACGGGGTGACGCAGACGTAGTTGCGCGGGTCAGCTAGTGATCTATAAAACAGACAAGAATCGTTGACCCTTTCGTGTCAATTAAGTTTAATTACTCCTCCTAGTAGAAGTGGACTCGACACCAGTGTAACTGCTATTTAATATAAATGACACCATGTAGATTATTAAATAACTAACGAAGCTTGTACAGTCAGCAAAAAACAGTAAAAAATATGTTATGGAAAAAGAAATAAGTATTTCATCAAATGGTACAATTTGAACTATTAGTGGACGCCTAGTGGACGAAATTCGACCATTATTATTGAAAAAAATATAACTTTGAACATTACTAAGGGTCTTTTGTCAAAAATCTGACACTCCACCGTCTGCGCAATTTTATTAAGAGCCTCTTTTAAGGAAAATCAAAGTCGACTATTAATCTATCAATATATATTAGGTTAAAACCTCTTTTTTGTCCTACAGACAGACTATTAATCTATCAATATATAAACCTCTTTTTTGTCCTACAGAGACTATTAATCTATCAATATATATTTGGTTAAAACCTCTTTTTTGTCCTACAGACGGACATAACATTCAAACGCACTTCCGTAGTTCCGCCCCTGCAGCGAAACATAATCGAGTGTTGCCAGTAAAATTACAAAATATCCCACTGTTCTATAAAATAGTGAGAGTGAGAGTGATTCTCATCCTATTCTCTCAGATACAATACCATTTATTAAATGATACATATTAAAAACATGACCTTTTACTTTTAAAAATGGAGAACAATGCCTCGTGTTGTGGCACATAGGGTATTGTGATCGATTCTTTGTACTTAGGAATAATGAGAAATGGAAATGCGCTTACGCACCTTTTTTTCAAGAGTTGACCTTTTTTTTTTACGATCTTCACTAAATATTTCCAGTTTCTAACCCCAAAACGGCCGGTTGCTAATAGAAGCCGTTAAAATAGTTTTATTTATTTTTTAAATAACAGAATTATAATATAGACTGTTATTTCTTGAACAAACAACCGTAAACTAACTTATTAAAATAAGTTTTTATTTGTTACGTTCATTAAAATCCGTTATAGCGGATTTATTAGACGATTCAACAAAATATACGAACACACACCACACTGGAATACTGAACTGAAATTATTGTTAATGAACGAAAATAGACGTTAGAGCTAAGATTTTTTTTTAACACACGATCCGCTTGATGGTAAAAGGTTACCGTGGACAGGATACACCCGAGTGAGCCTGCTCTTTTACTCCTCTATTCCTTAATTGGATTTTAGTGATTGTAGTCGGTAATATTCTTTTAAAAAAAGTGTTACACATTACTATTATTAAATGGACTTTGAACAAGCAGGTATTCAAGAACACATAAGTCAATAGACTGCTGTCTCTCAAACTAGGCCGAATGTGTATTGGGAGACAGATACAGATTGCCCTGGAAACTTGCCTGGAATAGCTAACTGCTGTGGTTTTTCAAACAATTAAAATGTGGGGTTCTTCTAGAAGGGCATTAAAAGTTTTCTACAGGGCCGACAGCATGAGTGTGACGCCTCTGATGTTGCGAGCGTCCATAGGCCAAGATTATCACTTTCCATCAGGTGGGGCGTATGCTTGTCTGCCACCTAAGTGGTATAAAAAGCTTAAACTAGTTGAATTACTGGTGATTTCAATTAATAATAAGGTGTAAGATTTTTTTGTGAATGAAAACAAGTTACCTACACCTCTTGCCGCCAAACTAGGGCCTCTGCTGTGGCGAAATGCGAATCAATTATATAGTTGTCGTCCTTGAAACTGTTCGTACTATGATCAGCTGTTACGTGGGCTCATCAGCACGTATTAAGAATATACGCAGAATATATTAACTATTAACATCTATGGCAGTCGTTACGGGTAGTTGGAGCCCTCAAAAGTCCAACCAGCCTAACTTGGAACTTCGATATCGCCATTGGTCATTAGACCATTGGTTGTGGAGGTCAGATGGCAGTCGCTTCACGGAAAATATCGAAGTTCAGCCGCATCACAGTTTGACTGGAAAGCCGACCCCAACTGAGTTGGGAAAAAGGTTCAGGGAATGATGATGATATTAACTACGGACGATTCGATGTTATTGGGCGACAAGGTAGACTGATTCCATTGAAGAGTTTTGGGCTGACAGTAGGAGAAACACTGTGTCTCCAGCGTCCAAAGAATTTTCCAATTCGAACCAGTAGTTCCTTCTCTGTGTGGATAATCCCCACGAATAAAAAAACCAACTCTCGAACCGACTAAAACGCACGCTCTATACGGATCTTTGATTGCCGGAGGTAAGATTATACAAGACATATCTCTCGCACCCCCGTAGACCCGGGGACATTTTTGTAAATATTTACCGCTTATATACCTACATAGAAACACGCAGACCAATGCAAATATTCATATTCATGTACACTAATATTTGCATTGAGTGGGAATCGAACTATAAATTCCTAACACGTGTTTCAATGAACATATCAGCGTATGAATTATTGATGAATCATTAATTACGAGGAATTAATGTTTATTTCGAGTGTAACTTTCCAAATAACAGTTAACTTATCTATTTACACTATTGACTCATCCGTTATTGCGTTTATCTCTTTTATGAAATAATAAATATATTCAACTGGAAGATTTGCGAATAATTACATTCGTTATCTATTAGTTTACTGTGATACCTACAAAAAATAACTGGATTACACTGTATCACTACATAGTATAAAACAAAGTCGCGTTCTCTGTCCCTATTTTTCATGTCCTTATGTCCCTTTGTATGCTTAAATCTTTAAAACTACGCAACGGATTTTGATGCGGTTTTTTAAATAGATAGAATGGTGAAAGAGGAAAGTTTATATGTATATAACATTATGCTACGACCATTATGCGGAGCAGGAATGAAAAATGTTGCAAAAACGTGGTGACGCAGACGAAGTTGCGCGGGTCAGCTAGTACCATATATACTGTCAAGTAAATAGTCTGCATATCTATTCTATAGGTGTTATATCATCTACATGTTAAAACAGGCTACGTCAAGTCACTTAGCACACAAGCCGGGTGGTCTGCGAGCGTGCTAAGCGGTTTAAGCCTTCCTTTAGAGATTATCTTAAGAGGCTCACGCACAAGCCAATTACAAGTGTTTGAACATACTCGAACATTAACTACTATGTGTTTAGTGCTTAATAGCATGTCTATGTGTACTCTACATTATATAACTTGACATTTATATATTTTATATTGAATTAATGGAATTATGAAGCATCTAATAACAACGTAATATTTCCAAGGGGTCATAGTGGTCAGATGGTAGGAGCTTCACGAAATCGTATTTCCGCTACTATCTGGACAAACACTTTAAGGCCTCGAATACCATCGGGTCTAATTATAGACAATATTACTAGCGTAAATAGACCCCACAGACTTCAGCATTACCGCGTTGCCGAATCTAAAACATCGCTGCAGTATCTGTTTCTGTCAATGTTGATAATGGTTTATAAAAATGTTTCACCTCTTCTGCGAGAGGGGAAAAGGGGAACTCTTCAACTCGCACGTTCGCCACCCAAACTGTGAAAAGTGATACTTCAAACTTCTATTTTGTCTATGGTTTGTCCAATCTTCTTCTTGAATTATGCATAGAATAACATTTCATGTTATCTGACTGAAGTGAGGCTTACCTGCGAAACGAGTTATTCCGGTCGGATCCCCTGATCTGATCCCCTGTTGTTTATTATAGTATTTTAATTGCTGTCTGATCCACTATTAACTTTGTCATTCCGGTCTGATCCCGTTACTCTTTTTTGACAGGTAAGTACAGTCAAGAGAAAAGCAGTTGTTCATGTAAAAATATTTGTTTTATTTGTTTAAAATCATCACAGGCAATCAGAAAATTAGTCTTTTTATTTAGACAACTACACCTTAACTATAAAAAATATTTGACCATATTAATTAAATAACAAAAACAGAACTTAAAATTACTATATAAAATAGTATTTTTACTTGGACAATCCTTAATATCCTTAGTATGGACAAGAAACCTTCTTCTAAGTTAATAAACTATAATTATGTTTTTAGTTTCTTAATATGAATTTTAATTTTTACAGATTTAATAAATATTGCAATTATTACACAGCTAGTTTATTACCTAAGTGTTCTACGCGAACTTTTTGATGATCTAAGTTGATTACGCTTATTACCCGTGTGTTCTACTGTAACTTTCGAGTCCAGTAATTTTTTATCCATCTCGCTAAAATTATTCAAAGTCCATTACTACATAGTATAAACAAAGTCGCGATTTCAGTCCCTATGGCCCCTTTTTATGCTTAAATCTTTAAAACTACGCAACGGATTTTGATGCGGTTTTTTTAATAGATAGAATGGTTAAAGAGGAAGGTTTATATGTATATAACATCATGCTACGACCAACAGGTGCCGAGCAGGAATAAAAATGTTGCAAAAACGGGGTGATGAAGACGAAGTTGCGCGGGTCAGCTAGTATAATACTAATCTAATAACCATTTCCCAAATCCAAAAAGTTACCACAGGCTTTGTAAAACACACATTGTTATGTCGATATTTTGCATAAGAAACTTTGTTCAAGGAACAGGTCGACTGTTTCAATTACCAAAACAACAGGTCCATAATTCATCTGTACCGTCATATCGTTGCATCACGTTTCAAATTGGCCTGGTTATATCAATTATTTGGCCTTGCGCGGAGGTCTCGGCCTGCCTACGCGGGCTTGCCGAGAAATTTCATTGATACGCGTAGGAGAGTTGCGTAGTACAGAATGTGAGGCCGAAGGGTTTGGATGCCTATGGTAATAGGTAGAAAGGACAGCTGCCATTTGACCTAGCTGTCAATCGAATATCATTTTTGAAGCGAAAACTTCTTTAGGTAGTATATATTTTTAGTTAAAACTGTCCTCACGCGCGGCGATGGTATGATGTGCGAGCGCCTGGACTGCCGCCGCCTACTTCTGCGAATAAGTAATGCTCGAGAAGGAAACGGCAGAACGGGTTCGGAGAAGACTCTTAGACCTGCACGGCCCGCGTTGATCGGAGACGACTCAGACGTCGGAGTTCACAGAATGACCTCCGTCCTCACTTAGTGCAGGCCTGGGCATAGCAGAAGCAAACTGCGGTGGCGGCGCAAAGTGCGGTTCTCCATACCTGGGGGCTTCACGGGGATACCGAGATCTCCTTACACCCGACAGGGCCCATCTCGACAGAGATGGCTACTATCTCACCTTCGGCAAACTATCATTAGTCATAATATGCCTTTCGCGACCAAGCGGTTAATCTCTGAGAATACTAAACAGTTAACATTGTGTTCACATTGAGACAAGTAATGCACTGCTTACCCTAATATGGTTGGAACAAGCGCCACAAACGTATGTAGTAATTTATGTACATCCGAGATTCTTGTTATATGATCGTACCGGTTTTAAGCCTTATAAGATACCCAGGAACCGATATAATGTAAACAAACACAGGTAAATTATTCCTTAGGAAGTTATATAGATACAAAATCATAGACTAACAGGCTGTATATATTTTTCATTTACTAGGAAACAAATTAACTAGAAATAAAATTAAAAGTAATATCTATGTTTTGTTATTATTCCTCTTTCTTTTTTAATTACTTACATATGAAAATCTCACCGGCGTTAGGTACAAGAACCATGGTTAGGGCTCTAGAGATTGGAATTTCTTGAGGAGGAGTTAACGGATCTTCGAGTCCGAGATGGAAGCCTCCGCAGAATTGAAAAAAGTATAAATTTGTTATGACAGATTCAGTAGCAGAACCGATGTCGCCAAACTTACACAATCGTTAATAATACGTTGTAGGTATACTAGTAAACAATCGTTTTTTTTTAGGGTCGTATGAATGTAATACCTTTAAGACCTAATTAGCACAAATCATACGTACTGTTTAACTGAAACATGCCTTATCCGTTCAAAATAGCCCTTATAAGAGATTAAGGAAACGCCATTAGTAAACAAAGAGACAATAATTTAATCCTTAGGAAGTAATTCTTATAAGTAAGTGATTGTACGTGTTAATATGGTTTTGTGTTTGTTTGTTTGCAATAACTGTGTTGTGTGTGTGTGTGTGAGTCGGAAATCCACATTCTCCTTTCGTTGTGTGACTTTTGCAAAAGGTGTGGGATCAGGTGCTATGGTACATTATAAAAGGCATGTGGCCAGAAGTGGACTGAAATAGTCTGATAAAATTTAAATGAATATTTTTTTTCTCACACATATTAGGTTTTACTTGCTTTGAGGTGTGTGATTTGCCATTCATTTCTATAAAAATTAGCTATATTTTACTATTATCGTTAGGAATGTTAAAACTTGGGTGAGTGGTGGGTTCCTCTCCCCCATTCTTTTGTCGAATGGACGGCATTTTTGAGTTGCTATCATGGTGTAGTAATTAGTTTCACGGCAGCGCCGCTACTCACGGAGAGGGCCCGCCCGAGCATAGGCTTCGCTCTTCGGGAAGGCTTATTACGTCCTCTCCCAATATGTGTTCATGAATGTAACTGTCGTGCGGTTGCTGTTTCGTGCAAAATCGTATGTGCAGATGTGCAATGTTTGAAGACAGGTTCTTGATGTGCAAAATTAACCTGCGATAACGTCTCAGTTTCTGTGCTAAAACAATATTTGTTATGTGAACACTTATTTAAATTGTGATGATACAGTGTTTACTATGAGTGATATTTTCGTTAATATTATCACGAGTTTGTAATGTAGGAGATTTCCGTTCAACTATTGTTTTATTATTTCTTGTACGTCTTTTTTATTGTTAAATCATCACTGGGATGTGGAATGTATAATTGACTGCCTTATAAATGTTCGTATGATAACCGAGACTGACGGCTTAACGTGCTCTAGCCATATTCATGTATATATATATTTGCACTGAGCGGGGATCGAATCCGCACCTCCTGCGTAGCAGTGGCGTTCACTATCGCGATTCTTGACTAAGTAAATGTTTGTAAATAGACCAAAAAAATAAAAGCTCGCTGACTTTCTTGCCGGAGTCTTCGCAGGCCGGGGTTGCGTTTCGAGTTTCGAGCCCGTGGTCCATTTGCTCATTAACCTATTGATATTGACGTTATGTAAGTGCCGCTTAGTGGTCTATATAGAACAAACTACCTCCACGCCACAGAGGCTATCGTTTGATAGATTTACAATAAACAGAACGCAAATATTCAGAGGACAATACGTCAGTTCGAGTGCGTTACACACAATCAAACTGAAAGTAGGATTGAAATAATATTGTTTCCTTCTTCCTACAGTCCCGGGTCCTTTAAGCGGGGCGTGAAAAAGCATCTGACGAGGCTGTCAAGCTGAGCGCCACCATTGTAGCACTGAACGTGTTTGCAATGGTGACCCTCTTTCATGGGACTTTGCCTTCAGCTTAACATCAGGCGAGGTGAAGTCAAATTGACGTGCCACAGATAAAAAAAAAAAACAAATTGTTTTAGGTTGTTTATTAGGCCATCAGATGTACGAACAAATATTTGATGCTGTAACCTCTTTACAACACAATGAACAGTTTAACAGCCTTTATCAGCTGCACAGCATCACGTCATCACAAACAAATTATGTGTGGTTAGATCATATCTAAATTTATTTGAGAACTGTATTTGGGGGCCTCGTATTGGTTTGAAATTAGGTGGCTCCTTTTAGAACAGGACTCATATCGTTGTTCCCGGTTCTCATAAAGTTTATATTACTGACGTAAATAGAGAAATAATCTCTGCATTACCACGTTACCGAATTTAAAATGTAAGTGGCAGTGATTTGTGACTTTTATTATAGAGACATTGATGTTGATGTAATTTTTATTTCTGTCAAAGTTGATAATGGTTTATAAAAATTTAATTATCACTTTCTCACGCCTAGGTTTTGTGTAAACTGTCAACATATATATATGTCACTTTCACACTTTGTTCTTCGTCGGTTACGTGGCAGACAAGCTTACGGCCCACCTTGATATAAAATGGTTACCGTGTTCTATAGAAGTTTGCAATACCAGGGTGTCACACTCCTGCTACCGATCTTTTAAAAACCTTCTAATGCCCTTCTTGAAGAACCCTATATTGTAGGACAGTCGCATGGAAAATTAAAAAAAATCTGGATATAAACGCCCGAGCCCTCCTTCAATCATCGTACACCTGCCTTTTTTTTATCGTGCGCAGAATCCCCACGGATACCACCTCCACCAAAACCGATGGAGGCGATTATGTCGGACTCGAACCGACCAAAACGCACGCCGTCCATGGGTCCTTGATTGCCGGAGGTGAGCATTACTTGCTCGCAGAAGGAGGCGGCGGCTGCCCAAGCACTCGCGCATCGTACCATCGCTGTATGCAAAGTGGCGAGCGAGACAACTCCCACCCCTAGGGCTGTCACTAGGACCCGCCTTGGCGCGTACACCTGCTGGAACCTGCATACACAGGAACTAGTTGATTTTAGATGAAGCCCAGCCTTTATAGTTTACATATTTAAATCCACGTGACTAATGAAGATATTATATCTACCTCCTTATCAGGTGTTATGTAAATAAAGTAGATTAGATGCAGGAAAATAGTCTTTGTATGTAAACATCAGGCGTTATGTGAATAAATAATTGTGTTATTTGTAGGTTTGTACAATGTAGGTATGTGGGCACGGATCTTGGACCTAAGTCTAAAGAGAAACAAGGCACTGACGCGCGTTTACTGGTTTTTATAATCTATGGTGGGTAGATTTTGAGCTCGTTCACCACCATTGCACACCGTGCTGTCATTGGAAATATATAAAAATGTACAAAAACATTATATATATATTGAGTTTGTAATATATATATGTAATATTATTGAAAAGCATAGGCTTTTTATATGGAATATACCTACATAATTAAATTGTATTTCCATAATGTCTGATTAGAATTGTTATATAATTATTTATTGTAAAATTTGCAACCATTTTTTTTGTTTGTTTTGTAATGTTTTTGTTTTTTTAAGTGGTGTTTTTTTGTTTATTTCGGTTGGTTTTGCCATAGGCCCCGATTTTAATCCAATCTAACATGGCAACACTAGTTATACTTATATATACAAGCTTTGAAGCTTGTTATATGGTTAGATAGCGCTGTGTATGTATGTATGTGTCGTAGAACACTATTATTCGTTTATTTTCTAGGTCCTTACATGCATTTGCAAGCCTTGACTCGTGGTCGTTAATAATTTACTACGCACTATTAAATACTACTCGAAGGCATTGTAAATGCATAGGTTTTCGCAGACAAATAGGTACTTGAGATGTAGATAAGTACCTGTAGTTAAGGAGCTACTATTATACTTGATACTCTTCTGTAAATCTTAAACCGCGGTAGCCTAGTGGTATGGGTAAAGGACTGCTAGACGAGGTCTCGGGTTCGATCCCAGGATTTACCATGGCACACACCAATGACTTTTCGAAGTTATGTGTGTATTTATCGCAGGTTTATAAGGTTAATGGCGATAGGCTCGCCACCTATTATATTTGGACCTAAACATAAACTGGTGAGTGAGTTAGAGAAGTGAGTCTATTTACGCTAGTAATGTTATAGACTTTTTTTATGGCACGTCAATATGACTTCACCTCGCCTGATGTTAAGCTGAAGGCTATGAAGCCTATGACCAAAACAATCTGTATAATTATTTTAGGTACACAAATATCTAATTTTTTTATGGAAATCTTTATTGAACAACAAGTCATTTCTAATTATTACTAGCAAACCCGGCGAACTCTGTTTCGCCACCAGATGTGAAAAATGATTTTCCCGCTTTTCTGTTGAAATTTTTTCTGAATTTTCTTTGCTATAAACCTCACGGAGCCCGAGACTTTTCCAACGAATGCAAAACCGTGGAAATCGGTTCGTGCGTTCTGCAGTTATAGCGTCAGGAAGGAAAACCCCACTTATTTTTATATAGTAGATTAGATGTTTAAGTAATATCCGCAGTTGTAGTGACAAACTGTAGATCGATGAGTTGTGTAACACGGTTATGTCTGCGCCCGCGCATGTATAAAAACAAAGGAAGACGACTCTATCAGTTCACGACGTAAGTACGCTCAAATAACGGCTGAGAATATATAACGTGTTGTAAAAACGTTGAGAGATTATTATTATGGTGATTAGGGTAGCCAGAGCTCACTAGAGAGGTTTTGTGTTGTCAGTGGGAACACCAAAGGCTTATCCTACATCTTTTGCGCTGACGACACAGAATGTCTCTGTTCTTACAGGGGTTGCGGCCCGAGTGTTATTCCTCTGGTGTTACACTCGCCCATAGGCCACGGTAACCACTTACCATCAGGGCCGCGTGCTTGTCTGCGCGACCTAAGTTGTATAAAAAATAGCAAAGTAGGTACGAAAACAAACACTTAAGAAAAACACTTATAGTGATACTGAAGTTAATGATTTATTGATATTTTACCGACTTCACATACAGTAAGTCTCATTACTTAAATATATTAATTAATTTATCTCGAAGGCAAGTCGTAAAATGTAGTCTTTATCCGCACCGCGTGTTTTTCGATGTTTTGAGGATAATACAATTGGTGTTATTGCGGCAGATTAAAAAATCCACCAACCATAGATTATATCAAACCAATCTACGCTCACCAGGAGTCAGGATCTCTTTTCTCTCGCGGTCAAGATATATGCCGGAAACTATCTGTGTGTTTAAATATAAGTAAGATTTTTTCATATGCGCTAAACGCCTATAACCTTGACAACCCTACAAGCGTATATTTTCCATAGATTAACAATGACATCAACGTCCATTACAAGTCGTAAAATTGAACTATAGAACACCTAGTAGATACATTGGCTGCAATATAAACGGCCAAGGTGACAGAGATTAATCTACGCTTATTGTTGTTATGGTGGTGTTAGGTTAACCGCTGTGTTATGCGCGAAACGCAGCGTGTATGGTTATGATGTCTAGTTTCGGTATGGAACGCGTTGTTACACTGCGCTTGACAGTTGTAGGCGTGTGTACGAGTGCGTTTACTTGT
Source organism: Pelosia muscerda (assembly GCA_963691645.1). NCBI lineage: Eukaryota > Metazoa > Arthropoda > Insecta > Lepidoptera > Erebidae > Pelosia > Pelosia muscerda. The sequence continues at coordinate 3,172,287 of OY829127.1, read as the reverse complement.
CGACAATCAATAGATATCGCGATCCTGACCTCATTCATTGACGATATTGATAATATTGATACACATACATACGTATGCTCACGCCTATTTCACCAACCATAGTATTCGGTGCCACGTAATTGGGGGTAAAAGCCTATTATTAACTCGAGCCATGTATCTGAGGCGGAGCTTGGGTTGTATATTCTAATTGATATTAAACAGCCATATCCCATAGTCGCCTTGTACGAGACCGCATCAGCAGAGATGGGGTGGCCCAAATTCTACTCTGTTGGGAACCATCGATATTGATGTTATTATATGTTGATAGTATACGTAATCCGTGCCTTTATTTTATTGGATCACGTGAATTATTGATGGTCTACAATCCTACACTTAACGCAGCGTACGGATAAATAACTCAGGTACAGCGCGCGGGTGCCTGCTACGTCCATACACACAAGACAGTAGACCGCCTTAGAAATTAAATATTTTCTTTTTGTTGTAAATGCACAGTCACGTTACATGGTAGGGCAGGCCGTGAAGTCTACTTGATACAAAAGCTACTAATAGGTTCCATTTTTAGGAAGCTTTTATGTATCTTGTGGAGAAACAGGGCGATGTTCGATCCGACTCCCACCGGGGAAGGTGACCGTGCCTGACAAACTGCGGTACTGGTCGACCTTGGCATGTTGTATGTCACCAATTAGGGTAGCGGTACACTGGATAGACAATATTTGATAAGCCAGATCAGTGTCAGTTTTTTTTAAATTTGGGATCTATGGGGAGGACCTCACAAGCAGGCTGAAACTGTGACTTCTGTAGGGTAGTTGTAGAGCGTTTATAACCTAAATTTGGGTGTTTCTATGTGTAATAATATAAATCAAGTAAGTACCTATGTTTATTCGCAATCTAAAACTCATAACATAAGCTAAATACCCGAAGGGGGCCTTCTCGTAGTGGACCTGCGTCGGCCAGGGTGCGAAGGATGTGTTATACTATCTCACCTCCGGTAACCGAAGACGCGGTTTGCGTTTTTAGTCGGTTTAACTCCGACATAATCGTTCTGATGGAGGTGTATCCATGGGGATTTTGCGCACGAAATAAAAAAACATAAGCTAGTTAAAGCTAGTTAGGTTTAAGGAGTGCCGTGCTGTATATCTTCGTACAATATAAATTTATATTATAAAGTTTAACAAAAACGTATTACATATACACTAAAAATAAGTTTAGGTGTTCAATTACGTATGTACGTAATGAAGGACATCTGATGTCATAGAATTACATATTTATACATAATATACACCTACTTAGAATCATAATGTGTACATATCTACAGGCTGCTAATGTAATTACGTCTAGTGTCGTAATTGTGCACTCGGGTCGCTCATTTCCGAATACGTAATTATAGGTACTTAATATTATTATTTTAAAAGTTGACAAGTCATCAAAGACGACGAAGAAGTCTAGTAGACTAGTAAAACACAAATTGTACAGCAGGTATAAGTTGTATGATGGACAATTCGAATACCTTTCCAAATAATGTGAATCGGTACACTTGAATTCTTCGAAAAAACTGCAGTGGAAAAGTTGAAATCTACCAAAAGCACTACGCTTCTCTTCGACGAATTACAACGTTGAAGGAAGGTGTCATGAAGGAATCCTCTCGTCTCGACTTCAGTCTAATGCTAAGACTGCAATTCTATCTCACTGCGTCGCACCACAGTCAAACAAATGAAATATTCTAATCCAGTGCCGCACCATTAAGTCTTGGAATTCCTGGCCGGCGCTCGTGTTTCCTTCTTCCTACAGTCCCGGGTCCTTTAAGCGGGGCGTGAAAAAGCATCTGGTGAGGCCGTCAAGCTGAGCGCCACCATTGTAGTACTGTACGTGTTTGTAATGGTGACCCCCCTTTCCTGAGACTTTGCCTTCAGCTTACCATCAGGCGAGGTGAACTCAAGTTAACTTGCCATAAATAAATAAATAAAAAAAATATGTATGTTTCATTATAAGTTGAGATGGCTTGTGTTCCGCAGAATTGTTTGCGAGTCTACTTTCTTCCATCGCACCTTTCGCCAGAGGCGATCATGCTAGTTAATAATGTAATCAATGTAATGTAATCTTGAAAGTCAATTTTAACCTACTTATTAATAATGGGAATGTATCTTTAGGCTGATCTGATCATAAAGACTGGAAGAGTTCGGTTCTATTGAATGCCGTCAGCAACGAATTCATACCATTAAACTTCCTATCCTCCTTATTTTTAACATGACATAACATAAACTCACGCTTATATCCCAGAAGGGGTAGGCAGAGGTGCTAGCACCCACATTTCGCCAGTTTATGTTAAGGTCCCAATGTAATAGGTGGCGAACCTATTGCCATTAACCGGGCACTTATAAACCTATAACTTTGAAAAGCGTCGAAAAGTCATTGGTGTGTGCCATGGTAAAACCTGGGATCGAACCCGAGACCTCGTCTCAGTAGTTCATTACCCATACCACTAGGCTACCGCGGTTGCTTATTTTACTTTATGTTTATTGTGCGCGAAATCCTCATGTATCGCCGTGGAACAACACTAGTACCGCCTAGACGTCTCCCACACCGGGAACTTCCCATCCTACTGAATAAAATTACATCGAACTTGTAATTTAACAGCCTCATTTGTTGCTGATGTAAGCCGAATATTCGTAACATGTATTATCGTAAGAGCACATACATGTCACGGTCCGCTGCGGCTGGCATGCCGGCAGTCTCAAGGCCGGGTGTTCTCATCTGAGCATGTTAAATTGTGTGCAAGAAAGTGTGCACAAACAATTTGTTAGTATGTAAGGAAACAATGGTTGCAGTTGTAATATTATAATGAGACCGATGACAGTTGAAAGAGAGAGTGAGGAGGTTGGAGGCCGTGTAGGTGCAGTGGTCACTTCGCTATAACTGCAAATTCAGCTGGAAGTGTGGTGCGGCGGTGTATTGCGTTAAGGCAAACCAATGAGTGTGAAGGAAAGGTGACCGGCGGCGGCGGTTGCTTTCTTTAATTTTTTTTATATACTATGTAGGTGGCAGACAAGCACACGGCCCACCTGATGGAAAGCGGCCACCTTGGCCTATGAACGTGTGCAACACTAAGTGTGTCACACACGCGCTGCCCACCCTGAAGGGAAAGGGGGAGAGCTGGGAAGGGGTGGGGAGGCTAGGAAGGGGAGGGGAAGGAGGGGTATAGTGAGCTCTGGCTACCCTACTTACCGGCGGGAACACAACACGATGGTTATTATGACCGCGGTCTTCTGTAGGGCGGAGGTACTTCCCCAGTTGGACAGCTCATTTCGGACGGGAGATACCGTCGTGTCCTACCTCCGTTAATCCGTAAAAGGTTTCATCTTGTTAGTCTACCTTACCGTGAAGCTGAACTCGTGGCCACGGCTGTAGGCTGTTCTGTCGGTGACCCTGTATTAAGTACTACTAAGGATTATGTACTGTCACCAGCATTAAAGTGCTATAGACATATATACGAAGCGGGAATCAAACCCACTGAGGTCGTCAATAATGGTATTTTCATTGGTATCGCAGTACGGTCTAAGTTTCATTACGGGGGGCTACCTTGAAGTACTATAAGCGATCGTGTTTCGGGTTGCCTCTACCACCCAGAGGGAAAGAAACGGAATTTTTTTTCAATATGTTATGGTGCGTTCTCAGTGAGTAATCAGAAAACATATGTTACGATCCTGGTGTAGATGTTTTGTGCTCCATGCAATCAGGCTGGCAGGCAAGTGAACGTCTTCTGAAGCTGAAACCTACCTATGTAGTTGTAATATAGCGCTAAAGAATGTGATCAATTCTTATCAAGAAGCAGATCTTAGTGCCGATACCACGAACGTTAAACGAGCGTGTACACGACATCGCAGGCGCATCGCTACCGCACCACTCCTGCAATGGGATAAATGTGCCGGCAAACATCTTGAATAAAATTTCGCGCATGTGCAGTATGTACAACGGGTCAATTTAAAAAACTAATATAACTTCTTATCAATCAATGACTTTAGTTTACCATCCCTTTGAACACGTCATTAGTTTGAACTTTCTGATTAGGTACCAATTACTCATCAATCGCGCCGCACAATTTTTCTTATACCAGGTGGAAAGTGGTCCCTGTGGCCTATGGACGTTTGCAACCCCAGAGGCGTCACACTCGTGCTGCCGACCCTGTAGAAACCTTCTAATGCTCTCCTTGAAGAACCCCATATTATCATCGTTTGGTGGAATTTCCAAGCCAGGGAGTTCACTCCACAGTTTGTGCTGAATATTACCAGAGATCTAAAAACAGCTTTGCTCTACTGGAGTACATTTTCAAGTTATTTGCTGCTTATTATATTATGCAGACGACAATTACTTCGAAACTAAAGTACATACACTTGCGTCAATCACCCTGTGCATCAGTGAAAACATATATTTTACCTATTATACAAAATCGTATTTATAAACACTTTTATCATGCGATATGTCGTGCCTCAAAAGTGTTGTTTATCATTAATTTAATTAATGGTAAAGTGATAATTTGGATATTACCGTAATCACGCTCATGCAATGAATTATGGTTCGATAATATTACAGATTTATTGGTTGGCCGTCGATATTTTAGTACGCGGTTCGTATGTTCCACCCATTTGGGCATATGGTCGTTTGTAACTAATAAACGACTATATGTCTTGTTAGAGAAGCCGTGTAGTCTGGTGGAGGTGTCGACCAAAGTAACCAATTTACCTACATTCGGTTTAAAGAACTTTATTTCTCATAAGAACAATAGTAGTTCGCTTAAAATGAGATACAGTGATATTACTTAAAATAGTAGGTATTAACATTAGCATCTGGCGAGCTAGGATGTCAACATAACACATATCTATTGCTTAGTATGTAGGTACTCACACGCCTGTATTCGAAAGCAAACCTAAAGGGCATGTACATTACGCAGCTATCTGAGTGGTAATTAAGAATATTACCATCACATCTCATCCGAAGGGTGTCGTAAGAGGTATTTAGTTGGAGAAATACGCAGTCGATATCACTGTGAGAGAAGGAAATCTCGAAAGAAAGCACCAAAGTGAGAGTTAGCGTGAAAGCAGTAGCCTCTCAGCATTGGGAGAGGTATATGTCTAGCAGTGAACTGAGATAGGCTGATTGACGATACGCAGCAATTACTTCTTGAAATTGCCATTCTTCTGGACAATTTGCTGATTGCACAGCAAACGCTGCTTTGTTGTTACCTGGTGTGTTTACCTTCCTTATTTGCTCCCTAAGAGAGATCACACACCATAGTAGTAACATTTACCATAAAAAATAAAGGTAAAATGCCCGTTTTGGTGCATGGCATTTACAGCTTTCTTGTGTGGCCTCCCTTAGAGTGACTTTGGACGAATGCAGTAAAAGGTTGTCTACGTTTTCCTACCAAGCCAAAAAGTAATTGTTCAATTCTATTCGTATATACTCTTGATGACAAGTCTGACACAAACCTTATGCTACCCCCACAAAATCATTACTCCATACAACCCACTTCACTTATCCACATAAAAACTTATACATTATGAATATGCAGTTAAATACTATATGCAAAACCTAGTTGCGCAGTGTGGTGGGCGATGAAAAACTGTAATTGTACAACTTGCATCACACATTTGTTATGCAGTCGGTTAATTACAATGAAAGTATCACGCCTGCGTACGTTAAAAGGGTCTGGCATTCTTTTGTGGGTTCGGGCATTAAGTTTTTACGAGGCTGCTCGTAAAAGCTGTCGATCCTGCATCACGTTATTGAAGTTTTCGTGGTGGTTATCATTACTATACTAATATCAATCATTGGACCATATTCGAATCTAAAGATTGGACTTTACAGCCATTCCCGAGGAACCCAGTTCGAAACCAAAATGGCTCTGGGTCAGTCCGGATGCAAGGGTTAAAACCCGAGACTTCGTACTTCGGTAGGGGTAGCCGGATTCGCGCCGCCCTGGATATCTGAAGGAGTTTCCGCACGATAGAAAATATATCCACTCTCCTGCTACCCCTGTCCAATATCAATACCAAGAAATCATGCATTCGAAATATCGTAGTACGACCAAGAATTTGACATAATTGTTTAGTTTAGACGACGCAAGTCACTAATGAGGATGCAGAGGCAACAAAAGGAAATTACGCGACGATATCACTGCAGAAAAATTCCGCCTGTCCATTGTGGAAACAGTAGCCCAAAAATCCCAACATCAGGAAAGCCCTGTCCAGCAGTGGACTATAGGCTAATCGATTGATTGATTTATGTAATTTATTGCCTCAATGTATTGTATGCAATAGGCATGAAAATTGCTTCGTTATAATCAGCCTTAAAGGTCTTGGTGAGCCCAATTGGGTAGATAAATAAAAGCTTGTATTCATAAAGAAACTGTCCGTGAATAGGTACAATTGGATAATCAGGTATATGAGTTCATATCCTCGTTATATCTTGTACATCATTGACACCTACGCCAGAATTTTCTAGAACAGTTTTATTTGTGCTGTATGAATGATTTTCTTATAGTACTTAAGGGGTAAACACACACATATCCTGATGTAAAGCGGTTGTAGCTTATGGACGATTACTATGCCCTGAGTACGACGATTTAGATTTATTTTTCACCAGAACTAGAGTCAAATTGAGCAAAATAATTATTTGGATTATCGAACTTGTTCCACCTTTTCTTTTACATCGTGTTTAATATGATATTTGGTCATATACTTGTTTGATATCTTAAAAATCTTATTTCCGAACTTCCTTCGTTTTGTAATATTGGAATGTACGATTAAACCGCCAATCAGCTTGTCAGTAATGTCGCAAAATGCTAGATGTAATTCACTTTCAATTGATTCTTGAACATTCCATTATAAGAACCATATACCTACCGCAAGCGGAGTCGTAGTTAAACAGGGTTGTCAAAACACTCATAATGACAATTCGAGTATAATCTTGAAATGTTTTGTGTTTATATATTAACTAGCCAACCCGCCTCGGCTTCGCCCGTGGCATTTCATTCATTCTCACACATTACGACCGGAAACAATGCGCAATGTGTAGTATGAAAGGAACTTAATCCCGCGCACGCTCAGGCTGTGGAACGAACTCCCTTTCTTCAAGAACATGGTTGTAACATGTCACGGTTACGGTACCAATTTCTATCTGCCACCTAAGTGGTATAAAAATAAATACCAACCAAATCATGGAGAGTGGTGATCAGACCCGGCCTCCAAAACCCATACTTAGATATCTCGGACGATTGAACTGCCTGAATCCTCAGGCAGTTCAATGGCATATAACTCATACCACGATTACTTTAATTACCTAGAAACCTGTTCATAAAACAAGTTATTGTAAAAATAAATGTGAATAAGATTTCGTGCTAGATCTTGCATAAATTTATTATCTAACTTAATATCTGCGTCTAGATAAAATGACTTAACTAAAATGTTACATATATATAATTGTGGGAAACTTATGTAAAATGGCTGTTCTGATGTTACATGAAGTTATCTGGGGTACAGGCCTCATTTTAATTTGAAATGGCTGAGCTTTAGTAGTCCCCTTTAGCTATAATTTGTGTATGTAAACTTTAAGAAGAAAATAATAATATATATGGGTAATGTACTGCTGAAAAGGGGTCTCGGGTTCGATCCCAGGTTTCACCATGGTACATACCAATGACTTTTCGATGCTTTTCAAAGTTATGTGTGTATTTATCGCAGATTTATAAGTGCCCAATTAATGGCAATAGGCTCGCCACCTTGGTACCACATTGGTACCTAAGCATAAGCTGGCGAAATGTGGGTGCTAGCACCTCTATCTACCCGTTCGGGGATATAGGCGTGAGTTTATGTTATAATAACATAACCCTTCCTTGGCGGTTGGTTAAAAAGTTTTTTAGGGTATTGGGGACAAAGCCAATCTAAGCAGCAACTCGATGCCCATACTAAATAACGGTCTATACTCCAGAGCAAATTTTTCTCTCAGCCCCTCCGTACATACAAGTCATTATTGACGACCTCAAACCAACATTTTACCACTGTTATCCGAGGTCCTGCGGAGTAAATCAAGACTTTTTAACACATCGCCAACCCTAACCATTTGTTTGTGTCAGTCCAATATGGCGTTATGATTTCCCGCGCTACGTTTCCGCTCATATCCGCCGCGACAAAGATGGCGTCTTCCGGTAGCACCCTCTTATAGCGGTATGTCCCGGTAGTTGCCGTATATGGTTGTGTTTTAACTGTAGTTTTTTTAATGCGGAATAGAATTGCTGCTTGCGACGTATTGTTTTTTTTATATGACGTAAAAAGAGGATTAAATTCAAACTGAATTTGATCACAGATATGATTCAAATTCGTCCTTTAATGTGGAAGTATATTAATTTGTATTCTTGGAATATTTTGTTTGCAATAATTTATTTAAAAGACGAGGAAAACTTATTTTTTGTTGTATGCGAGCGACTGGATTGAAATTACGGAGTTTAATTCCTGGGTAAGACAAAGTTTTATCAGGTTTTGATGTTAGAAAGTTCTTTATTGCCGTACAAAGTGGAGTTTTCGTGAGATTAAAAAATAGAGCTGATAAAATGTGGCTATAATACATTTCTACAGAACCTTTTTCAAATTTTTAGTGTCGATCTAAGATCATAATATAATAGAAATGTTTTTCGAACGAATATCAATCCCACTTATTAATCAATCTATTCTATTTCATTTTACATAACGATTACCACTTGTCTAAGGATCCCAGGGGCTCCAGACAATGTGACATTCTATTGGCGAAAACGCTAGAGGAATCGCTTAGTAAGTTTGGCATAAATCTGTAATATGACTACAAAAGTTAATAAAATTTGAATCTTTGTGAGTCGAATTACTTTATTTCACATAGTTTTACTATTATTTAATAGTAAAAATCACAATTCAATGCAGTGTCAAGTAATCCATTGCTCGCGAAATGAAAACGGTTCGCTTCAACGCGATTGAATCAATAGAATGTCACTTTGCCTAGAGGCCCAGGGACTTAGATAGATAGCTTTTTGAGCATCACTTGTAAAACTCTTACTCTAATACTTTTTTTTTTACAATATCACGCCTATATTCCCGAAGAAGTAGGCAGAGGTGCTAGCACCCACATTTCGCCAGTTTATATTTAGGTCCCAATGTAATAGGTGGCGAGCCTATTGCCATTAACCGGGCAATAGGCTCGCTGTGTAGGTATATCTATGATACAGTAAGAATATATCAAAATATTACCTATAGACCTACTTGAAATCGTGACATACCAAACTTTCTATCTATTATATTACAGAAACAATATCACACGAACTGTTAGATCATTACGACATTAGGCACTAGACAGGTCACGAACGCGCGATATTTCAAAGCGGATGTATGAGTACTTACATGACGTAAGATACCTTTATTCACTGTCAAATATATCGGGACATTTACCATGTTTGTTGATTTTATTGAGCAACTGATATTTCGGCGCTGCTGCAAGCGCCATGATCACGGTGTACTGACGACCGCCGAGCTAGTTCTTATTGTGGCCAATCGGGTGGGTCTACCCTCTTTCTCACTCGTTTACTACGCACGCCGCCGCCACTACCACTGTCCGCGTTCTCACACTGTACTCGATCGCGACACACAACACTCGCGCGCACGGTTTTTGAAGCATGCCGTTTGTTTTGGTTTTGTGAACTTACGAATCATCAAACATGGTAAATATCTCGATATATTTAACAGTGAATATGTAAATGATCATGTCAATTTAAAATCATACGTAAGTTACCTTTACGTATCTGGACCCCATGAAGGATAAGAAGTTCTGGCGCACGCGGATTGGTTAGATATTAATTACAATATCTGTGCGTGCAAATAAGGATCTCCCGAGAGGGCCTTGCGTCAGCTGGAGCGTGCGTGTACAATATAATTTCTAGAAATTTCTAGAATTCCTTGAATATTTTTTAAATAGGTATACATTCTAACACAATATAAGTTCCACGCAATAAAAAAAATGCATGAAAGATTTTTGCGTGTTCATTTTTGAAGGGGAATCGAACCCGCAGTCTCTAACTTTCACTTAATGTAAATGACAATATATAATTGATTATTTTCATAGCCACATATTCTCTGATCCTATACTATTTGAATGTTAGTTCGCACCACACTTGTCCATATTAAACAACGACTTTCTACAAACATCCGATAATTTTTTTTCGTAAGAGAAAAAACAATAAAAGCATATCTGTTATACCCTCGAGCTTGGCACCATCTTAGGCGCAACTTTCGTGCCGTTCTAGTTATGGTGATAGCCGATAGATAAACGTTTTACTGGAGGGAAAGTGAATGGTGAAGAAAGTCATTGAAATATGTTGAGTTGGTTTGTGAGTAGATATAGTTGATATATATCATCATCATCATCATCATTATTATCATCATCATCATCGTCATCATCTTCAGCACTGCTAGACATAGACCTATCCCATGACACGCCACTTAGCCCGGTCTTCGAATGGTATATCTTGATCAGGTCCTGGTGTATCGCGGTATATCTTGATCCCAGTCATTTCAGCAGTTCACCTGGGGTAGTACCTACCTCCAAAGTTTTCTCAAGTGCTTACAATATGGGGTTCTTCAAGCAGGGCATTAGAAGATTTCTATAAGATCAGCATGCGTGTGACACCCTTGACGTTGCAAACGTCCATAGGTCACAGTACTAAATAAGTCATGTCACAAAATGTACTCTACAATCCGCGTTTATTAGGTTTTGTGTATGGACGAGCTCAAATCTACCTACCTACCTCGGACTGGCTAGAGAGGTCACACGGTAGCCTCTCGTATCGGCTGACGCAGATGATCACCGGGCACGGGTGCTTCGGGGATTACCTGCGTCGGATTCAAAAGGAACCAACGTCCGAGTGCCATCACTGTGATGCGAGCGAGGACTCGGGGCTGCACATGCTGACCGAGTGCCCGGCGTTGGAGACGCCAAGGCAGATCAACAGAGATGTCCCCGGGTCTGCCGGGGTGCGAGAGAATATGTCTTGTATAATCTCACCTCCGGCAATCAAGGACCCATGAACGACGTGCGTTTTGGTCGGTTCGAGTCCAACATAATCACCTCCACCGGTTTTGGTGGAGGTGGTACCCGTGGGGATTTTGCGCTCGATAAAAAAAAAGTCAATAAAAACAGTAAAAATAATGCTCACTGTTTGATGATACATTTTTGCAAAGAGATTTTTTAAAAAAACACGTGTTCAATAAACTTATAACTAACTGACTAACTAGTAGTCCGATACTGGTTTTTAGTCTTCAGAATGCGTTACTGAGTAGAAAAGTATTTTTATACTGAGTTTTTAAACAAACAATAAAAACACACGCTAAGATTGTTTACGTTCAAGTACCTAAACAAACGAACTATAAATAGTCTTAAAACAACATAGTATTCATGTACTGAAGAAATTCTTACAAGTACGAGAACACAATGTCACAAGTATGTTAAGTCTTTACAAAATGCCCTCGCGCTACACCGAACCCATTGACCTCGCGCATGCATTCACGCTAGAAGTTTATAGACTCTTTGAAACAATGCAGTGCTTGTAAACAATTTCAAACTTTGACATTTAGAGGTTAGAAAGCTAGATACAGGGTGAGTTTATATTTTATGTAGTCAGCCATTTTGTTGCATTATACAGTTGCTTTTTTAATGGCAATGAATTGTTATTATACTTGTGTGAATACATGTTAAAAACATTTCGTAGTTGGTATTATGATTTCGCTGTAAAATGACCACAAAGTATGTTTTAACGTTTTCTTACAATGACATTATGAGTAGAAATAGTTATATATAAATATATAATATAAATTCATTGTTAGTATTGGATTGGACAGGCTATTTTCTTAGGTTTCAGACCGCAGTCGTTTCTGTAAAATCCTAAATAAACCATCTTCATTTATTCTTTGACTTCTCTGAGCCGTTTCCTAACTCAGTTAAGGTCGGTTGAACTTTGATAAACCAGGAGATATCAATATTATCATCATCATTTCAGCCATAGGACGTCCACTGCTGAACATAGGCCTCAATCTTCAAACCGACTGGTTGGAGGCTGTCTGCTGTTGAACCGTTAATATACATATATTAACAGATACCAATATAGGCATACTTAATATTACCATAACATACTACTAATGACCAGTTATTTGCTATTATTTAACTGTGACCAATAGATGTGAAGTATCGTTGCATAGCGACCGCGAATGATATCCCGTGGAGTAGAAAGCTATCGTCAATTATCTTGTTAGGCCAGAGGTTTACTGTGGGAGCGAGGCGCTGGAAATATATATTATAGTATCAGAAAGCTCGCCACAAGCATTGAATTCAGCCCCACATATAGCGCCTGGAAATGGCGCGCACAGAGCGAGCGGTATGAAAGGAATTTCATCTCGCGCACGCTTAAGCTGTGGAATGAACTCTCTGTAGTTTTTTCCAAGTGATGTTCCTACAGGGTCGACTGCACGAGTATGACACCCTTAGTAACACAAAGTAGAACGCGTGCTTGACTACCTACCTAATGTGGTATAACATAAACTGTAGCTAGCACATACTTGGGTGAAGAACCATACCATAATGTAATTTAGTATGTACACAATACCCCAAGTTGGCAGCGAAAATATGTGAAAATATGGCGAAATGGGGCTACATCGAGCGATCACAAGACTCTTGCGATTGCGGGGCTCGACCTCAGTCCATGTCGCACTTGCTCTCTTGCTCACTGTGCCCCCATACCTGCACCATCGAAGACCTCTGTAGAGCAACGAAAAGCGCTATAGCTGTTGCCAACCACTGGGCCAACAACATTTAACAAAACCGGATTTATCAGAGCCATTGACTCGAAGAAGAAGAAGGCAGCGAAAAGGGACCTTGTCCCACGAGAATTGGTTTGATGTAATCTATGATGAGTGGATTTGAGCACTCCTCCTCAAAAAATACAAAAAAGTTGTGCGTTTTGTAATAAAACTTTTTCTATCATTCTTCCAAATATATTAGCCGGCTTCTCATTTAAGAAGAGTTCGATTAAGATCTGTTATTGATATGCCATCCCAAAAACTTGGTACTGCATACTCCTTTACATGTGAAGGTGCTTATTTCCTTGGCCTTGTGTACACAGCGCGATATTTATATTACTCAATCGCATAGCTCTATGTGTAAATGTACATTAACAATTTTCTCTCGGCGAGTGAAAGCCGCCGGCGCAGGTGGAAGGGTAGAATGGAAATATACCTTTTATAGATATAGTGTTACAGTTCGCACTTAGATGACGGGCCAGTGTTACAAACCACATTTGTTTGAGGTTAGGTAGGGTTACGTGGCAAAGGTAGGGTTTTGGATGGGTTTGAATAAATTACATCAATGTAATGTGAAAGTAAAATGAAATTTCATTGACGTATGATATCGAAGGTGTGAGTTAATAGGGTCAATAAGCGATCGAATCTGTGATATCATGAAGAGACATGGCAAGTCAAGTGAACAATTCAACATAGCCTTTAGCATTAGTAAAATCAATTAAATAATTAAAAAAAAGATAATTTAAATGTTATGAGTACTGATATAATCTGACGTTTCAATTGAGTTTAGTTTACAGTACAACATGAAGTAGATAATTGGGGTAAATCTATTAATAACTATATAGAAAATACATAAACATATTAATAAACTAATTATTGTAATAAAATTAAAACTAAAATGAGAAAGTTAAACAAAAAAGACTTAAATTAAAAAGCGTCGTGAAATTCCTCCGCATCGCATGCCTCTTGTGGTAAGGTTCCCAGAAGACTGGTAGCATTGCCACGTTTAAATTATATATTTAATTAAACATAGAGTATAAACATAAAACATAGATAGATTGGTTAAATTAAACTAAAACTGTGAAACGAATAGATCTTAAGGTGTTCAGGAACTTTTGGAGCCTACTGTATATATATGAAATAAGAAAAATACTAATCAAAATCTCTTGCTTTTTGAAAAGTCGGTTAAAAATAACATCTGCCATGTTTAACTGAACTAAGCGGTTTCTTAATAAAATATCAATTTATTCAGCCTCATGTTTTCCAATTTCCTATGTCAGCTTGCCCCTGGCAATCTGTTTTCTCAGGCATAAATATTCATATGGCATTTCGGAGATCGTATCCAATGCGAAAACAATTTATATTGGATCTGAATATCAGCTTTGAGGATTATTTTGTTATTAGTGGTGGAAGCCATTTTGATTGCAATACTTTTTTTTTTTTTTTTTATACTACGCAGGTGGCAGACAAGCACACGGCCCACCTGATGGAAAGCGGCCACCGTGGCCTATGAACGTGTGCAACACTAAGGGTGTCACACACGCGCTGCCCACCCTGAAGGGAAAGGGGGAGAGCTGGGAAGGGGTGGGGAGGCTAGGAAGGGGAGGGGAAGGAGGGGTATAGTGAGCTCTGGCTACCCTACTTACTGGCGGGAACACAACACGATGGTTATTATGACCGCGGTGTTCTGTAGGGCGGAGGTACTTCCCCAGTTGGACAGCTCATTTCGGACGGGAGATACCGTCGTGTCCTACCTCCGTTCTAAATACGTAAAATAGGGTCGAGATTAAACAAACAGAGATCACACTTGCATACATACAGTCATGTATCTTTTGGGTAGTTTTTTATATTTGGGACCGCACCTTGCCTGATTGTAAGCCTAGTTGCGGTCCAAAGGATAAAGGCCGCTATTAGGGATGTTTTCCCCTAGAGTGGCGGTCCCTACTTTGACGGCTTCGACAGATGTGTGTGATGATGATGTCCAGCCCTGCTATATATAAGGATCCGGGACTGTAGGAGGAAGGATACACGTATGCTGGCATAGCGTTCCAAGACACACCGAATCGTTTGGTTCTTAAAGAAATAGTTGGCATGGCCTCATCAGGCGCTTTTACGCGCCCCGCTTGAAAGACCCGGGACTGTAGGAATATGATTCATATTGATCACGTCAAATCACAATGCCAACAATTTACTACAACTAACATCTCCCACTAAACAGTTGCCTTTTCACAAATTTTAATATCAACAAAACACGGCGGCCGGTGAAAATATTATAGCAGTTAACAGTGAGTCGTTATATAGTTGCAGTGAATTTAGTGCTAAACAACAGTGACATTCGAAAAAACAGTGTTGGCGTGAATTATACAGAAAAGACAATAAGATTTTAGTCATAGAACCGGTAGTTCATTGGTTAAGTCGACTGCTTTATGATTAAGAGGTCCGGTTCAAATCCTGGTCTTCTCTGTATAATTCCCTCCTTATAAACCTCCAATTTATAATTACAGTGATATAGTGGAAATATCCGTAAGTGGGGCAAGTTTTTTCAGTGTTATCAAAGAAGCATCAGAAGACAGTTTATCAGTAGTTAAATGGTGTTAAAATGTTGTGAATATGGCGTTGATAGCGCCCAGGAACAGTGCGCCCTACATCAGGGATAGTTTGAACACCCCCGCGTATGAGGTGAGTACGCCTTTCCTTTGATTTCTTCGTAATGATAATTGGTAGGGTGAATACAGAATTTAGGCTCCGGTCGATTACAACCTATTCCCAATATGGCTGAATGCACAATGAACGATTATCAAATTGACTGATTCCAATATGCGCTAGGACCGATTAGATTATACTGTATTCGCCCTAAAACAAGTACACGAACAGTACACAAACAGATAAAAAAAATTGGTTGCCTGTAAAGTCGGTATACGGGCGAAAGTTTTACGTGACAACGACTTTAATTTTAATTTTTTTAATAATTTAATATTTTAATTAAATTTTACACATTAAATTTTTCATTGCAGGAGCCTAAGCGAAATAGAAGCGTAAGACATGAACCGGTGTGTATGCCTATCTCTCTCACTCTCTCTCTCTCGCTCTGTCTCTCTCGCTCTTAGGCGGGCTAACTGTGCTCGAGTGGAAGGGACGCGTGCCTTTCACTTTTTATGTCTGTCTCTCTCGCTCTTAGGCGGGCTAACCATGCCCGAGTGGAAGGGACGCGTGCCTCTCACTCGCTCTCATTGTGAGCGCATAACGTGAGCGGAGCGTAACGCAGTTTCTTGAAGTGTCACCCGGCAAGCCAATTTATAAGACGTTGTCACGTCTTGTCACGTCAAAAAAAACATTTGGTGTGTCGTAATCACCTTCTCAATTTTTATGCTGCACAATTGTTTGCCAGAAGCCAAATTTGCACTGGTTTTCAGATGATGTCTCTGCCATAACGTCAATTTCGCTTTGCATAAAAACAATTTCTTTTTGTTATTTATTAACCCCGATTGTGGAACTTTAGTGTCGGCAAACTGTCACATATTTTGAACAGTCACATACACAAAACATTGATATGGTTGTTTAATAATGACTTATTTATTTAATTTTCAATAAAAACCGGCTCCAATCGCGTTATTTTGGATTTATATTCAGTTTACATTCCCGGTTGCCACAATAGCTAGGCAAATAGGTATGTCGGTAGTGCGTAAAACCTCTAATCTAAGAATCTTCATAATAAACATATAAAAAACACTTGATTATAATAATTTAATAGACAGGTTAAGGAAGGCGAAACTTTTTGTTACAATAAATTGTTTCTCATTACGTTTTTTGCTACTATGATAAAGTAGGTGGATAAATAAGTAGTTATTTTGAAGTATAATATTATAATTGTGATTAAAATTTAGTTGTATGTGGCCCCAATAAAACCTTCGGTGCTCAAACCTGACTTACTTCTAATTGAGGCTCTTGTGCGACTTTATTTTCGAGAACGGCGACAGTTGCTCCCTTTTTTTATCGTGCGCAAAATCGCCACGGATACCACCTCCACCAAAACCGATGGAGGTGATTATGTCGGACTCGAACCGACCAAAATGCACGCCGTCCATGGGTCCTTGATTGCCGGAGGTGAGATTATACAAGACATAGCTCTCGCACCACGGCAGACCCGAGGACACCATTGCAAACAGCAAAACACACCATTTAAACAGTATCGTGTATAAATAGCAACTAAATAAAAAACAATTTTATTTGCACATTTTAAAATAAATATGTACCTGGGTTAAACGGCACAACATGTAGAAAATATTATAAAATATTACATATAAAAATGTAATTTTTATAGATATCTTTCGGCGATGTAAAATATTGATAAAAATATTGAAACCACAGTACATTTTTTGCGCACGACATGTGCAATATCCTGGAACTTTGACATAATATTTGCGCTCATGGCATAAAACCTGCTTGCAGATATTTCCAATGTTCTTAACTAAGTTTACAAATCAATACGGCGTATTGCTTAGATAAAGTAATGTAGATTCGGTTGTTCCGTTAAAATTCATTACTTAATAACTTTCTTGCTCAACAAATTACTTAATATCACACTCACAATGGCTGCGCGTCAAACGTGACTTGGTTAGTTTTATTAATAGCTATATTCATACATAAGTTATGTATGAATTAATTATGAATCCCGTCACGGCCACGTTGGTACAGGTTGTTGGAGGTAGATGGCGATGGTGGCTAATAAAAAATTATGTTGACATTCTTATAATCATCATCATCATGATCATCTTTGCGATAATCCCGGTTGCCTGCGTTCTGTTTCTGCTTAACTTCGAAATTGCCTGTGAAGTGACTGCTATCTAGCCTCCACAACTTATAGGTATAGGCGATATCAAAGTACGGCAGTTAGACCAGTTGTTACTTTTTTAGAAGTTCAACTACCCGTAACGACTGTCATAGATGTTCGTATGACAACCTGTAGCACTAGCGTGAACTCCTATCGAATTCGTAATGTAAAGGTTTCAGAGCATTGTGATTGGCAGTCTGCCTAGCAGGCGGAAAAATCTTCGTTTGTAACAGGAAAGAGCAAAATTTCTTCATAGGTAACTGATTTCCAAACCTCGGTTACAATGGCGGCCGAAAGGGCCTCTTGTGAACCTTCGTGCGAGTGTAGCCCGCCAATCGCAATGCTCCGTTCTGTCGATACCTTTACAGGCTACTGGTCCGATGGCTTAACGTACTCTCCAAGGCGCGACCAGTAGCATAATATGAAGCTAATAAAATCGTGTTATAAAGAAGATTCATTATACCATAAATTACACGTGTCTTATTAGTTCAATAAGTGGATAAATAATACACGAAGATGACCTTAACAGCTTTAATGTACGGTTAAGACTTTTTATTGAGCTTCTCATAGTCATTTTGTTTTTATGTTTGTTATTTTATTACATAATATGTTGTCTTGGTATTATAGAATTTTTTGGAGGACGTCCTTCATTTCTGGAGTATTTGGAGTGAACCCATAATCATTATGTATGTTAAATTCTTCTAAATCATACATAGTTATAATATAACATAACATAAACTCACGCCTTTATCCCCGAAGGTGTAGGCAGAAGTGCTAGCACCCACATTTCGCCAATTTATGTTTAGGTCTCAATGTAATAGGGGGCAAGCCTATTGCCATTAATCAAGCAGTTCAAGCACTAATACTTAAATACTCACATAACTTCGAAAAGCATCGAAAAGTCATTGGTGTGTGCCATGGTAAACCTGGGATCGAACTCGAGACCTCGTCTCAGAAGTCCATTATCTATACCACTAGGCTATCAATCAGATATTTTGTATTCTAACATCTAACCAAGTTATTTTTAAGCCGTTACACCTACAGGATGACGTATGATGTTCTGAGGCAACCAACACCTCAACGTTGGGGATTCAGATAGCTGTCGCTCACGTGAAAGTCAAGACAAACTAATAACAGACGTAGTGCTAGGGAAGCGAACTCCGGGTTTCGAAGTGTAAGCTTATTAGATGTAACCGGGCTTCAAATGATGATAATTATGAACAGGCAACGAAAGATTCTGGAATGTAGAACGAGTACAGTAGCACTAGCATGAACTCCTATCGAACCCTGTGTGTGTAGCCCGCCAATCCCAATGTTCCGTTCTATCGATACCTTTACATTACGAATTCGATAGTATTTCGTGCTAAGGCTACTGGTAGACGTGCCGTAGGATAGCCTCCCGCGAGATGGATGGACGCCTTAGTCAAAGGGACCCGTTGAATGCGGTCCACCTCCAACCGCTTAGGTATTGATGGTGGAAGCCTATGTTCAGCAGTGGACGTCTTATGATTGAAGTGAAAAAGATGATGAATCAAGAAACACCCGTGCGAAACCGAAGCGAATCTCAAGTATGAAACGTATTATAAAAAAGAAGCAGAGAATAAGGAATTATTTCTCTTATGGGCCACGTAATGGTTGCAAACATTCCCACGCATAATTTTAGAATAAGCAAGAAATGTAGCGTGTGTTTATAAAATAACGCACATTTATACATCACCATATTCCGAAACTATATAACAGTGGTTTTATTACCCAAACTCGTCTCAGAAAACAACATAAAATTACCATATATATGTTCAGAAATAAAGCCATACTTCGTGACGATAACATACATTACGTGTGTTTGTCATGCGATTACTACATCACTATCATTTCTATGGAAACTTAGGCTTAAACCTGTTAAAATTAAGATTTCCGTCAAATTTAACAGAATTTTATTGGTTTGGCTAAATGTGTTGCACCAGATTATTTAGGAGCTCTGTTATAGTTATCTTTTTGACAGAATTTGACGTTTGAGCGTGGCCGGTTACAGTTAGCGTCAAGTTATGTCGTGATTTTGACAATTGTCAAATGGTGCAACCTGTTTTATACCTGACCGGTACTTTAACTACACTGTTAATGTTAAAGTACGATCGTGCAACCCAGGCTAAGTCGTTATTGTGATTATTTGTGAAACCTCTTTAGTATATATATGTAAAGGGAGTGCAAGTTTCGTGCCAAAAGAAATTACTATAAAATCTTTATGTCCTTGAGAGTTTTGTAATGGGTAACTACTTTTATTATCGTGCGAAAAATTCCCACGAATATCTCCCCCGCCGGAGCCGGTTGGGGAGGTTATGTTGGACTCGAACCTACTATAACTCACGCCGTCTTTGGGTCTTTAGTTGCCGGAGGTGAGATAGTAGGCAACATATCCCTCGCACCCCGCCAGAACCGGGGCCCTCTCTTTCGAGATGACACCATTCGGGTGTATGGACCACAGTGTCTCCGTCTCGCACCCGGGTACTGGGAGAAGCATTGCCTGCTTCTGCTAGGGTGACAGGCGGTTCCACCCGTCAACCCCAGGCCCGCGCTCATGGAGGACGGAGGTCCTTCTCTCCAAGAATAAATTCCTAACCGAACATGCTGCAGCTAAATACATTTGACAAAAAAAATTACCCGATTCATTGCTATGCGGTATAAATAGCAAGGAAATTAATTACGTGCTTAACCGCATAAGCACTACCAATTAACGTATCGGAGAGTATCAGACGGATTACATACATATCATATTTCCTCTACAGCCTGCTCTTAAATGCCACTTACAAACCATCAGTTATTTAACGTATTTTTAAAGGCCCACGGTGGTCTGTCACACCCATGAATTGTATAAACCGGTTGCGTCGAAACGGAAAGTCATCAGTAACGCTGTGAATGAAAGTAAAAACTTGAATTGAACCCACGCGGGTTACGAACGTACACGACATCAATATGCTTTCATACTTGACACTTTAATAGTATAGTTACCGGCATATATATTGACTTCTTTCGAATCGACGGCATTATTTATTTGACATCGCGGTGTAGTAATTAGTTTCACGGCAGCGCCGCTACTCACGGAGAGGGCCCGAGTATAGGTTTCGCTCTTCGGGAAGGCTTACTATGTCCCCTCCAATATATTGACTAAAATCAAGTTACGTTGGCGGTGAAGAAGTTATTCTGTGGCGACGGTGTCTCTCGTTCTAATTGAGCAGTCCAACTGTAGAAGTGCCTCCACCCTACAGAATACCGCGGCTAATAATAACCTTGTGTTGTGTTCCCGGCGGCGAGTAGGGTAGCCAGAGCTCGCTGGGAAGTTTTTGTGCTGTTAGTGGGAAGGCAAATTTGTGTGCATTTGTGTGCATTGTTACATAGAAGCTATCTTAGACAGAGAATCTTGTTTTTCACGCGACTTTGTCGAAATATATGTATGCCGGTAACTATACGACATAAATATGTCTTCATACTTGACATGACACTCTTGTAAAGAAATAGTACAAAGATTTTTATAGAGATGAGACGAATATTTGGTTAAAACATAGATGAATTATAAAGGGTTGAAATATTAATTTTGTTTTAGTGTTTGTATTCGAATATTCGGTTAATTTATGTAGTGTTATGTCACCAGGGATACCCCCTGCCGTAGTTACAAATTCAAAAGTAATTTATTCTGTATAGACCATTTAATGGCATTTACAAAACGTCAGTATCAACAATATTTTATGAATTAGTGAGCAAATGGACCACCGGTTGATAAGACTCCGGCAGGAAAGTCAGCGGGCTTTTCTTTTTACCCGACTGCGCGACGCAAAGGAGGGTATTGTGTTTATCAGTCTATGTATGTATGTATGTATGTATGTATGTATGTATGTATGTATGTTTGTTTCTATGTGGCGTTGTAGAGACCAAACGCATAGGCCGATTTTGATCATTCTTACGTCAATCGATTCGTCTTAACCTTGCGAGTGTCACTAAAGACATGACAGTAATCAAAGTTCACCACAGCGACAACCAGACGCCATATTGTCAAAATGAGAAAAAAAAGTCGAAGAAAAATGTCAAGTGGGGTGTCGTTGAATAGGTATTTTAAAATCATATTTAGGTTTCTTTTACCATTTTTCATTTTAAATAATAGTTTAGGATATATAACGATTTAAAGTTGTTTAACAAAACATTCAATCTCGCTAATTTTCTTACTTCTTGATTTAAGTTTATATTTCAAGTATAAACAATATACAAACAAAAATATTTTTGGTAAAAAAATAACTTTTAATGAATCATAACTAAAAAGTATAAAATAAAAAAATAATTTAAAGAAAAACAAAAAACCCGACTGCGTAAACTAAAAAGAAAGAAACAAGCCCAGTAGTTTAAAATTCATACAATTCTCACAGTCGGGGCCCCTTGGGAAGATTTGATTGGTGAAATTAGAATTTTTTGTTTTTCTTTAAATTATTTTTTTATTCTTTTTGGGCTATTTAAAAATATTTAGGTACATAGTCTAAATACAGTCCAGTCTACTGTCGCGTCCATTCCGGGAATTATAATATTGTGTATACCCGCGGGTATGAACTAGTATATTATAATAAAGTATTTTCGACTACCGCCATACAATCAAACCACTCAGAAGTTATAGGTCTTAAACAATCTCAATTCTAACAAACGTATCGAAACGCATCGGCGTAGGTGATGTTCACATATTATGCGCTTACGCAACTCTTATGTCATTTGACCGCTGCCTACATCTTGATACTCGTTAAGAGTTATAAAGTATCAACTGTTGTTGTTCTGACTGGGTGTTTATTTAAATGATTATGGAGATTATATTATACAATACTGCGGAACAGATAGTGGCAAGCTAAAGCGATATAGTGCTACCTTTTGAGTGCTAGGTCTTTTAAACGGGCGTGAAAAAGACATATGGCGAGTATAGAAAACAACCATTATAGCAGTATTAGCTACGATTCCACTTAGGCCCTTTTTTAGCTCTAATCTATCTACATACATACGTATGCCGTAATCCCCGAAGGGATAAGCAAAGGTGCATTAAACACCCACATTTAGCCAACTATGATTTTCGGTTCCACGTAATAGGAGGGCGAGCCTATTGTCTCCAATCGGGCGCTGTGAAAAATCAATCTCCGTACCAGTTTATAAGCGTGCATTTCATTCGTAAAAACATAATAGACAAAGTTCCCATTTGTAACAAAATGGATTGTATGTATATTGGAGGGGTAGAGGAATCCACCAGTTACCCACGGTTTTAACAATCTCTGAGGTCTCATTCAAAGAGCTAACACCGTGTCGATGTTTATTCTTCGCACTTGCAGAATATTGCGCTTACAAAATCGTATCTCCTCGGGTAAGAAGTCTTTTTACTTGCTTTGAGGAGTGCGGTTAGGCATTACTTTCTATGACAATTAGTGATATTGCTATTTCTATCGTTGGGATTGTTAAACCGTTGGTGAGTTTCAACCACCACGCCCCTAATATATTTTCTTGTAATGAATTTTCCCCATGTAACGAATTGATTTTCCGTCAAATCATAATTCAATCTCAACTCAATCACTTTTCATTATGTGGTAGTTTTGGATCAGTCCTCCGGGGCCGCGCCGCTTCTGGTCCAAGTAATGAGATAAGTTATACAGCTATTCTGCTCACTTTGTTCAATAACTTTTTTTTAGTTATACATTGTTTTGTTAATTTCCCCTGAGCCACTCTACTAATCCCCTTCGTAAATTATGCAACTCAAACAAAACTTTTTATCAACGATTCGAAACTAGAGTTTCGCACACTGAACCGTAGTTACCGAGTTTACGTGACAAGTTTGAAACCGAACCGAAGCGTTATACCGACTGTAGTCAGGGGTTGATTGGTAGATTGATTCCAAATAATGGCCTTTACAAGAGTGTAAACAAAACATTGATGATCATTAAACAACCTATTATAATCTTTTTGATCGTAATGACCATGAGATGAACTTTTTGCTAGTATGTAGTGATGCCAGTCCAGTACAGCTACGTGTTCAAGTTATTTATTACTTGTTTGTTAATTCACGTGATGTTATGAGTATTATGAGTACGGACCTCGCGTATTTGAACGAAAGGATAAATAGTTTTCGGAGTGTGCAATGGGATCCTAAAAGTTTCTGGACACCTTAGGATCTCTATAATCCTTTGATAGCTTAAGTGTAAAGTGTAATTTAACTTAAGTAACATAAATAGCGCTAATAAAATTAACTATCAATGTCTTGTTTCTTTATAAGAAAACTAGCTGACCGGCGCAACTTCGTCTGCGTCACCCCGTTTTTGCAATATTTTTCACTTCTGCTCTGCACAGGTTGTAACATAATGTTATATACATGTGAACCTTTCTCTTCAATCACTCTCTCTATTAAAAAACCGCATTTATTTCGCTATTAATAATTACTCTAAGACTTCATCCATATCCGTTCAGCTGTTCTGGCGTCATTGAGTGACAAACATCCATTCAATACTAACTTTAATAGCTATATCAACTAGCCTATTGAAGTCTTCTGATGGACATAAGACTCCAGATTCACCACATACCACCTTCCGCATCCAGTCTGTCTTAGCTTCCTTTTTCAGGCCCTCAGTTACCTTCTCCAGTGTCCACTCTTGGACTCGTCTGCTTCAACGGCCATCGGTCCTTCGATAACAAGTTTTCATTTAATAAAGTCTTATATTAGTTTGGAATCATGTTTAGTATTCCATGACAAAACCGAGGCAAATTATTATGCGACATTACAATCGTATCCTACGCGCATAACTTCGCCATATATGGCGCGAAGCTGTTTTGTCTCCGATACCTGTCTGATAAAACCATTTTGTTTTGAAACACTACGCAATATAGTGACATTAACTGTATGGAATCCTTATGGTAACTGTACACGTTCATGTATAACTGCGCAAGTTCACACTTGCGCATATAATTGCAAAAAACATATAAATTCACGTTAATGAAATTTACACAAGTATCTTCCAACACACGTTACTATATGTTTGTGCAAACGGTGCAGAATATTTCATCACGAACCCAGCGGTTCGGTGAGTCTTTCCTCTACCGCACCATTAAAGTTTTGGAATTCCTTACCAGCTCACGTGTTTCCTTGTTTCTATGGTGCCAGGTCTTTGCGGGGCGTGAGAAAGGATTTCTGCCATTGTAACACGTGTTTGTAATGGTGACCTTCTTTCCTGAGACTTTGCTGTCTTATGGAGAGACGTCCACGTACAAATCTAATTTATTCGAGCTCTTCTGACTTAGCGGCTTCGTCCCGTTTGCGGAATCCCGTCGAAACATTCAATTTTTCTGATCTAAATTTGATTTACAACAGTTAGTATGCCGATCGCTTTCATTACAGAGCCAATATTCAGGCACAGCTCAAGCTGTGGAATGAACTCCTTGCCGTGGTTTTTCCAAGCGACTGCAAAATGAGGTTCTACAAGAAAGGTATTAGAAGGTTTCTACAGGGTAGACAGCACGAGTGTAACGCCCCTGGTGTTGCAAATGTCCATAGGCCACGGTGACCGACCGATGGGCCGTGTGCTTGTCTGCCACCTAAGTGCTTGACATACTTAACATACAAATTTTAACTTTAACCTACCTACAGACTTCGTCTTGATTTTATTTACTGTCTACACAATACCTTTTAAGTCTCATTCGACATTTTTTAAGACAACAATGAGTCAGTACCGCTTAAAATTGACACATTGACATCAATCCATCAATATGTGAACCACTTACTGACTTCCCACGCGAGAGTACTGCGGTTAATTGAAACCGGGTTAGTTAATCGCGCCCTAGAGCTATTTACTAACAACTTCACTTCATTAGGTGACCAAATACCCCCTTATTATGTGATTCGACGACCATAGCTGTTGTCTACGGTTCCGCCCGCGATCACATGATGGCCGCAAGCGTACAAAATTTAAAAAACTATCTGATGATTATGGAATTTTGATTTTGTTTCCGATACCCATGGCATTTTTCCGAGATGATTAAGTAACAAGCATATAAACACCCAGAAAACATATTCACCAATTTTCACAGTTATAATAACATAACATAAACTCACGCCTATATCCCCGAAAAGGTAGGCGGAGGTGCTAGCACCCACATTTCGCTAGCTAGCTAGCCCTTCTTGATGAACCCCATATTGTAGTCGCTTGGGAAAACCACGGCAGGGAGATCATTCCACAGCTTTTTAAATCTGTTTTTCACAATGTGTTTTAAATCTTGGGGAAAACGCGTGGTTAGACCCATGGCTTTTGTGCTATTTCAGAATAATCTCAGTGCTAAAGGAAAAAGTCACTTTAAACTGTAGATTATTATACAACCAGCTGATGCCTCAAATCAAGCAATTATCACACCGCAATACCAATAAAATCAAAAACCAATCAAAATCTAGCCATTAATATTAACAATCAAATCAATACACCTTCAAAATTTACTTCCATTAAACAAAAAATCTCCCAAGTAATTACTTGGAAGAACTTTCGTTCCAATAAAATTTAGTTACGAATGTTGCTTTCGCCGAAATATGGATCTAAATCATAGTTATTAAAACTATTATATAAATTGAGGAGGTATATGTAAATATTGAGCGTTAAGTCGTTCGTGGAATTTCCGTTAAGATTTGAATAGGAACAGACGTAAACTCGAGGCGGTGTGGTCATTTTTGGACGAATCTATCGTTAGATTTATTGGATGGCGTCAAATAAATGGTTGTGATTTAAGCTGCCTACGTAATAATAGGGTTTGTATGCAAAATTCATGCTCTAATGAGCTCTTCCCGTTTGTCCCACCCTCTCCTTTCCTACACAGGTACAGTACGAACAGGCATATCATTCGCATACGGTGTAAATATTCCATCAAGAACCAAGCGGTTCGGTGAGTCTCTCCTTTACCGCACCATTAAATCTTGGATTTTCTTACCAGCTCACGTATTTCCTTTTTCATAAAGACTCGGGTCGTTTATGCGGGGCGTGAAGAAGCATCTGATGAGGCCATCTAGCTAAGCTGAGTACGTGTTTGTAATGAGTCACCATTACAAACTTCTCCTGAACCTTTTTCTAGAAACGAGGGAATGTCAAATAGACGTGTCCTGTATAAAAAATAGTAATTCTGTCGCTAAAAAAAATTGCCGCCATAAGAGAAGTCTCACGCGACGTTATAACTTCCAATTACTGTTATGTCTTTAGTGATACTCTTAAGATTAAGACGAAACGGTTGACGTAAGAGTCATAAAAATCGACCCACTCCTTTTGTAAGAACTCCGTAAACGAACAAACATACATATGAGTAAATTGATTAACACATTACACTCATTTGTATCGCGCAGTCACATAAATAAGTCAGTGTTTATTAAGTGATGTTTTATGCAAAGAATATTAAATACATGTTTTGCAGAATACCGACAAAACGCACGGAAATTTACGTCAATGGATCTACTTACATGTATCGTAATATTTAAAGGTTCGTAGATTGTTCTACAACACAATCCCAACCAGAAATTTCTTTACAACAATCTGGATAAGCGGTCTTGCCCTTGAGTCCCAAGGTCGCAGTACTACGGAGAACGCGGCCCATCCTTGCGCATCTGCAGCAAGGACGGCGGGTACGCCATATTGGATCAAGTGTCAGACGACCTTGACAGCGCGCGGAATTCGTACTTCGAACATGTGGTTTTTGTTTTTGTTTCCATTGATATAAAAAAGGCAATGATGTTTAAATTTAGAATCTGGATTCGATTGTTTTTTTTTTTCTTCTAGGAAATTAATGAATGGAAGGTTTTAGAATGATCAGAAAAGGATATTATTTGTAGTATCTATATATTTTACGATTGGATACTGAATATTATGGAGCGTTTTCATCATCATCTTAGTGTTGTTCACGGTTGCCTCTGAGGTACACCTTAAAAGTAGGTTGCTATTGTTGTGAGAGAATTAGTCACCTAGCTAGACTGTGCTCGAGTTCTATGATGGGCCGGACGTTGGGAATCAGGTTCTTATTATTGAGGTCGGCTGCTGTAGGGTAAACTGGCTTACCTGGATGCGAGATGTAGTGGTCGTGACAGTGGCTCACCTCTGCAGTCAATGAACCACCTGTCGTGCTCATTGTACCTCTATACTTGCACAATTGCCTGCCTGAATGAGGCGACGGTAATGCGGTCAATGTTCCTGAGTTTTGGGCTGGACGCATCTAATATGTTTTATTCTTGAAAAGAAGAGGACACAATTCTTCCACCTTTTTTTTACTTGTAAAATTTTAATGAGCGACCAAGAGCGTAAAGCCTTCGCCAGAGTTTCGTCCGTAAATATGGTGAACTGGACATGGGTCTTGATGATATTATTATCCCCTCAAAAGCTCCCAATCTGCTGCATTTTCCTAATGTGCTTTATTGTTTTCTCTCTCAATTTGTTGTGGGCTTGGTGTTTGCTACTTTTGTATCTGCCCCCTCCCCCCTCTCCATACCCTCACACAAAACAAACCCATGAACCAAGGAGTTTACGATTACAAGTGATCAACCAACTAGTAATTAATCACACTGCAAAATAAACTGTTTCTGTTGAAACTCCGTGTGTTACGAGGAAATTCAAAATGGCCGCAAGTGTACGCCTCCACTTTGCCTATCTTGACAAACAGTGGTTTTATCTAACGTAGTCAAGGCTCCTGAGATATTTGCACAACTAGGACAGCCTTGTGTAGACAAATGTTATGTTTAAATTAAGGCTTTGCTGCAGGTTTACTTTGGTGGAAAATGGAAAGACTGAAAGAATGAAGAATAGTAGACTAAATGTAAAAGTAGACTAAATGATTGTACATATGAACCTTCCTCTTCAATCACTCTATCTACTAAAAAAGACCGCATCAAAATCCATTACTTAGTTTTAAAGATTTAAGCATAAAAAGGGACATAGGGATATAGGGACAGAGAACGCGACTTTGTTTTATACTATGTAGTGATACGTGTTTTCTAGAAACCTACACTTGAAGGCGTGTCCTACGATAACCAAAACTAATGGTACATAACTCCAATGTCATTTGCCAAACATATTTAACCTTCTGACGCAACAGTCCAAATTAGGAGCTTATATCCTTAAAAAACCATAGAAACACATCTATGTACGAATTTAGTATACTCAAAATATTTTGTGAACCATTTTTGATTCAATAAATTAAGAATTGATTTAGTTTTTACTGTTTTTTAGTGAACTCATAAGGTATAGGAGCCATAATTTTGGCCAATAATATGCAGATTTCGATCTGAAACTATTGTAAAGTGATGTAAAGTGAATACAATTGTGGAATCAGGAAATTCATATCAGCGAAAATTTTTTTTGAAAATTAAGATATCTAAATAGTTATAAATTGACTCAATTTGATTGTTGTTGCGGTTCGTTTCTGAGAGTGAAGGGGGTAATCTCTAGATTTTACCAGACCAGAGTTTGAGAATCTTTTACCAATAGAAAGCCATATTGTAACTTTTAAACTATCGTGGCGTTTATTCATAGTGTTTATAATGTTTGGGACTTCACGCGATATATTTAAAAATAAAAAAATATCGCGTGAAGTCCCGAACATTATAAACACTAATACAAAGGCAATTTATTTGTGAGTGGCATCAATCGATTCTCCTATGACCACACTTACGGGGAGGGTCAGCAGTCCACTGGAAGATGAACCTTGAAGAGCTGTTCAATAAGAACTATATTTGTTTGTCCACAGATAAAATTGGAGAGCGTTCTCGGGCTGACTGTGGGCAGTAATGCAGCCCTAGATTGTGATCCAAACACCGAGCTGGTCGCGTATCCTGCAGGGTGAGTAGCTGAACTAATATTTACGCTGGTTAGTGGCGAAGGGTGAATATTTTCAACCTGGAAGCCGGTGAAACCATACCTCTACCTGCCGTGGTTTTCCCAAGCGACTACAATATGGGGTTCTTCAAGAAGGGCATCAGAAGGTTTCTACAGGGTAGGCAGCACGTGTGTGACGCCTCTGGTGTTGCAAACGTCCATAGGCCACCGTGACCGCTTCCCATCAGGTGGGCCGTGTGCTTGTCTGCCACCTAAGTGGTATAAAAAAGAAACCTCTCCTCCTATCCCTTACGACTGATCTAGTTTGCCATGCACCATGCGACCCATTGGAACTCCTTGCTACTGTTTTTTAGAAGATAATAGAATTATCTTGGATCTTGGATCGTTCCAATCATGTCGGAGTGCTTTAACAGTTAAGGGGTCCCCTGATACAACAACGCTTAAATATAAAATACTAGCTGTTTCCAGCGGCTCCGTCCGCGTGGACTTCTGATCCCGTTCCCGCTGCTCCATTAAAACCTTCCATAGAGTTGAAGGAACAAATAAAAAAAAAGAATTACTTGAATTGGTCCAGCTGGCTTCGAGTTATGCGCTTACCAACATATTTCGCGATTCATTTTTATATATAGATTACTATGTACCTATCAATCAACGGCCTATCGTGGTCCACCGCTGAACCTGGACAAAGCCTACCAAAATTTAAAGAGGTCTATGTGCCTCTCTGAATTTTGTTACGTTTTGGTCTACGTTTTCCACGCTGCTGCCTGATGCCTGATGGGTTGATTACAGGGTTTTGTTTTGAATTTACCTTCTCTCGCAGTCATATCCCATCTAGGCATAAACCAAATCCAATGTAAACCGATTAAAATAGGTAACATATTCAATAAAGAAAGCAATGAGAGTGGACGAAGCGAGAGTAGTATGTCGGGATCGTAGCAAATGGAGATCCGTGATCTCTGCCTACCCCTATGGGAAACAGGCGTGATTTTATGTATGTATAACATAACATAACATAAACTCACGCCTATATGCCCGAAGGGGTATGCAGAGGTGCTAGCACCCACATTTCGCCAGTTTATGTTTTAGGTAGGTAGGTAAGGTAGTGTATAAAATATAAATAAATAAATAAATAAATATTCTAGGACAATCTGCACAACGACACCTAGACCTAAGCATAGTTTAAATAGCTTGTGCTAGGTTCTAGAATGCGGATAAACATACTTAGATACTTTTTTTTGTAAATACATACATATTATACATAGAAACACCCAGACCAATTCAAATATTCATATTCATGCACACAAATATTTGCACCGAGCGGGAATCGAACCCACGTCTCCTGCATAGCAAATCGCGTTCACTACCAGCACGCCACGGAGGTCGTCAAAGGTAGTTTATGTATGTACATATTCAATGCTTCAATATTTCATTAAACCATCTAAATATTCAGATTGCAGTATAAACATTACGATACATATCCCCATCTCTAGTGACATTAAGCCTCCTTTACAATTCACGCTGAGCAGCATTCAATTTTCCGGTCAGAACGCTGCCGGCAGACATCTCAAGTGATTGTACCTGCACGGCAAATTGTATGACCTAAATGTTATAGTGGCAAGATGGCGGTGGCCATGCGATTAATCTGCATTTAGATTCAATCATAACATTACTGAGTACCGCGGTAGCCTAGTGGTATGGGTAATGGACTGCTGAGACGAGCTCTCGGGTTCGATTCCAGGTTCGCCATGGCACACACCAATGACTTTTCGTTGCATTTCGAAGTTATGTGTGTATTTATCGCAGGTTTTCAGCTCGCCACCTAAAACATTAGGACTTAAACACAAACTGACGAAATTTGGGTGTCAGCACCTCCGTGTGTGTGAGTGATGAGCCTATTGCCATTAACTGGGCAGTTATAAACCTGCGATGAAATACACACATAACTTCGAGAAGCATCGAAAAGTCATTGGTGTGTGCCATGGTAAAACCTGGGATCGAACCCGAAACCTCGTCTCAGCAGTCCATTACCCATACCACTAGGCTACCGCGGATTATACACAAATATAATTGTGTAAAAAATTAAAGGTCATGTTAAATTCAATTTCCGATATTCAGGTTATCACCTAATTTCGCCTCTACAATAAGTTTAATCGATGCAGGCAGTTCCCTAGACCCCCCAACCCCATGATGGATACACAGCGTAATATACAAACGAGGCAATTTCCTTAATATAACCCACTGCGGTATTCGTTCGCGGAAATAGCATTTTATTTAGCTACAACACTCTTTAAGAACGAGGTTCCGTATATGAAATTACATATAACATAACATAAACTCACGCCTATGTCCCCAAAAGGGTAGGCAGAGGTGCTAGCACCCACATTTCGCCAGTTTAGGTTTAGGTCCCAATGTTGCCATTTAACCGGGCACCTATAAACCTGCGATAATTACACACATAACTTCGAAAAATATCGAAAAGTCATTGGTGTGTGCCATGGTAAAACCTGGGATCGAACCCGAGAGCTCG
Source organism: Pelosia muscerda (assembly GCA_963691645.1). Classification (NCBI taxonomy): domain Eukaryota; kingdom Metazoa; phylum Arthropoda; class Insecta; order Lepidoptera; family Erebidae; genus Pelosia; species Pelosia muscerda. Next base: position 3,140,211 of record OY829127.1, on the reverse strand, counting down.
TCTCAGTTGTCCATTACCCATACCACGCGGCTACAGCGGCTTGCATTTGCATTGCAGTATAGGAAATTTTAATAGTATAATTTTGTACCTATAACCTAAGACCGGACTGAATAATTTATCATTTTGTTAAAAGAAGAGTAGAGTGCTGACGAAAATCATAATTGCCAACGTTCTAAAATAAAATGTTTTGTTATTCACTCATCTTTTCGTTAGTCCCCGTCGTATCTAAGACAAATTGGTCTGTTTTTTATTAGGTATTCTGTAGGGTGGAGGTACTTCCTCGGTCGGACTAAGCTATAACATTGTGTTGTGTTTACGGCGGTGAGTAGGGTAGCCAGAGCTCACTGGAGAGGTTTTGTATTGTCAGTGGGAAGACTGAGAAACCCTACTTTGTCTTTTGCACTGACAGCGCAGAGACTCTTAACCTTCTCCCCTCCCCTCTCCCCTTCCCCCTTCCCCCTTCTCTATATAATCGTGACGCCCCTGGTGTAGCAAACGTCCATAGGCCACGGTAACCACTTTACATCATGTGGGTCACGTTGTCTGCCACCTAAGTATAAAAAGAGTTGAAATATACGTAACTCAGCTGTGTAATGAACTCCCTGCCGTGGTTTTCCCAAGCGACTACAATATGGGGTTCTTCAAGAAGGGCCTTAGAAGGTTTCTTCAGGGTAGGCAGCACGTGTATAACGCCTCTGGTGTTGCAAACGTCCATAGACCACGGTGATCGCTTCTCATCAGATGGGCCGTGTGCTTGACTGCCACATAAGTGGTATAAAAAAAATTGTTCACGGATCCCTAAAACTTGACATGGAGGCAGCAGACTGCTATGTTTACTTTAAAGTTATCTGATTTCAGCCTCGACTAACTTTATATTGAAATGTTTTGCGCACTTCAATTTTCTCCTCCGTTGTAGGCATTGCAGTACTTACCAAACTGCTATTTTTTGGATGGTTGGATGAATGCAACAACTCCTGAATGGGTTTTAATGAGGGTATTACTTGAAGCTCTTAGTCAGCTTTAAAGTCTTAGCTTATTTATACTGTTGATTGATGACACTTGCAAAGAGGGGTTTTCCCACTGACAACATAATATCTCTCCAGTGAGCTCTGGCTGCCCTCCCATCACCGGAAACACAACACAAGTTTATTATGAGCCGCGATATTCTGTAGGGCGGAGGTACTGAAGTCGAATTTATCTGTTCTGAAGAAAGAACCCTTTTACCTCCTCTCTTTACTCTCTTCCCTTTCCCGAAGAGCGAAACCTATGCTCGGGCCCTATGAGTAGCAGCACTGCCGTGAAACCAATTACTAGACCACGATGGCAACTGACAGATGCCATCGATTCGCCAGAAGAAGAAGATCATGACGAATGACGAATGTGGAAGAAGACTATGTCCAGCTTTGGAATGAAATAGGCTGATTCAGGAACAGGGGGCGATGAATGATGGACTGAATATAAACAGTCTATTGGAGAAGCAATGTCTCACCGAGTTATGGTGTGACCGCTATTACGGCACGAAACGGACGGATGGACAAAACGGGTGCAATTACGTCATTGTTATAGACCAGTTTCGTTGATTGAATGCTAAATAAGTCGCTTTATACCTAACTATAGGCCGACGGCTTAGTTGAGACATCAAATTCAAATATATTTATATCTTAACTAGCTGATCCGCGTAACTTTGTCTACGTCACCCCGTTTTTGCAATATTTTTCACTTCTGCTCTTTTTTTTACCACTTAGGTGGCAGACAAGCACACGGCCCACCTGATGGGAAGCGGTCACCGTGGCCTATTGACATTTGCAACACCAGAGGCGTCACACACGTGCTGCCTACCCTGTAGAAACCTTCTAATGCCCTTCTTGAAAAACCCCATAACTCCGCACGTGTTGGTTGTAGCATGATGTTATACATATAAACCTTCCTCTTTAATCACTCTGTCTATTAAAAAAAACTGACTTTGTTTTATACTATGTAGTGATACTGATTTTGGGATTCTAACAAATGGAAACATGTGGCCACTGCCTACTCCATTGGAAAGGGGATTCCCGGAAACCATCACATTTAGACATACGGTATAAATGCCCGATGTTCTAATGTTCCGAATGTTTGTCAATGTCATGTGACCGTCACTTCGACCTCATCGGTCACGGCTTAGGTCAACTTCCTGTGTTTACGGAGTTCTATGTTTTTATAGATATAGTCCAATAACCGTTTATAAGTAGCTCATAAACTGTCATGTATTTTGTATATTTGATTGGAGTTGGTATTCAAAGCAATGTGTCACATCATTGACATGAATAAGCAAATTACGAACTGTGTTGTATTGACGAGTAAGTACTTGTGTTAACTTGGAACTTCGAAATCGCCATTGTTCATTGGACCATTGGTTGTGGAGGTTAGATGGCAGTCGCTTCATGGAAAATATCGAAGTTCGCCGCATCACAGTTAGACTGAAAAACTGAGTTGGGGAAAGATTCAGAGAATGATGATGGATTTTCCAACATGACAACGACCCATAACACACTTCAGCTGTGGTCGAAGAATTCCTTAGGAGCCAATCAGTAACAGTTTTAGATTGACCACCGTACAGTCCTGACATTAACCCAATCGAAAACTTATGATACTCCTATGTAAAGAAAATAGTGGCAAAAAAACGTGCAAATGCATCAAGTTTACACGGTATTTAAGGAGGCATTGTAGCAGATTTCGATTGAAACCAGCAATAATTTGATCGCTTCAATGCCTAGGCGGTTTCAGGCTGTTATTACTGCTAAAGGACATGCGACAAAATATTAATAACATAGTTTTATGTTCTCATTAAACATCTAAAACTAATTAAAGTCAAGGTCGTTTTAATATTCACAATATTTAGTAGTCTCTCGACTCGACTCACATACTTTTGTTATATCATCAATAGTGTCCTCAGCGCTTGCAACGAAAGACGTTTAGGGCACTTTTTGACACCTTAGGTTACGTTACTTAAGTTTTAGTAAAGATCCATAATCTTTTCTAGCAATAAATATAACCTTTGTTACTCAGGGCAAATTCAGCTTTTCATAGTGAAAGAATTTTTGAAATCGGCACAGTACTTTTTGAGTTTATTCATTACAAACTTACACTCACACAAAAATACATTTTTTTCCTATTTATTGTATACTAGTGTAGATGTAGATACGATCGCATTAATACCATGTTAATACCCGGGTTTCGTTTACCATGTATATACTTATAAAATGCATGTTATTACCACAAAACTGGGGAACGGCTTGACCGTTTCAGTTATTTATTTTACTTATATTCCATAAGTTCCACGGAATGTTTCCTTTTTATATAAAAAAAGTCTGTCGAGGCATTAGTGGTTAGAATGAATTTCACAATTTTCCGTTGACATTTAACATTTTTATCCCTTATTCGTCGTAGACGTTCCCTGTCTATAGTTATTTTGGTTATTTAATCAAAACCAGCGAAGTTGTAAATTAGTTACCATGTGGGGTGGCGGCCGGGCGCGGTGAGGCCGCTCCCTCAGATCGATACGGTGTGCACTTACCTTTATTGTCTGGTTCCGTGCCTTGGACACTACTGTCTGGGGTTTAGTCACTTATTCTTGGATAGGGTGAGGTGCATATGTATTATTATTACTTTTATTGCACCGCCGCGGTAGCCTAGTGGTATGGGTTCAGGTATGGGTAATGGACTGCTCAGACGTGGTCTCGGGTTCGATCCCAGGTTTTACCATGGCACACACCAATAACTTTTCGATGCTTTTCGAAGTTATGTGTGTATTTATCGCAGATTTATAAGTGCACGGTTAATGACAATAGGCTTGCCGCCTATTACATTGGGACCTAAACATAAACTGGGGAAATGTGGGTGCTAGCACCTCTGCCTACCCCTTCGGGGATATAGGCGTGAGTTTATATTATGTTATTTTTATTGCACCAAATAATCACCACATAGTACGCGTTATTTAAACTTTTTGCACAAAAAACAACATTAATGTACAAAGGCGGACTTAATGTCTTGGGCATTTTCTGCCAGTCAACCTTAGGGTGATGCAGAGATTTGTCAAGGTAGGTGCTCGAAGTACTTTCTCACCTCCGGCAATTAAAGGCCCAAAGACGGCATGCCTTTTAGTCGGCTCGAATCCTACATAACCTTCCCATTCGAGGGATTAAACGCACGATTAAAAAAAAAGATATCATAAGTGAGATAAAGTTGTTGCCTTCTTAGAATAAAAACACACATTGAGAATATATTATGTTATGGAGATGTAATAATGTCTCAAAGCTTAAGTAGGATGTATAAAAGAAAAAAATATTATCACACACTACCTTCAACTTTACCTTCAGATTATTAATTAATAGAATCGTTGCCTCATTAATTTTTCAATCCCATTCCCTCAAGGTTACATGCCTTGAAACAATGGTTTGTTACATTGTGGGTCTTCCATAACAGCACTAGAACACGCTATGGCTATTTATCTACCTATACTATTATATAATTGTACAAAGTTTATGATTGTCCGCGATGGACGCAAAAACTACTGAAAAGATTTCGATGCGGTCTCCTTTTATTTGAAGGGGCTTCAACTTAAAATCTTACGTTTGTTTGATTGCAATCGGTTAAGTAGAACCAGAGTTATGCTTATTAATATGGAATGCAAGTTGCATAGATGGCGCTTAGCTCGCGATAAGCGATAGCCACGCGGGCGGAGCCGCGGATATAGGCTAGTCTTGTATATAACACGATATTTAGTACTTCTTTGCGTGTACTGTATATTGTGGTAGTTCATGAATGGTTGACTACACACTGCTATGGACCACCATTCTAGATACTATAATCTATCGGATGTCAGGCCGCAGAATTACCTCCGTCCTCCATGAGCGTGGGCCTAGGGGTGACGGGTAGCTGTCACCCAAGCAGAAGCAGGCCGCGGCGGCGCAGCAAAAGGTGGTGACACCGTGGCTCCTACACCCGAATAGGTTCATCATGAAAGAGAGGGCCCCGGGTCAGTCGAGGTGCGTGTGATGGGATTTCTGAAAAAAAAAAAACCGATAATTTCTTAATCCACCTTGACCGCCTTGACGGCTTTTTCACGTGTTTGTAAGAAGAAACACGTGTGTGGGTAGTGCATTCCACTGTGTAACGTGCAACTTTGTTGAAAAATATAAATAAAATTTAAAAATTACAATCCGAGTACTGAAAAATCACGTTTTGTTAGAGTGTACTGTTTTAGTAGGTTCGTCCCCAACGGACGGCGGAGGTGGGGGATATCCGAAAGGATTTCATTTTAAAGAGGAAGGGAAACATGGTATTCCTTGTAATAACTCATCCATCAGTCATTCACTCACATATTTGTACTATAAAAAGTTGGTCTAAGTAGGTGAAAGTCAGGTCACCTATCACAAACCTATACAGTTCACTGTCAATGTACTTAACGTGAAGGTGATTAACAAACCCGAACGTAGATCACCGGCGCATCGACGACGCGGCCGTGAGAAAGGCTGCGTATGCGCACCAAACAGCTTGTCCGTACTACATACTAAATGACTAGGTACGATTAGACAGCGGGCTATGTGATGAGAGGAGCGATTTTGTCTTAAGTTTTAGTAATAACTAGCTCACCCCGTTTTTGCAACATTTTTCATTCCTGCTCCGCACCTGTTAGTCGTAGCATGATGTTATATACATATAAACCTTCCTCTTTAACCATTCTATCTATTGAAACAAACCGCATCAAAATCCGTTGCGTAGTTCTAAAGATTTAAGCATACAAAAGGACAAGAAAAATAGGGACAGAGAACGCGACTTTATTTTATACTATGTAGTGATAGTGATAGTGAAGAATAGTGCCCATAGCACAAAAATCTATCGAATTTGTAATGTAAAGGTATCGATAGAGTCGAATATTACGATTGACGGTCTTTATGCACACACATGTTCACAGTTCACAGTAGGCAGACTGCCAATCGTAATGCTCTGTTCTATCGATACCTTTATAATGTAAAGGTATTTCGAATTCGATTCGTCAAAAGTTTTTGAAACCGGCTTGTATGAAGGATTTTAGACGGCAGAGAAATCTCATGAAATATGTAAGGACAGACCCAGGTGGCGGGTTGTTGTCTCTGCCTATCACCGTATGAATGAAGCGCGAGTCTATGTGACCACGACCAATAGTCGTCAACTTATATATTTAACAACAACAGCTGAGCTGCTCGTTGCCGATAACAGGGTTCAGGTTGGCTGCTTTTTAATTACTCAATTATGGGTTAGTGCCCCAAATCCCAGGGGTGAGCTTAGAAGGGATGGTCGTTTACTTAAATATGAGAATGGTTTCACCCTCAATTTAAATATGACGAGGGACCACACCTTAGCAATATATCCGTAATATTTTCTAATGGATATGACTAATTTTAATGAAATTTTCAAGCATTTATTATTTAATTTAGGCGGGATTTGAACCCGCGAAATATATGAGTTCAGCCGCATCTTAGTTAGACTGGAAAGCCAACCCCAACTGAATTGGAAAAGGTGGTTTTTATACCACTTGGGTGGCAAACAAGCACGCGGTTCACCTGATGGAAAGAGGTTACCGTGGCCCATGGACGCTTGAAACATCAGGAGCGTCAACCGTGCTGTCGGCGAACTATATAGAGAAGAGGTGGGAAGGGGAAGGGAGGAGGGGAGAAGACTAAGAGAGTTTCTGTGCTGCCAGTGCAGAAGACAAATAAGGTTTTCTCAGTCTTCTCACCGACATCACAAAACCTCTCCAATGAGCTCTGGCTACCCTACTCGCCACCGGAAACACAACACAAGCTTATTATTAGCCGCGGTATTCTGTAGGGTAATTCCCCAGTCAGATCAGAGAATAGTAAATATAAATCGCTTCTGCTTATGTCTAAGCACGCTCTCTACCCTTCCGCTTACACTTGTCATGCTGAATTACAAGTGTACCCCACGCAGCATAAAGAAGCAACGCATAAAAGTATTTGTCATTTGTTGTCAAAGCTAGGTATCACTGTAGGCGACTGTCAAACTTATAATTGTGAGGTTGCGGGCTCGAAACCCAATTATCTATCGTATCGTATTTAATTCAATAGCAATTATTCATTTACATTAGGATGACATAACTATCGAGTTACTTGCGAACCCTAGAAAGTTAGGATTATTGACTATAATATACGGGAGCATGATCCCGTGTATTGTATTACTCTGTTATCGTGTCTAGGACTCCAAAATTCTCATTGTACCTATTAATAGCCCGGTACACAAACATTTGACTAATACCAAGCGTATGGAGAGTTTTAAAAATTACATTCGGCTCCATACCAACTTTGTGTAGTGCAATCACAGCGATTCGGTTTTCTTTATCACCCCACTCCATATTATAGCAAAATATTGTACGATGTATTGGCGCCAAAATTAGAAAACAGAAACACAATGAACAATCGTATAAAAATGACAGATTCCAAATTCAAATGTAATATCTTTCTCATTTTTAATTGTAACAGTATTTATGGCCAGACTAAGTAATGTCACTCCCATACATTTACGACCTTTCTATTGACGATGTAGCTAATAGAAATGCATTTTACGTAGGCCCCTAGAACAATCTTTTGATCTCTATCTCTGTCACTTATATTCCACTCGTATTATAACCAATAAATCAATTAATTGGTTGTCTACATAACAAGAATTCGAGGAAAATATCGTTCAACTGTAGCCCAAAATAGATACTCAATTAGTACGCTTATGGCGGCATCGACAGCGATTTAACGATTTTGAGTAGCCCATCAATGGTACGACGGTTTTGGTAATTGAGGTTTGAAAATATTACAGTTTCAAAAGGCATAGATTACAACTTCTATTGTAGTTTATGCCTTTTAGAAATTTCTTTGTTATTGGTTCTTCTTCCGTTTAAATCAATCTATTGTTTCTATAAAATCTATTTTGTAGTATACGCGTGTCGGTTTGATTTCTCAAAATCGCCACAACCAATTCTCCCTTGAATATGAACTTCTAGAAACCACCAATTCTTCAGTGACTAATTTGACCATATCACCATCACAGCATTTCATTTAATATCGATTACATTTCGTATGGTTTTCTATCTCGCCTTCCTATTTCTTTTCCACACCTCTCAATACGTATTTAGAAGTGCCATGCTGAGGTGCCAATATATTGGCAGTCGTACATAGAACATTCCTGTAACATAGAGAAAGCGATTCGCTGTCACAACGACCGAACCCTTACTAATATAATTCTTCCCGCGTCCACCACCGCTAGATCATCGCACGCCAATGAATGGTATATTTTTGTTTTAATTTTTGTTTGTATGTAGATATTTGTGTCTGCACGTTTGAGGCCGCGTACGGTCCATAACGGATATTGTTTAAGGGGTTAACGTATTCGGACTCGTTATCCCACGATAGTAAAGACGATTCGGACGTAGGAGGTCGCACAATGACGTCCTGCATGAGCGCGGGCCTGGGGGTGACGGGTGTAGCCGCCTGTCACCCTAGCAGAAGCAGGCCACGGCGGCCACCGTGGTCCCTACACCCGAAGGGAGTACTCTCGAACGAGAGGGCCCCGGGTGTGTCAGGGTTCGAGGGATATGAAGGCAACTAAATAACTAAAGACGGTGTGCGTTTTAGTCGGTCCGACATAACCTTCCCAACCAGCTCAAGCGAAGAGAGGGTATAAGTAGGGATTTATGCACGATCAAAAAACAAAGATGGTTAACGTATTCCTGTAACCCTCTCCAGATGTTACTTATTTTGGTTTCTACTACTCTTAAATGTAACAGAAAATCCTTGACTAGAGTGTTCTCTCCATCATCATCTTCTCCCAGCCCTTGTCCCAATTACTCGGTGCATTCATTCTCCTCCATACATTGCCAGATGCCATTTCCTCAGTCCCTCCCTTCTTTGCTATATCTTTTTGCACACAATCCATTCATCTTTGCTCCTTGTGTGTATTTATCGCATGTTTATAAGTGCCCGGCTAATGGCAATAGGCTCGTCACCTATTACGTTGAAACCTAAACATAAACTGGCGAAATGTGGGTGCTAGCACCTCTGCCTACCCCTCCGGAGATGTTATGTTATGTTAAAGCCCTCCACATTCAAACGGCCGCGCGATCCTACTACCTTTTTTTTTATCGTGCGAAAAATACCCACGGATATACCCACCGGAGCCGGTTGGGTACGTTATGTCGGACTCGAACCGACTAAAACGCACGCCGTCTTTGGGTCTTCAGTTGCCGGAGGTGAGGTAGTAGCCAACATATCCCTCGCACCCCGGCAGACCCGGGGCCTTCTCTTCGAGATGACCCCCGTCGGCGCGATCCTACTACCTAATACTGTGTCTGCAAAGAAGAACGGGGGTGGAGGGGTCTGGTTACCCGAGAATATTTCCACACTATAATCTACTATTTGTCCTATTTCAGATGCACAGTCGTTCTATACAACGCTCGGAAGAACAGGCAGACTCACGTGCTAAACGCGTGTCGGAAGAGCGTGACGTGTGTGGCATTTTCACCCGATGGGAGGTACCTGGCTACGGGGGAGTGTGGACATGCGCCCGCTGTCAGAGTCTGGGATCTTCAGGTAATACACCCATGTTTTTATGATTTTCGGGACTTCACGCGATATATTTTTGAACACTTACTTTTGTCGACGATAAAAGTGAAACCCAAAAACACAGTACTGCCGATGCCATCTAAAACTGACATAGTGAGTGTGGTATATCGCCAGCCTTACATTCAATATAAAAGTAATGGAGGGTAGGCATACAAAAAATGTTTGACGCTCGCAGGCCAGTCAAGTCGTGACCACGGGTGCTGCAACGCACCCGAAACGTCGACAAAAAGTAAGTGTTCAAAAATATATCACGTGAAGTCCCGAAAATCATAAACACTATGAGTAAACGCTGCGATAGTTTAAAAGTTACAATACACCCATTGGATGTGCTTACTAAGGCTCAGTTGCTCCAACAACCTGTTAAAGTGAAGGTTTCCGTCAAATTTAACAGTAATATTGATTCTAATGGATTGGTTAAATGTGTTGTACCAGAGTATTTAGTAGCTCTGTTATAGTTATCTTTTTGATAGAATTTGACGTTTGAGCGTGGCCGGTTACTGTTAGCGTCAAGTTATGAAGTCATTTTAACAATTGTCAAATGGAGCAACCTGTTTTATACCTAACCGGTACTTTAACTACACTGTTAATGTTAAAGTACGATCGTGCAACCCAGGCTAAAACTTTTATACTGGTAAAGTTATCCAGGAACGGTTAAAATACCATCGCATTGTACAAATTTCTTCGATAGACCTCGGTATTCAGTTTCCATCAAGTGGGTCAAGTGCTTGTCCGACCACCTAAGTGGTATAAAAAGAGTTTTTCTGAAGTTCTGTATACAATGGATAAGGGGAATTCAGACTCCAAAGGGCACACTTACCATCAGGTGAGGTGAAGTCAAATTGTCGTATCCTATATATATAAAACTTCTGGGAAATTTCTATAAGAATACTGGATGATGATGATGATATATCAACACAATTATCTATACTTATAATAAAACTGTAGAGAGGTCAATTCTGTACATTGAATATATTTACAAAATAATTATTGGGGGATGATTGGTGATCGATACTAATGCAAAAAATGCAATCAGAATTTTTTTTGTCTTTCTGTCTGTCTGTCTGTCCGTATGTGCACGCATGGATCAAAAACTACTGGAGGGATTTTGATCAAACTTGGTACGATTATAGGTCATAGTTCTGAGCAACATATAGGCTACTTTTTATACAAGCTGATACCCGTGGCTTTGCCTGCGCTTCGTTTATGGGTTGTTTTTGGTCATATCTCCGGTTCTACTTAACCAATTACAACCAAATATACTGCAAATTTTGAGTCTAAGCAAGACCTTTGTAATAAAAAAAACCGCATCAAAATCCGTTCAGTAGTTTTTGCGACCAAGGCGTGCAAATATTACAGTAAAAAATTGCGTTCAGCTCAAATAGCGTTATACCATTATTATAATGAAATTCCAACATTTATCAATAGATGGCGCTCCTCAAGTGACGTCATTTTACAACACTCGGTGTTAAGATTCTCCGTAAGATAGTCACTACCTGCAGTTGTAATAGGTGCCGTATGCGATCTAATGATTAATGCGAATTTATTAGTTGCAACCGTGGCGTGGCGGTAGTGCATGCAAATGCTACGCACGGGGCGCGGGTTCGATCCCCGTATAGTGCAAAAAGTAATATGCATGAATATGGCTGTTTGCACTGGTCTATTCGTGCCTCGGAGAGCACGTTAAGCCGTCCGTCCCGGTTGCCATACAAACAAACATCTATGACAGTCGTTACGGGTAGTTGGAGCCCTCAAAAGTCCAACCAGTCTAACTTCGAACTTCGATATCGCCATTGGTTGTGGAGGTCAGATGGCAGCCGCATCACAGTTAGACTTAGACTGGAAAGCCGACCCCAACTGAGTTGGGAAAAAGGTTCAGGGAATGATGATGATATTAGTTGCACCCTTACTAAACTGCAGATTATTCTGAGCATTGGTTGTTGATGTTGTTTTTAATAGTTTCTTTTATTTCATATCTTAATATAATAATTTAATTTTTTTTATTAAATGCTTTGCTACTCTTGCTTAGCAGTTAATGCAATTAACACTACAGAATACACACATCAAAAAAAGTTTGCGATCACTTTGAAAAACCGAAATCTTTTTTGTTACTGTAGATTATATTATGATTTATTCTTCTTTTTAGATTCTTTATTTCTAAATAAAGAATTAGAACACAAAACAATGACACCGTTCAATTGTTTTTTCTTACAAAAAGGCTTTCAGTCCTAGCTTACGCTCATTCAGAAATCTGATTTAGTGAATTATAACCGATTTAAGATATTTTTCGCGTAAAGTTGTGATTGAAAAAATGCCAAGAGGATTATCAGAGGTTTTACGAGCTAAAATAGTAACTTTGAGGGAAGAAGGTTACACCACGAGAGTAATAGCACGCAGACTTGCTATATCCCAATCCTGTGTCGTGGCTCCGTTGCAGAGGTACCACGGAATGGAGAATTTAGCTGACCGACCCCGCAGCGGTCGCCCAACTGTTTTGACAGCTGCCCAAAAGCGCTATTGCTGGCAGCCCGTGATCCCACAATCAACGCCACTAAAATAAAAGCAGAAGTCAGGGCCGCCTCTGGGCTTGAAGTTAGCACGCAGACCGTTCGCAATTGCTTGCACCAGGCTGGATTACAAGCACGGAGGTCATGGCGAGCTCCGCTCAATTCCCAGCAACGTCAACAACGAAGATTGCAGTGGGCTAGACTTCGGCAAAATGAAGAAGGTGAGTAAGAAAACATTTGGCAAAACTGACTCTTCGTTTACGAATCCCGAATCTCCACTCATCCGACGTGTCCGTGTCTGGAGAAGACCAGGCGACCGTGAAAGACAAAGAACTGCCACTGGAACAGTTCAGCAAGGCGGAAAATCGGTGTCTTTTTGGGGTGGCATTATGATTGGAGCTAGAATGCCTTTGATCCCGTATCGGGGCTTCATGACAGCAGACATGTACAAAGCAGTTGCTATTGATGATATCGTCAAACCATTCCAAGTAAACCATGGGCACCAATTTGTACTGGTCGATGATAATGCGCCCGCACATCGAGCTCAACGAGTCAATGCTGCTCTTCAAGAATACGATATCACACGATTAGACTGGCCTGCCGGCTCGCCCGACTTAAACCCAATAGAGCACGCGTGGGATGCTCTTAAACGAGCTGTATGGAACCGTGAGCCACATCCCCAGACAGTTCCAGAGCTCAGGGAAGCCGCTATTGAAGAATGGGATATGTTACCCCAGGAAATGCTGCATAACATGATCCTCAGCATGCCCAGGAGGATCTTCGCATGTGTTCGAACCAGGGGAGGCGTTACTTTATATTGAATTTACACCTTTTAATAATAAATTGTAGTTTAGGTTTAATTAAACAGTCTTTTTCTTTCTATGAAATTTCTATCACAATTGCATTATGATTAATGGCTCAATTTTTTTAAATAAATAATAAAAAATAGTTTTATATTTTAATTTCAAACAAGGTACAGGCATACAACATAATTTTTTCTTGATAAAGTTAAATTTAAAGAATTCTAGGAGCTTATGCCATTGATCGCAAACTTTTTTTTATGTGTGTAGAATAGGAATACAGAGAGATCCGGAAGTATCCGTTTGCCTTGCTTTCAAATCGTGCTTTTCAGCGCGATCATTCATCGTAAATCACTAATTATAAATAATTGTATTTCCATTCCATACTTATAGTACTTTTACTTTACTTACTTATTTACTTCCAATCCAAATAAATACCTACCTAAATAACAGGCTTCTGATAAATACTACACTAACATAATTTTTTCGACTGCTTACGAAACGTACTTTTTAGCTCGACATCGCATCATTCATTCATAGATCATTAATTATTCTTTTAATCCCTACTTACTCATTTTCTTCTTTATATATATATATATATATATATATAACAGGCTTATATATATTGACATGCCACCTAAAAAAAGAACTTCTTTATCCCAAAATTCAAGAAACTCTAAAAGAATGAGATATTATGCGCGTTCTCAAGAATCGACAGAGGAAAGAGCTGAACATGAACTGTCTAACCATGTTACTCAAAACAAAAATTTCAATTAGAATAAGTAAATGTTTGTAAATAGACCAAAAAACAGCCCGCTAAAATTCTTAGTGGAGTCTTCTCAGAACAGGGCCACGTTGCAAACTGTAATTGATAATGCTAATTTGCTAAACATAAATTTTATATTTTTTTACGTTTTCTAAGTGTCGCTTTAATGGTCAATACAAAACAGGTAAATGATTGTGACTTTTATTTAATTACTGCTAAAATTGTACACAAATCTCTGTAGGTATAATATATTTTTACAGTAATATATGCATAAAAATATGCTGTAGATCGTTTTCGACCTGAAGCGATGACACGCACGATCCGACTTCCACGCGGGCGGAGCCGCGGGCAACAGCTAGTATTTAACTAAGAAAATAAATGCGCGCTCTGGACTGCATTGTTATTCTACCAAAATAATTAAATTATACGTAAATACATGACATATATCTATAAATAATTTAAATAAAAAAAATCATTAATTTTAAACGGGATAACAAAATTGTTAATTCATTCAAGACACACTGTGAGAAACAACAACTTCTGTTTAGCGCATTCGTATTGCGTGTACCGCCATCTAGTGTTAAGTAGCGGAACTAAAAATAAACGATACTAATGCCATCTATAGGTGATTAGACCACTTGATTGCAGATGTAAAACTTTTGGGTAGAGGATTGGAAGTTCATATATTAATGTCAATATTTATGTTTTCAGGATCCAACGGCATCTGGTGCTGTGCAAATAGCTGAATTCCCTGGACATACACATGGAGTCAGTTGTGTGGTAAGTTCTCATTGTTTTTCTATTATTATTATTATTATTATTTATTATTTACTATCATATTCTATACTACACTATGAGAAGAGATGATAGTAATAGGTATTGTATGAAAAGAGTCCAAAGTATTATTAAAGGGCCTTTAGGAGCAGAGGTCGGCAAAAAAAGATGGATGGATTGTGTGAAAGAAGATAAATCAAAGAAGGGAGTGACTGAGGAAATGACATTTGATGAGAATGTATGGAGAAGAATGACATGTTACACGGACCCCATGAAATTGGGACAAGGGCAGGGCCTCTCCCTGCCCTTATTGCCTAATTAGTTGAGCTATGTCGATAACTTCAGTTCTCTGTGGAATTACTTCGTTCCGGATTTCCGGAGCTCCGGAGGACGTTATCACACAGAGGAGTTCGATTAAGTCGAATATAGTGACTTCGCTTTTTAATATGACTCATTTATTTACCATTTTTAATAAAGTACATCCGGTTATTTTTTTAGAATAGAATAGAATAATCTTTATTTGTGAACATGGTCTATTTACATTGGTGTTATATAACATGGTAAACATGTGAACGTTCAACATATTCTGCCATTTGTGGCGTACAAATTAGGTATATAGTATGTGAAATCTAAGTTAGTTATAGAGATTGAATTGATTCCAAATGCCATCTATCACCTCTTTTTAAATATATTTTTATATCTGAAATAGCAAGTTCTTTTCTTAATGTTTTAAGGATATGCTTTTTATGACATCCGGTAAATATGACGTGTTCGCCATTTCCCTTCAATGTCATTATAAGCGGTTTCTACTATAAATTACTTATTGTTTATATAATAATTTAATCTGTTATCTGTTTCCAGGCATTTTCAACGTCATCGAAATACCTGGTGTCGATCGGGTCCCAACATGATATGATAGTGAATGTGTGGGACTGGCGAGCGAACCTTAAGCTGGCGAGTAATAAGGTAAGAATTTTGATAAATCACTTAGTTAGCCTAGTTTATTTGTTTAACAAATTGATAATTGATATACAAAAAACCCTAGATACACAGTCTCAAACAAAAGTAGCTTTCGAATCTGTCCACAATCACACATAAGTAGTTATAGTTATGTTATAAACATATTTTTTTTTATAAAAGATGCGGCTGAAATTCTATAATTTCCGTGAAGCGACTGCCATTGGACCTCCACAACCAATATCTTATCCAAGTTCTGTAGTAAGGCTAGTCGGTTTTTTGAAGGCTCCAACTACCCGTAACGACTGCTATAGATGTTTGTATGACAACCGGGACCAACGGCTTAACGATGCTCTCTGAAGCACGACCAGACTAGTGCAAATAGCCATATTCATGCATACAAATACTTGCACTGAGCGGGGATCGAACCCGCGCCTCCTGTGTAGCAGTCGCGTTTACTACCGCCGCGCCATAGATGCTGTCTGTAACGTATCTTATCTTATGTTATGTTATTGGGGTGCGTGCTCTGGAGCTTTCGCGGACACTTCGACCCTATTGGATCCTTTGTGTCGACCCCATCCTGGCTCCTAGGTTAGAGGAGGGGTAGTCCTCTCTATCAAAGTGGCTATTCTTCTCAATCGCAGGTGCATGTAATCCTCTGGTTTGGTGCATCCCCTCCCGAGTAGATCCATTCGATGTCTTCCTAAGGCGTGGTACTCGTACAGTATATGCTTCTGTGGATGAACGGGATGTGATGTCCCTCCAACACAAAGGGAGGATCCTCCGACCAGGCAAGGTGATCACGCCTGGCGGACCGCGGTTCAACGGTTGTCGTTGGGTTGTTGTATATATATTGTACCAGCGCAAGAACTTCGCTTTCGCGATGCAGGATCCGTAGTGACGTAGTAGTTAGTCTTGCTGTCGCTAGATGGCACTGGGTACATGTGGTATCGCCAAACTTCATTGTTTCTACGTCGTCCTTGCAGTCTAGTCTTACTTCAATATCTTATCTTAAATGGTGTTTGTGTAATCGTAAAAACTATATTTCCAGGTGTCATCTCGTGTGAAAGCGGTGAGCTTCGCGGAGAATGGGAACTACTTTGTTACCGTTGGCTTCAGGCATGTCAAGTTTTGGTATCTGGAGTACTCCAGGAACGCCAAGGTGAGTCGTTGTGATCTGTTTTTGACTGTTTAGGAGCTTATTTAACCAGGTCGTTCCTTCAAGAAGACCTAGCAGTTTGACGACTCTTTTTCGCCGTCCTGCAATTCTTTACCAACACACGTTCATTCTTCCTACACCCTCAGGTTCAATAAACAATTGTCTAGGTTGTAAAGATTACCGTTCCAGGATCTGAACCTTTAAGGCCACCGTTATCCCGCTTGCTTATCTTTAAAAGTAGCCGATTTATGGTCTGGAAGCCATGGCTTTACCACCTGTATACATTTTTCTGACGTATTTCAGTAGTAGGAGAGTATTGGTACAATATCTGTTATATATAAAAATTATAAAACTAGTTGTTGCCCTCGTGGACTTCTGATCCCGTTCCCGCGGCTCCATTCCGGGCATTTAGGGGGTATGAAAAATAGATGTTGGCCGATTCTCAGACCTACCCAATATGCTGACAAAATTTCATGAGAATCGATCAATCCGTTTCGGAGGAGTACGGGAACGAACATTGTGACATGAGAATTTTATACATATACAGGGTGGAATTTTGTAATGCCACCTGAAGGGAAAGTACTCTTAATAGTGCATATAGAAAATTTTACTCAAAGAAAACATTCCTTTATTTTTGAAAAGAAACAAAACTGCATTAAAGGATTTTTAAAATTCGCTTGCCGCACCCGGTAATCGAACCGACTAAAATCTGTAAAAGTTGCACCCTGTACTTTTATTGCATAGATCGTTAGGGTCAATTATAAGGACGAAATCTCTCTAACAAACTTTATAAATTAAATGAAAGGAAAACAATGAAATCTTAAATTAATAGTTCCATGAGTCAAGTTAAAGCACTTTTACTCAAAGATCCATCTATTTAATTATGTTATTAATAAATAATTATTATCACTAACGTATTTTATCCATTAAAATGACAAATCACTATTGGTGGCATTGAGAGAGATATCGAGACCGACAGGCACCAACTCGGTTTGTACTGAAAATAATAGTAGAAAAATTTCAAGAATACGGGTAGTTCCAAAAAGCGATGGCAATTTCTTCAGCAATACTACTTTTATTTTGATCTAAATATTTGTATCGAGTAATTAATCAGTTAGTTTACCATTTTTTTGTAAATAATTTAGGATTTCATTGTTTTCCTTTCATTTTATTTATGAAGTTTGTTAGAGAGATTTCATCCTTATAATTGCCCCTAACGATCTATGCAATAAAAGTACAGGGTGCAACTTTTACAGATTTTAGTCGGTTCGATTACCGGGTGCGGCAAGCGAATTTTTAAAAATCGTTGAATGCAGTTTTGTTTCTTTTCAAAAATAAAGGAATGTTTCCTTTGAGTAAAATTTTCTATCTGCAGTATTAAGAGTGTTTTCCCTTCAGGTGGCATTACAAAATTCCACCCTGTATAAGATACTAGCAAACTCGGCGAACTCCGTTTCGCCACCAGATGGCTTCTTTTTATGTAACATTTCGTTTGGTAATTAAAAGATGATGAAAAAAAATTTTTTCCCTGAATTTTCTTTGCTATAAACCTCACGGAGCCCGAGACCTTGCCAACGAATGCAAAACCGTGGAAATCGGTTCATGCGTTCTAGCGTCAGGAAGGAAAACCCGACTTATTTTTATATAGTAGACTAGCTGACCCGCGCAACTTCGTCCTCGTCACCCCGTTTTTGCAACATTTTTCATGCCTGCTCCGCACCTGTTGGTCGTAGCATAATGTTATATACATATAAACCTTCCTCTTTAACCATTCTATCTATTAAAATAAACCGCATCAAAATCCGTTGTGTAGTTTTAAAGATTTAAGCATACAAAGTGACATGAGGACAAGAAAAATAGGGACTAAGAACGCGACTTTGTTTTATACTATGTAGTGATGACCGAATATAACCCAATTTCTCTCCCTTCCAGTTCAAAGAGCCAGTTCCCCTGATGGGCCGCTCGGCGATCCTCGGCGAGCAGAAGGACAACGAGTTCTGCGACGTGGTGTGCGGGCGCGGCGCGTCGGCCGAGAGCACGTTCGCGATCACGCGCGGCGGCCTGCTGTGCGAGTTCAACAGCCGCCGCCTGCTCGACAAGTGGGTGGAGCTCAGGGTGAGTCGCTCCTGTTAGGGTGCGAGTGGCTTAGGGGTGAGTCGCTCCTGTTAGGGTACGAGTGGCTTGGGAGTGAGTCGCTCCTGTTAGGGTACGAGTGGCTTGGGAGTGAGTCGCTCCTGTTAGGGCACGAGTGGCTTGGGAGTGAGTCGCTCCTGTTAGGGCACGAGTTGCTTGGAGGTGAGTAGCTCCTGTGAGGGTACCTACGAGTGACTTGGGGGTGAGTTGTTCTTGTGGGGGCACGAGAGACATTAAGGTCAGTCACTCGTGAACGGCACGAGTGACTTCGCGGTGAGTCACTCCTGTGAAGGTAAGAGTGGCTTGGGGGTGAGTCGCTCCTTTGAAGGTATGAGTGTTCTCCTGTGAGGGTATGTAAGACTTGGGAGTGAGCCGTTTCAGTGACGGTACGGGTAAGTTGGTGGTGAATCGCTCCTGTGAGGGTATGGATTACTTGTGAAGGGCATGAGGGACTTGAAGTCGCTCATGATATCGTCAGAGGGACTGGGAGATTGCTCATATGAAGATACGAGTGATTTGACAGTGAGTCGCTTCTGTGAACGTGAGACTTGTGGGTGAGGTATGGTTGAGACGCACATGTGACTCATGTGAGGGTATGAGTGACTGGGGGGTGAGTCGTTCAAGTCAGGTTACGTAGGAGTATGTGCACTGGAAAAAGTATCTGAATAGTACTGATTTACAGTGCCACCCTTAACGTCTTACCAATACCAATGTTAATTATTAAAAGTAAAAGGAAGGTATTAAATTGAAGTTTATTTCTAAAGTTACATGCAGTGGGTTGTATCATATCTCAACAACACATCCCACTAATTCCATATATCTCTTATCATTCCAGACGACGTCAGCGAACTGCATGGCCATAGGCTCCAACTACATTTTCGTGGGCTGTGCGGAGGGCATCGTGCGTTGTTTCGCACCAGACTCGCTGCGGTACGTCACGACGCTGCCCAGGACACACTACCTGGGAGTCGACGTGGCTCAGGGGACTAACATCAGGTATGGGTCTTCACCATCTTTGTCTTGGAACTATGGTATTCCTGCTGGGATTTTTTCAAGCGACTATAATATGGAGTTATTGGAGAGGAATTAGATGTTTTTACAGGGTTGTAAAATCATGTTAATCACTTTCCATCAGATAGAACGTCCATACCCGAGGGAAAGGGGGGACACTGTGGTCCCCACAACTGAAAGAGGTCATCTCTAGAGATGGCCCCGGCAGACCTGGGTGCGAGGGATATGTTGGCTACTATCTTACCTCCATACAAATTATACATAGAACGCGACTGCTACTGCTGAGATTCCTGCTAATAATTGTGTGTATGACTATGAATATTTGCATTGGTTTGGATGTTTCTTTGTATAATATGTATGTATTTACAAAAATAAATGTATCTAAGTATGTTTATCCGCATTCCAGTATTACAATCTAGTTAAGCTATGCTTATCATGGGTCTAGGTGGCGTTGTGTAGATTATCCTACAGTTTTACATCCATAGAAACACCCAGACCAATACAAGCATTCATATACACAATTATTTACACCGAGCAGAAATAGAACCCGCGCCTCTTGCGTAGCAGTCGTGTTCACTACCACCACACCACAGAGGTCGCCAGATCTAACCTATGATTGGTGGATTTGAGCTTGTCCACCGCTGTAACACCCCATGCTATTCTCAAAAGGCACCCTAAAAGAAGAACTGCACATACACAGTCCATTTTGTGACATAACAGGGGTTAAGAGATGTTTACTTGTTTACCATACGTTGTACAGTGTCCGTTGTCCATATCTGTCGCAGCCACATGTTCAGCCAGCCACCCAACGCGCGGTACCCCGACGCCGTAGCGCTCACCTACGACGAGAGGAACCACAAGCTGACCTGCGTGTACAACGACCACAGTCTGTACGTGTGGGATGTACGCGACATCAAGAGGGTAAGTACGTCATACTTATGTTATGAACAAAGAGGGAAAATCACAATAGGAGGAGTGGAATTCCCGAATCTGTGTTTCCGGAAAGCTATAACTTGGGAATATTCAAGTCACGAGTGAATAGGGTCCTTCTATCGTAGACCATATCGTCACTTACCATCAGGTGAGATAGTGGTCAAACGTACGTCTATCTTCAATTAAAAAAAATATGGCGGTTTTCAGGAGGGGTATTAGAAGGTTCTGTTACAGGGCAGCATGAGTGTCACTCACTTGGTATTGAACACGTCCATAGGATACTTGAAATCTTGAAAAAATTGCTCTATTATACATTTTTTTTATTTATGACACGTCAATTTGACTTCACCTCGCCTGATATTAAGCTTAAGGCCAAGTCTCATGAAAGAGGGTCACCATTACAAACACGTTCAGTGCTACAATGGTAGCGCTCAGCTTGACGGCCTCATGAGATGCTTTTTCATGCCCCGCTTAAAGGACCCGGGACTGTAGAAAGAAGGAAACACATGCGCCGGTAAGGAATTCCAGGACTGACACCCAGTATCCGAAAGGCTGATCGACGCTAAAATTAAGTAATCAGCTGTTAAATCTCTTGTCAAGTAGCAATTGGGTTGCTAGAAGCATGTTTAAATAGTACGGTACTGAAATGGTGGCGCTCAGCTTGACGGCCTCATCAGATGCTTTTTCACGCCCCGCTTAGAGGACCCGGGACTGTAGGAAGAAGGAAACACGTGAAAGAAAAACCGGGTGTCGGTAACGGTAACAGTGTCACAGGTGCCACGAACCAGAAATATTTTTGCCCAATGAAATCAGTTGCTCTGCTTCAATGAATACTAATTCCAATGATGATCTGTTCCAGGTGGGCAAGTCCCACTCGGCGCTGTACCACTCGGCGTGCATCTGGGGCGTGGACATGCTGGGCGCGGCGGAGGGCACGTTCCTGTCGTGCTCCAGCGACGACACCGTGCGCTTGTGGCACGTGCGACAGCCCAAGGACCACAATATATATAGCAATGTTAGTATATTTGATATCTATTACATATTGAAACCGGATTGATGTTTCATGTCAGTAGAAAGTAGTTGACACGTCATTAATAACACACCTATGTTTCACAATAAAGATATTTGAATTTGAATTTGAATTTGAAAAAAAACTTGAAACTTGACATTGGCGTCTCGCCATTATTTTAGAAGACGTTTACTTTTACTAGAGACTGGCAAAATTGCGGCTATTCTGCTGCAGAAACCATTTTAAGAAAAGAAGAGATAAATGCGATATTCTCTTGCTTGCCTGTTAAGACCGCATGACGTCACTCTTTTCAAACGATTTTGGATAAAGCGTTTGCATACGGCTCAAGAAATAAAAAAAATAACAATTTGGCACTTCATTACATTGTTTTAAGTGATTATTTTAAGAATAAAAAATCACGGCCACTTATCCCTGGACCGCACCCAACCTTACCATCAGGTAGGGCTCGGTAATTCGACGACCCAAATATTAAAAAAAATAGGGATGCTATTTTGAATGTTTAAGACGTTTTCATGTTGTTTTTTTTTGAGGCGTTCACTTTTTATTTCTTATTATGTGCTCATAAATGTCAATCCACTTTTATTTTCAGGAGTTAAGCAAAGTGCTATACATAGATCCAGAGCTGAAGTTCCTGAAGGACGTAGACCTGACGGCTACGAATGAGAAGGACAAGTCCAAAAGCTATGACGATAAGACTGGTGTCAGGTAAGTTCATTGTCTGAACTTTTTGTGTGCTAGCACCCACATTTCGCCAGTTTATGTTTAGGTCTCAATGTAATAAGTGACGAGCCATTAACCCAAAATTACCATTAACCGGGCACTTATAAACCTGCGATAAATACACACATAACTTCGAAAAGCATCGAAAATCATTGGTGTGTGTGCCATGGTAAACCTGGGATCGAAATCGAGACCTCGCGTCTTAGCAAAAAATGGGAAAAAATAGTGTAAATCGTGCTTCAAGCTTAGCTATCATGCAGCTGAATACGCCCAGCCCATCTAGCCCCCAGATATGGGAAGGCCCACTTTGCATCGCCGCTGTGGCCTGCTTGCCTGCTTCTGCTAGAATGACCGGCGGTTCCACCCGTCACCCCCAGGTCCGCGCTCATGCAGGACGGAGGTCATTCTGCGACCTCCGATGTCTGAGTCGCCTCCGCTCATCGCGAGCAGTGCGGGATCGGAATCTTCTTCGGACAGGCCCCACATCGTCCTTTTCGAACATTACTCTCTCACAAAAGGAGGCGGTGGCGACCGCCCAATCGCTCTGCTAGTGAGATGGCGAGCTGCATCGCCGTTAGTGAGATGGCGAGCCTATTACATTGGGACCTAAACATAAACCGGGGGATTGTGGGTGCTAGCACCTCTACCCTTCGGGGATATATATAGGCGTGAGTTTATGTTATGTTATGTAATATTAGTAGGTATTCTAGACCGCGATAGTCTACTGGGTCCGATAATTTGTTCCCACCTTTAATGTTGCACACGTTCATAGGCCACTGTGGCCGCTTTCCATCAGGTGGGCCGTGTGCTTGTCTGCCACCTACGTAGTTTAAAAAAAAAAAAGTCAGTGACACCCAGTGTATGTACGTTTGTTACTGGGCAGGTGCGTCCGCGTGTCCCCGGACGGGCAGCACATCGCGTCGGGCGACCGCGCCGGCAACGTGTGGGTGCACTCGGGCGCGGGCGCGCTGCTGCACACGCTGGAGGCGCACGACGCCGAGGTGCTGTGCCTGGAGTACGCCGCGCGGCCCCGCCTGCTGGCCTCCGCCTCCAGGGACAGACTCATACACGTGTTCCACGTCGACCGGGTACGTACGGCGCCTCGCCTCACCCATCATTCCCTGAACCTTTTTCCCAACTCAGTTGGGATCGGCTTTCCAGTCTAACTGTGATGCGGCTGAACTTCGATATTTTCCGTGAAGCGACTGCCATCTGACCTCCACAACCAATAGTCTGATGACCAATGGCGATATCGAAGTTCCAAGTTAGGCTGGTTGGACTTTTGAGGGCTCCAACTACCCGTAACGATTGCCATAGATGTTTGTATGGCAACCGGGACCGACGGCTTAACGTGCTCTCCGAGGCACACTTATAAACCTGCGATAAATACACACATAACTTCGAAAAGCATCGAAAAGTCATTGGTGTGTGCCATAGTAACCTGGGATCGAACTCGAGACCTCGTCTCAGCAGTCCATTACCCATACCACTAGGCTACCGCGGCTTCTTACACTACACAAAAAAAAATATCAAGACAAAATAAAACGAATAGATAACAAAAATAATAATTTAAAAAAAGAATCTAAGAAAAAAGATAACAGCAATTAAGTACTACGCTGACTTCTACTACTGACGCTACTTCATCACATAATATACTATACTAGCTGACCCGCGCAACTTCGTCTGCGTCACCCCGTTTTTGCAACATTTTTCATTCCTGCTCCGCACCTGTTTGTTGTAGCATGATATTATATACATATAAACCTTCCTCTTTAACCATTCTATCTATTAAAACAAACCGCATCAAAATCCGTTGCGTAGTTTTGAAGATTTAAGCATACAAAGGGACAAGAAAAATAGGGACAGAGAACGCGACTTTATTTTATACTATGTAGTGATTATGCTACAACCGGGGTGACGAAGACGAAGTTGCACTAGGATCAGCTAGTAATTAATATGTAAAAGATTGAAGCTCATCTTACCTCCACCCTACGGAATATCGCCGTTTAATAACCTTGTGTTGTGTTTTCGGTGGTGAGTAGGGTAGCCAGAGCTCACTAGAGAGGTTTTGTGTTGTCCGTGGGAAAACAAAAGGCTTATCCTACATCTTTTGCGCTGACGACACAGAATGTCTCTGTTCTTACAGGGGTTGCGGCACGAGTGTTATTCCTCTGGTGTTACACTCGCCCATAGGCCACGGTAACCACTTACCATCAGGTGGGCCGCGTGCTTGTCTGCAACCTAAGTTGTATAAAAAAAAAACAGTGGTAATTTTTTGTACAGTACTAATAAAACGAATATGTCGTCCCCAGGGCTACCAGATCCTGCAGACGTTAGACGACCACTCGTCCTCGATCACGGCGGTCCGGTTCCTCAACGCGGGCGGCGGACTGCAGATGGTCTCGTGCGGCGCCGATAAGACCATACTCTTCAGGCAGTTGAGAACGGTGAGCTACATATATATGTATATATACAGCGTGTTATAGAACCGTGTGGTCAGATTTAAGGATTATCATAGTTGGCATAGCACAGCGGATTCGGAAGATGACACTATAATCGCTAGCGAGTCCCGGGTATTAACGCGATCTTATAGCAAATACAATAATTTACCTTTTGATTTACTTTTGCTTTGACGTTTCGGCCAGGTTGCACTAGCCGTGTTCAAAAGTTGGCTGGCGTATGGCAAATTACCTTCACAACCAAATTAGCAATATCGAAATTTTATAGTTAGACTAATCGGACTTTTGAGGGCTCCAACTACCCTTAACGACTCCCATAGATGTTCGTATGGCAACCGGGACCGACGGCTTAACTTGCTTTCCGAGGCACGATCAGACCAGTGCAAATCGCCATATTATGCGTTCCGATTGACGTCCGAAGTCCATTATGAGAGAGTACGTCACTTCCTTCACCTCGCTTGGTCGCTAAAAGTAGTTCACTTCCGTTTTCTTGCCGCGCTTTTAGCGCCACCTATCGTTTCCGCTAAACAACTAAGCTCCTTACCAAAGCAAGCCGCCATCTTAGTCATTGTTGCGTCGTTTTTCGAACCGAGCACATGGTCGCTACGAAAAATTCAATATTTTAAAATTATTTAAATTTAATATTAATATTTGAATTAATTTTAAATTAACTTTCGAGATTTAAGTAGAAAGTAACTTCAAACAGTGTAGTTTGTCTTCCGTTACCTTTAAGTGTTAAAAAATGTAAAGAGGGTATCCCGCGTAGTGAAAAAACTTTTCCAAGTGATGATAGTTCCTCGGATTGTTCGTCGGATCAAGAGGAACCACCTAGGAAACGACAAAAGCGTTCCCGTTCGCGGGACCTGGATGAGAGGTTTGACTTATTGTCACAGCAATTGGTAAGTCAATTGTACAAATTTTTGGCTACCTCATTTTCAAATGTGCAAGTACCCGTATCTAATATCATGCTACATACATCAAAAATGTTGAATACTTCACCACCAGCCAGTGAACAATTTCTATATCCACCTAAATTAAATGCGGGTAGTATCGTAGATTTAAACGTTTCGATTAAAGAACCACCGTATCAAAGGCAAAGCAATCACGTGTTGATAAAATTAAGTATATGCAAAGATTTAACTCGTCTGAATGGAACGCAGTTCGATATACGGAAGTTCAGAAAAAGTACATTGCGTCTCCTGCCTTTACCGAGCTTAGAGTGAACGAAGAGTTACGTCGTCTCGAGGACCCCTTTACACCTTTACGATGGTTTCATAGTTTTGCCGCGCTATCCAACGCGTTCTTGGCTAAAAATGAAGCTATAAATTCAGCGTTACAGTCTTGTTGATTGGTTTGCCACGGCTGACATTTCAGTTAATGCATCAACTATTTTCTATTTTTACGAGAAGTTAAACCAGTTATTTGGTAAGGATTCTGAATACAAAACTGTGTCGCATGATATACTTCAGATAGTTTGCGGGAAACGAGCCGAAGTGTTAGAATTACGCCGTACACTAAAAAAAAAACTGAAAGATAAGTATATGAAAGACGATTTGGCTAAAATACCTCCTTCTTGCGAATACATGTTTGACCCCGGTCAGTTATCATTATATTTACAGAAAATTGGGGTGGGGGGGGTAGATAAATTACAAAAGTAGACCCAATCTTCTACTCGCACCCGCGCAATATCGCCAGAACCCTCGACTTCTTCTGCTAACACTAAGCCATTTCAAAGCCGCCCCAATAGCTATAAGACAAAACAAGCCGAAAGCAAAGACTCCGAGCGAATCTTGTCGGCTAGAAATAAGGGGGGGGGAGAAAATATAAAACAGAGGGTAAAAGAGCGGGATATAAAAATAAATGACTACACAGGGTTTTCAGCTGGTTGTCTGAGACGCTTTCAAAACACTTGGGCTCTTTTCAATCCACCCAGATCAATTCGGAAATTAATAACAGGTCTCAGAATACCATTCAACAAGACTCCTCCATTGGTTCTACCGACTCTAGATATTTTAACAAAGTATCAGACCCCAATATCGCAATTAATGTCAACCGAAATTCAAAATCTAATTCAATTAAAAGTCTTGGAGCCAGCTCCCCTTACACCGTCTTTTATATCCCCTCTATTTATAATTCCAAAATCCAACGGAAAAAGTCGAACCATTTTCAATCTCAAGGCTCTAAATCAGTACGTGAAGCCGAAGCACTTTCATCTAGTCAATCATCATCAAGTGCCCAATTTTCTACAACGAGGAGATTGGATGGTGAAGTTAGACCTAAGCCAGACTTATTATCACCTGCCTGTAAGAAAGCAACACAGAAGGTTCCTCAGAATCAGCTATCAAGGTCAACTGCTTCAGATGACGTGTCTACCGTTCGGCCTAGCTGCAGCACCTGGAATATTCGCCTCTGTAACAAATTGGACGGCAGAAATACTTCGCAAGAAAGGCCTAAGGTTAGTAGTCTACTTGGACGATTAATTTATAGTACATCAGAAGCGAGATACACTAACAGCTCAAGTAGAAATTGCAATACAGTTTCTGACCAGCTTGGGTTTCTGTATCAATATGGAGAAATCGATAACTACACCAACGAGGTTTATCGAATTTCTAGGAGTGGCATGGGACACCAAATCCAACACGAAGTCCTTACCTTCCGACAAGATACAGCGAATGCAGCAGATGTTGCGAGTACGACTCGCGACCGGCAGTTGGAACCTAAAACAGGCGCAACGCCTTATAGGTCATCTCAACTTTGCAACCTTCATCACCCACCGGGGAAGGTTGCATTGCCGTTCTCTACAACGTCACAGCAACAAAAAATTTGTATCAATATGGAGAAATCGATAACTACACCAACGAGGTTTATCGAATTTCTAGGAGTGGCATGGGACACCAAATCCAACACGAAGTCCTTACCTTCCGACAAGATACAGCGAATGCAGCAGATGTTGCGAGTACGACTCGCGACCGGCAGTTGGAACCTAAAACAGGCGCAACGCCTTATAGGTCATCTCAACTTTGCAACCTTCATCACCCACCGGGGAAGGTTGCATTGCCGTTCTCTACAACGTCACATCAACAAACTCAATTGCAGATTCGGTATCCAGAAGAGGTACGGTCAGAACTGAACTGGTGGCTGGAAAATGTCAGTCAGAAATCGGCAATCCATCCCCAGAGAACGTCCACGAATCACGTCATCACAGACGCGTCGAACATTCAATGGGGGGCTTTGGTGAACAACGAAATGATAACGGGCCAATGGGAAGAACATCAGACCAAGTGGCATTGCAATCTAAAGGAGATGTTTGCTGTGATAGCCGTCATATCAGCAAAGCAGTGCAGCTCCAGAATTCGACAGTGATTCTTCAGAGCGACAACAAGACAGTCGTAGCTTACATAAAAAACGAAGGCGGAACGCGATCGCGTCTT
Source organism: Pelosia muscerda (assembly GCA_963691645.1). Taxonomy (NCBI): domain Eukaryota; kingdom Metazoa; phylum Arthropoda; class Insecta; order Lepidoptera; family Erebidae; genus Pelosia; species Pelosia muscerda. The sequence continues at coordinate 3,111,887 of OY829127.1, read as the reverse complement.
CTGCTGAACTTGACCCGTCAGTTGCTGAGCCTGGCGGATCGTCTCAACATTGTGCTTTGCCCTCATCACCTACCAGGGCTTTTGAACACAGAAGCCGATCATCTATCAAGGAATCGTGCCGCCGCCGAGTGGCACCTAACAGACGTAGAAACATCGAGGCTGTTCAGTATGTGGGGCACACCAGACTTGGACCTGTTCGCATCACAGACAGCACATGTCGTAGCAAACTATGTTACGCTAGACTTGTCAGACTCGAACGCCTACTTTCACGACGCGTTCAGCAGATTCTGGCATTACAGACTTGCATGGCTATTCCCGCCACCCAGCCTAATGCCCAGGGTACTACATCATCTAAATTCAGCCTCCGGCCGGTACATCCTAATAGCACCCAAGTGGAGGAAGTTCTTTTGGAGGCCAGACCTGAAAAGTCGCGCTTTGAAGCGTCCTATGAAGTTCAGAGATCTGGACAAGAATTTGGTGGACACGGTAACAATGCTAGCACCCACGCAAGTCAGCAAGGTATGCCCCCATTTGAAGTAGATGGGTGAGGTTTTGCCAAGAGAAGAGTAGTATTCCGAATCCACCAGACGTAGCTAGATACCTCAGTTATTTATTTTTAACGGATCGTCTCTCTTACAGAACAATTCTCGTTCATAAATCGGTTATTGCCGCCATTTGCGAAACTATATCCGATATTAAAATTTCATCTAATCCTACTGTCAAACATATACTGAAAGCTATTTCCTTAGCAAAACCTGTACCGCCTAAATTACCGATTTGGGACGCCAGGATTTTGATTAATTTGTTAAAAAAGCAAGAGATAGATTTGAATAGTTTATATCAAGTGTCTAGACGCACTGCGGCTATTTTATTATTATCTTCAGGTCGTAGAGTACACGACCTTACTCTGTTGCACACTGATAGGCAACATTTTATAGATAACACTAATTCTATTACCTTGCATCCCGTTTTCGGGTCGAAAACTGACTCGTCCTCATATCAACAATCATTTATATCCGCCCCTGATAAAGGCATCGATGCAGTATATTGGTTACGCACTCTTGTAAATATGACACAGGCAACTCGAGGCAATATTACTAATTTGTTTTTAGTAACTAAAGGCCCTACGAGACCAGCTACTGCAGCGATCATCGGGGGTTGGATGAAGCGTATTCTGGCTTATGCCGGAATTCATGCATCAGCTTTAAGTTGTAGATCAGCTGTTTCATCCTTAAATTGGGTAGAAAATTATCATATAATTAATGATATTCTAGATAAAGCTAATTGGCAACATGAAAGTATCTTAAGAAAGGTTTACTTGAAAGAAATTAATAATGTAAACAGAGAAATAATGTTAGAAAAATCTCTTTCACAATATTTTCAACCCAATAATTAACGTTAGTTGTGTAATAAATTGATTGATACGCACTTTATTCAATGTACATTTAGGTTTATAATCATTCATAAATATTCAATCACATTGTTGCGTTTCAGTTGTACACTTACTATATTACCAAAAATACAAGCCACCAGGAGATAACAAACAGTCTCTCATAATGGACTTCGGACGTCAATCGGAACGCATAATATTAAAATTTTACCTTCAAATAAAATTTGTATTATGCTTCCATGGACGTCCGAAGTCCCAGTAATTTCTTCCTGGTGCTAAGCCATTATGAGCCGAACAATGACTAAGATGGCGGCTTGCTTTGGTAAGGAGCTTAGTTGTTTAGCGGAAACGATAGGTGGCGCTAAAAGCGCGGCAAGAAAACGGAAGTGAACTACTTTTAGCGACCAAGCGAGGTGAAGGAAGTGACGTACTCTCTCATAATGGACTTCGGACGTCCATGGAAGCATAATACAAATTTTATTTGAAGGTAAAATTTTAATATTCATGCATACAAATTTTTGCAATGAGGAGGGATCGAACCCGCGCCTCCTGCGTAGCAGTCGCTACTCAGAGGTTGCCTAGTGTGGTTCGTATTGTATTTACCATATGATCGCGTTAATACCCCGGTTTTGCTAACCATATATCATACAACGCGAAAATTTAAAAGTTGGCATTACAAATTGCGTTGTAGGATATATTTTAATTAAATGTGTGTTGTAAAAATTATAATAATCATCATTCTCTGAACCTTTTCCCAACACAGCTGGGCCCGGCTTTCCAGTTGAACTGTGTTGCGGCTGAACTTCGATATTTTCCGTGAAGCGACTGCCATCTGACCTCCACAACCAATTGTCCAATGAATAAATGGACCAATGTTAAAAATAATAATAATTTTATCTTATAATTATTTATCCTTTTAAGAATTAATAAAACTATTATTCCATATTATTATAATTATTCGACTTTTGTTACAGACACAAGATGGCAGTTATCAGTTTGCTCGCGGTCAAAACGTGTCGGGGCGAACGACGCTTTACGACATGGAGGTGGATGCTGGGGGCAGACATATACTCACTGCTTGTCAGGTCAGTTGAAACCATGTGAAATAAAAAAAAAATAAGTGGAAGTGTGAAGTAGGGGCGGTACGCGTGTCAAAACTGTACGTTTTTACACAACGAGGGACAAATTAAGGGGCGTTCATAAATTGTGAAGTGTTTTTACATTTTCTGTCCCTCCCTCCCAACCTGGTGAGATGTCGTGAGATTTTATTCAACCACCTCCCCCCTTCCCCATCCTCCAATCTCGCGAGAGATTTCTCAAAATGTGGGTTGCAACATGAACGCCCCCTTAGACAATTATGATATGAACCTTATTGTAAGAGCTTAAAGTGTTAATTTAACTTTCTTAGAATTCATTGACATACGTCATATTGAAGCTTGTTCGATTCATAGTATGAAATGTCTTAAATACTTTTTTTATCTATAGCAAAGTAATATCTATTTTGAACAGTTTGCAAATAATGTGATTTGACCTAATTTGATATTAAATTTGTTATATGCATACGAAAAATTAGAACAATTGTTTACTAGTAATGCCACACATAATTAACTGTTGTATGTGTTAGTTTGGCGACAGCGGATTTGCTATAGAATTCGACTAGATTTTTTCTGTTTTATGGTTAAAACACTAATGGAATCAATACTAATATTATAAACTGAAGAGTTTGTTTCGTTGTATGTACTCATCGATTTTGACTTCTGTGGCATGGCAGTAGTGAACGGGACTGCTACGTAGGAGTCGTGGGTTCGATTCCCGCTCAGTGCAAATATTTTTTTGCATGAATATTAATATTTGCATTGGTCTGGGCGTATGTGTATGTATGTATAATGTTTATCCTTTTTCTAGAACCCATAACACAAGCTAGTTAAACTATGCTGGCCATGGGTAGGTGGCGCTGTGTGTGTCTTAGAATATGTATTTATTTATCTAAGGAACTGCTCACCCAATTTATTGTTCCAGGACCGTAACGTCCGCGTGTACAGCGCGGCGCACGGCCGACACACCAAGACGTTCCGCGGGACCACGGCTGAGGATGGCACCCTCATTAAGGTACGTCTGGAAGGGAACTTCCCCTATTTAACGGAGGTAGGACACGACGGTATCTCCCGTCCGAAATGAGCTGTCCAACTGGGGAAGTACCTCCGCCCTACAGAAGGCCGCGGTCATAATAACCATCGTGTTGTGTTCCCGCCGGTAAGTAGGGTAGCCAGAGCTCACTATACCCCTCCTTCCCCTCCCCTTCCTAGCCTCGCCATCCCTTCCCAGTTCTCCCCCTTTTCCTTCAGGGTGGGCAGCGCGTGTGTGACACCCTTAGTGTTGCACACGTTCATAGGCCACGGTGGCCGCTTTCCATCAGGTGGGCCGTGTGCTTGTCTGCCAGCTACGTAGTATAAAAACAAAAAAATACCCCCAATCCATGGATCAAAGTCTTGATTTGGAGCATAAAAACTCTTCTACCCTTGCCCTTCACTGAAATATCCCTTGAAAATCATTGATATTCAAGCTGAAGTGGCAAGAACAGATGTCGATTGGAGACCGCGTACTGGTAGACGAAGCGTGGGACGCACCCCTGCGAGATGGACGACATTGTCAAAGTTCCGGGTACCCGTTGGGTGTCGGAGGTCGTAGAATGACCTCTGTCCTCCATGAGCGCGGGCCTGGGGTTGACGGGTGGAGCCGTCTGTCACCCTTTTTTTTTTTTATTCGTGCGAAAAGTCCCCTACTGGAGTCGGTTGGGTAGGTTATGTCGGACTCGAACCGACTAAACCGCACGCCGTCTTTGGGTCTTCAGTTGCCGGAGGTGAGGTAGTAGCCAACATATCCCTCGCACCCCGGCAGACCCGGGGCCTTCTCTTCGAGATGACTACACACACTAACAAACACAAGCAGAGCAAATTGCGCCTCCTCATATCCGGGGACTAGATGGGGACACCATGGTTCCCATATTAGGGGAAGGGGATCATCTTAAAGAGATGTCTCCTCATCTGCCAGGGTACGAAAGATATAATCTCACCTCCGGCAATCGAAGACTTCCTTTCGGTCCCTTAGGTCCTATGTATAAAAAGGTCCGGAGTGTTTTAGTCGGTTCGAGTTCTACACTCACTTCCACGGACTTTGGTGGGGACGGTATCCATGGGGATTTTGGAAAAAAACAAAAAAGGGGTGCAGACCGCCTCCAACCGGTCGTATTGAGTTAAACGTGTGATAGTGGACGTCCTATGTCTGAAATGATGATATACAGAGTGTGTTTATTCCCGCGGTAGCCTAGTGGTATGGGTAATGGACTGTTGAGACGAGATCTCGGGTTCGATCCCAGGTTTTACGATGGCACACACCAATGACTTCCGATGATTTTCGAAGTTATGTGTGTATTTATCACAGGTTTATAAGTGCCCGGTTAATGGCAATAGATTCGCCATCTATTACATTGGAACCTAAACATAAACTGGCGAAATGTGGGTGCTAGCACCCTTGCCTACCCCTTCGGGGTTAAAAGCGTGAGCTTAGGTCCACTCTCCTGCATTTGTGTGCTTTGTCCAAGCCGTTATATCTAAAACTTCACCATTTTTACACTTAAAAACTCGAATGCACACCAAATTTAGAAAATGAAACACTGCAGCGCCATCACACTTTTCGCGTTGCCACCAAAACTCTTGCTTCGTCATTTAACAGTGCAGACTGCCCCCTACCGTTCGGATTGTGGTGGACGTGTACCAATGGATGTCCTATGGCTGAATATACAGAGTGTTTATTATTTCCTTTTATTAGAACCGCGGTAGCCTAGTGGTATGGGTAATGGACTGCTGAGACGAGTCTCGGGTTCGATCCCAGGGTTTACCATGGCACACACCAATGACTTCCGATGATTTTCGAAGTTATATGTGTATTTATCGCAGGTTTATAAGTGACCGGTTAATGGCAATAGACTCGCCACCTATTACATTGGGACCTAAACATAAACTGGCGAAATGTGGCCTCTTCGGGGATATAGGCGTGAGCTTATGTGACGTATGTTTATTAGTCTTTTTGATTTTCCAGGTGGCTCTAGACAACAGCGGCATATACCTAGCGACGTCGAGTACCGATAAAATACTGAGTGTGTACGATTACTACTCAGGGGAGTGCATGGCCACTATGTACGGACACTCAGAGATCGTCACGGGATTGAAGTATGTATTCATTGTGTGAAGCTTTTCGTAGTAGACATTTGTGTACCAATTGTCTCATTAATATGGGTGCCCAAGGTCGACTAAATAAATAGGGTAGGAAAGTATTAGTGGTATGGGAAATGGACTGCTGAGACGAGGTCTCGGGTTCGATCCTAGGTTTTACCATGGCAAACAAAAATGGCTTTTCAAAATTATGTGTGTATTCATCGTAGGTTTATAAGTGCCTGGTTAATGGCAATAGGCTAACCATCTATTACATTGGGACCGGGATTGGGATAAACTGGCGAAATGTGGGTGCTAGCACCTCTACATACCCCTTCGGGGAATATAGGTGTGAGTTTATGTTATGTTATGTTAAGAAAGTATCATAGCAGATATACCAACTCTGTTCGTCTTTCTAAATACACCATTTAAGGAGGGCATTAGAATATAGGGTTGGCAGCACGAATATGGCGCCAGTAGTGTTGCAATCGTCCATAGGCCACGGCGAATACCTTCCATCAGGAAGGCCGTGTGCTTGTCTGCCACCCAAGTGACATAAAAATTACACAGACTAGAAAAAACTAGTGAAAATGTGATATGACAGGTTTCTATATCGGAACCGATGTCCTCAAAATGGGTTTTTAGATGCATGTCATGTTCGGCTTTAGTCATGATCTACCCTTGGTCATATTCTGCTTTGGTCAAGTTCTGGATTAGTCATGTTCTTGTATAGCCATAATTGCAGTTTGTGTAGGTCATATTATATTTTAGTCATGTTCTAATTTGGTCATATTATCCTTTAGTCATGTTCATGATTAGTCATACTTATCATATGCTAGTGATTCTGTAACGGTTTACCAACAGTCGATTGGTCCATGAACCGTTGGTCAATATTTTATTGACTGATTTTTAAAAGTTTCAAGTATTTAAACTTTTTTAATAACAATGCATAAGTTTCACTATGGCAGACTTTAAAATTCTTTTTCTAATTACATGTCATTTATTATTGTCATGTGTCATATATACTTCTAGTTATAATTTCCTGTTGTCGTATGTATTATTAATGATTGAAACGTCTCGCCATTTTTATAATTTTATAAAATAATTATAGTAAACTTGACGGTTATTTGCGAACTTGTGGAAACTATCCCAAGAGTCCACAAAATAAGAGAAGAAGAAGGTGTATTATCAATTAGTTTTATAATGGTAGAACCAACGAGTACAAGTGGCTGTTTGACATTCATTGAAAGCGGAAAAGGGAAAAAGATTTTGTTACGTGATGGCTACAAGTATACATTGAGTTTAAATAATAAAAGTGGTTCATCATACTGGCGTTGCTCAAAGAGAAGTATTTGTAACGGATCAGTGACCTTAGACAAGGACAGAAAAGTAGTGACAAAGGTAAATATACCGCATATTTGTGAGCGTGATGTCTCAAAAAACAGAGTGAGAGAACATCTCGATCTCTGTAAAGAAATGGTTAAAGAAGTATATCATCCAATACCAACTATTTTTGATTATATTGTTGAAAAAATGTCAAAAGACAAAGACGTAGATATTGTTGACATTCCCGATTTTAAATCTGTCAAAGATTCATTATATAAAGTAAGAAATAAGGAACTGAATGTGCCCAAGACGACGTTTCATAAGACCGCCGATGTCATTATTCCCCCGATTTTGGCCCGTGATTTTTTATTATGTGAAGAAATTTTAGATGGAGAGAAGATATTGATATTTTCTTCGCAATCGGCAAGAAAATTAGTAACAAAACAAACCATTTTCTTTGCGGATGGGACATTTTATATTACCCCTCGACCCTTTCAACAATTGTATACGATACATACTGTAGTCGGTACTTCTCCGGCATTTACCATGATACCAGTTATTTTTTGTTTATTGCCGGGTAAAACAGAACATATTTACACAAAGTTATTTGAAATACTAAAAGAAAAACTAACCATGAATGTAGTCTACATGAAATTAGATTATGAACTGGCAGCAATTAATGCTATACGAAAATGTTATCCCGAGGCAAGAGTAACTGGTTGCTTATTCCATTACAAAAAGGCAATCTCAAAAAAAATGAAAAATTTGTCTATTGAAGAAAGTCATGAAGGCCGAAAAATTATAAATTTATGTATGTCGCTACCGTTGCTCCCTAGTCATTGCTTAACAGAGGGGTGGTTATATATAGTATCGAAAGCCAGAGATATTGCAAACTTTAACAAATTTCAAGACTACTTCGAGAAGCAATGGTTCAAAATTATTGGGGTCGGTTGCCTAAGTGTCGCTAATGACGACCACCGAACGACGAGTGCGTTAGAAGGATGGCATCGGCGAATAAAGACCAGATTTGGATCAAAACCAAATATATGCAAATTTACAACATTGCTGAAAAAGGAAGCTACCCATTATGACATCAAAATTCACCAAAGTAAATATCATATCTTTAAAACTCGGCGTAATTTACATAAAAAAAGTTTCGATGCAAAAATTAAGGCTACCCTTCGCAAATTGAATCGCCACAAAATAACGGCTGCTGAAGCCTTGGTGAAATTTACGAAACTGACTTTTTATTTAAAAAAAAAGTTATTAGACTAAACTCAGCGTGCTAGGAATTATTTTTCTGTTAAGTTTACTGCGATTGATATTTTTAAGTTAAAATTTTACTTTTAGGTAACACTTACTGTTAATACAGATCGGGATGTTACATGAATGTCACGTTAGGCTTAGATTATATTCAAGTGAATGTTGATTGGATAACTAACATTGGTTGGATAACTATTAAATTACATAAATCATAAGATTATTGGTTGTGTTTTGATTAATATACTGTACAAAGTAGCTTAATAGCAGCAGCGGCACCGACCCCGCCAGAACAGGACAAACATGACCTAATCGTAATATGACATAAGCAGAACATGACATAAGCAGAACATGACATAAGCAGAACATGACTAAATCAGAACATGACAAAATCAGAACATGACTAAATCGGAATATGACTAAATCTGAATATGACAAAATGCAAATTTGACAATTTCATGACCAAAGGTAGAACATGACTAAAGCCGAACATGACATGCATCTAAAAACCCCTCAAAATCACCGTTAATAATATGTTACAATACTATATTCAATTTGTTTAGGTACTTAAAAAAGGTGCACAATCTTGTGGCAACTTTTTATAAAAACACATGTTAAACAAATAAACTAGATTAACTGGACTAACTAGTGGTTCGACACATAATTTTAGTCTTCAAAATGCTTTACTAAGTAGAAAAGTATTTTTATATTGGGTTTTTAGACAAAATATATTAAAAAGACATGCTAAGATTGTTTACTATAATAATTGTGGACTATAGTAAACAATTAGCGGTACGGTAGCGGTAACGGAGCGGTAGCCTAGTGGTATGGGTAATGGACTGCTGAGACGAGGTCTCGGGTTCGATCCCAGGTTTTACCATGTCACACACCAATGCCTCGATGCTTTTCGAAGTTATGTGTGTATTTATCGCAGGTTTATAAGTGCCCGGTTTATGGCAATAGGCTCGCCACCTATTACATTGGGACCTAAACATAAAAAAACTGGCGAAATGTGGGTGCTAGCACCTCTGCCTACCCCTTCGTGGATATAGGCGTGATATTATAAAAAAAAAAAAAAAAATAAACAATTGTTTTGATTGATGTCAAATTAGCCTGAATCATATCGTGATACGTGTGCTGTCTTCCAAAGACTATAAGCGGACTATAAACTCAATGAAACCGGGAAAAACCATTAAAATGTCTATAATTTCTTTTCAAGGTTCACCCCAGACTGCCAGCATCTGATATCGGCCTCCGGAGACGGTTGTATATTCGTGTGGCGGGTTCCACACGACATGGTCGTCACCATGAGGGCGAGGCTGGCGCAGCAGGCCATACGGCAGGGCAAGTGAGTAGCTGAAGATATACTTACTCCGTTGTACTTTATTTTTAAACTTTCAGCACAGAAACTCTCTTTAACCTTCGCTCCTCCTCCTTCCCCTCTACATGGTGGGCAGCACAAGTGTGATGCCCCTGATGTTGGAAACCATCGGCCGCGGTAATCACTTTCCATCGGGTGGGCCGCGTGTGCTTGTCTGTCCGCCACCTAAGCAAAATAAAAAAAGAAATTCTTTTGAATTCTTGTTCTTTTACTTAATGTCGTTTAGTTGAACTGTTCCAATCTTCTTTCTCTTATGCTATTTTGGTTCTTTCGTTTGCACATCGCGATTTAAGTAATGTACGAGAACATTAAATTGTCATTTTCATATGAATTTCCTTAGAAAAATCCCTGCAAGCAACGGTATGTCGGGGTTGGACAGCGAGAGTGACTCTCACTTCGGGTCTCCACCACGAGAGCTCCCCTACGAAGAGAACAAGTTCACTCCGCCTGTGGTGCCGGATTATACGTGAGTTTAACATTTTAAATAGCATAATCCTCTCCGAAAGAGAGAGACAGGAAGAGAGATATATACGCAGTATGAGAATGAGACAAACGTAACTTGAACACGCGACAAGTCTCTTCCTAAGAATACTCTGACTGATTGGGTCTATCCTGGGGGAAATTCTCACGTACAGACAAGGAATTTGATTCGCGTACCGTTCCGATGATTTTTTGCTCGAACTATGAAAATATCATAAGGGTTATATTCGTTTAATTATGGTAAAATAGATTTGCATAATTAAAATGACACATGTTCGGTTGACAGGTCTGCAAACTTCGACCTTAGATAAAGTAAGTTTAGATTAATTTCACTATGTCAAACTGAAGACAGTTTGACATACCTAGTGAAATTAAATCTGAATACTAACCTATTTTTAGTTTCGTATTTAAAATATGAAAAAAATCTTCGGCCATGTCAAATTAGTGACACAGTCAAACGTCAACTAAAACATTGAACGTGTTTGATAAAAACGTAAAATTTTAAAATGCGGAAGGAAGAAGTCAAATAATTACATTGCATGAGTAGGGCCGCGGCGTTTGCGACATAGCTCGGTTATTAAATATATCGAGAACAACACTGTAAGGCTATGGATTACTCGATTTGGAGAAGAAGAAGAATCACCTGATTTATACCCAATAGAAAATAATTGGAGAATTATGGTGCAAATGTGGCAAAATGGTTAAGAAAGGACGAAACAAGCTTTAGTGGAATGTTGTAACGTTGTGTGGGAATCGTTGCGTGGTTCAAACATTTGTGTAGTCGGATAGTAGACTCAATGCCGGACCAAGCTGTGTCTGACAGTGGAGGTGGTTATTATTAAGTATTAAAAGTATTAAGAATACAATTTCTGATGTTTATTATTAAGTATTAAAAGTATTAAAAATACAATTTCTGATGTTTATTTTATAACGTAGCATTTAGTTTTCAATGGCGGGAGAACTAGTCGACGTTAAAACTCTAACGTCCACAGCAAATATTTTGAAGTCACCTATGACAACCACGAAGTTATAGATGACAACAGCCAATTATGTTCGCCCCAGCCATAAAAACTCATTATACTTGTAAAATATAAAATAACTCTATGGTCACGGTCAATCTCAAAGAATTTGGAAAAATTACCTTGTCAAGTCAACCCTTTATCGTTTGTCAAATATAGTATTCTCGAATGATGTCAAATAGTGAGCTCGGAAAAGCTCGGTTTGGCTCGGTTTAGTATCATCGTAGTATCTCTTTCTAGACTGTGTCGGTAAACAAAAGCGTCGTCGAGGAAAGATAATCCTTAATATTATAGATTGTCATCGGCAATTTAGACTTAGAACGGTACGCGAATCAAATTCCTTGACTGTACATAAGTCTCAGTTAGGACATTGCAGACAAAACGTAGGACAGTCGCCTTGGGAAAAAGCCGGAAAGCGATCTCCGGGTCTAACGCAAATCAAATCAAATCAAATTAATTTATTTGCATGAATATGGTACAAAATCAAAGTGTTACAATAATCTCAGTCTCAGTTAAGAAGGGATCGGTATTGGTTACAAATTCCGTCTTAAGCTTAACCCATCTCTACACAGCTCGCGATTTTACGGAAGTTTGCAATATTTTGCGGACTACGCACCGTGGCACAAACATATTTGCATACACGTTTGTCACATAAAATATGCATCAGTGACCGCGTCTGCGTCCGTGAAATTCCCATGTCAGATTTTTAATCTTTACAACTACCAAGTTTCCCACTTAAAACTACAATAACATTGAACTATATTGTACTATTCCAGGCTCCGCATCGGTCGCCTACCAACCTGGGCCAAGAAGAGTCTGGGTGACGAGACGCTGGCGGGCGAGCCCACTCCACAACCTCCAGCCAGGGGCAAGTGGGCGCAGAGGATACAACCCAATCATGGTGCGTATAGCCTACATTAGAACCATAGATATTTATAGCATTTATGAATTGCCATGTCTAAAAAATCACTACATAGTATAAAACAAAGTCGCGTTCTCTGTCCCTATTTTTCATGTCCTTATGTCCCTTTGTATACTTAAATCTATTAAACTACGCAACGAATTTTGATACGGTTTTTTAATAGATATAATGGTTAAAGGGGAAGGTTTATATGTATATAACATCATGCTACGACTAACAGGTGCGGAGCAGGAAATGAAAAATGTTGCAAAAACGGGGTGACGCAGACGAAGTTGCGCGGGTCAGCGGGTAGTTGCTCAATAAGAAGAATTATTATTAGAACTTATGTACTTAAAAAAAAATTGTGGTATTGCGACAGTGCCGACTGAAGGTGAAAATAGTCCATATAAAGCAGACATTATTTAAAAACTTATTAAAAAAATACTTATTGCAGAAAAGCGAGGCGACTCCGACGGTTCAAAAGACAGCTCCCTTGACAGCGGTACTGACACGCGGTACATAGAGAAACGGAAAGACACGCCCATCAAACAGGTAAGTGAGAGTGTGGAAATGATATATCTTGTATGTTTTACTCGGCTGTGTTGAAATGTTAAATTGAAATCCAACAAATATTACAGTGCACGGCATCTAACTTGGCAAGGTTTTGTAGTAGTTGGGGTAAGTTCGCGCATCGTACACTTAGAGCCACAAAAAGTGCTTGTCATTATTCTATTCATTCACTAGAATGCCATCATTTATTTTGAATCATGTCTGCTTTACCGCAATAGAGACCCAAAAATCGTCTCAGATGCGCTGACGGTTCTTGCCAAGTTACTTGCCGATTTCTTGTATCTTTGTTTGTTTTTAATCCGAAATGACGCGCCCCACTAGTTTAAATGAATGAAGATATATTTTTTCTTCTATATCAACATTTGATATTTCAACACAGGTTTTAGTTTTATATGTTAATTACACACTGGGTTATTTTTGGCAATGGAAATCGTAAAATTGATTAAAAAAACAGAGTTAGTGTCACAAAAACAGGAATACTACTAATAAATATACGATGGAATGTTTTCTTAGACTTGTATATCCAGAAAAAAGGCGGTAGAGCCCTACTAAAATCTTGGGGGCCCCTTTTTGGTTGGGCAGAAAAAAATGCACCTTCCACATTTTACGGGTTAAAGATATGTGTGGCTCTCAGCAGAATAAACCAATCTGTGCCATACACCGTGGCTTAGTGTTTGAACCGACGAAAACATTACACTCTTATCGACAGATAATAAAGCTTTTAGGGCTTTAGCAAGTCCGTGCCTCTGCTAAACAACTGACGAGGCTCTGGTGTAGGCTTTACTTTTTTTATACCACTTAGGTGGCAGATAAACACACGTCTCACCCGAGGGAAGTGGTCACCGTGGCCTATGGACATTTGCAACAGACCTTGCAAACCTTGTAGATACAATCTAATGTCATTCTGAAGCCTGAACTTGGGTCTGATTGAATCTCTTGGGGTTAGGAGTTTAGATGGTCGGTGAAGAGGTCTTAACTCAGGTCTTGGCTCTAAAATGGGTCACCTTCAAATCTCTTTCTGTAAATACAATAAAACGCCTTAAAAAAAACTCAGTGTGTACAAGTAAATAACATTGTTAGTTAAACGACTCATGAGGTGATGGTGTTGGTTGAGGGCACTGGTGATCTGTTCCTATATGTTATCTTGAGAAATATGGTGAAGTTTGATGTGTGGGAAAGAAGGGAGGATATAATGCCGGCAAATAACTTGACAATGTACTTTCTGCGCGCTTTCGGTAGTTGGAGGTGGGATCAATCATCAATTAGCATATTGCGATCCACTACTGGATAATTCATCTCCTCTCCTGATAAGTCCTCTCCTAATTGCTCCTAATCTTCCACCTTTCACATAGAGTCTTTTCCAGCCACCTTCGTTTGGTCGTCAGTCCAGTCTAGGACTCGATTGCTCCGACTGCCGCACCGCAATAGAGTTGGTTTTTGTTCAAGATATTTGCCGGTATCTGTAAGAGGATAAACAGGACTTCTTTATACAGATATGACTGTGTTCCTAAAGGCGTAACCATACTTATATTATTTGTTTAGGTACTTAAACAATCTTGTGGCAATATTTTATAAAAACACGTGGTTCGGTACCGGTTTTAGGTCTTTAAAATGCGTTTCTAAGCAGAAAATCATTTTAACATTGAGTTTTTAAATAAAAAATATTAAAAAGACACATCAATATTGTTCACGTTTATTTAAGTACCTAACAAATGGCCTATACGTGTCGTGGTGTGTCGTGTCGTGACGCGTCAGATGTATACTGTCCGACGACACGACACGACATGTAAATATGTTCCTAACCATATCTACTATATAAAAATTCGTCGGGTTTTCCTTCCTGACGCTATAACTCCAGTACGCAAGAACCGATTTCCACGGTTTTGCATTCGTCGGAAAGGTCTCGGGCTCCGTGAGGTTTATAACAAAGAAAATTCAGGAAAAATTCAACAGAAAAGCGGGAAAGCCATCTGGTTGCGAAACGGAGTTCGCTGGGTTTGCTAGTTAAATGTATGAAATTGATATGCTTCTGACGCGTCACAACACGCCACGACACGTAAGAATGTTTCCGCCTTTACACAGCCACGCGCTGATTTTTTTTTAATGTTTTTGAACGTATTGTGTATAAAGTACATTAGTTTATTAAATTGTGTTTTTGTTGTTTTCATATCAAACTTCATTGCATTTCTTCATTTTATAATTTTTATTTTTATTTTTTCTTGTGTGTTTAACCGTTTTTTTTCTTTTGTGAATGGTTTACTTTTTGAGTTATTTTTTTTTCTAATAAGAAACCTGGTGTGATGTTTGTTTATATTATTATTTCCCGATTTATTTATTTTACGGTGTGTTAGTGTAATTCGGAATAATTCTTATTAAAGTTCCAATTCCGCTTTTCCAATAACGTTCCTATAAGTTACTGTGAGACTAGTAATTTATACAAAAATACCAGGCTCACAGAATTACTATGCCTCAATTGTACTAATTGTCAATCGCTGTCAAACCACTGAGATCGCAAAACATTCCATATGATTTTCGACTTTATTGCTATGCTTTTAAAGTCTAAAATGAAATGGCATCGTGTTAAGTGAAGGAAACAATGTAACGAATTATTTTTCCATTTAATTTTGAACAGGGCTACCTATGGTTAAAAAATAATCGAAGTTGGTGTCCTGAATCCCTATCCACGGCCCACAGATATCTTCTGAAATGAAGAATAGCCTGTGTTATTGAAAGTATTTTCTTTTTATGTCTTTAAAAAAAAGAATATTAGCAACCAGAATGACTAATATTCGCTATAACTCCTCCAACTAAGCCAAATTGCTTGTGCTAGGAGTGAGTTCACTTCGGTAGTGTACTGGCCCAGATTTGAACCCGGGTTCCCTCGATCGTAAGACCGACTCCTTAACCACTAAGCTACCGACGCTTAAATCTATTTCATCCAGATTCGTTAGTGGTAGTTTTTACGTGAAAGAATTACAAACATCCATTCATCTAGCCAAAGAACCTTTGACGTTTAGATATATACCCATTCAAAAGCTATATAAAAAAGGTAAGCCATTCACAGTGTAACGGTACCATTAAAACCAAACCGTTTCACACTTGGTTGCGGTGACGTAGAGGCCGAAATCGCTGAACATATCGCAGCTGCCGAGGATCGAGGCCTTGTTCAAGCATTTCGACACCACCTTCACTCGAACGTACGATTTATTCGCCTTGTCGCCTACCCTTAACAAGAATAAAGAGGTTTTATTACGTTTATTTTTTGTTTTTTTTATGCTATGTTTTGTTCATGATAGCTTTTGTGATGTACCGTTTCATTTTGTGCACGAAATTTTCAGATATAGAACATATCATATCTCATGTTTTTTTGTTTAAAAATAAAGTACGTTTGATAATGAATTTTTAATTGAATAAAAGTTGAATGAATGCATTCAATATTGCTAGAACGGGAGTTTTGTCCTAAAGGGAGTTTTGTCCCTTTTTTACAGTTTTTCGCTTCAACACGAGCAAAGATATATTTATTTCTTTTTAACTCGCCAGTTTTTATGAGGGTAGTAGAATATTTAGAAACTGGCAGTAGTTATTTAGGTTTAGTTGAACTTGTACACAATTATTTTAGACGTAGAATTCGGCTTTAGTCATTTAATAATTGTTAACTAAATAGTTTAGAGAGATTAGTAGCTTTATCAACAAATAATTGAAGTTTTTAAAAACCATACTATTGTTATTATTGTTATTATCAACTTTTTCGAATAATGATTATTAAGTTATATCGATAATAATAAAACTGTTTAATTTTACATCACCATAGTTTAAAATCTACTAAAAAAGAAAACCCCCCTGAGTTTCTTGCCGGAGTCTTCTCAGGTCGCGGCCGCGTTTCGAACCGGTAGTCAATTTGCTCACTAATTTATAAAATATTGTTGATATTGACGTTTTGTAATTGCCGTTTAATGGTCTATACAGAATAATTGATTTTTGATTTTAATTTAGATTCATTGACTAATAATTAAAAATATGTAACTCGTTAACATGACACAACAAAATAACACTTCTCTTTTTTCCTTTACGGCGCGACAATTTGACTTCACCTCGCCTGATGTTAAGCTGAGGCCAAGTCTCATGAAAGAGGGTCACCATTGCAAACTTGTGCTTGTAAATGTCATGCTTGTGTATGTGTATGTTGCATTACCTCATAACAGCTTTTAACAGCATGCTATATAATTTAGCTGTAGTAGTAGATATGTAAGTAGTTGTAAAAGTTGTTATAAAATTTTTCTACATACCTATTATTTCATTGAAAAATGCAGCAATCCTTTCTCTTGATTCTTACTATCGGTAACTATCATGGTCACTCATATATTACTATTAGAGTTACCGGGATATTTACCATGTATGTTTGGAGTTTCCGATATTGGAGAACTGGAGTAACACATTTCGCCAGTTATGTTTAGGTCCCAATGTAATAGGTGGCGAGCCCATTGCCATTAACCAGGTACTTATAAACCTGCGATAAATACACGCATAACTTCGAAAAGCATCGAAAAGTCATTGGTGTGTGCCATGGTAAAACCTATACTCGCGGTATTGGCGGTAAATGTTGAAATGTTTTTTTTATCTACCCTCATAAGAGTTCTATTGTATCAGAGTATGAGCACTACTACTAGTTTCAATTTCACTATAAACTCGAGCTCGACCTCAATCACGTTTTCGACACACAATACTTACTGTCTCTCTATCTACTCTACTCGTGATATTATTGGTTAGTGGTTTTTTTACAAGGACGAACTACAGGATTACAGACCACTCGTTCGTTTCAGAAATTCCAAACAACTCATACTACTCATTGTCTACATTATTTATGGTTGAGCATGCTTTTAATTCATGAATCACTTACATAACAGTTTAAATATTTCAACAAGCTGATTTTGTACAAATTTCGCTTATTAATAATAAAATTATACAATATAATGACATAATATCAGCTTGTTGGAAAAAAATAGTATGAATTGCATGTTTAGTATAATTTTATTGTAATTATTTCTGTGCACAATTGCTTTTTTACCAAATTTTTTTCTGACCTTTAATTTTTTTCGTAAATATACACAATTAACTATTAAATTTAATATTTTCTCCTGAAAATATATACAGCTAATATAACTTTATGTACCTAGTATTTTTTGTAATTAAATCCTGTGTTTTTTTAAACTGCAGTTCAATATTACTGTCGCAATAGTACATACTTGTTTAGGGTTAATTCAGACCTTAACAATAATTGAAACTGATTATGATTGTAATAAAATCTGATCTAATTCTGTATCAAAACACAACTTTCCCTTAAGTTTTAATTAAAATTAATGAAATAATTAATTAATTAATAATCACATAATACTTAATAAGTTTAATTTAAATTAATTGAATAATTAATTTACCGATTATTTATTATTTTAGTGCACATTTTATGTTACTTTTATTTATGTTTGCATGTATGTTGTGATTGTTAGGTGACGATAAACTTGTCACAAAGTCGCGCGACCGAGACGCGGACGCGACACCACACCGATGACTCGTCGCTTGGCAGTTTTAAATATGAGGTGCGGTTTGTTTTGTTTTTTTTTTAATTTTTATTTTTTTTTACTTTTGGCGAACGGTTACCCTTTTTTGCATGAGGAAATCCCCTTGGGCGTACCCTCATCGGAGGCGATCGACTAGGTATAACGGACTCGAACCGACTGAAACCGCCTTACACAATAAATTGGCACTAAAAATTACGGCAATGCAATTTTTTTAAACTATTTAACTTGTGTTATTCACAGCTGGATGAAACAAAAATTTAATGAAAAAATATGAAGTCGCAAGATGGCTCCAATTATTATTGTTTTTTATGAAATTTTCGTTTAATGTAGATTTACTGATACGATGGAGAGTAAACAATGCGAAAAAAAAATTCAAAAAAAGAAAATTTGACTTGCCGTAATTTTTTTTCATGCCAATATGTTCAAGATTCAAGATTCATTTATTTGCATAAACACGGGTTACATGGATGTTATTACAATATAATTTGTTGTTTGTTATATGTGTACCATGAGTACTAACAGGGGCCTTCGGCTTAGGAAGCGTTCCCCTTACACCCTGTATAATTAAAATGGGTCAAACAGTATCTCTTACTGTCGTAGATACATTTATTTGTTAAAATATACACTTGTCTTACAAGATACAGTACACAAATATCAATGAGTTACAACTGTAAGTCCGTATCACAATATGAAAGTAAATTATTACTGCCAACATACACGGTGATTTTATAGTGGTTTTGGAAAAAGAATATTTTGTTTCACACACAGTTTCGGTAGCAAAATCAACCGGAAGTTTTAATTTTGAAAAAAAAAAAAATACTTTATGTATGGCAATAATGTGCAGGTGAACAGAAAAATGTATGAGACGTGTAAAAAAAAAATTTTTTTTCGCCAAATTAGGACTTCCTACGATTTTACTATCGAAATTGTGGCCAAAATCTTTTTTTCCGAAACCACTATAAAATCAACCGGTATACCTACCCATGTATCGCAAATTATCAATAAAAAAAAATAAGATTTAAATAATATTACTTTTCAGAGAAGGTGGTAGGCTCCAGATTACGTCATGACATGTGTTCTGTTCTTCCCTTTCCAGGACCAAGAGTCGACGGAGCACGATGGTGACATCGAAGACATATCAGACGGAGAGAGGACCTCGTCTTCGGAGAGGGGGAACAGGACCATGTACTATCCTGGCAACACTAATGACGATACGCCTGGGTAAGTTGGTTCATCACGGTCTTAATGGGGATTTCCCAGTAGCGTCGATGTACCCAGCGCCATCTAGCGACAGCAAGAGTAACTACTACCACACATCGGATCCTGAATCGCGAAAGCGAAGTTCTCGCGCTAGTAAAATATACATACAACGCAACGACAACCGTTGGGCCGCGGCTCGCCAGGCGTGGTCACCTTTTCTGGTCGGAGGATCCTACCCTTGTGTTGGAGGGACATCACATTCCGTTCCTCCATAGTACTTTAGGACGAAGCTTCGGACTAGGTTTACCTTTCAAAGTTGAGAAGTTAAACAGACAGTAGCTCCCGGAAAAGCGAAGTGAATAGCTGTAAAAGGATGATGATGATGTGCCTATCATTGATTAGATAAATGTCTAGTGATTCTGTTAACTTCGAATTCAGTAACCTCGTAACGCAAGTTCAAAATAATATGCAAGTTCATACAGGACCTCGATTCTAATTATTGACAACTATTCTCCAGGAACTGAGATTACAAAAAAAAACATTTTATTATGGACTCTATGTTCACACTGTTAAAGTTCAAAATTAAATGGCATTGTGTATCCGGAACGAAACGATGTGATGTGAACTCTTTTTCATTTCATTTATAACTTTACGTTATTGTAAATAAAGCCGAAAATGCCATGGCAGTTTTTGTGATCTCACTTGTGTAAATATGGTTAAAAATTGTACATTCGGGGTCCTGGGTGTTTAGCATCGGGAGCGTTTACCTAACACCCTGTATTAAGATACGAACTTACCAAAAGTTAATTATTCCAGAGAATTCATGGTAAACGCGATGGACGTTGAGGAGCTGCGTCAGTCGATGAGGCGATCGAAGCGATGGGCGGCCGAGACTCGTCTCGACATACCTCCGCAGGCGTCACTGAGCGGCTCTGGACACGACTCTGATGATGATGAGGTAATAGTCTATTTCTTTAGTGTATACTAGCTGACCCGCGCAACTTCGTCTGCGTCACCCCGTTTTTGCAACATTTTTCATTCCTGCTCCGCACCTGTTTGTTGTAACGTGATGTTATATACATATAAACCTTCCTCTTTAACCATTCTATCTATTAAAACAAACCGCATCAAAATCCATTGCATAGTTTTGAAGATTTAAGCGTATAATTTAGACGGAGGTAGGACACGACGGTATCTCCCGTCCGAAATGAGCTGTCCAACTGGGGAAGTACCTCCGCCCTACAGAAGACCGCAGTCATAATAACCATCGTGTTGTGTTCCCGCCGGTAAGTAGAGTAGCCAGAGCTCACTATACCCCTCCTTCCCCTCCCCTTCCTAGCCTCTCCACCCCTTCCCAACTCTCCCCCTTTCTCTTCAGGGTGGGCAGCGCGTGTGTGACACCCTTAGTGTTGCACACGTTCATAGGCCACGGTGGCCGCTTTCCATCAGGTGGGCCGCGTGCTTGTCTGCCACCTACGTAGTATAAAAAAAAAAAAAAAAAGCATACAAAGGGACAAGAAAAATAGGGACAGAGAACGCGACTTTATTTTATACTATGTAGTGATAGTGATTCCTGCAAAGAAGTTTAGAAGAATTTCAAATGCTCAAGACGTGAGTAAGCTACTATTAAATTGCTTGTGTTAGGAGTGAATTCAGGTCGGTTTTGACTGGGATAGGAACCCGAGCCCTGTTGATCGTGAGGCTGATTCTATAACCACTTATATGGTCACGCTTGTAAAGCCTCAAATGATCAATGTTATTATCACTAAAGAGTTCTGTATGTAGAATAAGTCAATGGTTGTAAATAGACTAAAAAAAAAAGAAAAGGCCGCTGAGTTTCTTGCCGGAGAATTCTCAGCGGCCGCGTTTTGAACCAGTGGTCCATTTGCTCACTAATTTATAAATATTGTTGATGTTGACGTTTTGTAAGTCCCGTTTAATGGTCTATACAGAATAAATGATTTTTGATTTTGTAGGTGCCGTTGAGTGATCTAAACAGGAAAAAAAATCTCAAATAAGGGACACTTTATCATGGGCTGTTTAATCGCCTCACGACACCCATGGGGAGAGATGGTCTTGCTTCACCATGAACCAACACTAAACTACCTATGCTAAAAGCCTATCTTCGCCAGGTGTCCACCCCGTCTGGCGACAACGCGGAACGCAACCCCCTGTCCGGTTCGTGCGAGTCGATCGACACGGCGGGCCGCAGGGAGCAGTACATCAAGTCGGCCTTCGACAGCCTCAGTGGCGCCGACAACGACGCTACACTAACGGCCGGTAAGATTTATTTTCCCGTGCGGAAATCTCCACGGATACCCCCCGCTGAAAACTTATAATCTCACACCCACTAATGGGGGGAAGGGGTGTTACTCTTAAATTGAATGGTGTCGTGTTTTAAAGTGAATGAAACTATGTCAAATACTTTTTTTTCATTTTGAACTTTAAGTGTATGACAAAAAAACCGTAAACTACCGTAACCGACGGTAGTACAATCGGAGGGATTTTTTTTTATACAACTTACGTCGCAGATAAGCACGCGGCCCACCTTATGGCCTATAGTCGAGTGTAACACCAGAGGAATAACACTCGTGCTGCAACCCCTGTAAGAACAGGGACATTCTGTGTCGTCAGCGCAAAAGATGTACGATAAGCCTTTGGTTTTCTCACTAACAACACAAAAAGTGAGCTCTGGCTACCCTACTCAACACCGAAAACACAACACAAGGTTATTAAACGGTATTCTGTAGGGTGGAGGTACTTCCACAGTCGGACTGCTCGATTGGGACGGATATACCGTCGTGTCCTACCTCCTCTATAGACAACCTATAGGGTCCTCTATAGGGTCCTGTTCTTTCGACGATATATAAAAAAAATATAGCCACTGGTAGACCAGTGGCTATATTTTTAAAGAACATATTTTTTTGGCCTAGCGAATTCATAATAACGGTTTATTTATATAACTTGTCCCACAGGCAACACGTCCCTCTCGTCGCAACACTTGTCCCGCGGGCCCGCCCCCGCGCGCCTCTCGCCCGCGCCCCGCACCCCCTCCAAGCTGCTGGACCCTGAAGCCGCGAGGAGGCGCGAGGAACTCAACAGGAGGATCTTGGAGACCAGGAGACAGCTGGAGAGTGTGAGTTAATGTTTTCTTTATTATATACTAGCTGACCCGCGCGACTTCGTCTGCGTCACCCCGTTTTTGCAACATTTTTCATTCCTGCTCCGCACCTGTTGGTCGTAGCATGATGTTATATACATATAAACCTTCCTCTTTAACCATTCTATCTATTGAAACAAACCGCATCAAAATCCGTTGCATAGTTTTGAAGATTTAAGCATACAAAGAGACAAGAAAAAATAGGGACAGAGAACGCGACTTTATTTTATACTATGTAGTGATAGTGATAAATATCTTACTGCGACATATATATAATTCAATCATCAAAATCCGTTCCGTAGTTCTAAAGATTTAAGCATACAAAGGGACAGAAAACACGACTTTATTTTATACTATGTAGTGATAGTGATTTTGTATTTCTAACACGTCCGTTCGCGTAAAAGGTTTTAGTTAAGACCCTTTTTAGTGTTGCCATTATACAAGATAAAATAAATAACTAAAAGTAAATAATGTTGCTATCCGCAACACTTTGTATAGTATCTTTCACTTGGATAGATCATTATGAATTAAGGTCCTTGAAGGGGACGTAATAAGCTTCCCGAAGAGCGAATCATATGCACGGGCTCTGTCCGTGAGTAGTGGCGCTGCCGTGAAACAAATTACTATACAACGATGGCAACTCAATAATTCCGTCGATCCGACAGGAGAAGTTCCGTTGATACATAATTCCGTTCAGGAAAATATGGCAAGGAAGGGAGTGAGTGACTGCAGAAATGACATCTGATGGAAATATTCCATCAAGAACCAAGCGTTTCGGTGAGTCTTTTCTCTGCCGCACCATTAAGTCCTGGAATTCCTTGCCGGCGCACGTGTTTCCTTCTTCCTACAGTCCCGGGTCCTTTAAGCGGGGCGTGAAAAAGCATCTGATGAGGCCGTCAAGCTGAGCGCCACCATTGTAACACTGAACGTGTTTGCAATGGTGACCCTCTTTCATGAGACTTTGCCTTCAGCTTAATATCAGGCGAGGTGAGGTCAAATTGACGTGACATAAATAAAAAAAAAAATATATGTATGGAGGAGAATGACATATTGCGCGGACCTAATTTTGGAACGAGGGCAGGGAGATGATAAATAATCCCGTTTCCTTCTTACAGGTGGCCTTCCGTTCTAATCTAAAATCCAGCCAGTCGACTACAGATCTGTCTTACATTCCTGAAAAGGACAACAATCGTCGAACGCGACCAGTCTCCATGGCCATCCCATCGAATTCTAGACCTTACGGTATGTTGCTTAACTTTTTATCTTATAGTTCGGAGGCCAGCTATCCGTTATATATGTGTTTAATTCAATTTTAAGATTATACGTTATAACTATGCCCCGCGGTTATTTCGTTTTCAGTTCCACCGTATCGCATTGCCCATGTTTTACTTATATTATGGCTCAGTACCTAAGCGTCGTGGCATAATGTTAAATAATAATATAAAAATAACATAAACTCACGTCTATATCCCCGAACGGGTAGGCAGAGGTGCTAGCACCCACATTTCGCGAGTTTATGATTAGGTCCCAATGTAATAAGGTGGCGAACCTATTGCCATTAACCGAGCAATTATAAAACTGCGATAAATACACACTAACTTCGAAAAACATTGAAAAGTCATTGGTGTGTGCCATGGTAAACCTGGGATCGAGCCCGAGACTGTCTTAGCAGTCAATTACCCATACCACTAGGCTACTGTGGTTTCGTTAAATAATCTCATAATCAAAAAGCAATTTTTTTTTTTAAATAGCAACTGTTGATCTAAAATCGAAAAAGAAATTAACTAAATTAAGTACGTCGAATAAAGAACCTTACGTTCAATAACAACGCCATCTAGGTCCAATAGTGAATGGAAAATTCAAACTATTGAGGAGTCCATCTAGCAGCATGTTTAAATCTTTGGGTAGGACGACATTTTGTGTTTCCGTTTTGCAAGACGTACCGTTATTTGTTCTAAATAAGTCTTCCTAAGATATAAGACCAAGTTTCTGTGACATCAGGCAACGAATAGCTGACCTCCTTTAATAATATTTTTGACTCTATATCAAAAGTGTGATTCACTAACGTGTTTTATCATTCAAAACTTATAAACGCTTCTAATAAATGCCTATTGTAATATTTTGCTTGTCAAATATAATCAAATTAATATTGATATCATAAATAAAGAAATGATTCGAAAAAGCAAAAAAATCATAAGGAAGTGTTTCTAAGTAAACAAAATCATCGCTAAATACTAACAAACAAAACAAAATTCTTCCCCAATGCTCACCAGGAATAATCCCGTGTCCAGAAGAGACACTGGATAGCCTAAACTCCAATTACTTTGACAGCCTAAACCCTTATTTAGACTATCGAAACAAGAATCCCTACGCAATACCTGCCAATTTGAACCATAAAAATATCCCAGACTACTTAGAGAATATTGCACCTTATGTACCTCCCCATGCTAATATAAATACAGCTCAAAACGATAAAAAAATTCATTACACTCCATATGATACAAAACCTATGGTCTTCAAAGAACAGTTACCACAAAAACAACCTATGGCATTCACTGTGGATATGGCGAAACCTGTTCAATCAAAAGTTTTTAATCGTCTTTTCCCCGATAAAGAACCGAAACCAAGAAATTTCCATTTAAACTTGACGAAACATGAAGATAAACCAAAAGTACCAAAATCTTCCAGTCGAAGTATTTTTAAGAATTATAAATCTTGTCCAGTATCACCTGTTTCTGAAGAGTGCAAATGGGCTGATAAAGCCAAACAAAATGCTCAAAAGGCAGACACAAACTCTATAGACCCTAAAAAGAGGAATTCTCTAAGTTTCTTTGTTGGATTTGATTCTAAAAATATTAAAGATAACGGCAAAAGTATTGTAGATTCTATAAAATCAGATACAGAGAAAATGATAGCAGAAATAACCAGAAAGTATGGTGACTTAGATGAATTTGATATTGATGGTGATCTTGATCTTAAACCTACGAAAGAGAAGGATGACGGAAATTTTTCTTCCGATTCCTTGGAAGATTGTAGCTTGAGTCAAGATGCTAGTTGCAAGAATAAATTGTACTCCAAAAAAGTGTGTAAAAAGCATACTAAAAATCCACCAAGACGAGCTGTTTCCAACTATGAGATACATAGCAGTGAAAAGCCTGTAGTACCGGCAAAACCTGCTTACATAACTAACCAGAAAAGTTCAACTTTACCTCGAAATATGCCTTCAAACTTAGACGATATTGAGGAAGATTCTATGAAATATAACACGAACTTTTACAGATGCCAGAGTGTTTTAACAAAACGCTGTGTTACTAGGTCAAATGAATCAGTTTTAAGTGACAATTCAAACTGTTCAAGCATATCTAATGAAATATTCTTAAAGTACGGCAATGAAGTTGCATTTCAACAGGCCAGATTCGATAGCAGATACAATTTGAACGATTCACAGAATTGTTCATACGAAAATATAAATGATACAGATTATTTAGAGAACCACAGACATAGCAGTGCGAGTTTCTTCTTAAACCAAAAGAAATATATGAAAAATAGTTGCAGTCAAGAATCTGTTTTGTCTGACGATTTTCTGGATAACGAAAATCAATTATGTAGAACTAATTGTAACTCTTTAGAGAGCGTGCTATCTGATGATTCTGAATGTACGAAGTCAGCTCCCTTAGAAATGCTATTCGAAGGTGCTAGACCTAAAAAACCACCGAAAAATACAAGTATTCCTCGAAACAGTAAAAGTTGTTACGAATTTGATAACACCTCAAAGAGTTATGGTTCAAGTCCGAATAATGCCTGTTTTGGTTACATGTACAATAACTATTTAGGCGAAGCATCTAGTCCAAACTACAGGGATACTAATACTCCAAAGGTTGACCAAAAACCGCCTGTAAACAAAGTTTATGGATTCGATTTACCTGCAGACGGACATAAAACAGTCACAAGATCGAAAAGCTTATATGATTCGTCGACAAAGCAACCTCCTCCTGCTAAAAATATTGCGTACTATTTCGACGGAAATAGTGTACAGCAGTATACTAAGGAGAAGAAGCTTAGTGATGAAATTCCAAGGTTAACTAAAACCGATTACATGGCAAATACAAGCAAGTCTTTACAACCAAAGTTTTCCAGTAAATACAAAAGTGAAATGGAAGGCTGTGATAAAAATGCAATGGTCAAGTCAAAAAGTTGTAGTTTCGAAGTAGTATTAGAACCGGCTTCGAAACCAAATCCATTGAAAAATTTGATGGAGAAACGCAATTCTCATGTCCAAAAGAATTTGGAGAAGTTCGAAGAGCAGATTCGAAAGAATACACAAACAAAAGTGAGTAAGAATAAAGAAAATAAGGATAAGGCGAATGGTGGCAAATATAATAACGTTACTAAAAGCTTAGAAAGAGGTTCGGGACAGAAGAATAATAATACTAAAATTACTATGGAGTTTGTTCCTCATAAACCACCGAAACCCATTAAACGTACATCATCTGTCAAAATTAATAATAGGCTAAAAGCTGGAATTGAAAAACAAGGCCTGACTTCCTCAATCTCCTCTCATTACAAAGCCAAACTGGATGGACTACATAACAAAAACTATTTGAGCAATAAAAGACCAGCAGACTCTAATTCAAATATAGACAATAGTGAGAAAACATTCGATGTTTATGTGAAAGAAAAAGACGTAAACGAAAATAAATCTGAAATGCAGATGGATAGTTTAGAAGTATACGCAATGCAACGAATGGAAAGAATGAAACAAGTCATCATGGATTCACTCGATGTTGATAGTAACGATTTTGCCAAAGATTCATTAGATTACTACGCAGAGCAAGATAACACATATGCCAAGAATGCAAAAGACAAATTGAATACGAAACTCTCAAGAAACGAAACTGTACGCCCTTGTCACAGTAGACAAGATACTAAAGAAAACGTGGCGCCAGAAGAAATAAAAAAATACAAATACATAGAGAGAAAAATAGAAATTATCAACAAACTCGTTGAAATGGAGGAACGCAAGATTTTACAAGAGAAGATATTGAAGGAATGGCGAATGAGGCCTTTAAAAGCTAACATCAATGACGGGACAGGTGTCGTTAAAGTACTTTCTAGAAAATTCGAGAAATTAGCTACTAAACAGACTACAGTGCCTAACTTTGCATCTTTGACTCTTGAAGAGGCTGACACGGATACGGATACGATGTCAGATAACAAAGAAATTAAAAGAAACCTATCACTACCTGATATTTTAGATTCGGATCAAATAGGTGGTCTAGTTACAGTTGGCATAGATAACACTAATGAAGATGGTAACATAGAGCCACCGGAAGATGTCAAACTTAACAACGCAGTTCAATCTGAAATAGTAACAGCACCTAGATCCTTAAAGCAGAGAGTTTACAACGAGATGGTTATACCAAAAACTGATGTACATTTAGACAGCGAAAATTATGAATCGTCAACAACTAGCTCAAGTTGTACTAATTCACCGAAAAGATTGACTTTTTATGGCTTCAATAGACCAAAAACTCCATTTAAAAAGATTATTAGAGGTCCTACACCGAGATTGTGTATGGAAAATCGTATGTTTCCGAATAAAATTCGTCCTATGTTTACGCCTAGGGGTTCTTGTTTGGCTAAAAGGGTTTTGGCTCAAAATCAGGTGTTGCCATCAAAATTTTCACCGCAACAAGGTTGGGATCGTTTGTGACATTGTCGTTGGTCCCCTTTTGGTTGCGAAAATTTATGTGTTGGTTTGGATGTGTTATTGGCCTAAAATTTTCTTTTTTGGACTCAGTTTAATATATTTTGAAAAAAAGAATAGTTAAAAAAATATATATTGGGGCCTCCCCATATATTCTTTCCTTCCACACATTCCCTAACCCTAACCTAACACCTTCCCTCGAAGGTGATTGGATTGTTGAACCGTGGGTAAGTGGTAGGTCCCTCTCCCTCGCTAACGTAACGCCTACATTATATCGTATAAAGAATAGTCACTAAGTAATTCTACCATTATAATTTTATAATGCGATGAAAAAAGAATGAAAATTTTGTGTTAATAAGCGGTTGTATACCCAGCGGTGGTGGTCCACTGCTGGAGATAGGCCTTTCCCAATGTTGGAAGGCTTTGGTCTTCTGTACCCACGTTGACCAGATCGTTTTCGTATTTTTCCATTACTCACCCTTTAGATGAGATGTGAGACTCCCCACTCCTATAAGGTATTTAGCTGCAAGGGTTAGCGGGAAAACTAGTCATTTTGATAACTAGCTTTCTTCCTTTTTAACATTTAGTAAATAACACTGAACACAGGTTATATCTATTTGTCAGTTTAAAGTCCCCTATCCTATCTCGTGAACAAGTACTAACTACAAACAAAAACCAAAGGCCAATATCACATTACAAAACGAACCTTCACTAAAACAATGTGATATATTGTGAATTTGCCCCATTCGTATCTGCTCCATAGAATCAGGTTTAAATACAAACATATCGATATATATTTTTATATAAAGCACCGGCCGATTCACGACATATCACACACCATAGCTTGTTTTTTAGAAAACTTAATGTTTACATGCATGTTGTTAGATGTAATGTGATTTTTTTGTTTCAGAGCATGTTGTGTATTTTTGATGATTTTTGGAATAATTTTATGTATTTTTTTATATTTGTGTGCTTCACGATAGTAATCTGAATACGTGTCAATAATATTTAAATGAAAATAATGTAGTTTAGTCCCGATTTCTTATTGATATAAACAGTTTAAATACTATACTGTGTTAGACCTGGCACTTCGCCACATCGAGAAGATAAAAAGAGAGAGTCCTCCTTACTTCGATTTTGTAGAATGTTCTTTTTGTCGTACAGCGGTTTGATATCTTTATAGAGTAGTTAAAACTGTTTATGTTTATAAAACATTTAAAGAACAGCTTTGGTTTTAACTATCTTAAAATTAATAATCTATAGATAACCGGAACTTAAAAAAGTGTATGTTGGTTAATGTCAAAGCGTGTATAGTACTCGTATTTAACTGGATATAAATCAAAGAATCAATTTCATTTATTCAGTTTAGGCACATAAAGAGCACTTATGAATGTCAAAGTTTTACAATAATTATGTACCTACATTTGTGAAAAATATTATAATTTATAATAAATCATTTGAAAAAGTTAATAAGTTTAACAAACATGACAAATAGAGCTTTATTAGTGTCTCAAAAAGAAGACAACGAACTCTTCCATATTCAATATATTTTATCTTCAATAATAATTGGAGATGACAACCATATTTCAGTTTACTATCTGCATGAGCTTACCATATATACACTTACACAGCGAACCGTACGCACACGTCCGCCTCGGACCGCGAGGAGGAGTCCCCCGGCATGCGGCGCGCGATCTCCCTCTCTGACCTCGCCGCCAAGCCCATGCCGGCCCCCAGGACGCCGCAAGGTGCGATATGTGGTGGTGGGCGGGATCTGTAACCCGAACGTAGTCATTGCTAATCTCACTGTGTGAAGAACGAGTGAGTGAATGTATGAATGAATGTATGGTATTAGTGAATGAAAGACATGTAAGAAGGTTTAGTGAGTTTTAACTTTCCAGCTTTACCCCAACGTAGTCATTACTAATCTCACTTTGTGAAGAACGAGTGTATGAAGTGAGTAAATGTATGAATGAATGTATGGTATGAGTGAATGTAAGACCTGTAAGAAGGTTTAGTGAGTTTTAACTTTCCAGCTTTACCCCAACGTAGTCATTACTAATCTCACTTTGTGAAGAACGAGTGTATGAAGTGAGTGAATGTACGAATGAATGTATGGTATGAGTGAATGGAAGACCTGTAAGAAGGTTTAGTGAGTTTTATTTAATCTTCCAAGTTTATAAGTAAAGTTACTGAGGTTATTTGTGTGTTTGTGTATGTAAATATCATTTTCTTTTTCAATTTTCGTCATTCTATTTTAAAGCAATCTTCTACTTTCCTGTCATTGGTCGAATTTTAATTGCCTAGTGAACTGTCACTCTGAATGCGCTTGTGTTCTCTTCTGGTGTGTGCTGTAAGACAAGTGATTGAGTTAAATCGTATAAAAACTAGCAATGCGACGCGGTTTTACCCTCGGAAGTCCTGATCCTGTGAGAATATAGGATAAAGTGCAACCCTTTTTTCCCCACGAATCTAGTTGGGGTGATTATATCGGACTCGCAAAAACAACACGGCCATCTCGGACCATCACATCAGTTGCGTGGGATGATGTAGCCTCTGGCATATACCACACACCCTGGTTGACCCAGGGCAATGTCTATCAGGAATAATGTAGCATTTCAATAGTGAAAGAATCTTCAAAATCGGTCTAGTACTTTATATTTATTCGTTACATATATAAATACAATATAAGTATAGATTGTTGATGATTTTACGATGAACTTTACGACGTCGATTACGATGGCTGAATGAAGTTTAAATGAACGATTGAGTGAACGATTCTTGGGAGTGAAACATAAAAAATTGGTAATAGTGGGTGAAGGCTATAACATATCTTTATGCACACTCAACTTCTAACACACTTTAGATATATGCACATTATATATACTGCATCATTATTTTATATATCTATATAGAATTGAATTATGTAGCTAATGCAACTCATTCTAAAAAAATATTTTGTATGTTAAGACACTTCGGCTCAATTTACACCGTAATAGAATGGAAGCGACCGTAATTGTAGGTACAAAGCATAATGAACTTTATGGTAATTGCAATATGATCTTAGTTAGCAGAAGTCTTGAGAACACGCGCCAATCCGCGGAAGACACGACCTTTTTGACTCGTATGAGTCTTGACATAAAGTTCATTATGCTTTGTATTTACAATTTCATTCACTTACATTCCGCCGCGGTGTAAATTGAGCATTATAATGAGTTGGTTAGTATTTAATACAATATTTGTACAAGTGTTCTGCTTATTATGTCTGATAGAAGACAAAAAACTTTTGAATAAAAATTTGACACTAACACATTTAAAAGTCCCGGCACGCTACAATGGCCGATTTGATACGATTAGGTTTGCTCGTTTTCTGTTTGTTGGTCCGCTTAATATTGGACAACGAACTGTTAGACTAATAAGTAAAGAAATATATGCCGAGACTGGCACAGAAGAAAATAAACTTCTCACACCAAAAAACGAGCAAAACCATGGTTCATATTATTGGGGGAAGAGGCTCATCTCAAAAGATCCCCGGGTCTGCCGGGGTGCGAGAGATATGTCTTGTATAATCTCACCTCCGGCAATCAAAGACCCATGGACGGCGTGCGTTTTGGTCGGTTCGAATCCGACATAATCACCTCCACCGGTTTCGGCGGGAGGTGTTTTCCGTGGGGATTTTGCGCATGATAAAAAAAAGTCGTGTCAAAACGGCCATCAACGCGCCGCATCTATATACACGGTGATTTTATAGTGGTTTCTGAAAAAGAATATTTTGTTTCACACACAGTTTCGGTAGCGAAATCGACTGGAAGTTTTAATTTTGAAAAAACAAAAACTTTTATGGCAATAATGTGCAGGTGAACAGAAAAATGAATGGGACGTGTAAAAAAAAAATTTTTTTTTCGCCATATTAGGACTTCCTTACGATTTTACTATAGAAATTGTGGCCAAAATCTTTTTTTCCGAAACCACTATAAAATGAATCGGTATACTAACCAACTCTTTGTACATAACTGTTTGTTATTGTTTGTAAGTAGTGCATAACATTGGGTCATTGCTTTTCTTTATTCTATTTTATACGTGATATGATATAGATACACAGGTGTTGTAAACATGTTTTACTTTTTAACAGTTAACTTGTTGTATGCCTAGTAAGACTGAACTGACTGTTTAAGTTAAACATGATATAACTTTCAACCTGTATAATTATATTGTAAATAAATACTAATTTCTTACGAATTATTTATATAAGAAATTATTACCTAAAATAATTTAATGTGCAAAAAATTTGTTTTATTTTTTTTTTATTATGAATTTTTTTTCATGTTTTTTTTATTTTGTTTTACCTGGTTTAATTACCAATTTAATCAAACAATACTTTACACTGTTTTTAAACGAATCTATTGCGATTCATTTGGACACCGAGTAAATTGTAATAGAATCATTAAAAATAATTCAATATCAATTAGTAAATTTCCAACAGTATCATTAATTTCTTAAATTTTTTGATTCTTTGTATTTTCTGATGTTTATTTAAAATATTAAATTGACTTTTTTAACACAAGCAATTAACTTGAGGGGTTAAAGAGACTATTCTAACTCCTGTTAGTAATATTGTTTTTTTATTTTCTAAACATTACACCCCCTTTTTCTTTATAACCCACTACACATCTTCTACAACTCTTTCTCTACCCCATTCTCACACTGTCTTGCCCCTCACAGGACCCACTGTTAAAACCACACCCCCTCAAAACGGCTCTCCAGCGAAGTCACCGAGCGGGTTCGTGCGTCCCGCGCCGAGATACAACAACAAGTCGAATATGACTAGAAGCTCTAGTGTTGGAGTATTAAACCAGGTCAGCTTTTCATTTTTTTTTAGGCAGATGTGCTAGCACCCACATTTCGCCAGTTTATATTAAGGTCCCAATGTAATAGGTGGCGAGCCTATTGCCATTAACCGGGCACTTAATAAACCTGCGATAAATACACACATAACTTCGAAAAACATCGCAGTCATTGGTGTGTGCCAGGGTAAACCTGGGATCGAACCCGAGACCTCGTCTCAGCAGTCCATTACCCATACCACTAAGCTACCGCGGTTTCAGTTTGTGATGTCATTTTTTAGTATTGATTTAACCTTTGACCTCTTTGACTGGTACAAAGACGGGCGCTGAGGATCGTCGACAATCCCATACTCTCAGGCGGTGTGAAACCTCCTGAGGGACTTTCCCTCACTGTGTATGTTTTACCGCCTGTACAATGGTTTGTGTTCAGAAGACCACGCCTACTTTTTATCACCTCACCGTTCGCCATTAGCAGGGAGTTTATCTTCACACATTAAGATGGGAAATAGTGCGCACTGTGCGGTATGAAAAGAACTTCATCCCGCGCACGCTCAAGTTGTGGAATGAACTCCCTGCCGTGGTTTTCCCAAGCGACTATAATATGATGTTCTTTAAGAAGGGCATTAGGTTTCTATACGGTCGGCAGCGTGAGTGTGACGCCTCTATACTCCATTTGTTTAGGTAGTTAAAAAAAAGTAAACATAGGACGACCTCCGTGGCGTAGCGGTAGTAAACGTGACTGCTACGCAGGAGGCGTGGGTTCGATTCCCGCTCAGTGCAAATATTTGTGTGCTTGAATATGAATATCTGCATTGGTCTGGGTGTTTCTATAATATGTATGTATTCACAAAAAAAAATGTATCTATGTATGTTTATCCGCATTCTAGAATCCGTAACACAAGCTAGTTAAACTATGCTTACCATGGGTCTAGGTGACGTTGTTTAGATTGTCCTAGAATATTTATTACTAGCTGACCCGCGCGACTTCGTCTGCGTCACCCTGTTTTTGCAACATTTTTCATTCCTGCTCCGCACCTGTTAGTCGTAGCATGATGTTATATCCATATAAACCTTCCTCTTTAACCATTCTATCTATTGAAACAAACCGATTCAAAATGCGTTGCGTAGTTCTAAAGATTTAAGCATACAAAGGGACAAGAAAAATATTGACAGAAAACGCGACTTTATTTTATACTATGTAGTGATTATTATTTGAACAAATGGACTATAGTGTTGCAAATGTCCATAGGCCTCGGTGACCATTTTCCCTCTACAACCCTATTCTGAATTTGCATTACATTTTCTCAACAGAGCGACTCAGAGTCCGACCCACAACCGTCCCGTCAGCAACCAACCCGAACCCAGGGTTTGATGAGACCCACCATCTCTTCAATGAACAAACAAGCAGCCAATACAGCTAGAAGAAGAGGTCTAGCCAACGCTTATAGTGCAGGTAAGAAAATATCATCCTGTATCACACACAGGTTACAAGGTAGTGCTTAAAAACACACGCACTGGTTACTAAGTAAAGTAAAACTGTAAGTGGTAACTGCCGTACCATTAAGTCCTGGAATTCCTTGCCGGCGCACGTGTTTCCTTCTTCCTACAGTCCCGGGTCCTTTAAGCGGCGCGTGAAAAAGCATCTGATGAGGCCGTCAAGCTGAGCGCCACCATTGTAGCACTGAACGTGTTTGCAATGGTGACCCTCTTTCATGGGACTTTGCCTTCAGCTTAACATCAGGCGAGGTGAAGTCAAATTGACGTGCCATAGATAAAAAAAAAAAAAAATAAGTCACGTAATGACACTTTAGGAAGGCCCCTTAATTTTTTTTCATAAAAGATGTTTTAGAAAATTCCGTTTGATCATGCCTTACAAGTTTGTGAAATGTGTAATTTTCACTACATATACAAGGTTTATACAGAATGTTAGGGAAATGTTTCTAAAGCTGAAGACATCTGGTAGTATTCAGGGTACACTACATATGCGAGAGATAAGTCTTGTATAATCTCACCTCCGGCAATCGAGGATCCATGGACGGCGTGCGTTTTGGTCGGTTCGAGTCCGACATAATCACCTCCATCGGTTTTGGTGGAGGTGGTATCCGTGGGGATTTTGCGCACGATAAAATAAAAAAAAAAAAAAAAAAGGGTACACTACATATGGGCAGAAAAATACGGTTGGGTAATTTCTTTTTAACTTTTTAATTACATAACATAACATAGCATAAACTCACGCCTATATCCCCGAAGGGGTAAGCAGAGGTGCTAGCACCCACATTTCGCCAGTTTATGTTTAGGTCCCAATGTAATAGGTGGCGAGCTTATTGCCATTAACCGGGCACTTATTAAAACCTGCGATAAATACACACATAAATTAGGAAAGTATTGAAAAGTCATTGGTGTGTGCCATGGTAAAACCTGGGATCGAACCCGAGACCTCGTCTCAGCAGTCCATTACCCACACCACTAGGCTACCGTGGCTACTTTTTAATTAACATGTTAAAATTCATTTCAATACTAATACATAAATACACAGAATACATCTGTAGTTATGTCGTGTCCATGATGCCATCCTTTGACCCAGGAATGAGACGAGTGAGGAAGAGAGATGAATTTTTAAATAAAAAAGAAATTAGCAGAATGTAACTTTTTATGCCAATATGTAGTGAGTCCGAAGTACTACCAGGGGCCTACAACTTCGGAAGCGTTTCTGTAACAGCCTTTATAAAGCCTTTTTTTTAATCTATAAGTACAATGTAACCAACCAAAGCAAAGGTTAAATACGTTAAGCAGATTTTTTAAGTTATACTGAACTAGCTTCTGACTGTGGCTTGACTCATTTAGATGTAAATATAGTGCACAATATATCAATTACTTCAAACAAATCACTTAAGCGTCTGTACAAAAATTATGATAGGTTAACAACTCTTTATATACAAATCCTCTTACCATCATGTTAGGTGTATTATATAGACATCCCTTATAGAACCATTGTAGCACTGAATGTGTTTGCAATGGTGACCCTCTTTCATGAGACTTTGCCTTCAGCTCAACATCAGGCGAGGTAAAGTCAAATTGACGTGCCATAAATAAAAACACATGCGAGGGTCATTTCAAGTCGGCCATGAAGTAGAGTTTAGTAATAATTCACCTCTTGGTACAGCACACATATTATAAACACCATAACCCACATGCTACGTAACTCACCGCTAACTAATGACGTCACCAGTGAGTCTGTCGACGGCCGCCCAAGAGGAGTCCAGCTCGGAAGGGGACGGCACCAATGACGTCACGAGACCCAGGGCCGCCTCCGTCGACCACTCGCAAAGGAGGATCGGTGAGTTTGCACTTTCTACGCTATTTAATTTTTGGTGTAGGTTCATATCTAAGAGTTATGTACAGTGTACCCCAAAAGTTTTTAGATACAACTATACAACTACTAGTCTTAGCCTTAGTTGCACGATCTTACTTTGACCGTGACAAAGCTGGTCAACGTACCGGTCAGGTATAAAACGTCATAGCCTTGGTTGTAACTATAACCAGCCACGCTCAAACGTCAAATTCTGTCAAAAACAGAGCTACAAAATCATGGAAAACAAAAATAAGTGGAAGCGGCATGTAGTCGGTACACGCGTGTCATTGGTTGGCGTATTTATGCTACGAAGGATAAATTCGATAATATGAACGTTTTTACGTAATACGTCTAAACTTTTTCGTAAATATTCAAGCTTTTTCAATTCAAAGTATGAAATGCCATAAATACTTTTTTCACTACGGCAGCTCAAACAAGTAAGTTTTACTGCATAACACCAGTGTGCAAAATGCGATTTTGCCCACTGCGTGAGACAAAGTAACTTTTTAATATATATTTTTTATTTTTTCTATAAACAGTGCCAACCATAGATTTTAAAAAGAATTGTTCCGCGATGAACTTTCCAACTACATAATCTGCACTCTATTCCTTGGCCGTCCTTTAGAAAGTTCTTTAAAATATGAAGGTCCAATTTTGAAATTCTAAATTTGAAAGGTATTTGTAAAACGAATAACCATGTTTTTTATTTAAATTATTTAATATTTTAATGTATTATAACATAACATAAACTCACGCCTATATCCCGGAAAGGGTAGGCAAAAAAAAAACAATTATTTACTAGTAGAGCACGGTATTATTAACGGTTATGTGTGTGAGTTTGGCGACATCGGTTCCGCTACTGCAGCTATCGCGTCGCACTTCTACTAGTTTTTCTGTTCTGTGTACTAACCATAGAGTTAACCAAACCATTACTATCAAACTGTTAAATTTGACGGTGACCGTAACTTTGACGATGACCATGACAGATAGTTCGTGCAACTAAGGCTTAGAAGCTACTAGATAATAGATCTACTTATTAATATAATTAAGTTTAGAATACTACTTCAATGAGTTTACTTATCTACTATATAAAAATAAGTCGGGTTTTCCTTCCTGACGCTATAACTCCAGAAAGCACGAACCGATTTCCACGGTTTTGCATTCGTTGGAAAGGTCTCGGGCTCCGTGAGGTTTATAGCAAAGAAAATTCAGGAAAAATTTCAACAGAAAAGCGGGAAAATCATTTTTGGTAGCCATCTGGTGGCGAAAGATATCGATTCGCTCATTTGTTTAAGTACTTGAATAAATGTGAACAATCTTGGTGTGTCTTTTTAATATGTTTTGTTTAAAAACTCAGTATAAAAATACTTTTCTGCTTAGAAATGCATTTTAAAGACAAATCATAGGTATGCTAGTTAGTCAGTTAGTTAACCTAGTTTATTTGTTTAACGTGTGTTTTTATAAAAAATTGCCACAAATTATTTACCTTTATTTAAGTACCAAAACAAATAGGGTATAATTTATTGTATTAGTGTTAATACAATATATTATGCGTTCCGATTGACGTCCGAAGTCCATTATGAGAGTACGTAACTTCCTTCACCTCGCTTGGTCGCTAAAAGTAGTTCACTTCCGTTTTCTTGCCGCGCTTTTAGCGCCACCTATCGTTTCCGCTAAACAACTAAGCTCCTTACCAAAGCAAGCCGCCATCTTAGTCATTGTTGCGTCGTTTTTCGAACCGAGCACATGGTCGCTACGAAAAAATTCAATATTTTAAAATTATATAAATTTAATATTAATATTTGAATTAATTTTAAATTAACTTTCGAGATTTAAGTAGAAAGTAACTTCAAACAGTGTAGTTTGTCTTCCGTTACCTTTAAGTGTTAAAAAATGTAAAGAGGGTATCCCGCGTAGTGAAAAAACTTTTCCAAGTGATGATAGTTCCTCGGATTGATCGTCGGATCAAGAGGAACCACCTAGGAAACGACAAAAGCGTTCCCGTTCGCGGGACCTGGATGAGAGGTTTGACTTATTGTCACAGCAATTGGTAAGTCAATTGAACAAATTTTTGCCTACCTCATTTTCAAATGTGCAAGTACCCGTATCTAATATCATGCCACATACATCAAAAATGTTGAATACTTCACCACCAGCCAGTGAACAATTTCTATATCCACCTAAATTAAATGCGGGTAGTATCGTAGATTTAAACGTTTCGATTAAAGAACCACCGTATCAAAGGCAAAGCAATCACGTGTTGATAAAATTAAGTATATGCAAAGATTTAACTCGTCTGAATGGAACGCAGTTCGATATACGGCAGTTCAGAAAAAGTACATTGCGTCTCCTGCCTTTACCGAGCTTAGAGTGAACGAAGAGTTACGTTGTCTCGAGGACCCCTTTACACCTTTACGATGGTTTCATAATTTTGCCGCGCTATCCAACGCGTTCTTGGCTAAAAATGAAGCTATAAATTCAGCGTTACAGTCTTGTTGATTGGTCTGCCACGGCTGACATTTCAGTTAATGCATCAACTATTTATGAGAAGTTAAACCAGTTATTTGGTAAGGATTCTGAATACAAAACTGTGTCGCATGATATACTTCAGATAGTTTGCGGGAAACGAGCCGAAGTGTTAGAATTACGCCGTAAGGATATCACTAAAAAATTGAAATATAAGTATATGAAAGACGATTTGGCTAAAATACCTCCTTCTTGCGAATACATGTTTGACCCCGGTCAGTTATCATTATATTTACAGAAAATTGGGGTGAGGGGGTAGATAAATTACAAAAGTAGACCCAATCTTCTACTCGCACCCGCGCAAAATCGCCAGAACCCTCGACTTCTTCTGCTAACACTAAGCCATTTCAAAGCCGCCCCAATAGCTATAAGACAAAACAAGCCGAAAGCAAAGACTCCGAGCGAATCTTGTCGGCTAGAAATAAGGGGGGGGGAGAAAATATAAAACAGAGGGTAAAAGAGCGGGATATAAAAATAAATGACTACACAGGGTTTTCAGCTGGTTGTCTGAGACGCTTTCAAAACACTTGGGCTCTTTTCAATCCACCCAGATCAATTCGGAAATTAATAACAGGTCTCAGAATACCATTCAACAAGACTCCTCCATTGGTTCTACCGACTCTAGATGTTTTAACAAAGTATCAGACCCCAACATCGCAATTAATGTCAACAGAAATTCAAAATCTAATTCAATTAAAAGTCTTGGAGCCAGCTCCCCTTACACCGTCTTTTATATCCCCTCTATTTATAATTCCAAATCCAACGGAAAAAGTCGAACCATTTTCAATCTCAAGGCTCTAAATCAGTACATGAAGCCGAGGCACTTTCATCTAGTCAATCATCATCAAGTGCCCAATTTTCTACAACGAGGAGATTGGATGGTGAAGTTAGACCTAAGCCAGACTTATTATCACCTGCCTGTAAGAAAGCAACACAGAAGGTTCCTCAGAATCAGCTATCAAGGTCAACTGCTTCAGATGACGTGTCTACCGTTCGGCCTAGCTGCAGCACCTCGAATATTCGCCTCTGTAACAAATTGGACGGCAGAAATACTTCGCAAGAAAGGCCTAAGGTTAGTGGTCTACTTGGACGATTATTTTATAGTACATCAGAAGCGAGATACACTAACAGCTCAAGTAGAAATTGCAATACAGTTTCTGACCAGCTTGGGTTTCTGTATCAATATGGAGAAATCGATAACTACACCAACGAGGTTTATCGAATTTCTAGGAGTGGCATGGGACACCAAATCCAACACGAAGTCCTTACCTTCCGACAAGATACAGCGAATGCAGCAGATGTTGCGAGTACGACTCGCGACCGGCAGTTGGAACCTAAAACAGGCGCAACGCCTTATAGGTCATCTCAACTTTGCAACCTTCATCACCCACCGGGGAAGGTTGCATTGCCGTTCTCTACAACGTCACAGCAACAAACTCAAATCGAATTTCTAGGAGTGGCATGGGACACCAAATCCAACACGAAGTCCTTACCTTCCGACAAGATACAGCGAATGCAGCAGATGTTGCGAGTACGACTCGCGACCGGCAGTTGGAACCTAAAACAGGCGCAACGCCTTATAGGTCATCTCAACTTTGCAACCTTCATCACCCACCGGGGAAGGTTGCATTGCCGTTCTCTACAACGTCACAGCAACAAACTCAATTGCAGATTCGGTATCCAGAAGAGGTACGGTCAGAACTGAACTGGTGGCTGGAAAATGTCAGTCAGAAATCGGCAATCCATCCCCAGAGAACGTCCACGAATCACGTCATCACAGACGCGTCGAACATTCAATGGGGGGCTTTGGTGAACAACGAAATGATAACGGGCCAATGGGAAGAACATCAGACCAAGTGGCATTGCAATCTAAAGGAGATGTTTGCTGTGATAGCCGTCATATCAGCAAAGCAGTGCAGCTCCAGAATTCGACAGTGATTCTTCAGAGCGACAACAAGACAGTCGTAGCTTACATAAAAAACGAAGGCGGAACGCGATCGCGTCTTCTGCTGAACTTGACCCGTCAGTTGCTGAGCCTGGCGGATCGTCTCAACATTGTGCTTTGCCCTCATCACCTACCAGGGCTTTTGAACACAGAAGCCGATCATCTATCAAGGAATCGTGCCGCCGCCGAGTGGCACCTAACAGACGTAGAAACATCGAGGCTGTTCAGTATGTGGGGCACACCAGACTTGGACCTGTTCGCATCACAGACAGCACATGTCGTAGCAAACTATGTTACGCTAGACTTGTCAGACTCGAACGCCTACTTTCACGACGCGTTCAGCAGATTCTGGCATTACAGACTTGCATGGCTATTCCCGCCACCCAGCCTAATGCCCAGGGTACTACATCATCTAAATTCAGCCTCCGGCCGGTACATCCTAATAGCACCCAAGTGGAGGAAGTTCTTTTGGAGGCCAGACCTGAAAAGTCGCGCTTTGAAGCGTCCTATGAAGTTCAGAGATCTGGACAAGAATTTGGTGGACACGGTAACAATGCTAGCACCCACGCAAGTCAGCAAGGTATGCCCCCATTTGAAGTAGATGGGTGAGGTTTTGCCAAGAGAAGAGTAGTATTCCGAATCCACCAGACGTAGCTAGATACCTCAGTTATTTATTTTTAACGGATCGTCTCTCTTACAGAACAATTCTCGTTCATAAATCGGTTATTGCCGCCATTTGCGAAACTATATCCGATATTAAAATTTCATCTAATGCTACTGTCAAACATATACTGAAAGCTATTTCCTTAGCAAAACCTGTACCGCCTAAATTACCGATTTGGGACGCCAGGATTTTGATTAATTTGTTAAAAAAGCAAGAGATAGATTTGAATAGTTTATATCAAGTGTCTAGACGCACTGCGGCTATTTTATTATTATCTTCGGGTCGTAGAGTACACGACCTTACTCTGTTGCACACTGATAGGCAACATTTTATAGATAACACTAATTCTATTACCTTGCATCCCGTTTTCGGGTCGAAAACTGACTCGTCCTCATATCAACAATCATTTATATCCGCCCCTGATAAAGGCATCGATGCAGTATATTGGTTACGCACACTTGTAAATATGACACAGGCAACTCGAGGCAATATTACTAATTTGTTTTTAGTAACTAAAGGCCCTACGAGACCGGCTACTGCAGCGATCATCGGGGGTTGGATGAAGCGTATTCTGGCTTATGCCGGAATTCATGCATCAGCTTTAAGTTGTAGATCAGCTGTTTCATCCTTAAATTGGGTAGAAAATTATCATATAATTAATGATATTCTAGATAAAGCTAATTGGCAACATGAAAGTATCTTAAGAAAGGTTTACTTGAAAGAAATTAATAATGTAAACAGAGAAATAATGTTAGAAAAATCTCTTTCACAATATTTTCAACCCAATAATTAACGTTAGTTGTGTAATAAATTGATTGATACGCACTTTATTCAATGTACATTTAGGTTTATAATCATTCATAAATATTCAATCACATTGTTGCGTTTCAGTTGTAAACTTACTATATTACCAAAAATACAAGCCACCAGGAGATAACAAACAGTCTCTCATAATGGACTTCGGACGTCAATCGGAACGCATAATATTAAAATTTTACCTTCAAATAAAATTTGTATTATGCTTCCATGGACGTCCGAAGTCCCAGTAATTTCTTCCTGGTGCTAAGCCATTATGAGCCGAACAATGACTAAGATGGCGGCTTGCTTTGGTAAGGAGCTTAGTTGTTTAGCGGAAACGATAGGTGGCGCTAAAAGCGCGGCAAGAAAACGGAAGTGAACTACTTTTAGCGACCAAGCGAGGTGAAGGAAGTGACGTACTCTCATAATGGACTTCGGACGTCCATGGAAGCATAATACAAATTTTATTTGAAGGTAAAATTTTAATATTATTATACTTTATGTTTTCTTTGATTAAATTGGATTTAAGCTGTCAAAGGTTTATATATTAAGGTGTCCACAAACTTTTGGAGCCCACTATATCTATAGATAATTTATGAGGCTCTGGCGCTTTTTCCTCTGGAGGTTAGGAGGTCAGATGGACCCTGAGAGTCCTGGTCCCCTAACAACCTTTATTTACGTGTCAGTATTTAATGAAAAAGAAATAGCCTAGCTAGCCTAACTGTTAAGGCCTACTGCATATATAACAAAAATATGACATTATAGGGCGAAGCGGCAGTGAGAGGGACCTGTCAGCGAAGGCCCGGGAGGTGACCGCGAGGCTGACGGCCAACACGAGGCAGAGACCGAAGCCCGAACCTAGTGCCGAAGCCAATTGTAAGTGTCTCTTATTAATTAACATGTAGTTTTATGAGTAAAGAGTTGTTACCCCCTCTTCTCTATATGACCCTGGTGTTGCAAACGTCCATAGGCCACGGTAACCACTTTCAGGTAACACCATCAGGTGAGTTGTGTGCTTGTCTACCACCTAAGCGGGGTAATAAAAAATCGTGGATTTTTTTTTAAATTCATG
Organism: Pelosia muscerda; assembly: GCA_963691645.1. Lineage (NCBI taxonomy): Eukaryota > Metazoa > Arthropoda > Insecta > Lepidoptera > Erebidae > Pelosia > Pelosia muscerda. The sequence goes on along the minus strand of OY829127.1, from coordinate 3,068,505 downwards.
GCACAATGTGTCAATGACATCAATTTGACTTCACCTCGCCTGATGTTAAGCTGAAGGCAAAGTCTCGTGAAAGAGGGCCACCATCGCAAACATGTTCAGTGCTACAATGGTGGCGCTCAGCTTGACGGCCTCATCGGCATTTGCACCAACAATGAAATTGCGTTAATTTTTTTCCCATCAGGGGCTTCACATTCGTGCTGCCAACCATATAGAGAAGTGGGGGGAAGGGAGAGGGGACAGGGTTAAGAGAGTCTCTGTGCTGTCAGTGCAGAAGACAAAGAAGGGTTTCTCAATCTTCCCACTGATAACACAAAACCTCTCCAGTGAGCTTTGGCTATCCTACTCACCGTCGGAAACATAACTTTAGGTTATTATTAGTCGCAGTATTCTGTTGGGCGGAGGTACTATGTGCTCGAAAACATTTACATATTTGTGAAAAATAAAATGACATTAAAATGGCCGCTCTGTGCGACGGTGCGACGGCGTGTGGCGAAACCAGCGCATCGCCTCCTTCCTACTTCGTCCCTTCAGTTTTTATTTCATACTAGCTGACCCGCGCGACTTCGTCTGCGTCACCCCGTTTTTGCAACATTTTTCATTCCTGCTCCGCACCTGTTAGTTGTAGCATGATGTTATATACATACAAACCTTCCTCTTTAACCATTCTATTTATTGAAACAAACCGCATCAAAATCCGTTGCGTAGTTTTGAAGATTTCAGCATACAAAGGGACAAGAAAAATAGGGACAGAGAACGCGACTTTATTTTATACTATGTAGTGATAGTGATATTGTTTTCCCCTCAACAGTGTCCTCCTCCCAGCTATGTTCGGCGCTGACGGAGCAGCTGACGAAGACTGCGTGCAAAGTGGTACAACTGTACACCAGTCTGCAGAGAGAGCCGAATGCTGCAGCGGATATTAGCGGTGAGTATATAGAACTTCAGATTCAGATATGGTCCTGGGTCTATCGGGGTACGAGACATATGACTCTGGTGAATTAGGATTCCCCCCATTAATTATTAATTATTACAATAATTACATTATTACAATTATTCTCCCCATTATTTATTCCTCCCATTAATTATTAATTATATATATATAATTTTTAATTTAAAATAATAAGATTAAAACAATAATTAAAAACAAACAATAATTAGGATGCACCCCAGCATCTGCAAACCCAAGATGGCGTGCCGTGATCACTTCGAATCTGATATAATCGCCAATGCTGGGCGGCAGGAGGTATCCGAGAGTTTATCTGCACGAAAAAAAGTGTACAGTATTAGGGTAACGCTCTACACTACACACCATCGGTCTAACGGACAGCCCCCTCTACAGGGGTTGTTTCGTTGCCGAGGAAACGGCCGCCCACGTAATACTGGAATGCGAGGCAGTAGCCCCCCCAACGATCACAAATCCTCGGCACAGTGAGGTCGCCCTGCGAAGCCTGTGAAGCCCTCAGTAGCTAGTAACCCTGCACGCACAATGGCCCAAAAAGGGAGGCTAGGTGCGGAAAAAGGAGTCCTAATACGATAGGGTAACGCTCACGAAGGCAAAGGGGACCTGGTAATACTCCGGGTACACTTAATCTATATATAAAAAAATGAACCTAATTTGCGGAACCCATCATTTCATTCTCTGAGCCTATACCCAAATCAGTTGGGGTCGGCTTTCTAATCTAAGTTTCCCTGAAGCAACTGCCATCGATCGGACCTCCACAAATCGGCGACATCGAAGTTTTGTAGTATGGCTAGTCGGACTTTAGAGGGCTCTAAATACCTGTAACGACTGGCATGTTCTGACGAATGTTCGTATGGCAAACGAGACCGAAGGCTTAACGTGCCCTCCGAGGCACGACCACACCGAGCCATATTCTGTAGACATTAACCGGGCACTTATAAACCTGCGATTAATACACACAACGTCGAAAACCATATTCATGCATACAAATATTTGCACTGAGCCCGCGCCTCCTGCGTAGCAGTCGCGTTCACTACCACCACGCCACACAGTAACCCATCAATAGCTAACCAAACTTCCATCTTCCCCTAGGCCTGGAGGCAGCCATCCTGGAAACGCAGAAGGTACTCCGCGGGGCAGTGGCCCGGGTGTCCAACGGGACCGCCGACGCGCCCAGTAGCCTGTCGTCCAACGATGGAGACTACCGCCGGGAGGCCGACAACACGAGATTGAAGCTCGACCATCTTGTGGCCAAAGGTACGTCAATATTACCTTTTTAAAAGTAGATGAATATCTTGATGATAGAAATGCAAATATAATCTCTTAATAATAATTAATAAACAGAACTATATATTAAAAAGAAAATCAAGGATAACGATAATATACCTGAGTTTCTTTTTAGAATGATTCTTTCGCTGGTTCGGTAGTTAGATCTACTGAGAAGAGACCAGCAAGAAACTCGTGTAGATTCAAATCAAATCAACGCGGCCCATCTGACGGAAAGTGGTTACCGTGGCCTATGGACGTTTGCATCACCAAGGGCGTCACTTTCGTGCTGCTTATATAGCGAAGAGGGAAGAAAGTTAAGAGAGACTGAGCTAAGACAAAGAAGGGTTTCTCGGTCTTCCCACTGACAACATAAAACCTCTCCAGTGAGCTTTTGGGTTGTCAGTGGGACCTCAACATAAACTGGCGAAACGTGGGTGCTAGCACCTCTGCCTACCCCTTCGGTATATAGACGTGAGTTTATGTTATGTTAATGTCTCGACAATTTTTCTCCTGGTGTGAATTGACCTAGTCTTTTTTATTCTTTCAGAAGCTTCCAACACCGGCAACCCAGCACTATCCCTCATAGAACAATACTCAGACATACTCCTCAACATGATGCAGAGCAAAATGGTCAACCAGTTCACGCAGCCGCAGAGCTTACCACCAAACACAAGGGAACCCGGGAACGAGAGCTAGTATTGGGAAAAATGAACCATGTTATAAATTAAGTGTTAAATAACTTGAACACATTACGTCGTCTTTTTTGTGCAGTTGTGTAAAGTGTAAAGATATCTGAAGATTAGAAGACAAGTGTTTAGAAGGAACTTGAGTGGCTCAGCTGGTGCAGCGTTTACGGGATCATATACGCTAAGAACTGTTACAATAATACTTGAATAGATGTGTTTCACTATTTAATTCAAACTCATATGTAGTTTAAAAACAATTTACATCGGAAAAAGAGAATGATGCAACGGGACTCGCGAACTTTTCCTTATAAAATGTGGTTGTATAGGAGCAGGCTTCGTGGTTTAGCGGTTAGAACATAAGGAAAAGGTCGTGGGTTTGAGTTCCTTTTAGAACATTCGCTTTTCCCGATCTAAATTGAATTTGAAACCGCATATTAGTTGCTTTAAAAATCATTCATAGAAACGAGATATTCTTTGTATATTGACCGGCAAATATCTTGACAATGTACTCAAGCTGTGCACGTTTAATTATAACCAATCATATATCTCGAAATCAAAGGTTCGTGTCATTGGTTGATCAGAGCTATAAAATTTTTTATTTGGTACTTTTTTTTCAAGATATTTGTCGCATATACTATCTTTACTGTCATAACGACTGCGCATACGCATATACCCAAATGGAAGTTTGTATTTAATAATTTTTAATCATGTTTTTAAATGATGGTGGCTGTCGCCCAGTCCTGAAAATATTTCCACAACCTCATAAATATTCCACTCTTATTATATCTATATATTCTTTATCTTTCTTACTATTTCAATCGCGAATTATTTTAATAATACTAGTGAACTTATTTCTAACAAAACTATACTGTATCATCATAAATTCAACATAAATAGTGATCTATAGTTGCGGTGTGCTATGATGGCCGTTTTGACACTAAATTTGCTCGTTTTTACGCTTAATATTAGACAACGAACTTTTAGCCGAATAACTAAATAAAAACATGACAAAGTCTGGTACAGAAGAAAATAAATAAATAAATATTCTAGTACAATTTACACAACTCCACCTAGCCCCATGGTAAGCATAGTTTAACTAGCTTGTGTTACGGGTTCTAGAATGCGGATAAATAAACTTTACACGCCAAATAAGAGATAACGAATAAAACCAGTCGTGTCGAAACGGTCATCATAGCGTACCCCAACTTTAATAATAATATGACAGTAAAAGTCAGGTCAAAAGTAACTGCAAACGGCGAATATAAAGATGTATGCCAGGTTTGTAGCGGGTGAATCATATGGTCTCAGCCTACCCTATACAAAGGCGTGATTGTATGTCTTATAGATAACCGCGGTAGCCTAGTGGTATGGGTAATGGACTGCTGAGACGAGGTCTCGTGTTCTATCCTAAGTTTACCATGGCACACACCAATGACTTTTCGAAGTTATGTGTGTATTTATCGCAGGTTTATAAGTGCCCGGTTAATGGCAATAGGCTCGCCACCTATAACATTGGGACCTAAACATAACTGGCGAAATGTGGGTGCTAGCACCTCTGCCTATATATAGGCGTGAGTTTATGTTATGTTATGTAATATATAGTAACAGATTGGCAGTCAGCTGAATGTTAATTATAACTGACGACTGGTTTAACCTTTTGATTTTATCAAGTTATGGGCATTACTTGCGGCAGAAGTAGGAAGGGATGGGGCGCATAAGAAATATATACCCTTATTCTCGTGTGTATTGAGCAAGTTGCAAGCAAAATTAATATCGCCGGTTGGTTGTGGAGGGAGGTCATTCGTTACGTATAATAGAAGCCTTCATTAACTCTTTGAACCTTTTCCCAACTCAGTTCGGGTCGGCTTTCCAGTGTAACTGTGACGGTTGAACTTCGATATTTTCCGTGAAGCGATTGCTATCTGACCTCCACAACCAATGGTTCAATGACCAATGGCGATATCGAAGTTCCAAATTAGACTGGTTGGACTTATGAGGGCTTCAACTACCCGTAACGACTGCCATAGATGTTTGTATGGCAACCGGGACCGACGGCTTAACGTGCTCTCCGAGGCACGATCAGACCAGTGCAAACAGTCATATTTATGCATACAACTTTTTGCACTGAGCGGGGATCGAACCCGCGCCCCGTGTAGTCGCGTTCACTACCGCCACGCCACGGAGGCTGGGTAAATAACACAAATAACAAATAAGGGTATATATTGCATACCAAATCTTAAACTACAGTATTGTGTTAAACATGTAATCCCTTAGCCAAGGTTAAATCAGAGGCCGACATTACGATTGTACTCCATGTAATTGAAAAACAGAATATGACGAAACTTTTTTTTATGAAAAAAGTTACCGGTCGATTTCTGTAGCGAGTATAAATATATTATGATAATAAACTTTCGAATATGAACCATATAGCCCATTTGTTTCGGTACTTAAACGTAAACAATCTCAGCCTCTCTTTTTAATATATTTCGTCAAAATCAAAATCAAAAATCATTTATTCTGCATAGACCAGTAAACGGCACTTACAAAACGTCAATATCAACAATATTTTATCAAATGCAAATGTAACACCGGTTCGAAACGCGGCCCCGACCTGAGAAGACTCCGGCAAGAAACTCAGCGTGTAAAAATACTTTTCAACTTAGTATTTAAAGCATTTTGAAGACTAAAAACTGGTATCGAACCACTAGTTAGTCAGTTAGACATGTGTTTTTTTTTATAAAAAGTTGCCACAAGATTGTTTAACTTTATTTAAATACTTAAACAAATGGAGTTTAAGTGTCAATAGACTTGAGCATTCATTTGTAACAGAACACAAGAAACAGCAAATCAAAAGATAAATTATGTTTCCTATATGATCGCGTTAATACCAGGGTTTCGCTAACTATACAGGGTGGAATTTTGTAATGCCACCTGAAGGGAAAGTACCCTTAATACTGCAGATAGAAAATGTTACTGAAAGGAAACATTCCTTTATTTTTGAAAAGAAACAAAACAGAATTCAATGATTTTTGAAAATTCGCTTGCCGCACCCCTTAATCGAACCGACTAAAATCTGTAAAAGTTGCACACTGTACTTTTATTGCATTGATTCCAACCTGTATACAATGCAACGCGAAAGTTTGAAAGTGAATATAACAAGAATCTAGTCCATATAGTACTTGCTATATTTTTCACTGTAGTCCTTTACACAGACAGGGAGTTCATCCTTACACATTACGACCAGAAACGGTTCGCACTGTGCGGTATGAAAAAATCTTCATCCCGTGCTAGCTCAAGCTGTGGAATAAACTCCTTGCTGTGGTTTTTCCAAGCGACTGTTATATAGGTTCGTCTAGAAGGGTATTAAAAGGTCTTCACAGGGTAGGCAGCGCGAGTGTAATGCCCCTGGTATGAAAAAACTCCCACTTAAGACCTTTTGACAGCCACGGAAAAGGCCGACAAATTGTAGCCGACATTGGGCATTGGATATAATAGGCCGACAAAATTTCTAAATCTATTTGATTAGGCCGCCCATTATATATTCTTCTATTTATTTATATCTATATTGTAAATTGTTGTCTTATTGTGTAATAACGAGTTATCTATCTACCTATCTATCAATATATATGTCAGAAGAAGAAGACGGAACATCGAGTATTCGCTGTTTTAAATTTGTAACAAATCGAGCGAAGCATAGAGCCAAACATGGCCACGAACATTTTAATTATATTAGCGAACCTTCTAATTACTGCAAATTAATACCCTCTCGCGAGAATGCTTATTACAACTGATTGCTCAAGTTTATTAGCACTATTAAGTACACACAAACAAAAAAGTGTAGTGGCATCACTTTTTACAATTTTAGTTTCAAATTGTCCATATACTTTTGGAGTACACTGTACCTATCCCTCTCTTGCATTCCACTTCGGGAAGGAAAATAAGAGTTCTGTAGAGCGTTATCTCTGTCACACATCGGGCTGACAGTTTCGATATATACAGAGTACTTAGTTAAAACCTATTAGGTGCACATTCAACACTGTGTTAATCAACTTATACGGGTTACACATTTGCCATATGAAAAATATGCCAATTAGGCATTGGGAGTACTGTCACTGAAGATACAATAAACACTGTCTAATCCAGGATTCGAAGCAGTTACAATCGATACCACTGCAGCACTAAACTGTTTAAGAAAAAGACATCCATTTTTTTGCAATCAGTAGTATAATATTAGCATTTATTTATCATTCCAAATATCTAAAAATACGATACCATAATAATTATAATATGTACTAGAAAAAAACTACTAAAGTAACAAAAGTAGTGTAACTCATTGTAATCGAATTTAAATCTGTAAAAGTGAATTTTCTGAGAGATTCGAACCTGTAATCTTTCCCTTACAAGGGGGAATGATCTAAATGCTGAGCCACGGAGTCACGTATTGAGCATTAGAAATTCTCTTATACAACCATCTTGGGGCGATGAGTTTTTTTGGAATGATCAACATAAAGTGGGTTAGCGGTTAGAACATTTCCTGACAGTAAGGGAAAGATCGCGGGTTTAAATCCCGTCGAATCATTCACATTTCCGATTTAAATTTAATTTGAAACTCATTCTAATTTTAATTGTAGTCAAATCCCGTTCTAGATCTACTCATACGAATATATTACAGAGATCCATCACTGTACCAAATTTCAGCGTAATCGGTTCTGCCGTTTGAGCGTATTATATCCAAACATATATGAACAAGAATCTAATTTCTCTTTTGTTCGTGTTCCACTTTTGTCGCTGATAGTACCAAACATGTTCATAACGATATTCTACCATTCGTAACACCCTGACGCATTTATTTATTATTAATATTTCTTAAAAAAATTAAATACTCCAAATATGACTGATTTATCAAGTAAATAGAAACTTACAAAGTCCTGTTTGAATATTTATCACATTATTTTAAATATATATTATTTATTTATTTATATAAGAATTTTCTCTATTTATATATTCTCGTTATTTATCGAAAGAATATCAAGGAAGGGCAAATAAAAAGGGTCAATTCAAAAAATTAAAATAAATTCTTTTTTTGAAAATATACGTCCACGGACATTTTATTGCAGACCAGTGTGAATTGTAAGAAAATTACTACTTAACTATGACATTGTTATAATCAAAATCCATCATCGTATAGAATAGGTATTGAGTCATACTACCATTTATTTATGCTAGGGTCATTTGTCCAACTAAACCTAAATTGTAAGGACTAAAAAAAATCTAAAATTCAAAATTTAGCAATCTGACTATTTAATTTTTTGTAAAATAATTAAGTAGTTATCGTTATTTGTATATTATGAATCGGCTGTCCAGTTTTTAATATTTGATATAAGTAATATTAAAATTTGTTTTTTAAATGTATAAATGTACGAGAAAGCTTATGAATATTATGATTATTGTAGAAAAAAAAAAGACATTTTATGAATACTACTTTGCAATTATTTGATTTGTAAGGATCTGCGGGGCTAGCATGGCGGCGTAGACATGTCCCTACACATCTCGTCAATCAATTTAATAAGTTGATGTGATATGCCCGCCATGCTGAAGCTTCTGGCGTGATTAGTGTATCAAAAATAATAATCTAACAATTATTTGTAGTTCGCGACATGTTAATATTGACCTAGTCATTTAGGCCGAACGCTGGGTCGTGCGCCACACTGCTTGCTTTGTGTACAAGATTTACAGAAAATCGTCCAAAAATGTCCACACGATTGGCAAGCGTCCGTATGTGTGACACGCATGAGGCAGCGACGGCAGTTAATTGTTCGACTTTAGCAAAAGAAATTTGATTTTAATTTTTCACTATACAAGATAAAGTAGCTACCGGAATAACATAATTATTAGTTCACCATTAAGAAACATACCGTCTTAGTACAGAAATATCCAACGCTCAGAATTGTTATGTATATTGTAAACATGTCCACTTAATTGTAAATGTCCAAGTGTTACTGAAAGGTCATTATATTATGTATAACAAAATAACTTTATAAAGGTTTGTTTAGTTTACATGCCAAATATTATTTAGTGATTTAGTTTTGGACATTTTGTACACACTTCTCGGACATTTTTTTCTCAAAGTGTACACACAAGAGAACAGTCATTTCTCATAAACGAATATCACAAAAAATATCAAAGTTAAGTAAATGAAAGATAAATCTTCAAACATAACGTGGTGAGCCCTACACCAAGATGTCCAATGTATGAAGAAAATAGATTTTAAGGTTTTGTATGGGAAATGTCACAAAGTCGTTACGCTTTTCCGGTAAATTTTTCAAAATAATATTTTTTTTTATATATCTTTTTCGTATTTTTTCTCCGGATTTCTGTGACTTATCGCATAAAATGTGTATGTATGTATAGTTATAAAATTGAAATTGTAAAAAATAATCTTTGTTTCCCTGCCAACAACAATACAGTTACTCAAAGTGTCATCTTTTTTTTCTTTTTATTGAGAGTTGGGTAGGTTATGTCGGACTCGAACCGACTAAAACGCACGCCGTCTTTGAGTCTTCAGTTGCCGGAGGTGAGGTAGTAACCAACATATCCCTCGCACCCCGGCAGACCCGAGGCCTTCTCTTCGAGATGACCACCGTCGGCTCGAAGTTATCACCTGAGGGCTATTACCATTGCTAACTGTACTATTTAATCTTAGTTTAACTTTTGTAGTGTGAATCGGAGCGTCCGTTGGGTTACTCAGGATACTAGTGTTATATGGTCAAAATGGGTCAAACAGTATCTCAAACTGTAGTGGATACATTTATTTGTTTAATTTGTTAGAATTTACACTTGTTTTAAAAGATACAGTACACAAATATCGATGGACGACAATCGTCCGGGTCCGAATCACACTACGAAAGTAAAGTGAGATTGAAATACTGATGGGTTTTCGATTTAAGTGTTCATCCATTTTTTTTTTTCCAAATGTTACTGATAAGCCATACATTTAATTATTATTTGTAAATAAACTGTAAGGCTTACATCAATAAAATTGACAATTAAATACATACCGTCAATAATATTATATAATATTGTTGATGGAATGTTTTTTATTGCCAAAATGATTGTATGTATGACAGCGGCTTTCCACGGTACTGGATTTCACGGACGCAATCAGATGAGTGAAATCGCCGACCGTGGAATGACGGCTTAAGCCTGTGACTCATTTCGTTGTAAACTGTACCAGAATATGAACGTAATTTAACATTTTTAATGTTCAATTTTGCCATCTGTGTAAAAGACTAATTTTAAAACTATTATAAATAATTTTAAGTTAATATTTTTCTTGTATTTTTAAGTAACTGGACTTAATATTGTTTTTTTTTGTATAGCAACACCGCACACTAATTTTAAATTTAGGCGAAATAAAATTATATTGAATTTATTTTTAGTTTTTATTTTTTGTTCTTATATTTTGGGTCTTTGGGTGTGTTTAAATTGATTTATTCTGTATTTATTTAAAACAATGCATAATAAAATATACTCGCCATTTTGTGCTTTGATAAAAAAGGCATTTTTCAAAAGCATTTATTTATTTATTTAAACTATTTGAACAAATACATAATAAATTTACAAAGGCGGACTTAGTGCTATGGGCATTTTCTGACTGGTAGAAAAGGGTGATGCAGAGATTTGTCAAGGTAAGTGCTTGACTTAGGAGAATTCACTTTTATAGATTTACGTATTTTTATAAGTTAACTTAATTTGAAGTATACTACCTACCTATATACAAAGGAATTGAATATGTTATAGTTATCATACTGTGGTACAATGTAGAGACCTTAGACTATATTACAAGCTATAGACGCAGTGATGGCTATTAATACGCGGCCTGAAAAATAGTGACGCCTGCATACACACATCCCATGAATAAAATTTACATTAGCTTACTCACACAACACATTTCTTGATAACCTAAATATATAATATATCATCATCTTCATCTCCCTACCCTTATCTTTATTAATTGCCTCCAAATAATTATGGTAGGCGCAACATGTCATTCCTATCACATATCATTTCCTCAGTCACTCCCTTCTTAGCCATATCTTCTTTCACACAATCCATCCACCTTTTCTGGAACCAACCTCTGCTTCTAAAACCCTCTACATTCATGCTTTGGATCTTTTTTACAACGTTACTATCATTTCTTCTCATAATATTTCCATACCTATTTTTCACTTACTATTGCCACTTTCAAACTTTAAACTTTCTCTAATATATTTATTCCTCATTTTATCCATTTTAATCATACTACAACGTCACACGATAACGTTCCTGTGTCTATATAGTATATAGTCAAAGATCTACTCAAGAGACTCGATGTATCGAATTTTCATCGAAAGTACCTATACATTACAGTAAAAGAAAAGGGCCTTTACATATTCAAGAAGCCCTTTATAACGCCTCAGTTCAGGAAACAGAAAATATTATCAATCTACGATTGATGAGTCGAATACTTCGGGATTGTCATCAGATTAAAAAGGTAATATTTACTTATGTAACAGATCATGTATGTAAATATTCCATAATATATGAAGCATAGAAGTAAGTTAACTCTTCACTCACCACAGATAGTGTATTAGTACCACAGAACAGAAAAAAAAACTATTAGAAAAACAATGTCGCCAAACTCACAGACATAACTAAGTTCCTGCATGCTATGATGGCCGTTTGCTTGTTTTCTCTAAATATTGGACAACGAACTGTTAGACGAATAACTAAAGAAAAATATGGCGAGACTGGCACAGAAGAAAATAAACTTCACACACCAAAAACGAGCAAAACCAGTCCTGTCAAAACGGCCATTATAGCGCGGGCAGCATTAGTAAACTTTAAATTTTGATTGGTCCTATCTATATGTACTATAAAAGGAAAACATAACCTTAACAGTTCAAGATAGAGATTACTTTGCTAATTGATAAAGTAGTATTTATGGCGTTCATATTTTGCATCGAAAAAGCTTGAATATTTACGAAGAAGTTTAGACGTAAGTCAGTGAATTCTAAAGTTATTTAAAACTTTAACTTCTTACAATAAGGTTCATATTGTCGAATCATAAAAACGCCTACTTCACACTACCACTTGTTTTTGCTTTCCATAGTTAATACATAATTGAACCGTCAAATGGCTAAACGCATGGGAATAATCTAGTTTAGGCGCGAACTACAAGAAACTCTTTAACTATTTTCCTAACGCCGACATTGCTACATAGAAATTGCAACTGCAGTTCGAGTTCTGTACTTAGTAAATCCAGGAATTTATGTACTGTGGTATATGTTATTGTAATCTAAGGGTCAGGTTGTTAGGCAAAGGGGACGTCCCATAGGTTAATCTAGGATATATAGTAATTTGTCATTAGTAATAAGGTAAAAACATTTCAATACCAACTAAAAATATTTTCATAATAATCAATTAATTTTTATATCCACATATACATCTATCAACGCTTTTGATCATTATGCCGTAATATACATTAAACTTCGCCATTTTGAATGTTAATTAAAAAAATATTGAGCTGAGTTTTGGCGGGAATTCTACTAATTATAATGTACTAGGCAATCGAAACATTTTTATGAGAAATAAAAAATAAATTTAATTGATTTTTTTATTTAAATCCTTAAGAAGGCTTGCCACAATAGGTAGGTACATGGTTATACCATAGTATAAATGGTTTACGACAGGTTGTTGTATCATGGATAGCTTTAGAAGAAAGAGGAAAAAAGAAAGAAATACATTTATTTTGGATAATTATAGAATATGCAGAAAAAAAAAACAAATAAACACAAACTTATTATCACCAACATTTTACTTATGGCAACACTACCCAGATTTTCGTTAAAATATCAAGAATATCGTGATTACGGTATCCTCATTTTTTCCCAAATATGGTGGGGCCACCGCGCCCCCACTACCAAGGGTCGGGAGCGAACATTGGTGAATACCTACATAAAAATATTGATTTTGTAAATATTAAAAAGTTGGATGCGATCGGAACTAACATAAGGATGATTTATAAAAAAATGACCTAAATATGAAGCCAATCAGCCCGGTCTACCGAGGCTCATCATCACAATCGTCTATCGCATTATCGTCGTAATATGATATACGCTTCATGAATCCAGTCCTTAATAACAGCTCCAGGAAGGGACGTCGACGTCGCTCGAATCTTGGACGGTATGGTGCTGAACGAATCTCTGAAAAACAAAATGAATTATTTACATTTTTTTCACGGATTTTCAGGACTGTCGTAAATCTATGTATATGGCATTTTTTTCATGTATGGCAATCCTCGTTCTCTTTGCTCACTGCTGCGCGCCAATTTGGACGCACCTGCGCGGTTGCTGTGTATTCTTGTTTTAAATAAATAGTGTTATAAATTCGTGTATTAGGTATCCTTTTCATCGCCAAAACCCCACGACACGACAGGGACCCATGCTCACATGCTGCTTGACGGACGAGGCTTTCTCTCGAGCTTGGTAGGACAGACGGCAGTTGCATTCATAAAAGCAAATAACAACACCAAAATTTAATCTTAAGTTGATGCCAATGGAATATCGCTTCGGCCAATAAAATCGCTCAAAAAAGCTGCCACAAGACGTAGACGACTTAAAACGAAACGAAAACGCTGCTGGGGTATGCGGTCGGCTACAGAATCATACCTGAAATGTTATGGGAATTAGACTTCTAGAAAATGTTTTAGAAAAAACATGATGCGTATTATATTAGGGTAGATACCCACATAACAAAACAAAGTAGTTAGAACATCACTTACTTGGAGGTTGTAATGATTTCGTCATGGTTTGAGGTCCAAACTCATACATAATTTGGAAGTCAGCGTGGTTGCCGAAGCGAAAACCAAACCCAATACGGTTGTCTTTACCTAAAATAAATACACTGATATTTTTAGGGGGTTTTGATTCTCTAATAATTTCTTTTTTTACTTATATTACGTAGTATATAATGAAGGGTGTAAGGGGAACGCTCCCGAAGCCGTAGGAAGCCGTAACGCAATTTTTATTAAATTTTAAAATTTTTTTTAGACCGTTTAGTTTGCGTTATTTACTCTCGATCGTGTTAGTATATAGCTGAATGAAATAAAAATTTCATGAAAGAACATGAACTCGCAAGACATAGCTACTTGTTCTTGTTCTATAGATAGGTACTTGTTCTTTTTTGCAGTGAGGTAAACAAGGCGAAAAAAAAGTAAAATAAAAATTGCTTTGCCGTAAAATTTTTTCATGTCAATATTTGTGTACCTACCATGAGTACTACCAGGGGCCTTCGGCTTAGGGAGCGTTCCCCTTACACCCTGTATATGCGTATAATATAATATGTAAAAAACTACTTATAAAATAGTTTCATACCTATACGTAAAGGTGGAGCAAATCCATAGATAGCAGCCAGTCCAGCTGGAACGTCCTCTGGTATTATCAGGGGGTCAATGGGTACGTCTGTATAAAATATAAGCATTCACTGAAGAGGATTCAGTTCAGAGAGTTCGAAATACTATCGAATTCGTAATGTAAAGATATCGACAGAACGGAGCATTGCGATTGGCGGGCTACACACGCACACAGATTCACAAGAGGTAGACTGCCAATCACAATGCTCTGTTCTCTCGAAACCTTTACATTACGAATGAGATAGGAGTTCAGCAGGTGTGGGGGCCCCAAACACCGGTCAATCAATCAATCAATCAGTCATCACATATAACAGACTTCACTTCACCTAATGGTAAGTTGAAGGCAAAGTCCTGAGACTTTGTCTTCAGCTTACCATTAAGTTAAGTGAGGGATTCTACAGCCTCTGTGGCGTGGTGGTAGTGAACACAATTGTTACACAGGAGGCACAGTTTCGATTCCCGCTTAGCAATTTGACTGGTCTGGTCGTGCCAGCACGTGAGAGCACGTTAAGCCGTCAGTCACGTTTGCCAAAAGTCCTAATAACCAAACTTCAGAACTTCGATATCGTCGATTCGATCCGATGGCAGTCGCTTCATGGAAAATATCGAAGTTCAGCCGCATCTTAGACTAGAAAGCCGACCCCAACTGAGTTCGTATTATGCTCAGAGAATGATAATTAAATACAATATATATGCAATAATATGTAGAATATTATAATACTTACTTTTCAACAACAACACAAACACACAAACACAAATTTTCCCGCACATATTTAATTAAATTACACTGTCGTGTACACCAAACACAGGTCCCTTTGTACAATTAACTTGTACAAGCATTGTGTAGACACAAAGTGACAAATCACAACATCTAGCAATGTATTGTTTAAAAGGTCTCACGGCGATTAAGTATTGATAAATTCAGCAATAGGTTTATAAAAAACTATAATTTTATAGGTATAATCGCCTTCAGAAGTGATTGAAAAGTTGTTAACATAACAAACTTACGCCTATATCCCCGAAGGATTAGGAAAAGATGCTAACACCCACTTTTAGCCAGTTCATGTGTAGGTCCCAATGTAATAGGTGGCGAGTCTATTGCCATTAACCGGGCACTTATAAACCTGCGATAAATATACACATAACTTCGAAAAGTCATTGACGTGTGCCTTGGTTTACCTGGGATCGAACCCGAGACCTCGTCTCAGTAGTCCATTACCACTACCACCACTAGGCTACCGCCGTTATGTACTTACGCTAGTAATATTATTATCTATGGTAACAAGTAGCTCGGAATGTGTTAAACCAATATTGATGGTGACTGTACCCCTAAAAAAAAAAAAGTTGTTGGCTAGGTAGGTACATTATGATCGCGACCTAGATTGCCTGTGGCAGTTTTATAAACTAATTTAGACGCGGCATAAGAGTTCTGTGCACCACTACATAATATAAAACAAAGTGGCGTTCTCTGTCCCTATTTTTCATGTCCTTATGTCCCTTTGTATGCTTAAATCTTTAAAACTACGCAACGGATTTTGATGCGGTTGTTTTTATAGATATAATGGTTAAAGAGGAAGGTTTATATGTATATAAAATCATACTACGACCAACAGGTGCGGAGCAGGAATGAAAAATGTTGCAAAAACGGGGTGACGCAGACGAAGTTGCGCGGGTCAGTAGTTTCGGAGCCTATTCGATCCAAAAAACCAAAAAAAACTTCTTTATAATATTAGTGTAGAAGTTTAGATATATTTTGCTTATGGATACCGAGTTTTACTTTAAAAAAAATTAAGTTTCAAAACATTACCAGGTATATCAGTATGTAGGCTCTACTTACATAAGTGGACAGCTTAGTATATTTTTTATACCACTTAAGTGGTAGACAAGCACACGGCCCACCTGATGTGAAGCGGTCACCGTGGCCTATGGACGTTTGCAACACCAGGGGCGTTACACTCGTGTTGCCTACCCTGTAGAAACCTTCTAATGCCCTTCTTGAAGAACTCCATATTATAGTCGCTTGGATATACCCCAAATTTTTTTAATTACAACATACATAGGTACATAACATAAACTCACGCCTATATCCTCGAAGGGGTAGGCAGAGGTGCTAGCACATTTCGCCAGTTTATGTTTAGGTCCTAATGTAATAGGTGGCAAGCCTATTGCCATTAACCGGGCACTTATAAACATGCGATAATATCGAAAAGCATCGAAGTCATTGGTGTGTGCCATGGTAAAACCTGGGCTCGAACCCGAGACCTCGTCTCATCAGTCCATACCACTAGGCACTAGGTTATTTTAAGTTGTTGAAGGGGTTAGAGGAAATATTAATAATTTCAGTTGCTAATATTTAAAAAATAAATAAAAAAAATATAATTACATAATATATATTCAACATATAAAACTCGAAAAATTCTTAATCCATATCAACATTAGACAGATCCTCAGTAATTTTCTTGATTTCCTCCTCCGTCCTCTGCTGCACACCCATCTTTTTCGCGACCTCACTCTTAACTTTATACAATTTTATCAAATCCTCTAGAATTTTTGACGAGAGGTTCCCTGGTTGGGGTTGGTGAATCTCATATTCTCCTTTCTCATTCTTCTTTAGTTCTACCATGGACTCTTCTAAGTTAGGGACCTCTCCGGGCCTTGGGGCTTCGGAGTCCTCGGGCTGAGGATTCCTCATGTTATGGGCCCAGTTTTGAAGGTATTTGCTGGCTTCAGTTTGCAATAGCTGTAACATAAACGTTTTTTTTTAGTTTCGATTTCAGGGTGCAAAACGAAAAATTAAAATTAAAATGAGAGAAGGGTAGGCGGTTAAGGAATCAGTCTTGGAATCCTACTCGGAGGTCGCAGTATGACCTCCGTCCTACATGAGGGCGGGTCTAGGGGTGGCGGGTGGCCGCTTGTCACCCTAGCATAAGCAGACCGCGGCAGCGCCTTCCCATACCCGGGGCTAGAGGAGGACACCGTGGTCCCTATACCCGAAGGTGGTCTTCTCGAGAGAGGGCCCTGGGTCTGCCTGGGTGCGAGGGATATGTTAGCTACTACCTCACCTCCGGCAACTAAAGACCTAAAGACGGCGTTCGTTTTGGTCGGTTCGAGTCCGACATAACCTCCCTAACCGGCTCCGGCGGGGGAGGTACCCGTAGGGAAATCTCGCACGATAAAAAAAAGGATTCGAATCCTACTAATCTGAATCCATTCCTAACACATATCTTCTATATCTCAGACGCTTCCTTTAATAACTATAACTGCAGGTTTGACCGAACTTAGATACTTTTTGTGAAGCGACTGCCACATGACCTCCGCAACTCATTGGTGATATCGAAATACTGCAGTTAGAACAGTGGTTAGACTTTTGAGGGCTCCAATTACCCGTCACAACTGCCATAGATGTTCGTATGGCAACCGGGACCGACGGCTTTTCGAGGCACGACAAGATTATTCCAAATACCATATTTATGCATAAAAATATTTGCACTGAACGGGGATCGAACCCGCACCTCCTGTACACAGTATCATTCTAAACAATGAAGTTCACCAGGAATAGAACCCGTCCCCTTTCGATCGTAAGACTTCTTAACCAATGAGCTACCGATCTAATCTTGTAGTGATGTTATATTTTACCTTCTCTCTATTTTTAGTAATCTTGGGGGGCGAAGGCGCCTGGCGCTTGGTGTTTGTAGACGTTGGCTGGAAACCGGTTCCATCTGGAATAAAAAAACCGGTAAAATACGAGTCTAACCTCCAGTTTCCGAAAGGCTGATCAACGCTAAAATTAACTAATCAACTGTTAAAAATCTTGTCAAGTAGCAATTGGGTGGTTAACTTTAACATTAACAGTACAGTTCAATTACCGGTTAAGTATAAAACATAGAATCAATGTTATAGAATATGAAAAAATATAATTTTCACTACAGCAGCTCAAACAAGTAGGTTTTGCTGCGTAAAATAGCATTTTGCACATTGTTGTTACGCAGCAAAACCTACTTGTTTGAGCTGCTGTAGTGAAAATAACTAGTATGTGTACATAAAGAATAAAAAAAAAAAAAAAATAAAGGTCTTTACAGACAGACAGATAGACGGACAATAAATTGATGTTATAAAGATTCCGTTTTTTTCCTCTTGAGGAACCCTAAAAAACATTTTACATAATATCCATACCTGTAAATCCAAACAAAAAAAAAACAAAAAAAAATAATAAAAAAAATAATAATAATAATAAAAAAAAAACAAAAAAAAAAAATGTGAGTAAATAGTGAATTAACACCCACATTTTGCCAACTACGATTTTTGATCACACAGATCAGTAACCTTGTAATTCTGAACTGACACTTTAACTATCTTAAGTGGCAGACAAGCACACGACCCACCTGATGGGTAGTTGTCACCGTGTCTATGGACGTTTGCAACACCAGGGGCGTCACACACGTGCTGCCTACTCTGTAGAAACCTTCTAATGCCCTTCTTGAAGAACCCCATATTGTATGTATGTATTGACTAAATTCCTTGTATAAGTGCATGATTAAATATCTTTTTAACATTTGTATGCCTAAATGGTAGAATATATCAGGAACCTTATTGTTAAAATGTAATACCTACATTCTATGCAAATAAATAAATATTCTATTCTATTCTATAGGTGAATATAACTTACCCAAAGCTTTAGTATTCGTTTGGGGTCCAAGTTCAAGCATTACTTGGAAGTCAGCATGGTTTCCAAACGCGAAACCGAATCCAACGCGGGAATCTGTACCTGTAATAATATATAAAAAAATTAAGGTAGCTTAAAGAGTATAGACAAATTTTTTTATCATGCAACAAATCCGTACGGTATATTTGACGACCTCCGTGGCGTAGCGGTAGTGAACGCGACTGCTACGCGCGGGTTCGATTCCCGCTCAGTGCAAATATTTGTGTGCTTGAATAAGAATATCTGCATTGGTCTGGGTGTTTCTATGTATAATATGTATGTATTTACAAAATAAATGTATCTATGTACGTTTATCCGCATTCTAGAACCCGTAACACAAGCTAGTTAAACTATGCTTACCATGGGTCTAGGTGACGTTGTGTAGATTGCCCTAGAATATTTAAAAATTTAAAATATCCCCCGTCGGAGCCGGTTGGGAAGGTTAATGTCGGAATCGAACCGACTGAAACATCATCGTTAGTCTTTACTTGCCGGAGGTGAGATAGCAGCGAATATATCCCTCGCACTCCTGCGGACCCGGGGCCCCCTCTTTCGACATGACCCCCTTCGGGTATAATGACTATGGTGTCCTCGTCTAGCCCCCGGGTATGAGATGGCGCACTGTGCGCCGCCGCCACGGAGGTCAGATGGCACTCACTACACCAAAAATATCAAAGTTTAGTCAAACCCGCAGTTAGAAATTCAAAAACGAATCCAAGATTCCGTGGGGAGTTCGGATGTGGCTGGAATTAAGGCTAAGATGAGGAGGACATGAAATTTTAACCGACTATAAAAAAGAAGGCAGTCAATAATCCTGCAAATATAAGCAAACTAGCAAATCCGTTTAGCCACCAGAAGGCTACAAAAAATGATTTTCCTGCTTTTCTGTTGAAATTTTTCCTGAGTTTTCTTTGCTATAAACCTCGCGGAGCCCGAGACCTTTCCAACGAATGTAAAACCGTGGAAATCGGTTCGTGCGTTCTGGAGTTATAGCGTCAGGAAGGAAAACCCGACTTATTTTTATATAGTAGATAGAACATAACATACCTTTTTTGATGGGTGGTATATTGGAGTATGCCACGGACAGCAGAGACGGTAACTCCTCGGGAATGATTAGGGCCCCTGATGCTGTAACATAAAAGAAAATTATGAGAAACTGCTGAAATTTCTTTTCTTTCTTTCTTTCTTTCTAAAACATACATAACATAACATAAACTCACGCCTGTATCCCCGAAGGGTTAGGCAAAGGTGCTAGCACCCACATTTCGCCAGTTTATGTTTAGGTCCCAATGTAATAGGTGGCGAGCCTATTGCCATTAACCGGGCACTTATAAACCTGCGATAAATCATTGGTGTGTGCCATGGTAACCTGGGATCGAACCCGAGACATCGTCTCAGTAGTCCACATTACCCATACCACTAGGCTACCGCGACTCGATAAAACATAACTGTGGTATATTTCTTTGTTTATTTTTCATATACTCATAGGTCTTTACATTATGAAATTGCCAAAATTAGGCTTACAGATTTATGATTTCGTTATTCCTGTAATTAAATAGCTATTTCCATTGTTATATTTTGTTTGAAAGTTGATTTCAAAATTTTACAATATATAGGCGATATCGAAGAATTACAGCTAGACAAATTGTTGAACTTTATAGGGCTCCAAGTACTGCCCTATAATTATATTTGTATGACAACCGGGATCGACGGCTTACTATCCGAGCCACGACCAGACTAGTACAAATAGTCATATTTATGCATACAAATATATATCGAACCCGCGCCTCCTGCGTGGCGGTCGCGTTCTCTACCACTACGCCACAGCGGCTATCACCACTTTGTGCAAATTATTTAGCAAGGTAAGGCAAGTGGCAATTCGTTGTTAGTCGTTTTGTAGAATTGAACGTTTTGAATTGACACGAAATTTGACGTTTATGACATTAATGACGGACGTGAACGAATGTCACTCTCATTCATTGATCCATTTTACTCCCTAAAATCCAACCACACGTCCTGCAGGCCTAACACGGGCGCGGGACAAATATCTCTCTCCACCGCTTATGTCAAATTGACGGGGACAAACGCGTTTGTCCCTAATTGCTAGCATGGCGTCGAAGGAGATAACTTATGTCCCTCGCTGTGACGTAGACAAGGGACTATTTCTCCACTTGCTTAGCACGGCGGCCGTAAAGTGGACAAGATATGTCTCTTTTTGACAGATTATAGAGAGATATTAGTCTCCGAACTATTGAGGTGGGGACAAAAATCGTAACCAAAAAATAAATACATTGAATTTGATTAATTAATTAATGAATTAAAATTTTAATATATATATAACATAAATATATATATATATATATGGGGAAGGGGGGATTTAAATATTTTTCTCAAATAATTTTGACCTTCAATATTTAAAATCCAGTAATAAAGTATTAATATTTGTATGTATGTATATGTATGTATGTATATATATATATATATATATATATATATATGTATATATATGTATATGTATATATATATATTTATATATGTATATATATGTATATATATATATATATATATATATATATATATATATATATATATATATATATATATATATATATATATGTATATATGTATATATTATAGATGGACTCTACAACCGGTCATAGTGGGGGACCCCCCCCCTACAGCGGTCAGCAGTACGAGTGTGACACCCTAGGCATTACGAACATCGATAGGCCATAGTAACCATTTTCCAACAAGTGGGCCGTGTGCTCGTCTGCCACCTAAGTTGTATAAAAAATCCAAACATATAATCCTATATTATTACGACACATTACGTAACACAATACATCCCATTACAAGGTAATAATACCTACTTACTAACTTAGCTATATCTACATTATATGAAATTAAAATAACACCGACAATTTAAAAAGTCAATGTTGCACTTATAAAATATGCACGTTGCTAGGTTTTATCAATTCGGTCGAATAATACTTTTTCGTATATTGGTAGCATTGAGTGGACAAACGTTCTCCCCGGTGACAAACTAGTCTCTCCTCGACGCCATGCTAGCTAAAGGGAGAGAGAAGGAGGGAAAGACAAATTTTTCTCCACTCCCCGGGGACTTTTGTCTTCGCGCCATGCTAGCCCTACTGATCGTCTACCTGATCTCGTGGGGGCGGACACACGGAAACGAATTTACTGGCGTGGCTAACGTGGCTCTGGTAGACTTTTTTAAAACTTGAAACTTGACATTGGCGTCTCGCCATTAATTTTATAAGACGTTTACATTTATTAGAGACTGGCAAAATTGCGGCTATTCTGCTGCAGAAGCCGTTGTAAGAAAAGAAGAAGAATATCAATCTATTCTATTCTACAAAACGATTGCCGCTTGTCTATCCCTAGTATTATTTGCACGAAACATGCGCTCGTATAAGTAATAGTTGTCTTCCGATCGTGCTTTAAAATAAACGTTTTATTGATTATAAGGTCGAGCCGCGCCTTAACATGGAATGCAGATTTTAATTTCATGCTAATTACGTTCATTTATTCGTCTATTTACCTACTTGATTCGATTAGGTACAGTAGCCTTAGCATGAATTATCGAATTCGTAATGTAAAGGTATCGACAGAACAGAGCATTGCGATTGGCGGGCTACACACGCACACAGGTTCACAAGAGGCAGACTGCCAATCATAATGCTTCGTTCTCTCGAAACCTTTACATTACGAATTCGATAGGAGTTCATGCTAGTGCTACTGGTTATAAAATGATCATGTCCTACTTTCAAATAATCCACGACATCATTCATCTTACGATGGCGATGCTGTCAGATCTGTACCAGGTGTGGCTGCCGAGGTGCGTGAGATATGTCTTGTATAATCTCACCTCCGGCAATCAAAAACCCATAGAATGCGTGCGTTTTAGTTGGTTCGAGTCCGACATAATCACGGTGGAGGCGGTATACGTGGTGATTTCGCACACGAATAAAAAAACGGCCTATTACCCGATGTGAAGGTGTCCCTCACGCTGGTCAAATTGCCGCTTTGGATGATATTAATAATGCCAGTTTGCACGATCCCTAGGTGCTAAACAGAGCAGCTCCCACTCCTCAACTAGTAGTATATAAGAGTTGTTATTTAGTATGTAAGATTATTGAAATGCTAGTATATTGATATATCAAAACCAAACGGTTGTATTTACTTTCCAACCTCTCCGCAATAGATGGCAATGGCTAGCCTTTGCACTATTAAAGTCGAAAATTAAATAATGGAAATGTACGCATGGATAATGATGACTTCTTGCGAAGCGAAGGTTGTTAAGATCCAGCAGATTAACCTAATTTGCTGGATGTATTTCGCTGCTTTGGTGTGTAATCGCCCTAAGATTTAACCGAACGAAACGCAAGGTCAAACATAGTATAATATAATGGTGGTTGAGGCGAGAAGAGTAAATTGTAGACATATTACATATTTGATTGCAATTTTAACGGATTCAATAAAATTCTGAATTAGACATCGTCCATAACAGTTTGGCTGTGAAAAATACATGAATAAATTAATGAAAATATATAAGCCTCATTTTTATACTTCTGAAATTTAAGAACGTTTTCTGTTTTATAATAATATTGTGTTAGGTTACTATCCAGTCCGTCGGAATCGGATCACATGACATACGACAACAAATGTCACACCCATACATTTTCAGAGCGATGACGAATGTAGATTCGGAACGAATGCATTTTGGCTAGAACCGAGCCCCTGAACGCAACTGTACCTATTCTATAAGTACTCCATTTGTTTATGTAGGTACCTACTTCAATAAAATACCCTCCTTTGCGTCGCACAGTCGGGTAAAAAAGGTAAACAATCTCGTGGCAAATTTCTATAAAAACACATCCTACTAATATTATAAAGGCGAAAGTTTGTTTGGATGGATGGATGTTTGTTCCTCTTTCACGCATAAACGGCTGGACTGATTTGGTTGAAATTTGGTACAGGGGTAGATTAGAACCTGGAATAACACATAGGCTACTTTTTATCCCGGGAAAAGGTTCCCAAGGGTTGCGGGAACGGGAACAAAATTCCACGCGGGCGAAGCCGTGGGCATCAGCTAGTGTTAACATAAACTAGACTAACTAACTAACTGACTAATTAGTGGTTTGACACAGGCTTTTACTCTTCAAAATGCGTAAAGTATTTTTATACTGAGTTTTTAAACAAAACGTATTAAAAAGACATGCTAAAATTGTTTACGTTTTTTAAGTACCTAAACAAATGGGCTATTGTACTTATAATGCTTTTTAGATGACTGTAATGTGTTTTGTGCGCCTAAATAAAATAAATAAATTTAAAAAAAAATTGAGTGACTTAACCTCGACCGGTTCGTGGGTAGCGAAGATTGTTTAGATCCAGTTCATCCACCGCTGGTCGTATGTTATTCGCTGGAGCAGCTGTGCAGAGTAGATCTGGAAAACAACGGAAAAAGTTATCGTATTTCTAGCGATTTTCTTAAAACTAATTTCTTCATCTTACAATCTCGGGTTCTTCGATCATTAGTTACTAGGGTTGGATAGTGAGTAGAGTAGGATAGTGAGTAGGGTAGGGTAGGATAGTGCGTAGGGTAGGGTAGGATAGTGAGTAGGGTAGGGTAGGGTAGTAAGTAGGGTAGGGTAGGATAGTGAGTATGGTAAGGTAGGATAGTGAGTAGGGTAGGGTAGGATAGTGAGTAGGGTAGGATAGTGAGTAGGGTAGGGTAGTAGTAGTGAACGCAATTGTAACAGGAGGCGCGGGTTCGATCCCTACTCAGTGTAAATATTTGTATGCATGAATTACTATTTGCAATGGTCTGGTCGTACCTCGGAGAGCATGTTAAGCTGTCGGTCCCGGTTGCCATACGAACATCTATGGCAGTCGTTATGGGTAGGTGTAGGCCTCAAAAAGCCGACTCGCCTAATTGGTGGTATAATTTTTTTTTCCTGAAAACCTCCGAGTGAAATTCATCATCGGTTTTAGACTACTTTCTCTCCAAAACGATCGATAATTTCCATCCTGTATTTAAACTGCCTTTTGGAACCTAAATTACAAACCATCACGGAAGTCAAGGGTCACCCATCCACAACAAGGTACTACACAAACATCCTTGACACGGTATGAAGTCGCTAAACTGTGACAAAACCTGTGTGCAATTACTCAAGTCGTGAGCTCTCGCGTGACATACATACAGACACTGTCGTAATTACGTATATACAACAAAAATGTAGAAATGAAATATGGAGGAGTATATTGTTATGTGTGTAAATATTTCATCATTTTTGAGCCTATTGGTATGGGTAATGGACTGCTGAGACGAGGTATCGGGTTCGATCCCAGGTTTTACCATAGCACACACCAATGACTTCGATGTTTTTCGAAGTTATGTGTGTATTTATCGCAGGTTTATAAGTGTCCGGTTAATGGCAATAGGCTCGCCACCTATTACATTGGGACCTAAACATAAACTGGCGAAATGTGGGTGCAATCACCTCTGCCTACCCCTTCGGGGATATAGGCGTGAGTTTATGTTATGTTATGTTAAGCCTATTGGTAATAGGCTTAGTGGTGAAGTAGGTAGTCGGTTTTACGATCGATATTTCTTTTTTTTAGGGTTCTCTAGCCAAATAGCAAAAAACGGAACCCTTATAGATTCGTCATGTCTGTCTGTCTGTCTGTCCGTACGTATGTCACAGCCACTTTTCTCCGAAACTATAAGTGCTATGCTATTGAAACTTGGTATAAGCTGGTGCATTAAAGAAAGGTTTTATAAATGGCGGCTTGTACTTGCGTTGGCAGATAGTACCTACAGCTAGCATATAAAATTTCAAATATTTTTTTTCACATATGAAAAATAATAAAAACAAGACCGGGTCGTAATAATTTCTAACTAGCTGCGGCCGGCGGCTTCGCCCACGACACGTGACGGCATCTTTTTTTGTTTTTATCGGAAACAGTACCTACTTTTACACATAGAGTCCTTTCATCCTGAAAAAGGAACGTATATCACATTCTATGTATAAGGAGGATCATGGAAGATCATGATGTTGGTTAAAATAAAGAACTAACATTATTATGAACAACGGTCTTGTTTATATTTTTTTAAACTAAAAAAAATGAAATTTTGTTTGCTAGGTGTACTATCTGTCAACGCAAGTACAAGCCGACATTTAAGAATCCTTTCTTTTATGCATTGCGTCAAGAGCACAGAACGTGGAAGAAAATAAAGATCAATATTTTTTTTGTGTTGACTGTACGCGCGTGAGTGAGTATAGACAGTACTAGTGTGCGAGCGAGAGGAAGTGATAACGTCCGCCATTTATAAAACCTTTCTTTAATGAACCAAGTTATAAGTAGACGTATTCTGTGAATTGTACAATTATATTATTTAGAATTTCACACAAAAATACAAAAAAGCAATAAATTTTAAGGGTTGCCATACTTAGAACTGAAACTAATTTTTTTTATCAATCCCATGCGTGTGGGGTATTATTATGGGTAATTTTTTTATAAGCGGTTTGAGGTATCCGCGGGTATTTTCGGACGATTAAAAAAAGTGCTTCGAGATAGGTATGTCCGGACCCACACAGCCCGCGATGAGCGGATGCAATTCGGGCGTCGGAGCTCGCAGAATGACCTCCGTCCTCCATGAGAGCGGGCCTGACGGTGACGAGTGAAGCCGCCTGTCACCCTAGCAGAAGCAGGCACGTGGCAGCGCCTGAGCCGGTTGGGGAGGCTATTATCGGGCTCGAACCGACTAAAACGCACACCATCATTGGGTCTTAAGTTGCCGGAATTCAAGAACACATACGGCGTATATTAGATAATATTTATTACGTGATTCCGGTTTATATATATGCCGGTGCATTCGTGAATAAATATTCGACGGTAATATTGCGCTATGTCCTTCAAAGGGTGAACAGAGAAAGGTAGTTCGACTTTGTATTGACCTCGTACATTAACCTTATACAGTTCCGTATCTAACTGAGGTCTTCAGAAACGTGTGGTGAGGTACTAATGGTGTTAAATAACACACACACACACACACACACACACACACACACACATAACTCACGCCTTTATCCCCGAAGGGGTAGGCAGAGGTGCTAGCACCCACATTTCGCCAGTTTATGTTTGGGTCCCAATGTAATAGGTGGCGAGCCTATTGCCATTAACCGGGCACTAATAAACCTGCGATAAATACACACATAACTTCGAGAAGCATTGAAAGTCATTGGTGTTAAATAATGCTTATCTAATTCTCTATAAATATTATAAAACTCAGGGGTTGTTTGTTGGAATGCCTATATCTCAGAAACGGCTGGTTCGAATTGACAAAATCCTTTTACGTTGAATAGCCCGTTTATTAATGAATGTTATTATCACGCTACTACTTAAGGGAGCGGAGTATTAATCATAAATGTCAAGAAATCCCGTGGATTCCCAACTTCGAAATATGCAGGCATATGGCTTGAACGGGGTTTTGAAGGTTTTGAAGCCAGGCGGTTTGGCTAGTCTAAATACATATAACTACAGATACCCGTGGCTGCGCCTGCGTGGGTGTTGGCAATTGTGACTTTTACTTATGTCTCCGGTTTTACTAAACAAATAGCGATAAAAAAACATAAGATTCAATTCGTGACGTCACTAAAGTGGTAATCGAGTAGGTCATGGATGGTGAATCACTGATTCGCGTGCTAAAGACACGGTAATACTATACATGTTTTTTTTATACAACTTAGTTCGCAGACAAGCACGCGGCCCACCTGATGGTAAGTGGTTACCGTGGCCTATGGGCGAGTGTAACACCAGAGGAATAACACACTCGTGCCGCAACCCCTGTAAGAACAGAGACATTCTGTGTCGTCAGCGCAAAAGGATAAGCCTTTGCTTTTCCCACGGAATACATAAAACCTCTCTAGTGAGCTCTGGCTATCCTACTCACCACCGAAAACACAACACAAGGTTATCATTTTAATTAATGAAAAAATAAAATCCAAAGAAAGAAAAGACATAGTAGCACTCTCAAGTGAGCGAAATATTGAGTTAGCATGTGCAGAGCTTGAGCAATTTATTATTATTAGCGTCTACAGATCTCCTTCTGGCGATTACCACCAGTTTGAATCTATTATGGAAGAAACCTTAAAAAAGGTATGTAAGTGTAAAAAGATGGTAGTTGTATGTGGCGATTTTAACATTAATATCTTGGAAAACTCCCAGAACGCGTTAAGGTTCCTTAATCTCTTTAAATCTTTTAACTTACAAAATCTCTTTAGAGAACCAACTCGCAAAACAGCCACATCAGCTACCTGCTTAGATAACATTTTTTCTGACGGTGATGTAAACGAGAAATCTATAATAAATTTCATTAAATCAGATCATACAGGTCAGCTAGCTAGATTTGAGCACCAACATATTCCATTAACAACAAATATTGTATGTAGACCAATCACGACATATCGATTAAAACATTTTAAAGGAAACATTAAAGATAAAATACCTCTTCTAGAGATGAATAATAACGATCATCCGAATGATCTCTACAGAGATTTGTTCGGAGTAATCAAAAGTGAATTTAACAATATTTTCACCAAAAAAACAATAAATGTAAATCAATTTAAAATTAAATTTAGTGATTGGGCTACACCTGGAATATACAAAAGTAGGAAGAAATTATATGAATTATACGATATAAAGGCATCTACTAGTGAGCCACAGGTAATTGAAAATATTAAGATATACTCGAAATTATTCAAGAAAGTATGTTTAATCGCCAAATCTAATCATATACGGGCTACAATAGAAAAATCTGATAATAAAATTAAGGCTACATGGAATGTCATTAACAAAGAAACCTGTAAAACGAGGTCACGTGATCGATCCTTCGACTTAAAAATAGATGATCAATACATTACCACTGATTCTGCAGTGGCCCATGCTTTTGAATCTTTTTTCACAAATATTGCAATAACTACTACGAGTGAATTAAATTCGTCGCAAAACGTAGCCGATTCCCTTCTTAAATCTTGTGTTCCTAAATGTAATGTAATCTTTAATTTTCAGTATATAGACACTGAAACAATACTTAAAACATTTAAACAATTAAATATAAAAAAGACTGAAGATCTCTGGGGCATATAATAAATTCAATAATGCCCACTATTGCGCCCTACCTTGCATTCATATTCAATAAATGTATAGATGAAAAACAATTTCCAAATCTTATGAAGTACAGTAAAATCATTCCGTTATTCAAAGCAGGGGACAAAAGTGACCCATCCAATTTTCGTCCCATCTCTATATTACCAGCGCTAAGTAAAATTTTTGAAAAAATAATATTTAATCAACTGCTTTCACATTTTGCAGCCAATGATTTACTTCATAAAAAACAGTTTGGTTTTACTAAAGGCAAAAATACAACAGATGCAGGAGTCGCACTAGTTAAACATATATTTGATGCATGGGAGGAGAAGCAGGATGCCATTGGTATTTTTTGTGACTTATCAAAGGCTTTCGATTGTGTTGATCATGAGACCTTGTTATTAAAGTTAGATTATTATGGTGTCTCGAATAGCTCACTTAGCTTACTTAGGTCTTACCTCACTGGCAGAGTACAAAAAGTAAACGTTAATGGCACCGATTCTTCTGGCGCCCCGCTAGTCATGGGAGTACCCCAAGGCTCGATATTAGGACCCCTTTTGTTCCTGATATATGTAAACGACCTTCCATACTTCATTGAAAATCTTTGTGAAATAGTATTATTTGCTGATGACACTTCATTAATTTTTAAAACTGACAGACAAAAAGTAATACTTGACGATGTGAATAATACCCTTTCTGTAATATTGCATTGGTTCACGAGTAATAACCTGCTACTTAATGCCAAAAAAACAAAATGTGTAAAATTTACGATGCCAAATGTAAGACATATAGACTCAAACATTATAATGAATAATGAAACTGTGGAAATAGTCAATACCACAGTTTTTCTTGGCATCACACTAGATAATAAACTACAATGGGGTTCTCATATCACAGCCTTAGCAGGAAGACTTAGCTCAGCTGCCTATGCGGTTAGAAAGATAAGGTCACTAACTGACGAGAAAACGGCACGATTAGTTTATTTCAGTTACTTTCATAGCGTTATGTCATATGGTCTGCTGCTGTGGGGCTCAGCTGCCGATATTGCAACTATATTTATATTACAGAAACGAGCTATACGAGCAATCTATTGCCTCGGACCCCGTGACTCGCTGAAAGAACTGTTTAAAGAAATTAATATTTTAACAGTTGCCTCACAATATATTTACGACAACGCCTTATATGTAAGGAAGAACCTAGACCTCTTCCAAAAAAAATCAGACTTTCACAACTTGAATACGCGAAATAAAAATAAACTGGCGATACCGAAACTAAGGCTTCATAAAGTCAGTAATTCGTTTGTGGGCAAATGTATAAAAATATATAATAAAATTCCTCAGGATTTGGCTGACCTGCCACTTGATAAGTTTAAAATAGAATTGAAAAAATTTTTAACTAACAAAAGCTATTATAAAGTAGACGAATATCTTGATGATAAAAATGCGTGGGCATAATAATCTCTTGCTCTTGCACCCAGTTATTATAAATAAACAACTAAATATTAAAAAGAATAACGATAATCTACCTGAGTTTCTTGCTGGTCTCTTCTCAGGAGATTTAACTACCGAACCAGCGAAAGAATCATTTTCTAATGATTTATTTACTAAGTATCCTAATTTATTATGAATTATAATATTTTTGACAAATGTAGGTACATAATTATTGTAAAACTTTGACATTCATAAGTGCTCTTTATGTGCCTAAACTGAATAAATGAAATTGATTCTTTGATTCTTTGATT
The DNA here is from genome assembly GCA_963691645.1 of Pelosia muscerda. NCBI lineage: Eukaryota > Metazoa > Arthropoda > Insecta > Lepidoptera > Erebidae > Pelosia > Pelosia muscerda. Next base: position 3,037,524 of record OY829127.1, on the reverse strand, counting down.
GATTAAACGGCGATATCCTGTAGGGTGGACTTCCCCAGTCGGACTGCTCAATTTCGACGGATATACCGTCGTGTCCTACCTCCATGTATAATACTACCGTGCTAATGATGGCACGCATCACATTTTATTCGGCACGAAACTATGCAGTAGGTACTAAATATAAATTACTAACTGACCCGCGCAACTTCGTCTGCGTCACCCCGTTTTTGCAATATTTTTCATTCCTGCTCCGTACCTGTTGGTCGTAGCATGATGTTATATATATATAAACCTTCCTATTTAACCATTCTATCTATTAAAAAAACCCGCATCAAAATCCGTTGCGTAGTTTTAAAGATTTAAGCATACAAAGGGACATAGGGACAGAGAACGCGACTTTATTTTATACTATGTAGTGATTGGATGCGTCCTTGCCATACATTAGGCCTAGCGTCTAGCCACAGATTACCTAATAGTTAGGTCTAGCGCTCAACAGCAACGAACAGACACGAATATTCCGCACCGTATTGTTAGCTTGTATCGGGTAGGTGAGTCTCAATGTGCAATATTACTAGGTCACATAAATACTCTTTGATATTCCCTATTTACATATGTTATCTATGGTTATTTTACGCGCCAAAAACACACGATCTGACAGTTCGGACAGGAACACAAACTTTTGTTATTTCTTCGTTTTGAGTGAATTTATTATATAATTGGAATTAATGCATAGAAGGATTAAGTATAATACCGTAATAATAATGATATAAGAGGATTGGATATAATATATAAGGTTCATGTAATTAACGATTGCTATTTGTAATGTGTAGTGGATTTATTGGGAAACTAAATGGAATAAAATGCATTTGTTTGTGATATGATGGAAGAATTCTTATTGATTAAACCCTGCCCTGAAGTGTAGTTAATAGTATGCGGGTGACATTTGTAAGCCCTGTCTTGGAAAGTAGAGAGTGGGTCTATAGTCTTTGGTTCGAAAATAGATACCAATAAGGTATGTAGTTACGTACCTATTTAGTCTGTGGGTTAACTACCGAAGAAAGTACAGATTATATAATCGGATTATATTCGTTATGTGCCTAACTACTCGCAGTAACCGCTAACGTAACACTTTCAATATTGTGTAGACATTATGAAGAAGTTATAATACATAGGTAGTCAACAACTTTTACTTGCGAATTGCATTAGTTAAATAATTTCGACAAATCTATATCAAGCCTGTAAAAATATCTCTAACTATGTGGTAGACTGGTTACTGGTTGCATTAAAAAAAAGCCAAACCAATACCGTAATAAAAAAGAAAATATTTTTTTCTTTAATATGGCTCTCTCCTTGAGTATTTGCCAGCGTCAAGTACCTAATTTGATGTATCTTATATATTTTTACCCATAAAATCCCAAATTAACACAATTTTTGAAAATGGAACTGCTGCTGCGGTTTTCTGCGATGGCCCCAAAACCGTCAAAAGAAAGATATGATGCAATAAATGGAGTGCGTGAAAGAGGATTACGTTACTTGTGACTGAGGAAATGACATCTAACAGGTACGGGAGACGAGACCGTTTACGTTTGAAGCCAATGACATGAATGACTTCTTGCGCCGACCACAAATAATAGGTAATATGCATAATAATGCGAGTAAATAGCAAATAAGTACAAATCAAATACCTAAGTAGCGCAATTTTTTTTTCAGAATGAAAAGCTACGTCATGAAAGCGCGCCAAAATTGCGATCGATTGAAAAGTTGATACCTATCAGCCTAATATCTGGCACTGTTTTTTGTTTTTTTTTAATATTGATAATATAAGTAAGTACAATGATGTAAATAATAATTTAAAATATAAAAGATATTTGCATATTCGCTACTGTGATGTTACCCTTGCCTGCCCTTGTCCTTGCCGGTAGATAATGATGACTGATAAGTATAACCGAAATACCCCAGTGTCTCCCTAAATAACCCCTCCACTGCTTAATTGTTAGTAAAGGGTTCCCGGCCGTAATATTTATACCACCCAGGTCCATATACGTAACTGGACCTCTCGATAAAGATTACCTAGTATATATCATGGGTTCAACGAGTTGTGGAACCAAAATGTGCTCAAAAGTGCTATTTATGCGCGAAGTATGTGCTTTTGGGCTGATTCTTCAGGATATCACGGGGTTCAATGGCGGTGGACGAGTTCAAATCTACCAATCACAGTTTATATAATCACGCGTGCCTGGGTTACTCTGAGCCTCATTATCTTACGCGACTTTAGTCCAAATAGCCTTAGCACGAAATACTATCGAATTCGTAATGTAAGGGTATCGACAGAACCGAGCTTTGCGATTGGCGGGCTACACACGCACACAGGTTCACAAGAGGCAGACTGCCAATCACAATGCTTCGTTTTCACGACACCTTTACATTACGAATGCGATAGGAGTTCATGCTAGTGCTACTGAGGTCCAAATTCAATGTGCCGATAGGTATAGGTACCTACACGGCACGGCAATGCACATGGAGTATGGTAATTTATTTAGTACAGGGTAATTTTTTCCCTTAAATATATTTCCCTTAATATGGAATATTAAAAAAAAATCTTCTATTTTATTTTTATTTTTATTTTATTCTTCATGTACACATAAATTATATCTATATACAATAGTGAGACGAGATGTACAAAGGCGAGCTTAACTCAAAGTTGAGTTTTCTTCCAGCAAACCTGGGAGTGCACAGAGGAATTGATGTATGAGTGGCAAAGTCTAATGCACAAGAAGCATCGAATTTGATGTGGGAGGTATACGAGACGTATACCCCAGATAAAAGGGCATAAATATACATAGATACAGCATATACATACACACAACATGCACATATACATACACATATACATAAATACATACATACATACATACATACATACATACATACATACATACATGCATACCTACATAAATAAATACATACATGCATACATACACCTACATACATATGTCTGCTATAGTTGCGAGAGAAAGTAGTCTCTTGTTCGATTTTTAAAAATGTTCGAAGATGGACTATCTCGTATGGTGTGAGGAAGAGAGTTCCAAAGACGCACTGCAGAAACTGTAAAAGAATTGTCGTAGCAGGAAGAACTATGACAAGGAGTTCGAAGTAGAAGAGAGGAGGAAGTACGACAGGGTTTACCCCTGGGCACAAGGAATTCAAAGCGCTCACGAAGATATGAAGGAGAATGAGGATTATGAAGAATAGAGTAGAGAAGGGAAAGAATGTGAACATCTCGACGTCGCCGAATTGGTAACCACCTTAGTTGCTTTCGGAACTCCGAGACGTGATCGTATTTGCGGAGACCGAAAATAAAACGAATACATAAATTTTGTAGTCGCTCCATCTTGTTCCACAGTTCCTCAGTTGCATCCAAAAAGGTGACGTCGGCATAGTCTAGAAGAGGAAGGAGAAGAGATTGAGCAAGACAGACTCTGGTCTTAAAAGGAAGGAAATTCTGAAGAAGCTTAAGAGAGTGAAAAGTGCTAAAAACTCTCCTGCTTACCTCGTTGACATGACTAGTCCATGACAAGTTGCAATCAAAGATAATACCAAGGTTTTTGGCAACCGAGGTAAAAGGTATCAATGTGTTGTTATAATAAACAGGAGGCAGAGAGGCATGGTCAAGATTATTGTAGAAATATCTGCTCCCTATAATGACTGCTTGCGATTTAGCTGGATTGACAAGCAAACCAAAAGATTTTGCCCATGCACTAATGCCTCTGAGATCACTATTGACGGCCGCGATTGCCCCACCCACTTCGTCAGCCGCAAAATGGCGGTAAATCTGCAAATCGTCTGCGTAGAGATGGTAATTAGAAGATATAACTTTGTTGATAGCATTAATAAAAATGGAGAAAAGAAGGGGGGAGAGGACGGCACCTTGCGGTACACCCGCAGCCAGGTCACACCAGTCCGAGAACGCCTCATCAGAGCGAACCCGCTGCGAGCGACCCCGAAGATAGGAGTTGAACCAAGCGATTACAGAGGACGATATATTTAATGATGAAAGGATACCCAAGAGGATGTCGAAATCAACAGAATTGAAGGCACTACTGAAGTCCAGTAAAACCAATACTGTTAAGCGTTTGTTCTCCATGGCCAGTCTTATATCATCTGATATTTTGATTAGTGCCGTGACAGTACTATGGCCTGAACGGAAACCAGATTGGTATGGACTCAGTAGACCATTAGAGGAGAGGTAACTGGTCAGTTGATTTCGCACCGCGTTCTCGAGCACTTTGGAAAGGATCGGTAGGATTGAAATGGGCCGAAACTGGGATAATAAGGAAGGATTGCAGGTTTTGGGTAAAGGGATGACAAGTGCTTTCTTCCAGGCCAGTGGAAAGGAGCTATGCTCTATTCTACTTCATTTCAAATAAGACTGTTATCAGATATTTGATGCTTCTGTTAATTTGCAATGAACTAGTTCAAAATTTCACTTGAAAAAAATACTAGGTACCTACAGAATGTAGGTAGATGACCATTTTATCCTCTACTGGATTCCTATTCATATCCGTTTTCCTGTAAATACTAATCTATTTAGTAAAATCTAGCCCTTACGACTACGAATAATCAGGGCTTGTTTACCGGTTAATGTATCAAACCGGTTTCAGTGCAAGTACCTGGGAGCGTTTCATTTAGGTTTGACTCTACCTTAACCGCTAAAAAACCTCTTTTCTTAAAGAGCGAAATTATATAGGTTTGACTCAATTTACCGGTTAATAAAGGTTTTGATTTCACTCTTACCGACAACATCGCCGTCACCATTCGTATTCAATTCGCGCGGACTACATGTGTAATCTACTAGTACAAAATTTAAATTTTCAAGCGCAGGGCTAATGTGCTTCGAGATACTTTTAAAGGAGTACTGAAGGGAGTCACTAAAGTGCCGTGCGTGCTGCGGTCACGTGGACTTAATGCGTAGCCCATTTTCAATTGAATACAATTTTTTTATGTTAATTATAAAAATATATTTTTTTTTTATAATATCACGCCTATATCCCCGAAGGGTTAGGCAGAGGTGCTAGCACCCACATTTCGCCAGTTTATATTTAGGTCCCAATGTAATAGTGGCGAGCCTATTGCCATTAACCGGGCACTTGTAAACCTGCGATAAATACACACATAACTTCGAAAAGCATCGCAGTCATTGGTGTGTGCCATAGTAAACCTGGGATCGAACCCGAGACCTCGTCTCAGCAGTCCACTACCCATACCACTAGGCTACCGCTAGGCTAGGCTAGGCTAAAAATATAATAAGAACAGTTTTATCAATCAAATATAATGAACATAGCTGAATCACCACTTCTGTAATTATTAAATAAAAATAAGACCCCCAATAACGCAGATCGCGTGTCGCTGCAACCTTTTTTTTTCTTATCGTGCGAAAAATCCCCAGGGATACCCCCCACCGGAGCCGGTTGAGTAGGTTATGTCGGACTCAACCGACTGAAACGCACGCCGTCTTTGGGTCTTCAGTTGCCGGAGGTGAGGTAGTAGCCAACATATCCCTCGGGTGTAGGGACCACGGTGTCCCCAACTAGCCCCCGGGTATGGGGAGGCGCACTTTGCGCGCTTCTGCTAGTGACAGGCGGCTCCACCCGTCTCCCCCAGGCCCGCGCTCATGGAGGACGGAGGTCATTCTGCGACCTCCGACCTCCGAGTCGCCTCCGCTCATCGCGGGCTGTGCGGGTCCGGAGTCTTCTCCGAACTCGTTCCGACGTCTCCTTCTCGAGCATTACCTGCTCGGAGAAGGAGGCGCCGGCAGCCCAAGCGTTTGCGCATCGTACCATCGCCGTGAGCAACGCGCGCGTCGCTGCAACCTGTCGAGAACGTTGCTCCGGCGTGAAAAAACGTCTCACTCTGCTCAGGACTTCAAGTTTACGCGAAGCTATTTTGATGATGCTCTTGAAATAGTTCTTGTTGTTCAGTTTGCAGCGAACATCCATTCCGAGTATATTGAGGTTATCCTGTAATGGCATTGGCGTGCTCTGAAGAGTGGGATGAGGAAGGAAAGGCGATGTCTTTGCTTTATACGCACGTGCCTGCGTCTTCTTGGCATTGAACTCGACCAGGTTCTCAGATCCCCATTGGGAAATGTGATTGAGGATCCGGTCAAGCCCAGTAACAAGAAGCTGCCTTTTTTCGGCTATATCAGACTGCTTGGTCGCAGGTTGTCCGTGGTAACTCTCGTGTACAGCACTATCGTCTGCATAGCAATGGACGCTGCCGGTGGACAGCATGTCATTGATATGCAGAAGAAAGAGAGTGGGTGATAAGACGGACTCCTGCGGCACGCACGCATTTACCTGCAGGAACTCCGAAGCTCGTCCATCACAAAGAACGCGAATACAGCGCCCCTGCAGGAAGCTAGCAACCCAATTGCACAATCTTGGAGGCAGACCGAAGGCTGGTAGTTTGCAAAGAAGCTATTTGTGCCAGACTCTATCGAAAGCTTTGGCGATGTCCAGGCTAATAGCCAGTGACTCACCATGCTTATCCATAGCCTCACCCCAAAGATGGGTTATATACGCCAGAAGATCACCCGTTGACCGTTTCGGCCTGAAACCTTATTGCCGGTCATTAATTAGGGAGTGATCCTCTAGGTGACGCATGAGCTTTGTGGTGGCGCATGAGGTGACGGCTATGGGTCGGTAGTTGGCTGGGTCTGAGCGATCTCCCTTCTTGGGAATCGGCTGTACATTTGCCTCTTTCCACGCAGTTGGCACTGTACTTGAAATGTAGGAGAGTCGGTACAGCACATTTTTGAAGAACCACCGCTGGTATACTATCCGGAACACTGGCTTTCCCTACATCGAGTGACTGCAGTACTGCACGGACGTTGCTTTGCCTGATACGAATATATAATAGCGAAGGCTGGCAGAAGTTAGCTTGCACGGCTTTAGCTAGTAGCCAGTAGCTACGGCTGCCCGTGTGATGCGCCACTAGTTCTTGATCAACCTGTGCTATGAGCTGGGCATCCGCTCTGGGTCGGACCTTCAAAGCAGCGCTCAACCCAAGGGATGGACGCAAAATAGTCACGCAGTCCATTCCAGTCTGCTAACCAGTAGTGCCAGAGACGCCGATTTCTCTGCACTGGTCGTGGGGACGCTATGATAGGCACCTTGGAACAGACCAGACAATGGTCGGAGTTGCCTAAGGCGGCTCGCACCGAAACATTGTACTGGTCTGGGTAGCTTGTCAGCTGAAGCTAGCACCTTCAGCTGACAAGCCACCCAGATCCGACCCTCTTGGTATTCTAGTGACTTCGTGTACCAGTTGAGTCAGGCTGTGAGCCAGAGCAAACGCGGCAGCTCTTCCCGTATGGTCTGTTTTGGTAGAGCCAACCAGATCTCGTGGTGCGCGTTAAAGTCCCCCAAAAATACCAATTCAGCGTTCGGAAACCGCTCCTTCGCCTTATCTGCCGCCTGACATCAGATATTCAAAGAGTCGAGTTATCTAGGCATCTCCGGTATGGGAACGGTAAAGGCACACAGAGATTTGTCGCGTACAGCTATGGTCTATGTGTACCCACATGACAGAAAAAGATGGGTCCTCAAGGCAGCGCAAACGGCGACAACAAACATCCGCTCTAACAAACAGAACATAGCCGGAACCTTAGGAACATAGCCGGGGTAGAGCAGGTAGGTCGTGAAGTAATGCGGCATATTTGTGTCTCCGTCAGAAAGAGCATGGCTGGTTTCGCCGTCTCTAGTTGTTGGTGGACGGCGATGAGGTTTGCATGATGGAGCCTACAGATGTTAGTGGACTCCACCTCAAAAAGCGAGCTAGTGGGAGAATGAAGAACCGCTGTGTTGCCATAATCTCTGATATGTACTGCCATGGTAGGGGGTAAGAGAAGTCGTGAAAAAAAGGTGATTGTGGTCGAAAAGCACCGCGTGACAAAGCGCGGGAGATTGGTTTTATTTATGGTTGTGACGCATGGCGAGACCCGACGCGCCGAACCGAAGCCCCCCCCCCCTCTCCCGAATATGGTCGCCGGGTTCCCACGTCCGGTCACCAACTGGCACGACGAACCATATCAGGATTATGCACGGCCCGCAGCCTCTCAGGGTGGTTAGCCCCAGTTGGGCCCTTGTACTATGCCGCGAGCGGCTCGCGGCACCACAGTTTCTACGGGTCTCCCTGCTCGGCGGGTCACCCCGCGCCATCCCCACCAGACTACGCCAAGACCCACTGGTCCCACTTATGCTGCGACTACCACCACCTCTGACCAGCTTTGCCCTTGCTGAACGCAATCCAACCGAGGTTGAATTACTATGAAGCGTTTTACGCACATGTGCACGCTGGTACCCACCCGGTCGAAATTTATGACAAATTTGTGCCATTAAATTTCTACCACCAGTATAACGTATGTTACGCCGCATCCTTCGATTAGACATTTCTTTCTTTCTCGTAATCAAAATAACTATAAATTTTGTCCTTTCTCTTACGACCCATGCTTCACTTGAAAAACGTAAAATAAGTAGGAGCAAAGCTGCGAAATTACCAATAATCGTTTAAATAAATGCATCAATCTCTGAACAATACTAACAAGTTGTGACGTGCTTAGTTCAAACAAAACAAACTTCAAGCGATGCCGACGCGGGCGCGTGTCGCTCTGGATTAAACCGGTTTATTAAGGTTTTAGTATGGTTCCCATTCTGGTTTCGCTCCGAATGAAACCTTTACTGAAAACCGGGTTTAACCTCTATTAACCGGTATTTTCTAAACCGGTTTCAAGCCCTGCGAATAATAATGTATTCTGATGCCTTCCGATCGGTATCATAAAACTACAGACAAACCGATTTTTTTTCTTGTGTACCAGGTTCGATTGCCGGTTCAACGAAGCAATTATTAAAAATGTATGAATACAGTTCAATTGGTTTTTAAAGTTAAAATTAAGTCTTCGTTCAGAAAATGTCTCATCTACAATAAATAATTAGGGACCTTTCCCTCCATGTGGCATTGCCGTAGGACGCCGTGTAGGTATAGCTATAAATTAGTAGTATGCATTTTTGCACTAAGCAAGAATTGAATAGACGATCTCTGACTTAGCTAACCTACTTAGCAGTAATAATATTATATCTATATCGCATATCGCACTTAATAGTCTTGTTACATAATTAGATAGGTATAAGTATAGACTATTATACACAAATAATTATGGCAATTAAATATCAACGTCCGGTGAAAATGTTTCTTCTATAAACCATAAATTATGTGACACAGGGACATCGAAATATTTACAAACACATTTGAATAAACTCACCGTATGAAAGTAGAAAGAGAAACACACACCATTGCACAAACATATTATTAGTTTTCATTTTAAACTTTTCACTAAATAATAGGGAACACTGTGTACTTCATTTATTTATATAAATTAAAGTATTAGTACAAAATCACATTGCTATCACTGGCATCGATAAAAAAAACGCAAAACAACCATCGACCGTGAGTTTTGCCGCCAAACTGAATACAAATTTCGAACGCCGAACAAATACAGCTTTCGCTGTCATTAAACTGTCGTTAGTGCATCTCATTATCAATAAAATTTAAACCGTATTTTGTAGTGCTTATGATGTCTTTTACAATATTATTAGTAAATCATATGTTATTAGTCAATATCAAGTGTAAAGTCCCATGTGGTCGCAGAATTTCAAAATTTCTGAATTAAATGGTCAAGGACTCGTTAAAACATTTGCAACTTTCTAACATTGCTATAAGGTTTAAATTGACTTTATCATATTCTATTCCAATCCAATGTGTGCGTGCCCATTCACTTACAGCGAACCTTATCCCTGAGACTTATGTAGAAAATGCATATGCTTATTTTGAACTCTATGACACTTGTTTTAAAGTGCAACTTTCTATGAAGAATCACAACTTAAGCTCTTTTAGTTGTTATGCTTCATTACTTTCATATTCCGCGAAATCAAGCTGAGTAGTGGTGGAGTGGATCAGTAATTTACAATCGATTAATAGAATCGACAGCATCGATTAGTGTTCTTTGGAATCGATTATGTTTTATCAATGTGATTAATGTTATAGCCTGCTGTCGCAGTTAATCAATATGTGACATATTTTTGGGACCCAAAATCTTTTGAACCCAAGCCAAAGTCATCTGCAGTAAGCCGGTATAGGGACAACTGGTTGACGAACAAGAATTTTGTGCAGGCTTTCCGCTTTCCTCGTGAGGTTGGGAAGCCTATCTACACTCTGTCTGTCTAGTTGGGGAGTAAGACGGCAGTCGCTTTCATAAAATTTGAATTGTTAAACTAAAACGTAGAGGGCAACGAGTTATGAATCTAAACCTTGGCTCTGATAAAATTTTGTTGAAAGTACCTATTTGAAAAATTTTAAAACTGTTTGATTCAATTAGCCAGCAATTTAAACGTATATTTTCCGTTCTTTACATTGTTACGAGTAATATCGATACTTGGAAGTAATTGCTGTAAATACTTATAAATGACAGCTATCGATTAATTATCATATAAACTTAATAGATAGGTACTTTAATGCGATGAACATCACTAAACACAGAGTTGTCATTCTACACTAGCTAGAAAGTTTAAAGTTCAGTCAACATCTTTCTTGTAGATGCATTGATTACATAATGAGTTAAGACCTTGATTCTTACAAACTTATTAATATTTTTCTCTCACTGTCAAACCATACCAATATGACTACTCCGCCTGATTTTTAAAAGCCGCACCTACGTTCTACGTTCGAATAATAAATTCCATGGGAGTTTTGGCGGGAACGTGAAAAGTGTCATAGCGCTGCAGTGTTTCTTTTTCTAAATTTGGTGTGCAATCGAGTTTTTATGTGTAAAAATGGTGGAGTTTTAGACATAACGGCTTGGACAAAGCACACAAGTGTAGGAGAGTGGAATATTGTAGTGAATTTTTCGTGTTGGTGTCAAAATCTCACTAAGAAAAGCTTCTAGTAAAGTCTCCATTACTTTACTAGGGCAACTATCATCCGTCATCGTCATCATCATCATCATCATCATCAACAATCATTCCAACTATACTTATCACAAAATAAAAGGAAATGCCCAACACGATCCTGGCAAAATTGTCCCCTAAATTGGGTTGATATGTTGCCATCGAAGAAATAAGAATAAGAAAAAGAATAAATTCCATTTACTTATTCAAATTCCGAATGTTCTAGTTGACGATTGAGCTCTTTATGGTAAGACTTTGACGGAGGTAAGACATGACGGTATCTCCCGTCCTAATTGAGCAGTCCAACTGGGGAAGTATCACCGCCGTACAGATTATTGCGGCTAATAATAACCTTGTGTTGTGTTTCCGCCTTTCCGGCGGTGAGAAGAGTAGTCAGAGCTCACTAGAGAGGTTTTGTGATCGAGAAACTTTTCTTTGTCTTCTGCACTAACACTGAAAGGTATCAAATCAACAAGATGGCGGATTCATCGGGTTGATCGATTACAAGTTCACGAAACTTTTTTTCTAGTTGCCTAATGTGAGAACGGGCTGTCAAAGGGTAGAGGGCCATTGAGGACTAATCCATATTCACCTATATATAAAATGCACCTATTAAACAACGAATAAGGTTGCTGGTGCATGCTTTATCATCGAGGTTTTACTTCAGTTTCCTCCAAAAAAGTTGACATACCTACCTACCAATCAAAAACTATAAGCAATCTTCTGCCTGTGGCCTCTAGATGTGTGCTTAAACAAACAGATGTAAAATAATTGTCTATGATTTGATTTCACCTTTTTAAAATATTCAGCATTGAACTGCCACTCACAGATTACGTGCACCTTACATACAATTTCAGGTTACACATTTTTAAAAAAGCTGTAAGAACATTGAAACATTGTGTGAATTGCTATTTATAAATTGTAGGTGCTTTCATTAAACATTATTATTACATGTTTAGACCATTTGCTATTTTTAAAATAAAGGCGTTATATGCCTTTCAATTTTAACTATGGGCGTGGAAACTAAATCATAGTGGACTCTACTAGAGTCTACTAGAGAGACTTCTCGTAAAATATCGTTCATTAGCCTCTAGCAGCCAATGCTGGACATATGCCTCTCATGTTGGAAAGCTTTAGTCTACTGTTTCTATGCTAACCAGACGAATTTTCCCTCTCTCGTAGTGATATCGTCTTCCGTAGTGATATCGTCTTATTTCAGTCACTACTCGGACATTTAGTTCGTGATAATTTTAATAGATGGCTCTAGTATCGCGCCAAAACATAAGTGTAGGAAAATTTCGAATATCCGGGGCGTATGAAGGTAGGTAACTCAATTGGTCAGAGTAGTTCCTTCCCCTGGAAAGGGGCTGGGTAAATTGCGTGATAATTTAATGAATAAACCGTGAAGACTCGGTAGAGAAATCTAGCCAACTGCAGAAGGAGACAGCGGACCGGCACCCGGTGGAGACTCTTAGCTGAGACTCACAGAATGTGGTGAGCGGAGGCTATTCAAGTGTCGGAGGTCGCAGAATGACCTCCGTCCTCCATGAGCGCAGGCCTAGGGGTGACGGGGAGAGCCGCCTGTCACCCTAGCAGAAGCAGGTCCAAACGGCGGCAATATCCTTCCCGGGGGCTAGGTGAAGACTCTATGACCCCACAGCCCAAAGGGGGTCATCTCGAAAGTCCGAGTCGGTCAGGGTGTGAGGGTTATGTTTCTTATTATCCGGCAACGGAAAACACGAAGATGGAGTGCGTTAAAGTCGGTTCGAGTCCGACATAACTGCTCGTCAATCCCATGTATTGATTTTTTATTCCATTCTATCAAACAGTTGCCACTTGTCTAGGGGTCCAGTATTCTACACGAACGAAGCCGCAGGTGACAGTTAGTGCTTATATTTATCTACATCTCCCTGTTCTTGTCCCAATTAAGTATCTACTTGGGGTCAACCCAACATTCTCCTCCATACATTCCTATAAGATAATCATTTCCTCAGTCATACCATATCTTCTTTCACACAATCCATCTTTTTTTCTCCTGACGCTCTTGACGCCCTCTACATTCCTACTTTGAACCTTTTTACAATATTACTATCATTTCTTCTCATAGTAAATATGTACATAAGCAGATCAATGACGTCGCCCCAAAGGTAACGTAAAGAATATCTCACAATTAAATTTTATCAAAAACTATTAAAACTTGGTTGAAACTATAAAATTCAAACGATACCAATGTTATGTTATGTTATGTCAAACGATACCAAATGTCTTAGTTATCAAAAGAAAACACATTTAAATTGGAACGTTTTGAATTTAATGAAAAAAAAGAAACAAAACACGATTGAGTTTTTTTTTCTAACCAGTCAGTAGGTAATCTGGAATCAAAAAGGTTACATACCTGCCCACCTACGATAAAAAAAAATACAATAATTGACTAATTTGCAGAATATATTATGTAAAATTAAGCATGTTGCTTAGATTTTTAATATAACGTTATTTTTGCATATAAAATGTTCAACACGACCCAAAGTAAAAATTTTAATTAAAGAAATTTATGGAATACAGCAGTTTGATGGGGTCAAGCAACAAACGTATAACGCCTGCATAATCAAACATTAATATGTAAAATATATCAATTTCAATTGAATTTTATTCTCTAAAGGGCAGAGGTCGTAAACATTTATTCGTAAAAGTTAAAGAAATATATTGGAAGTTCAAAAACAATTTAAACTCGTCGCTGGGTGTTTTTCCAAGCGACTACAATAGGTGTTATTTTTATTTAAACACGTCAATTTGACTTCACCTCGCCTGATGATAAGCTGATGATCACAGGAAAGACGGTCACCATTACAAACATGTAGTGTTACAATGGTGGCGCTCAGCTTGACAGCTTCAAGAGATGTAGTACCTTTTTTATCGTGTGAAAAATCCCCACGGATTCCCTCCCACCAGGGCCGGTTGGGTAGGTTATGTCGGACTCGAACCGACTAAAACGCACGCCGTCTTTGGGTCTTCAGTTGCCGGAGGTGAGGTAGTAGCCAACATATCCCTCGCACCCCGGCAGACCCGGGGCCTTCTCTTCGAGATGACCCCCGTCACCGCTTAAAGGACCCGGGACTGTAGATAGAAGGAATCACTTAATGGTACGGCAATGGAGATATTCTGACTCTATGGGTGCGGCAAAAGAAGGACTCACGGAACCGCTTGGTTCTGATGGAATGTTCTTCTTCAATATGTAATCTCAAGGTCAATCAAAAAAAGATATAGCGCGGTAGCCTAGTGATAACCGCTGTAGCTTAGTGGTATGTGTAATGGATTGCTGAGACGAGGGTTTGATCCCAGGTTTTACCATGGCATACACCAATGACTTTTCTATGCTTTTCGAAGTTACCTATGTGAATATTTATTGCAGGTTTATAAGTGCCTGGTTAATGGCAATAGGCTCACCACCTATTACATTGGGACCTAAACATAAACTGACGAAATGTGGGTGATAGCACCTCTATCTACCCCTTCGGGGATATAGGTGTGAGTTTATGTTACGTTATGTTATTTATCAAATAAGAAAAGTTTCGTGAGTAAAGACAGAATTTAAAACTAATAATATATGTAATAACATAACATAAACTCACGCCTTTATTCCCGATGGCAGAGGTGGCGCATTTTTTAATATTTTTGGACAATCTATACAACGCCACCCATAACCATAGTAAACGTGGCTTAACTAGCTAGCTAGTTTGAGTCATTGGTTCTAGAATGCGGATAAACGTACTTAGATATATGTTTGTGGAAATACATTATACATGGAAACACCCAGACCAATGCAAATATTCATATTCATGCACACAAAAATTTGAAATAAGTGGTTATCGAACCCGCGCCTTATTTTTCACCCCTGTAACCCTATTCACTCTGTTTTACTGTATTCACAGACCTACTAAATATGTATCGGTCAATCAACTAAATATGAATCGTTCAATCGGTTTACGAGGGTAAGTGACAACCCGACGGGGGTCATCTCGAAGAGAAGGCCCCGGATCTACCGGGGTGCGAGGGATATGTTGGCTACTACCTCACCTCCGGCAACTGAAGACCCAAAGACGGCGTGCGTTTTAGTCGGTTCGAGTCCGACATAACCTACCCAACCGGCTCCGGTAGGGGGGGTATCCGTGGGGATTTTTCGCACGATAAAAAAAAAAGGTTAAGTGACAAAGACATATGTGAAGTACTATCTTACGTAATATCAACCTCACGGTAGTATAACTTCCGTTAAGTTGTCCATAAGTGATTGCGTTCAAACATCGAGAGTGATCTCCAATGCTTAATTATATATTCAATTAATTCGATCTACGCAATAGTATCGTATCAAACTATTTATAAAACAAATTTTTCCGTTCGTTTTATTTCCTATTGATAAATACAAAGAGATTTATTTATAGAAAAACATCCTATATTTTGTTTTTTTAAAACGCCATAGTACCACAGATTATATTAATAGTTTATTTAATATACAGAGTGTTAGGGAAACGGGCTTTACTACGGGTACACTACATATAGTCATGAACAATTACATTTGAGTATATTTTTTTTCATTTAGGGCACATCAATTTGATTTTACCCCGCCAGATAAAGGAAAAGTCTTAGGAAAGAGGGTCATCATTACAAACACGTACAGTGTTACAATGGTTGCGTTCAGCTTGACCCCTCAGAAGCAGTTCACCAGATTCGCAATTTACCAGATTCTCGATTCACCAGATTCTCAATTCACCAGAAGTACAACCAATAACAACAATCATTAAGCTTATAGTAGGTACTGAATTATTTGTTATATTTTTGGAAATGGCTTAGTTGTAAGCCATTTAAAAAAAATATAACAAATAATTCAAGAACAAAAATTATATGATTATTTCTAATATTAAAAAAATATATATTTGCAATACCCAATAAGGCTATTTAACACTTTAAAGAAGGCAGGTGCATAATGCAATCAATGACACTAATCTTTCCATTTTGGCAATCATTTATTTTTTTAGCCATTAATTTTTTTCATTTTTTTATAGAATTTTTTTATTTCCTTTGTTGTCTCTATAATGTAATGATTTTTTCTGAATATGATCCTGCACTTCTGCTTCTTTTTTTAATATTAATAATGCATTTAAACAAATATGGTTTACACACCGCAATGCAATTTCTGTTTGATAGTACAAAATCTGGCCAGTTGCGAATCTGGTGAATCGAGAATCTGGTAAATTACGAATCTGGTAAATTAAGAATCTGGTGAACTGCTTCTGAGGGAGCTTGACGGCCTCATCAGATGCTTTTTCACGCCCCGCTTAAAGGATACGGAACTGTAAGAAGAAGGAAACACGTGAGCTGGTAAGAAATTCCAAGACTAATTGGTGCGACAGAGGGAAGATTCGCCGAACCACTTGGTTCCTGATGGAATATTCTGCACCGTATGCGGGTAACATCCTGCATCTCCTGCAGCTGATCCTGCATCTGCATGTTGTCCTGTGTAGGAAAGGAGAGGGTGGGATTCATTGGGAGAGCTCATCAGAACATTCACCATGGTAGAGACTGTAAAATACTGCCAAGGACACAACATCTCTACGCATCTGCAAAGGCACGCACGTCACTGCAACCTGTCGAGAGCATCTATTAAGTATTCTGCGAAGCCATCCCAGAGATGCGTGCAGTATTCCACGCAAAGCAAATTTGTGTCTTGTAAAGTAGACACTCTTTTTTTTATCGTGCGCAAAATCCCCACGGATACCACCTCCGCCAAAACTGATGGAGGTGATGTCGGACTTAAACCGACTAAAACGCACACCGTCCATAGGCCCGTCCATTGACGGGGGTGAGATTATACAAGACAAATCTCTCGCACCCCGGCAGACCCGGGGACATCTCTAAGAAGACACCCTGTATCTATTCTCTATCAGTAGTTATTTAAAAAACTTTATATTGAAGATCTATGTTACGGTGCAACTTTGAAATACGCGTTTTAGAGAATCTTTCTTTCAGTGGGTCTATTCGGTCCATCCAATCCATTGGGTTAGGGTTGGGTATTCATTTTATCCGGTTGTGGAGGTCGGTTGTTCAAGAAAGAAGGTGCTGTGTGGGGCCTCTGGTGCTGCAAATATCTATAGGCCACTGTGACGACTTTCCATCAGGTAGTCCGCTACATATAAATAGTAAAAAAAATATAATGAGGCGTCTAAAATTTTTTTTGCGTAAGGAGAATAAAATATATTATTGAATATAAAAGTTTGATAGCGGGCGGTACCCATTGATTTTCATTTGATGTTATGATTTGCAAATGGGTACCGCCTGTTATCAAACTTGTTTTGGCTTTTTCAACAACAGTCGCATTTTTTTAATTTATACATTTTAACTTTAATAAGATTTGCATTATTGCAATCTATTATTTCCCTTCATTTTGATACATCACATACTCGATAAGTTGGTAAACAACTATCAAGGTTTTTATTTTGACGTCAATAATCCGCCATTTTGATTTTCTAGTAATTTTAATATACCCTGGTGACATTCATACAATCACAACAAATCAATACCTCGCATGTCAATGGACATAACATTTTTTTTTATACTACGTAGGTGGCAGACAAGCACACGGCCCACCTGATGGAAAGCGGCCACCGTGGCCTATGAACGTGTGCAACACTAAGGGTGTCACACACGCGCTGCCCACCCTGAAGGGAAAGGGGGAGAGCTGGGCTCATTTCGGACGGGAGATACCGTCGTGTCCTACCTCCGTTAAACATACATTGTCTCGTAAAACATTACCTTTCCTTCTTGGACAGTCGGGTAAAAAAAGTACCTACGCTATTGGATTATACTAGAACTTTCGATATTCAACTAGTTTTGTACACGACAGTGACATGCGATGTTTACAAGTTTGGTGAACTTGGACTGTTTGTGTGTCCACTGATGTCGCCAACCTACACGTAGTACAATATGCTGAATTGAAAATCGTGCTTACGCAGAGGTGCGCAACAGTTTTTTGATTCTAATCGATTGTAATATTGTTTGTTACACCCATGCCTGGCATTGGTGTACTTTGTAAGAGCGTCTGTAGTTAACCTAGTGGTATGGGTAATGGACTGCTGAGACGAGCTCTCGAGTTCGATCCCAGGTTTACCATGGCACACAGCAATGACTTTACGAAGTTTTGTGTGTATTTATCGCAGGTTTATAAGTGCCCGGTTAATGGCAATGGGCTCGCCACCTATTACATTGAAACCTACTGGCGAAATGTGGGTGCTAGCACCTCTGCCTACCTCTTAGGGTATAAAGGCGTGAGTTTATGTTTATGTTAATATACATACGTGTACTCGCACCAATCTTCCCGGCAGGCAGAGATGAATAAAATTGTACTCAGTCCTATATAAATTTGGAATTAATTTGGAATTTCTATTATTATTAAGGTTTACATAGGGATGTTTCATTTATTTTTCTAATCTGAGTAAGTATATTGATAACTAAGGTTCAGTGTTAAAATCTACACAAAAATTTGATTTTTGGAGGTTTGTACTGAATTTGTTACTTCAGATATTTTTTTTTTACTTTTTCTGTACACGGCACGAGCATTTTTATAAAAATTCCAACGTGTTGTCCGCTCTTAAAGAACAAATACGTCCGAAGGTTGCGCGCCTCTGGGCTTTATTCGATAATCCTTATTCAGCATTAAGTGCATGCCGTCCCAGTTGTCGTCTATCAGCAATAGTCATCAGACGTGCTTATTATTATCAATAATTATTATTATTATTATTTTTATACAGTGCTAAGTTATTTTTGTGAAAGAAAAGATTAAGGTGAGTTTTTCATATTTTTTTCGAATGTTGATTTTTTTTCAGGGGTGGAAAACTGTTTTTTATATTATTTATAAACTGTTATTTTATTAAATATACAAATATACGACAAAAGTAAAGGTATCTTAGTGGTTAAGGAGTCCGCCTTACGATGTATACCGGTTGATTTTATAGTGGTTTCGGAAAAAAAGATTTTGGCCACAATTTCGATAGCAAAATCGTAAGGAAGTCCTAATATGGCGAAAAAAAATTTTTTTTTTACACGTCCCATACATTTTTCTCTTCACCTGTACATTATTGCCATACATAAAGTAATTTTTTTCAAAATTAAAACTTCCAGTCGATTTTGCTACCGAAACTGTGAGTGAAACAAATATTCTTTTTCCGAAACCACTATAAAATCACCGTGTAGGTTCCGGGTTAGAATACTGGTCATCACCCTAGGACTGGGTTTATAAGTAAGTCTGCTTATTAGCTGGTGGGTTTAGAGGATATTAAAAATTTGTTTACTACTGTCCTTTTAAAAGTAAGAAAAAAGTTATAAAGCTAAATTAGGATTTAAAAAAAAATAGCGAATAAAAATATTTATCGAATAAAATATCTAATGCAATAAATACTGTTTTTTTTTATTTATGGCACGTCAATTTGTATATGACTGAATAATATCTACTTAAGAAATAAGAAATTCTAGCACGTTATACATATAGCTATCTAGGACCAAAGCACACCATAACTAGTTTGTGGTATGGGTTCTAGAATTCGGATAAACATTTAAAAAACGTAATCATAAACATGAATCTGTACAATACCTATGATATATTATGTAATATATATTGGACTAAACGGGAACCGAACCAGCAATCTGCAACTATAATACCCACAGGTAGCACCCCCGCCAAAGTCGGCGTTTTTGGACGATTTCTTGTTTTATGTCCATAACTACACCGATGGTATCAAATCAATTTAGATCGAATAAGGCCTATGTACTTGTGCATGAAGGTTAATAAAAAAATAGAAAAAAATGCTCCGAACGGCTCTCGAACCCGCGACACAACATACATACATACTTACGCCCGTTATCATGTAAAAAATTTATTAAACACCAACATTTAGTCAACTATGATTTTCGGTTCTACGTAATAGGGGGCGAGCCTATTGCCGCCAATCGAGCACTTTGTGGTATGCCAAAAAATAATGTCCTAACCGAAAATGTTGTAGCTAAATAAATTTGGAAATAAAAATTGACAAGATTCGTTGCTATGCGGTATAAATCGCAAGGAAATTAATTACGTGCTTAGCCGCGATACAGATTACCTAATAGCCGATCTTCCCCTTTTTGGGGGAATGATTGCTACACCGACTATTACCCACACCCGGGTGGTAAGTTGACTATCATACCAAGATGGTTGTATAGAATCCCACCCTGTCCTTTCCTACACAGACCAACACCTTCGGCCACGTACGAAACCAAGTTTCGAAACTAGTTTCTACAAAAGAATAATATTTCTTTTTCTGAAACTGATTTCCAAATAAGAATAAACAATCTATGATTTTAGATTGACATGGTCATTTACAAATTCACTGTTAAATCGATCGGGATATTTACCATGTTTCTATATGATACGAGTATATGATTATCCCGATCGATTTAACAGTGAATTAATAAACAATCTGTTTTCGAAACTCGTTACCAATTAAGAAAAGTAATTATTCTCCCGAAATCTTGCTTTTTATTGATAGGCTACACGTGCAGGGCTTAGATGTCATCCGCATATAGTGCAAAATATTCCATCAAGAACCAAGCGGTTCGGTGAGTCTTTGCCCTGTCGCTATCACGCTGCTGAATACGCGACGGACACGCGTTTTTGACACGGTCACGGTAAAATGTTATGTAAATGTAGACGCGGTACTAGCATTCATAAGTACAGACGGGTTTCGGGAAATGGGTTTTGTTTTTTTTGTATATATACCTAGTCATGATAAGCGCGGCGTGAAAAAGCATCTGATGAGGATGAGGCCGTCAAGCAGAGCGCCACCATTGTAGCACTGAACGTGTTTGCAATGGTGACCCTCTTTCATGAGACTTTGCCTTCAGCTTAACATCAGGCGAGGTGAAGTCAAATTGACGTGCCATAAAAAAAAAGATTTACCTGCTTTACCGCCAATATTGTCAGAAGAAAAAGGATAAAAAAATAATTAATTCATATGAGTGTGTTTACATCGTCATATATATGTTACTTGCCAAGTTTATTTTGTACTTGAGTCTACTCATGGCTACACAACACAAATATGCCTATTTACCTATAGTAAGAACAAAAAAATCATTATTCGGTTACACGAAATAAAAAAAAATTAAACTTCTTAACACTTGAACTCGACTTTGACGACAACTGAACCAACAATTAAAAAAAAAAGTGACGTTTGTCCTCGTTTCGGGTGGGAAAATAGTAATGACATATAATTGACATGTTTCGTTCGGGAATCGCGTCGCTTACAGAATACTTCGACTACCCTGACTTCGAGCCGTGAATTTAGTGAAAGAGTAGTGTCACGGGATATGCAGATTTACCCATGGTATAACTGGTAGTGTTACGGGAAATAGAAATCTCCCATGACACTACTAGTTGTGTCACGCAGCGGTGTCAAGGGAAATGGACGGAATTTCAGGGTTAAGGCCTCTGAAGCGAACGGGACCAATGATTATATTATCAAGTGGGATGTTCCTACAATAGCAGGATAGAAAGGACACTATCCAATTCGGACAATAAAATCAAAATAGCAAAGTAAGTTCCGTGTCCAAATAAACATATGTACCTACTTAGTTCCGATATATTGAGGTCAATAAAAAAATGGACGTCAAATGTAATGTGAATACTTTAATTATCGGAAGTCTTTTCTGTACCTACTTACATAGTAGGTATGTCATATTCTCGACTAGCTGACCCGCGCAACTTCGTCTACGTCACCCCGTTTTTGCAACATTTTTCATTCCTGCTCCGCACCTGTTGGTAGTAGCATGATGTTATATACATATAAACCTTCCTCTTTAAACATTCTATCTATAAAAAAAACCCGCATCAAAATCCGTTGCGTGGTTTTAAAGATTTAAGCATACAAAGGGACATAGGGACAGTAAACGCGACTTTGTTTTATACTATGTAGTGATAGTTCACTCATAGTACCAGCGAAGCTAAAGATTCTGGGTTTAATTCCGGGGTTGGGCAGTATTATTTGACTGGTTTTTTTACAGGTCAGCCTCGGTAGCCTAGTGGTATGGGTAATGGACTGCTGAGACGAGGTCTCGGGTTCGATCCCAGGTTTTCCCATGGCACACACCAATAACTTTTCGATGCTTTTCGAAGTTATGTGTGTATTTATCGCAAGTTTATAAGTGCCCGGTTAACGGCAATAGGCTCGCCACCTATTACATTGGGACCTAAAATAAACTGGCAAAATGTGGGTGCTAGTACCTCTGCCTACCCCTTCGGGGATATAGGCGTGAGTTTATGTTTATGTGTGTTTTTACATTTCCCTACGGTACTAGTTGTTATGGATATATGAGTACATTGTTATTGTACCGTCCTCGACCATACAAATACCATCAGGCGGGTTGCAGGCAATTTGACGACCTTTATAAAAAAATACCCAATTCAAATCAAATTCAATTGAATTTGAGTAAAAACAAGTGAACTTATTGTCAAGACAATTCAATCAGAATTTTAAATTGCACTATTTATTGAAAAATAAAACGTATATATAAATATTTAATTTATTTATGGGTAGGTACAAGCTAAAGTCTGTAATTAATATGCGTTTACGTACGTAGGTAGGTGTTGATGCCTGATCCTTCACCTTTGGCAACTTTGAATAGTTTATTTTCATTTTGGGGTTGCAAAAGAAAATTAGTAAAGGTCTTCTTCTTTTTTTTTTCTTAGATGGCAACATATCAACCCAATTTAGAGGACAATCTTGCCAGTGTCAAGTTAGGCATTTCCTTTTATTTCGTCATAAGTATAGTTGGAATGATTGTTGATGATGATGACGATGACGGATGATAGTTGCCCTAATAAAGTAATGGAGACTTTACTAGAAACTTTTCTTAGGTAGATTTTGACACCAACATGAAAAATCACAATTCACTACGATATTCCACTCTCCTACACTTGTGTGCTTTGTCCAAGCGGTTATGTCTAAAACTCCACCATTTTTACACATAAAAACTCGAATGCACACCAAATTTAGAAAATGAAACACTGCAGCGCTATGACACTTTTCGCGTTCCCGCCAAAACCCCTTAGTAAAGGTCATTTCTTTTCACTAAAAGACAAAGTTCTCTACTAAAGTGGCAACCACCTGGTTTCGTGGGTAACAAATGTCTGGGGCCATGCCGCCTTTACCTAGTCCTGGGAGGAGGAGTAGACCCAAGAAGCGCTAGCTTGGCGGTGTGGTGGATGACATGCGTGTCAATGGGCTCACCACCAAGGATGCGCAAGGATGCGAAGTGGAAGAAAAAAGCCGGAAAGTGAACCCCGGACTCCGAGGTGAAAGCTTCGGAAGCGACCGGAACTAACGCTAGGATGATGATGATGATGATGATGACAAAGATCTCTACTAACGTGCGCCATTGCTTCCGATAGATTATACAAAATGTCATTTAATTTTAGACTTTAATCCTGCACAGTTAAAGTTCAAAATTAAATGGCATTGTGTAGAGTGCATGACATTAACATAAAATAAACTCACGCCTATATCCCCGAAGGGGTAGGCAGAGGTGCTAGCACCCACATTTCGCCAGTTTATGTTTAGGTCCTGATGTAATAGGTGGTGAGCCTATTGCCATTAACCAGGCACTTATACATCTGCGATAAATACACACATAACTTCGAAAAGCATCGAAAAGTCATTGGTGTGTGCTATGGTAAACCTGGCATCGAACCCGAGACCTCGTCTCAGCAGTCCATTACCCATACCACTGGGCTACCGCGGCTACCATTTCAGCTTGTGGTGGCGGCCATCTTAGATTTAAAATTTATCACCTTTTCTCACTTTTACTGAATCATACTAGAACAGCTGAACGAATTTGGATTAAACATAGATGGATAGATTATGTCATGATTGGTTAAGACCAAAGTTTGGAAGGTCAATGGCAATTTGTACGCCTAATATTGTGAATTATTGTGTATCCTACTTCCTACTAATATTATAAAGGCGAAAGTTTGTTTGGATGGATGGATGTTTGTTCCTCTTTCACGCATAAACGGCTGGACTGATTTGGTTGAAATTTGGTACAGGGGTAGATTAGAACCTGGAATAACACATAGGCTACTTTTTATCCCGGGAAAAGGTTCCCAAGGGTTGCGGGAACGGGAACAAAATTCCACGCGGGCGAAGCCGTGGGCATCAGCTAGTTAGTTATAAATCAGAAAGGTTTTGAGGAAAAATGCATTTTCTAGATATTATGGTAAAGGTTCTAAATATGGACAATTAAAGGCCAGAATTAGTGCTCAAAATGGACATGTCAAGGGCCTTTGATTCTGTAAATGTGAATACGTATACAGTAAAAGTAATATTCGTTAGCAAATTGAATAATACCGAGGCATAGAAATCACAATCATTTTATATAATTTGTAAAATCTGTAAAGTTACTGATAAATTCGGCAAAATATCAATAATATATTACTTAGGATACCTCAGGGTATTCTTCTGGGACCTAATAATAATATAATAAAGAGGTAAAATTTATGAGGTTGTGAATTTGATACAGAGGTAGAATAAAGCTTGGGCAAGAATATAGGCTGTTTGGTCTCGAAAGCCGACATAAATACGGGTGGAGCCGTGACCAACAGCTTTTTATTCGGTGAAAAATCCTGTCTGATACCCTAAGTCAAGCTTTCCCACAAAATAAAAACTCCTAAATAGGGGCCTACCGCTCACCCACGGTACACCAAATTCCAACTATAGCAATAGTAATATATACTTGTTATCATATAAAGAAATGCCAAATCGCACCCTCAAAGCAAGCAAGCAAAGCAAGTAAAAAAACTTCTTACCCGAGGAGATGTAATTTCGTATGTGCAATATTCCTCAAATGCGAAGAACAATCCTGGACATTGTGTTTCGCCTCTACACGAGGCATATTCAGGATCGCTACAAATACCGAGGCAAGTCAATCGTCATCGGGTCAGTAGCACTAGCATGAACTCCTATCGAATTCGAAATGTAAACGGAGCATTGTGATTGGCAGTCTGCCTCTTGTGAACCTGCGTGTGTAGCCCGCCAATCGCAATGCTCCGTTCTGTCGATACCTTTACATTACGAATTCGATAGTATATCATGCTAAGGCTACAGAAGCCAGTAATGTTACGATACCGGATACATGAGAAAAACCCCGCCAAAAATAAATCTCGTATTTAAATTATACGTTAAATACAAACCTACCGACGTAATTAATTTTCATATTTTTTCTATACAATGGTAGTATTACTAGTAATTTATATGTTTACACTCCCAAAATAGTGTAACTAGATATCGTCAGGACAAAAAAAATGTTACCCACCAAATTGGTTTTGATGACAAACAAGTAATAAATTATAAGTCACTAGCTGACCCGACCTTCGTCTGCGTCACCCCATTTTTGCAACATTTTTCATTCCTGCTCCGCACCTGTTGGTCGTAGCATGATGTTATATACATATATACCTTCCTTTTTGACCATTCTGTCTAATGAAAAAAACCGCATCAAAATCCATTGCGTAGTTTAAAAGATTTAAGCATACAAAGGGACATAAGGACATGAAAAATAGGGTCAGAACGCGACTTTGTTTTATACTATGTAGTGATTATTAATTTGTGATGTATTAGAAAAAAACGCCTAATACGAAATTATAGGTTGAACGAAGGTTATTCTTATGACTAAGAGTCTATATAAGTCGATTGTGTTCATTTGTTGGCGAATAGAATTTTTGGCATTTTTTTAGTCATAGGTCGAGCGGAAATCTATGTTTAAGAGCCCAGGGCCCCGAGGTAGAAGGGTACGGGTCAGTCGGAGTGTGGTTTTAGCCAGTGTTGTGTTCCCGGCGGTGAGTAAGGTAGCCAGAGCTCACTGGAGAGGTATTGTGTAGTCAGTGGGAAGACTGAGGACGTAAATTTAAGAGTTTAAGCATTAAATATTTTTTTAAATCTCAAAATATGCAATGAACAGACACAACTACTTTACAATTAAGTATAATTTAAATAGTATAAATAGACTAGATAATAATAAAATAGAATAAAATAGTATTTAGCAAGTTCATAAATAATAAATTATAGTAATAATTATAGTAATATAAATATAATAATTTAAGATTACAGAAAAACTTGTTTTTTTGTAATAGTATTATAGTAATATAAATATAATAATAGGTATAACAAGAAGTCTGCTCGTTCCTTGTGCCATAAAATGAGATCATAAAAATAAAAAATCGTAAACCTGAACCGCCTTGGTATTCACGAATATTCGAAAAATCTAGACATATTTTTGCATGTATTTTGCCTACAGTATTATGTTACCTGTGCTGAGTAACAGTAAAAATTTCAAAAAGTATAATCTTCTTAATTTATTTCTAATTTCTGTAACTTTTATTCATTTCGAAAAAATACCCAGTTTTTAACAATATAATGAACTGCTAAAGTGAAATTTCCTTACTATAATATAATCGAGAGCAATGAATCCGGGTCCCTTTTTACTAACCCACAAAAATAACTCTAGCACAAAATTTTGCTCTGGCCTTGACATTGATTAAAACTTTGTTATAATGTGTCTCTTTGAACTGCTGCTTTAGGGTTAATGTCCATTTCTTACATAAAGATTACGTAGCAGCTATGCCTGTATTTTTATAGTTCAAAATTAAGGTTATTGCTAATCGTTATCACCTTTTATACGACCTAATGTCACGCCATATATAAACATAAATAAAATTCAAAACGGTACTTTTTACGATCCATAGCTATGGTTTAGTAGTCTTAAAGATAATGTTGTAGTAATTGGATATCTTTATAAAGTTAGACTTTGAACTTAGGGAATTTAAAGGCCTGAATTGGAATTTTTAATTTTATAATGCGTTTTAATTTTAGTACTAGAGCCATTTCAGTGAGGAAATATAGAGTGACCGGTATTCAATGGTCTGCAGTGTACTTTAAAAACAGTTGATTTTAAAAATTGTATTGTTGATCGAGGTAAAATGAATGACAAT
This sequence comes from Pelosia muscerda, assembly GCA_963691645.1. Taxonomy (NCBI): domain Eukaryota; kingdom Metazoa; phylum Arthropoda; class Insecta; order Lepidoptera; family Erebidae; genus Pelosia; species Pelosia muscerda. The sequence goes on along the minus strand of OY829127.1, from coordinate 3,010,485 downwards.
TTCGTCCAATTCTCCCCAATACTACCAATGGATAGAATCCCTATCGTAATCGCAACCAATAGGGACCTATTTTGAGGTTATAAAGGATATGCTAAGGGAACGCTCCTGAAACACTACACTATAACTATATTTTAACAAAATTAGACAACTTAGGTGATTGCAATACTTTTTTTTGGTATGATTCCTAAAGCTTTTAAATAGTACTAGCTGTTGACAGTGGCTCCACCCACGTGGTCTTCTGATCCCGTTCCCGTTGCTCCATAAAAACCTTCCGTAGAGTTCAAGGAACAAATAAAAAAGAATTACTTATTATCCCGTCGTTTTCGAGTTATGCGCTTACCAATATATTTCGCGATTCATTTTTATATATATAGATTATTGCGTGAATTATGCTAATGCTAATTTGCATGCCATTGAATGGTAGATGTGCTGAACTATAGTAATCTTATATAACATCATGTTTGACCACTTTTTGAGTGAATGATTGGATATGAATTTCAGTCTAAAAATCATGGTTCCGTTTTTTGCCATTTGGCAACGAAACCCTAAAAAGTAGCCCTATTTTGATAGAATGGTCAGTAGTATCCCTGATTTCGGATTCGGGTCCTGTCCCCTAGCACCCTGTATATCTATCCCTGAACTACGCTTTTGAATAACAGGCATAACTATAAACATCTTCTCGAAACGATTCAAAACTCATTTCTTTTCAATTTCTTGTTTTCCGTTTATTCACGATAAACGCAAATAATATTTTGATACTCACATGCCGAAAAGCACGTAATTAATTTTCTTGCGATTTACACGGCATAGCAAGGAAGCGGGTAATTTTTTGTTTTCCAAATTTATTTAGCTGCAATTTTCGGTTAGATATTAATTTTCGGAATACCCATTTGTTACAAATTAGCGGCAATAGACTTGCTCCCTAGTAGGTACATGGGACCGAAAATGATAGTGGACGAAATCTGGGTGTTTCATACACCTCTGTCTACCCCTTCGGGGTTTACTAACGTGGGCATATGTATGTATGTAAACATTACAGGTAAGATTCCGATGCAGTTTTATTACTAGGAAGATGTAAATTTAGTTAAGTAAAGCAGAATGGAATGTTCTTCTTCTTCTTCTTTCTTAAAATGGCTTCTGCAGCAGAATAGCCGCAATTTTGCCAGTCTCTAGTAAATGTAAACGTTTTATAAAATTAATAGCGAGACGCCAATTTCAATTGAATGTTCAAAATTCATGTCTAGCTGACATCCAGACTGGGTTAGCCGCGGGCGCAAAGTTTATTTAAATTAATAAATAATGATTATAGTTCCTTTGTACTTGATGTGTTAAACTATTTATTACTTTATATGTAAATTAGGGCCCCAACTAACCTTGTAAGTTACCCACGTAAGTAATCCTAAGTAAGCAATACAGGTTATGTTTCTGTCAGCATAAGTATATCGCATTTTTTTTGGTTTGGCGGCTAAGTTTGACAGTTATAGAAAAAAATATTGAAGTGTTTTTTTTGGGATTTATTGATATGGTAACTGATACCTTTAAGTCATTTTTTTTGTATTACTTACAATTTGTTCACATTATTCTAGTTCGATTGATTATTGTTGATGATGATTAAGATGATGTATAATTACTTTAAATATAGACTTTTATAGAGATTTGGCAACAAAACAAGAAGTCACAATTCACAGTTATATACCACTTTCCTCATATTTTATTTTTATTCCTCATATGCCATGACCATTTTTAGGCATAAAACCTTGAATTTATACCGAATTCAGAAAATAAAATAATATCGCGACACGTGTATTTTGGTTTGCCGCCAAAACTTTGAAAATCGAAATAATTATGTTTCAAACATTTTACTTACAACTATGCCAGATTTTTATAAGAAGTGAATGTTTCGATGGGACCGCGATCGTGGCGGCTTTGAGCATTCCCATAAGGAAAATATCACGGGTTCGAGTCCCGTCACTTCACTTTTTCCGATCTAAATTATATTTGAAACAGTAATCATTTTTTTATACCACTTAGATGGCAAACAAGCACGCGACCCACCTCATGGAAAGTGTTTACCATGGCCTATGGATGTTTGCAACACCAGGGGCGTCACACTCGTGCTGTCGACCAATAAGAGAAAGGGGAGAGGGGGGGAGGAGAAGGTTAAGAGAGTCTTTGCTGTAAGTGCAGAAGACAAAGACTGGCAACACAAAACCTCTCCAGTGGTTTCTGATTCTTCTTTCTTTAAAAAAAATCATTACATTGAACAGTATGGTTCGTCATTCTTCAAATGGCACAACTTAACATTTTCAAAAATTCCTAATTACATATTTCGATAAACTAAAAATAGCATCCAGTTTTTTTTAATAATTTATAAAACATTCTCAAATGCCAATTTTAGTGCTGATCGAGGAACTAGGTACTACAATCAAGGTTATCCAAAACCTGTATTTGCATTTAGTTTTATAATTTTTGACCTTGTACCCCTAAATAGAAATAATTCTAATAGGCACCATGTTCAAAATCAAAATTAAAAATAATTTATTCTGTCTATACCATTGAACGGTACTTACAAAACGTCAATATCAACAATCACTACATAGAATAAAACAAAGTCGTGATCTCTGTCCCTATGTCCCTTTGTATGCTTAAATCTATAAACTATGCAACGGATTTTAATGCGGTTTTTTTAATAGTTAGATTGGTTCAAGAGGAAGGTTTATATATTATGTATAATAACTTTCATTAATAAATAGGTAAAAATCGCTCACGTGTTTTATTCAAGAAAATCAGCGGAGAAAGTTCAAAACGCCAACAACTCGAATATACATCCAAAACTTGTACTTACTTATCCATCATAAAGCCGGAGATGACGAGAGATATGTCATATGAAATCCTAAACCCCAGCATTTTAAAATCCAAGATGGACGTAGGTACTCTATTCAATTTCGATAAGACTAAACCGCCGCGCTAGTGAAGGATTCCCGCGTGATATAAGAAGGTGTCTCCATATTCGTACTTGCGAGTCGACTGCCCTCTGACCTCCAAAGGAAAGCGTACCAGAGTCAATTAAAAGATGTAACAACTCGAACGTAAATATTGGTTCCTTGGGTTCAACAATCTTTGAATTGAATGAATGTGAATGAACTAAAAACGTGGATTTAAATTTGAAGAAAATTAATAATACATAACATAACATAAACTCACGCCTATATCCCCCAAGGGGTAGGCGAAGTGCTAGCACCCACATTACGCCAGTTTATATTTAGGTCTCAATGTAATAGGAGGCGAGCCTATTGCCAATAACCGGGCACTTATAAACCTACGATAAATACACACATAACTTCGAAAAGTCATTGTTGTGTGCCATGGTAAAACCTGGTATCGAACCCGAGACTTCGTCTCAGCAGTCCATTACCCATACTACTAGGCTACCGCCTATATCTTAAAGGAAGGATCACTGTGGGAAGAAGGAAAATATGAGCTCTATTTTACTGCACCTATGATATAAAGGTTAATAACCTAAGTCTGGAAAAATCTAGATATTTCTAGCAGGCAGTTAACTGAATCTCCAATCGCATACGCATCGACCACACAAGGTTTGTCATTAAATCTGTGTCACTATAAACCTTCCTAGCGACATCTAGTGACTATAAACGACTTGTTTAAAATAACAATGGACATCGTGACACTGGAATAAAGGACTATTATCGAACGAATGGAAAATATTTAACGCCATGACAGTTTTATGTCAATGCGGAAGGCGAATGTGGATTGGAATGAGTTCGATAGTTAACTGTATCAAAAACTTTCCGTAGCACTCGTTAGTGATATTATATCGAAATATACATACATACTTACATACATAAACTCACGCCTATATCCCCGAAGGGCAGAGGTGCTATAGCTCACACATTTCGCCAGTTTATGTTTAGGTCCCAATGTAATAGGTGGTGAGCCTATTGCCATAAACCGGGCACTAATAAACCTGCGATAAATACACACATAACTTTGAAAAGCATCAAAAAGTCATTGGTGTGTGCCATGGTAAACCTGGGATCGAACCCGAGACCTCGTCTCAGCAGTTCATTACCCATACCACTAGGCTACCGCCTATATATCTTATATATAAAATTCTCGTGTCACAATGTTCGTTCCCGTACTCCTCCGAAACGACTTGACCGATTCTCATGAAATTTTGTGAGCATATTGAGTAGATCTGAGAATCGGCCAATATCTATTTTTCATACCCCTAAGTGATAAGGGTTGTCCACCCTTAAAAATTATAAGGCAAAACAATGTTTGCCGGGTCAGCTAGTATTTTATATATTTCGCAAATTGTGATATAAATACGTGGTTATTCTCTATACGTTTAAATAAAACAAATATTGTCTTATTAAGTGAAAAATTACGATTACTTGGCATAAATAATTATTTGTGAAGTCACGTATATATGTGTATTGTATGAGGAAGTACAGTTTAATTGACGTACACGTATATACGGTTACGTGATGATTTGCAAGATTATTTTTAAAATTGCACTAGTATACGTATCTTAATAAAAGGTGTTGCATCCTTGGCAGTATTTTACTGTCTCTACCATGGTGAATGCTCTGATGAGCTCTTCCAATTATTTCCACCCTCTCCTTCCCTACACAGGACAAGACGTGCAGGGCTTAGATTTCACCTGCATACGGTGCGGAATATTCCATCAAGAACCAAGCGGTTCGGTGAGTCTTTCCTCTGCCGCACCAGTCTTGGAATTCCTTGCCAGCTCACGTGTTGCCTTCTTCCTACAGTCCCGGGTCCTTTAAGCGGGGCGTGAAAAAGTATCTGATGAGGCCATCAAGCTGAGTGCCACCATTGTAACACTTTACGTGTTTATAATGGTGACCCTCGTGCCTGAGACTTGAGCTTACCATCAGACGGGGTGAAGTCATATTGACGTGTCCTAAATAATAATAATAATAATAAAAAAGGTAATTTGTCCGTAGGCTTTTCAAATCAATTACCTATTGCGGTTCACTAACAAACAGAGGCCTGTTTTTATTTTTTTAAACTACTTAGGTGGTAAACTAGCACACGGCTCATCTGATGGAAAGTTGTTACCGTGGCCTATGAACGTTTGCAACACCAGATGTGTCACACTGAGGGTCATCTCGAGAGAGAGGGTCCTGGGTTTGCATGGGTGCGAGGTATATGTTGTGTACTACCTTACCTGCGGCAACTAAAGACCCAAAGACGGCGCGTGTTTTGGTCGGTTCGAGTCCGACATAACCTCCCCAACCGGCTCCGACGAGGGAGGTATCTGTGGGGATTTTTCGCACTATAATAAAGAAAAAAAGGGGTGTCATACTCGTGCATTATTCATTCATTATGCGTGTTGGTTAATGTGGGTCTAAACGGCTCGGCTACGAATTCGTATGAAATAATAAATTACTTAATTTATTAATGTAATGCAGATTACTATCTTAAATCGCTGTACTGCGTGCGGTTTGATCTCTCTCGAAGTAAAATTATATAAATTACTTGACATATTCATTATCGGGTTCCGGGTTCCGGGTTCCGCGTGTTTTTTTTATCTATGGCACGTCAATTTGACTTCACCTCGCCTGATGTTAAGCTGAAGGCAAAGTCCCATGAAAGAGGGTCACCATTGCAAACACGTTCAGTGCTACAATGGTGTGTATAAGTCTCCGGGATTTTTGTTTTCATATCTCAATGGTTTGATGAGATATATCAAGAGGCTGTTCAAACGCTGAGAGCGCCATAGGCAATCAAGGCGCTGAGTGAGAGGATTCCCACTCTGAGGGGCCCACAAGGCCTCCTTCTTATTCCACCTATTGCGCTCTCGCGCCTCTTGGCCTTTAGGATAATCCACTACTGCAGAAAGACCTCTGTCATCCATGACGGGTGGAGCCGCCTGTCACCCTAGCAGAACGCGCTTCTCCATACCCGGGGGTTAGACGGGGACATTCCTACACCCGACAGGGGTCATCTCGAAAGAGAGGGCGCTGGGTCTGCCGGGGTACGATGCATATGTTGGCTACTATCTCATCTCCGGTAACTAAATACCCAAAGAGGGCGTGTTTAAGTCGGTTTGAGTCCGACATAACCTAATTTTCGGATGTTTAAAAAAAGATAATTCGCTACTGCGTATATCTCCGCACACAATCAAGCAAAGGAGGACAGCTCTGTCCTTTATGTTGACTATCTGTAAATGTTGGCGCCTGGAAGTCGTTCTGGAAGATCCCGACAATCCCCCAGATGCCAGCTCCACTTATGTAGGACTTGAACAATTCGACAACTGAACCCACTCCAATATTTTCAAATGCAAATAGTGTAAGGCATTTCCTGGTGATCCAACCATCTCCAGTTTCGAGACGTCTATTGGGGGCCTAAGAGACGAATCCGCTAGTTAAAGCTATATTTACTTTGGGGACTAAATGACGGTTCATGGCGCACGTAAATCCCAGTACTTATGATAGCACCAAGGCGGGTCCTAGCAACAGCCCTAGGGGTGGGAGTTGTCTCGCTCGCCACCTTGCTCACGGTGATGGTACGATGCGCGAGTGCTTGGGCAGCCGCCGCCTCCTTCTGCGAGCAAGTAATGCTCGAAAAGGAGGAGGCGGAGCGGGTTCGGAGAAGACTCCGGGCCCGCACTGCCCGCGATGAGCGGAGGCGACTCGGACGTCGGAGGTCGCAAAATGACCTCCGTCCCCCATGAGCGCGGGCCTGGGGGTGACGGGTGGAGCCGCCGGTCACCCTAGCAGAAGCAGGCCACGGCGATGGCGCAAATGCCACCCCATACACAGGGGCTAGATGGGGACACCATGGTCCCCACATTAGGGGAAGAGGGTCATCTCAACAGAGATGTCCCCGGGTCTGCCGGGGTGCGAGAGATATGTCTTGTATAATCTCACCTCCGGCAATCAAGGACCCATGGACGGCGTGCGTTTTGGTCGGTTCGAGTCCGACATAATCACCTCCATCGGTTTTGGTGGAGGTGGTATCCGTGGGGATTTTGCGCACGATAAAAAAAAAAAAAAAAAAAAAAAGTACTTATGATAGCAACCATCTGCCTTCACTGTCAAAATAACTGACAAAACTAGTCTATATCCAAGCATCTTTTGTCCCCAGAATGAATCACACGCTAGAAGAATCTCCTCTGCTGCAGACAGGCATCACCCAAGAGAGGATGGAGAGGTGGAAAGAAGCAGAAATACGAGGAGAGAAGATAGACATTGATGTGTACGGGAAACCAACGGAACAGCAGCTTAAAGAGTTGGAGAATGTTAGAAACTTGAGCAAGGAATTGCAGGATAATTTACTTGTAAGCTTTTGTTTTATATTCGTACCTTAGGCCGTCTATTGCTGGTCGCAGAATAACCTCCGTCCTCCATGAGCGCGGGCCTGGGGGTGACGGGTGGAGCCGCCTCACCCTAGCAGAAGTAAAGTGCGCCTCCACATACCCGGAGACTACAATCCTTTGACAGTCTAAGTCTAATTTAACCAAAAGTTACATAGCTAACTATTAATATAATTAACTAGATCGATGTCTTCTTTCTTCATAAGAAAATAAGTAAACTCATGCAAGTATGTAAGTAGTATCTTAAACTTAATTACAATAATAAGTAGATCTATTATCTAGTAGCTTCTAAAAAGATGCGTCCACATTTGTGACATCCAGACAAAACATTGAGTGTGGTCGTAACAACTTGTAGCACATGGGCAAACGAACTAAAATTGCACTGACACGGCCACCATCCGATCGAAGGTTCCTTTTAAGCTCAGCTACTCGCAGCTGAATAATATGCGAAGGACACGCACTTCTAACACGGTCACTGCAAAATGTTACGTAAATGTAGACCTGGTCTAAGACTAGTAGTTGTGCTGTGGCATCACTTTATACAATTTTATTTCCAAATTGTACAGGATTTCTTGGAGTCCACTGTACAATGAGTCTACCATCATTCATGATACAATAAAAACTCTTTCTGATTATTTATACTGTTGATTGATGGCACTTGGTGGAACTTATTGTTATACATAATTGATAACACACTTGTACTTATTCACTGTATTTATTTTGCTACTGTCAATGTAAACCTTTGAGAATGCCGCAAGGCGAAACCGGTTAGGTACAATAATAAGTACAGTGGAGAAGTACAAGTGTGTTATCAATATCAATCATGTATAAAAACTCTATCTTTCACACAGGAACTGGAAAACACGGTCTATAACCCAGAGCTGGACAGCCAAGCCATGAATCCAGTAGCCCCCATCTTAGACTACTCAGAAGACCATGAATTCGTTCCAGAGAATCAGAACGACTCATATTATGCGGAAGAAGTGAAGGGTGATCCTAGAGAAGAAGAAAAACAGAAGTTGACCAAGGGTAAAGGGCCAAAGACTGAAATACAGAGGTTCTATAAGGACCAGTGTGTGTTTTTGACTGGAGGTTCTGGGTTTCTTGGTAAAGGTGAGTCGCATGGTTTTTGCTTGCTGCGGTGTCCAAAAGTTTTAAGTATTTTCCTACGTCTACGTCATGAATGATTGGGTTTTAAATCCATTTATACAATTTTACTGTCTGATACTCTTCAATACGTTAATTAGTAGTGCTTGTGCGGCAAAGCACGTAATTAATTTCCTAGCGATTTATACCGCATAGCAAGGAATCGGGTCAATTTTTTTTCCAAATTTATTTATCTGCAACATTTTCGGTTAGTAATTTATTTTCGACATACCCATTTTCTTTTATAAGTGCCCGATAAGCGGCAATAGGCTCGGCTGCTATTACGTGGGACCGAAAATCATAGTTGGCGCACGCTCATTGGCCTAAAAAGGGAGGCTATGTGTGGAAAAAGGAGTCCCAATACGATCGAGTCTGACGTAATCATCCCGTCGTCGAAATATCACTGCTCTCTTAATAACTGAAGATCTCTAAGTCTCCATGATTTGCTACTTAATAATATGCTAATAAACTAAGTCACACATAAGTGACACTTCAATAGATTATATTTGATCAGTTGTTAGAGTTAAATCAATATAGTTTGTGTTAGTTTATGTAATACTAGCTGACCCGCGCAGACTTCGTCTGCGTCACCCCGTTTTTGCAACATTTTTCATTAATGCTCCGCACCTGTTGGTCGTAGCATGATATTATATAGATACATAATAAACCTTCCTCTTTAACCATTCTATCTATTAAAACAAACCGCATCAAAATCCGTTGCGTAGTTTCAAAAAAAGCATACAAAGGGACATACATAAAATAGGGACAGAGAACGCGACTTTGTATTATACTATGTACCTACTGATAATGTAAATCAACCTCAGAAGGGACTTTGTCTCACTGTTTGCTGTACCGCCTGTACAATGGTTTGTCAAATATATCGGAATATTTACCATGTTTGTTGATTTTATAGAGGAACTGATATTTCGGCGCTGTTGCAAGCGCCGTGATCACGGTGTATCCCGAAATATGAATACGTAAATGACCAGGCGCTCTAGCCAAAATGCATTCGTTCCGAATCTGCATTCGTCATCGCTCTGAAAATGTATGGGAGTGACATTTGTTGTCGAATGTCATGTGATCCGATTCCGACAACAAATGTCACTTCCATACATTTTCAGAGCGATGACGAATGTAGATTCGGAACGAATGCATTTTGGCTAGAGCTCCAGGTCCATTTAAAAGCATACACTGGTTTGTGTTCAGAAGAAATAGAAAGTAGGCATGGCCATCATCCATGCCTACTTTCTATCATCGCACCGCTCGCCATAGACAGGGAATTCATCCTTACACGTTACGACCAGAAACGGTGCGCAGTATGAAAGGGATTTCATCCCGCACAAGCTGTGGAATGAATTCCCTGCTGTGGTTTTTCCAATTGACTACAATATGGGGTTTTTCAAGAAAGGTCCGAGTCGCCTTCGCTCATCGCGGGCAGTGCGGGCCCGGAGTAATGATGTCTAACCCTAGGGAGTCACTTGCCAAGGTCAATTCCCATTTCGTGAACTATCAGTTCCACGTAACAGGGGGTGAGACTATTGCCATCAAGCACTTTAATGTTCACCATCAGATAAAGAACAGCATTATCTCTTAGTCGCCTTTTACGACACCCTTCAGAGATGAAGTGACCACATTCTACTCCGGTGGGAACCAACCCGGCGTATTTGTATTCTTTAAAATGAAGTGCGAGCATGACGTAATAGGATCGAACCATGAACTAGGGTTGCCACCTTTTAATGAAAAAAATATAGTCACCTCCCATCCCGCGAGATACATCACACAAGTTACTCAGTTTAAGGTTTCTAAATATAGTACTACTATACCGTAAAAAGGTGTTGAATAAAAGTTCTTAGAAGGAACATATACAATTGTTTTTACATGAGATAGAATATTAATAACTATATATACAAAATACATACACGCCTATACTAATAAACTAATTATTGTAATAAAATTAAAACTAAAATGGAAAACAAAAACAAAAAAGACTTAATTTAAAAAGCGTCGTGGAATTCCTCCGCATCGCATGCCTCTTGTGGTAAGGTTCCCAGAAGACTGGCAGCACTATACCGTTTAATACCTATTATTTTTCTAGATTATACATAGTCTGATACTCTCCAAGACGTTAATTGGTAGTGCTTGTGCGGCTAAGCATCCTTCCTTGCGATCATTCCTTGCGATTTACACCAAGGAATCGGGTCAAAAATTCCAAATTTATTTATCTGCAACATTTTTTGGTTAGGAATTTAGTTTCAGCATTCCCATTTTTTGCGGCAATAGTCTCGCCCCTTATTACGTGGGAACGAAAATCATAATTGGCGAATTGTGGGTGTTTAAATACATCTCTACCTACCCCTACAGGTACACTTACAATAATATAGTATAAGTGGCAACCCTACAACGAACCTGTTTTAGCATCATATACCTGCCGATAAAATGAAAACTGTTCTTATTTTATGTTATAAATACATTCTATAATAAAAAAACTAGTTTTTGGCGATGTTTTGTTAAAACGGGTACCGCATTTTTTATTGTGCGACTCATATTATTAGATTTGGACTTGCGTAACGTGAGATATATGCGCCTACGCCATATTTGACGGAAACGCCGTCACGAATCTTCCGGTACCTACAAGAGATTGAGAGTCAAAATAAAAATTGAAAGTGCACAGAGTTCGTTTAAAGTGCGTTAGGGTAACTTTCTAAAAATTATTCCATTTTTAAATCGCCTCCAGACCTGAGGCTTTAGACAAAGTGTCATTCCATTAGCGAAAACGCCAGTAAAATCGCTAAGTATGATATTGAGATAAATCTGTAATATGACTACAAAAAATTTATTAAATTTGAATCTCAAAGATTAGAATATTATATTTCCAGTATTTTTATAATTCAAATGACCGTAGCATCAAGTAATCCACGAAAAAACGGTTTGTTTCGTCGCGATTCCATCAATAGAATGTCATTTTGTTTAGAGATCCAGGGCCTCTAGCCAAAATGCATTCGTTCCGAATCTACATTCGTCATCGCTCTGAAAATGTATGGAAGTGACATCTGTTGTCGGAATGTCATGTGATCCGATTCCGACAACAAATGTCACTCCTATACATGTATATACATGTATTTTAATTTGGTTCACGCTAAGCGATAGTCTGCGTCTTCCTCTCACTCCAGTCCATCTTTGTACAGAATTCCATCAAGATAGGTTGAGTGGTTTGGCGATAAACTGTAACAGACAAACAGTTACTTTCGTATTTACTTCGTTTATTTGATTCTGGACTGCGCTAGCATGATTTTAGGATAAAGCTTGCGTCAAATGAAGTTTTACATTGCATGTGTTTTATTGGTGTGATATTATCATCTTCATTTTCAAAAGTGTGTGCGTGATTTAAGTTATACTGCATGTACATTAAGCTCATGTCTACGGCAATAAGCAAGGACATGGGGAAAAAACTGATAAACGTGAAAATGTAAACGGAATCTTGATTCTACGAATTGTTAACCATATTCAAACCACTGAAATTACAAAAAGTGCTATTGAATTTTCGACTTTATTAACATCGGAGTATAGTTCAAAATTAAATGAAAAAGAGGATCAGTACATCATTTCCTTTACACTGTGCCATTTAATTTAAGACTTTAACTGTATGGCAGTAAATTTTAAAATTTAATGGCATTTTTTGCAATCTCACTGGTTTGATAATGGTTGACAATTAGTACAATCGGGCGATTTCCAGGGTTTTGCCCGGGTATCCCCTATACCTTTCCGTTGATGTTGCCACGCAATATTTGAGGAAATGTGTACAGCGAAGCAACCGGCAACGGCAATGGTTGCAGTTAAACGCGGTATTATAACTCTTTTGCTTTTTGTTATGTGTGTGTGTTTGTTTGTTTAAGCATGTTGTTTCTTTATTGAAGATCACAAATGACGAGGTGAGTACATTTTTATACAATCTTGTAAATAAAGTTTGTAGTGTGTTTCATACTGGTGTTATGTTTGAGTCCGGTAACCGGCAGATAGGACACGACGACGGTATCTCCCGTCCCAATTAAGTAGTTCAACGGGAATACTTAGGTTAACAATAACCTTGTATTGTGTTTCCAACGGCGAGTAGGGTAGCGTTAACTGGAATTTTTTTGTGCTGTCTGTGGGAAGACCAATTTGTCTCCTGTGCTGACAGCCAAGAAATTCTCTTAACATCTGTCGATCAAACTACTGGAGGAGGACAGTATTTTGTTTTGAATAATAAATAATAAATAAATAAATAATTATTATTTTAATAAGAATTAAAATTTGAGATGATTGACGGATAAATGTAATGTCAAGTCGTGATAATGGAGACGTTTTTTGATACCACTGAGGGGAATACAAGCACGTGGCCCACCTGCCACCTCATGGAAAGTGGGTTACCGTGGCCTATGGACGTTTGCAACACCAGAGGCGTATCTTTCGTACCGTCAACCATGTAGAGGGGAGGAAGAAGGGGAAGGGTTAAGAGAGTTTCTCTGTCTTCCCACTGATAACACAAAACCTTCCAAGTGAGCACTAGCTACCCTACTCACCGCCGAAAACACAACACAAGGTTATTAATTGCCCGCGGTATTCTGTATAGATACTTCCCCAGTAGGACTGTTCAATTAGGACAGGAGATACCGTCATGTCCTACCTCCGTTAATAGTAATAATGATAATAATGTTTGTATGTTTTACTGTTCACAGATGGAAGGATAAGTTTGAAAGCGAGCCGTGTCGTCGAAAAAGTTATACTTTAATTGTTATACACGGTGATTTTATAGTTGTTTCGGAAAAAGAATATTTTGTTTCACACACAGTTTCGATAGTAAAATCGTCTGGAAGTTGTAATTTTGAAAAAATAATTACTTTATGTATGGCAATAATGTACAGGTAAACAGAAAAATGTATAAGATGTGTAAAAAAAAGGACTTCCTTACGATTTTACTATCGAAATTGTGGCCAAATTTTTTTTTCCGAAACGATTATAAAATCAACCGATATAAACTTTAAATATACTTAATATATTTAATTAAAAATGTACTGGTATTGTATTTGTTGGTGTTTGTGATGTAGTAAATGATAGACGATATAATTTTATTTCATTTTATTCCTAACTACAATGTTTATTAAAATATAAAATAATTTGTATTTTATTCTCCTTTATGTGAGTCCTGGATGAGTACATCCACGGGGAAGCAAGTAGGTATATCCGTGGTCCAATCGGTTGGACTACGGGTATGTAAATTCATCAGAAGTCCAACACTTATTGCATATATTTACCAATGATCCAATTGATTGAACCACGGATATACCTACTTGCTTCCCCGTGTTACAATCGGTTGGACCATGGATAGTTTTACATACCCGTGGTGAAACCAGTTGGACATAGCAGTTGGACCACGGGTCGGGAGGGGAAGTTTATTATTAGAGTTTCATTAATGTCATTTGGCTGTTATTATATTATATCTGGCTACCAAGCGTATGATTCTTAAAAGAAGTTCTACCTGTATTGCTATCGTTAGTAGAATCGAAACCTGGCTTAGGTTCATCAAGCACTCACTGTTGCCCGCGGCTCCGCCCGCGTGTATGTCGATTATGTTATAGCCTCTCTATGCTACTTCTCTCCTTCTCTACTTTCCATTTTTTCCCTATTTTTAATTTCTCAATGCCAAACGAAGCACAGGGGCTCTAAACAATGGCACATTCTATTGACGAAAACGCCAGTGAAGTCGCTTCGTGAAGTAGGTATAGGATTGACTTAAATCTGTAATACGACTACAAAAATCTGAATCTTTGTAACTGAAGAAAAATATTACACATATTTTTACTATCAAAATCAATAGTGTTGTGGCGATACCACATGTACCCAGCGCCATCTAGCGACAGCACGAGTAACTACTACGTAACTAACTACGACGTCACTACTACGTCACAACGATCCTGCATCGCGAAAATGAAGTTCTCTCGCTAGTACAGTATATATACAACAACCCAACGACAACCGTTAGGGGCTGCGGCCCGCCAGGCGCGATCACGTTGCCTGGTCGGAGGATCCTCCCTTTGTGTTGGAGGGACATCACATCCCGTTCCTCCAAAGTGTCAAGTAATCCATTGATAGCAAATTGAAAACGATTCGCTTCGACGAGACTCCATATAAATAAAATGTGATAAATGTCCTTTGTCCAGAGGGCCTACACATTTGTGATTATAGGTAGGTACTCAGGTTTTACGGGATTTGAAAAGTGATAGCTATTTGAAAACGGCTCGTTTCGACGCGATTCCAGCAGAACAACTGCTGAACTTATCAACGATTGTCCAGTGATAGAGGCCCTTTGTCCAGAGGGTCTGCACATTTATGATTAGGTATAGGTACTTAGGTTTTACGAGATTTAAATGGCAATTAATTTAACAAGCTAATCTGTGGTAACTGCGTAATTTTTTGATATCTCCATGTTAACTATCAAAAAATTACGGGTGCATTTTGGGAATATTTTGTGAAAGTAAACACAAACATTAACTAGTTTTTTTCCTTAAAATAGTACCCATTATCATTGCAAATAGTATTTAAATAGCTTGCTGCCGTTAATTCACACTATGTAACTATAGTATTAAAAACATTATAACTTTTATAGGTTCATTTAACAAAACAAATGATAAAGCAAGAGTTCACTGACACAACACAACGATAGAAAAAACATAACTACCCTCATCATAGGCAGAATTTTTTTCAAGGAATTTTATGACTTGATAACTGGAACCTTTAAGTCAAGTGCCAGCCAGAACTTCTGCAGAATTTATCAACGATTGTATTGCCATACCACAAAATAGTATTTAGGACATTTCGAAACAATGATTTATGATATAGGGATGCGACACTGTGCGGTAGGGTAGCCGAGATAGGGCACTGACTGTATAAGGTGCGGGTCGGGAGAACGGAGATCGGGTGAGGTGCGGGCGGCAGGGAAGCTACGAGCACCCGCCGCCCGCACCTCACACAGTCCCCGTTGTCGCCCAGCGTCCGTAATCACCGCCCGTGTACCCCACAGATGTATAGTAAAGTAATCATCATTTTCTGTTTATAATCATACTAGCTGACCCGCGCAACTTCGTCTGCGTTTTATAGCGTCAACAACACGTGGTAATTAAAATTATACTGTTAAAATGTAGCTTATATGACACGTTCGTGGATTTACCATAGCAGCGCCATCTACTGATTACTTACTCAACCCAGTCGAAAGGTATCGACATCTGTTAGAATCATTTGGAGTTAACAGATAATTGTGACTGTCAAATAATAACAGACAAATAATTAGCAATAAATTAAAATTGCGACTATAATTTGAGATTTAAACTATCCTATCTCTCAAGTTGGATCGAACTGCACATGGCTTGCGAATTTTATTATAATCGGTTAAGTGGTTTAGGAGTCCATTGAGGACAAACATTGTGATACGAGATTTATATATATTAAGATGGATGCGGAGGGCGGATGATAGGGATCAGTGGCGTACATTGGGGTTCGTACACTCTGATCATATGATCCGTTGCAAGTGGAAACGGATCAGGCATTTTAGTGCACTCCGATCACGATATCAGTTTCGCCTTAAATTAAACGAATAAAAAGTAGAATCCGATCGCGTGATCCGATTCCACCGAGACGATGTATAGACAAGGTCCACTTTGATCACATAGACTTTAAAATCAGTGAATAACAGGTTTTAAAAGAACTAAATAAAACAAATTAGAATAAGTCAAGAAAGTTATATTGTCTTAAACATGTTTTTTTTTATTTATTTCATATGGAGAGGCCTATGTCCAGCAGTCGACTGCGATAGACTAATTGATTGATAGATTAATTGAATCGTATCACACTAATATTGAAGGTCTGTATTTGGTAGATGAGCGAAGACCACCCATGAGCAGAGGCGATTCGGACGTCGGAGGTCACAGAATAACCTCCGTCCTCCATGAGCGTAGAGGCTCAAGACGGTTCGACATGACTACCCTCACTGACTTTGGCTTTTACTTTGGCATCTCTGGGGTTGAAGGAAGGAAAGGGGTTCTTCAAGAAGGGCATTATTAGGTTTCTACAGGGTAGGCGGCACGTGTGTGACGCCTCTGATGTTGCAAACGTCCATAGGCCACGGTGACCGCTTCCCATCACGTCTGCCACCTACGTGGTTTAAGGAAATGTGCAAAATGGGCCTCTTCAAACCCGAGGGCTAGATGAGGACACCGTGGTCCCTAAACCCAAAGGGGGTCATCTCAACAGAGATGTCCCCGGGATTGCAGCTGGAATGCAAGGGAAATATTGACTACTATTCTACTCTTAGCAACCCAAAGACGGCGTGCGTTTTAGTATCCGCCACAATCGATTCCGGCAGGGGGTTTATAGTTTATTTAGACATTTGCCATTTCCCATTTGGGTTGGGCAATGAACCAAAGTCTACCTCACCCTCAGCATCTAATGGTCCAAAAGGGCTCTGTGGTTTTGGTCCAGTCCGACATAACCAACCTCACTGACTTTGCCGTGGGAGTACCTAACTCTAAAACGGGGTGGATAGAGATTGAAGGGTGAATAGAAATGAAATGGTCTGCTAAATCCTGTAGTTATTTTCTATCAAGCGAAAATTTGAGTTAGTTCATTGTAATAACAGAATCACGAAATATCTGTTCGTTGCATACCTGTTCGTGCATGAATTTGAATATTTGCATTGGTCTGGGTGTTTCTATGTATAATATGTATGTATTTACAAAAAAAAAAGTATTTAAGTATGTTTATCCGCATTCTATAACCCATAACACAAGCTAAGTAATCTATGCTTACCATGGGTCTAGGTGGCTTTGTGTCAATTGTCCTAGAATACTTATTTATTATTTATTTATCTGTTATTGGGCTTAGGTAAAATTTTGTAAAAGAAATTAAATATTCCAATGACCATTTTATTTCTATCCACCCCTAGATTCCTATTCACCCTGTTTTACGGTATTGTATCGGGACTCCTTTGTCCACACCTAGCCTCCCTTTTTGGGCCATAGTGCATCTGGCGGGGGGGATTCGTTGGGACATTTTGCACGAAAAAAAAGCATATAGGTACTAATTTGCACTATTACCTTACAGTTCTCATCGAGAAACTAATTCGTGCATGTGGAGACATCGACACAATATATGTGTTGATTAGAAGTAAGAAGGGCAAGGATGCCAAAGCACGTCTACACGACTTGTTTGATGACTTCGTAAGTATAAAGCAGTGCTTCTGCGGCTAAGCACGTAATTAATTTCCTTGCGATTAATTTACACCGCATGGCAAAGGAATCGGGTCATTTTTTTTTCCAAATTTATTTAGCTGCAACTTTTTTGGTTAGGATTTTTTTTTCGGCATACTCATTTTCTTACAAAGTGCCCGATTCACGGCTACAGGCTAGCCCCCTATTACGTGGGACCGAAAATCCTAGTTGGCAAAATGTGGGTGTTCAATACACCACTGCTTCGGGGATTATGGGCATGAGCATATGTATGTATGTATGTATTGTCCACGTCTCTTTCCATAGGTCTCGTAGAAGGTGACTAAGGAATAGAGCTGTTCCCTCTCACTACTGAGTTTTTCGACAGTTGAAACTAGGGACCGGCCGAAACATGTTATTTTGCCGAAACCGAAGGTTCGGTTTCATTGTAGTTTCGGCCGAAACCGAAACCGAATCTTTTATAAAAAAAATCCTTTTTTTTGGCCGAAACCGAAACTTGGGCCGAAACTTGATTTTTTGGCAGAAACTGGCCGAAACCGAAACCGAAATTTCGGTCGGACACTAGTTGAAACCAATGCTTTCAACTAAATACCTATTTAGGACTCCCAAATTGAATTCCAACTAATCTTTCTACGATAAAATTTTACTTCGACAACTTGAAAACTCCGATACGACTCAATTTCAACAATATTTTAGATCGAAACAACTTAGCCGCGGTAGCCTAGTGGTATGGGTAATGGACTGCTGAGACGAGGCCTAGGGTTCGATCCCAGGTTTTACCATGGCACACACCAATTACTTTTCGATGCTTTTCGAAGTTATGTGTGTATTTATCGCAGGTTAAGTGCCCGGTTAATGGCAATAGGCTCGCCACCTATTATATTGGGACCTAAACATAAACTGGCGAAATGTGGGTGCTAGCACCTCTGCCTACCCCTTCGGGGATAAAGGCGTGAGTTATGTGTGTGTGTGTGTGTGTGTGTGTGTGTGTGTGTGTGTGAAACAACTTAATTCCGACACTTCTGTACTCCGACAAAGCGTTTCTTCGACATGATATATTTCTATAGAGCCTATTTTTTTTCAGTTGTTCCACAGAGCTCATGAAATGAACCCTAAAGGCGTTTTCAAAG
Organism: Pelosia muscerda; assembly: GCA_963691645.1. NCBI lineage: Eukaryota > Metazoa > Arthropoda > Insecta > Lepidoptera > Erebidae > Pelosia > Pelosia muscerda. The sequence goes on along the minus strand of OY829127.1, from coordinate 2,991,586 downwards.
TAGTACCAATTGTCGGCGATATGGAATTGGAAGGTTTAGGGATCAGTGACGAAGAAAGGAAGTTACTGACGAGTAAGGTAAGAAAATTTTTACATTATTCTTTACTAGCTGACCCACGCAACTTCGTCTGCGTCACCCCGTTTTTGCAACATTTTTCATTCCTGCTCCGCACCTGTTGGTCGTACCATGATGTTATATACATATAAACCTTCCTCTTTAACCATTCTATCTATTTAAAAAACCGCATCAAAATCCGTTGCGCAGTTTAAAAGATTCAAGTTTACAAAGGGACATAGGGACAGAGAACGCGACTCTGTTTTATACTATGTAGTGATACCACTTAGGTAGCAGATAATCACACGGTCCACCTGATGGAAAGAAGTTACCGTGACCATATAGAGGGGACTGGAGAGGAGAAAGGCGTGAAGGTTAAGAGAGTTTCTGTGCTGTCAGTGCAAAAGACAAAGCAAGGTTTCTCGGTCTTCATACTGACAACACAAAACCTCTCCAGTGAGCTCTGGCTACCCTACTCACTGTCGGAAACACAACACAAGGTTCTTTTAACACAAGGTTACAACACCAATACCGAGGCCATAATGGCCTCGGTATTGGTGTTGTAACATTTAGGAGATTGAAATTATATTGAGACTGATGATTGAATTTTGAATAAACTATGAGTTTTGGCGGGAACACCAAAAGTGTCATAGCGCTGCAGTGTTTCATTTTCTGAATTTGGTATGCATTCGAGTTTTTATGTGTAAAAATGGTGGAGTTTTAGACATAACGGCTTGGACAAAGCACACAAGTGTAGGAGAGTGGAATAATTGTAGTGAATTGTGATTTTTCGTGTTGGTGTCAAAATCTCCCTAAGAAAAGCTTCTACTTTACTAGGTCAACTATCATCCACATCACCATCATCAACAATCATTCCAACTATACTTATCACAAAATAAAAGGACACTCAGTACTCGACACTGGAAAGATTGTCCCCTAAATTGGGTTGATATGTTGCCATCTAAGAAAAAGAGAAGAAGAAGAAAAATTTAGTTTTTAGTTCAGCTTCTCATTAATGGATGTCGTTGCAGGTAACTATTGTAATCAACGCAGCGGCTACGGTGAAATTTGACGAGAAACTCTCAATATCTACTGCTATTAATGTAAAAGGTACCAAAGAAGTGTTGAAACTGGCCAAAGAATGCCGGAACTTGAAAGCTATCACGCACGTTTCTACTGCCTTCTCGAATACGCAAGTCAGACATATTGAGGAAAAGTAAGTAAGGGTTCATCTCGCCAAAGTCTAAGGAAAAGTTACAAATAATTACAAACACGTTCAGTGCTACAATGGTGGCGCTCAGCTTGACGGCCTCATCAGATGCTTTTTCACGCGCTGCTTATAGGTCTCAGGAGGAGAAGGAAACACGTGAACTGAGATTACAAAAAATTTCATTTAATTTTGGACTCTACCAATATACGCTTAAAGTTCAAAATTAAATGGCATTGTGTAGAGTAAGAAAATGATGTAATAAACCCTTTTTCAATTTATTTCGAACTTTACGACTATTAGAAAAAAGGCGAAAATGTCATGGCAGTTTTTGTGATCTGTCGTGTGACTTTGGTTAAATCGAGGTCCTGTAGCCTTGGTAGGTACAAAATACTATCGAATTCGTAATGTAAAGGTATCGACAGAACGGAGCATTGCGATTGGCGGGCTACACACGCACACAGCTTCATAAGGGGCAGACTGCCAATCACAATGCTCCGTTCTCTCGAAACCTGTACATTACGAATTCGATAGGCGTTCATGCTAGTGCTACTGATGAAGGGCTACAATCCAATTCCAGTTGGATACAAAGCTTTGGATACGTTTTTTAATAATTTATCACGCAATAATGCAAAAAAGCAAAGAATAGGGTTAATAAAACTTTTTCCAAATTTATTTAGCTATAAAATTTTGTGTTAGGAATTTAATTTCGGCATACCCATTTTTTACAAAGTGCCCGATAGGCGGCAATAGGGACCGAAAATTATAGTTGGTGGAATGTGGGTGTTTAATACACTTCTGCCTACCTCTTCGGCGATTACGGGCATGAGCGTGCATGTAAATGAGTCTACCTATTAAATATATTTTTAATCCCCAGATTCTACGAACCACCTATGTCCGTGGAAGCGCTGGAGGCTGTTTCAGAAATCGATGAAAAATTAATCGAGAGTATTTTACCAACGTAAGTAGAAATTCAAATTCAATATCTGCGTATGTAGCTGTGCGAAATTATTATGACTAGCTTTAGCTCGCGGTATCGCCCGCGCGGATGTCGGTTATGTCGCCGTGCAATATAGCGTAACTTTTCAATGGTGAGAAGATTTTTTTAAATCGGCACAGTAGTTTTTGAGTTTATTTATTATTAACATACACACATACACCCATAAAAACAATTTTTTCCTCTTTATAATATTATAGTACATAGATTTACCATAAAACAGAGCAAGAGAGAAAACTACTGAACCTATTTTGATAAAATTAGCATTATCCCATAACATAGAGAACCAGAGAGAACGAAAGCAAGGAAATACTTGCTTTCGTTGACTTTTGACTTGCTTTGAGGGGTACGGTTTAGCATTCCTTTCTATGACAATTAGTAATATTTTGCTATTGTTATCACGATTCACCCACGGTTTATCAACACAACCCGTGGGTGAGTGGGTACCCCTCCCTCACAAAATATATTTTCAAATACAATGCGCCTTCAAAAAGTCTATATGGTAATATAATTATTATTATTCGTCAATGGTATGAGTTTGATTCCCACTTGTAGTAAGCATGAATAATATATAATGTCTATTTGCTTTGGTCGGGCATTTCTAGATATTTCTAATTTATGTACTTATATATTAACCAAAACAAGTAAAATATTTATCTACCATCTGGAGTGTTGCAAACATACCTAAGGCCGTAAAACTGTATTTTTTTTTCGTATTGTATTTCTCTGTATCAGTCCTTTGTAACATATAACGAACATATCACATATTATTATTATTATTACCTACTATTTATTTATGTTAACATTAGCGTGCTATATGTCATACCCTCGTTAATATATGCCACGGAAATGATATATCTGTATCACGCGGTGTACGGCGCGCGTGTGACGGTTTGACGCGCTGTGATTGCAAGGTCACACACGCTTGCCCCTCGCGACAGGAGTCGTGACATTACTGTCAGTGTGTGTATTACTCAGACCTTATAGGCACACCCCAAAACTTCAGACGGCTACACGGAGCTTTGCGCAAGTTTGGCACGAGAGACGCAAATGCTCATGAGGTCTCTAACGGCGACTAAGTTCGTTAGTTCGTGCTGCTCCAGAATGGGGAGAGAGCGAAAATGGTAGGGCACCACAAATCAAGAGAGTCACGAAATGCGCGCCCGTAAGAGAGCAGATGCCAGTAAAAGGTTCGGCCCATTACCTATAACCAAGATGGTTGGTAGGGTCATGGGAAGGAGGTGGGAACACGGTGTGTGGCAGTCCTGTCTTTAAAAGTTATTATTACCAACAACAACAGTCCCTTCTTCTTCTTTTCTTAAAATTTTGCCAGTCTCTAGTAAATATAAACGTCTTATAAAATTAATGGCGAGACGCCAATGTCAAGTTTCAAGTTTTAGAAAAGTCTACCAGAGCCACGTTAGCCACGCCATGAATATGAATTTCTAGACGGAACTTTCGCTACCAATATCTTACAGGGAGAATGCCTTGGTAATTTATTAAATCATTAGATCTTTTCGACGTCAATAATTATTCTATTTGAATAAGTTTTCCATCGCTTCCTACTTTCCTATTCCTAGGCAGAGTAGAAACAGCGCGCGCCGCACCAAATTCCACTAGGGGCCATTCATTTATTATGTAAGAATGGTTTTACTAGGTTTTGACCCCCTTTTTACATTTGTTATGTAAGAATCAAAAGTTCCTAGACACATTAGGATCTATATAATTTCCATTTCTCTTACAGTCTCCTAGGAAAACGTCCGAACACATACTGCTTCACCAAAGCTGTTGCTGAAGAGGCAGTCCGGAAGTACGGTGAAGGTCTACCTATATGCATCGTCAGGCCCTCTATTGGTAAGTAACAGGAAAACATTACCTACTATAGATTTCAAACGAATGAACCCGCGATGAGATATGAACCCGCGACCAGTTTTTACCAGTTTGATCAACTAAGCTATTCAGGCATGTCTGGGACTTCAGAATTCTCTTATACACTGTTCTTAGGACAACAGTGGAGCCACCGATATTTATAAGAATTAAGGAATAAGGAAAAATTGGTTGCCTGTAAAGTCGGTATACGGGCGAAAGTTTTACGTGACAACGACTTTGAGTGGTAAAATAATTTTAATGTGAATATTCATTCGTCGAGTGGAAGGGACGCGTGCCTTTCACTTTTTATGTCTGTCTCTCTCGCTCTTAGGCGGGCTAACCATGCCCGAGTGGAAGGGACGCGTGCCTCTCACTCGCTCTCATTGTGAGCGCATAACGTGAGCGGAGCGTAACGCAGTTTCTTGAAGTGTCACCCGGCAAGCCAATTTATAAGACGTTGTCACGTCAAAAAAAGTAATAAGTACAGAATTCTCATTTAACTTTTATGAAAACTACTGCCGTTTGACGTCCTAAACAAGCACATTCCTCGGTGTTCAAATAATTATTTTGTTTTGTTGCAATTGATCTATGACAATTTTATTGACAGCGACAATACATAGTTCTTTGAATGATTCAGCCAGTGAAGTTAAAGTTGATAAAGAAGATTGCATGTGTCGCCGCTTTACTTTTATAATAGATTTTAATACACACGTTGGTTCTAAAAAATCCATTTTGTAAATATTCCAGGATCGAGGATTAAAGTGGACATAAAAGTGTAAAAAGATCCATCAATGGATTTTTGTAATGGATCTTAGTGGACGTGGTGGATTCGACTAATTGTAAACCATTATCAGGAAACTGAGATTACAAAAAGTGCCATTTAATTTTGAACTTTACCCTCACACGATTGAAGTTCAAAATTGAATGAATGAACAATGACTTTTCGATGGTTTTCGAAGTTATGTGTGTATTTATCGCAGGTTTATAAGTGCCCGGTTAATAGCAATATGCTCGCCACCTATTACATTGGGACCTAAAACATAAACTGGCGAAATGTGGGTGCTAGCACCTCCGCCTATCTCATCGGGGATATATGCGTGCGTTTAAGTTATGTTACTTTTACTTTTCAGTTGTATCTACGTATCAGGAACCAGTGAGGGGTTGGACGGACAGCGTGTATGGTCCCACGGGTGTGATCGTGGGAATCGGCACCGGAGTAAGTGGAACTTCAATCTTATTTAATCTGTGAATCTGGAGAAAGAAAACTGGTCACCACATCTCATCCAAAAGGTTTCGTAAGAGGCGACTAACGTTCTGATACTTTCCAAGACGTTAATTGGTAGTGCTTGTGCGGCTAAGCACGTAATTAATTTCCTTGTGATTTACACCGCTGCTTGGTCGCAGAATGATCTCCGTGTCCCACGAGCGCGGGCCTGGGGGTGACGGGTGGAGCCGCCTGTCACCCTAGCAGAAGCAGGCCACGGCGGCGGCACAAAGTGCCACCCCATACCTAGGGGCTAGATGGGGACACCATGGTCCCCACATTAGGGGAAGAGGGTCATCTCAAAAGAGATGTCCCCGGGTCTGGCGGGGTGCGAGAGATATGTCTTGTATAATTTCACCTCCGGTAATCAAGGACCCATGGACGGCGTGCGTTTTGGCCGGTTCGAGTCCGACATAATCACCTCCGTGGAGATTTTGAGCACGATAAAAAAAAGGTAGCTGTATGCTTAACTGCCTTTCTTTCCAGGTACTCCGAACCATGTACATGGATGAAGACAAGGTAGCTGATATGGTTCCAGTAGACCTTTGCGTGAACGCAATCTTGGCCTCCGCTTGGCATACCGCCAAGAATTATAAAGAGAAGTAAGCCATCATTATCTTCCTATAGTGTAGTTCATGGTTGAATCCGAGACTTGCAACTCAAAGCCTGGAGTTCGCATTCTCGTTATTTTATTTTTTATTTATGGCACGTCAATTGACTTCACCTTGTCTGATGTTAAGCTGAAGGCAAAGTCTCATGAAAGAGGGTCACCATTACAAACCCGTTCAGTGCTACAATGGTGGCGCTCAGCTTGACGGCCTCATCAGATGCTTTTTCACGCCCCGCTTAATGACTCTCTGTTTGACCTCCTAACCCAACCCTCAAGAGAAACGCGGGCTTAGTCGCGGGCATAGACTAGTTCTAAGTAAAAGTAGCACACGACTACAACTATCTTCTATATATATAAAAATGAATTGCTGTTTGTTAGTCTCGCTTAAACTCGAGAACGTCTGGACCGATTTGGCTAATTATGGTCTTAAATTTATTTGTGGAAGTGCAGAGAAGGTTTAAAAGGTGAATAAATATGAAAATGCTCGGCAGTGGTAATGGGATCAGAAGTTCACGCGGGTGGAGCCGCGGGCAACAGCTAGTCATTGACATTTTCTTGTTTAATACTTTTTAGAGCATGATTTTATTTTTTCGATTTTAGTTTTTTTGAAGATTAAACTATGAACCTATTGAAACCGATTTAAAGAGTGTTATTTCTTTTACAGCCAAACATCACATATACCAATCTACAACTTTGTGTCCGGAGCGCAGAATCCGCTAACGTGGGGAGATTTTATCGAGAGGAACAGGAAATATGGGATCAACAAGCCGACCACCAAGGCTGTGTGGTTTGTATTTGTATTCTAAACGTCTCACTTTTTATATCACTTAGGTAACAGACAAGAACCATACACCTAGACCCCGATTCTACTAGGTACCTATTACGAAATTACCTCATATAGAGTCAATGTAAGTCGGGAGACGAGAGCCGCGGTAGCCTAGTGGTATGGGTAATGGACTGCTGAGACGAGGTCTCGAGTTCGATCCCAGGTTTACCATGGCACACACCAATGACTTTTCGATGCTTTTCGAAGTTATGTGTGTATTTATCGCAGGTTTATAAGTGCCTCGGAGAGCACGTTAAGCCGTCGGTCCCGGTTGCCATACAAACATCTATGTCAGTCGTTACGGGTAGTTGGAGCCCTCAAAAGTCCAACCAGCCTAACTTGGAACTTCGATATCGCCATTGGTCATTAGACCATTGGTTGTGGAGGTCAGATGGCAGTCGCTTCACGGAAAATATCGAAGTTCAGCCGCATCACAGTTAGACTGGAAAGCCGACCCCAACTGAGTTGGGAAAAAGGTTCAGGGAATGATGAATGATGATGAGAGTCAATGTAACGCATTAATGAACTCTTTTTCATTTAATTTTAAACTATAGAGCACTACCTATACCTATATTACTCTACAGTTTGATCGGAAATGGTTACCAAGCCCTTTGGACGAGTGCAACATTGTGAACGTCACACTCGTGCTGATGACCCTGAAGGAACCTTCTGACAAACTTCTTGTAGATGGAATATTATGGGGATATTTATAGTCGTTCGGAAATATAATAACCGCGAATTACATTCCTTCCTTTGCAACATCATTCCTTTAGGTTACTCCGATAAGAGTATCGGTAGATGGTTTGGAACCATCTACGCAAAGGAGAATTTCGAACGTATAAATCGTAGCCCAGTGGCTGTAAGTGCGTACAGATTTGTGACATGAACAGCGGACCGGACAGCGTGGCATCAAGAGATGACGTTGAGTGTGGACGTAACAACTTGTGGCACATGGGCACACAAACTAGAGTTGTGCTGACACGGCCACCAGTCGATCGATGGTTTCATTCAAGCTCAGCTATCACGCAGTTGAATACGAGACGGGTACGCACTTGTCAGAAGTGTGTCTCTATTGCGGCTACGCGTCTGTTACGTAAATGTGGTGGGCCGTGCGCTTGTCTGCCACGGGCCACCTAAGTGGTATAAAAAAAAAAAAAAAATGTTGACGCGGCTTCAAGTCCAAAAAAATAAGGGACTGGTCGTGGCTTCAAGTCCAAAATCGAAGATATCTTTTATCCACAGGTACTACGGGCTGAACCCCACGAGGAATTACTACATGTTCCTGTTCTACAATTTCTTCCTGCACTTCCTGCCAGCCCTGTTAATAGACTCCTACTGCGCCATCACTGGAAAGAGGAGAGCGTATGTTAACTGTCACTATATTTACCTACACTATTTAGGTAGAGAACAATGGACTGGCAAAAACTAGACTGACTCTGTGGCGTGGCGGTAGTGAACGCGACTGCTACGCAGGAAGCATGGTTTCGATCCCCGCACAGTGCAAATATTTGTAGGTATGCACGAATATGGCCATTTTTTATTTATCCAATTCAATAATAATCTTTTAGAATTATGTCTGAATGTACAATGGTTAAATTGTTATCCAGTATAGAACATTATAAAAACAATCTAATTAAAATTTACATGAAACTAGCTGACCGCGCAATTTCGTCTGCGTCACCCCGTTTTTGCAACATTTTTCACTTCTGCACCGCACCAGTTGGTTGCAGCATGATGTTATATACATATAAACCTTCCTCTTTAACCATTCTATCTATTAAAAAAACCGCATCAAAATCCGTTGCGTAGTTTAAAAGATTTAAGCATACAAAGGGACATAAGGACCTGAAAAAAGGGACAGAGAACGCGACTTTGTTTTATACTATGTAGTGCAATGTAGGTATATAAAAATGAATCGCGAAATATGTTGGTAAGCGCATAACTCGAAGACGGCTGGACCAATTCGAGTAATCCTTTTATTTATTTGTTCCTTGAACTCTACGGAATAGTTATAATGCCGCAAGGCGAAACCGGTTAGGTACAATAATAAATACAGTGGAGAAGTACAAGTGTGCTATCAATAACGTATAAAGATAAAGATACAAACATTATGTTCAAAACTTATAGCATATTATATTTTCAGAATGCTTAAGCTGTACGGCAAGGTGATGAAGCTAGCCAATATTCTGTTCTACTTTTCGACGCAAGAGTGGCGCTTCTCAGATATGAACGTCAGAAGCATGTGGAACTCACTCTCAGAGGCCGACAGAGCCGTGTTCCCATTCAGCATGGGAGAATTCTCTTGGGAAAATATGTGCGAGACTTTCTTGGTTGGTTAGTATCTGTTACTGTTCTTCTTCTTCTTCTTTTTTTCTTAGATGGCAACATATCAACCCAATTTAGGGGACAATCTTGCCAGTGTCGAGTTGGGAATTTCCTTTTATTTTGTGATAACTATAGTTTTATATTGTTGATGATGACGATGACAGATGATAGTTGTCCTAATATAGTAGTGGAGACTTTACTAGAAGCTTTTCTTATGGAGACTTTGACACCAACACGAAAAATCACAATTCACTACAATATTCCACTCTCCTACACTTGTGTGCTTTGTCCAAGCCGTTATGTCTAAAACTCCACCATTTTTACACATAAAAACTCGAATGCACACCAAATTAAGAAAATGAAACACTGCAGCGCCATGACACTTTTCGCGTTCCCGCCAAAACTCCATCTGTTACTGTTAGCACTCGGTATATCTGATGGTATAGTTCTTGGCATATATCTTGACCCAAAGTTGCGAGAGAAAAGATCTTATCTTATGTTGTTGGGGTACGTGCTCTGGAGCTTTCGCAGACACTTCGACCCTATTGGATCCTTTGTGTCGACCCCATCCTGGCTCCTAGGTTAGAGGAGGGATAGCCCTCTCTATCAGGGGAAAGACCTTGATGGGCGTTTTGATAATTGAATTTGAGACCTTCGTGCCGGGTCCTCGTGGTAGCTTCTAGAAGAGGGAGATCTCTCGCTCATTGCCTTGCTCAACTCACGGCGATGGTGAGATGAGCAAGTTAATGCGAGGAAGTAATGCTCGAGAAGGAGGCGGTGGAGCAAATCCGGAGGAGACTTTGGGTCACACAGCCCTCGACGAGAGGAAGCGACTCTGGCGATGGAGGTCGCAGAATGACCTCCGATTAGCGCGGGCCTGAGGGTGACAGGTAGAGCCGCTTGTCACCCTAGCAAGAGCAGGCTGTGTTGAGGGTGCGAAACTAATGAAAATTCCTCAGGATTTGGCTGACCTGCCACTTAATAAGTTTAAAATAGAAGTGAAAAGATTTTTAATTAAAAAAAGCTATTATAAAGTAGACGAATATCTTGATGATAAAAATGCGTGGTCATAATAATCTCTTGCTCTTGCACCCAGTTATTATAAATAAACAAAACTAAATATTAAAAAGAAAATGAAGAATAACGATAATCTACCTGAGTTTCTTGCTGGTCTCTTCTCAGGAGATTTAACTACCGAACCAGCGAAAGAATCATTTTCTAATGATTTGTTTACTATAAGTATCTTATTTATTATAAATTATAATATTTTTGACAAATGTAGGTACATAATTATTGTAAAACTTTGACATTCATAAGTGCTCTTTATGTGCCTAAACTGAATAAATGAAATTGATTCTTTGAATGATCTGAGACGACCGTGCGTTTTTGGTCGGTTCGACTCCGACATAACCCCCTACCGAAGCAACTGCAGTGTCCTTTTAATCGCGTTATCGTGTACCACTTTTAAGTTATTTTGATTAATTTTCAAACATTCTTCACAGGACTTCGAGTATACTTGATCAAAGATGACCTCTCTACATTGCCTGAAGCAAGAAAGAAATGGAACAAGTAAGTATTTTATAAGATATTGAAGAAGGCGTTACATGGCGGAAATTTAATACGAAAATATATATTGGGGAAGAAAGGGAAACCACCACTTACTCACGGTTTAATAATCCTAACGATAGTAATAGTAAAATATTACTAATTGTCATAGAATGGAATGCCAAATCGCATATGCTTAATAATGCTTAATGCTGTCTAATGAGACAGCCTCCGTGGCGTAGCGGTAGTGCACGCGACTGCTACGCACGGGGCGCGGGTTCGATCCGCGCTCACCGCAAAAAGTTGTATGCAGGAATATGGCTGTTTCCACTGGTCTGGTCGTGCCTCGGAGAGCACGTTATGCCGTCGGTCTCGGTTGCCATACAAACGGATCATTCTACATCTATGGCAGTCGTTACGGATAGTTGGAGCTCTCAAAAGTCCAACCAGTCTAACTTGAAACTTCGATATCGCCATTGGTCATTGGACCATTGGTTGTGGAGGTCAGATGGCAGTAGCTTCACGAAAACAAATATCGAAGTTCAGCCGCATCACAGTTAGACTGAAAAAGCCGACCCCAAATGAGTTGGGAAAAAGGTTCAGACAATGATGACGATGCTGTCTAATGAGACAGCATTAGGTATTGCTGTTGGCTTAATGTTGTCTCATGCATACACAAAAAAAAACCATAAAATTTCGATGTCATTCCGAAAAAAAATGCAAAAATGTTAGTATTGAAAATTGGGTTTTCACCAATTTCTTCAAACAAAACGGCAATTTTACATGTAACGACCTAATATTTCTGGATTATTTCTTCTTCTTCTTTTCTTAGATGGCAACATATCAACCCAATTTAGGGGACAATCTAGCCAGTGTCGAGTTGGAAATTACCTTTTATTTTGTAATAAGTATAATTGGAATGATTGTTGATGATGATGATGATGACGGATGATAGTTGCCCTAGTAAAGTAGTGGAGACTTTACTAGAAGCTTTTCTTAGGGAGATTTTGACACCGACATGAAAAATCACAATTCACTACAATATTACACTCTCCTACACTTGTGTGCTTTGTCCAAGCCGTTATGTCTAAAATCCACTATTTTTACACACCATAAAAACTCGAATGCACACCAAATTTAGAAAATAAAACACTGCAGCGCCATGACACTTTTCGCGTTCCCGCCAAAACACATATTTCTTACTTAATAACTAAGTATTGTTACCTTTTTGTTTCAGACTATATTACCTACACCAGACACTCAAGGCTATTGTACTTACTTTAGTATTTCTGTTAGCTTATTTTCTGCTAAAACCATTTTTATCATTCATAACGGAGCACTGATGTATTAACTTCCTAGCTTTATATGTACCTATATTGTGATTTCTAATAATACTATATAGTTTAAGTGTTAAATAAAAAAATAATTGTATGTAGGTAGATATTATGATAATAAATAAGTAGGGAATTTTGTTTATACCATTTAGGTGGCAGACAAGCACACGGCCCAAACGATGGGAACGGTTACCGTGGCCTATGGATGTGTGTAAATATAAGTTTTGTAATAAAATAGTTAATACAATGTACACATTATGCCCACGTGTTGCTAATTAAAAGGTATAAAAAATAAAAAAGAGATCAAACCGTAATTTTTTTTTATGCCAATATTGCCCGCAGTACCTACCTAGTACCAAGACCCAGATTTGACCAATCGTTAACCATTGTTAAAGCACTGCAATTACAAAAACTACCACTGAATTTACCACTCTATTACCATAGGCTTAAAGTACAAAATTATGGAACCGTATTGATTTTTTTTCTATAAAGATCGGTGTCTTTTTTCTCGGTAGGGTAGAATAGGGTCAGTCCATCTCTTAAGACCAAGTGATAGGGTCGTTCTCATTACGACAGGACTAACAATCAATACAATAGGACTGAAGATCATAGTTGGCGAATAGTGGTTGTTATTACATCTCTCCAGAAATGAGCTGGAGGTGTTGGAGATGTGGTGCTGGAGAAGGATGGAGAGGATATTTTGGACGGAACGGATGACAGATTTAGAAATACTAAACAAGGTACAGAAGAGAAGGTCTTGTTGGAAATAACCTAAAAGTGAAGAGGAAAGATGATGGGACACCTGATAAGACACGACTTGTTTTTAACATAAAATATATCATAGAAGGAAGGTAGAAGGAAAGAGAGGAAGAGATACGCCAACTTCACCCCGCCTGATGGTAAGCTTAAGGCGAAGAAGAGGTAGGCCAAGAGGAACATTTACTTATCGCACATTTTTTTTAGAGCATATCAATTCGACTTCACCCTGCCTGATGGTAAGCTTAAGGCGAAGAAGAGGTAGGCCAAGAAGAACGTTTATCCCACATTTTTTTTTATTTAGGGCATATCAATTTGACTTCACCCCGCCTGATGGTAAGCTTAAGGCGAATAAGAGGTAGGCTAAGAGGAACGTTTATCGCACTTTTTTATTTAGGGCATGCCAATATGACTTCACCCTGCCTGATGGTAAGCTGAAGACAAAGTCTTAGTAAAGAGGATCACCATTATAAACAGGTAGTGTTACAAGGATATAAGAATAGTATATAAAGGAGTATTAGCAGGTCAAGGGGTTGACGAGAAAAGGGAGGAGGGGCGATTACTCTACCTACAAGAGTACTGCTCTTAAACTAATTTACAGAGAGATATATATATAACTAGCTGACCCGCGGAACTTCGTCTGCGTCACCCCGTTTTTGCAACATTTTCCATTCCTGCTCCGCACCTGTTTGTTGTAGCATGATGTTATATACATATAAACCTTCCTCTTTAACCATTTTATCTATTAAAAAAAACCGCATCAAAATCCGTTGCATAGTTTTGTAGATTTAAGCATACAAAGGGACAAGAAAAATAGGGACAGAGAACGCGACTTTATTTTATACTATGTAGTGATAGTGATAAACACATTATAATACAAGCCTTTTATTTATATAATATGTACATAAAAATCAATCACCTGATATACAAAAATCTATTTACAAACAACAATACAATTGTACATACAATTTTATACATAATTTTATATGTAAAATATAATTCACAAATGAAAAGTGAAAAGTCGTACCGCTTATATCACACTACATTGCTGCCTACCCATTTTATATTAATGTCGTAATTTTATCTAGGACTTTAACTTGACTTCACCTACCTTGATAGTAAGCTGAAGCAAAGTCTCAGGAAAGAGGGTCACCATTACAAACACGTTCAGTAGTACCTACAATGGTGGCGCTCAGCTTGACGGCCTCATCAGATGCTTTTTCACGCCCCGCTTAAAGGACCCGGGACTGTAGGAAGAAGGAAACACGTGCGCCGGCAAGGAGTTCCAGGACTTAATGATGCGGTAGAGGAAAGACTCACCGAACCGCTTGGTTCTTGATGGAATATTCTGCACCATATGCGGGTGACATCTAAGCCCTGCACGTGTTATCCTCTATAGAAAATTAGCCATTTGAGATACATAAATGTATCTATCATCTTAAAAGAAAAATATTTAGCCATATCTCTAGTTTTACTCAAAGAATTGCGATCACAAAGCAAGATTCAATATCTGACTAAGACTTTCAAACAAAAAAAAATCACATCAAAATCCGTTCAGTAATTTTTGCGTACATTGCAGTCAAAGAAACAAACAGACAATTTTTTTTAATATAAATTGTGTTCTGAATCGTTAATGTAACAACCCAAGTATTTTTTAACATCTCCAATGTACACACAACCATTACACAATTATATATCTATATATTTCTTTTTAGAGCGACTTATTACAAAAAAATAAAAGGTTTTCTTTGCTGTTTTTGGCAGTGACATATTGTTCTATTTGTCTATTATTGAATACACAAAAATGTCACACACACGCACACACACACATATATACACAGCCATATTTTTTTTATTATGTTGGCATACAACATTTTCAGGAATAAACATGAGGTAACCACTCGGGACTGCCGTTAGAAATTAAAAAAGTAACTAGTGACGCGTTCGGTAACGGCCCAAGCGTTCTGCCAGGGGATCTAGGTAAAATGCATTCGTTCCGAATCTACGGGCATATGTATGGCAAAATGTATGGGTATTTTCAAAGCGAAGACGAATGTAGATTCGAAACGAATGCATTTTTGCTAGAGCCACATAGAGTAACATTTGTTGTCGAATGTCATGTGATCCGATTCCGACAACAAATGTCACTCCCATACATTTTCAGAGCAATGACGAATGTAGATTCGGAACGAATGCATTTTGATAGAAAGCTTACGTTCAGTGCCAAAACGCTTGTTTCACCGTACAAGCGAGTAAATTTCTCTGTCATAACACTTATGACTCATTATCCAAACGCTTATCTATCACCCTATAAACTGATTACGTCTCACCAAGAGAATTTACATTATATTGCTATTAATACGAGTATAAGCGGTATGGCTACAAGCGAACGTAACCGTACCATTTGTGTTTAAGCACGCAAATAAATAATAATGTTGTTCAGTACTAACAGATTTTTATTATTATTTTAAAATAATTATTCTGATCTAATGGAGTCCAGGGGCTCCAGCCGAAAAGCATCATCACCGAAAAGGATCACATGACATTCCGATCAACATTAGAAGGAATTGACATTATTGACATTTGATCCGATTCCGAGAACAGATGTCACTCCCATACATTTTCAGAGCGATGACAAATGTAGATTCGGAACGAATGCATTTCGGCTTGCGCCCCTGGTCCTGCCTGGTCCTGGTTACTTAACTGATACAAAAGTAAAAAATAAGATGCCTTTTAATTTATTTTATTACCTAAAACGAAGTGATTTGGGAATTAGGAATTTGGAGCCGAATAGAGAGAATTTTGGGGTGAATATGTATTTAGGGGTGAATAGAGATTTGGGGGTTGAACAGGGATTTTGAGGAGTGAATAAGGATTTTGGGGAATGAATAGGGACTTTGGGGGTGAGAAGGGATTTGGGGTGAACATAGATTAAGGGGTGAATAGGAATAAAATGGTCGTTAGAATTTTTTAAATAATTTATTTTATCATAATATTTCAAGCACCCAATCAGATCTTTAATAAATATATAGACCATAATTTCAATACAATAACTGCAATTTTATCTGACCATTTTATTTCCATTTATGGTTATTTAGGACACATTGCAAGGTTAAGATATACTAGCCTGTAGTCTTAGCACGAAATACTGTCGAATCCGTAATGTAAAGGTATCGACAGAACGGAGCATTGCGATTGGCGGGCTGCACACGCACACAGGTTCACAAGAGGCAGACTGCCAATCACAATGCTCCGTTCTCTCGAAACCTTTACATTACAAATTCGATAGGAGTTCATGCTAGTGTTACTGGTCAGTCTTTGGGTGACCATTTTAATCCCCCCTCTGTCGAAGTACAGGGTGGCTCGACAAGTGGCAATCGTTTCGAAGAATGGAATAGAATAGATAGTTCTATGTATGGATTTGACATTCGTTAACACCTGTCATAAATGTCATAAATGTCAAAATAATTTTCAATTCCATACATTGAAGACTATACATTATATCACAAAACAATTACCTTTTGCCTAGGGCTCCAGGTCTGAGTTGTAGAGATCAGAAGGCAATCGCTTCACGGAAAATATCGTAGTTCAAACATTTTGTAATTAGACCGAAAGACGACCTTAACTTGTGACGGGAAATTCTATTCACCCCCTTTTTCCCCCGAATATTTTTTACTTTTAATTTCTTTTTGTATCGATTTGAATTCCCTTATCTATATTATAAAAATGAATCGCGAAATATGTTGGTAAGCGCATAACTCGAAGACGGCTGAACCAATTCGAGTAATTCTTTTTTTTATCTGTTCCTTGAACTCTACGGAAGGTTTTTATGGAGCAGTGGGAACGGGATCAGAAGTCCAAACAGCGGGAACGGTATAGGGTAGGTAGGTACCTGTAATTTTTTCGTCTATTGAGAGTTATCACAAAATAATTCGCGTCAGTTTCTAATTCTTTCGACTATGTACCTTTTCGACCTCCTAGTTTGACCCTTATCACATACACCCTTTCAGACCCTTTTTTGAGGTGTACTTTGAGGTCGAACGGGCACATAACCTTTCTTTCGTCTATCAAACGCTCAAATCTCGACCTATTGGCGAAAACTAGTCAAAATAATTTCCTAGCTGCTTATTTAGTAGTTTTAAATACATCAGTGCTTATGTCCCATTGTCAATAATAAGGGCAGAAGGGCTCCTATAGTTAAAATTATCATTTCTGATAGTAAAAGACCTCCGAAGCCCTTTTTGGGGGTGGCGCCATCTTGCATGGGTAGTAGAGTATGTGTGTGTGATTGTGGATGTGTGAGTTCTGGGAGAACATGGACAGTTGCTACGTAGAGGAATGTACCCGCTGAGAAAAGCATGGCTATACCTAGAAAAGAAAAAAACATACATTAACATTAACATTTTTTTTTTTTTTTTTTTTTTTTTATAAAAATAATTTGTGTGTGTGTGTTTGTGTGTGTGTGTGTGTGTGTGTGTGTGTGTGTGTGTGTGTGTGTGTACAATTTTACATAAACTAACGACTATATCCCCGAATGGGTAGATAGAGGTGCTAGCATCCACATTTCGCCAGTTTATGTTTAGGTCGCAATGTAATAGGGGCGAGCTTATTGCCATTAACCGGGCACTTATAAACATAACTTGGAAAAGCATCGAAAAGTCATTGGTGTGTGCCGTGGTAAGACCTGGGATCGAATCGCACCCCTAGACCTCGTCTCAGCAGTCCATTACCCATACCACTAAGCTACTAAATTGGACAACAGTCTCCTCATACTGCGTTACCAAATTTGATGTGTCAAATTAATTTAAACATAACAATAACACATTTTATAACAGCAAGTAAGAAGTTGATAGGTTTATAAAAAAGTATCACGGTCAATATACTCTATCACTTTCTCACGCCTAGGTTTTGTGTCATCCGTTCAGGAGCTATGATGCCCCACACACACACACACACACACACACACACACACACACACACACACACACACACACACACACACACACACACACACACAAACATACACACACACACACACACACACACACACACACACACACACACACACACACACACAAACACACACACACAAATTATTTTTACAAAAAGGTTATCACGACATTGTTTATATATATCCTTCATATCATTGTAATGTATTTCAAATTTGTATATATCCTTAAGTGAACTATGTATTGTTCTTATGAGAAATAAAAATCTGTAAACCGAAGTACCTAAACAAAATGGAGTATAATAGAAACTCACCAGTAGCGTTGACTTCGCTGAGAGTTTGCTTACTCTCATTACCAATGCCGAAGTACGTCAGCAACGCAAGCAACGGGGCCGCACACGAGAATATCAATAGATGTTTCCGTATCCTATTCCTGTAAGAAAAAAAAAAATACAGTCAAGCCATACATTCAAGATGAAAATCATAAAACACTTTTAATTTTTTTATTACAGGTGTGGCGGGCTCTGTCGCAAAATGACCAATTCTCAAAATGACTACAGGTAGCAAAATGTCCCTTTCGCAGAATGTCCCTTTCGCAAAATGTCCCTTTCGCAGAATGTCCCTTTCGCAAAATGTCCCTTACTCAGAATGTCCCTTTCGCAAAATGTCCCTTTAGCAAAATGTCCCCTTCCTCAAATAGGCATTAAATTACTTTCGCCAGTAAAAAAACTGGTCAATAGCCAGTGCACAACACAGAGGGATACTATATGGGTAGGTAGGTGTATGCACATAAACTAAAAAAAAAATGGAAATCGAAGTTTGTCAGATTTACTGTCAATCAAAAGATCAATTTACACAAATATTCGATTTCAATTATTCTTTTTAGTTTATGTGCACATAAACTAAAAAAATACATAAGTACATACACCTACCTACCCATATACTATCCCTCTGTGTTGTACACTGACTATTGATCAGTTTTTTTACTGTTGAAAGTAATTTAATGCCTATTTGAGGAAGGGGACATTTTGCTAAAGGGACATTTAGCGAAAGGGACATTCTGAGAAAGGGACATTTTGCGAAACGGACATTCTGCGAAAGGGACATTTTGCGAAAGGGGCATTCTGAGAAAGGGACATTTTGCTACCTGTAGTCATTTTGAGAATTGGTCATTTTGCGACAGAGCCGTGTGGCGATACCACGGGTTTGACGCATTTGGTGCACTTCTCAACTTGTACACCTTGCTCAAATGGGGCACTTCGCAACTGGTGCACTTCTCAAATGGTACACTTCGCAATTGGTGCACTTCTCAATTGGTGCACTTCGCAAAAGGAGCACTTTTAAGATGAGTGGAGATTTTGGCAAATTGTCTGAAAATGAAAGAATCTTTGATTTAGCGCAGGTAATTTTCTTAAAAATATAAACAACACCCTTTCACACCTACTTAAACTTAAATAATTTTCAACATTAATGTAAAAAGTCACTCGAAAGTTTTAAACAAATATTACAGAAAGATTTGTCTACGGCAAAATAATTATAATAACTTTGTTATTATAATAACTCACCTTGTTATTATAATAATATAATAACAAAGTGATTATATGTGATTATATAAAACAAACATACAATTTTCCAGTACTTTTATTAGGTGCTTTTATTTTAGAAATAAATGAATTTTATTTATTACCTAACAATAATAACTATAACTAAAAGAAGTACATATTAAATAAAGGATATTATATCATGTCTTTATTATGATACCTTTTTTGTTGTAGATCTATTTTTTCTTACATAATTATATTTTTAGTATAGCCGTGTCATTTTTTTTAAATAATATTTTTTTTTTTTTTTCAAATATAAAAATGTTGTAAGTAGTGATTAAGTTACGTTTAATTAAAATAATTTTTGTTTTGTTATAATTATTTTGCCGTAGACAAATCTTTCTGTCATATTTGTTTATTACTTTCGAGTGACTTTTACATTATATTGAAAATTATTTAAGTTTAAGTAAGTGTGTACCTACTTGAAAGGGTGTTAGTTGATTATATTTTTTAGGAAATTACCTGCGCATAATCAAAGATTCTTTCATTTATAGACAATTTGTCAAAATCTCCACTCATCTTAAAAAGTGCTCCTTTTGCGAAGTGCACCAATTGAGAAGTGCACCAATTGCGAAGTGTACCATTTGAGAAGTGCACCAGTTGCGAAGTGCACCATTTGAGCATGGTGTACAAGCTGAGAAGTGCACCAAATGCGTCAAACCCGATACCACATGTGGGCGCTCTGTCGCAAAATGACCACTTCTCAAAATGACTACAGGTTGCAAAATGTCCCTTTCGCAGAATGCCCCTTTCGCAAAATGTCCCTTTCGCAGAATGTCCCTTTCTCAGAATGTCCCTTTCGCAAAATGTCCCCTTCCTCAAATAGGCATTAAATTACTTTCATCAGTAAAAAAACTGATCAATAGTCAGTGTACAACACAGAGGGATAGTATATGGGTAGGAAGGTGTATGTACTTATGTATTTTTTTTAGTTTATGTGCACATAAACTAAAACGAATAATTGAAATCGAATATTTGTGTAAATTGATCTTTTGATTGACAGTAAATCTGACAAACTTCGATTTCCATTTTTTTTTTAGTTTATGTGCATACACCTACCTACCCATATAGTATCTCTCTGTGTTGTACACTGGCTATTGACCAGTTTTTTTACTGTTGAAAGTAATTTAATGCCTATTTGAGGAAGGGGACATTTTGCTAAAGGGACATTTTGCGAAAGGGACATTCTGAGAAAGGGACATTTTGCGAAAGGGACATTCTGAGAAAGGGACATTTTGCGAAAGGGACATTTTGCTACCTGTAGTCATTTTGAGAAGTGGTCATTTTGCGACAGAGCCCATGTGGGGTCACCACTGTGGAGGAACGGGATGTGATGTCCCTCCAACACAAAGGGAGGACCCTCCGACCAGGCAACGTGATCACGTGTGGCGGACTGCGGTCCAAAGGTTGGGTTGTTGTATATATATTGTACAAGCGCGAGAACTTCGCTTTCGCGATGCAGGATCCGTAGTGACGTAGTAGTTAGTCGTGCTGTCGCTAGATGGCGCTGGGTACATGTGGTATCGCCACACAGGTTATAAAAATATACAAAGATAACAGAACGATTAGCACAAAAAGAACCACAGCCGTTTGTCCTTATGCTAACTACAGTTAATAATAATAAAAGAGGAATTGGACACGACGGTATATCCGTCCCAATCGAGCAGTCCGACCGGGGAAGTACCTCCACCCTACAGAATATCGCCGTTTAATAACCTTGTGTTGTGTTTTCGGTGGTGCGTAGGGTAGCCAGAGCTCACTAGAGAGGTTTTGTGTTGTCAGTGGGAAAACCAAAGGCTTATCCTACATCTTTTGCGCTGACGACACAGAATGTCTCTGTTCTTACAAAGGTTGCGGCACGAGTGTTATTCCTCTGGTGTTACACTCGTCCATAGGCCACGGTAACCACTTACCATCAGGTGGGCCGCGTGTTTGTCTGCGACCTAAGTTGTATAAAAAATAATAATAGAGCCTCAACCAACATCTCAAGAGGCTCTCGTTAGGCAGCTGGGTCAAGAGGCCTGATGCAAAAGGCGGTACTCCTCGACCCGGCACGTATTATGAGGAGGTCCCTCTCTCTGGAACCCTATATAACCACCGGTAGCTTGGTCATTGTACCCCAAGCCGGTGGGCTACCATTATATTTAGATTTTTTTTACGAATGTATTAAAAAAATTAATAAATATGTATTAAAATAAATAAAGGAAATAATAATAATAACCCCGCTGGGGCAGCTTGTAGCGAGCTGGCAACACCACTGACCCTGATCCTCCCGAGGGCTCAGAGTTATTCTCCCTCACCTCATCTGCTTGCCTTAATTGGCCGGTTATGAGTAGTCGCAAGAGCGGAACCTATGCTCCAGGTTGGAAGTGTACAATGTCATAACGCAGGGGCGAGGGCGATCTGGCGCCCCGCAGTCTCACCTTTCGACAACCTTAGCCGCTCATAAAGGATGTTGCTCCATTGCCATTTTCATGGCTATTTTTATGGGGCCCATGCAACGAGTTGGCGAGTCACCACCTGCCTTTTTAAGCAATTTTGAGACCTATTGTTACGGTAGGCGTCCGTTAGTCTCTTCCCATAGTCCTTACAATATTTAACCCCATAGCCCATGACCTAGTTTCCATCGTGGCCGTATAGCTTCACAGCAATAGTCTCTGCACCTGGCGGGGACCATCTCCGGATGTATCATATAGTACAGTCGGAGATGGTATCCGCCAAGTGTGCATCCCAAGCATCATCATTCTCTGAACCTTTTCCCAAGTCAGTTGTGGTCGGCTTTTCAGACTAACTGTGATGCGGCTGAACTTCGATATTTTCCGTGAAGCGACTGCTATCTGACCTACACAACGAATGGTCCAATGACTAATGGCGATATCGAAGTTTCAAGTTAGACTGGTTGGACTTTTGAGGGCTCCAACTACCCGTAACGACTGTCATAGATGTTTGTATGGCAACCGGGACCGACGGCATAACGTGCTCTCCGAGGCACGACCAGACCAGTGCAAACAGTCATATTCATGCATACAACTTTTTGCACTGAGTGGGGATTGATCCCGCGCCCCGTGCGTAGCAGTCGCGTGCACTACCGCTACGCCACGGAGGCTGTCTTGTGTATCCCTAACATATTAAATTAAATTCTCTTAAAAGGGCGTCTACGTCTTGTCTTCGGCCCGAAGCACGCCTTCCGAAGACCCAGGACTCCATAGGCCCGAGAGGTAACCCCTGCAACTCTCGCACCCCTTCACCCCTTAAAACTATCTATCAGGGATATTAGATACCTTTCAAGTCCAGCGTGAAGCAGGAAAGTGACAAGTCCGAACGCTGCCGGCGCCTTATGCAACATAATGGCTAGGAACACTATTAATTCTACATCCGCATGAGAGGTGGTGGCCGCTGCACCTAGCGCGATACCGTCGGCTGTGAACAGAAAAACAAATCATTAATTAATAATGTATGAGGATATACAACCTTCGTGGCGTAGCGGTAGTGCACGCGACTAAGTACTATGCACGGGTTCGATTCCCGCTCAGTGCAAAAAGTTGTATGCATGAATATGGCTATTTGCACTGGTCTGGTCGTGCCTCGGAGAGCACGTTAAGCCGTCGGTCCCATTTGCCATACAAACATCTATGGCAGTCGTTACGGGTAATTGGAGTCCTCATAAGTCCAACCAGTCTAACTTGGAACTTCGATATCGTCATTGGACATTGGACCATTGGTTGTGGAGGTCAGATGGCAGTCGCTTCACGGAAAATATCGAAGTTCAACCGCATCACAGTTAGACTGGAAAGCCGACCCCAACTGAGTTGGGAAAAAGGTTCAGACAATGATGTGTGAGGAAAAAGTCTATATGCAGGACGGAATGTCGGGACAAGAACCCGAGAGTTTGACTCTGACTATCTGAGCTATTGGGATATGTGCCATGGATGTGTATCGGGTCAAAATCTTTAAACTTTATGTAGCCGAAATATCCACATTTCGCCAACTATGGTTTTCGGTTCCACGTAATAGGGGGCGAGCCTATTGCCGCCAATCGGGCACTTTGTAAAAAATGGGTATGCCGAAAATAAATTGCCAAACGAAAATATTGTACGCACGCTAGTAATAATAACATTATATAACTAACTAGCTGACTCACGCAACTTCGTCTGCGTCACCCCGTTTTTGCAACATTTTTTACTTCTACTCCGCACCAGTAGGTTTTAGCATGATGTTATATACATATAAACCTTCCTCTTTAACCATTCTATCTATTAAAACAAACCGCATCAAAATCCGTTGCGTAGTTTTAAAGATTTAAGCATACAAAGGGACATAGGGACAGAGGTCGCGACATTGTTTTATACTATGTAGTGATAGTGATTAACTTTATTATAGCATAAATATTCTTTGTTCTAATAATATTTCTAATGGCGTAGATAAAGTAACCTATGATGATAAGGTCATACCTTATCATTACAATAGCGATCGTAATGTACGTGTTAAATTTTTAATTGCGCTTATCACCGTAACAGGTAAAATATGTCGCGTTAGATATCGTCTGCTGATAAAATAGACTTGCGACATAGAAAGGGAATCTATAATAATATCATAAAGAGGAAAAAATTGTGTGAGTGTGTGTGTGTGTGTGTGTGTGTGTGTGTGTGTGTGTGTGTGTGTGTGTGTGTGTGTGTGTGTATGTGTGTGCGTGCGTGTGTGTGTGCGCGTGTTTTTGTGCGTGTGTGTGCTCACTTTTTCCTATCTAACACTACTACCCGCGGAAAACAGCTAGTTACCTACTAATAATATTCTTTTTAATATTTTTTCTTAATAAATATATTATTATTACATTATTATCATTATATTATTAATGATAAAGTGTATAATTGTTTGAACAAACCTGCAGCGTGTACAACCAGACCAACAGTAGCTGTGACGTTCTTCTCAATGGGGTTGCTCTGGTCATTGAAGCGAGCTGACATTTGGTCTACCAGTAACATGAATACGAAACCTGCAAAGAGGTAATATGGATGTATCGAAATCGGAAACATTTTGCCAGTTTATGTTCAGGTACCAATGTAACAGGTGGCGAGCCTATTGCCATTAACCGGGCACTTATAAACCTGCGATAAATACACACATAACTTCGAAAAGCATGGAAAAGTCATTGGTGTGTGCCATGGTAAAACCTGCGATCGAACCCGAGACCTCGTCTCAGCAGTCCATTACCCATACCACTAGGCTAGCGCAGTCTAATTATATTAAAAACTATAGCATTTGATTTAATGGTTTTTTTTTTCGATATCATCTGTGGCGCGGTGGTAGCGAACAGTTTGATCTCTGCTCAGTGCCAATATTTTTATCTAAGTATGATTATTTGCATTCAAGAACCCATAACATAAGCTAGTTAAGCTATACTGACCATGGGTATATTATATACTAGCTGATGCCCACGGCTTCGCCCGCGTGGAATTTTGTTCCCGTTCCCGCAACCCTTGGGAACCTTTTCCCGGGATAAAAAGTAGCCTATGTGTTATTCCAGGTTCTAATCTACCCCTGTACCAAATTTCAACCAAATCAGTCCAGCCGTTTATGCGTGAAAGAGGAACAAACATCCATCCATCCATCCAAACAAACTTTCGCCTTTATAATTTTAGTAGGATTATTTTTATTCATTTCAAACCTATCCCTTCGGGGATATAAGCATGAGTTTATGTTTAAGTTATGTGCTGTGCTAATAAATGGTATATTGAACCTTACCTAAAACAAGAGATATTCCAATAACGGAATGTAGGTCATCATGGTGCTCCGGTGGTTCAGCTGTGAAGTCTTTAGTCACAACCGTTGGATGTGACCGCTCACTGAACAAGGACCTGACACCTTCGGGTATGATCACCGCCAGGGCTGTTCCGACCAGGAGCCCTGCACCAAACACTGTGACCTTTTGTAGCTTGTCCTGAAACAATGACAAAGATTAGTCAACTGTCAAAGCCTGCCTGCCTTTTTCTCTCTCTCTCTCTAAACTTAAGAGCTATGCTCTTGTCGGTGTAGTAATCGCCACTCCTCTCTGTCTCCCACCAAGCCCTTGACCTCCTGATACGACAATTGTGCGCAAAATCCCCACGGATACCACCTCCACTAAAACCGGTGGAGGTGATTATGTCAGACTCGAACCGACCAAAACTCATGCCGTGGGTCTTTGATTGCCGAAGGTGAGATTATACAAGACATATCTCTTACACAAGCCTGCCAGCCGGGATCTGTCTGCATCTACACTAATATTATAAAGAGGAAAGATTTGTTTTTTTGTCTGTTTGTTTGTAATGAATAGGCTCAGAAACTACTGCACCGATTTCAATAATTCTTTCACCTATAAAAAGCTACAATATCTAGGAGTAACATAGGTTATATATCATCACGCTACTATCCACGGGAGTGGAGCAATAATCATAAATCTCAATAGATTTGATAGATTTCTATACATGGGCGCTAATATTACTAACTATTTCTGTTGTCATGACAGCAAGGAGAAGTAGTATAGAGAGGCAAGTAGAGAATCGAGTAGAATCATACAATGCGATAATAAGTTAAGTGAACAGTTCATTTCCAGGCTTGTTTATCATACAAATATTCCTAGGTTTTATAGTGGCCTTTTTAGAATAACTGTCTTTTAATTAAATTTTTAAATTTATGCATAGAGTGGCTCTCTAATCTTTAGGAAACCTGTTGAAAAAGGGGTACACGGGTATATACAATTACCCTGAAAAGAGTAAGAAATTTTATGGAGCCTACTATCACCGACAACTAGATTATTTACATTGTGTTGTGCCTTCCGAAGTCTTGGAAGGTTTGTAATATTTTTCCTAACATACATCAAGTTTTTTAATATAACTGTGAGATATAGGGATATAGGGATTAACATACCCCGAGGTATAAACTGGATAGATTTGTAATTTTCATTGAAATCAATAAGTTTTAATATCAAATACTAGCTGTGGCCGGTTTAACCCGAGCGGATATTGATTATCGCGTTGTATGATAATACTTCTTCTTCTTTTCTTAAAATGGCTTCTGCAGCAGAATATTCTGCAGCGCAATTTTGCCAGTCTCTAGTAAATTCAAACGTCTTATAAGTATGACTATTGATTACTACTTAATAATATTAGAGTACATTTAGTTCCCAATATGTTTCTTATTGGAATTGCCATCAGTTATCTAGGATTGATGCCAGTACACATTGAAGAAGTGGAACTTTACGATGTCCAAGTATACATTCTGCCTCAAATACTAAAAATACTTAAGAGAGATTTAAAAAAAAGTATACATTCTAAACTTTTTTATTTCACATAACATAGTCCTGTATAAAATTTATACCCAGTCGAATATAATTTTCATTATATTTCGATAAAATTGGCATTAAATTTGAACAATGCAGGTAATGTAGTTTTGCGTTATGATTCTTAAATAAACATAAATAATAATTCCAAGTACAAATACTAACTAAACGCCTAAAGAGATTCGATTTTCTATCATTTGATGAATAAAACTATAATTAATTAAAGTTTAATAGACGTGCAATAAGCAATAGTAGATGCAATATTTACGTAAATATTTCAAAACAAAGTATGAAAGCGTATTGCAGATGGTTGCAATTTTGCTCAATTTCGTAACATTTTTTGATGTTTGACTTAAGTTTTCACTTACCTCTGACATTGAGACATTTAAAGGTATGCTTCCAGCCAAATATGAGCCCACCAGCATCACCAGGGCGAGCAAAATAAGAACCCAAGTACCATCCATACTTGCGAATTTCCCAAACCTTATTCTCCGTGAAAAGTATAATTACCAATGAATGACGACTTAACGCTTGAATTATTTTACAATCGCATGTTTAATGTGCATGTTTCGGATGATTAATATCTTTAATATACTGATAATTTCGCTATAATATTGTTTCGACATTCGATTTCTGCGTTTACACTTTTGACAAGACAACACGACAAGTTACGTTTTTTTGTGATTTATTTGCTATTGATCTGAATACTTGCCTTTTAAGTTTTACTCACTTTCATATCGGACTATAAATAGTTAATAAATCACCCCATTAGACATAGACAATGAAAGATAATTTTAATTTACGAACACACTAAAAATTGAGTACGAGAATAATTTGAGAATTAAAAAAAAATAAAGACACACGGAAACAAAACTGGCGTGGCTAACGTGGCTCTGTAAGATTTTCTTGAGAAACTTGATATTGGCGATTCTCCATTAATAATTTTATATTACATTCACAACTTGACGTTGGCGAAATTGCGGCGAATATGCTTGCAAAAGAAGCCATCTTAAGAAGAAGAAGAAGGACTGATCAACCAATGAGGTGAACCACAAGATTAGTGTGATATAGGTAATCTATGATTGGTTTCTTGGCGCACCTCCACTGTCGCCTTCTAAGCTACGCACCAAAGAGACCTAAAAACGCGCTTTACACTACTTGAATTAAATGATAGTTACCAAGCTGGCCGTAGAGGGTAGACGGAGATGACAATGCTATTTTTACAAATACCTTACCTACCTACCTATGTACATCTACCTTATAAGGGAAGTGTTGGCATCGCCATCTTGTTGCCGAAAGCTTGGAAGTTTTCGATCAAGTACCTCTCTCACCTCGGGGCATATATTTTAAATCTAAAATGAGCTCTACACGCGTAATATAGTACCTAAGTGTCTTTGGATATCTTTTGAGGGTAGCACGGGGTGATACCGGAGCAACAGCCGTGTGGTGGCAAATCCACCAATCACAGACTTTTTCTTCTGTCGATGCCACGGCATTTTGAAGTTGCCATCATTTGTTTCACGGAGAGAGCCCAAACAGGTTTAACTCTTTGGGAAGGCCTCCACAGACTAAGTACCTACTATTATAATCATTTCGCGCGTGCCACGGTAGGGCCTCGTTTCTCTTGGGACTTGGGTCCGAAATATTTGCCGATAACATAACAGCTATTTGACATTAAATTTTCTATAACTACATATAATTGGATAATTATCCAAACTAATATTATAAATGCGAAAGTAACTCTGTCTGTCTGTCTGTCTGTCTGTCTGTCTTTGCTTCACGCCTAAACTACTGAACCGATTTGTGTGAAATTTGGTACAGACATAGTTTGGAACTTGAGAAAGGACATAGGATAGTTTTCATTACAAACTAGCTGACCCGTGCGACTTCGTCTGCGTCACGCTACTCAAAGAGCTGCTGAAACCGAAGAGATGGCTCGGGAGCGCCGGCTCTTAGACACCGAACGTCACGCTGCTCAAAGAGCTGCTGAGACAGAAGAGACGAGGTAGGAGCGACGGCTCTTAGATGCCGGTCGTCATGCAACTCAAAGAGCTGCTGAGACAGAAGAGATGGTTCAGGAGCGCTGACTCTTAGATGCTTGGCGTCATGCAACTCAAAGAGCTGCTGAGACAGAAGAGATGGCTCAGGAGCGCCGGCTCTTAGATGCTGGGCGTCATGCAACTCAAAGAGCTGCTGAGACAGAAGAGATGGCTCAGGAGCGACGGCTCTTAGATGCTGGGCGTCATGCAACTCAAAGAGCTGCTGAGACAGAAGAGATGGCTCAGGAGCGCCGGCTCTTAGATGCTGGGCGTCATGCAACTCAAAGCACTGCTGAGACAGAAGAGATGGCTCAGGAGCGCTGGCTCTTAGATGCTGGGCGTCATGCAACTCAAAGAGCTTCCGAAACTGTAGATCAAACTCGAGTATGTCGGCTTTTGGATGCTGAACGTCATGCGTCTCTGATTTTTGCAGAGTCACATGAAGAATCTCATAGACTACGTGTTCTATTAGCTGCACGGCAAGCACAAAGACAAAATATATTTACACGTAATACGTGGGAGGTATTTCATGATGATTACGACCCTTTAATCGATTAGTGCTCTTAGGACGGATGGCTAAAAAGTGCACATTATTGTATGGCACTAAAATGGAAAGAGGAAACTCCGGGTATGTGCTGTTCTGGAGGTAAAGTTTCCACATTTCATTTTTGAAGTGATCCCGCGAGATCGGGAACTATGTGGGTAAAACCAAAAATCTGCTGGAAGTCTCTATTCCACGCGAACGAAGTCGCGGGCAAAAGCTAGTTAATGTAATAATTATACAAAAATATCGTGGCGGTACTGGCGCGACTGCTACGTAGGAGGAGCGGGCTCGATTGCCACTCAGTGAAATAATTATATACATAAATATGAAGGGTTTGAACCCAAGATCTCTTGATCGTAAGGTGAACTTAAGGAGTTATTTCATTATCACTAAGATACTAAAAGATTGACCGATATGTTTACTGAATTTAACTAGGAATGACGTCATCTCACACGCAAATATGTTAATATGTTAATATGTTATTTAAGTTTGATTTAAAGAATAACATTATCATTGTCGTTTATTTCATAAGTATGTAGGGATTAAGTTGTCAGACTGAAGATTAAGGGATTCAAAATTTCTTCTTCTGTCAAATCGACGGCATTTCTACTGCTAAATTCTTTTTTATACCACTTAGGTGGAAGACATGCACACGGCCCACCTGATGGGAAGCGGTCACCGTGGCCTATGGACGTTTGCAACACCAGAGGCGTCACACACGTGCTGCCTACATTGTAGATACCTTCTAACACCTTCTTGAAGAACCCCATATTGTAGTCGCCTGGGAAAACCACGGCAGGGACCTCATTCTGTTTTCCCAATACATTGCCATCTGAATTTCATTCTCGGAGGCGCTCATAAGATCCTCTGAAGTATAGGTTTAAAGGCTTATCTTACATCTTTTGCGCTGACGACACAGAATGTCTCTGTTCTTACAGGGGTTGCGGCGCGAGTGTTATTCCTCTGGTGTTACACTCGCCCATAGGTCACGGTAACCACTTACCATCAGGTGGGCCGCGTGCTTATCTGCAACCTAAGTTTTATAAAAAAAAGGTATGAACATGCAGCACACTCCAGGAGTTGAGCCATGGTGTGTGGCGCATCTCCGCACTCACACTGTAGGTCTACGTCAGCCGAGAAGACCAATTATCCTACATTTTATCTGCTTTTTATCTCTGCAAAAGATTCCTCTGAGGTGCGGGTGCGTGATTAGAATTCCACTCGGGTGGAGCCGAGATCAGCTTGTTAACGTCATCCTTGCGTTAGTTCTGATCGTATCCTAGACCTTCTTTGGAGTCCGGGGTTAACTTTCCAGTTTAATTTTTTTTTCGTAGAATGACCTCTGTCGTCCATGAGCACGGTCCTGGAGGTGATAAGTGGAGCCGCTTGTTACCCTAGCAGAAGTAGGGCGCGGTGATGGTGCAAAGTAGGGGTTAGACGGGGTACCGTGATCTCTACACCCGAAGAAGGTCATCTCGAAAGGCAGGTGAGGGAGAGATAAGTTGGATACTGTCTCATTTCTGGCAACTACAGACCCAAAGACACCGTATGTTTTAATCAGTTCGAGTCTGAAATAATCTCCCTAACCGGCTCCAGCTCCACAGGGTATCCGTGGGGATTTTTCTCATATAATAAAAACTTTCCAGTTTAACTGAGAAACGACTGCATTTTAATGATTTCTGTGAAGCAATTGCCTTTTGACCTCCACGACCAAATGGTGATATTCAAGTTCTGTAATTAAAGCAATTGTTGAATATTTTAGGGCTCCTTTAGGTATATATAGTAACCGAATCCGATGGTATAAGTGCTCCTACGAGACACGGAGGGGTTGCAATGTCTTTAGAATAGTCAGGGCCACTCATCCTAAGACCAACCTGACCAGTGTTACTTTACCTTGCATATCTTATCAGACGTATAATCCATCAGGAGTATATGCAGTCCTGGCTAACATTGACCGTGGAAATATTGCTAGAAAACCTTTGAACCTTGCGCTGCGACACAAAAGTTATTAAATAGTGATTAAAGGGTCGAAGTTCAGAACAAAGAGCACATTTATTACAGAATGGACAATTTTTTGAAGATTACTCTAATATTTTAAAGAGGAAAGATTTGTTTTTTTGTTTGTTTATTTGTCGATAGATTCCGAAACTACTGGACCGATTTCAATAATTCTTGCACTTATAAAAAGCTACAATATCTTGGAGTAACTTAGGCTATATATATGACGCTTCTTTCTTCCTTTCTTTTGTACAATCCTGTAAACGCTTTTTAACAAGTTTTCTAGTGATTTACCTATGAATAAAATTTAAAAATGTAATTAGAAGTACATTATGCCAAGAAGTTTACTATAAAATTGAAGATCATTTATATGATAAACAAGTTTGAAAATGAGACTGTGTGAACTTCCGAAAAATAAGTATTGGGTGGAAACAGATTTCGAACAAAAATCGTTTTTTTTCTTCTGTCTCAACTAGCATCACACACAAACAACTAACTACAACAACTAACAAACAACCAACATCAATCAAATATTTTCACGCCACACTTGGCAGAATATTCAGATCATGAAAAATTTGATACCTGTTATGACCATATTCTTGGAAATAAACGTTTCTTTCTTTCTTTCTTTCTTTCTTTCTTTCTAGTTACGAGCCTTTCGGTCGACGCACGACCGAAATGCTTTCTACAATCACAGGTCCTCACTGGAGCTTGAAAAAGCTATAAGACCAAAAAGTTGAGGCAAATATTGTATCATTATGATATTTATAAATGTGACCCTCATCCTTAAGACTTCAGTGTATCTTCAGATCATGTGGTATTAATGTGACCGTTATAAAAAACCGTCAAGTGTGACTCGTACTCGCCCAAGTGTCTCTCGCTGAAACTATTCTGTTTAAAATAAAATGATCTCAATAGCATTTCTGAAGACCTATCTATAGAAATATAGCATGGGTTTGATGAAAAAAAAATGAGTTTCAGTTCCAAGTATGGCAACCCTAAAAATCCCAAAATGTATTGCTTTTTTTTCCTATTTTTGTGTGAAATTCTTAATGCGGTTCACATAATACGTTTACTTACCAAGTTTCAATAGCATAGTCCATAATAGTTTCGGAGATATGTGTCTGTGACATACGGACGGACAGACATGACGCATCTATAAGGGTACTTCTTTACCACCTAACTTATGAATATGTGCTGTATTTCAAACAGATGTCGCATCTACATTGTTTCGTCTACACAAAACGCAAACCAATAAAGGAACAGTACCAACAGTACCAATTAATACGCTTGCTACTGTTCACTTGGTAACTATTATGATGCAGTGGATTTATAACGATCAAGTAGTATTTTAACCGACTGCAGAAAAGGAGGATACATACTATAAAATTTCTGAATGCAGATAAACTGTAAGAGGGTCGCTTCAGCTGTTGTGGCCACATTTTCAGGGCATATAGATAGATAAATTGCATTATTAAGAACCGCGGTAGCCTAGTGGTATGGGTAATGGGACTGCTGAGACAAGGTCTCGGGTTCGATCCCAGGTTTACCATGGCACACACCAATGACTTTTCGATGCTTTTCGAAGTTATGTGTGTATTTATCGCAGGTTTATAAGAGCCCGGTTAATGGCAATAGGCTTGCCACCTATTACATTGGGACCTAAACATAAACTGGCGAAATGTGGGTGCTAGCACCTCTGCCTACCCCTTCAGAGATACAGGCGTGAGTTTATGTATGTTATGTTATGTAAGTACCTAGATCCTTTATATTAGTAGTTGTATAGGGAATTCCTATCAATTTTAGTTTCAAATTATCCATGAACTTTTGTAACCGATTATACGTTTGTTTTTATTTCATTCTTTTAGCATAAAATCAGGTAGGTAGGTACAGTTAGTGACTAAATTAGCAGATTCACATATTATTCTTATCAACAGAATAATTCTAAAGTAAAGTAAGTAATTATTACTGCTTTAATAACCGCCTATCACTAGATAGTAAGTACTAAATAAAACAAAGTGGTTAATAAGCTTTAAATAAACATCAATGATGGTATAATACGTGCGACAATTGATATTATAACACGGAATGCTCATTCTACTTCAAGCGGTTCGCGTCAATACATGTCTTAAAGCATTATTATTAGTGTTAAATTTGCAATATTGTGCTGTAACAATTACGGAATCTTGTGGTAAGTATATTAACTATTTTTTTTATCTATGGCACGTCAATTTGACTTCACCTCGCCTGATGTTAAGCTGAAGACAAAGTCTCATGAAAGAGGGTCACTATTACAAACCTGTTCAGTGCTACAATGGTGGCGCTCAGCTTGACGGCCTCATCAGATGCTTTTTCACGCCCCGCTTAAAGGACCCGGATTTTGTTTAATTCATCCCCTTAATTGTGATTTATTACCTTATCAAATTTAAATAGGAAAACGCGAATGCTTCGACGGGATTCAAATCTTTCCCTTACATGGGATCGCTCTGACCGTTAAGCCACGAAGCCTTGTGTGAATCATTCGGAATTTTCCTATACAACCATGTCTGGGGCGATGGTGAGAGCCATCTACCGACAATTATACGAACTATCGGTCACAATAGTACTACATAACAGTAATTTTTAAACATTGTGCTTTGATAACTCCGCACAATTAATTGTACCTACAGATTCTTTTTTTTAAAAGCAATTAGTATGCTTTTTTATTTATTTATGGCACGTCAATTTGACTTCACCTCGCCTGATGTTAAGCTGAAGGCAAAGTCTCATGAAAGAGGGTCACCGTTGCAAACACGTTCAGTGCTACAATGGTGGCGGTCAGCTTGACGGCCTTTTTTTATCGTGCGCTAAATCACCAAGGATACCACCTCTACCAAAATCGGTGGAGGTAATTATGTCGGACTCGTACCGAGTAAGGCGCACGCCGTCCACGGGTCCTTGATTGCTTGCTGGAGGTGAGATTATACAAGACATATCTTCTCGCACCCCGGCAGACCCGGGGACATCTCTTTTGAGAGGACCCTCTTCCTCTAATCTAGGTACCACGGTGGCCATTTGCGCCGCCCCGCCACGGCCTGCTTCTGCGAGGGTGACAGGCGGCACCATCCGTCACCCCGAGACCCGCGCTGTCCCAATGTCATAATATTTGGCGAGCCTATTGCCATTAACCGGGCACTTATAAACCTGCGATAAATACACACATAACTTCAGAAAGCATTGAATTCATTGGTGTGTGCTATGGTAAAACCTGTAATCGAACCCGAGACCTCGTCTCAGCAGTCCATTACCCATACCACTAGGCTACCGCGGCTGTTCAACTCTAATTCAGATAAAAAGTAATCTACAATTATTTGATCAGTGAGCATACTAATTGCTTTACTAAATTCTTACGTTCATAATGTATTTAGGTATTATATTGCGAGCAATATAATAAGTACCTACCTACATACAACATGGTTGATCTCATTGTTACTTAAGTGTTAAATGTTTGATATAATATTAAGGAGTTTCTATTTTTAATGGTGACCTTGAATAGGTTAAATTAGCACAGAAGCTGTTATGGGTGACACAAGGTGTTATAAGTAAATAATTTGTATTTATAATACCTTATGTGTAAGCAATATTATCAGAAGTTATTCTGTGGTTGGTAATTTAAATATCAAGTTACGTATAATTATTTAGAGGAGGTAGGACACGACGGTATATCCGTCCCAATCGAGCGGTCCGACTGGGGAAGTACCTCCACCCTACAGAATATCGCCGTTTAATAACCCTGTGTTGTGTTTTCAGTGGTGAGATATTTCAGATAGAGATAGATAGAGAGATATTTCACTGCTAAGGGGTTAAAAAGGGATGAAAGTTTGTATGGGACACCGTCATTTTTAATTACACTGCAAAAAATTGATAAACAAACACGTTTATCAGCATTATAAAAAATTCATTACTAAGGGGGTAAAAATACGACGATTTTATGAAAAGCTCGAATGCAATAATTTTTGTGATTAACTGTAGGTTACCACCTGTAGGTTAACTGTAGGTTAACTGTACATTACCATTACATAAACTCACGTCTATATTCCCGACGGGGTAGGCAGAGGTGCTAGCACCCACATTTCGCCAGTTTATGTTTAGGTCCCAATGTAATGGCGAGCCTATTGCCATTAACCGGGCACTTATAAACCTGCGATAAAAACACACATAACTTCGAAAAGTCATTGGTGAGTGCCATGTTAAACCTGGGATCGAACCCGAGACCTCGTTTCAGTAGTCCATTACCCATATCACTAGGCTACCGCGGTCCACTACTACATTAATTAAATCAAAAAAAATATTGTTACAGTCCAAAACCCTCAGCGTCGTGTCTTCGTAAGCAGAAACACGTCAGGAAAAGTGTCTTTTAAGTCGAAAATCCTTTTCGAGAATGGAATCACATGAGAAGAATTTCCACTCGGGGTTTGGCCGTAAGCCCCATGGAACTGATATTATGGAAATGAAGTCTCAAGGACCTGGTTAGTAAACATTTTTATTCCAACAAGAGTAAGTTTAAAAACTAATTAACTTTATTTCCATGCGTCTCCACCGCGTGGATTTCGATTATCGCGTTGTACGAGTCTACTCGATTCTCTACTTGCCTCTCTATACTACTTCTCCCCTACTCTACTTTTAATTTTTCCCTATTTTTTAATTTCTCAATCTCCCACTTTACTTATTTCCCCATTTTCCGTACATTTTACGTCTATAATTTTTAGTGTTGTCTCTCTCTAATACATCCTACTAAATTGTTGCCATGTAAACGGAAATTGTTATAGAAATCAATTTAATCTTTTTTTTTTATAATATCACGCCTATATCCCCGAAGGGTTAGGCAGAGGTGCTAGCACCCACATTTCGCCAGTTTATATTTAGGTCCCAATGTAATAGGTGGCAAGCCTATTGCCATTAACCGGGCACTTATAAACCCGCGATAAATACACACATAACTTCGAAAAGCATCGCAGTCATTGGTGTGTGCCATAGTAAACCTGGGATCGAACCCGAAACCTCGTCTCAGCAGTCCACTACCCATACCACTAGGCTACCGCGGCCCTTGCGGCATCTAATCTATTGAGATAATTACTCCGCTCCCTTGTAAAGTAGCGTGATGATATAATAAAGCTTTAGATTAAGAAAAGAATTATTGAAATCGCTCCAGTAGTTTCGGAGCCTATTCGTTACAAACAAACCAACAAAAAAACAAATCTTTCCTCTTTGTAATATTATTATAAGTGTAGCGTATCGAGACCTCGTCTCAGCAGTCCATTACCCATACCACTAGGCTACCGCGGTCTTAAAGTCAAGATATCATTTCAGCCAACGGCTCCCCAAGAAAAGAGCTCAAAGACTTGGATGATTTGCTCCCATACCTTGGAGACTTCGGTTGGTACCAGCGCTACTTGTTCCTCTTGATGATACCATTCTCGTTCTTCTTCGCCTTCGTCTACTTCGGGCAGATCTTCATGACTGTAGTGCCTGAAGAGTACTGGTGCTACGTGCCTGAGTTGGGGAACCTGACTGTGGAACAGAGGTTAGTTTTTTTTTTATACAACTTAGGTCGCAGACAAGCACGCGGCGTACCTGATGGTAAGTGGTTACCGTGGCCTATGGGCGAGTGTAACACCAGAGGAATAACACTCGTGCCGCAACCCCTGTAAGAACAGAGACATTCTGTGTCGTCAGCGCAAAAGATGTAGGATAAGCCTTTGGTTTTCCCACGGACAACACAAAACCTCTCTAGATAGTTAATTCTTTATTGTACACCTTAGAACAAAGGAGTACAGTAATAATCGTAAAGTTGCATGTACAATGGGCGGCCTTCTCGCCGAATCTATGTGTTTTGCAGAACTTTGATTTGTTTCGTGAAATGACTACCATTTACAGACACTACTGTGGTTTTACTAAGTTCAGCTTAACATCAGGCGAGGTGAAGTCAAATTGACGTGCCATAGATAAAAAAAAAAGTTCTTCAAAAAGGGCTTTAAAAGGTTTTCCAGGATTGACTGTACCAGTGTGATGACCCTTTTTTTTCCATGCACGAAATCCTCACCGATACCAATCTCACCGGAACCAGTGAGAGAGGTTATGTTGGATTCGAACCGACTAAAACGTATGCCGTCTTTGGGTTTTTAGTTGCCGGAGGTGAGGTAGTAGCGAACATATATCCCTTGCAGACCCGGGGCACGGTATCCCCGTCTAGCCCCTCGGGTTTAGGGTGGTGACTCTGCGCCGTGGCCTGTTTCTGCTAGGGTGACAGGCGGGTCCACCCAAGTGTGACCACCCTGGTTTTCCTACACTTCCCTAGGTTAAGTGCATGTGCTTGTCTGCCATATGAGTGCTTTACAAAAATCTTCAGATCTGCTGAACAGATGGTGATCAAACTTACATACCTACTTAATGATTTAAAGTCAAGTGGCCAATACATTTCTGACATAAAACCAGTTTCAGAATATGATCAGTAATTTTTGCGTTCATCGCTAACAAACGGACAAAAATACTGGAATTCCAAAACACTTTCTTTAAATATCTCCGAAATATACAATGCCTATCTATATTAAGAATTTCTTGACAATCTACAAACATATCAAAACACTAGCTGTTGCCCGCGGCTCCGCCCGCGTGGATGTCGATTATCGCGTTGTACGACTCTACTCGATTCACTACTTGCCTCCCTATACTACTTTTCCTTGCTGTCATGACAACGGAAATTGTTAGCGATATTAGCGCCAATGTATAGAAATTTACCGGATCAATTGAGATTTATGATTATTACTCCGCTCCCTTGTATGGTAGCGTGATGATATATAGCCTATGTTACTCCTAGATATTGTAGCTTTTTAGAGGTGAAAGAATTGTTTAAATCGGCCCAGTACTTTTTGAGCCTATTCATTACACTTCCTACACATTACATTTCCTCTTTATAATATTAGTATATTATATATAGATAAATCAGCGAATCGGTCGAGCCGTTCACAAGTGATGTGCAGACAAAACTATTTGTAGCAATTGATTTTTATTGAAATAAATGATGAAACGTATCGGTAGCTTAATGGTTAAGAATTCGGCCTTACAATCAAGAAGTCCGGGTTCTAAACCTGGCTATTACACTACTGACGTATACCCATTCCTCCTTGCATTATTCCCGGTTGAATCTGAAGTTTTCATCTCGGAGTCCGGTCCGTTTTTCCATATGTGTTTGGCAGAACTTTGATATATTTTTTTTTATACCACTTAGGTGGCAGACAAGCACACGGCCCACCTGATGGGAAGCGGTCACCGTGACCTATGGACGTTTGCAACACCAGAGGCGTCACACACGTACTGCATATTTTATTTTTATTTGACTTTACCTCGCCTGATGTCAAGCTGAAGACAAAGTCTCATGAAAGAGGGCCACCATTGCAAACAAGTACAGTGCTATAATGGTGGCGCTCAGCTTAACGGCCTCATCAGATACTTTTTTACGCGCCGCTTAAAGGACCCAGGACTGTAGGAAGAAGGAAACACGCAAAGCGACTGCTATCGGACCTTCACAATCTCGACAAGTAAACAATATCGATGAACTAAGACCACATTTTTAACTTTTAAAAGCTCTAACTGCTCATAACTCGCTTCTAATACTAGCAATTGTTTTCCTAGGCGTCACCTCTCTGCTCCCATAAAGAACAACAAAATTGACAAGTGTTCCGTATTTGATGTGGACTGGACAGCCGTTCTGAACAACGGTACCGTGGATCCTAAGCCTGAGTGGAGAGTGAAACCATGTGCCAGATGGGAGTTCAACTACAGTGATGTGCCATACGAAACTATAGCTTCACAGGTACTTATCATCATCACTACTCACTACATAGTATAAAATAAAGTTGCGTTCTCTGTCCCTATTTTTTTTGTCCCTTTGTATCCTTAAATCTTCAAAACTATGCAACGGATTTTGATGCTTGTTGATGCTTGTTTGTTTTAATAGATAGAATGGTTAAAGAGGAAGGTTTATATGTATGTTACAACAAACAGGTGCGGAGCAGGAATGAAAAATGTTGCAAAAACGGGGTGACGCAGACGAAGTTGCGCGGATCTGCTAGTTTTTTATAAGCGAAGTTCTTGGCTGTTCTTGAAACTTTCAATGCGTCGCTTCGAGCTCGATTATTCTTTTACCAGGTACCGGTTTGGCTATGAGAGCGGGCCTGGGGGTGACGGGTGGGGCCACCTGTCACCCTAACAGAAGCAGGCCACGGCGGCGGCGCAAAGTGCCAACTCATACCCAGGGGCTCGGGGACACCATGGTCCCCACATTAGGGGAAAGGGGGTCATCTCAAAAGAGATGTCCCCGAGTCTGCCGGGGTGCGAGAGATATGTCTTGTATAATCTCACCTCCGGCAATCAGGGACCAATGGACGGGGTTCGTTTTAGTCGGTTCGAGTCCGACATAATCACCTCCACCGGTTTTGGCGGGGGTGATTTTGCGCACAATAAAAGAAAGCTGAGAGTTTGGCTTAAAATATGACTTTTATGGAAGCGACTACTGCTGAATTTCAAACCTCAATAGAGCATTGACTAGCATGTGAGGTTGACTTTGTCCCAAAGGTCTTAGTGGAGCCATGAGTGTTCAGTCATCCAAGCGTAAAGGTTCTTTACTTGTTTGTTAGTAAATTACTTCAGAACAGCTGTAGGAACCTGTAAAACCTAAGAAGAACCTTTGTCTCACTCAAGCCGCGGTAGCCTAGTGGTATGGGTAATGGAATGCTGAGACGAGGTCTCGGCACTTTTCGACGCTTTTCGAAGTTATGTGTGTATTTATCGCAGGTTTATAAGTGCCCGGTTAATGGTAATAGGCTCGCCACCTATTACACTGGGACCTAAACATAAACCGGCGAAATGTGGGTGCTAGCACCTTTGCTTACCCCTTCGGGGATATAGGCGTGAGTTTATGTTATGTTTGTTATGTTAGAATCTCTGTTTACCTACAGCCTCAGTATGGCGAGAGACAGAGATATGTTTATCTATTTATTTCACATCATCCAATGAAGTCGCATAGACACAATTTTTTTGTTTCTCTACGCCTTCATTGATCCAAGTGATATGTCTATTTCGGCAATTCGTCTTATTGCTTTCCATCTTTCAGCAAGGATGGGTTTGTGACAGAGACAGTTACTCAGCTACATCTCAATGCGTATTCTTCTGCGGTGCCATATTGGGAGGGTTTATCTTCGGATGGGTGGCTGACAAGTATGGAAGAGTACCTGCTTTAGTTGGTAAGAAAACCTTGAAAGTTTTATATTAATCTTCTTGTAAAGATCGAACCTACTGAATTTTCACTTCGCCAAGATTTTTTTCATAATAATAATAAAGTAGTCTGATACTCTCCAAGACGTTAATTGGTAGTGCTTTTGCGGCTAAGCACGTAATTAATTTCCTTGCGATTTACACCGTATAGCAAGGAATCGGGTCAAAAATTTATCCCAATTACGGTTTTATTTTATTTATATAGGGGCGTACCCATTTTGTTACACAGTGCCCTATTACGTGGGACTAAATATCATAGTTGGCGAAATGTGGATGTTTAATAACACCTCTGCCTTATCTTCGGGGTTTATGGGCATGAGCGTATGTATGTATGTAATAGAGTAGATGCCGGCAATCATTTTGAATGGGCAATCAATAAAAGGACAAACGATTAAAAATACAGATTTATTCAATGACACGAGTTCTTTCATACAATGATTGAATTTAGTCCTGTGTCAATCGCGATTGATCGAATCAAAATGATCGGGTCGCGAGCGATATACGAGTGAGTCAATCATCGATCTCGAAGAGATTCGATCGTTTCGCGACCCGTCGATCGTTTGGTTCTTCGCGGTTCACGATCGATGAACGAGACGTGTAGGATAATAACAATGAATTCGTAGGCCGTATTGTTTACCTTGGTACCTATTATACTATATCTAAATTATTTTCTAGAAATAAAAGGCTTGCAGGTCTATAAAAGAAACATTGAGCGATTGCGATAAAAACTAGTAGGTAGCTTTATGAATTCCTTAGATCTTAATATATTCCTATCAAATCGACATAATATTATTTATTTGTAAAATGATCATCATTATTTAATTTTATGAGCGGGTTTCCAACCATAAACAGATTCTAATTTCGTGTAAATATCGACAAATATAGACAAACATTATCCTAATCCAGCCTAATAGGTACGATTCCAATAAATTGGCATTTTAAACCTCGGGAACCTGATTGAGGAATGAAATCGTGATAATGAAGACTCGCGACCCGCCAAACGATCGAGTCTTTTGATTCGATCATTTTGTTGACGGGTCGCGATCGACCCGGTTCGCGAAGATTGATCGATCGACACAGGACTAATTGAATTATTAAAATCTATGGCAGTTTCATTGGCGTGTTCCTTGTAGAGATGCGTTCTTTACATCTAGAGTTCAGTCACGTGTATACACTTTGGAACCTTGTCACAATAATAAATGACAAGTCAACATTATGACACGGAGGTAGGACACGACGGTATCTCCCGTCCGAAATGAGCTGTCCAACTGGGGAAGTACCTCCACCCTACAGAAGACCGCGGTCATAATAACCATCGTGTTGTGTTCCCGCCGGTAAGTAGGGTAGCCAGAGCTCACTATACCCCTCCTTCCCCTCCCCTTCCTAGCCTCCCCACCCCTTCCCAGCTCTCCCCCTTTCCCAACAGGGTGGGCAGCGCGTGTGTGACACCCTTAGTGTTGCACACGTTCATAGGCCACGGTGGCCGCTTTCCATCTGGCCGTGTGCTTGTCTGCCACCTACGTAGTATAAAAAAAAAAAAAAATGACATGAAACGATAAAATACGAAAAGTTTAATGTGAAAAAGTTCTAAAACGTATACATATTACTGCAGGTGACTGTACATTGTCAGGAATTTTGCCGGTGATTCTAAGATTATTCCCATCATTCTTTCAGGTATAAACCTGGTCGGTTTCGCCGGTGGTATAGGCACAATGTTTACTAACGATTTCTGGACGTTTTGCCTTTGCCGTTTCATTGTTGGCCTTGCTTATGATAACTGCTTTGTTATCATGTATATTGTGGGTAAGTATTAATTTAACCTACTGTACAAAGAAAGGAATAGCCGCGGTAGCCTAGTGGTATGGGTAAAGGACTGCTGAGACGAGGTCTCGAGTTCGATCCCAGGTTTACCATGGCACACACCAATGACTTTTCGATGCTTTTCGAAGTTATGTGTGTATTTATCGCAGGTTTATAAGTGCCTCGGAGAGCACGTTAAGCCGTCGGTCCCGGTTGCCATACAAACATCTATGGCAGTCGTTACGGGTAGTTGGAGCCCTCAAAAGTCCAACCAGCCTAACTTGGAATTTCGATATCGCCATTGGTCATTAGACCATTGGTTGTGGAGGTCAGATGGCAGTCGCTTCACGGAAAATATCGAAGTTCAGCCGCATCACAGTTAGACTAGAAAGCCGACCCCAACTGAGTTGGGAAAAAGGTTCAGGGAATGATGACAAAGAAAGGAGGTTCTGATGCTTTTGTTATTCATACATAATATTCTTGATTCTCTGTATTTGTGACCAAAGACCTTCGAAATGATTTTACAGAATTCTTTTGTGTATATTTATTATTTGGGGTAGGAATATTGGTTCAAAACTATTTTTAATGATAGCTAAGGATGGCCTTATCCAATTTTTTATAGCACTTAAGTGGCAGGCGCATACACACGACCCACCTGATGGAATTGGTTACCGTGATCCTTCAGTTTTTCCCTTTTACCACCAATCCTACCAAAAGTGTAGTGCATAACCATATTTCCCGAATAAGCTAGAGTCCTAAAAAGACTAACTGTTCAACAATTCAAATAGTATATATCCTTTCCCGAAGTATAATCTGTCTCTGTAGCAAATATCTTCAAAATTGGATCAGTAGTTCATGCAGGAAAGCGTAACATACAGACAGGTAGACAAAGACATACAGATAGAGCTTTCGTATTTATATAAAGTGTGGATATGGATTTCAATGCAGGGTCTAGATATTTTTAGGTGAGAGGATGCGACGGCATCTCCTGTCCTAATTGAGCAGTTTGATTGGGGAAGTACCACCTCCCTAAAGAATATTTCCGGCGGTGAGTAGGGTAGCCAGATTTCACTGGAGAGGTTTTCTGCGGTCAGTTGGAAGACTAATTTGTCTCCTGCACTGGCGGCACAGAAGCTCTATTAACCTTCACCATCCCGGCCCTTCCTCCACCAACTCGTCAGAAGGGCATTAGGTCTCTATTGGGTAACGGTTGGTAATAGCACGAGTATGGCCCTGGTGCTAACCCTGGACTGTCACTTATGTGGTGTAAAAAGAAATTTAAGTACTTTATCTACTTACAATAAAATTATTATCAACAATAAATTTGTTTACCCTTATTAGGATATACCAGATTCTATCACCTACCAATCTCTTTCTCCCTTTCAGTTTTGGAATACATAGGTCCAAAATGGCGGACGTTCGTGGCAAATATGTCTATTGCTGTCTACTTTACATTTGCTGCTTGCATTCTACCCTGGATAGCGATTGGAATGAACGACTGGAGGATGTACACCCTGGTGATTAGCGCTCCCCTGGCATTGGCTGTTCTCACTCCCTGGGTTGTGCCAGAGAGTGCCAGGTAGGTTCACATTACTACTAGCTTTATACTCTCGTACTGCTCGACCGGCGTGGATATCTTCGGTTCTACTTAACCAATTGTGATCAAGCAAGATTTTAAGTCCAAGTGACCAAGACCTCGCAGACAAAGACCAGAACTAAATCTGTGCAGTAGTTTTTGCGTTTATGGCGAACAAACAGACAAGTATTCAATTAAAGAAATCACGGACAGCCTCCGTGGCGTGGCGGTGGTGCACGCAACTGCTACGCACGGGGCGCGGGTTTGATCCCCGCTTAGTGCAAAAAGTTGTATGCATGAATATATGGCTGTTTGAACTGGTCTGGTCGTGCCTCGGAGAGCACGTTAAGCCGTCGTCGGTCCCGGTTGCCATCAAACATCTCTGGCAGTCGTTACGGGTAGTTGGAGTCCCTCAAAAGTCCAACCAGTCTAACTTGGTACTTTGATATCGCCATTGGTCATTGGATCATTGGTTGTGGTCAGATGGCAGTCGCTTCACGGAAATTATCGGAGTTCAGCCGCATCACAGTTAGACTGGAAAGCCGACCCCACCTGAGTTGGGAAAAGGTTGAGAGAATCACTGCCCTACTGAGTACTACCTTCGGCGGGAATGGAGCGATGACCAAGAACCAGTTCGCTTCACCTACTCATATCACTGTATATGATGTTTGGAGTAGCCCTTCCTGTGAGGATCCATCGGATCGGATTTTCTTTCTTTCTCAGCCTTTCCTTGGATCTTGAGGACCTCAGATCTTTCCCAGGGGTGTGATAACCTTGGTATATAAGATTTTTATTACAGATGGCTGATAGCGCAAGGCAGAATAGACGAAGCCCTCAAGATTTTAAAGACTTGTGAAAGATGGAACCGAAGGAAAATACCTGAAAATATAATTGCTGAATTTAAAGTAAGGACTTGCTATGTTTTCGCTTTTTCAAATAATTTCAGTAACCCAAATGACTAATATTCCACCACTAACTGCTAACAGTTAGAAGTTAGTAGAGCGAATATTAGTCATTTGGGTTAACGGCTAACTACTGTGTTAGATTAGAGGTCAAATT
This sequence comes from Pelosia muscerda, assembly GCA_963691645.1. Taxonomy (NCBI): domain Eukaryota; kingdom Metazoa; phylum Arthropoda; class Insecta; order Lepidoptera; family Erebidae; genus Pelosia; species Pelosia muscerda. The sequence goes on along the minus strand of OY829127.1, from coordinate 2,946,604 downwards.
CAAATTCCAAATCATTTATTTATAATCTTATATTATTATCATGTTTGAACAAATATGGTCAAACATGATCTATACTAATATTATAAAGAGGAAAGATTTGTACCTATTTTTGTATGTTTGTATGTTTGTAATGAATAGGCTCAAAAAGTACTGGGCCGATTTAAACAATTCTTTCACCTCTAAAAGGCTAAAATATCTAGGAGTAACATAGGCTATATATCATCACGCTACCATACAAGGGAGCGGAGTAATAATCATAAATCTCTATGGATCCGGTAAATTTCTATACATTGGCGCTAATATCGCTAACAATTTCCGTTGTCATGACAGCAAGGAAAAGTAGTATAGAGAGGCAAGTAGTGAATCGAGTAGAGTCGTACAACGCGACAATCGACATCCACGCGGGCGGAGCCGCGGGCAACAGCTAGTATAATATAAGATTCGAAGAAGTCGATTCACGTAGTCGAAAAATGTGACGGGGACAGGCTGGATACGGAAGGTGGTAGTTCGGAATCCAGTGAGCATATTGGAAGAGTGAGCATATATCCAGTAATGAACGACAATAGACAAATTGATTGACCACATGGGCACCCGGGACAGCTCAATTTGAGAACTCTGTTTTCCTATCTGAATGAAGGAGTTAGACGGTTTCCACTCTTGTACTACTTATAACATAACATAAACTCACGCCTATATCCCTGAAGGGGTCGGCAGAGGTGCTAGCGCTTGCATTTCGCCAGTTTATGTTTCAGTCAAAATGTAATAGGTGGCGAGCCTATTGCCATTAACTGGGCACTTTTAAACCTACGATAAATACACACATAACTTCGAAAAGCATCGAAAAGTCATTAGTGTGTACCATGGTAAAACCTGGGATCGAACCCGAGACCTCGTCTCAGCTGTCCATTACCCATACCACTAGGCTACCGTGGCATATTGGTGTTGTACTTCTTATATGTGTGAGAATTTAGATTATCCTCGAATTTAAATTTAAATAAAAAAACCGCGGTAGCTTAGTGGTATGGGTAATGGACTGCTGAGACGAGGTCTCAGGTTCGACCCCAAGTTTTACCACAGTACACACCAATGACTGCGATGCTTTTCGAAGTTATGTGCATATTTATCGCAGGTTTATAAGCACCCGGTTAATGGCAATAGGCTCGCCACCCATTGGGACCTAAACATAAACTGGCGAAATGTGGGTGCTAGCACCTCTGCCTACTAAAAAAATTAAATTATCGTGTTTTTTTACAGGTAACTGCTACAGAAATAGCCAAGGTGGAGCAGGAGTTAAAGAACTACAGTGTTCTAGACCTCTTAAGAACTCCTCGTCTTCGACGGAACACTATACTCCTGGTCGTCATATGGATGTCCACAGCCATGGTCTTTGATGGCCATGTCAGGAACGTTGGAACCTTAGGTACTGATGTCATTAATTTTTATAGTGCACAACACAATTTCACATTTGCATGGTTCACATTCAAGAACCAAGCGGTTCGGTGTAATCTAATGTATGTATGTGAAATTATACGGATGTGGAATTGTACGAATGTGGAATTGTACGAATGTAGAATTGTACGAACGTGGAAATTGTACGAATGTATCCAAACCCAGTCTTTTCTCTGCCGCGCCATTAAGTCCTGGAATTCCTTACCGGCGCACGTGTTTCCTTCTTCCTACAGTCACGGGTCCTTTTAGCGGGGCGTGAAAAAGCATCTGATGAGGCCGTCAAGCTGAGCGCCACCATTGTAGCACTGAACGTGTTTGCAATGTTGACACTCTTTCTTGAGACTTTGTCTTCAGCTTAACATCAGGCGAGGTGAAGTCAAATTGACGTGCCATAAATAAAAAATAAAAAAATTGTCTAGTTTCCTATAAAAGACTGAGGCTTAGTTGCTCCTACTACCTGTTAAAGTTAAAGTTCAGTCAAATTTAACAGTAACAGTAACATTGTTTTTAATGATTTGGTTAATGTGTTGCACCAGTGTATTTAGTAGTTCGATTATAGTTATCTTTTTGATAGAATTTGACGGTTGTGCGTAGCCGGTTACAGTTAGCGTCAAGTTATGACGTCGTGCAACCTATTTTATACCTGACCCGTACTTTAACTGCACTGTTAATGTTAAAGTACGATCGTGCAACCCAGGCTACTGTTCAATCATTCAAACATAGTCTATCAATAGTCCTTCTTCTCTGTTGTTCCAGGTCTTGACATGTTCGTCACATTCAGCGTGGCCACCTTCACAGAGTTTCCTGCAGATCTTCTTCTCATCTCAATACTGGATATGTAAGTAGTATCTATAATATTTTTGTTATCACCTAGGTAATGAGAGTGAATGAAGCGAGAGTAGGATTTCGGGATCGTAGCAAATGGAGATCCGTGATCTCTGCCTACCTCTATGGTGAACAGACGTCATTTTATGTATGTATATACTACCTAGGTGGCCGACAAGCAGCGACTCGGACGTCGGAGGTCGCAGAATGACCTCCGTCCTCCATGAGCGCAGGCCTGCGGGTGACGGGTGAAGCCGCCTGTCACCCTAGCAGAAGCAGGCCGCGGCGGCGGCGCAAAGTGCGCCTCCCCATACCCGTGGGCTAGTTGGGGACCCCGTGTTCCCTACACCCGACGGGGGTCATATCGAAGAGAAGGCCCCTGGTCTGCCGGGGTGCGAGGGATATGTTGGCTACTACCTCACCTCCGGCACCTGAAGACCCAAAGACGGCGTGCGTTTTAGTCGGTTCGAGGCCGACATAAACGACATAACATAGATAAAAAAAAAAAAAAAAAAAAACCAACCGGCTCCGGTGGGGGGTATCCGTGGGGATTTTTCGCACGATAAAAAAAAAGGTGGCTGACAAGCACACGACCCACCTGATAGAAAGTGGTTACCGTAGACTATGGTCGTTTGCAATACTAGAGGCGTCACACTCACGCTGACGACCCAGTAGAACCTTCTAATGACCTTTTTGAAGAACCCTGTATTGTATAGTCCGGAACTATCGCGGACTCATCAAACTTTTTTGTTGTGGAACCTCTAACTGGTATAGCATTCATGTTTTCGAAATGAACCAAGGTCCCCCGACACGACAACGCTTAAATCATTTAATTTCGTACTTATTCATCCTACATGCATTTTTTTTACAGTGTTGGTCGCCGTTGGCTTGCCTTTGGCAGTATGGCTATAAGCGGTGTTTTCAGTTTTTTGGCCACCACTGCTCCTATAGGTGAGTTTAATTTGTACACTACCTAATTTTAGTGACGTCACAATCGGTGTTACCAGTTACATGAAGACAGATCCCAGAAACTTAAATATTTGAAGCATTTTCACAGCGATTGCATCCCAAGTTTGTGTTTTCTAACTTGGGGTTATATTTGATTTGATTGGTATTGCTCTTGACCTCCCAACCCCGAGAGCCCGAAAGTCTGCGCCTTGTGGAAACGATATTATAATCTTTCTGAAACGGTCCCTCAGAGTCCAGTATCCGCTTATTCCTGTCTAACTCTGTCTTGGCTGAACTTGAATATTTTCTGTGAAGCGACTACCATATGACATCCACAACCATTGGCGATATCGAAGCATTGCAGTTAGATAAGTTATTGAACTTTTAGCGTCCCAAATACGCGTAACGACTACCATAGATGTTTATGAGCACTCTCTATGCACGACTAGACCGATGCAAATAGCCATATTTATATATACACATTGTATTAAGCGGGAATCGAACCAGCACCTTCTGCAGCAAAGCCCGCGCAGTCATTGGTTTAATGTTGTAATCCATAATTGGTTGATGGACGCGCCCCGCCATCTTCACAATTGCTTCTAGCTTATCAGTACTTTATCAAGAAATTTTCTGGTCACTATTTTAAAAAAACAGAAGCCGCGGTAGATTAGTGGTATGGGTAATGGACTGCTGAGACGAGGTCTCGGGTTCGATCCCAGGTTTTACCATGGCACACAGCAATGACTTTTTGATGCTTTTCGAAGTTATGTGTGTATTTTTTATCGCAGGTTTAAAAGTGCCCGGTTAATGGCAATAGGTCCGCCACCTATTACATAGAGACCTAAACATAAACTGGCGAAATGTGGGTGCTAGCACCTCTGCCTACCCCCTCGGGGATATAGGCGTGAGTTTATGTTATGTTTGTATTTATCGCAGGTTTATAAGTGCCCGGTTAAAGGCAATACTCTCGCCACCTATTACACTGGGACCTAAACATAAACTGGCGGAATATGGGTGCTAGCACCTCTGCCTACCTCCTAGGGGATTTTTTATTTATTTTTATTTTATTTATTAGGTCTACCAACAATGTTTTACATCAAAACATACAATAACAGTAATTAAAACTAAATTATTACAATGCAAACATCACTTAAAGGTAAACACCACATACAAAGAATGATAGAGAGAAACTTAAACTAAGCTAAAATAATTTAATAGACTTATTTAATATACTTACAACTAAACAACTTTACATTAAAATATGAAAGAAAAAGAAACAAACCAAATATCTAATCAAATAACACTGACATTACTACTTAAAATACGTTTTTGTTTAGGCTGGGTATCAAAGTGAAAGTCAATCCTGTCACTAAGACTGTTCACAACTCTAGACAGTCTCGCGCATGGGGAATTGGAACCTAAAACTGTTCTTCGTAGGGGTGGGCAGAGTGGTGTGACTGGTTTGCGAGGGATCCTAGATGGAACGTTAAAACTTAGCAAAGCCAGTAACCTTGGACAATCAATTTTGTTTTGGAGGATCTTGGAGGCAAACTTTACCTCATTAATTTTTGAGCGTTGTTCCAAGGTTTTCATATTAAAACGCTCCAAGCGGCAGTTGTAGGAACGTGAGTGTGTGAGTGAGTGAGTTGTGGGATACAGGCGTGAGTTTATATTATGTTATTATTATTCTCCATCAGGTATTCAGACAGCTTCTTTAGCGATAGTCGGCCGCTTTGCCGTCAACATATCATTCAATATCGGGATGCAGTACGCGGCTGAATTGCTTCCTACCGTGGTCCGGGCACAAGGACTCGCTCTCATACATATAAGTGGATATGTGGCCACCATACTGACTCCATACATTGTATACTTGGTAAGTGTTGAAACCATTACTTAAACATATTGAAGTAGGCGGTACAAACGGAGGTAGGACACGACGGTATCTCCCGTCCGAAATGAGCTGTCCAACTGGGGAAGTACCTCCGCCCTACAGAACACCGCGGTCATAATAACCACCGTGTTGTGTTCCCGCCGGTAAGTAGGGTAGCCAGAGCTCACTATACCCCTCCTTCCCCTGCCCTTCCTAGCCTCCCCACCCCTTCCCAGCTCTCCCCCTTTCCCTGCAGGGTGGGCAGCGCGTGTGTGACACCCTTAGTGTTGCACACGTTCATAGGCCACGGTGGCCGCTTTCCATCAGGTGGGCCGTGTGCTTGTCTGCCACGTACGTAGTATAAAAAAAAAGTGTGGGGAAGGGAGGGGGAGGAGGGGATACCCACCAACCAAAAAAAACCAAAGCTTTGAGAAAACACTATTGACATAAGTGAATGATTATTGATTTGTTGTAACTGTAATTTTCGTAAGTTGTCATCAATATAAAAGAGACTGTGATATACAGACAAACCAGTTACACGGATTTGTGGGATATGTTTTTTTAAAACTTATAAACGTTTTTATCTAAAAAAAAAACAACGCATAACAATTCCAACGATAGTTATAGTAAAAAAATACTTATTGTCATAGAAAAGAATTTCAATCTAACCAAGTAAAAAGACTTCTTTCCCGAGGAGATAATGATTTCGTATATGAAATATTCCGCATGTGCAAAGAACAAATCTCGACACGTGTTTCGTTTCTACACGTGGCATCTTCAGGATCGCTACAGAGCGACTGACCGGAGCGTCGCATGTCAGCCGTATTTATATACTCCCCCACTGTTCGAGAAAATATCGTATGTACCTACGGTGTTGCCGGTATGCAAAAAAAAAGTTATGGAAATTAATGAAACCGTGTTTATTAATTCAGCAATGACTCCCTGTGACTGTTTTATTATATCAAAATTTTCTAAAGCCGGATATTCTTATGAAAGGATATGCGATCCCACTAAAACTCATATGCGTTAAGATTTATCTACTACTAGCTAAACCGCGCAACTTCGTCTGCGTCACCCCGTTTTTGCAACATTTTTCATTCCTGTTCCGCACCTATTGGTCGTAGCATGATGTTATATACTACTCTGTGTAAAAAGTACCGGGAATATGTCAATAAAAAGACCCGCGTAAAAGAGGTCGTTCTAATTTTTTTACTGCATGTTGCTAGCACTGTACAGATTTAGCGCGCAAAATTTGAGCGGGATCTGTCATCTAATTTGTTTTAAACTACACTTTTTGTTGGTCATAGTTTTGAGTCTTCGGCGATTTTTACAATGGAAAATATTGTTGAACAAAGAGTGTGCCTTAAATTTTGTGTTTCGAATGTTATTTCATGTGGTGAATCACTAAAAATGTTGCGAAATACCTACGGCGAATCGTGTATATCGAAAACAAGGGCTTATGAATGGTAAAAGGCTTTTGAAAAAGGCCGAGAAGTAGTAGTAGACTTGCCTCGTTCTGGTAGCCCTTCAACCGCTACGACTAAAGAAAACATCGACAGAATCAAGAAGCTAGTGCTCGAAAATATGAGTCTGAAATCGTATGAGTCTGAAAGAGTTGGCTAGTGAGGTGAACATACTTTTTAAGTCCATCCACAACATTCTCATTGATATTTTAGGCATGAAACGCGTCGCCGCTCGACCAGTTCCAAAAGAGCTCAATTTTGTTCAAAAAGCGCAGCGAAAGCATGTCGCTGAAGACATGGTTTCCCGAGCTTCTACGGATCCGACCTTTATGAAACGTATAATAACTGGCGACGAGACATGGGTTTATGAGTATGACATGCAAACAAGCCAACAGTCTTCAGAATGGCGTCTCGAAAACGAGCCGAAACCCAAATTTGAGTCATAAAAGCAAATTCGCTGAATGAGCTAAAGGCCATACCACAAATAGCCTAAGAAAAATGTATGGAAGACTGGGTGAAGCGGTGGAGATGTTCTATTGCAAGCGATGGAGCCTACTTTGAAGGCGATAAAATAAATTTAGATGAATAATTTGTATTTTTTGTTTTATTGACAAATTCCCGATACTTAGTACACAGAATGTACATATAAACCTTCCTCTTTAACCATTCTATCTATTGAAAAAACCACATCAAAATCCGTTGCGTAGTTTTAAAGATTTAAGCATACATAAAAAGCGACATAGGGACAGAGAACGCGACTTTATTTTATACTATGCAGTGATGGGTCCGTTGGTTCATCTACTATAAGTACTATGGGTACTTTATCTTTATTGAAAGTACGCCCATGATCTACAATGATAATATGATGATATAAAATTGGTTTTCAGGCAACTATAGCCAGGGAGATACCGCTACTAATCCTGGGAATCTTGGGAATCTTCGGTGGGTGCCTAAGTCTGTTTCTCCCGGAGTCCATGGGAAAGGATATGCCGCAGACCATCCAGGATGGGGAAGACTATGGACGAGACCAGAAGTTCTGGGATTTTCCATGCTGTAATAGGTAATACTATCACATAATTACTTTTCTCGGATTCAAGCCCCATCTTAGACATTCAATTTTTCCAATCCAAGTCGAAAGAATCTATGATGTTATTTAGAACTCATACTCATAAACTCACGCATATACCCTGAAGGGGTAGGCAGAGGTGCTAGCACCCATATTTCACCAGTTTATGTTTAGGTCGCAATGTAATTGGACTAATAGGTGGCGAGCCTATTGCCATTAACCGGGCACTTATAAACCTGCGATAAATACACACATAACTTCGAAAAGCATCGAAAAGTCATTGGTGTGTGCCATGGGAAAACATGGGATCGAGCCCCAGACCTTGTCTCAGTAGTCCATTACCCATACCACTAGGAGTCCGGTGGTATGGGTATACGGTTATTTAGAATAGAATATTTTAGAATATTATCCTAAAGACGGTAAAATTCAATTCACAGCTCTGAAGACCATGATGGGTCCTATATGATAACTACACCACAAGATAATTATATATTAGTTAGTAATAACATTAAATGAACTAAAGATCATGTATTTTCTTTACAGAAAAAAGAAAACCGTCTCAAATATGGAAGAAACACATTTGTGAAATATTTACGAGCATATTATATTATTTAACAGCTAAAATCTTTGATACAGTTGTATTAATTGTGTATTTATTAGAAAATATATTGATTCTCAATTAAAATAATAGCAAAATATCGCTAATTATCATAGAAATACCAAAACGCAACACGTAAAGCAAGTAAAAACACTTCTTACCCGGAGAGATATTATTAATTATATCGTATGTATGTGCAATATTCCGCAAGTATTAATAACAAAGTGTATTTATTTCATTTAATAAATGTACTCAATAAAACTTCTATATTCAGTGTTTTTCTTACAAAATTATTGACCTCGCATTTTTTTATTAAAGCTAGTAATAATTCAATGCCATTGGAACACACAATGACAAATTAGGAGATAGGCAGTAGCCACTACTAGATGACCAATCATGGCAGGGAAGCCAAACTTGAAGAACTGCATAAACGTGATCCGGTAGCCGTGCTGCTCCGCCACTCCTGCGCATACGATGTTAGAGCTGGCTCCTATTAGCGTTCCGTTGCCTGAAAATAATAATTTTATGATAATTAAGTGAACCCTGGACTCCGATTTAAAGGCTACAGATGCGACTGGGATTGATGCAAGGATGATGAATGAATGCCCTAGTAATACTGACAAAAAAGAGAAAGGTATGTGACGGTACCTGGAGAAAAAATAATATAAAAAATGTCGAAAATGTGCGGGTAGATGAACAACCGGCTACCTCACGGACTCGACGACGAAGAGCGCGCGCGGTTGAGACAGTCAGCCTGTGACCACGGCCGGTGTAACCTGGTCGAAACGTCAGGCATTCAAAAGGTATGTATATACCTATACCATGATCGCGTTAATTCCCGTTTACTTATTATTATAAAAAAGAGAAAGTAGGAGAGGGAATCCTGGGCTCTAAAGTATTAAATTTTAGATGAAAATGGATGATGATGATAGAAATTTCAAGAAGAATTTTATATTGGATGCTAACCTCCTAAACAGACTCCATACGACAGTGCCCATATCAACGGCGTCATGGGTAAATTGAGTGTGGGGTTGGTTCCCAGTGACGTCACCACTCTGATCATCATGGTCGTCAATGGAACATTGTCAACGAAAGCTGATGTAATTCCTGATACCTAAAAAAACAGAATTATGTTTTCTTTTTTCGAAGGGACAAATAAAGGAACTAAAAATAGTTTTGGCCCCATTATGCAACCTTGAGGTACACCAAAATTTTGATTTAGTTTCACTACTAAAATTATATTTTGACGAATTGAACATGACGGATAAAATGTTTTAAAAGCTCGTAGATCGTTATTGAACACCGATTACATCTAGTTAGATTATATGTGCTTATAGGATACGTTGTGAACACTATCAAAGGCCTTTAAAAAGTACCTAATTTATTAAGATATTGAAGTAGACGTTTGAGGCATGGCAGAAGACGTTAAGAGCTAATAATATTACAAATGAGATACATACCCACACCATGAGTACCAATGCAACAGCCAAACGATAGGTCTCATCAACTTGTAGTATAAGAGCTTTTGTCAGTAGCCCTATGTAGTCTATTAGACCCAGCTTGGCTAATGCCTGTAAATTTAACATAACATAACCCCCGAACCCCCGAAGGGGTAAGCATAAGTGCTAGAACCCATATTTCCCCAGTTTATGTTTACTATTGCCGTTAAACGGGTACTTATTAACCTGCGATAAATACACATATAACTTCGAAAAGCATCGAAATGTCATTGGTGTAAACCTGGGATCGAACCCGAGACCTCGTCTCAGCAATGCATTACCCATACCACTAGGCTACCCGCGGTCATTAAAATATGGCTACTTTACTATTTTGTTGTGTCACAGAACCACACCTGATGGGAAGCGGTTATCGTGGCTTATGGACGTTTGCAATACCAGAGGCGTCACGTTCGTGCTGTCGACCCTGCCAGAACATGCTATTTGATCAACTAGGCTCTGGTGCAAACTTCCGTTCAAGGTTGGGAGGTCAGCAATAATCACTCCTATGAAAATCGTATTACTTAAATTATAACGGGGATAATAATAATCTTGTGTTATTTCCGGCGGTGAGTAGGGCAGTTCACTATTGAGGTTTCGTACTGTCAGTGGGAAGACTGAGGAATTAAGTTGTCACCACTATGTCGTTGTATGAAATCCTGCTTTGTTTTTTAAATTGCACAGAAATTCTCTTGACCTTCACCTCACAGACAGCACCTGTCGCTTTCCCTCTAAGAATCAAAGCGGATGGTGAAAGGCTCAGATGACACGAAGAACAACCCTAAGATTACTGTTGGCTTAAGGTCTACTGCGAACATTCTACCATTAGCAGAGTGATGAGGCCGTCAAGCTGAGCGCCACCATTGTAGCACTGTACGTGTTTGCAATGGTGACCTTCTTTCATGAGACTTTGCCTTCAGCTTAACGTCAGGTGAGATGAAGTCAAATTGACGTGTCATAAGTAAAAGCAGCAATGGGCATCATCGGGAAGAGGGTCATCTCAACAGAGATGTCCGCGGGTCTGCCGGGGTGCGAGAGATATGTCTTGTATAATCTCACCTCCGGCAATCAAGGACCCATAGACGGCGTGCGTTTTGGTCGGTTCGAGTCCGACATAATCACCTCCATCGGTTTTGGTGGAGGTGGTATCCGTGGGGATTTTGCGCACGATAAAAGAAAAAAAAAGCTATGAACATCATCAGTTATTACCTCCATAAGCACGAAGAGCGCAGCAAAGAACAGTAAAGTAGACCACTCTACCCTGTGTAATACCGGCTCCAAGTCCTTAAGATCTGCTAAAGTCAGTAGCAGCAAGGAACCCAGTAGTGCCGTCCAGCTCAATGATACACGATCTGGAATGAGAAGTTGATGAGTGATGAGAAGTTGATGAGTTAACCAGGACCTACTCAGTGTCTTACAATAGTACGGACAATATGGGGTTCTTCAAGAGGATTTTACAGGGTTGGAAGCAGAAGTGTGACGCTTCTTGTGCTGCAAACGTCCATAGGCCACGGTGATCACCTTGCATCCCTTGGTGGGCCTTGTATTGGTCTACCACCTAAGTGGTAAAAAAATAGCAATTTAGTTAAACTTGTACTTAACTTCAGTCGTTATTGGCAGGTACTTTAAATCAGGGGTGATAAACGGAGCCGTCTGTCATCCTAGCTGAAGCAGACCAAAGCGTTCTGGGGTAAAATGGGGACATCATGGTTCACAAACCCTGGCCGACTCTGGTCCAGTTTTCAGTTAACTCTCTCGAGTGTGGAAAGTATCCCCCATCGAACCTCATTTTATCAAAATCGAATAAAAATCAAAAATCATTTATTCTGTATAGACCAGTAAACGGCACTTACAAAACGTACAAAACATTTTATAGATCAATGAGCAAATGGACCACTGGTTCGAAACGCGGCCCCGACCTGAGAATACTCCGGCAAGAAACTCAGCGGGCTATTTTTTTTTGGCCGGTACTTTAAATCAGGGGTGATAAATGAAGCCGTCTGTCATCCTTCTGGGGTAAAACGGGAACACCATGGCTCACATACCTTGGCTGACTCAGGTTAAGTTAACTCTGTCGAGTGTGGAAAGTCATCTTCTTCTGTTGAATCGACGGCATCCCCATCAAACTTCGTCTCGTAACATACCATGGTCTGTTATTGATAGTTAATACTTACTGAATACAGGTATAGAATGCAAGAAGAACGTCATCACCACGAATGTGAGGGTCACGGAGCATTTCACCAGGAGCGATTTGTTCCTTATTTTGTACTGTAAGGAGAAATGTATTATGTGTGAGTAGGTTTGAGGGCTCAGTTTCATGTCAGCCCCCTGAGATCAGTGTCAGATCTTGCCAAACTCCTTGTTTTGTCCACTAGGGAAGTAGACGAGGAAAGTAGATGGAAGTAGACGGTGGATCCTATAGTTATTACAAGTTTTACGGGATCCACTGGAATATTCCACCTGCTCGCGATGACCCCCATATACTCAATGATAAGATGGGAAAACATGGGAACGGACACCTTACACCCTAGATACAGAAGACCTCGAAAGAAACTGGTAGGTTCGACGGAACGTGATTGCCGGATGTCCCCCACATGCTCCCTGAAGGACGAAAAGGGAAACTGTCGGGGGACCTTGGATCGTTTCGAAAACATGTGAGAGTGCTTCACAAGTTAAAGGTCCCCCGACACGACAAGGCATGAATAATTTATTTTTACTTTTTGAAAGTATTTTTGTGTCGGGGGTTTTTTAAATTTTTAATTTAATTTTTGTACCTTTCGTTTCATGTCAGCGAGCATGCTTTTGTAACAGTCTTTGGGGAAGGCTCTGCGCTGTGACGTCATCACGAGAGCATCGAGTCTCGCGGTAAGCTTTCCCATTTTACGCTCCATACATTCGCGCACCACTACAGTATCACGACACAGGGGAGGGAGAGTGTCTGCTGCACTGCGCCAGGTTGAGAGCTGATGACGAATATCTGGAAGTAGGTACGGAATTTCAGCAACTATTTATATGTAGTTTTTCTGACTTCGAGTACCAGTTCAAAAACTGCAGCTTGTGCGATGGAGGGTCTACTTTCTTGTCTTTTTGTAGGTTGATTCTGAATTTTATAGGAGTTATTTGGGGGCCTAGACAAAATGCATTCGTTCCGAAACTGCATTCGTCATCGCCCTGAAAACGTATGGGAGTAACATTTGTTGTCGAATGTCATGTGATCCAATTCCGATAGCAAATATCACTCCCATACATTTTCAGAGCGATGCCGAATGTAGACTCGGAACGAATGCATTTTGGCTAGGCCCCCTGATCTTTTAACTTCGAGAGGAAACCTTACGCTGGCTTTGTCCATTAATCAGCTTATCTTCAGCTTCTGATTGGCAGTGACTGAGACATTTATTATGTCTTAAAAACACCTAGCTCTATCTTTGTACTTACATAATATGTTTATATATTTGAATTTGAGAGAACAATGTTACATACCTACGATATCTTTGGATTCTGTCAACTTTAGTTTGGTCGTATCTCTGAAAACGTATCTGAGGTGGATGTAGGTCTGGATGCATATAAGTAGAATGCCAAGAGTCATGTGTAGAGTAAAGTTGGTGAAGTTTACGCCCTGGAGAAGAATAATGGAAGGTTAAGAGAGTTTTTGTGCTGTCAGTGCAGAAGACAAACGAAAGTTTCTCGGTCTTTCCTCTGAAAACATAAAACCTCTCCAGTGAGCTTTGGCTACCCTACTCACCGCCAGAAACACAATACAAGTTCATTATTAACCGCGGTATTCTGTAGAGCTGTAAAAAAAACCGCGGTAGCCTAGTGGTATGGGTAATGGACTGCTGAGACGAGGTCTCGAGTTCGATCCCAGCTTACCATGGCACACACCAATGACTTTTCGATGCTTTTCGAAGTTATGTGTGTATTTATAGCAGGTTTATAAGTGCCCGGTTAATGGCAATAGGCTCGGCACCTATTACATTGGGACCTAAACATAAACTGGCGAAATGTGGGTGCCTTCGGGGATAAAAGGCGTGAGTTTATGTTATGTTATGTTATGTTATTCTGTAGAGCGGAGGTAGTTACTGCTTCCCCAGTCGGACTGTTCAATTAGGACAGAAGATAATGTCTTGTTCTACCTCCATTTTTCGTCTCGACATAACTAATTACAGATTTACTCTGTGTGATTGTTCTAACAACTATAAAAATAGATAAACATCTTGATCAGAAGATAAGAAAATAAATAACTTCATCATCATCATCATTTCAGATATAGGACGTCCATTGCTGAACATAGGCTTCCACCATCGACTTTCAATCCAACCGGTTGGATGCGGTTTGTATCCAACGAGTATCCACATCCACAACTCGGACTATGTTGTCCGTCCATCTCACAGGAGGCCGTCCCACGCTTCGTCTACCAGTACGCGGTCTCCATTCGAGAACCTTTCGGCTCTTATCGTTACCATAAATAATTTAGACATATTAATATAATGTCTAAATTATTTATGGTAACTAAATTATATTATATTTAAGTTATTCCTAGATAAAATATAGAGACACGACCCGATTCAAGTTACACGCGCTTGGCTGGCTAATTGACTTCTATATGAAATTGAAATAAAGTCTACTTTATTACAGAAAGAATTATTATAATTAAACTATGTATAATATAGTTATTCTTTGTGTTAATGTAAGAGTGTGGGGTCACTTACTGTCTGGACCACAATTTTGTTCGAAGCTATGATGACATTTGGCGGATCACCAACAGGAGTCGCAGTGCCTCCCAGGTTACAGAACAGTACCATTGCCATCAGCACTGGAATAGGGCGCAGGTCCATCACTTCACAGAGCCTGGTCAAAGATTAAAAATTAAAATACTAATCGGCCCGAATTATTCAATGTAGTGGAGAGGACGTTATAAGCCTTCCCGAAGAGCGAAACCCTTGCTCGGTCCATCTCCGTGAGTAGCGGCGCTGCCATAAAACAAAATACTACGCTACGATGGCAACTCAAAAACGCCATCGATTCGACAAAAGAATAAGTCAGAGAGAAGTAAGTCAGAGTAAGAGTAGGTAGTCACTAAAATTCTAAAGCCTCTTCAGCTGTGCAGAGAGGTAGCCTTACTGGCGGTTTTCTACCGTCCATATTACGGCGAGTGTTCTGATAATCTTTCCCAACTAGTTCCATTCTCTCCTTTAGTGAATAGGACAACACGTGCAGGTCTCAAATGACACCAGCATACTGTACAAACAATTCCTTCGAGAAACAGTCCAGATTTGTGACATAAACAGCGGCTCGGACAGCGTGGCACCAAGACATGACGTTTTATGGATGTAAAAACTTGTGGAACATGGGCACACAAACAAGAGATGTGCTGACACGGCCACCAGTCGATCGATAGTTTCATTTGAGCCTAGCTATCACGAAGCTGAATATGCGACGGTCACGCACTTCTGACACTGTCACGGTGGTGCCACCTTCAGGTGGCATTACAAAATTCCACCCTTTATAAAAAATAACAGCTGATATTCTACACCAACACGATTTGTGTTTCCTAAGGACTGCTGGGTATATTTTGAGATGGGAAAATAACATTTTCACCACAGCAGCTCAAACAAGTGAGTTTTGCTGCGTAAAAACAGTGTGCAAAATGCGATTTTGCTCACTCAGTCATTTGCTCAGTCACTCAGACAAAGTAGCTTTTTAATTATTTTTTTTTTAATTTTCAATAAAGAGTGCCAACCATAGATTCAAAAAGAATTGTTCCGCGAAAAACTTTCGAACTACATACACTGCACTCTGTCTCTTGGCCGTCCATAAAAAAGTTCGAGTGACAAACACAAGTATTTTGAAGGTTTTTTTTTTAATTTATGGCACGTCAAAGGTCCTATTTCGAAATTCTAAATTTGAAAGATATTTGTAAAAGAATAACCATGTATTTTATTTACATTATTTAATAATTATGTAATGTTATTGAATACCAAAATAAGTAATGCATAAGTATTTATAATGATTACTATTATCAACATTATAAAAATAAAATGTCACGTACGCTGTTTCTGAACACACTTTTAAAAGTAACGGGTATAAAATTTAATTTTTAACTTTTAACTTTAAATTTGCAGAACAGCAATAAGTAATTAGATTAATTATTAACTTTTAAAATTTTCAGCATTATTTTAATTAATAATAGGTGTTCTGTTCTGTTAATAAGTGTTGCATTATCTTCTAAGTAATATTTCTTATGTGTTCTCGCTGCTGAAGTGAAAAGTAATGTGTGCCACACGAGAGCAAAATTATTTGCATCTCGTGCATTTGAATCCCTCACTACGCTCAGGATTCTACAGTAGAATCACTCACTACGCTCGTGATTCAATCCTAGAATCCCTCGCTTGCTCAGGATTCAAAATCAGCACTCGCAGCAAAAAACAGTTTTGCTCTCTTGTTGCACAAATAACTATTAACTTGTCACACAGTTAACAGCGCCCATGTTTCCTTCTTCCTACAGTCTCGGGTCCTTTAAGTAAGGCGTGAAAAAGCATCTGAAGAGGACATCAAGCTGAGCGCCACCATTGTAACATTGTACTGTTTGTAATGGTGACCCCCTTGTCTGAGACTTCGCCTTCAGTTCACCATCAAGCGAGCTGAAGTCAAATTGAATTGCCATAAAAAACCGTCGTCATGTGATCCTTCTGTCTTAACAAATACTTTTTTCCCCTTCAGAGAGGAAGGTAACGTATAATTCAAAGGATCTGGAAACTCTATTTTGTTTCAGAGGTTTGATAATGTAAATAAAAGTACATACACTGTACAAAACTGACATAGTGAGTGTGGTGTGGCGCCAGCATTACATTCAATATGAAAGTAATGGAGGGTAGGCACACAAAAAATGTTTCCTGCACACCGCGCGACGCTCGCAGGCCAGTCAAGTCGTGACCACGGGTGCTGCAACGCACCCGAAACGTCGACAAAAGTAAGTGTTCAAAAATAAATCGCGTGAAGTCCCGAACATTATAAACACTAAAAGTACATACCGTATGGTCACAGGGGTCATGAAGAGCACAGTGGTGACGTTATCAAGCAGCAAAGACACTACAGCGGTGATGGTACTTAGTATTGTTATAAGCGGCCCTATCTTGCCTTTTGCGAACTGTAATTAGAACGGTAGATCTATGATAGGTTAGTGAGGGTCAAATGATTGAAAACAAAAACCAAACTGCTGTTGAAAAGAGCGAAACAAGGTAAAATGTAGGTACCTGCAATAATATGTATACACTTTGGAACCTTGTCACAATAATAAATGACAAGTCAACATAATGAAATGAAACGGTAAAATTCGACAAGTTTAATGTGAAAAAGTTCTAAAACGTATACATATTATTGCAGGTGACTGTACATACATATATACATAGTCTCAAAAAATAGTACCCTCCTTACCTCTGTAGTCAAGAAAAAAGGGTGCTATGGCATAAGTTGGTTCAGTACATATTCACGCCTTTGTGTTTCCACAGGGGTAAGCAAAAGGGTCGGCTTTCCAGTCTAACTGTGTTGCGGCTGTACTTCGATATTTTCCGTGAAGCGACTGCCATCTGACATTCACAACCAATGGTCCAATGACCAAATGGCGATATCGAAGTTCCAAGTTAGACTGGTTGGACTTTTGAGGGATCCAACTACACGTAACGACTGACACAGATGCTTTTCATAATGTAAAGGTATCGACAGAACGGAACATTGCAATTGGCGGGCTACACACGCACACAGGTTCACAAGAGGCAGACTGTCAATCACAATGCTCCGTTCTCTAAAAGCGTTTACATTACAAATTCGCTAGGAGTTCATGCTAGTGCTACAGGTCAGTTTTATCGACGACGATCTCACCTGGAAGGTCAGCACAGCTATATAATCAAATACTCCAGTCTCCGTCATGACCGCAACTATCAGCATCATGCTGAACAGTAGCAGGAGTGTCTCCACGTCTACCCACGTCACCAGCTCAGTCAGTGATGGTCTTTCGCCGGCTATGGATAAGACTGCTAAAGCAGCAGTGGACATTAGGAGAGCGGCCATGGTCCTGTGGATAATCTGAAAGGGATAAGTCCAAATATGGCTATTTGCATTGGTCTCGGTAAGCCGTCTTACCGAGAACAATGTAACTCCGTAAGACTTTATATCGGGCATGTGATGAAAGCTTCGGATGCAACCAGCAAAAGCCCAGTATGGGCTCCAAATTAGGGTAATATAACACTTTTTATAGTGCGAAAAATCCCCACGGATACACCCCGCCAGAACCGGTTGTAGTGGTTATGTTATCACTAAAATGCATGTCGTCTTCGGGTCCTTAGTTGCTGGAGGTGAGATAGTAACCAACATATCCCTTTCGAGATAACCCCCTGCTCGTGAAGGGACCTCGGTGTCCCAGACTAGCCCCCTAGGCTATAAGGACAGTGATGTGGAAATAGTTAAATGAATATTGCTAACTTACCTCAAATACAATTAGGATATACAACGCACATAGCAGTACCACAGCATATATGATAGCAGAAGTGCGATCCAAAGGGTCCACCTTATAAGTAAGAGTGAATGGAGTGGTGTGATTGGAGTTGCAACTCATTCTCAACACGTATATGCTGTGATTGCTCTTTAAAGAATCCAGTTCGAGAACTGCTGAACGGGTAACACTTTCCAGGAAGTCCGTTTGGTTTTCATTTTTGAGGATTATCGTCCATACAGGCGAAGTCTGTAAAAGATTTTTGTGGTTAATTTTCAATTATTTTTTTTTTACAACTAAGATCGCAGACAAGCACGCGGTCCACGTCCACCTGATGGTAAGTGGTTACCGTGGCCTATGGGCGAGTGTAACACCAGAGGAATAACACTCGTGCCGCAACCCCTGTAAGAACAGAGACATTCTGTATCGTCAGCGCAAAAGATGTAGGATAAGCCTTTGGTTTTCCCACGGACAACACAAAACCTCTCTAGTGAGCTCTGGCTACCCTACTCACCACCGAAAACACAACACAAGGTTATTAAACGGCGATATTCTGTAGGGTGGAGGTACTTCCCCAGTCGGACTGCTCGATTAGGACGGATATACCGTCGTGTCCTACCTCCTCTGGGGTATTAACTATTTCTTGGGGTATTAAGATATGTGTAAGGGCTTTACGAACAGATAGGTCATCTGATGATCTATAGTTTCTCTTCACACCCCCTTTATTACCATACCTACTCCTTTGAGACTCAAAGGTTTGCTGGGAGAGACCTCATAGCGAGTTAAGCTCGTCTATGTACATAATTGTTGCATTTTTTTTATTTATGACATCTACTTCTTGTGTACAATAAAGAATTAAGAAATTAATAGGCAGACCCAAGCAACAGTGATGTGGATTCGATATTTTTAAAAGTCAGTTTGTAAGCATATCATATAAATTGGTCTTCCAGATGGAAACTCCAAATACAGATTATCCTATTGTGGAACCGCTCTAGAGGGTCATTGTTACAGTTAGAAGAGAAACTAGCCGGGCAGTACACGGTCTAGTTTGGTCCACCCTGGGCGATGTAGTGCCAAGATTTCGATCCAAAATCAGTAGCCTTAGCTTACTATCAAATTCGTAATTTAAAGGTATCGACAGAACGGAGCATTGCGATTGGCGGGCTACACACGCACACAGGTTCACAAGAGGCCCACTGCCAATCACAATGCTCCGTTCTCTCGAAACCTTTACATTACGAATTCGATAGGAGTTCATGCTAGGGCTACAGTATCCAAAACAGGAATTGAAGTCTTAAGCAACGGTATCGGTCTAACTTATAACATTCGCGGAAATGAATTGGTGATAATTTGTCTTCGAGTTTTCCAGAACTGACCTGTATGGCGATTCCAGCTACACCAGGTCTTCTGTCTTTATTGAGGCTCTTCTCCAGCCAGACTCGCATTGCAGTCATATTGGCCTTTACACTGCTATTTAACTTTTTTTCATGGTGTTCTGATATGAAGGGGCCAGACAGTTTCAGCAATATTGACATCTTGGTCTGGTTTGTATTGAGGATGTAGTCTGGAAATATTAGGTCAAATCTTAGTCATTTACCTCTTAAAATTACTTAGGTATTACATGAATTATCAATTTATAGTAAACCAATTATTCCGTTAACTGAAGGAGAGCGCCACTTTCTTTGATATACAAAACAATTATTATTATTATTTTTCTATTTTCTAGCAAACCCAGCGAACTCCGTTTCGCCACCTGGCTTTCCCGCTTTTCTGTTGAATTTTTTCCTGAATTTTCTTTGCTATAAACCTCACCCTGCTGGAAATCAGTTCGTGCGTTCTGGAGTTATAGCGTCAGGAAGGAAAACCGGACTTATTTTTATATAGTAGATAATAATTTTACCTTAACCTTTAATTTCCCCTGGAGCTATTGAGGAGTGTCTGGTGATCTCCTGCTTCTCATTGTGCGTGAAGAAAACTATTGTGAAAAATATCCACACTCCTACTAGGAGCGTTAATTTGACCATGTGGCATGCTTTTACAGTCTGCAAAATAGTAAAACATCTCATCACCATAGCGTTAAAGGCAGTACCCTATTTTAGTAATGATTTAAGTAAACAATCATTCGAGCAATCAATCAAGCAATCACTGAAGCTTTGGTCGCAGAGTAAGTGTGCGGATCATGAGCCCGAACTTGGTTGATAATTTTCGAACGAAGTAAGCTGAAGGTAAAGTTTCTGGAAAGGTGATCACCATTACAAACACGTACAGTGTTACAATGGTGGAGCTCAGCTTCACGACCTCATCAGATGCTTTTACGCTCACCGCTTAAGGACCCGGGACTGTAGAAAGAAGGAAACATATGCGGTGGTAATGTAATCCAAGACTTAATGGTGCGGCAAAGGAAATACTCACCGAAGCGCTTGGTTTTTGATGGAATATTCTGCACCGTATCCGAGTGACATTTAAGCCCTGCACGAGTTGTCCTGTGTAGGGTGGGAAAGGGTGGGACTAATTTGAAGAGGTTATTAGAGGAGAGTTATTACTCTATGGCATAGATTACTTAACAAAGTAAATACCTTTGTTTTCTCTGTAGGATTTGTAGTATCTTTGTATTCTCTGTTTAGTCCATCTTTAAGACTGCAAGCAATATAAATATTATTTTCGGTTAATTTATAATCAAATCAAATCAAAAATCATTTATTCAGTATAGACCATTGAACAGAACTTACAAAACGTCAATATCAACAATCACTACATAGTATAAAACATAGTATAAAAAATGTTGAAAATAAAATTATTTTTCTTTTCTTTCTTTCTCTTTCTTTAAAACAAAGTCGCGTTCTCTGTCCCTATGTCCCTTTGTATGCTTATATCTTTAAAACTATGCAACGTATTTAGATGCGGTTTTTTATTAGATAGAATGGTTAAAGAGGAAGGTTTATATGTATATAACATCATGCTACGACCAACAGGTGCGGAGCAGGAATTAAAAATGTTGCAAAAACGGGGTGACGCAGACGAAGCTGTGCGGGTCATCTAGTATTTTATAATTTTTCTGCGCAACTTATAAACATTGCCAAGATATTTGCCGGTACTATATTTTTATTAATATTTTTATATACGTACATTATATCTTCTTTCTCTTTCGCCTCTTCTGCAATGCTAATCACCACTTCTTCCTCAGAATATTTATCATCATTAAGATCTGGCGCGGATCGGACTGATGGCAGTCTAGGGTTTCGTACCGATTTAAGAGGAATCTGATCTATAATACCTGAAAAGATATATGTACTAATAACAACCCACCTAAAAGCCAGCTAACAAACTCACAACCCACCTAATGGTAACCGAAAATGAATGAATCTATGATGAATGAATGAACAAAGATTTGTGCCCTAACATTTTGAATAGAGACGTTTCATTCGGTGACATTTTTTTGCGGATAAGATGTCGCCTAAATCGTGTAAACGGAGGACGAGGTTGTATCTCCTGTCTTTATTAAACAGTCCAACTGGAGAAGTATACCCTGCAGAATACCGCAACTGATAACCTTGTGTTGTGTTCCCGGTAGTGAATAGGGTAGCCAGGGCTCATTGGAAAAGTTTTGTGTTGACAGTGGGAATGCCGAGAAACCCTGCTTTGTCTTTTGCACTGACAGTACAGAGGTAATTGTCAATGTAAACCTTTGAGAATGCCTCAATGTGAAACCGGTTAGGTACAATAATAAATACAGTGGAGAAGTATAAGTGTGTTATCAATAATAATTGCGGCGGTAGCTTAGTGGTTAAGGAGTCGGCCTTACGATTGAGAGGTCCCGGGTTCGAATCCTGGCCATTGCACTACCGACGTGAACCCACTTCTAACACAAGCCATTGAGCTTAGCTGGAGGGGTTAAAGGGAATATCAGTAACTTCGGTTGCTAATATTCTTATTAAAAAAAAAAAAAAAATTATAATGTATATTATACAGTACAGAATCTCTCTTAACCTACTCCCCTCACCTCTCCTCTCTCCCCCCTACATGTGGGCAGTGTGTGATCCAACACAAATAGGTATGGATAGAGTCTTAATAAATACGGTAATTTGTAAACTCACAATGTTCCTTCTCGTAATGTTGTTTGAACTGATCAAATACAGAATCGTACTTGAGTACTTCAGGCAGCTTGAGCCAAAGTTGTACCGCACCATCGGTCAATTCTCTGTCGGAAACCAAAGAGTACTGACTTCGGGACAATTCTAGATCCATTTCAGGCCCTCTTCGCCATTTCTTCAATTGGTTTAGTAGCTTTTCCATTGCGTAAACTTTCAATCAATTCGTTGTTAATACTAAAAAAAATCTAATATAAAAAATATTCCGTCTGATACTCTTCAAGACGTTTATTGGTAGTGCTTGTGCGGCTAAGCAAGTTATTAATTTCCTTGCGATTTACACCGCATAGCAAGGAATCGGGTCAAATTTTTTTTTCCAAATTAATTTAGCTGTCAAGCGAAAATGTACAGTTAGGAATTTATGTTTGCCATACCCATTTTGTTACAGAGTGTCCGATTGGCAGCAATGGGCTCGCTCCCTATTACGTGGAACCGAAAATAAGATTGAAATAATATTACTTTTTGAGGGGTCCAACTACCCGCTATGACTGCCATATAGATGTTTGTATGGCAACCGGGACCGATGGCTTAACGTGCTCTCCGAGGCACGACCAGACCAGTGCAAACAGCCATATTCATGCATACAACTTTTTGCACTGAGCGGGGATCGAACTGAGAATAAATAAAATAAGTAATGAATATCTAGTTTCATTTGGCATGACCCTCGTATATGGCGTATACTAGCTTGTGTATGGCGTATTGTTATGGAGTTTAGAATGTAGATAAATATACTTATATAGGTATTATACATAGAAACACCCAGACCAATGCCAATATTCATATTCACGTACACAAATATTTACGCTGAGCGGGAATCGAACCCGTGCCTTCTGCGTAACAGTCGTGTCTACTACCGCCACGGCATGAAAGTCGTCAATTTATATAAATCTATTAAAATAATTGATATTTAAAAAATACCTAAATTTAGCACCTGGTGTGTTAGCTAAGTATTAAACCTTCATGGTTTTCTTTATTACTCGTGTTTTTAATAATAAATCTAATAAAAGCAACAAATCAATTGAAACGAATGTTAATTCTTATTATATTTTTAATCACAATTAAATTCGTATTGTATTTTTAAAACACAATAAGTAATTAATGTCGGATTGTATTTTTAAAACACAGTTAAATTCGTATTGTATTTTTAAATCACCATTTAAATTTGTAATGTATTGTTCCTATTGGAAGTATATTAATAATTATAATTATTTTACTTACACATTGAGTTGTGAACAGCCAAGCCAAGAGACACGACACACGGACTGCTTTGTGTTAGCTAGACCTTGTACTACCTTGAACTAAACCGAGTGCATTGTTTATAGTGATAATAATACTGAACACATTTGTTGTATTACTAACACTAGCTGACGCCCGCGACTTCACTCACCTAGATGTCTATAAACGTTTTTCGTCATAATATCCTCGGTTTTTAAATTTTGATAGGAAAAAGTGAATGGTTCGACGGAATTTGAACCCGCGATCTTTCTCTTTCTCTAGGGGGATAACGATTTCTGGTTCGAATTCTGTCTAAGCATTTACTTTTTCCTATCTAAATTTTATTAGAACAGTCAGCATACGAGCTTTTCATAAATTCAGTACATCCTCGGTTTTTATAATGTTATCCTTAGAGGTGCAAAATTGTTATAAACCGTTATCAACTTTGACAGAAATAGATATAGCAGTGACGGTCAATGTTTCTACACTAAAAGCTGTCACTGCCACTGATATTTTAAATTAGGTAATAATAATAATACTCATAAAGTTTATTGATATGAAGATACATTTTTACTTAAATAATGAATGAAACCTGTGTGTGTGTGTGTGTGTGTATGTGTGTGTGTTTTTTTTTTGTTTGAAAGGTGTATTGATCGGAAATGTTCTTACCTATGTTTGATGATAATCGATCCAAGATGGCGGCCACCACAAAATGGTGGACCACGTATTTTTGAACAAATCCCTCAATATAGATGTCAAATGAAAGGGCTTGAATAGTTCAATACAATACACTGTGACAAATTTCGAATAGTAAAGTCGTTTTATTTGTGTTAATTTTGCCTATATTATTGGTAGAATTATAAAATAATATATATATTATACAATTTTCGAATTTACTAGTCGTTTTATTTGTGTTAATTTTCCTATATTATAGGTAGAATTATTCCAAAATAATCACCGTTTCTAATTAGGGATTGTTCGTAACAAAGCGAGCAAAATATCTTTAAATATCTTTACATTTAAAGAATACAAATGGTACCTAGATATACTGTCTTATGACACATGCATTTGTTAATCTTTATATATGTATATAATAATGAATTGCTGTTCATTAGTCTCGCTAAAACTCGAGAACGGCCGGATCGATTTAGCTAATTTTGGTCTTGAATTATTTGTGGGAGTCCAGAGAAGGTTTAAAAGGTGAATAAATATGAAAATGCTTGAAATGGAGGAACGGGAACGAGTTAAGAAGTCCACGCGGGTGGAGCCGCGGGCAACAGCTAGTTAGTTATAATTTAAGAGGAGGACAATAACACCAAAATTTGTCAAGTACTAATCGGAAACGCACGCAAAGGGCTCTAAAATAACTAGTCAAAAGGACAGAGCTCGTAGGAAAAACTATCAAATGTTAAGGTATAGAAAAAAGGAGCATCCCATTTACCCCTTAAAATTAATTCCACGCAAAGGGCATGAAACCTATTCGCATTATAAAATTAATTTCGCACAAAGGCATTAATGAAATTCGTTACCCGGAATAAAAGTTGTGTATTCGTACCCTATGATGGTACCCACTGGTCCCAAGGTAGAGCACTAGTTGTTATTAATTTATTCTTATGGTATCAACTCGTACCCTGGAATAAACAAAATATAATTTTGAAAAAATATATTGTTCTTTAAGGACCAAGAGGAAACAGGTAAAGAATTTGTACTTTTTTAAATTTGTTATTTTGTTATACCATACAACAAGTTTAAAAGAACCTAAACCGATAACATAATTACTTCGAATGTGGTTATCGCTACACAATTACTTACTTATAATTTTTTTTTTTATAATATCACGCCTATATCCCCGAAGGGGTAGGCAGAGGTGCTAGCACCCACATTTCGCCAGTTTATATTTAGGTCCCAATGTAATAGGTGGCGAGCCTATTGCCATCAACCGGGCACTTATAAACCTGCGATAAATACACACATAACTTCGAAAAGCATCGCAGTCATTGGTGTGTGCCATGGTAAACCTGGGATCGAACCCGAGACCTCGTCTCAGCAGTCCACCACCCATACCACTAGGCTACCGCGGTTAATTATAACTTATAATAACTTATAATATATTTATATAATTAACACACACTGCCTCTGTGGCGCGCCGGTAGTGAACGCGACTGCTACGCGGAAAGCGCGGGTTTGATCCCCACTCATTGCATTAATTATCATGCATTGCACTATTTGCACTGGTAGGGTCGTGTCTCGGAGAGCACGTCAAGCCGTCTGTCACGGTTGCCATACGAACATTGGCAATCATTATAGGTAGTTGAAACCCTCCAAGTCTGACTAGCCTAACTACAGAACTTCGATATCGCAATTTTGGTTGTGGAGATCCGATGGCAGTCGCTTCACGGAAAATATCGAAGTTCAGCCGTATCTTAGTTAGACTATAAAGCCGACCGCAACCTAAGTTGGGAATTGGCTCAGAGAATGATGATTTATATTATTAACTTAAATATTCGTTGTTGCACGTGGCTCAGTGGCCATGGTACATAAACCTTGAACATCTCTATATTTCGCTAAAAACTGCATTAAAATCTGTTGAGTAATTTATGATCTAAGCGAGCAGACGGGAAGCGATTTTACTTTAGATAGATAGGTACTATATTTGAATAAATTGAAACAATAACCCTTGGAATATTTTCGCTTCACATCACTAGTGTAACTGTGATGTGTGATATTTTCCGTGAAACGACTGCCATCTGACCTCCACAACCAATGGTCCAATGACCAATAGCGATATCGAAATTCCAAGTTAGACTGGTTGAACTTTTGAGGGCTACCCGTAACGACTGCCATAGATGATTTTGTATGGTAACCGGGACCGACGGCTTAACGTGCTCTCCGAGGCACGACCAGACCAGTGCGAACAGCAATATTCATGCATACAACTTTTTGCACTGAGCGGGGATCGAACCCGCCACGCCACAGAGGCTGTCATATTTTCACTGCTGGTGATATTTTCGCTTCACATATTGTCAATATAAAAATCATATAACAACAAGTCTAAGGTAATGAATGACCTCGTCGCATTAGTTTGATAACACATAACTGAAACTCCTTTTTGGTATTTCAAAACATGGCGGCCGCCGTTACAGGTGCTGTCCCTGGCACGGCGGTTCCCATTCATACTCTTTTTTCTTATTTAGAAACTAGTTTCGAAACTTCGACGACCTCCGTAGCGTGGCGGTAGTGCACGCGACTGCTACGCAAGAGGCGCGGTTTCGATTCCCGCTCAGTGTAAATATTTTGTGTGCATGAATATGAATATCTGAATTTTTTCTGGGTGTTTCTATGTATAATATGTATGTATTTACAAAAAGAAATCTAAGTATGTTTATCCGCATTCTAGAACACAAGCTAGCTATGCTTACCATGGGTGTAGGTGGCGTTGTGTAGATTGTCCTAGAAATAAAAAAAAAACTTGGTTTCGTACGTGGCCGAAGGGATTCTTACTATTTACTTATCTGCAAACATACCTTATAATGGCACAAATTAATTACCATAAGGTCCGTATTGGTCACCAGAGGTCCCGTAATGATTATGTAGGTATATTAAAAAACCGTCTTAAATGAGTGTGTGCACACGTAAGTACTTGTGAACCGTATCGTAACCGTACCATATGGTAACTGGCGAAGTATGTGAAATAGTCGAGTTGTCGTGTAACGTGAAATTAATCTAACAATGACGTGTAATTGCTAAAATTGGAACCATAATTTATCAATGTAAAATGTATATTCTAGTAAAATAAACTCACGCCTTTATCCCCGAAGGGGTAGGCAGAGGTGCTAGCACCCACATTTCGCCAGTTTATGTTTAGGTCCCAATGTAATAGGTAGCGAACCTATTGCCATTAACCGGGCACTTATAAACCTGCGATAAATACACACATACCTAACTTCGAAAAGCATCGCAGTCTTACCATGCGCAGGTTTACCATGGCACACACCAATGTGTCATTGGTGTGTGCCATGGTAAACCTGGGGTCAAACTCGAGACCTCGTCTCAGCAGCCCATTATACATACCACTAGGCTACCGCGGTATTAGCATTAAAGAGAAAAGAATACATTACCTACGTATTCATTGTTCTATGATGGCGTTCGTTCTTAAGAATTTAGAATACATATGGCTAATACCACTTAATAAATCAAATAATCAGTTAATATTTAACTAATTCGTTACAGCCACAGTTATTTAGTTAGGCTGGTTAGCCTACGTAAATCAAACCACACACTTTATTTAATATCGTGGAAATAATATTTTATGTAAGTAGGGGAGACCTAGGTGGGTTGACACAAAAATTGCATTTTTGATAATAACTCAGCTTCAGTGATGTCTATTAGCTAGTAAATTATCTCATTAGAATGGAAATTTCAACACGTATCTAATAACCAGAAATAATCAGTTAATAATAACTGCAAGTTGGAGAAAAATTGAATTTAAGTGAACAATTCCGACTGTTTCAACTCTCCTATGGACGAGGTAAATTGAAACAGGGGTAAAGGTGAGTTGACACATATTTAAATGGTCGGTTTTAATTGAATTAAATAAAAAATAAATCAGCAATCATCTTTATTGCCTATGTTTGGAATCAGTGATGTTTTTTACCCGACTGCGCGACGCAAAGGAGGTATGTATGTATGTATGTATGTTTGTTTCTATGTGGCGTTCTAGAGACCAAACGCGTAGGCCGATTTTGATCATTCTTACGTCAATCGATTCGTCTTAACCTTGCGAGTGTCACTAAAGACATGACAGTAATCAAAATTCACCACAGCGACAACAAGACGCCATATTGTCAAAATGAAAAAAAAAAGTCGATGAACTATGTCAAGTGGGGTGTCGTTGAATAGGTAATTTTAAATCAAATTTAGGTTTCTTTTACCATTTTTCATTTTAAATAATAGTTTAGGATATATAACGATTTAAAGTTGCTTAACAAAACATTCATTCTTGCTAATTTTCTTACTTATTGATCTAAGTTTATAATATTTTAAGTATAAACGATATACAAATAAAAATATTTTTGATAAAAAAAAATAACTTTTCAATGAATCGTAACTAAAAAGTATAAAATAAAAAAATAATTTAAAGAAAAACAAAAAACCCGACTGCGTAAACTAAAAAGAATGAAACAAGCCCAGTAGTTTGATATTCATACAATACTCACAGTCGGGGCCCATTCAAATTTTACCAATTAAATCTTCCAAGGGGCCCCGACTGTGAGTATTGTATGAATATCAAACTACTGGGCTTGTTTCATTCTTTTTAGTTTACGCAGTCGGGTTTTTTGTTTTTCTTTAAATTATTTTTTTATTTCTTTTAGTGATCTTTAATTTACTATTGGCTTTTTTTCTTCAAGTGCCTCTTGTTCAGGCGTGTCTGTTAAAAAGCTTGATTTAACTTTCCTTCTATTCTGGGTACCTTCTCTAGGTAAAGCTTTTGGTAAAGGCCTGATAAACTATGCGAATTGGTGTTTACTTAAATATTTCTACAAAATAACGTTACATAATAATACTACATAAAACACACTACGCTATAGTTAAACAATCAAAAACCTATATCTTAATACCAAATAAATAAAATTTCTCGAAAAATACCAAAAATCCTTACTTTTCGTACAATTCTGCGCATGGACATGATAACTCCACAACCGCTCGCCGTAACGCCGCGACTTGTACTAATACGTCGTCGTGTGCATCGAAACGAATCAAATGGCGCCGTTGTCGTTCTTCTAGTGCCTATACTACCCGAAATATTGAACTTGTGTCAACCTACATCTGTTTCAATTCACCTCGGTCTCCCCTACTCTATTGCCCGTGGCTCCGCGCGCGTGGTTGTCGGTTATCGCGCATTTTTGAGAATTTAAGTGCTCTACACGATTTTCTTGTAAACACACTTGTTCCATCATCCGAAAGTTACAACCACAAAAATTGAAATTCCGTAAATTAGTATTTGTACAAAATAAAATCTCTGTACCTTATTAACATACTTTAAATAAATCTTATTGGTTAATAACCTGTATTACCAAATTACAATTTTACCGCGGTAGCCTAGTGGTATGGTCCATTAGACTGCTGAGACTAGGTCTCGAGTTCGATCCATGGCACACACCAATGACTTTTCGATGCTTTTCGAAGTTATGTGTATATTTATCGCAGGTTTATAAGTGCCTGGTTAATGGCAATAGGCTCGCCACCTATTACATCGGGACCTAAACATAAACTGGCGAAATGTGGGTGCTAGCATCTCTGCCTACCCCTTCGGAGATATATACCGAAACTAAGGCTTCATAAAGTCAGTAATTCGTTTGTGGGCAAATGTATAAAAATATATAATAAAATTCCTCAGGATTTGGCTGACCTGCCACTTGATAAGTTTAAAATAGAATTGAAAAAATTTTTAACTAAAAAAAGCTATTATAAAGTAGACGAATATCTTGATGATAAAAATGCGTGGGCATAATAATCTCTTGCTCTTGCACCCAGTTATTATAAATAAACAACTAAATATTAAAAAGAATAACGATAATCTACCTGAGTTTCTTGCTGGTCTCTTCTCAGGAGATTTAACTACCGAACCAGCGAAAGAATCATTTTCTAATGATTTATTTACTAAGTATCCTAATTTATTATGAATTATAATATTTTTGACAAATGTAGGTACATAATTATTGTAAAACTTTGACATTCATAAGTGCTCTTTATGTGCCTAAACTGAATAAATGAAATTGATTCTTTGATTCTTTGATTGATATAGGCGTGAGTTTATGTTATGTTATGCTAATATTTGCTGTAGTATAGGAAAATTACGACTATCCGGGAAGAGTCTAATGGATGAGGATACTCTAATGCAGGTATTTCTCTCCAGGTGGGAGGTCAGACCGCAGTTGCTCCTGTAAAATGCCTATGGATGTTTGCAACACCAGGGACATCGCTCTCATGCTACCGGAAAAATGAAGGGGAAGAGAGAAACCTTCTAATCCATCCTCCTTGAAAATTCCAATATTGTAGTCGCTTAGAAAAACCACAGCAGAGAGGTCTTTCCACAGCTTCAGCGTGCGCAAGATGAAGTTCTTTTTGTGGAGGAACGAATCAAATCAAATCAAATCAAATCAAAAATCATTTATTCTGCATAGACCAGTAAACGGAACTTACAAAATGTCAATATCAACAACATTTTGTAGATCAATGAGCAAATGGACCACCGGTTCGAAACGCGGCCCCGACCTGAGAAGACTACGGCACGGCAAGAAATTCAACGGGATGTGATGTCCCTACAACACAAAAGGAGGTTTCTCCGATCAGGCAAGGTGATTACGCCTTGTTAGGCATAAACTGAATTATAATTATTTATTATTCATTTATTATTAGCAATACAGTCTACACCAAAGCACTTATATGCTGTAGATTACATTATACATTACACTAGATTACATTAAAAATACATTCAAATTAAAAGTCACGTAAATAATTTAGGTAAATAATCATTAAAATAAATAATGTCAGATTAATACAAATGTCAAGTGAATAATATCGAATGTAAAGTAAGGATATTGAAACAAATTACAAGATTTTTTTTATTTAACTATTTATGGCACGTCAATTTGACTTCACCTGGCCTGATGTTAAGCTGAAGGCAAAGTCTCATGAAAGATGGTCACCATTGCAAACACGTTTAGTGCTACAATGGTGGCGCTCAGCTTGACGGCCTCATCAGATGCTTTTTCACGCCCGCTTAAAGGACCCGGGACTGTAGGAAGAAGGAAACACGTGCGCCGGCAAGGAATTCCAGGACTTAATAGTGCGGCAGAGAAAAGACTCACCGAACCGCTTGGTTCTTGATGGAATTGATGATTGAATGATATATTGACAAATTGCTTTAAATTATTTAATTAAAAATAAACATGTTCATTCGTTATATTGCGGCGTTATTACCTCCATTATCTCATATCTTTATTTATTTAAGAAACGTGTTAATCAAGACAGTTTTACTAACGAGTCCCACAAAACGATGCATTTATATATCAATATATTTATCTATACTGTATATAATTCAAGATATATTGTCTGTACATTGAAGAGAAATATTATGAAAACGGCGGAGTAGGTTTACGTGCACTAGCATGAACTCCTATCGAATTCGTAATGTAAAGGTTTCGAGAGAACGGAGCATTGTGATTGGCAGTCTGTCAGTTGTGAACCTGTGTGCGTGTGTAGCCCGCCAATGACAATGCTGCGTTCTGTCGATACCTTTATATTACGAATTCGATATTATTTTGTGCTAAGGCTACTGGGTTTAGATGTCACCCACATACGGTACAAACAATTCCATCAAGAACTAAACGATTTGGCAACTCTTTTCTATGTCGCACCATTAAGTCCTAGAATTCTCTGCCAGCACAAGTGTTTTCTTCATCCTACAGTCTCGGGTTTAAGCGGGGTTCCAGGGATAGCACTTGGAACGACGATCACCATGTTTTGGACTGCACCTGCTTACCATTAGACGAAGTCCCTAGTGCAGTCGATTTGTTGACATAAAACATAAACTCACGCCTACGTCCCCGAAATGGTAGGTAGAGGTGCTAACACTCACATTTCACTAGTTTATGTTTAGGTCCCAATGCAATAGGTGGCGAGCCTATTGCCATTAACCGGGCACTTATAAATCTGCAATAAATACACACATTACTTCGAAAAGTATAGAAAAGTTATTGGTGTGTGCCATAGTAAAACCTGGTATCTGGCATCCGAGACCTTGTCTCAGCAGTTCATTACCCATACCACTAGGCTACCGCGGTTTAGACTGCGCGATTTGATGATGTATAAAAAAGTCTATGTCGGACTCGAATCGACTAACACGGGTCATCAGTCGACGAAGGCTTTTGGCATAACTCTTATGGAACTGATCCATGGCCATTGAAGGTCCCATCGGTTATGGGACTACGGTGTCTTCCCCGGATGCATAAAACTGGAGATGTCCTTGAAGGATATTTGAACGCGTCATAGTTTCGTGTTATTCAATTATAATTTTGCCAATTCAGAGCTTTCCTATTTTTGTTTCACTGTTTCAACTATGTGCACATGTAGTTACGTTACAATCCAGTGCGGATCTGTATTTTATTGCAATTGTTTTGAAAAAGATTGTAATGTGTTTTGTGTGTAAAAAATAAATAAATAAAAAATAAATAAATAGATACGATGACTGATGATTCATGCAGGCGGAGTCGTGGTCTATAATCTAGTAAAATATAAAATTCTCGAGAACTTGTTTCATTCGCCATTTTGTCTGAATAATCGAGTTTTTGTGACCTTGATATTATTATATGTATTTGTGCAACATTTATTATTATATACTGGAAAAGGATTTATACTGAAGGGTTCCATAGCTCTATCTGACCAAAATTTTAAAAAAATTGTGCCATTAACTAAAAAAAAAATAAAACAAAAAAAAAACAATTTATGATTATAAATTGTTTCTTTTTCATCCTAGCGTTAATTTCGGCCGTATTCGAAGTTTTCATGTCGGAATTTGGGTTCAGCTTTTTCCAGTGTAACTGTGGGTTTAGCTGAACTTCTATACATTCCGTTATTTGCCTTAAGATTTCCACACAGAACTTAATTAAGCATGGGTTCCACAAGGACCTTAGCTCGGTCCCCATTTTTTTAGTAGGTATACAGTTTTGTTAGTATAATCCAGTTGGAGTAACGTTTATGGACATATTAAGGAACAAATAAGGGCCGCTTTCCACGATCCGCGAGATTAATAGGTCACGTGATAGATTTCTAGGACTACGCACCGTGGAAGAAGCTCGTTCGTAATACAGCAGACACATTTGAATGCGTTCGTGTCTGCGCCCACGGACGTGAAACCTCGCATCGTGGAAACCCAGCTCAATAAGGATAGAAAAAAGTGGATAGAACCCGCGATCTTTCCCTTACAGGGAGAAACAAAGAAGAAAGTTGGCAGGCTCTAATTCCATCGAAGCAGTGAATGCTGTGAGTGTTTCCTATCAAAATTTGACTTGAACAGTCAGCATAATAACCTACTATATAAAAATAAGTCGGGTTTTCCTTCCTGACGCTTAAACTCCAGAACACACGAACCGATTTCCACGGTTTTACATTCATTGGAAAGGTCTCGGACTCCGTGAGGTTTATAGCACAGAAAATTTAGGAAAATTTTCAACAGAAAAGCGGGAAAATCATTTTTTACATCTGGTGGCGAAACGGAGTTCGCCGGGTTTGCTAGTTGCTTTTAAAAAAGAAAAGATTCAGTACAATACGAGGACGGAGGTCAAGCTAAAAACAATAAGTTCTTTGTGCAAAATTTAAGTTCACTTTCACAGATTTGTCTCAAAAGAATTGGTCCTAAAGTCAAGAGTACCCGAAACTAGCGAGCATAATATATGTATCAAATCAATTATAAAAATAGAAGAAACGGAAGGCATAAGCCAGAATCGTTGCAAGTGCTATGAAGTTGTGTCTAGCCATTTCAATGGTGAAGACACATTACAAGATAATAATGTTACGTTAGTAAAATTCTTAGAAAGATATTTTTTTATCTTGAGATTCTTTAGAATACCATCGTGGTTAGGTTTGTAACAAAACTTGATTACATTCTGTACATTTTCCATACCGAAGTTAATGTTTAGAAAAGAAGAGTCCATACAATTGTTCGAAGCACTTGTTTCAAAACAGACGTGCCTATCATACAACCATTGTTATTCATACATTTAGTTAGTATTATTTTAGCTCTTCTGTAGTAAAGCGTGTGTTCAGGTTTATTTGAAGTGTTGTATTTTTATATTTAAAACTATTTATATTACCAGTTTTTTGGATCATGTGAATATCGTTGGAAGTTTTTGAATTTGGTAAGTAAATGTTGGTATTTATTTTCCCAATTTTATTCTTCTATCTGAATGATATCAGGTTTGGAAATATTCATTCTCTACTTTGCGTCTGTTTATGTATTTTTGGATACCACTAGATATCAGACTAGTATATGTCCCACCTGATGGAAAGTGGTTACCGTGGCCTATGGATGTTTGCAACACCAGAGGCGTCACACTCATGCCGCTGAACCGTGTTGAGGGAGAAAAGAGGGAAGGAGGGTGAAGGACAAAGAAGGTTTTCGCATTTTTCCCACTGACAACATAAAACCTCTCCAGTGAGCTCTAGCTACCCTACACACCACCGGAAACACAACACAAGGTTATTATTAGCTGCGATATTCTGTAGGGCGGAGGTACTTCCCCAGTCGGACTGCTCAATTAGGACGGGAGATACCGTCATGTCCTATCTCTTCTAGTAAACCCTTATTTGCCTACTGTTATTAATTTTATTAAAAACGCATCGAAGCTTCATGAAAACTTTTTAACGTGGTTTATGTGGAGGGGACGTAGTAAGCCTTACTGAAGACCAAAACTTATGTTTGTGCCCTCTCCGTGAGTAGCGGTACTGCCGTGAAACAAATTACTACACCACGATGGCAACTCAAAAATGCCGTCAATTCGATAGAAGAAGAAGAGAAACAAAGTGTGGGAGTGACATACGTATCTTTACACAAAATTATGGCGTGAGAAAGTGAAAGAATATATGGACAGTAAAACGCTTTTCCAAAAACCATTATCAACTTTGACAGAAATAGATATATGAAATTATATTGGAGGAGGGAGGAGGACTCACCACTTACCCGTGGTTAAACAATTCCAACGATAACAATAACAAATTATTTCTAACTAGCTGACCCGCGCAATTTCGTCTGCGTCACCCCGTTTTTGCAATATTTTTCACTTGTGCCCCGCACTTGTTGGTTGTAGCATGATGTTATATACATATAAACCTTCCTCTTTAATTACTCTATCTATTAAAAGAAACCGCATCGAAATCCGTTGAGCAGTTTTAAAGATTTAAGCATACAAAGGGACATAGGGACAGAGAACGCGACTTTATTTTTATAGTATGTAGTGATAGTGATTGTTATAGAAAGACATGTCAAACCGTATCCCTCAAAGCAAATAAGACTTTTCACCTAAGGAGAGATATACATAATTGATAACACACTTGTACTGCTTCACTGTACTTATATGTATTACTAGCTGTTGCCCGCGGCTCCGCCCGCGTGGATGTCAATTATCGCGTTGTACGACTCTACTCGATTCACTACTTGCCTCTCTATACTACTTTTCCTTGCTGTCATGACAACGGAAATTGTTAGCGATATTAGCGCCAATGTATAGAAATTTACCGGATCAATTGAGATTTATGATTATTACTCCGCTCCCTTGTATGGTAGCTGGTAGTATTACTCCTAGATATTGTAGCCTTTTAGAGGTGAAAGAATTGTTTAAATCGGTCCAGTACTTTTTGAGCCTATTCATTACAAACATACAAAAATAGGTACAAATCTTTCCTCTTTATAATATTAGTATAGATATGTAGTATATGTATAAAAATGAGCTCCACCAAGTGCCATTAATCAACAGTATAAATAATAACAAGAGATGTTGTCGGAGGATGTATAATATTCCGCAAGTGGGAAGGAGAAACCTCGACAAGTGTTTCGCCTCTACACGAGGCACCTTCAGGAGCGGTTTCAAGCGAAACTGTGGGATAGTAGTGGGCCCCTCTCCCCACCCTCTCCCCCCACCAATATACAATTTCTTGTAATGGATTTCCGCCAGGTAACGCCTACATTATATCGTTAATAGAAATAGATATAGCAGTGATGTCAACGTCTCTTCTGACACTTAAAAGTCACAAGTCACTGACATTTCAAATTTGTTCATCTATTCACGTTAATAATATATTTTTATTTTTTTAATACCACTTAACCTATGTATATTTTAATTTTTTCACATACATTATTTGTTAAACTTCAATGAGAAACAGGAATAGGTAGGAAGAAGTAAGACAGCCA
Organism: Pelosia muscerda; assembly: GCA_963691645.1. Classification (NCBI taxonomy): domain Eukaryota; kingdom Metazoa; phylum Arthropoda; class Insecta; order Lepidoptera; family Erebidae; genus Pelosia; species Pelosia muscerda. Next base: position 2,910,071 of record OY829127.1, on the reverse strand, counting down.
GAGCTCACTGTAGAGATTTTGTGTTGACAGTGGGAAGACCCTGATACGATGAGAGTGTTCCTATGGAAAGAGGAACTGCCACCACCCTCTGACTTCCTAGAGAAACTAGCTCCAGGGCACAACCTCCCATGGCCGGTATGGGGGTCTCTCAACCATCTTCGCGTACTGGTCGGTCGGTCGAGGCAAAATCTATGCAGGTGGGGACTAGACGGGGACGACACCATAGTCCCTACATTAGGGGACCAGGGTCATCTCAACAGAGATGTCCCCGGGTCTGCCGGGCGCGAGAGATATGTCTTGTATAATCTCACCTCCGGCAATGCGGACATGCCCATGGACGGCGTGCATGTTAGTCGGTTCTAGTCCGACATAATCACCTCCACCGGTTTTGGTGAAGGTGGTATACATGGGGATTTTGAGTACGATAAAAAAAAGACCCGTGCCTTGCCTTATCTTATCTTGTTGGGGTGCGTGCTCTGGAGCTTTCGCAGACACTTCGACCCTATTGGACCCTTTGTGTCGAACCCACCCTGGCCCCTAAATTAGCGGAGGGATAGTCCTCTCTATCAAGGTGGCTATTCCTCTTAATTGCAGGTGCTTGTAATCTTCTGGTTTGGTTTGGAGACCCGGGCCTAGCCACATGTGACTGCGGTGCCCCCGTGCAGTCCATGACGCACTTAGTTTTGTGCCCCTTATCCGTGCCGGATTTACCTCCGACGGGGCCTCAAGCAACAACTGATTTTTGAGGCCTTCGTTTTAATAAACCCCCCCCCCTCCCTCTTCTTTTTAAATAACCAAAAACAGATTAATTTTACAAAATTAATATATTATTTGAACCATAGTAAAAATTCTACTCTATTACAACTTCTTTCTACTTTTTTCAGTCGCAAATAAACAGTAGACTTAAATCACTGACTTTTTAATTATTTTTACATTTTCAAATACGTTTTAAATTTTGAGGCCCCTGTCCAAGCAGGGCCCCAAGCAATTGCTTCCTTTACTTCCTGGTAAATCCGCTACTGCCCCTTATGCCCTGCCTCCTGTACTAAAGACGCCCTGAATGGAGCCACTGACGGTGCAGTCGATATGGCCAGGTTCTATTCCGGAGTGGTCTAAACATTGGTGCATTATTGACACAAAAGAAGAAGAAGTGGGAAGACCGATATGCTTGGTCTTCTAGACACACACAGCACAGAAAATCCTAACCTTTACTCCTCCCTTCTGCACGATTGTGACATCTCTGGTGTTACAAACACCCATAGGTCACGGTAACCACTATTAATCCGGTGGACTGTGTGATTATCTGCCACCTAAATGGTATAAAAAAGCTACAAAATTGCCGCGGAAATCACTAACACCGAAACCAGTCTTCTTCTTCTGTCGAATCGACGGCATTTTTGAGATGCCATCGTGTTGTAGTAATTTGTTTCACGGTAGCGCCGCTACTCACGGAGAGGGCCCGAGCATAGGTTTCGCTCTACGGGAAGGCTTACTACGTCCCCTCCGAAACCAGTGAAAGTGATTATATCAGACTCTAACCATTGTTGGTTGCTGGAGGTGAGATAGTAAGAGATATATTCTTCGAACCCTGGTCAAACCGGAGCCATCTTTTTGCCTCGTATACTATCCTCTACATCGTACGTAACGCTACTGCGGTAATTTACAGATTCACCTCATATTTTTTTTATAATATCACGCATATATCCTCAAAGGGGTAGGCAGAGGTGCTAGCACCCACATTCGCCAGTTTTATAGGTGGCGAGCCTATTGCCATAAACCGGGCACTTATAAACCTGCGATAAATACACACATAACTTCGAAAAGCATCGAGTCATTGGTGTGTGCCATAGTAAAACTTGGGATCGAAGCTGAGACCTCGTCTCAGCAATCCATTACACATACCACTAGGCTACCGCGGTTATTCATCCAAATTCATCATTCACACCTCATATTTCATCCAAAATCTTGTAAGCGACACTTTTGTGTGACATGAATACAAGAAATATATATTAAACCATAAATATTCGGTAAATACAAGTCATTGCAGTATTTGTAATCAACACTACAAAACGTTGGTTGTGTTGTTTTTAAGACGTTTTAATATTACAAAAATGTCGTACTTTTAATATTATCGTGGCTTAATTCAAGCGGCCATATTTGCCATTAACGGTGTTGTACAATTTGTCATGGCTGATGCATTTTTAATTGGATGTGGAGAGTTAATTTAAAAGTGAAAAGCGAAGGTTTATTTGCAGACTTCGAGATAATAGTGAGTTATTGTTTATTAATTATTTTTGTGGATATCGTAGAATATTAAGATATACTTATAGATGTAGAGCCGCTGTAGCCTAGTGGTATGGGTAATGGACTGCTGAGACGATGTCTCGGGTTCGATCCCAGGTTACCATGGCACACACCAATGACTATTCGATGCTTTTCGAAGTTATGTGTGTATTTATCGTAGGCTTATATGTGCCCGGTTAATGGCAATAGGCTCGCCACCTATTGGGACATAACCATACACTGGCGAAATGTTGGTGCTAGCACCTCTGCCTACCCCTTCGGGGATAAAAGCGTGAGTTTATGTTTTTTATGTTTGTTTTATAGATGTTCTACATAGTAAAATTGTTCAAAATTCTTTAAACCCAAAAGGCATAACATAATGGTTATATCACTATCACTACATAGTATAAAATAAAGTCGCGTTCTCTGTCCCTATTTTTCTTGTCCCTTTGTATGCTTAAATCTTTAGAACTACGCAACGAATTTTAATGCGGTTTGTTTCAATAGATAGAATGGTTAAAGAGGAAGGTTTATATGTATATAACATCATGCTACGACTAACAGGTGCGGAGCAGGAATGAAAAGTGTTGCAAAAACGGGGTGACGCAGACGAAGTAGCGCGGGTCAGCTAGTACACCATAAAATAACAACATAATTCTTAATACAGACAGCTAAACAAATTACCCAACCATTATTACGTTCAATTGTTTTTAAATAATAACTAATGAGTTAACTTATTTGAATAATATTTACAATTTGTATTCATACTGCTACTGAGTTATAAATAATTTACTTAGTACTTAGAAATTAATATTCAATGTCGACTTTCCTAACCTCCAGAATTTTATTAATAAGTGTAGTTACCGGCATATATTTTGATCGAAAGATGGAGAAACGAGGCTTGATTTGAGCTCCTTTGCCGTCGTAGCACCTCGTGCTCATAAACATCAATATTATTACTACCGTAATTAGACCCCTTTTTTGTTTATCGTGCGTAAAATCCCCACGGATACCACCTCCACCAAAACCGATGGAGGTGATTATGTCGGACTCGAACCGATCAAAACGCACGCCGTCCCGGAGGTGAGATTATACAAGACATATCTCTCGCACCCCGGCAGACCCCGGGGCATCTCTGTTAAGATGACCCTTTTCCCCCAATGTGGGGACCATGGTGTCCCCATCTAGCCCCTGGGTATGGGGTGGCATTTTGCGCCATCGCTGTGGCCTGCTTCTGCTAGGGTGACCGGCGGCTCCACCCGTCACCCCCAGGCCTTCGCTCATGGGGGACGGAGGTCATTCTGCGGCCTCCGACGTCCGAGTCGCCTCCGCTCATCGCGGGCAGTGCGGGCCCGGAGTCTTCTCCGGACCCGCTCCGCCTCCTCCTTTTCGAGCATTACTTGCTCGCAACCGTAATTAGATCCTGGGAATCTAGGGACAAACCCAGGGAAAACTTCAGCGGAACCGCTTAGTAAAGTATGAGATTGACCTAGTTATGTAATCATCATCATTCTCTGAACCTTTCCCAACTCAGTTGGGGTCGGCTTTTTAGTCTAACTGTGATGCGGCTGAACTTCGATATTTTCTGTGAAGCGACCACCTGACCTCCACAACCAATGGTTCAATGACCATTGGCGATATCCCCTCCCCTCCCCACCCTTTCTCAGCTCTCCCCCTTTCCCTTCAGGGTGGGCAGCGCGTGTGTGACACCCTTAGTGTTGCACACGTTCATAGGTGGTTCACGGTGGCCGCTTTCCATCAGGTGGGCCGTGTGCTTATCTGCCACCTACGTAGTATAAAAAAAAAAAATCGAATTTCCAAGTTAGACTGGCTGGACTTTTGATGGCTCCAACTGCCCGTAACAACTGACCGATATTATATTTATCATATTTATTATTAAAATCGCCGCAGTGCCATTGAGAACGCTTAGTTTCGAAGGAATCCCATTAATAGAATAAAAAAATTTAAGTTTAGCCACGAAGCAGTTTCACTGATAAAAAAGCGGATTCCGGACTCCTTTTTTTTTATACCACGTAGGTGGCAAACAAGCACACGGCCCATCTGATGGAAAGCGGTCACCGGGGCCTACATACGTGTGCAACACTAAGGGTGTCACACACGCGCTGCCCACTCTGAAGGGAAAGGGGGAGAGCTGGGAAGGGGTGGGGAGGCTAGGAAGGGGAGGGGAAGGAGGAGTAAAGGGAGCTCTGGCTACCCTACTTACCGGCGGGAACACAACACGATGGTTATTATGACCGCGGTGTTCTGTAGGGCGGAGGTACTTCCCCAGTTGGACAGCTCATTTCGGACGGGAGTTACCGTCGTGTCCTACCTCCGTCTCCTACAGTGATAACTTCGTGATGAAATCGAATGCGACCGGGCTTAAACAAGGACGATGATGATGATGATTAAAGCGGTTCAAGTATGAATGAGAGAAGAGAAAAAGTGTTTTAATTATTATGTGTGTCTAATTCTATCCGATCAGCTTATTTTTGCGTTACTGAGTAATAATCGTGCAAACATTCGCTTTCAATAATATTAATACATTAATTATGTTCGAAGTAACCAACTAGAAATACGAAATTAAATCATTAACATTAATATTACTAGCACAAATAGACCCACAGACTGCTTTATTACATAAACATAACATAATATAAACTCACGCCTATATCCCTGAAGGGGTAGGCAGATGTGCTAGCACCCACATTTCGCCAGTTTATGTTTAGGTCCCAATGTAATAGGTGGCGAGCCTATTGCCATTAACCGGGCACTTATAAACCTGCGATAAATACACACATAACTTCGAAAATATTGTGTATATCAATAACTTCAGATAAATGGGCAACTTGTTAAAAAGTTCCTCTGCCTGATACCCAGAACTGAGCTTAACAATATTTAGGTTTTAGAAAATTGTATTTTTTTTATGGCACGTCAATTTGACTTCACCTCGCCTGATGTTAAGCTGAAGGCAAAGTCTCATGAAAGAGGGTCACCATTGCAAACACGTTCAGTGCTACAATGGTGGCGCTCAGCTTGACGGCCTCATCAGATGCTTTTTCACGCCCCGCTTAAAGGACCCGGGACTGTAGGAAGAAGGAAACACGTGCGCCGGCAAGAATTTCCAGGACTTAATGGTGCGGCAGAGAAAAGACTCTCCGAAACGCTTGGTTTTATAGCATTCCTTCGTGTACTCTCCCTGATCTGGCGCTCTTTCTGGGACTCGTAGTGACTTATGTTTTTTGCTAAGTCACTTAGTAGAACTAATATGTACATACTGGGCACTGTTAGTATTTTTAATTTAATGAAGTGCTCTCTGCAAGATTCGAACTGTGGAATTTTGATTATTGTTCTGATTGTTAGCTTTTGTAAGATGAATGCTCTCTGACTATTATAGGCCTAACTGTTTCCCCAGAGTATTATGCTATATTAGATTCGACTACCAACGCGTAAAACTCAAGAGAAGACTCTTGGAGCTCAATGGGGAAACATAGTTTAATTTATTTCTTAAAATCCTAAATCATTATAGGTATTCAACTTCAAAAAACCTAGGATTGAAATCTTAAATAAAAGTTAAATTAAAGGTAAGTAATTTGTTATGGCGAACGGTTCAAAATGTTCAATTTATTCATACTCATTATTGTACTGTTGTAGTGTGATTCACGCGTATTATCACACGTGCGTACTGAGTTATTTATAAATATGTAAGTTTATGTCACGTTTGTGATGGATTCCCGTATAATCCTAAACAATGATCACGTAACTAATAAAAAGTTTTAGTTCCCGGCACACATCTTAATCCCGAGACGAATTCCGTTTTTTTTTCGTGCGTAAAATCCCTACGGATACCACCCACGACGCGAACCGACCAAAACGCACGCCGTCTATGAGTCTTTGATTGCCGGAGGTGAGATTATATAAGACATATCTCTCGCACCCCGGCAGACCCGGGGACATCTCTTTGAGATGACCCACGTGCCCTAATGTGGGAACCACGGTGTCTCCATCTAGCCCCCGGATACGGGGAGTCGCATTTCAATGGCTAACGGGGATGGTATCCCTGGGGTTTATCCACACGAAAAAAAGAATAAATAAAAAATAAATGTTCCTAATCAACCACGTTTTCAATGTTGATGATTTGTAAATTGTTGCTATTCCAATAAGATTAGGCGTTTGATCGTGAATACTAGTAAGATTGCCTTAAATATACACAAGGCGCTCATCATTATTCTCTGAAGTTTTTTCGAATAAGCTTGCCTATTGCGATGTTCTTTAATTGCTAAACAGTTGTATATTTCCTTGAAACGATTGCCAACTGACTGCCACAAGCCAATGGCGATATTGAAGTTCTGTTGTTAGACCGGAGACTCTAACTAAAGAGAGATTCTATTGGCAAAAATGCCAGTGGAAACGCTTAGTAAAGTATGAGATTGATATAAATCTGTAATATAACTACGAAAATTTCATGTAGGTAGGTATATATGAATGAAATGAATCTTTGTGACTCGAAATGTTTTACTTCACATACACCTATAATAAACATAAACTCACGTCTATATCCCCGAAGGGCTAGGCAGAGGTGCTAGCATCCACATTTCGCCAGTTTTTGTTTAGGTCCCAATGTAATAGGTGGCGAGACTATTGTCATTAATCGGGCACTTATCAAAGAATCAAAGGCTCAATTTCATTTATTCAGTTTAGGCACATAAAGAGCACTTATGAATGTCAAAGTTTTACAATAATTGTCTAAAATAGTATAATTTATAATAAATAAAATACTTAGTAAATAAATCATTTGACAATGATTCTTTCGCTGGTTCGGTAGTTGAATCTCCTGAGAAGAGACCAGCAAGAAACTCAGGTAGATTATCGATATTTTTAATACACCTTCGATAAATACACACATAACACTGAGCGGGGATCGAATCCGCGCCCTGTGCGTAGCAGTCGCGTGCACTACCGCTACGCCACGGAGGCTGTTGGCCACCTAATTGGTATAAAAAAGAACAAAAATGTAGCGTACATTGTAATTATATTTGCCGATCATTAATATCTATCATCTGATTAATTCCAGATTCCAATATGGCGTCCAACCTTGGTATCACCAACAAAGCATACGAGCAGACAGAAAATGGCTTCAAACCTGAACTCTATACTGAAGTAGACACAGTAAGAAATGGAAAGAGACAGCAAGACAGTGAGGAGGGAATAGAAGAGAGACGGAATGATAATGATGACGTCAAAGATTTTACGTATAGGTTAAGAGGTCCAGCTTTTAGGAGTGTGAGGGAGAAGAGAACGAAGAAGTTATGGAGAAGACAATCGTTGAGAGCTGATGACAGTCAGTTTCCTCAAGATGCACCGTGAGTACATAAATTTATCAATATGATTACAATATACTTATATAAAATACTAAGCTGACCCGCGCAACTTCGCCTGCGTCACCCCGTTTTTACAACATTTTTTATTCCTGCTCCGCACCTGTTAGTCGTAGCATGATGTTATATACATATAAACCTTCCTTTTTAACCATTCTATCTATTGAAACAAACCGCATCAAAATCCGTTGCGTAGTTCTAAAGATTTAAGCATACAAATGGACAAGAAAAATAGGGACAGAAAACGCGACTTTATTTTATACTATGTGTAGTGATGATAGTGATAGTGATAGTGATAATAGGGCGGTAGCCTAGTGGTATGAGTAATGGACTGCTTTGAATGGATGGAATGGATTTTGAGGTTGTTAGCTAACCATGCCTGGCAGACGGGTTGGTACAGCCGTACAGAATTTTGTTTAGAGCTGTCCTCTCTCAATGGTATAATCTGAGTAGTTTTCTTTTATTTATGGCACGTCAATTTAACATCAACTCGCCTAATGATAAGGTATAGGCAAAGTCTCATGAAAGAGGGTCACCATTGCAAACGCGTTCAGTGCTGCAATGGTGGCGCTCAGCTTGACGGCCTCATCAGATGCTTATTCACGCCCCGCTTAAAGGACCGGGGACTGTAGGAAGATGATAACACGTGCGCTGGTAAGGAATTCCAAGACTTAATGGTGCGGCAGAGCTGGACAGTACTGTGGAAACAGTAAGGCGACCTTCCCACCTATGCCATACGTTTGTTGACTAATCTTTTTTTATCCTTCGAAAAATCCCTACGGATACCCCCCCTCCGGAGCCCGTTGGGTAGGTCATGTCGGACTCGAACCGACTAAAACGCACGCCGTCTTTGGGTCTTCTGTTGCCGGAGGTGAGGTAGTAGCCAATATAACACTCGCACCCCGGCAGACCAGGGGCCTTCTCTTCGAGATCACCCTCTTCGGGAGTAGGGACCACGGTGTCCCCGTCTAGCCCCGGGTATGGGGACGCGCACTTTGCGTCGCCGTCGCTGCTTCTGCTAGAGTGACAGGCGGCTCCACCCGTCACCCCCAGACCCGCGCTCATGGAGGACGGAGGTCATTCTGCGACCTCTGACGTCCGAGTCGCCTCCGCTCATACGCTTATTGTTTAAACTGTTTATTAATTTTATTTGCTATGTTTGCGAAAACGAACTCAAATACGTACAAACTTACTGCTTATATAAATATTAGTAAAAAATCAAAACATCTACAAAAAATCTGTTTACTCACAATGTAATTAGAATAGATATATCGTGGCCGTGGGTTTTTTATAGCCAGATGCTTTTCTTCACCTGTCAGAATCTAACTAGCTGGGTTTAAATTAGCTCCTCCTGAACATTTTGCTATTAGATAGACAAGATTTTTGACTTTTTTAATTTGTAAACTGATGGTAAGCAATCAATCAATTTCATTTATTCAGTTTAGGCACATAAAGAGTACTTATGAATGTCAAAGTTTTACAATAATTATGTACCTACATTTGTCAAAAATATTATAATTTATAATAAATAAAATACTTAGTAAATAATTCATTTGAAAATGATTCTTTCGCTGGTTCGGTAGTTAAATCTCCTGAGAAGAGACCGTCAAGAAACTCAGGTAGATTATCGTTATTCTTCATTTTATTTTTAAAGCTGAAGGCAAAGTCTCAAGAAAGAGGGTCACCATTACAAACAAGTAGTGTTACAATGGCGGCACTCAGCTTGACGGCGCCAAAAATTGCTTACTCTATGGCTTAGTGTCAGTGCAAACCTGCATGAATATGTCTAGTTGTATTATTGTGGGTCTCTATGCCTCGGAGGGCACACAGTCATCGGTCCCGGTTGTCCAGATACGGGCCGTTAGAGCCCTAAAAAGTCCTATTAAGTGACCTTTAATCAGTGCGTGTTACCAGTGATAACCTATGGCGCCGAGACGTGGACTCTCAGTATGGGCCTCATACGAAAGTTCAAGGTCACACAGCGAGCTATGGAAAGCGGAATCGGAATTTCTCTGCTAGATCGAAGCAGAAATGAGAAGATCCTTACACAAACAAAAGTGGTCGTAAGGTCTTACAGGGTTAGCAAGCTGAAGTGGCAGTGGGCGGGGCACGTAGCAAGAAGAACAGATGACCGTTGAAGCCGAAAGGTTCTTGAATGGAGACCGCGTACCGGTAGACGAAGCGTGGGACGGCCTCCTGCGAGGTGGACGGTCAGTACAGTGTCGCGGGTTTGGAGGTCGATGGGGGAGGCCTATGTTCAGCAGTGGAAGTCCTATGGCTGAAATGGTGATGACGAAGTGATCTAACTGCATTACTAAGTATCGCGAAGTGGAGCGACTACCATCGTACCTTCACAACCAAAATGGCGTTATTGAAGTTCTGTAGTTAGACTAGACGGACTTTTGAGGGCCCTAACTACCCGTAACGACTGCCATATAAATTTTCGTATGGCAACCGGGACCGATGACTTAACGTGCTCTCTGAGGCACGACCAGACTAGTGGAAATAGCCATATTTATGTATACAAATATTTACACTGAGTGGGAATCGAACCAGTGCCTCCTGCGTAGCAGTCGCGTTCACTGCCACAGAGACTGTCATGATAACCACCAATATTCAAATAATATTATAGTAAATACCCATATAACTCATACCCCATAAACTCACGCCTATATCCCCGAAGGGGTAGGCAGAGGATGCTAGCACCCTCATTTCGCCAGTTTATGTTTAGGTCCTAATGTAATAAGTGGCTAGCCTATTGCCATTAACCGGGCACTTATAAACCTGTGATAAATACACACATAACTTCGAAAAGGTATTGGTGTGTGCCATGGTAAAACCTGAGATCGAACCCGAGACCTCGTCTCAGCAGTCCATTACCCATACAATTAGGTTACCGCAGCTGGCAGTAAATACCCATTACCAATAATATCTGTTAATGATTACGTGTACTAACAGATGTTAATTGAAAAACCTAATATACCCACATAATAAATACCTACACGGTATGTAAATATTATTCAATAAGGATACTGAAGTTAGGTGTTATATGTTGGCAATTATTTATTTATTTAGACTTTAGGCACAGATACAAAATAATTGTAGGTACAAGTGTTACATATTATGGCGAATTTCCACTCAATTGTGGTGTTAATAGACTTTGTAGAATTACTGAAGTATATACTGAAATGAGTAAGTATTTTTACTTACTCATTTCAGTCAATGTCTCAGTTCATAAACAAATATCATATACTATATACCTACACACATAGTATATATAGAATACATATATCCACACACATATGGAGGTACGGGATCATAACATCCCTCCTCCAACACAAACGGAGAATCCAAGGAGGCATGGTGATCACGCCTGGCGGGCCGCGACCCAACCGTTGTTGGATTTATGTTGTACCAACGCGAGAACTATCGCTTTCGCGATGCAGGATCCGTAGTGACGTAGTAGTTACTCTTGCTGTCGCTAGATGGCGCTGGGTACATGTGGTATCGCCACACATACATACATTTTATATACAAATGTACAAATCTGTGCCTCCTGTGATAAGTGATTTAAATTTAGTTGTACCCTTTTTGTGATTTTTACATACTATTTATCAGAAAAAAAATACGGTTTTTTGGGTCTAACTCACGTTCTTGTATCTGCTTTAGTTTCGGAGATAATTTTGTGCAAATGAATATAACTACTTGAACTTTGACAAATAAATTGTGAATATAGATATATTTAAAGTTGTAACCCCTTTATGTAATCACTTCACATATTTATTTTCGTGCTTTGTAGTGTAAGTGCGATTATATTAATATTCACATTATTTTTTTTTTGGATTGATCACGTGAATATTGATATGTTTAGAGTAGTATCATTTTGAACAATTTTTTCTCAATATTCATTGGGTACAATTCGACAAGTACCAAATAATCCGATTCTAAATATATGGCTTATTTGTGATAACTGATACATATCGACTTAAATTAATCTACACAAATCAATTTGTATGTGTAAATGAATACAATTTGACTTATATCAAAACATCGAACCAAATCTTTAAAAAAATATGAAGCACAAAATGTAATAATTGATACAAGTGCGAACATGAGGAGAGTGGCGCACGGTGGACCGAAAATCGGCTCTCATAGATTTAGGGATTAAATTTTTTAAGTGTCGTTTTTTGGGCGGATATTGGTTTCATTAGTTATTACTATATACAAAAATGACTTCTGGGTCAAATCAGTCCATAAACCAATTAATTAGAAATTTTTTTACGAAAACTTTGTATGGAGAAAGTATGAAAAATTCAATTTTCTCTGAAACGGCAAAGAAAATCGTAATATCCTCACAGACGGTTTTAGGGCTAATTATTCATGATTTTTTGGTGTACAATATAATTACGGTTGTAATTGCCGTTTTTTTTGAAAATTCGTTCAAATTTAAAATATTATTTTTAAGGATGAAGCGGGGTTTTTGGGTTGAAAGGAGAAAAAACAACTTATTTTACTTTTAATAATAATAATACAGATTATTAAAAGTAAAATTTCCTACATGGCGGCCAAAAAAAATTACCATGGATTTCGAATCGGCAGCAATGAAAGCCGTTCAAAAAGTCTATTCAGAAATAAGCGTGAAAGGATGTTTTTATCACCTAAATAGATGCTTATACAGGAAAGCAAAAACTTTATATATTAATACAACCGTAAAAAGGAGACACGTAGCGAGATGCGCAGGACTAGCTCGCTTACCAATAACAACAATATTTTAAATAACAATATTTTCAAAGCGGGTTACAGTACGTAATGCAAAAGAGTCCGCCTTGTGATGATATAAAAAACAGTTATTTCGAAAACCAATGGTTGAAGAAGACAAATTTCGAAAAGGATTGCTGTTGCTCAAAGGAAAAATCCGTACTACTAACAATGTCGAAGGATGGCATAGTAGACTAAATCGGTACATTGGGCGAAAGAAGTCGACTATAGCTCATTTACTTGATGTATTATTGTGCAAAGAAACAAAAGTCATTGATATCTTTAAAAAGAAAACCAAAAAGTTAAAAAATTATGAAAAAATTGACGATGAAATAAATCGCACAATAGCACAATTAAATGAAAATGATATAACGGTTGGTCACAGCATCGAAATTTTATCTCCGTTTTCTTTTAAGTTTTAACTAAATAAATATAAAATTATAAACTGGTGCATCCGGCAAACTCATCAGATGCTTTTTCACGCCCCGCTTAAAGGACCCGGGACTGTAGGAAGGAGGAAACACGTGCGCCGGCAAGGAATTCCAGGACTTAATGGTGCGGCAGAGAAAAGACTCACCGAAACGCTTGGTTCTTGATGGAATATTCTGTACCGTATGCGAATGACATCTAAGCCTTGCACGTGTTGTCCTGTGTAGGAAAAGGGAGGGTGGGATTAATTGGAAGAGCTCATCAGAACATTCACCATGGTAGAGACGGTAAAATACTGCCAGGGACGCAACATCTCTACGCATCTGCAAAGGCTCGAGGGAATTTGTGACCTCAGGACTCCCAATAATGCGGACCGCACTTCGCTGCAACCTGTTGAGAGCATCTAATAAGTACTTTGCGGAGCCATCCCAGAGATGCGAGCAGTATTCCACGCAGGAGCGAATTTGTGTCTTATAAAGAAGACACCGCTGCTCCGGCGCGAAAAAACGTCTCACTCTGTTCAGGACTCCGAGTTTACGCGAAGCTGTTTTGATGATGCTCTCGATATAGTTCTTGTTGTTCAGTTTGCAGCGCACGTCTATACCGAGTATATTGTGGTTATTCTTTAATGGCAGTGGTGTGCTCTAAAGAGTGGGAGGAGGAAGGAAAGGAGATGTCTTTGCTGAAAACGCGCATGCCTGCGTCTTCTTGGCATTGAACTCGACCAGATTTTCAGATCCCCATTGGGAAACGTGATTGAGGATCCGGTCAAGCCCAGTGACAAGAAGTCGCCTCTTTTCCGCTATATCGGACTGCTTGGCCGCAGAATGTCCGTGGTAACTCCCGTGTACAGTGCAATCGTCTGCATAGCAGTGGATGCTGCCGGTGGACAGCATGTCATTGATATGCAGAAGAAAGAGAGTGGGTGATAAGACGGACCCCTGCGGCACACCAGCATTTACCTGCAGGAACTCCGATGCTCGTCCATCACAGAGAACGCGAATACGGCGCCCCTGCAGGAAGCTAGCAACTCAATTGCACAGTCTAAGAGGCAGACCGAAGGCTGGTAGTTTGGAAAGAAGCGATTTGTGCCAGACTCTATCGAACGCTTTGGCGATGTCTAGGCTAATAGCCAGCGACTCACCATGCTTGTCCATAGCCTCACCCCAAAGATGGGTTACATACGCCAGAAGATCACCCGTTGACCGTTTCGGCCTGAAACCATATTGTCGGTCATTAATTAGGGAGTGATCCTCTAGGTGACGCATGAGCTGTGAATATTGTATTTATTTTCACAAATAATATGTATTTAGTGAGGGGTATAACTTGATAAGTATCGTTTATCACATATTTTTAAAAAGCTATATTTTAGAAAACTAATACAATTCAGTTTTATTTTGAACTTAGGGGAACGAAAAGTAAAAAAATATAATCTTTAGGTTAATATCAATAAGATATGTTTAAGCAACATTGGGCTAGGGACATATTCTGATTAGTTATTCGATTGTTTTACTTGATGTATATCAGTTTTCACCAAGACGAACTTACAGGTGCAACATAATTTAACTGTAGTTGTATTTCTTATTACGTAATTTTTGAACATTTTAAAAATAAAAAAGGTACAATTCGCAGGTTTTTAATGAATTCTTTAAAAAATATAATATTTACCTTAGAAAAAAATATGCACGATAAAAGTAAGTGTTTTTACCAACAAAATAAGGTACTACATTTTATGCTAGCTTACTTAGTTCCGAAACTAGATTTTTTTAAACCTTCTTTTTCACTTCCTGTAAAATGTTGATTTTAAACTTGTATCACTTATCACAGGAGGCACAGAAATATATTGGGGGAGGAAGGGGAACCCACCACTCACCTACGATTTAGCAATCCCAACGATAGTTTGCTACAGATAAATAGAATTAGTGTTAGAATTCTGTACACTGGATACGCTAGTACTATCGTGTTTTCTGTGCTTTGGGCGTGCTGGTCAACCAGAACCAGTAGCCTGCCGCCATTGAGAGTTGAGGAACCTTTTAATGAGAGGAGGTCCACCTTTACAACAAGAGCTTTAAAAGATTTTACCGAAATATGACCAGGTAGGGGAAGGGATACAAACTCTAGAAATTGTAGTGATTTTAAAGAAATAGTGAGTCTTTTCTCTGCCGCACCATTAAGTCCTGGAATTCCTTGCCGGCGCAAGTGTTTCCTTCTTCCTACAGTCCCGGGTCCTTTAAGCGGGGCGTGAAAAAAGCTGAGCAAACAAGTTGAGCGCCACCATTGTAGCACTGAACGTGTTTGCAATGGTGACCCTCTTTCATGAGACTTTGCCTTCAGCTTAACATCAGGCGAAGTGAAGTCAAATTGACGTGCCATAAATAAAAGAAAAATACAGTAGGTACATCGATAACACAAGCAAATTATTTGCTTACTTTAGACTAGATGGCGCTGTGTGATATGTCGAAAAATATTTATTTATTTATTCTATGCCCCCAGCGTAGGAAACAAATTGGTCGTCCAGTGGTTCAGTGGACAGAACCTAAAATTTATCAGTAAGCTCTGGGTACCCTATTCACTGCTAGGAACACAACACAACATGATTATTATATAAATATCACATAAATATACAAAAGCGAAATAATTGGAATTTAGAACAGCTTAAAAAATATATGGCCCTTATAAATTGCCGATTGCCGATATACAAATAAAAAAGTAGGTACAAGCAATATTCTATAATCCCGGAGGTACTTAGATGTTGTTTGTTTGTACTGGGGTTTTCCGCACTTAGCCTCTTGATTGGGCCATTGTGCGTGAGGTGCTACGTCTCCCCGCTCACTCCAACCATCCCAGTTCCTCCCAGAAAGCGAGAAGTTTAGAGAAACTTCTGCAGGCTTCCGGAAGCGTTGCCGGTGATTGGAGCAGTTGTGCCCGTTGATGCGCCACACTACTACATTCCATAAGGACGTGTTGTGGCGTTTCTTCCGCCTCCATGCATCCTCTGCATCTGGGGCTGTCGGTTATACCTATGGTAAACAGACGTTTGTTTAGGCAACAGTGGCCCGTAACTGGATATAACTGTATCTGCCGTCCTAATTCAGCAGTTAAACTGGGGAATACCTCTGACCTGTAGGTAATACTGCAGGCTGCTAATAATAACCTTGTGTTGTGTTTCCGGCGATGATTAGTGTAGTCAGAGCTCACTGGAGAGGTTTTGTGTTGTCAGTGGGAAGACGGAGGGCCTGAGTTATCACTCTGTTCTGTGGTGGTATATAACCCTTGACATCACAGGGCCTCTCTTATAGTAGGTACCCCTTTCCCCTCTTCCCCTCTAACTTCTACAAGGTCGCCAGCACGAGTGTGATGCCCCTGGTGTTCCAAACGTCTATAAACGACGGTAACCACTTTCCAATAGGTGAGCCGTGTGCTTGCCTACCACCTAAGTGGTACAATAAAATCTCAACATTCACATTCTACTTTGACATTTATCTTTCAAACTCAGAGTAAATAACTATACTCTACTAAGTGAAAATTAACTTAATAACCTTTAAAAGTAATTACCAAAGTTCATTAAACTAATCTGGCCCTGTTCCGATCCAAACAAACAAACGGAAATCTTATGATAATAATATACTGATAATTTTGTAACCGTGCCAGTCAGTTGAGATACGCACACGGCCGAACGCGGTTGTATACTTGTGCTTCGTGAAAAAAAAAAAATTACGCGCGCCATTTTTGTTGCAAAGTAATGTGAATTTATCAATACAGTATTATTGTGCTTATATTTAGTGAATCCGTTAGTGATAAGTGTTGGGTTATCTGAAAAATTGTCCTACATTTTATGTTTGTTTGTATACATTAGTGGACGCGAGGTATTTTTAGCTTATTTACGTTTTATTTTTAGTTTTAGAAATTTGTTTACTATGCAAATGACTTTGAAATTATTCTAGAAACGGTTAATCTATTTTCATTGAAGTCAAATGCTATCTATTACTGGTGGAGTTTAGAACGAATTTTCGTATGGTTAAAAATATTAAATGACTTTTATCTATGTGTTTAACCTTCTGCTAGTCTGCCTGTAGGTACATTCCAAAAAAAATATCGATCATAAACCACTATACCTTGTACCAGAAAGTCTATACCACTTTCCTTTATCACTAAGATGACAGTACAAAAAGACGTTTATTAATTCACTGAACTAGTTTCTGCGTTCTTTATTTAAAATTTCAAATTCATCCTCCGTCTCACCGACCGTGGCATCTTATTTGAACTGAATGGACGTCCTATCAACAAATAATTTCTCGTATATAATCAGATTTTGACAGATCGTGCTGTCAAAACAAAAAAAAAAATGAAATGTCAAAAATGGTATTGTATCACAATTTTCAGGAAATAATATTACATCGTGATTGTTTTAAAATTAGATCTAAACTTTATTGAAATAAAATATTGTTACAAAGAGAACTGACTCTCTTTTGATAGTTTTTGACATTTCATTTTGACGTGACAACGTCTTATAAATTGGCTTGCCGGGTGACACTTCAAGAAACTGCGTTACGCTCCGCTCACGTTATGCGCTCACAATGAGAGCGAGTGAGAGGCACGCGTCCCTTGCCCGAGCGAGAGAGACAGAGCGAGAGAGAGAGAGTGAGAGAGATAGGCATACACACCGGTTCATGTCTTCTCAAAGTCGTTGTCACGTAAAACTTTCGCCCGTATACCGACTTTACAGGCAACCAATTTTTTTTGATTTTAACACATCGACACTGAATTTGGGGAGAAATTTTTATTACGATATTGTTTTTAGGAACAGCTGGTCTAGTTTACGAGCCACTCATTATTATTATTAATAACATTCGGTGTGGAATACAGAATATGTACCTACATATTCTGTATTCCGCTGGTATGGTATATAAACATTTTCGGTGCCTAGATATGTACAAATATCCTTATGACACAACAACGTTTATTATGATTATAAAATTACCATAAATATTCGAATATCCGCATGTGATTCGCAATTGGCAACTTATGATATCCATAAATAAGTATTAGGCTAGGAGACATTGACACACATTTCCCCTACCTCACCACCTTTTCAGTGCGTTACCCCATACCTCGGGGGCTAGACGGGGATATCGTGGTTCCTACACCCGAATGGGGGGCCGAGGGTCTGCTGAGTTATAAGAGATATGTTTGCCTCCATTTCACCTCCGGTAATTAAAGACCCAAAGACGGCGTGCGTTTTAGTTGGTTGAAGTTCAAAATAATCCCAACAAACAGGGGAATCCGTGGGGGGTTTTTCGCACGATCAGAAAAAAAAAACAAGAAAACGGGCCCTACTTTACTTCCATAGTGAGTTTTTGACCGTTTTTAAGTGTCTTTTTTATACTTACCACTTATACGGCAGACAAGCACACGACCCACCCGATAGAAAGTGGTCACCGTGGCCTATGGACGTTTGCCACACCAGGGGCATTACACTCGTGCTACCCTGTTGAAACCTTCAAATGCCCTTCTTGAATAACCCCATATTGTAGTCGCTTGGGAAAACTGTCGAATATATAGTTAAAAATTAAATGACGAAGAAAAGATTTCGTTATATACTTGTAGGTACTTACTTTGAGTATAACAGCAATATTTATTTAATAAAATGACTTGGGTAAAACCACTTGCTTGTAAGGACACAGGGTCAAACACACACGCATACACACAAACCAACACGTCATTACTTATTATGTGTTTAATGTACATCATACTACAAACACATTCGTACTTATATGTATATGACATATATTATATATTGAAGTATATGCAAACCAACGTCCCCATCAGAGTCGGTTGAAGAGGTTATGTCGGACTCGAACCTACTAAAACAAACGCGGTTTTCGGTCTTTAGAAGACGGAGGTTAGATTCTTTTTCAAACTACTATTAGGTACTAGAATTGGTCCAGCCGTCTTCGAGTTTTGCGCTCAGCAACATATTTCGCGATTCTTTTTTATTTTTATTATAATATTAGGTCGTTACATATTGCCGTTATTTTTTGTTAAATCATAAAAAAGTAATACGAAATTCATCATCAAAATGGAAAGCATTTAGGAAGCACTGTTTTTGGAGATCGAATTTAATATATTAAGCGGCCAATAAAATCAAAAATTAATACAGAGTTGTAAAATCTTGATATCAACTTTGAAACAACATTCATAATGGAAGTAGCTATGAAATTACTCCGTTCTGTCGATACCTTTACATTACGAATTCAATAGTATTTCGTGCTAAGGCTACAGTTCCCTTAGCACGATGATATACTATCGAATTCGTAATGTAAAGGTATCGACAGAACGGAGCATTGCGATCGGCGTGCTACACACGCACACAGGTTCACAAGAGGCAGACTGCCAATCACAATGCTCCGTTCTCTCGTAAACTTTACATTACGAATTCGATAGGAGTCCATGCTAGTGCTACTGAGCCTTGGTAGAAAACCTTTCCGAAAAACTGCACATAAGGACAGCAGTGCCAACTTCCGGGACCATCGCATGCATAACAAACTTCAGGTAAAAGGATAACGATACAAAATGGCCGGCGTTCAAGCTCAATGGACTCGGATTATAAGGAAAATATGTACAAAAATACATTTAAATACCATTGTTCACTTGAATTAGGTCCCAATGGTAGTTGGCGAGCCTACGCCTTATAAGCCTGCGATAAATACACACATAACTTCAAAAAGTAATCGAAAAGTCATTGGTGTGTGCCATGGTAAAACCTGGGATCGAATCTGAGACCTCGTCTCAGCAGTCTATTACCCATACCACTAGGCTACCGCGGTTACTCTACTCTATCACTCTATCTATTAAAATAAACCGCATCAAAATCCGTCGCGTAGTTTTAAACATTTAAGCATACATAGGGATATAGGGACAGAGAAAGCGACTTTGTTTTATACTATTTAGTGATAGTGTAAATAGATCTACATCATCATTCTCTGAACCTTTTCCCAACTCAGTTGGGGTCGGCTTTTCAGTGTAACTGTGATGCGGCTGAACTTCGATATTTTACGTGAAGCGACTGCCATCTGACCTCCACAACCAATGGTCCAATGACCAATGGCGATATCGAAGTTCCAAGTTAGAGTAGTTGGACTTTTGAGGGCTCCAACTACCCGTAACGACTGCCACAGAAGTCTGTATGGCAACCGAGACCAATGGCTTAACGTGCTCTCCGAGGCACGACGACAACTTTATGCACTGAGCGGGGTCGAATCCGCGCCCCGTGCGTACCAGTCGCGTGCACTACCGCTACGCCACGGAGGGGTGTACACGGCTGTGTACACGGAGTGTAAATAGATCTACATACTTTCAAATTATGACCGGCACGCAGCTTCATTTGTTTGCATGAACAAGAGGCTGTGATACATTATGTGTCAGTACAGTACCTACGAGTAGGCTACCGGTTATATAATGCACTCATTACTCCATCTGGGCTACGCAGAAACAACAGCACGCAATTTAAGAACCATAACATCAGGCAGCAGAGGTGCTAGTACCCACATTTCGCAAGTTTATGTTTAGGTCCCCATATGTGGCGAGCCTATTACTATTAACCGGTCACCTATAAACCTACGATAAATACACACATCACTTCGAAAAGCATCGAAAAGTCATTGGTGTGTGTCATGGTAACCTGGGATCGAACCCGAGACCTCGTCTCAGCAGTCCATTACCGATACCACTAGGCTACCGCGGCTATACTTATATCTATAACTATCTATATCTATAACAAAGCACTATCAAAATTTCGTTCGTTCACAAAGTATCGTTTTAATTATATTTTAATCACTCAGTCAATAATAATTAATTATTTGACAATAGCATAGCGTGACGTGACATCTTATGACTTATTCAAAGCATTTAACCCATCGATATTAATATCTATTTCATTCAGCTTTACTAACACGATGTAGAATGAATAACGCAACTTAAACGGTTTAAAAAAAAATATGCAACGCATTTTTTTTTTTTTTTCCAATTTTTTCGAAGTTATGTTTGTATTTATCACAGGTTTATAAGTGCCCGGTAAATGACAATAGGCTCGCCACCTATTACATTGGAACCTATAAACTGGCGAATTGTGGGTGTTAGCACTTCTACCTACCGAAGGGGATATAGGCCTGAGTTTATGTTATGTTATGTTATAACAGTTAAAAAAGTTAGCGGTCAGCTTGTGGTATTTTGCGATACCATATTGTTTTGAAAATTACATTTACATTTATTTATTTAGGTTAACTTACGCATTATGACATCAGTATAGGGAAAATATTTAAATGAAATGAGACAATAATAGTCCATAGGCGTGCTTAAATGTAATTATGCCGAGGTTAAAATGTCACGAGATCGGCCATAATAATTTCAGCCGTCTCAATTATATTTACTATAGTGTAAATATTATTAAAATGTAAATCTACTAGTCATAATGTAATACTAGTCTCCGCCCGCGTGTCGGTTATAGCGCATAAGCGTCATCTGTGCAACTTAAACTCTAATATTATTAATCTGGTTCTGGTTCTACTTAACCCATTGCTATCAAAGAAACGTAAGATTTTAAGTTAACGAAACAAAAAAAAAACCGCATCGAAATCCGTCCATTGCGGACAAATATAAACTTTTTACAATTATATAATAGTATAGATAGATAGATAGATAGATAGATAGATAGATAGATAGATAGATAGATAGATAGATAGATAGATAGATAGATAGATAGATAGATAGATAGATAGATAGATAGATAGATAGATAGATAGATAGATAGATAGATAGATAGATAGATAGAAGATAGATATCTCCACATCAGTACGGACTAACCTAATACAATAGTGCTGTCCTTAAATATTGTGGTTTCCCGTGTCGGGGGACACGATAGTTCGTTTCGAAAACATCGTATCGTATTGGGACTCCTTTTTCCGCACCTAGCCTCCCTTGCTACCATTGTGCGTGCAGGGTTACTGGCTAGAGCAGCCAGCCCAGCTCCACCCAGAAACGCAGAAGCTTACTGGGGGCTTCACAGGCTTCGCGGAGCGACCTCACTGTGCCGAGGATTTGTGATCGTTGGGGGGCTACTGCCTCGCATTCCAGTATTACGTGGGCGGCCGTTGCCTCGGCAACGAAGCAGCCCCTGCAGAGAGGGCTGTCCGTTAGACCGATGGTTCGAAAACATATGGAAGTGCTTTAACAGCTAGAGGTCTGCCGACACGACAACGCTTGTAATATTTATTTTTAGACCCGGGCTATCTCTTTCTAGATGACTCCCTTCGGGTGTAAGAACCACGGTGTCCCCGTCGGGCACTCGGGTATGGCCGCCGCGGCTTGTATCTGCTAGAGTGACGATGGCTTCACCCGTCATCCCCAGGCCTGGGGATGGGGAACGGAGGTCATTTTGAGACCTCCGTGCGGGCCTGGGTTTTCTCCGGACCCGCTCCACCGCCTTCTTCTCGAGCATTACATGTTGTGTAGTATATTTCGTCGGGAGGATTACAAATTTTAATATCTGAAATACTGTAATCGATTGAGGTATCTGTACATTATCTGGATATTTAAAGTTCTCCGATACATACGTCTTGGGACGATTCCAATCTGACTGAACACAGTTCTTGTTTCTAAGACAAAGAATGCTTTGATATCTGTTTGGTTTTTTTATCACAGTGACACGAATGTACAACGAATGTCTCTCTATATAGTAAAACATAGTTTCATCAACAACACAACACAAAGACAACAAAAAAATCACAACACAAGACAAAAACAACACAATCAACAAGACACCGCGGTAGCCTAGTGGTATGGGCCTATAATAGACTGCTGATATGAGGTCTCGGGTTCGATCCCAGGTTTTACCATGGCACACACCAATGGCTCGATGCTTTTAGAAGTTATGTGTGTATTTATCGCAGGGTTATAAGTGCCCGGTTTATGGCAATAGGCTCGCCACCGGACCTAAAAACATAATCTGGCGAAATGTGGGTGCTAGCACCTCTGCCTACCCCTTCGTGGATATAGGCGTGATATTATAAAAAAAATCTTTATGCATCTCTCTATATTATAGTCAAACTTGGAAGGTTAGAAAACTTCTTTTTTATCATGCAACAAAGAAAGGAACCGAACCATTTAGTTTCGAGTCGGAATAGTTTTGTTTATATGAACATGATCTTAACTTGTTGAGATAGACGATACGTAACGGATGCATCAACGATTTCCTATCTACTTACCTTTGAGATTCTCAGAAGTCACATGGTCGGCTTTTTACGCAGTAGAGTTGGCTACTTTCTCAGATAACGAATCTAGAATCTAAGGTTGAGGCGCATTAGGGCTAATTCTCATTATGGCAACCGACTCGCTAATGGACTACTTCTCATTATGGCCACTTCTCATATTGGCTTCTTCTGATTTGGGCTACTTCTCTCTTGGGCTACTTCTCACTTGGGCTACTTCTCATTGGGGCTACTTCTCATTATAGCTAATGAATCAATTTCTTTTATTCACTTTAAGCACGTAAAGAGAATATATGAGTGTAAAAGTGTTACAATTGGACTTTTTCCTAGATTTAAAAAGGAAAGGGGGTACATTATGTTTTGAATTCTCTATTACCATCAACGTTAAACGTACGTCTTAATATTATCGGAATAGTCAAACGGGGAGAATAGGGATCCAAGGGTGAATAGGGATAATAATATATGGTCAGCTAAATTCTGTAGTTATTTTCTTTCAAGCGAATCTTTGGATTAGTTCATTGTAATAACATAATCATAAAGTGTCTGATAACAGACTTATTTGAAATCTAGTAAAAGAAACTATTTAAAATATTCCATTGACCATTTTATCCCTATTCACCCCTGCACCCCTATTCACCCCGTTTTACTGTATATAAATATTGTGATAAAAAAAATAAAAGTAAAAATTGTACAAAACACTGTGCTTTCGCTAATTATACCTCTGATAGTCGGTACAAGCATGGTGTAAAATTTGTGCCTTTAAAACCACAAGTTGCCCCCCTCCCCCACCGGTGCTGCCCCTTCCCAGGAGAAAATATATAATATTCTATATTCTATGAAAATCTACACAGCGTCACCTAGACCCATGGTAAGCATAGTTTAACTAGCTTGTGTTACGGGTTCTAGAAAGCGGATAAACATACATAGAAGGCTCTTTATGTGCTTAAACTGATAGGTCGCGATAACCGACAGCCACACGGGCGGAGCCGCGGGCATAGACTAGTCAATAATATAATCCATCATGGTGGTATGGTGCTTAGGGAGTTATCATCATCATTATCATCATGTAGATGTGTTTCCACGATTGCGTTCGAGGCCAAGGTAAACTCGGAACTCAGGGTCCGTGGTTTCGACCTTTCCTCATCCACTTCACACGGTCTCCGATATTTTTTATACCGCTAAGGTGTCAGACAAGCACACGGTCCACCTGACCAAAAATTCCTTTTTGGCAGAAAAACCACTGTTGAAAAGTGTAAAAAAAACTAAATCTAATATATAAAATTCTCGTGTCACAGTTTTCGTTGCCATACTCCTCCGAAACGGCTTGACCGATTCTCATGAAATTTTGTGAGCATATTAAGTAGGTCTGAGAATCGGCCAACATCTATTTTTCATACCCGTAAATGCTCGGAATGGAGCAGCGGGAACGGGATCAGAAGTCCACGTGGGCGGAGCCGCGGGCAACAGCTAGTTTACTTTATAAAAAGGTTATTATAAAGTAGACAAATATCTGATAAAAATGTATGGTCATCATAATCTCTTGCTCTTGCCCTGCTCCTGCCCTCACGAAAAGTGGTTACCGTAAAACACAACACAAGCTTATTATTAGTTGCAGTATTTAAAAGATGTTTTTGAGTTGAAACAAATAAAATACCATTTATCATAAATAATGAAAATTATGTTATTCTTCAAACAATATTCTTTGACGTACATAGCTTTTTTCTCGAGTGATTTTCCTGAAATCGGTTTATTGGTTTGGTTCCAATATTCATGAATCGGACATTGTTGTAACAGCCTTTGACGTAGGCAAAGCCATCCTCATTATATTACTATAACAAGCTGTTACCCGCGGCTCCACCCGTAAATTTCAACACTCTACACGATTCTCTTCACCTCTCTATTTGACTCTCTACTGGCCTCTCCATTCGATTCTATTCGCCTGTCTTCTCCTTCATCTAGTCTGCTCCACTATCCATTTTTTTCCTATTTCCCCACTTTTTTTTTATACTACGTAGGTGGCAGACAAGCCCACGGCCCACCTAACGGAAAGCGGCCACCGTGGCCTATGAACGTGTGCAACACTAAGGGTGTCACACACGCGCTGGGAGGGGGTGGGGAGGCTAGGAAGGGGAGGGGAAGGAGGGGTATAGTGAGCTCTGGCTACCCTACTTACCGGCGGGAACACAACACGATGGTTATTATGACCGCGGTCTTCTGTAGGGCGGAGGTACTTCCCCAGTTGGACAGCTCATTTCGGACGGGAGATACCGTCGTGTCCTACCTCCGTTGTCCTACCTTCTTAGTCCCCATGGGATGTCTACCTTATCTCGCCTCCTCCCTTCAACCCTTATTCGTAATAAAACGTAGCCTATGTTCGTTTCCAGGGTCTAATTCATCTTTGTGGCAAATTTCATTAGGATATTTTGAGAAATGATGAGCTTCTAGATCTAGGCATAGGTATATTCATAATTTACACCATTTCACCAAATACAATTTTAATTCCCAAGTAATATTCCTTCTAAATTAGGAGTATTCGAACCCAGGACCTTTTTTTTTATCGTGTGCAAAATCCCCACGGATACCAACTCTGCCAAAATCATTGGAGGTGATTACGTTGGACTCAAACCGACCAAAATGCACGCCGTCCATGGGTCCTTGATTGCCGGAGGTAAGATTATACAAGACTAGCTGTTTCACGCGGCTCCGCCCGCGTGGATGTCGATTATCGCGTTATACGACTCTACTTGATTCTCTACTTGCCTCTCTATACTACTTTTACTTGCTGTCAATATTAGCGCCAATGTATAGAAATTTAGCGGATCGATGGAGATTTATGATTATTACTCAGCTCCATTGGATGGTAGCGTGATGATATATAGCCTTGTTACTTCTAGATATTGTAGCTTTTTAGAGCTGAAAGAATTTTTTAAATCGGCCCAGTACTTTTTGAGCCTATTTAATACGAACATACAAAAATAGGTTCAAATTTCTCCGCTTTATAATATTAGTGTAGACATATATCTCTCGCACCCCGGCAGACCAGGGACATCTATTTTGAGATGATCCCCTTCCCAACCCGGGACCTCTGGATCGTAAGGTCGATTTCTTAACCACTAAGCGCGCCACACGAGTGTCCTTGATTGGCTCGTCCCTTGATGTTATTCCCCTATAATGTTTCTTCAAAACCACAATAACCACATAACCATTTAAACAATATAGGTATATATAATGTATCAATTGTCCATCGTCAAGGCTACCGGAAAATTATATTATTTTAAATGATCGTAACATACACCGGTAAGCCAACTGTGACAAATAAAATATATTATCTGTGACTCATATATACATATACACACTTAATTCCCTTTGGGGTAGGCAGAGATAATAGCCCGCCTTGTCCTTTCATTCTTATGTCCGCTCTACAGGTTGGCGAATATCGCAGCGAACAATATTTCCTATATTTACAGTTATTTTATAATATCACGCCTATGTCCCCGTAGGGGTAGGCAGAGGTGCTATCAACCACATTTCGCCAGTTTATATTTAGGTCCCAATATAATAAGTGGCAAGCCTATTGCCATTACCCGGGCACTTATAAACCTGCGATAAATACACATATAACTTCGAAAAGCATCGCAGTCATTGGTGTGTGCCATGGTAATCCTGGGATCGAACCCGTGACATCGTCTCAGCAGTCCGTTACCCATACCACTAGGCTACCGCGAGGTGCCGTTTACATGTTACATATTGTTTAAAATTAAATAGTGACTTAAATATATGTGTGCGAGGGATATGTTGGTTACTATCTCACCTCCAGCAACTAAGGACTCAAAGACGGCGTGCGTTTTAGTCGGTTCAAATCCAATATATCCTCCCCAACCGGCTTTTGGGTATCTGTGGGGATTTTTTGCATTATAAATAAGTACTTCCCAGTCGGATAACTCAATTACGACGGATAATTCCGTCATGGCTTATCATCGTATTTTTTTGACTACGTATTATACTAGCTGACCCGCGCAACTTCGTCTGCGTCTCCCCGATTTTGCAACATTTTTCATATCTACTCCGCACCTCTTGGTCGTAGCATGATGTTATATACATATAAACCTTCCTCTTTAACCATTCTATCTATTAAAACAAACCGCATCAAAATCCGTTGCGTAGTTCAAAAGATTTAAGCATACTAATGGAATTTAAGAATATGAAAAATAGGGACAGAGATACATGTAGGGATAGGTTCATGTCAAATTACAGCTTTCTAGTACTAAGAGTTTCTGAGTTAACTGTTGACGAATGAACAAACTAAAGGAAAAAACTATAAAGATTCCGTATTGGCTATGAAGCCCTAAAAACGCATATGTGCCAATTGTAAACATATACTGCATTTAAAACACAAAGGAGTACATATCATACGCTTATAAATATTTATCAGTTAGCACCTTGAATAGGACATACACACAGACACATTGTAGGTATGTATTGTTGATAATATCTCCTGTCCTTGGCTACAAGTGCAGACTATGTTTTTGCTGTAGATACTAGCTTTCAAAGTGTTGAACTGTTATAGTTACCGGCATATTATTTATCACCAAGTTGCGATGGATATGAGACCCTGGCAGGATTATTTAATTGATAATTTATATACCTACATACATATGCTTACGCTCGTAATCATTCGAAATTTATCATTCGATATACAAATATTTGCACTGACTGGGGATCGAAGCCGCGCCTCCTGCGTATACTACAAACTAACAGCTATAATGACCTGTCGGGAACACAGTGGTCCCTATACCCAAATAGAGTCACTTCGAAAGAGATGTTGTCTCCCATCTTACCTCCGACAAATAAAAGCCCAAAAAGGGCGTGCATTTTAGTCGGTTCGAATCCGACATAACCTTCTCAATCGGCTCCGGTAGATATTTTCGCACGATAAAAGGAAGCTTCAAAGAGTGTTAAATAATCCCCTTTACCCCTTAATAATTGTACCTGTAAACAGCAATTCCATGTTTTAGAAGGAAATATATGATTAAAAACGTATTTTGATACCATTAGTACGCAGCTATTAAGATAAACTACACGCAATCACACTTATCTGATCATGTATGACACGGCGCAAAGAGAAATTATGTATGTACGCATTGGAAAAAAAGCTATAGAAATATACGTTAAATTTATTTTATTTTTTAATTTATGGCACGTCGATTTGACCTCTCCTCGCCTGATGGTAAGCTGAAGGCTGACGAAAGCTCTCAGAAAAGAGGGTCAAACATATACAGTATTACAATGGTGACGCTCAACTTGACGGCCTCATCAGATGCTTTTTCACGCCCCGCTTAAAAGACCCGGGACTGTATGAAGAAGAAAACACTTGCGCTGGTAAGGATTTCCAAGACTTAATGGTGCAGCAGAGGAAAGACTCACCGAACCGCTTGGTCCTTGATGGAATATTCTGCACCGTATGCGGGATGACATCTAAGCCCTGCACGTGTTGTCCTGTGTAGTAGAGGAGAGGGTCTGTTTTGTTTATTTTTAAAACGTTTTTAATCACTTGAAATTATGTACAATTGTTACTTACATAGAACAGTATAAACATAGAAATATCATATAAAAATGATTATGTACCACTAAACTTTAACTATTTTGTAATAACATTTTAAAACTATTAAACATATAATTATTAAGTATACAACGTTTTGTATGAACAGCTGTTATTTGCCTAAAAAAAATTGTAAAGAAGAGGGAAAAAAAGGCGAAGAAGGTATAACGAAACGTGAAAAAGCATCTGATGAGGCCGTCAAGCTGAGCGCCACCATTGTGAGACTGTTGTAATGATGACCCTCTATACTGAGACTTTGCTTTCAGTTCACCACCAGGCGAGGTGAAGTCAAATTAACGTGTCCTAGATAAAAAAGAACACTTTGGAGTGACTGTCTATTAGCGAAAATGCCAGTGGAATCTTTTAGTAAAGTATGGGATTAACATAAATCTGTAATCAAATTACAGAAAATTTATGAAATATGTATCTTTGTGACTCAAAATATTTTATTTTACATATGTTTATTATTAAAATCACCACAGTGCCAAGTAATCCATTGCCAGTAATATGAAAACGATTCGTTTCGAGGCGATTCCATTAATAGAATGTCACTTTGCCTAGAGGCGAATGAACTGTTCAAAATGGCGATTACTTTGTTATAAATAAAAAAGTATTTATGATGTTTCATACTTCAATGTTTACGACAAAGTTTAGACGTATGTAAATTCCGATAAAGTTATTTAAAACTTTAAATTCTTGCAATAAGGTTCATAGTCAAATTTGTTATTCGTCGTATAGAAATCGTCTAGTACCTTAGTAAGAACCGTCAGAGCATCTGTGACGATTTTTGGGTCCTTTTGCGTTAAAGCAGACATGATTCAAAATAAATGATGGCATTCTGGTGAATGAATAGAATAGTGACCAGCACTTTTTGTGTCCCTAAGTGTACGGTGCGCGAACTTACCCGAACTCAAAACCTTGCCAAGTTAGATGTACTGCACTCCTTTGGTCCTTCCAAGCGATGAATCGATAGTTATAAAAAACTAGGTACTAAAAAGAAGACCGCGGTAGCCTAGTGGTATGGGTAATGGACTGCTGGGACGAGGTCTCGGGTTCGACCCGAGGTTTTACCATGGCACCAATGACTCTTCGAAGCATTTCGAAGTTATGTGTGTATTTATCGCAGGTTTATAAGTGCCCGGTTAATGGCAATATGCTCGCTACCTATTACATTGGGACCTAAACAGAAACTAATAATCCCACCCTCCCCTTTCCTGCACAGGACAACACGTGCAGGGCTTAGATGTCAATCGCATACGGTGCAGAATATTCCATCAAGAACCAAGCGGTTCGGTGAGTCTTTCCTCTGCCGCACCATTAAGTCCTGGAATTCCTTGCCGGCGCACGTGTTTCCTTCTTCCTAAAGTCCCGGGTTCTTTAAGCGGGGCGTGAAAAAGTATCTGATGAGGCCGTCAAGCTGAGCTTGCAGCACTGAGCGTGTTTGTAATAGTGACCCTCTTTCATGAGACCTTGCCTTCAGATTAACATCAGGCGAGTTGAAGTCAAATTTACGTGCCTTAAATAAAAAAATACAAAAACCATGAGTATTAAAAAAAAGTAAATTCTATGGATATAATTTTGCTAACCGTACTTCTTAACGAGTTGCCTACTTTCTTTCAAGTTATATTTTGCATCACAAGTGTCCCTACCTCAGTACTGTTATATCATGTGTGAAATTTTCTTTTGTTTTTTGTTTTTGTGAATATTATCTGTGGTTAGAGACAGTCTTATAACTAAATAAAACGATAATTTCATAAAAAATATGACATAAAACTCGTCTGATAACTCTCCAAGACGTTAATTGGTAGTGTTTGTGCGGCTAAGCTCGTAATTCATCTCCTTGCGAATTACACCGCATAGCAAGGAATCGGGTCAATTTTTTTCTTTCAATTTTATTTAGCTGCTACATTTTTGGTTAGCAATTTATTTTCGGCATACCAATTTTGTTATAAAGTGCCCGATTGACGGCAATAGGCTCGCCCCCTATTACGTGGGGCCGAAAATCATAATTGGCGAAATGTGGGTGTTTAATACACCTCTGCCTACCCCTTGTAAAAGAAAACAAATAGAGTCATAATGCGAGTTGGTGTTTTTATCAAATTATTGTTTTATTTAGTTATAGGATTAAACGGTATAAAACGGTAGGCAGCACGTGTGTGACGCCTCTGGTGTTGCAAACGTCCATAGGCCACGGTGACCGCTTCCCATCAGGTGGGCCGTGTGCTTGTCTGCCACCTAAGTGGTATATGCCAATATGTAGTGTGCCCGGCGGAGTACCATCAGGTGCCTTCGGCTTTGGAAGCGTTTTCTTAACATTCTATAATCTATTATCGAAATTTTAAAATGTTGTAACCAAAGTCTATTTTTAGTTATAACTTTTGTAGCATTTCTTATTAGAGAGGCTAAAATGGATTTTAAGAAGCGATCGACATTTTTTTTCGAATAACTCCGGTTTTATCTTGCTGGTGGGAACATTTGTAACTGGTATCAACAACTCTAGTATGTTAGAACTAACTGAATTGGATGTCATCAGTACAGTTTCCTCGTAAGTTTACAGTGAATTATTAAGTTTTATTAATGTTAAGGGTTTATATGATTGATAACACACTTGTACTTGCAAGTGTGTTATTAATTTTACACGTGTTTCCTTCTTCCTACAGTCCCGGGTCCTTTAAGCGGGGCGTGAAAAAGCATCTGATGAGGCCGTCAAGGTGAGCGCCACCATTGTAGCACTGAACGTGTTTGCAATGGTGACCCTCTTTCATGAGACTTTGCCTTCGGCTTAACATCAGGCGAGGTGAAGTCAAATTAACGTGCCATAATTAAAAAAAAGCATTGTATTTCTCAAAGGTTTACATTAACAGTTGAGCATTACACTGGTTAACAATTTTTCATATGTGGGTAGTACTAAAATTAAGTATACCAGCCCAAACTTTTTCCCCAGATTTAGGGAAATAATGTCTAGTTTAACCTAAAGATTTTTATGTCAGAATTATTACGACATTATATAAAAATAGGATGTCAAGGTAATAAGTATACCTAATATTTATATTACAAATGTCAAATTGAAAGATAAAATCATGTCCAGTTGGAATGGAGTTGGAGCTCATCAGAACACTCACTATGGTATAGCCGATAGAAAGCTGGATGAGGAGCTGTTTAACCTGAAAAATATGGATCGAATATTATTTTTGACGAAATATGGGTATTAATAAACCTTTAGCAACCCCATTTGGATATCTATAGGCGTGAATTTATATATATGTATGTTGAAAAACCGTATCAAAATCCGTTCACTCCACACAAATAAGATTTTATTCAATTTTATTAACTAAATAGGTTTCATTTAGGCATTCTGACAAATATCCACAATGCTTCAGAAAACCCACACTTTAAAAAAAATGAAAATTATTTTGACAACTTATCAACCAACAGCTTCTAATTGAATTGACACATTTGACAAATTGACAAATTATATAAAGACTGACCAAAATTAGCCGTGTATTGTGATAATAATATGAAATAAATGTCTTACAATGGCGAACTTAGTGAAAAAAGTGAAAACATGGCGTGGTGTGACTGACAGGCGCGAGGACCTGACGAGGAGCCAGTACTCGCTGGTGTCCAGTGGAGATCTGACTGCTGGAGCCCTGCAGCTCTGGCTGGAGCTCCCTGATGAGATCAAGTATGACCCTGCGTTGGAGCAGTTCAAACAGCATTACGAGAAGGAGCATGGTGAGTGTTTTTTTTAATTTAGAGTTACTGTACTGATGATATAAAGCTGAAGGGTTTGTTTGTTTGGACACGCTAGTCTCAGAAATTACTGGTTCAAATTGCAAAATGTTTTTTTTATGAAATTATTGTTTGATGTTGTATGTAACGCGAAGAATAATGCTATTTAAACAGTTATAAAAGGAAAAAAGGAATTGCCAAGAATATTTTTTTTAATGAAATTATTGTGTGATGTTGTATGTAACGCGATGGATAATAAATAATGCTAGTTAAACGGTTTAAAAAAGAAAAAAAAAGAAATTGCCAAAAATATTATATACTAATATGTAGCATACTCTGTGTAATATACTCTGTGGCGTGACGGTAGTGAACGTGACTGCTACACAGGAAGTGCGAGTTCGATCACCGCTCAGTGCAAATGCATGAATATGGCTATTTCCACTGACATGGGAATGGCTCAGAGAGCACGTTAAGCCGTTGGTTAGATGTATAGATGTATGGCAACCACCATACAACTATGACAGACGTTACAGGTAGTTGGAGCCCTCATAAGTCCGACTAATTCGATATCGACAATTTGGTTGTGGAGGTCTGATATCAGTCGCTTCACGGAAAATATCGAAGTTCAGCCGCATCTTAGTTAGACTAGAAAGCAGACCCCAAAACTCAGTTGCCATGGTAGCCGGAGGGAACTGAGTTGGGAATTGGCTCAGAGAATAAGAATGATGATATAGTATACCCAGAGTACTTACCGTGTACCTTCAGTTTCGGGAGCGTTCCCCTAACACTACGTTCTACTAACCTGAAACTAAAATTGTATTAAGTGATGCCACTACACAAATACTAGTCTTAAAAGCTACTGCATTAGATCTACTTATTAATGTAATTCAGTTTAGGATACTACTTGCATGAACTTATTTTCCTATAGAGAAACATCGATAGTCTATTTTATTAACGCCATTTTTGTTACTGTAGTTAAATTAGACTTAGGCTGTCAAAGGATTATAGATATTAAGGTGTCCAGCTATTTTTGAAGCTTAGATTAGGTTTGAATTAAAATCGCAATCGTAAACACATTAGTGACCTCGCTAACCGCATTAGGTATAGGAAGTGGCTATCAAAATTATTATAACGATTCCGGCGTCCAATTGTTTACACATAATCAAACATACCAGGATATTATAGTACTTAGGTACTATAGGCAGTTGACCCACCGCTAGTAAACGATTAACTTTCGGATATTTTCCTGAAAATCGAAACCTATGTTCGGGTGCTCTCCGTAAGTAGCGGCGCTGCCGTGAAACAAATTACTACACCACGAGGGCAATTTAAAGAATTTCGTCGATTCGACAGATGAAACGTACAATAGATTTAATATTCCATGTAAACAAAAGAGACGCATAAAGAAATAGTTGATCCCACCAAAACACAAATGTAAAAAAAGGAGAGCCAAGTTCAATACAAAAATTATTCTCTGCTGTGGGCTTCGCCGCAAAAAGAATGGAGATCAGAGATTGAGTGCCAAGTTCTATGCAAAATCCAAATTATGTAGTCTAAGGGCTGACTTGGCTGGTTTTCCCATACGAATTATTATTAAGTACCTACTTTCACACTGCCGCCGATGGAGAAAAATTTCACTAGTTTGTCGCTGAACGACAAGAGCTATCATTCTTCTCTCCCAATGTACGCCACTGCTCCCTTTCCTCCGTCTTCTGCATCCAGTCTGCCTCATCCGCCTTTTTCAGGTCATCAGTCCATCTAGCTAGGAGGCGTCCTACCTTCCGTTTGCCTTATCGGTGTCTCCACTTGAGGACTCGTTTGCTCCAGCGACCATCGGTCTTTCGGCATTATGTGGCCAGCCCACTGCCACTTCAGCTTGGTTATTCTGCGAGCTATGTCTGTAACTTTAGTTCTTTGTCGGATGACCTCATTGCGAATTTTATCCTTCAAAGAGACTCTAAGCATAGCTCGCTCCATGGCGCGCGGAGCGTCTTTCAATTTGTGAACTTTCAATAAATATCTACGCGAGCTGATAACAGCTAGTTTTAAATATTTTCGACAATCTTTTCCTAGACTATTTGATTCATAATCGCCATCGTAATATGAACTAATCAGATAGCTGCTTTTAATCATTCTTAACAGTAATCGTAATCGTTTGTTATCACCGAATTATGTTATTATAAACATTTGTATTGATACTTATAAGATAATTCTTGTAATTTATTATAATTATGTATCTAGCCTGTTTAGCCCATCAAGGCTGAAAGAGATCGCGTCCAGCGATGAGGCCGGCCATTGCATTCAATTATTTATGTATATAATGCTTTCTCTTTACTGTAATTTTATTTTATAACGTACGTCAATACATCGCATTGGCGAGTTTCTATGTATATGTATTTACAAAAAATATATTATAGTTTATCCGCATTCTAGAACCGATTACACAAGCTAGTTTAACTATGCTTACCATGGGTTTAGCTGGCGTTGTGTAGATTGTCCTAGAATAGAAGAATGACGTAGAAGAATACACTACAATTTTACTATTTTTTATGTAAATGTAATGTAAAAAGAGTCATCCATCTATCCATCTTTATATTTATTTTATAGTACCAGAGCACTAATGAGTGTATACTCGTGACCTGAAATACAAAATCTGGATTTAATGTAGTGTAGTTTAATTGGATAATCGCAAATATATTAAGTGTGGTAAGAAAAAAATAAACGATTATTAATATTACTGTAACAGGAAGCTGGTTTCGGGATTGGAAGTAAACAACCTCGAGCGATTTTACACTTTATTCAAACCACCAACAGTCTGCGTGCACACTGTCGAGGCACTCGTACACACTGCGACTTGGACGTCGGAGGTCGCAGAATGACCTTCGTCCCCCATGAGCGCGGGCCTGGGGGTGACGAGTGGAGCCGCCGGTCACTCTAGCAGAAGCAGGCCACAGCGATGGCGCAAAATGCCACCCCATACCCAGGGGCTAGATGGGGACACCATGGTCCCCACATTGGGGGAAGAGGGTCATCTCAACAGAGATGTCCCCGGGTCTGCTGGGGTGCAAGAGATATGTCCTATACCTCCGGCAATCAAGGACCCATGGACGGCTTGCGTTTTGGTCGGTTCGAGTCTTCGAGCCCGACATAATCACCTCCATCGGTTTTGGTAGAGGTGGTATCCGTGGGGATTTTGCGCACGATAAAAAAAGGCACTCGTACACACTTAGAGGACTGTACGCATTGTCTTTATCTACTCATGTGGTTTTTACACATAGTTTGTAAGCTTACGTCATGAGTGATGACATTCGTAACATTATCACTATCATCATCATCACTACTCACTACATAATATAAAATAAAGTCGCGTTCTCTGTCCCTATTTTTCTTGTCCCTTTGTATGCTTAAATCTTTAGAACTACGCAACGGAATTTGATGATTGTTTCAATGGATAGAATGGTTAAAGAGGAAGGTTTATATGTATATAACATCATGCTACGATTAACCGGTGCAGAGCAGGAATGTAAAATGTTGCAAAAACGGGGTGACGCAGACGAAGTTGCGTAGGTCAGCTAGTTATTTAAATAAAGTCGAAAATTCCATGACAGTTTTTGTAATTTCAGTATCGTGATTATGATTAAAAATTAGTAGAATCGTGACGGCTTTAATCGATACGGTTACGATCCGTTTGTGAATTGATAAGTTCGCTATGACCCGACCTTAACGCTGCACATGTTAGACCCATACAATATTGATACGATATGATTCAGATGTTTATGTTATTGTAACAACATGTGCTTGTCCTTATCATTACATCGTAAAACAAAGTCGCATCTCGCTGTTTGTCTGTTCTTATGTCTGCTTAGCCTGGGTTGCACGATCGTTCTTTAACATTAACAGTGCAGTTTAAAGTGCCGGTCAGGTATAAAACAGGTTGCACCATTTGACAATTGTTAAAATGACGTCATAACTTGACACTAACTGTAACCGGCAACGCAACGTCAAATTGTATCAAAAAGATAACTAACAGAGCTACTAAAAAAATACACTGGCGCAACACATTTAGCCAAACCATTAGAACCAATGTTACTGTTATAGAAACCCTAACTTTAACAGGTAGGTGGAGCAACTAAGCCTTAAATCTTTAAAACTGCGCAACCGATTTTGATGCGGTTTTTTAATAGGTAGAGTGATTTAAGAGGAAGGTATACATGTATATAAACATCATGCTACAATAAATAAGTGCGTAACAAAAACAGCGTTATATGTCACGTCCATTTGACTTCAACTCGCCTAATGGTGAGCTGTAGGGAAAGTCTGAGGAAAGAGGGTCACCATTACAAACACGTACAGTGTTACAATGGTGGCGCTCAGCTTGACGGCCTCGACCCGGGACTGTAGGAAAAAGGAAACACGTGCCCTGGCAAGGAATTCTTAGAAGATCGCAGACGAAATGGCGCGGTTCAGCTAGTACATTTATAATATATTTATTCACTAACTTATATTTTGGACCTTTTTTTATCAATGTTACTATCATTATTCTCTTCTCAACGCCTTCATAAACATTGAATCTGTAAATTCAGTTA
This sequence comes from Pelosia muscerda, assembly GCA_963691645.1. NCBI lineage: Eukaryota > Metazoa > Arthropoda > Insecta > Lepidoptera > Erebidae > Pelosia > Pelosia muscerda. The sequence continues at coordinate 2,873,041 of OY829127.1, read as the reverse complement.
TTTTGAAATTTGCAGTGTATGTTTATTTTTTATTTTTTAGTTGGTTAAATGTTTTTGTTAAAATTATATTCTCGTGTTTTACGTCAGAATTTAACTCGTGGTTTGACAGAAGGTCTAATGGGCACAAAAGTAAAAATGATATACAAGACTGAGGGCCCGATTCTAACATGGAGGTCCAATTAATCATAGATAGATAGATAGATAGATAGATAGATAGATAGATTACTCTTTATTGTACACCAAAAACAAAACAAAAAATAAATACAAAAAAACACCAAGAACAAGTAGTGAGAATTACAGTTGTTCTAATGTACAATGGGCGGCCTTATCGCTGGAAGCGATCTCTTCCAGACAACCTTGGGATGGACAGTAGACATATTTATATTTATAGTTGGGGTCGAATTTTGAGGGACCAGCAGATACATAGCCCATATTGCCAATGGTAAAATTAATAGGTACATAAATAAGATATTGGCACGTTCAAATGACGTAAGAAAACGTTGTTCAAAGTAAATTAAGTGCATTCAAAACACAATAGATGATAATATTCACAAATGGATGTCTTTGTTGTTCAAACGTAAAAGGAGGCTTTAGTTAGAACGTTTCATACAAGGTTAGGATCACTCATATTTTCCTATACTATAGTAGAGCCACCATAACAAATCTGTGCCTCCTGTGATAAGTGATTTAAATTTAGTTGTACCCTTTTTGTGATTTTTACATACTATTTATCAGAAAAAAAATACGGTTTTTTGGGTCTAACTCACGTTCTTGTATCTGCTTTAGTTTCGGAGATAATTTTGTGCAAATGAATATAACTACTTGAATTTTGACAAATAAATTGTGAATATAGATATATTTAAAGTTGTAACCCCTTTATGTAATCACTTCACATATTTATTTTCGTGCTTTGTAGTGTAAGTGCGATTATATTAATATTCACATTAATTTTTTTTTGATTGATCACGTGAATATTGATATGTTTAGAGTAGTATCATTTTGAACATTTTTTTCTGAATATTCATTGGGTACAATTCGACAAGTACCAAATAATCCGATTCTAAATATATGGCTTATTTGTGATAACTGATACATATCGACTTAAATTGATCTATACAAATCAATTTGTATGTATAAATGAATACAATTTGACTTATATCAAAACATCGAACCAAATCTTTAAAAAAATATGAAGCACAAAATGTAATAATTGATACAAGTGCGAACATGAGGAGAGTGGTGCACGGTGGACCGAAAATCGGCTCTCACTTAGGGGTTAGGGCGACTTGGGATAAAAAAATTTAAGTGTCGTTTTTTGGGCGGATATTGGTTTCATTAGTTATTACTGTATACAAAAATGACTTCTGGGTCAAATCAGTCCATAAACCAATTAATTAGAAATTTTTTTACGAAAACTTTGTATGGAGAAAGTATGAACAGGACTAGCTCGCTTACCAATAACAACAATATTTTAAATAACAATATTTTCAAAGCGGGTTACAGTACGTAATGCAAAAGAGTCCACCTGGTGATGATATAAAAAAATTCAACATAAATCGCACAATAGCACAATTAAATGAAAATGATATAACGGTTGGTCACAGCATCGAAATTTTATCTCCGTTTTCTTTTAAGTTTTAACTAAATAAATATAAATATAAACTGGTGCATCCGGCAAACTTTGTTTATTGCGAGGGTTTATAATATATAATATATATTTCATTGGATATAGGGTTAAAACACAATGTAAAGTTTTATTATTTGATATTTTTCTATGGCACGTCAATTTGACTTCACCTCGCCTGATGCTAAGTTGAAGGCAAAGTCTCATGAAAGAGGGTCACCATTGCAAACCCGTTCAGAGCTACAATGGTGGCGTTCAGCTTGACGGCCTCATCAGATGCTTTTTCACGCCCCGCTTAAAGGACCCGGGACTGTAGGAAGAAGGAAACACGTGCGTCGGCAAGGAATTCCAGGACTGAATGGTACGGCAGAGAAAAGACTCACCGAAACGCTTGGTTCTTGATGGAATACTCTGTACCGTATGCGAGTGACACCTAAGCCCTGCACGCGTTGTCCTGTGTAGGAAAGGGGAGGGTGGGATTAATTGGAAGAGCTCATCAGAACATTCACCATGGTAGAGACGGTAAAATACTGCCAGGGACGCAACATCTCTACGCATCTGCAAAGGCTCGAGGGAATTTGTGACCTCAAGACTCCCAATAATGCGGACCGCACGTCGCTGCAACCTGTCGAGAGCATCTAATAAGTACTTTGCGGAGCCATCCCAGAGATGCGAGCAGTATTCCACGCAGGAGCGAATTTGTGTCTTATAAAGAAGACACCGCTGCTCCGGAGTGAGAAAACATCTCACTCTGTTCAGGACTCCGAGTTTACGCGAAGCTGTTTTGATGATGCTCTCGATATATTTCTTGTTGTTCAGTTTGCAGCGCACGTCCATACCGAGTATATTGAGGTTATCCTGTAATGGCAGTGGTGTGCTCTGAAGAGTGGGAGGAGGAAGGAAAGGAGATGTCTTTGCTGAAAACGCGCATGCCTGCGTCTTCTTGGCATTGAACTCGACCAGGTTCTCAGATCCCCATTGGGAAACGTGATTGAGGATCCGGTCAAGCCCAGTGACAAGAAGTCGCCTCTTTTCCGCTATATCGGACTGCTTGGCCGCAAAATGTCCGTGCACAGTGCTATCGTCTGCATAGCAGTGATATGCAGAATCATTGATATGCAGAAGAAAGAGAGTGGGTGATAAGACGGACCCCTGCGGCACACCAGCATTTACCTGCAGGAACTCCGATGCTCGTCCATCACAGAGAACGCGAATACGGCGCCCCTGCAGGAAGCTAGCAACCCAATTGCACAGTCTAAGAGGCAGACCGAAGGCTGGTAGTTTGGAAAGAAGCGATTTGTGCCAGTCTCTATCGAACGCTTTGGCGATGTCTAGGCTAATAGCCAGTGACTCACCATGCTTGTCCATAGCCTCACCCCAAAGATGGGTTACATACGCCAGATCACCTGAAGACCGTTTCGGCCTGAAACCATATTGTCGGTCATTAATTAGGGAGTGATCCTCTAGGTGACGCATGAGCTGTGAATATTGTATTTGTTTTCACAAATAATATGTATTTATTGAGGGGTATAACTTGATAAGTATCGTTTATCACATATTTTTAAAAAGCTATATTTTAGAAAACTAATATAATTCAGTTTTATTTTGAACTCAGGGGAACGACAAGTGAAAAAATATAATCTTTAGGTTAATATCAATAAGATTTGTTTAAGCAACATTGGGCTAGGGACATATTCTGATTAGTTATTCGATTGTTTTACTTGATGTATATCAGTTTTCACCAAGACGAACTTACAGGTGCAACATAATTTAACTGTAGTTGTATTTCTTATTACGTAATTTTTGAACGTTTTAAAAATAAAAAAGGTACAATTCGCAGGTTTTTAATGAATTCTTTAAAAAATATAATATTTACCTTAGAAAAAAATATGCACGATAAAAGTAAGTGTTTTTACCAACAAAATAAGGTACTACATTTTATGCTAGCTTACTTAGTTCCGAAACTAGATTTTTTTGAACCTTCTTTTTCACTTCCTGTAAAATGTTGATTTTAAACTTGTATCACTTATCACAGGAGGCACAGAAATATAGATCGCTATATAGTATAAAACAAAGTCGCGTTCTCTGTCCCTATGTCCCTATGTATGCTTAAATCTTTAAAACAACGCAACGGATTTTGATGCGGTTTGTTTTTATAGATAGAATGGTTAAAGAGAAAGGTTTATATGTATATAACGCTACGGCCAACAGGTGCGGAGCCGGAATGAAAAATGTTGCAAAAACGGGATGACGCAGACGAAGTTGCGTGGGTCTGCTAGTCAATTATATCTTGTACTAGCTGATCCGCGCAACTTCGTCTCCGTTTTTGCAACATTTATCACTTTGGTTCTCCGCACCAGTTGGTTGCAACATGATGTTATATACATATAAACCTTCCTCTTCAATCACTCTATCTATTAAAAAAACTGCATCAAAATCCGTTGCGTAGTTTTAAAGATTTAAGCATACATAGGGATATAGGGACAGAGAAAACGACTTCGTTTTATACTATGTAGTGTAGATTGTACGTTATGTGTAGGTATATGTTGTACAGTGAACTCCAAAAGCTCGTGGAAACCTCTTAAGGTGTCCAGAATCTTGGTAACAGCAAACATTTATCAACTCGGAAAAAGATTTTCTAATATATAAAATTCTCGTGTCACAGTTTTCGTTGCCATACTCCTCCGAAACGGCTTGACCGATTCTCATGAAATTTTGTGAGCATATTGAGTAGGTCTGAGAATCGGCCAACATCTATTTTTCATACCCCTAAATGCTCATGGAGCAGCGGGAACGGGATTAGAAATCCACACGGGCGGAGCCGCGGGCAAAAGCTAGTCTTTATATATAAAAATGAATTGCTGTTCGTTACTCTCGCTAAAACTCGAGAACGGCTGAACCGATTTGGCTAATTTTGGTCTTGAATTATTTGTGGGCGTCCAGAGAAGGTTTGAAAGGTGAATAAATATGAAAATGCTCGAAATGGAGGAACGGGAACGGGGTAAGAAGTCCACACGGGCGGAGCCGCGGGCAACAGCTAGTTAATCTATAATTCTTTGACGGCCTAAGTGTAATTTAACCAAAAGTAACATAGTATAACTTTAATAAAATAAACTAGATCGATGTCTTGTTTCTCTATAAGGAAATAAGTAAACTCATGCAAGTAGTATCCTAAATTTAATTACATTAATAAGTAGATCTATTATCCAGTAGCTTCTAATATCTACTAGTAGTTGTGTAGTGGCATCATTTTATACAATTTTATTTTTAAATCGTCCCGGAATTTTGCGAAATGTTTTGGTTCACGATAAGCTGGTATTTTCTCAGTAGATTCAACTACCGAACCAGCGAAAGAATAATATTCAAATTATTTATTTACTTTGTTATGTAAAACTTTCACATTCACGTAAAGAATGTGCTGAATCACAATAGCTCCTCAGCTGTGTTTTAAACTGAAATACAAAATAGATTTTTTGTTTCTACTTCTTTCTTGATACTTAAAATTCAGCAGTTTTCTCACATAGACATGTATCATGGGTACCATAAAATTGCGAAACCAGTTTATTTTGCCCACAGAACAGAAAAAACTAGGAGAAATGCGACACGATAATTTCAGTAGCGGAAACGATGTCGCTAAACTCACACATACAACACATACATACCGTTAATAATACCGTGCATTACCTACTAGTGAATAATTGCTTTGAGTGGTGGAATTTACTACTACTTTTAATGCCATATTATCTCAAATCTCTCTCAATATGTTACAAAACGAACACACACTTAAACCCTTTTAAGGCAGTGGCAACTATACTGCCACCACCTATTTTTTTCAACCTTTCAAAAGATATTTGCCATAGATAAAAAAGTATTTATAGCGTTTCATACTTTGGACTGAACAAGCTTGAATGTTTACGAAAAAGTTTAGACGTATTCTTACAAAAAGGTTGATATTGTCGAATTTATCCTTCGTTAGAAAGAAGAATTTGTGGCATAATGATGTCTGACATCTCTTCATGACCAGTTTAGTGGGATCTCTTTGACTGAAGCGACAGTTGGCATCAACCCTCTCGAAAAGATGTGGGTGTTTTCTAACAAAAAGCGCAGTTTCGAGGATGTTGCGTAAATTGCACGCGTGCTGATAATGATTTTTGTTTTCCATGGTTTTGCCATATAGGGGCAGAACCCACGTATTTATTTAAACATCTGCATCATCCTTCAAGTATTTGACACCTGCATTTGGTATTGTTGAATGTTAATTCAATGCAAACTGAATTGAAACTAATTTGGAATTGTGAATTCTTTTGTTCAAATACATTTGGCGAGGATATGTAAATTAGACGATTATAATTTTCACATGTTTATGTTACACATCACCTTGAATGTATGGTTTTTAGACCTCCATTTTGAATCTGAGGGCCGAACTCCTAATAAGGATTTATTCATAATTCATTCTCGATTTCTGACCGGGTAATATGTCCGTACTAAGGAACTTATACTTCTAACTGGAATGCTTGCGAGCACTTCAAAAGCGTTCCGAAGAGTAAGTTTAAGAGTGGATGCTATCTCTTTCTACTAATGTGTCCATGCAGACGCTTCCGCTAGTGAGACAATTTTTTTTTATTAAATTGAAAGGCATACATAGTAATACATAATATCTATGGAACTTATGGTTGAGGATGTTTTAATTAGGTCTTGCAGTGGATATTGTAATAATTGACCTAACATTAATACACAATAATCTCAAATCAATCCGATTTCCTAGTAATTTTTACATCATTTTTTATTCATCGTTGTCCTGCTCGGAAAGCTTTTTCCCTCTGACATGAAGTATTTTTTTTATACAACTATGGTCGCAAACAAGCACGCTGCCCACCTGATTGTGGTTACCGTGGCCTATGGGCGAGTGTAACACCAGAGGAAAAACACTCGTGCCGCAACCTCTGTAAGAACAGAGACATTCTGTGTCGTCAGCGCAAAAGATGTAGGATAAGATTTTGGTTTGCCCACTGACAACACCAAATCTCTCTAGTGAGCTCTGGCTACCCTACTCACCACCGAAAACACAACACAAGGTTATTAAACGGCGATATCCTGTAGGGCGGAGGTACTTCCCCAGTCGGACTGCTCGATTGGGACGAATATACCGTCGTGTCTTACTTCCTAGTAATGCAATATAAACCAAATGCCATTGAAAATAAAGTTCAAAGAACAATGGGTAATTTTGTATGGAACCCGTACCCACTTTGTAGCATTTTAGACTAGGTGTAATTTAGAAGAGGTCTAATTGAGTAACTCGAAAATAAGTGAACGAATGAATGAATGAATGAAAGACCGAAGTTATGATAACTTCTTTGTAACATTTTTAATTGCCAATAATCGCACTTTTTCTGCTTTTTGGACTAAATAAATAGGTAACCAGTCATTTTTTCTGTCTTAAGAGAGCGATATAGCTTCCTATCGTTGGTTTTTGGTCCAGAAAAAATATTAAATAAGAACTATCAATCTTAAATAGCACAGTTTTATTAAATTGTATTGTTACTTTCAATGACTATAATATCATCCCAGGCACTTGCCGGACCTATGAAGTTATCTAGGTGCCTGCCAACACCTAAGTACCATATTATGCTAATAGTATGGGCACAAGCACCTAGAGTTCTCATACCCGTCATGCAGGAGCAATAATACGCTTCGATGGCTTCTCTGCCCTGGACATTAACCTTGATTAAAATATATGTGTGTAATATATTTTATTCGACACGTGCCAACGATGACATATAGCCTGAAATTGATTGAGGGCCATCTAAAAGAAAAACCAAATCCTCAAGTTACACTAAAACAATAAATAACTTAATAAAGAGTGAACAAAAAGACACCGTGTACTCGAAGATCAAAAGCTATTGTTATACTAACCTCATTTATGTTAATCCGTGCCATCACATACTCTGTGAAGCCTGGATTGTCTTCCAAATAGGTTCGCGTCAGTATATGCCGGTTCCGGTCACGAATTACTGATCTTGTACATGTAACACACTATATACGGCGTTCACCTTCCATTTTTTTGAAGCAGATGAGTAATAATAATAATCCAATCGTTAAGTAATACACTGAAGTCCGTTGTGAAAGCCGAGGTTGTAAATAAAAGTAAGAATAAAATAAACTAAGATATGCGCGAGCGCTCAAAATCAGTTCCTAACAGGTACTAACTACTGACGACACACCGACGCTAGCACAAAATAGTTCAAACTACCCACCTAATCGATAAAATCAAAAAAAAATTGAACGTGCGTGGGTCGATTTTACTAAGGATTTTCGGTATTTTCAACACCAAATATCTTTTTTCCTACATAAGTTACAAAGTTGCTCCAATACAAAAAATATCTACGTTTTCAAAGACCTTTCGAATGGTACCAATTTCAACTTGCTACAAACTGGGTACGTTCTGACCCATGTCCTTTATTTTATTTTTGTGATCTCGTAAGTCCAGTTAGAAGTTCCTTGGTCCGTACATAAACCATAGCTGCAATTTACATCGTTTTTTTTTCATTTAGGTTACGTTAATTTGACTTTAGGCTTTATTTTGGAAAGAAAAATACCTACGCCCGTGAATGCTTTTGACATTTTCATTTCGAAAACACAAGCGATAATAATTGTCATTTATTAGTTCTGTCCACACTATCTATTAATGCCGATGGAGGTGGGCATCGGTGGGGATTTTGCGCACGAACACAAAAACACTATCGATATAATATTCTGATAAACATTGATACTCGTTATCGGTCTTATAAAGCTATAACCAATACCAATATTAGCAATCAAAAGTTATGTCGGTAGTTACTTTTCTTTTTATACACGATATAGGTATAGGCGTTACCTGGCGGATATCCTTTACAAAAAAATATATACCTATTTGGGAAGGGAGGGGGGCCCATCACTCACCCGCGGTTCAACACTCCAACGATAACAATATAATATATTGGAATGTCAAACCGCCCTCATCAAACCAAGCAAAAGAAATCTTACCAGAGAGGAGATGTTGTAATATGTTGAGCAATATTCCGCAAGTGCGAAGGACAAACCTCGACACGTGTTCCGCCTCTATACGAGGCATCTTCAGGAGCGCTTTCAAGCGAATCGCGAAAAGCGAATTTTCTTTATTTTAAAGGGTAACGATGCGTATATTAAATACAAGCTGTTGTCCGCGACTCCACCCGCGTGGATGTCAGTTAAAATCACATTCGGAGATAGAGATAGAAGATCATTATGTTTATGAGTCTGTCTCGTTGTGGTTGTGGATGTCCGATGGCAGTTGCTTCACGGAAAATATCGAAGTTCAGCCGCATCTTTGTTACACTAGAAAGCCGACCCCAACTGAGTTGGGAATAGGCTCAGAGAATAATGATGGTAGAACTATCATAGTAATTTTGTAAAGAATTTTCTCATTTTTAATTCCCCAAATAAATACCACGGGATATTATAAAGACGTGTGCACGGGTGATATCTACGCTTTGCACGTGTTGTCCTGTGTATGAAAGGAGAGGGTGGGATTAATAGGAAGTGCTCATCAGAACATTCACCATGGTAGAGACGGTAAAACACCGCCAAGGATGCAACATCTCTACGCATCTGCAAAGGCTTTTTTTTTCCGTACGAAAAATCCCCACGGATACCGCCCGCGCCTCCACCAAAATCGGTGGAGGTGATTATGTCGGAATCGAACCGACTAAAACGCACGCCGTCTAATGGGTCTTTGATTGCCGGAGGTGAGATTATACAAGACATATTAATTTTTTTTATACCACTTAGGTGGCAGACAAGCACACGGCCCACCTGATGGGAAGCGGTCACCGTGGCTTATGGACGTTTGCAACACCAGAGGCGTGCTGCCTACCCTGTAGAAACCTTCTAATGCCCTTCTTGAAGAATCCCATATTGTAGTCGCCTGGGAAAACCACGGCAGGGAGCTCATTCCACAGCTTGAGTGTGCGCGGGATGAAACTCCTTCCATACCGCACAGTGCGCACCGTTTCCGGTCGTAGTGTGTGAGGATGAACTCCCTCTCTATGGCGAGCGGTGCGATGAATTTCCTGCACAGGGTATTCGTGACCCTAGGTTTCCTAATAAGGGGGACCCCAAATCGTTTCCTATTAGAATCTTTCGACGCTTATGCACGTCACTTCTACATTTTGTGATGTGGCTGGCATTGGTACCATCTATGTTGCCCCTATATGTACCGTAGCCGAGGCGGGCGGCGCCGCGCTATCTGAGTAGGTAAGTAGGTACGTACCTATAGCATCTTGTCAATGTTCCAAGAGTCATAAGCTATTTATAAAACTGGTCTGTACTGGTTCGCACCGGTTATTCGAATGAATTTTATACAATTTGGAGAAATTTAATGCTTGCGTCCATATTGAATGTAAGGGATAATTTACTGCGTAGCCTAGTGGTAGGTATGGGTAATTGGCTGCTGAAACGAGGTCTCGGCTTCGAATCCAGGTTTACCATGGCACACACCAATGGCTTTTCGATGCTTTTCGAAGTTATGTATATATTTATCGCAGGTTTATAAGTGGTTAATGGCAATAGGCTCGCCACCAACCTATTAGGTGCATTGGGACCTTCGGGGATATAGGCGTGAGTTTATGTATTTATGTATAATTTATACGTTAAGTACAAAAAATAATGTAAAAATTCGTGAGCTATCGCATAAAATACTAATCCTGTTTTTGCGATCTACAGGTAATTCTTTTCGGGATAAATTAGCATGTGCTATATTTTACATACATATTGTGGCGTCATAAGATTGTTTAATAATAAAAGGAATGTCAGTTGACACTCGTTGGGAGCAGAGCGGGGGGGTAGGCATTCAACCTGCGACCCCGGCGGCGAGCGGACGAGTGCAAACTGAATATTCGGAACCCAAAATAGTGTACCTATTATTTGTATTCCCCAATACCTACACAAGAGGCGGGACGTCACACATAATATATAAGTAGATAATATATGCACACACTCGCAATCCACATTTCGCCATGATTTTCGGTCGCACGTAATAGGGGTTGAGCCTATTGTCGCCAATCGGGCACTTTGTAAGAAAATGGGTACTTATGCCGAAAACAACTTTCTAAACGAAAGTGTTGCAGCTAAAATTTGAAAAAAAAAATTGACTCGATTCCTTGCTATGCGGTGTAAAACGCAAGAAAATTTATGCGTTCGCCCGAAGGGGGACATCTCGAAAAAGATATGTTCATTACTATCTCACCTCCGGCAACTAAAGACCCAAAGACGGCGTGCGTTTTAGTCGGTTCGAGTCCGACATAATCTCTCTAATGGGCTCCGGTGAGATTAGGATTTCGCGCACGGGAAAAAAAATGTCTATGCTTTAAGAATGTCTACAGAAATATTATCGAGAATATTATCGATAATACATCTGTGGTTCTGTCTATAGGTATTATTTTTTAGTCTAAGATAGGATATTACTTACTCTAATATGTTGTAAAAGAAATTAAGTAGGTACTCCTAGGTCCGCTGAGTTTCAGGCCAGGGGGACCTCAGGCCGGGGCCGCGTTCTCACTAATACATAAAATATTGTTGATTTTGACGTTTTGTAAGTGCCGTTTAATTGTCTATACAGAATAAAAAAAATTTGAATTTTGAAGGATTCAAAAGGTTCTATTGATAATTTATTTTATCTATTCATCCCTTAATAACTATACACCCCATTTTACTTGTACCCTACCGAATATTTTACAAAGAAACTGTCAACAAACTGCATTTACAAACAGGAGTTTGTTTTAAATGTTCGCTTCTATGTCAACTTAGGTCGTTGACTAGAAACACTAAGCGCCTAAACCGGTTCAAGCCAGTTCGAACCAGTATGTACAAGTTTACTGCGGAATATTTCGACGATGGACAACCAAAAGGACCCAAGTAACAAATACAGTTTACTAGAAAATCGCTGTACTTTATACTATTTGTGATGTTATTTAGGACTATTTTTCTTTGACAAGATAGGTTCGTTTGTTACGCTTTATTATGAATTCGTGGTTTGTGTGTCAGCGAGATGTGAGTGCTAGTCTTACAACAGACGGATCTTTGACGAACTGTTTGATTTTTTATATGCAGATAATATCTTAAATAATACAACTATGTTAAACCGCGGTAGCCTAGTGGTATAGGTACCTAATGGACTGCTGAGACGAGGTTTCGGGATCGATCCCAGGTTTTACCATGGCGCACACCAATGACTTTTCAATGCTTTTCGAAGTTATGTGTGTATTTATCGCAGGTTTATAAGTACCCGCTTAATAGTAATAGGCTCGCCACCTATCACATTGGGACCTGAACATAAACTGTCGAAATGTAGGTACTAGCACCTCTGCCTACCCCTTCGGGGATATAAGCGTGAGTTTATGTTATGGCAATTTTGGTGGGTGTACATTACACTTTAGTCGTAATGACGTGCTTTCATCATACCTATCTAGTTTAAGTCCTCATTAGTCACATAACGACTGTTTTACATGTGTACAAATACAATAACGTCGTTAAAGATATCATTAGACGAAAATCACCTGTCATTATAGTGTTTATTTTTATTCAAAATGACTAAATTAACCAATTTTGTGAGCTGTATTATTGTGATACCGTCATTACTATTATTGTTATTGTGAGTGATAATACTTTTTTTATTTTTTATCTTGCGCAAAATCCCCACGGATACCACCTCCACCAAAGCCGATGGAGGTGATTATGTCGGACTCGAACCGACCAAAACGCACGCCGTCCATGGGTCCTTGATTGCCGGAGGTGATGACTACACTATACACTATACAGGCTGCAAGGAAATCACTTCCGAAGCTGCAAGCCCCTGGTAGTACTCTTGGCACACAACATATTGGCATGCATGCACAGTAAGACTCCAAAAGTTCCTGAACACCTTAATTCTTTGACAGCCTAAGTCTAATTTAACCAAAAGTAACATAAATAGTGTAGATAAAATAAACTATCGATGTCTCGTTTCTTTATGAGAAAATAAGTAAACTCATGCAATGTATGATGAATGAATGTATTTATTTATTTCTGTGAATATGGTACATCGACGTCTTTATGTTAGTAAGTAGTTAGTAGTCTAAATTTTATTACTTTAATAGTTTTTTTTGTTTTTTTTTTTTAAAAAAAGAATATTAGCAACCGAAGTTACTAATATTCCCGTTAACCTCTCCAGCTAAGCTCAATGGCTTGTGTTAGGAGTGGGTTCACGTCGGTAGTGTATTGGCCAGGATTCGAACCCGGGACCACTAAGCTACCGACGCTTTCGGTCCGTCCGGTCCGGTGAATAAGAAGATATATTTATCCAGTAGCTTCTGAGACTAGTAGTCGTGTAGTACAATCACAAACCATACGTCATTTTGGTCTTTCGAGCCGGATATGAACCAACACATCCGGCTCGAAAGACCAATTGAAAATTATATAATGCAGCTATATTGCCATTGGCCAGCTGTATCTCACAATCTTCTCCTTTTCAATTCTTTGTATTTCTTCCCAGGTGGAGTGGACAGTATTGGACTCAAATCCAGGTCCCATGCATCAGCTTTCTCGACTAAACGTCTGCCATGTGTGGCTTCAGCACCACATCTGAATAATAATACCCATATAATAAGAGATGACGTCATCTTCAATGGAACTAAATGTCCTATCAAAGAGGAAAAGCAGAAAAAGTAAGTTTTTTTTATATTTTTTATAATACTAAGGTGGTGAATAAACTAAGTGTCGGTGATAAAGACTCGGTAGCTTAGTGGATAAGGAGTTGGCCTTACGATTGAGAGGTTCCAGGTTCGAAACCTGGCCATTACACTACCGATGTGAACCTACTCTTAACACAAGCCATTAACTGAAGGGGTTAGAGCATAGCAACATCGGTTGTTAATATTCTTTATAAAAAAACACGTTCCACTTGATGGTAAGTGGTTAATTTGGCCCATGGACGTTGGCAACACCAGGGACATCACATTTATGCTGTCAACTCTGTACTATCCTTCTTATGACTGTAGCAGCCTGGACTCAATACCATACCTGATACCAGACTTCGGTGGGGAAAGGGGGAGGGGGAATCCGAGTGGATTTCCGGCCATATTACCATCCTCCTAATAACCTTCTTGAAGGATTCCTAATTCTAGTTGCTTGGGCACAACACCACAGCACCATCAACATACAAACCTTCGCTGAATTCGGCAGGGAGAAGTGAGGATATTCACACCGAGGGTATCCTTGGGGATTTTCACACCGGGGTTAAAAAGGAGTTCATTCCACATGCGCGTGCGTGGTAACATTCAGCCCATGATAAAGTACCCGTGTATTTACGTGTGTGAATAAACATAATATTATGTTATTTATTAAAATATTTATAACTAGCTGACCCGCGCAACTTCGTCTGCGTCACCCCGTTTTTGTAACATTTTTCATTCCTGCTCCGCACCTGTTGGTTGTAGCATGATGTTATATACCTATAAACCTTCCTCTTTAACCATTCTATCTATTAAAAAAACCGCATCAAAATCTGTTGCGTAGTTTTAAAGATTTAAGCATACAAAGGGACTTAGTGATAGAGAACGCGACTTTATTTTATACTATGTAGTGATGGCGCGTGCCAATGGGCTCACCATCATGAATACGCAATACCATGGAAATTAGAAGAGAAAAAGCCAGAAATCGGACTCCTTACTCCGACGTGAAAGCTTCTAATGCGACCGGCACTAAAGCTAGGGTGATGATGATGATGATTTATAATATTAATCAATTTTCTTATTGTTACAGTATTGAAGATGTGCCTCCTACTAAGAAAAAAACGAAGGTAATTTTTTTTTCTAATGATAAAACTAGTGATATTAGCATAGCGGTTGGGTATTTGACTGGAAAGATAGAGTTCGTAGGTTCGATTCCCGCTCATTGCAAATATTCATGTGAGTGTTTTACACTAAAAATATATCAAAGTATAGGTATTTATCCTATATATCCCATATATATCCTATATAAATAAATACCGCGGTAGCCTAGTGGTATGGGCAATGAACTGCTGAGACGAGGTCTCGGGTTCGATCCCAGGTTTACCATGGCACACACCAATGACTTGGCGATGCTTTTCGAAGTTATGTGTGTATTTATCGCAAGTTTATAAGTGCCCGGTAAATGGCAGTAGGCTCGCCACTTATTACATAGGCACCTAAAATATAAACTTTACGTTACGTTTACACCTCTGCCTGCCCCTTCGGGAATATAGGCGTGAGTTTATGTCATGTTACGTTATGTTATTTATCCACGTTTTAGAACCCATAATGCTTGGGTTTGGAAGGTACCTAACGTAACATAAGAAGGACATTAGAATGTCCTTATAAGGGTCAGCAGCGCAAATATGATGCCCCTGGTGTTGCATAAATCCAAGCTACGGTAACCGCTGCCCGTCAGGTAAGCCGTTAGCTTGGCTGCCACCTAATTCACAACTCTTGCGTTTATCCCGGTCGCATCAAAGACCTTCAACTTGGATTTGGATTTCGAGGTTCATTTTTTCCAATGTAAAGCGACTGTCATCTGACCTTACAATCCATTGACGATATCGGAATATGCAGTTACACCAGTTGTGGAATTTTTGAAGCTCCAAGTACCCGTAACGTCTGCAATAGAGGTTTGTATGGCAACCGGGATCGACGGCTTAACGTGCTCTCGGAGACACACTTATTACTTAAAAGCCTAAGTTTCAAGTCCATCAAGAACCAAGCAATTCGGTGAGTCTTTTCTCTGCCGCACCATTAAGTCCTGGAATACCTTACCGGCGCACGTGTTTCCCAGGGCTTGTTAACCGGTTAATGTATCAAACCGGTTTCAGTGCAAGTACATGGGAGCGTTTCATTTAGGTTTGACTCTACCTTAACCGCTAAAAAACCTCTTTTCTTAAAGAGCGAAATTATATAGGTTTGGTTCAATTTACCGGTTAATAAAGGTTTTGATTTCACTCTTACCGACAACATCGTCGTCACCATTCGTATTCAATTCGCGCGGACTACATTGTGTAATCTACTAGTACAAAATTTCAATTTTCAAGCGCAGGGCTAATGTGCTTCGAGATACTTTTAAAGGAGTACTAAAGGGAGTCACTAAGGTGTCGTGCGTGCTTCGGTCGCGTGAACTTAATGCGTAGTCCATTTTCAAATGAATACAATGTTTTTAGTATTTTTTTCATTTTAATTGTAAAAATATAATAATCAATCAAATATAATAAACATAACTAAATCACAACTTCTGTAATTATTAAATAAAAATAAGACTCCCAATAATGCAGATCGCGTGTCGCTGCAACCTTTATTTTTTTTTTATCGTGCGAAAAATCCCCACGGATACCCCCTCCCCCCCGGAGCCGGTTGGGTAGGTTATGTCGGACTCGAACCGACTAAAACGCACGCCGTCTTTGGGTCTTCAGTTGCCGGAGGTGAGGTAGTAGCCAACATATCCCTCGCACCCCGGCAGACCCGGGGCTCTTCGAGATGACCCCCGCCGAGTGTAGGGACCACGGTGTCCCCAACTAGCCCCGGGTATGGGGAGGCGTACTTTGCGCGCTTCTGCTAGAGTGACAGGCAGCTCCACCCGTCACCCCCAGGCCCGCGCTCATGGAGGACGGAGGTCATTCTGCGACCTCCGACGTCCGAGTCGCCTCCGCTCATCGCGGGTTGTGCCGCCGTCTCCTTCTCGAGCATTCGAGCATTGCACCTGCTCGCAGAAGGAGGCGCCGGCAGCCCAAGCGTTTGCGCATCGTACCATCGCCGTGAGCAATGCGCGCGTCGCTGCAACTTGTCGAAAGCATCTAATAAGTACTTTGCGGAGCCATTCCAGAGATGCGAGCAGTAGGTATTCCACGCAGGAGCGAATTTGTGTCTTGTAAAGAAGACACCGTTGCTCCGACGTGAAAAAACGTCTCACTCTGTTCAGGACTCCGAATTTACGCGAAGCTATTTTGATGATGCTCTCGAAATAGTTCTTGTTGTTCAGTTTGCAGCGAACATCCATTCCGAGTATATTGAGGTTATCCTGTAATGGCAGTGGCGTGCTCTGAAGAGTGGGATGAGGAAGGAAAGGAGATGTCTTTGCTGTATACGCACATACCTGCGTCTTCTTGGCATTGAACTCGACCAGGTTCTCAGATCCCCATTGGGAAATGTGATTGAGGATCCGGTCAAGCCCAGTGACGAGAAGCTGCCTTTTTTTGGCTATATCAGACTGCTTGGTCACAGGATGTCCGTGGTAACTCTCGTGTACAGCACTATCGTCTGCGTAGCAATGGACGCTGCCGGTGGATAGCATGTCATTGATATGCAGAAGAAAGAGAGTGGGTGATAAGACGGACCCCTGCGGCACGCCAGCATTTACCTGCAGTAACTCCGAAGCTCGTCCATCACAAAGAACGCGAATACTGCGCCCATGCAGGAAGCTAGCAACCCAATGGTGCAATTGCACAATCTTGGAGGCAAACCGAAGGCTAGTAGTTTGCACAGAAGCGATTTGTGCCAGACTCAATCGAAAGCTTTGGCGATGTCCAGGCTAATAGCCAGTGACTCACCATGCTTATCCAGCCTCACCCCAAAGATGGTTTATATACGCCAGAAGATCACCCGTTGACCGTTTCGGCCTGAAACCTTATTGCCGGTCATTAATTAGGGAGTGATCCTCTAGGTGACGCATGAGCTTTGTGGTGACGCATGAGGTGACGGCTATGGGTCGATAGTTGGCTGGGTCTGAGCGATCTCCCTTCTTGGGAATCGGATGTACATTCGTCTCTTTCCACGCAGTTGGCACTGTACTTAAAATTTAGGGGAGTCGGTTACCTGTGCTATGAGCTGGCCATCCGCTCTGGGTCTTTACCTTCAAAGCAGCGCTCAACCCAAGGGATGGACGCAAAATAGTCACGCAGTCCATTCCAATCTGCTGACCAGTAGTGCCAGAGACGCCGATTTCCCTGCACTGGTCGTGGGGGCGCTATGATAGGCACCTTGGAACAGACCAGACAATGGTCGGAGTTGCCTAAGGCGGCTCGCACCGAAATATTGTACTAGTCTGGGTGGCTCGTCAGCTGAAGGTACTAGGCCCGACCCTCTTGGTATTCTAGTGACCTCGTGTACCAGTTGAGTCAGGCTGCGAGCCAGAGCAAACGCGTGGGCAGCTCTTCCCGCATGGTCTGTTTTGGTGGAGCCAACCAGATCTCGTGGTGCGCGTTAAAGTCCACCAAAAATACCAATTCAGCGTTCGGAAACTGCACCTTCGCCTTACCTGCCGCCTGACTCAAATATTTAAAGAGTGAAGTTATCTCGGCATCTCCGGTATAGGAACGATAAAGGCACACAGAGATTTGTCTCGTACAGCTATGGTCTATGTGTACCCACATGACAGAAAAAGATGGGTCCTCAAGGCAGCGCAAACAGCGACAACAAACACGCACACCCCGGCTTTGGCACGGAAATTTTCCTTAGGAACATAGCCGGGGTAGAGCAGAAGAGCATGGTTGGTTTCGCCGTCTCTAGTTGTTGGTGGACGGCGATGAGGTTTGCATAATGGAACCTACAGATGTTAGTGGATTCCACCTCAAAAAGCGAGCTAGTGAGAGAATGAAGAGCCGCTGTGTTGCCATAATCTCTGATATGTAGGTACTGCCATGGTAGAGGGTAAGAGAAGTTGTGAAAAAAAGGTGATTGACGTCGAAAAGCACCGCGTGATAAAGCGCGAGAGATTGGTTTTATTTATGGTTGTGAGGCATGGCGAGACCCGACGCGCCGAACCGAAGCACCCCCCTCCCCCAAATATGGTCACCGGGTTCCCACGTCCGGTCACCAACTGGCACGACGAACCCCAGTTGGGCCCCTGTACTATGCCGCGAGCGGCCCGCGGCGCCACAGTTTCTACGGGTCTCCCTGCTCGGCGGGTCACCCCGCGCCCTCCCCACCATTCTACGCCAAGACCCACTGGTCCCACTTATGCTGCGACTACCACCACCTCTGCCCAGCTTTGCCCTTGCTGAACGCAATCCAACCGAGGTTGAATTACTATGAAGCGTTTTACGCACATGTGCACGGTGGTACCCACCCGGTCGAAATTTATGACAAATTTGTGCCATCAAATTTCTACCACCAGTATAACGTATGCTTCGCCGCATCCTTCGATTAGACATTTCTTTCTTTCTCGTAATCAAAATAACTATAAATTTTGTCCTTTCTCTTACGACCCATGCTTCACTTGAAAAACGTAAAATAAGTAGATGCAAAGCTGCGAAATTACCAATAACTTTGCCTACTCGAAGTTCGCAATCGTTTAAATAAATGCATGCAGTTCAAACAAAACAAACTTCAAGCGATGCCGACGCGGGCGCGAGTCACTCTGGATTAAACCGGTTTATTAAGGTTTTAGTATGGTTCCCATTCTGGTTTCGCTCCGATTGAAACCTTTACTGAAAATCGGGTTTAACCTTTATTAACCGGTTTTTTCTAAACCGGTTTCAAGCCCTGGTGTTTCCTTCTTCCTACAGTCCCGGGTCCTTTAAGCGGAGCGAGAAAAGGCATCTGATGAGGCCGTCAAGCTGAGCGCCACCATTGTAGCACTGAACGTGTTTGTAATGGTGACCCTCTTTCATGAGACTTTGCCTTCGGCTTAACATCTCCAGTGCCGGATTTACCTCCGACGGGGCCTCAAGCAAAAACTGATTTTGGCCCGCGTTTTAATATAACCCCCCCCCCCCCCTCTCTTCTTTTTAAATAACAAAAAACAGATTAATTTTACAAAATTAATATATTATTTGAACCAAAATAAAAATTCAACTGGAGCAATGAAGAATTGAAAATGTCTAATTATATTTACATTTTCAAATACGTTTTAAAATTTTTTTTCAAATTTTGGGGCCCCTCTCCAAGCGGCCCCAAGCAATTGCTTCTTTTGCTTCCTGGTAAATCCGCCACTGAACATCAGGCGAGGTGAAGTCAAATTTTTTTTTTTATTGCTGCAGATAGTTCAAGCTCAACACCTGATCAAGCTAACTTTGCTGGTAGCAGTCTGGATATTCTTCACTGTGGTGTTCCTCATGTATAATGAGAAGGAGGATATCATCAGGTACTCAGCGGTGGCACCAGGAGAGGTGAAAAGTAAGTACTACATAGAAATACTTTATTGTATAACCGCGGGTTCGATCCCAGGTTTACCATGGCACACACCAATGCCTTTTCGATGCTTTTCGAAGTTATGTGTGTATTTATCGCAGGTTTATAAGTACCCGGTTAATGGCAATAGGCTCGCCATTACATTGGGACCTAAACATAAACTGGCGAAATGTGGGTGCTCTGCGTACCCCTTCAAGGATATAGGCGTGAGTTTATGTTATGTTACTTTATTGTAGAGTCAGCAGCAGAGGAAAGTTCCCCTCCTACAGGGTGTGAGGACTGATGGAAAGTGGTTACCGTGGTGTATGGACGTTTGCAACACTTTGCACACTCGCGAAGCCGATCCTATAGAAATCTCCTAATTAATTCTTCTTGAAGAGGTGGCATTGAGGGGAGGGGTATAAAGATTAAGAGAACTTCTGTGCTGGCAGTGCAGGAACTAAATTGGTCTTCAATTAGCCTATCGCAGTATACTGCTAAAAATAGATGTGGCGATACCACATGTACCCATCGCCATCTAACGACAAAAAGAATAACTACTACGTCACTCCGGATCCTGCATCGCGAAAGCGAAGTTCTCGCGCTGGTGCAACATACATACAACAACCCAACGACAACCGTTGGGCCGCGGCCCGCCAGACATGAGCACCATACCTGATCGGAGGATCCTCCTTTTGTGTTGGAGTAATATTACATCTCGTTCATCCACAATAGACCTCTACCCAATTGCACCATTTCACCCAATTTTTCACCTTCTTCATGCAGTCTACCCCAGCAACTAAGAAATATGCAAACTTCTTCACAAGATTTACACTAATGGGCTCACTTCTTAAGCAGCATTACCGTCGGACATCCCCCCCCCCTTTTTTTTTTTTTTTTTTTTTTTTTTTTTTATTTTTTTTTTTTTACGTGGTGGAATGCATTTACGCACTTCGCTCACCCCCTACAGGGGCAGGGGGCGAGCTTTGTGTGGGACTCCTGACCTCTACCGGGGACCAGACTACCCACTAAACCACCACGGTGTCCGTCATCATCGCATATCGACGATGGCGGGAACAACATCTTCCGCCATCGCCGTGCGAGTCGCCCGCCGCTATTCAGTGGCAGGCCCGTCTCTGGTGCGGCAGAAGAGGAGTCCTTCTGCCGCCCGCCTAGGTAAGGCACACGCGACACGACGTGCGCCTTCAACCTCGAGGCCTATGTAAGGGCAGCAGACGCCCCCGCGTCTACTGCCCGGCCTACAGTTAGGGGGGGAGGAGTTGGTGGTACCGCCTCCTCCGGACCCCGGTTCGCTTGCGGCGCTGTGGGAGGGATAGTGGGTCTTTTTCCCTACCCCTCTCCGCCGCCTCCTTCTGCGAGGACATCCCCCCCCCCTCACCCAACTCCAAGAGAAATCCTGCACCAGAGCTTCATCCATTAATTAGCAGATGTACTGACTCACAGCATTTTGGGAAGTTGACATTCTGAGCTTCAATGAAACCCTTGCATGCAGAGAACTGCCTTCTAAATCACATTGTGCTTATATACTCAGACATTCAGTCTCAATATGATTTCCAGGTTATATTCTCCAAACGGATCAAGACATGGCGTCTCTTCTTGTGGAGTTAAAAGGACCCTTCTTATCAGAGCAGAATGAGAGAAAACTGAACGACAGTGAGAGATTGAACAGGACTGCTATGAGGATCTGGATTGAGCAGTGGACACTGAGGACTAATTTGACGGAAAATGTTAGGCCTGAAGATGCTAGCAGTATTCAGGTGAGATTTTATGATCATATTTGCGATAGTTCTGGTCGTATTAGTGACCTTCACCTTGGTTTCCGGGTCTGCTTTTTCCAGTGTAATTACAACAAGCCGACGGAGGTCATCTCGAAGAGAAGGCCCCGGGTCTGCCGGGGTGCGAGGGATATGTTGGCTACTGACACTTTCGGTAACTGAAGACCCACAGATGGCGTGCGTTTTAGTCGATTCGAGTCCGACATAACCTACCCAACCGGCGCCGGTGGGGAGGATTTTTCGCACAATAAAAAAAAGTGTACTTACAACACGACTGAACTTCAATACTTTCTGTGAATTGACTGCCATCTTACCTCCAGACTGCACGAGTTATATCGAAGTTTTTAAGTTTGATATGCTTTTGGTCTTTTTTCCTACTACTCGTACCTACGGGGTAGTTTGAATCATTCGGTACGAACGTTACAGATTATTTTCCGTATGCTAAATAGAATTACCATCCTCTCCAAGACAGTTTTATAAAATTTAAAAGTACTTTCTTCTTTTTTTTAAATTGCAATATTTGAAAAAGTTATCAATATACTTTTTGAAACCCGACGCAAAAATGACGGGATATTATAAGTTTTAGGTATGTGTGTGTGTGTACATTGTTCACATGTATTCAGCATGTGCCAGGTAGAAACCTGAAGGTGGTTTTCAACTGGAACCCAATTTGCCTAGCTAAAAACAATCCCGACTAATTCAGCTTTCAAATAAAAAAACCTACATCGAAATCGGTTTACCCGTTCAAGAGCTACGATGCCCCAGACACACATACATACACACAGACACGTGAAACTTATTAACACCCCGTTTTTATGTCGGGGTGTTATATTCGATTATGCCAAATGTTATAAATAATTATGTTACTATTCTGTCGCATTAGGAATTGAATAGATGTATGTACGAAATATATAAATAGGTAAATAATAAATAAAAAACTCTTATCACTCATCAAAATCATAATCAACAATCATAAAAAATCTAGAAAGATCAATTTTGTTACAGAAATCCCACGACCAAACGCTAATTCTCGAATCCAATGACAAAATCGACTTCACACAAGGGGAATCCCGTACTGCAACTCTTCGTTGGAAACCAGACCATCTAAAAAAGCAGTTATTCCATAATGATTCGTACCATAGCGTGTTCACTATTAGAATTAGCAGCACTTCTAATGTTACGACCCCATTTACCTTGGAGTATACCATCGACCCTCTGGACATGACTATGGGAGTCATTTACTCCTGCATTTTGCTGTGTTCCTTGTATGTGCTGATTATATTTGAGGTAAGTGCCATTAAAATCCTCCGCTTTTTTTATCGTACGCAAAATCCCCACGGATACCACCTCCACCAAAACCGATGGAGATGATTATGTCGGACTCGAACCGACCAAAACGCACGCCGTCCATGGGTCCTTGATTGCCGGAGGTGAGATTATACAAGATATATCTCTCACACCCGGTAGACCCGGGGACATCTCTGTTGAGATGACCCCTTCCCTAAATGTGGGGACCATGGTGTCCCCATCAAGCCCCTGGGTATGGGATGGCATTTTGCGCCATCGCCGTGGCCTGCTTCTGCTAGGGTGACAGGCGGCTCCACCCGTCACCCCCAGGTCCGCGCTCATGGGGGACAGAGGTCATTCTGCGACCTCCGATGCCCTCCGCTGGACGTAAACCTCTCCCAATGTGCGCTATTGTTCTTGATCCTCTGCCTTCGGTAAAAACTATATAGGTTAACTAGCTTAAACAAACTAATCAGGGTCAACCGTAGTTTTTTTATACAACTTAAGGCGCTGCGCAAACGTAGACACTTTTGTTTCTTGTGTCAGATACAAGCTACCAATGAATATTTGAATTCTATAGAACAAGTATGAAATCATTCAACTCCCTGCGCATACGTGAGTCCAGTTGCTTCCACTTTATATTCAGGACGATCAAAAAGTGTTCGGTGTCGGTAACTGGAAACTAAAAGTCGTCAGTTGAAGACACAAGCAACATTCACAAATTTCCTACAATAGTACTTAGTACAATAGTAGTAGTAGTAGTAGTTAGTAGCAGTAGTTAGTACAATAGTACAATAGTACAACAGTAGTTATTCGGCATTCGGTGGCAACTACAGCTACAGTTTATTGTGGTGTGCCGTGTCGGTCACAGGGAACCGGCAACTGTGTCCGATTGTCGATACGGGACACAGCAACTACGGTTTCCTGTGGCGGTGTGCCGTGTCGGCAACAAAAGTATCTACGTTTGCGCAACGCCTAAGTCGCAGACAAGCACGCGGCCCACCTGATGGTAAGTGGATACCGTGGCCAATGGGCGAGTGTAACACCAGAGGAATAACATTCGTGCCGCAACCCCTGTAAGAACAAAGACATTCTGTGTCGTCAGCGCAAAAGATGTAGGATAAGCCTTTGGTTTTCCCACGGACAAAACAAAACCTCTCTAGTGAGCTCTGGCTACCCTACTCACCACCGAAAACACAACACAAGGTTATTAAACGGCGATATTCTGTAGGGTGGAGGTACTTCCCCAGTCAGACTGCTCGATTGGGACGGATATACCGTCGTATCCTACCTACTCTAAATGTTTAGGTTTAGGTTACTTGACTCCACAGGAAGTTGATGAACTACCAAATACCAGAAAATGTCGCAATAAATACAGAATACCGCGGCTAATAATAACTTTGTTTTTTCTGGCGGTGAGTAGATTAGCCGGAGCTCACTGGAGAGGTTTTGATCTCCTTTGAGATGTCTCCGGCTCTGCCGGGATGCGAGAGATATGTCTTGCATAATCTCACCTCCGGCAATCCTTGATTGCCCATGGACGGCGCGGCGTGCGTTTTGGTCGGTTCGAGTCTAACATAATCACCTCCACAGATTTTGGCAGAGGTGGTATCCGTGGGGATTTTGCGCACTATAAAAAAAACCACCTAAGTGGTGAAACTCAAAATCAAAGTCCTTTATTTGTCGAATATGTTACAACTAGCTGACCCGCGCAATTTCGTCTGCGTCACCCCGTTTTGCAACATTTTTCATTCCTGCTATAACCTGTTGGTCGTAGCATGATGTTATATACATATAAACCTTCCTCTTTAACCATTCTATCTATTAAAAAAAACGCATCATAATCCGTTGCGGAGTTTAAAAGATTTAAGCATACAAAGGGACATAAGGACATGAAAAATAGGGACAGAGAACGCGACTTTGTTTTATACTATGTAGTGATAGTGATGTTTTATAGTGAAAAAATAATTATTATTTCCGAAAAGAAAGCCTCGAATGTCAACGGGAATAACGTTATAATAACATAAAAACAGGTCAAGGTCAAAAGAAAACTTAAAAAAAAGAATTGCGCGGTAAATATAATGACGTCATCTGCCAGCCGTAGCCTTGTCTGTCAAAAGATAAAGCGCATCCCACACTGCCAGGATGCTATAATATATTTAAGTGCATACGTCACTTAGTCTTTTAAGTCGTTTATTTTCTCTCTTGATAATAGTTTTATTTGTGTAATTTGTGTGCCATTTTGCGCTGATTCCCAATAAATGAGTTTTCTTTCTTTCTTCTTTAAAATGCAATATTGCTTGCCATATGATTCAACCCAAGAAATATAGGATAATTTCGAATGTTTTAAACGGGTTTAGAAGCTTAAATTGTTAGAGCGTTACCTGTAAACTTAGAGGTCGCGGGTTCAACTCAAAATAAAAATAAAAATCAATTTATTATAATTTTTTTACAAGCTAATTACAAAACAGTGTTAGAGGCAGGTCTTTTAAACAAAATACCCATATTAGGACATAAGACATAAGACATAAGACATTTATTTCTGAACAAAATTACATTTGTGTAGAAAAACAACCTCCAAACACTGAGAAATCCAACTATCATGCACAAAATACAGTTCAATTTATCATAATTTTTATATTAACATTTCCAGAGCAATACAGCATCAGCTTATAATAATCTAAGAGCATCAACATAAGTGGTCAATTAGTCAATAGATAATGCATTTATTTGTTCATATTATTTCTTTTTCTTATTTATTCCTTGTCCTGGATGAATTCATTTATGCTATAGTAACATTTTTTCAATAAATAAGATTTGAATTTATTGTTAAACGTGTTATAATCGAGTATTATTTTAAAAGCAGTAGGTATTCTATTGAATAGTTTTACAGATTGGACTATGGAGCTATGTTGAACCACATTTAATCTTGGACGTAAAATACTTGACAAGTCCTTTCTACGTGTTTTCAGTCTTTTTTCCCTCTCTATTTCTGTCTCATATTTGTGTAGATTTTTAATTAATCCTGTAAGTGTTACAAGCATGTATAAACATGGTACCGTCAAAATTTCCAACCTGACAAAATGTTCCCTGCAAGACTCGGTCTGTTTAATGCGCATCATTGTCCTTATAGCCCTCTTCTGTATGACAAATGCCGAATTTACGTTATACTGGTAGCTATTGCCCCAAAATTGGATACTATAACGAAGCTTGGATTCCACCAAAGCGAAATACACCATTTTAAGTTGTGCTATTGTTAGGAAGTCTCTAAGACTTCTGATTGCATAGCATGCAGAACTTATTGTATTCCTGATAGATGTAAGTTCTTCTTTCCAGTTCAGAAAAGCGTTTATTTCGACTCCAAGAAACTTTACCTGATCAACTACATCAATTCTACTTCCACGAGATTCGACCTTTATAGTAGCAGTTTTTCTAATAGTAGATCTAAATAATAAGCACTTTGTTTTCTCACTATTTAATATTAAATTATTTACGCCGAACCAATTTTCGAACGCATCAAACACATTTTGCATTCTCTTTTCTAGAGTAATCATGTTTTCAGCGGCTACAATAGCATTAGTGTCGTCTGCAAAAATTACGAGTTCAGCCTCTGGAATATGGCGTTTAATATGTGCAGTTACGTCATTCAAAAATATCAGAAACAAAATTGGGCCCAACACTGATCCCTGAGGAACACCACGGGTCACGGGCAAAACGCTGGACTTGTAGCTTTTTTCTTCTCCATCCCTCACCGACCTAATTTCTACAAACTGCTTTCTATTTTGAAGATAGGAGCTAAAGAGCTTTAGGCAATTGCCACGAACTCCATAGTGCTCCATCTTAGAGAGCAGGATGTTATGGTCTACTACTAGGAGGCCTCGTTGTTCACATTACTTATGCAAAAGCTAAACAAGTAGGTACCTCTTTGATATTATATATAAAACTAGCTGCAGCCATAGCATAGCCGTGGTTGCATTAAATTTTTCCCTACAATGTAGTGTTTTGTTGGCTAAGTTGTAAGTTATTTTTAACCCAGAACGATTCAGCCATTCATGAATAATTGCATAACAAATATTCAATTTCTTCACAAACATTTACATTTATTATATTAGTAGGATTGTATCTTAATCGAGTGGATAAATAATAAATAAATAAATATTTTTCGATATATCACACAGTGCCATCTAGTCAGTAAATAATTTGCTTCTGTTATGGATCTAGACAACTAATAAATATACTTTAGTTATATACATTTTTTTCGTTAATATATAATTAATATACATAAAATACACCCAGCCATCGAATAGCTCATCACACAAATACTTTATCCAAACCAAAGTCTACCCTTACTTACTTAATATCCTTACTATCTTAACTGTAAATTATTATATTAGTAATTAGTATATCTTCTCTATGTGTAACAACCTTTATTAAAACGCAGGTTTTTTTGCAGTCTGTTGTCTATTAAAAGTGCCAAATTCTTTATGCCTACTCTAGCTATTTTTAAATCTATAGAGGACAAGTAAAAACGGGTTTCGTTTAGAAATCGAACGTTCTAGAATTAATATTCTGTGTTCATTGCTAGGTCGAGATTCTAGGTCATTTTTTTTTAAGTGTGACAATTGCATAATATCAAAAAACTAGGAGATTTATTTAAGATGTTTATGTATTACAAAGGGTCAGTGATAGCTTATGTAGCGTGGCGATAGAGAGACCTCATCTCAGCTGCAGTCCATTACCAACATAACTAGGCTCGTACTCGTAAAAAAGATGCAGTTAGAGTGTTTGCTTCGACCTTGGTTATAATTATTCAGCTTTATGACCTGCTGTTAAGGTTTCATTTACCTCCATAAAACATTTATTATAATATAGGTACTTTATAAATGCACATAAATAATATAAATGCATCACGTTTTTATACTCGTTATCATCATCATTCCCTGAACCTTTTTCCCAACTCAGTTGGGGTCGGCTTTCCAGTCTAACTGTGATGCGGCTGAACTTCGAAATTTTCCGTGAAGCGACTGCCATCTGACCTCCACAACCAATGGTCTAATGACCAATGGCGATATCGAAGTTCCAAGTTAGGCTGGTTGGACTTTTGAGGGCTCCAACTACCCGTAACGACTGCCATAGATGTTTGTATGGCAACCGGGACCGACGGCTTAACGTGCTCTCCGAGGCACTTATAAACCTGCGATAAATACACACATAACTTCGAAAAGCATCGAAAAGTCATTGGTGTGTGCCATGGTAAACCTGGGATCGAACTCGAGACCTCGTCTCAGCAGTCCATTACCCATACCACTAGGCTACCGCGGCTTCTTTGTTGTTTATACTCGTTAATTGACATTTAAAAAAGCTGATGAAAGATACCGTGGCTTGTGGACGTTTGCAACATCAGGGGCGCCATAACTGACCTCCATCCTCCATGAGAGTGGGGGTCACGGGTGGCCGCCTGTCCCCTAGTAGAAGCAGGCCGCGGTAGCGGCGCAAAGATGCGCCTCCTCACATTCGGGGGTTAGACTGGGGCACCGTGGTCCCTACACCTGAAGGCGTTTATCTCGAAAGTAATGGCCGGGGTCTGCCGGGGTGCGAGGGATATGTTGGTTACTATCTCACCTCCGGCAACTAAGGACCCAAAGACTGGGTGCGTTTTGGTCGGTTCGAGTCCGACATAACCACCTCCATCGACTTTTGCGTGGGGATTCTGCGCACGGAAAAAAAAGAAAAGGGGCGCCATAACTCGTGCTGACGATGATGTAAAGGGGAGGGCGAAGTATGTTGACTACTATCACATCTCACGGGAGTCCATCCTCGCTGCGTCTGCGCATATATATACGCGCCCGGCCGGAGCAACGCTAAATGTCTACTTTTGCGGGCATACCTGCCCTTAATCGCGGTATTCTATTGGCGGTACTTACCCAGTCGGACTGCTTGAATTCTAGTGGGGAATACGTTAAAGCGTGCTATTCGAGACCCAAGATTGTCGTACGTATGCAATGCATCTGTTTCAGTTAATACTACTTTCACTAGTTCCTAAGCTGATATTCTGTACATATTTATTTTGGGACTTACAAAAGAATAACAATGTCAGCTAATAAGATATGAATGTCAATCTTTGTTATCTCTTAAAATTATTTTAAATGTAATACTATAACAAACTAGCTGTTTGCCAGCGCCTCCACTCGCGTGGACTTCTGATCCCGTTCCCGCTGCTCCATAAAACCTTTCGTAGAGTTCAAGGAACTGATAAAAAAAGAATAACTCGAATTGGTCCATATTTTCGCAATTCATTTTTATTTATATAATATACTAGCTGACCCGCGCAACTTCGTCTGCGTCACCCCGTTTTTGCAACATTTTTCATTCCTGCTCCGCACCTGTTGGTCGTAGCATGATGTTATATACATATAAACCTTCCTCTTTTATCACTCTATCTATTAAAAAAAGCCGCATCAAAATCCGTTGCGTAGTTTAAAAGATTTAAGCGTACAAAGGGACATAGGGACAGAGAACGCGACTTTGTTTTATACTATGTAGTGATGTTACTAGCTGACCCGCCCCAGCTTCGCCCGTGGTATGTTTAAACCGCTCGACTGTTTTTTTGCAAACTTTACATAAACCATCTACTAAATAGTCCGAACAAAGTCTGAACATTTGGTTTGGATAGGTGAGCCCGATCTTGAGTTATATAATTACAACGAAAAGTGACATTGATTTTTTTTTTATCTATTGCACGTCAATTTGACTTCAACTTGCCTGAAGTTAAGCTGAAGGCAAAGACTCATGAAAGAGGGTCACCATTCCAAACACGTTCAGTGCTACAATGGTGGCGCTCAGCTTGACGGCCTCATCAGATGCTTTTTCACGCCCCGCTTAAAGGACCCGGGACTGTAGGAAGAAGTAAACACGTGCGCCGGCAAGGAATTAGGACTTAATGGTGCAGCAGAGAGAAGACTCACCGAACTGCTTGGTTCTTGATGGAATATTCTGTACCGTATGCGAGTGACATCTAAGCCCTGCACGTGTTGTCCTGTGTAGGAATTATAATATTTTGAGTCACAAACATTCATATTACAGATAATATATTACAGATTTGTGACATAACTACTATACGATTCCTCTGGCGTTTTCATCAGTAGAATAGAATATCACTTTGTCTTGAACTCAAGGACATAAATTCGCAATATCTCTGTGTAATTATCTAGTAGTCACAACGGTTATGTTTACAAATATTATCACTAAGTAGAGTATACCTTATCTTATCAAGATAACCAAGGTTTAATACATTTTAGCTAATAAAACGTGAAGGATTTTAATGATCCATGTGACGCTTGAGTGTGCACATTCTTTGGCGTGGTGGTAGTTAACGCGACTGCTACACAGGAGACGCGGGTTCGATCCCCGCTCAGTGCAATATTTGTATGCATGAATATGGCTGTTTGTACTGGACTGGTCGTGCCTCGGAGAGCATGTTAAGCCGTCCTGTGCCGTCGGTCTCTATTGCCATACGAATGTCTATGACAGTCGGGTAGTTGGAGTACTCAAAAGTCCGACTAGCCTAACTACAGGACTTCGATAATTCGAATCAATGAAATTGCCGTTTTGTTTGAAGAAATTGGAGGAAACCCAATTTTCAGTATTAGCATTTTTGCCAAAACCAAATTTTATGTCTTTTTGTGTATGAAAGAGACAACATAAAGCAAACAGCAAACAGCAACAGCAGCATTAGGTATGGCGTTTCAAATTGAATTTAGATCACAAAAATTGAATGCTTAAGACGCATCGTCCCAAGATGGTTGAATAGAAGAATTTTGAAAACTCTAAATGTATCTGAGCGGTTACAGCGATCTTTTCCTTACAGGGAAAATACCCTGTAAGGAAAAGATCCCGGTTTCAAGTCCTATCAGAGCATTCAGTTTTTGAGAACTGTGTAAATTTGATTATAGATGCTGTGCCTATCTTACCAGCCTTAGAATTTTTTCACACCCAGCTTAAAGGACCCGGGACTGTAGGCAGTTTTTTTTAATGTTAACTGTTTTGCCCACAGCTTATTAACAGAACGATGGCTGCTGTCCTGGTATCAACTACGTCTATTGCAGCGTTGGCTCTGGCTGGCCAAAGACCGTCACTCGAAGAGTTGGTCTCTTGGCTGGACATGGAGACGCTGTTACTGTTGTTCAGTATGATGCTACTGGTGGCTATCATGGCTGAGACCGGGCTGTTTGATTTCTTGGCTGTATTTACTTTTGAGGTAAGTGTTCTCTGATAATAATAAATAATAAAATTCATTCATTACAATAAATAATAAAATGAAAGTTAATTACAAATACAAAAACGCGGTAGCCTAGTGGTATGGGTCACTGCTGTGACGAGGTTTCGGGTTCGATCCCAGGTTTACCATGGCACACACCAATGACTTTTCGATGCTTTTCGAAGTTGTGTGTATTTATCGCAATGTGTGTATTTATCGCAATGTGTGTATTTATCGCAGGTTTATAAGGTTTATAAGTATACCGCCGTAGCCTAGTGGTATGGGTAATGGACTGCTGAGACGAAGTCTAGGGTTGGATCCCAGGTTTTACGATGGCACACACCAATGATTTTTCGATGCTTTTCGAAGTTATGTGTGTATTTATCGCAGGTTTATAAGTGCCCAGTTAATGGCAATAGGCTCGCCACCTATTACATTGGGGCCTAAATATAAACTGGCGAAATGTGGGTGCTAGCACTTCTGGGATATAGGCGTGAGTTTATGTTGTATGTTGTGGTTGTAGAATAATTAACATATAGTGATTGCCTATATACTGTTAACACCATGTTTTATCAGCCATGGATGTTGCATCACAGCACTAATAATCGATGGTACCGTTTAAAAAACCCACGGTACCACCAGGTGTATGGCCAGGGGTACCGTGGGTCAGAAGGGTAAAGAATTATAGGTATTACTATATTAATACCGACCCAATTGTTATAAAATGAATCTCGAATGTACATATACGACTAATTTAGAATTCTATAAGTAGTATGGATAGATTCCCTGGCAAAAAGATGATACTACTCGTATACCCTGTGCCTATATTTATACCTATGTACAACAACACAATACATTTTGGCACGTGTTGGCAGTCATACTTATATAGGTATAAACATTGATAAAATATGACGATAATAACTCAAACACTACAAACACGACTGGGGAAGTACCTCCACCTACAGAATATCACCGTTTAATAACCTTGTGTTGTGTTTTCGATGGTGAGTAGGGTAGCCAGAGCTCACTAGAGAGGTTTTGTGTTGTCAGTGGTAAAACCAAAGGTTTATCCTACATCTTTTGCGCTGACGACACAGAATGTCTCTGTTCTTACAGGGGTTGCAGCACGATTGTTATTCCTCTGGTGTTACACTCGCCCATAGGCCACAGAAATTACTTTACGCTTGTCTGCGACCTAAGTTGTATAAAAAACGTAGGTACGTTTTTATACCACTTAGGTGGCAAACAATCACGCGGCCCACCTGATGGAAAGTGGTTACTGTGGCCTATGGACGTTTGCAACACCAAGAGCGTCACATTCGTGCTGCCGACCATATAGAGAAAAGGGGAAGGGGAGGAAGGGAGAAGGGTTTCTCGGTCTTCCCACTAACAACACAAAACCTCTTCAGTGAGCTCTGGGTACCCTACTCACCGCCAGAAACATAACACAAGATTTTTTAGTCACGGCATTCTGTAGGACGGAGGTACTTTCCCAGTTGGACTGCTCAATTAGGGCGGGAGATACTGTCATGTCCTACCTCCGTGATTACTTGGTATATGTCCGGACACATCATGTAGGTTTTGGTCCCAAGTCCCAATAAAAACGAAACCTTGCCGCTTGCGAAAGTTATTGACGTTGACGTGCTATCAAAGTGCTCCCAAAAATGTCGTACTACAAGTATAAAGTACATTTTAGATCAAAGAAGACATAACATAACATAACATAATCACATGCCTATACCCCCGACGGGGTAGGTGCTAGCACCCACATTTCGCCGGTTTATGTTTAGTTCCCAATGTAATATGTGGCCAGCTTATTGCCATTAACGAGGCACATAATTATAAACCTGCGACAAATACACACATTACTTCGAAAAGCATCAAAAAGTCATTGGTGTGTGCCATGGTAAAACTTGGGATAGAACCCGAGACCTCGTCTCAGCAGTCCATTACCCATACCACTAGGTTACCGTGGTCATTATTAGTTGAATGTACTTATCATCAGTTGGAGCATGGGACCCCATGAGTACCTTCCTGTGCTTCACCCAGGTGGAGAGTTTAGGTGAAGCATGGGTCCGACCCCGGATGGAAACTCTAAAAGCATGATAGTGAGCCCTAAGCTCTGATTGGGACCTTCTTATGTAACAAGAACTGCTTACAGGGTAATGATAATAATTGCGAAACGTTATTCTCTGAACCGTCCCAACTGAGTGGCACACACCAATGACTTTTCGATGCTTTTCGAAGTTATGTGTGTATTTATCGCAGGTTTATAAGTGTCCGGTTAATGATAATAGGCTCACCCCTATTACATTGGGACTTAAACATAAACTGGCGAAATGTGGGTGCTACCCCTACGGGGATATAGGCGTGATATTATAAAAGTAATTATAAAAATTACGTCATTTATTAGAAACAATAGAATTTCGAACGCATCTTTTTTAACCTTTAACTTCCCCTCCTCTTTAAGGTAGCCATCACGAATATGACCTCCCTGGTGTTGAAAACATAGGCCACGGTAACCACGTTATTAGGTGGGTCGTGTGCTTGTCTGCCGCCTAAACACATACGTCATGGGGCGATAGATGTTATTTACTTTGTGCTTACAATAAAATTTCTTTCAGGTCACAAAAGGGAAGATATGGCCGCTGATTACATTGCTGAGCGTCATCACCGCCATCTTGTCAACGATTTTGGACAACGTAACCACAGTACTATTGATGACACCAGTTACTATAAGGTATTGCACTCAATTATCATCTTTTTTTTTTTTTTAGATTGACATGGTCATTTACGAATTCACTATTAAATCTAGCTCGGCTCGAACTAGCTCGGCGGTCATCAGTACACCGTGA
This sequence comes from Pelosia muscerda, assembly GCA_963691645.1. Lineage (NCBI taxonomy): Eukaryota > Metazoa > Arthropoda > Insecta > Lepidoptera > Erebidae > Pelosia > Pelosia muscerda. The sequence continues at coordinate 2,839,058 of OY829127.1, read as the reverse complement.
TCATGGCGCTTGCAACAGCGCCGAAATATCGGTTACGCGAAAAAATCAATAAACATGGTAAATATCCCGATCAATTTAATAGTGAATTCAATTATCATCATCATCTTAGTGCAAGTCGCGGTCGTATCGGGCTAGTAGCATTATTCCCCAGTAGCGATGTTCCCCGAAAAATCCAGTTGCGTTTTTACCGTGTTGGACGGCCGGTGGGTGTTGGACGGCCGGTGGGACTTCGGGGAGCACCTCCGAAGTTTGGCCCCCAAATTGAAGAGCACAGCTAATGCTCTGGCACGGCTGCTGCCCAACATGAGGGGGCCGGATGACTCCTGTAGGAGACTCTACGCGGGAATCGTACGGTCCATGGCCCTATATGGGTGCCCAGTATGGGCGGAGACCCTGAAGGCCAGACACGTGCAGAAACTGCACGCCCCGCAGCGCACGATGGCCATCAGGGTCATCAGGGGGTACCGTACGATATCCTTCGACGCAGCGAGTCTCCTCGCCGGATCGATACCATGGATCCTGGATGCGAGAGCCCTTTCGGTGCTATATCGGTATCGAAAGGAGGCGCGGGAGCGGGGACATGAACCCGAGCCTAGTGAGCTCCGGGTTGTGAAGTCCCAGCTCCACGGGGACATGGTAGCCGAGTGGGAACGACGACTTGGGCAATCACGCGCAGGGCACGCTGTAGTAGCGGCGGTAAGACCCATCATGGGGGACTGGCTAGAGAGGCCACACGGTAGCCTCTCGTACCGGCTGACGCAGGTGATCACCGGGCACGGGTGCTTCGGGGATTACCTGCGTCGGATCCAGAAGGAGCCAACGTCCGAGTGCCATCACTGTGATGCGAGCGAGGACTCGGGGCTGCACACGCTGACCGAGTGCCCGGCGTGGGAGACGCCAAGGCGGGTCCTAGTGACAGCCCTAGGGGTGGGAGTTGTCTCGCTCGCCACCTTGCTCACGGTGATGGTACGATGCGCGAGTGCTTGGGCAGCCGCCGCCTCCTTCTGCGAGCAAGTAATGCTCGAAAAGGAGGAGGCGGAGCGGGTCCGGAGAAGACTCCGGGCCCGCACTGCCCGCGATGAGCGGAGGCGACTCGGACGTCGGAGGTCGCAAAATGACCTCCGTCCCCCATGAGCGCGGGCCTGGGGGTGACGGGTGGAGCCGCCGGTCACCCTAGCAGAAGCAGGCCACGGCGATGGCGCAAAATGCCACCCCATACCCAGGGGCTAGATGGGGACACCATGGTCCCCGCATTGGGGGAGGAGGGTCATCTCAACAGAGATGTCCCCGGGTCTGCCGGGGTGCGAGAGATATGTCTTGTATAATCTCACCTCCGGCAATCAAGGACCCATGATCGGCGTGCGTTTTGGTCGGTTCGAGTCCGACATAATCACCTTCATCGGTTTTGGTGGAGGTGGTATCCGTGGGGATTTTGCGCACGATAAAAAAAAAAAAAAAAAAAAAAAAAAAAGTTGCGTTTTTACCAGATTTCTTGCAAGATAAAATCAAAATCAATAATCATTTATTCTGCATAGACAAGTAAACGGCACTTAGAAAATGTCAATTAACAACATTTTATCTAATGCAAATGGACCACCGGTTCGAAACACGGCCCCGACCTGAGAAGATTCCGGCACGAAACTCAGCGGGCTTTTCTTCTCGTACTACAAGTATAAAGCATATTTTAGATCCAAAAAAAATATTCTTCCTACAGTCCCGGGTCCTTTAAGCGGGGCGTGAAAAAGCATCTGATGAGGCCGTCAAGCTGAGCGCCACCATTGTAGCACTGAACGTGTTTGCAATGGTGACCCTCTTTCATGGGACTTTGCCTTCAGCTTAACATCAGGCGAGGTGAAGTCAAATTGACGTGCCATAGATAAAAAAAAATAAAAGAACATAACATAACATAAACTCATGTCTATATCCCCGATCCAGATCGATATCCGGGTCTGTAACCTCAAATTTCTTCCACATTACTTCTCTTCATTACTCTACTTCGAGAAAATATATTTTGGGAGTGTGAGGGGAATCCAAATCCCACCACTAACTCACGGTTTAACAATACCAACGATAACAATAGCAAATTATTACTTATTGTTATAGAAAGGAATTTCAAACAGCGCCCCTCAAGTAAAAAGACTTCTTACCCGAGGAGAGATTTTTTTTTATTTAGGGCACGTCAATTTGACTTCACCCCGCCCGATGGTAAACTGAGGACATAGTCTCAGGAAAGAGGGTCACCATTACAAACACGTAGAGTGTTACAATGGTGGCGCTCAGCTTGACGGTCTCATCAGATGCTTTTTCACGCCCTGCTTAGAGGACCCGGGACTGTAAGAAGAAGGAAACACTTGAGCTGATAAGGAATCCCAAGACTTAATGGTGCAGCAGATGTTGTTTTATGTGCAATATTCCACAAGTGCGAAGAACAAACTTCGACACTTTTTTCGCCTCTACACGAGGCATCTTCAGGAGCACTATCAAGCGCCATTTTGCACGGTTTCTGTTGTAGTATGATAGCCACCATTTTTTTATGCGAAATTTTATTTACCCCATATTTTCTTACTATAATCGTAATCTTGTCACCAGGCTCTGTGAAGTTATGGATCTCAACCCAATCCCAGTGCTGATGTCAATGGTGTTGTACAGCAATATAGGGGGTACAGCGACCCCTGTAGGGGATCCCCCTAACGTCATTATCGCTTCGAATAAGGCTGTTATACAGGCTGTGAGTATTTTGATATGATTTTTATACTATATCCGACACCGCGGTAGCCTAGTGGTATGGGTGATAGACTGCTGAGACGAGGTCTCGGGTTCGATACCAGGTTTTACCATGGCACACACCAAGTATTTATCGCAGGTTTATGAGTGTCTGGTTGGTGGCAATAGGCTCGCCGCCTATTACATTGGGACCTAAATATGGACTGGCCAATGTGGGTGCTAGCACCTCTGCCTACCTCTTCGAGGATATAGGCGTGATATTATAAAAAAAATACAAAAAAATATACTACAAACGTTTTAAACGCTGTCCATGTAATGGTATGTAGCCATCGTAAAGATTTTCCTGGATTTAAGGAGTCGAGAGCATCCGATGAGGTTTTCAGACTGGGGGCCACCATTGATCATTATTTTTTGTGTCGTTTTTGCGTGAGAATATCTCTTAGAACTGTACGGCGTATTCGCTCGTCCGTTTTGGGTCTTCCATACGGGGGAGGGAGGGGGGGGAAGGTTAGACATTAATTAAAGCACTTTCCTCGTACCATGCTTTGACTGACCCAGGGTCGTCTCGTCTATGGTTTTGAGATGAGCCACTCGGTTATAGGAACGATGTGTTATGATGGGGACACCCATTGCCAGAAAACCTTCTTTTGCTAGAGTGTCAGGTCAGCTGCGCTCATGGAGATGGTGGTTGAGAAACTTTCTACATATGAGATAACACCGCTCCGCTGTGACACGTTCCTAAGACTATCTTAATTAACTTAAAATGAAGAAGGCATAATCAGCTGGAGACATTTTTCAGAAGACTGTAGCCCAAGAGAGAAGTAGCCCTAATCAGAAGTAGCCAATATGAGAAGTGGCCATAATGAGAAGTAGTCCATTAGCAAGTCGGTTGCCATAATGAGAATTAGCCCTAATGCGCCTAAACCCTTATAATTTCTTTCTCTTTCTTCACCAGGGCATAAACTTCACGAACTTCACACTACACATGACAATAGGTATCCTTCTAGTGTGCCTGCAGACTTACTTCCAATTCAGGTTCCTGTACCGAGATGTGGACCAGCTAAGGACGAACGAGCCCAGAGAAATACAAGGTAGGTGTGTTTAAATATTGGTTTTTGTAGGTTCTGTAGTAGTAAGATTAACGGAGGTAGGACACGACGGTATCTCCCGTCCGAAATGAGCTGTCCAACTGGGGAAGTACCTCCGCCCTACAGAACACCGCGGTCATAATAACCATCGTGTTGTGTTCCCGCCGGTAAGTAGGGTAGCCAGAGCTCACTATACCCCTCCTTCCCCTCCCCTTCCTAGCCTCCCCACCCCTCCCCAGCTCTCCCCCTTTCCCTTCAGGGTGGGCAGCGCGTATGTGACACCCTTAGTGTTGCACACCTTCATAGGCCACGGTGGCCGCTTTCCATCAGGTGGGCCGTGTGCTTGTCTGCTTTCTCTCTTTCTTCTTTTCTTTCTTTCTTTTTTTTTATACTACGTAGGTCGTAGTATAAAAAAAAAGAAAGAACTTTTTTTTTTCGTGCGAGAAATCCCCACCGATACCCTCCTTCCCCGTTGGAGCCGGTTGGAGAGGTTATGTCGGACTCGAACCGACCAAAACGTACGCCGTCTTCGGGTCTCTAGTTGCCGGAGGTGAGATAGTAGTCCCTGGGTATGGAGAGAGGATGCTAGAGTGACAGGCGGCTCCACCCGTCACTCCCAGGCCTGCGCTCATGGAGGATGGAGGTCATTCTGCGACCTCCGACGTCCGAGCCGCGGGAGTAGTAAGAACCTAACATTTACAGTTGTTAGAGTTATATCAGATTAACACGTTTATGAACATAGTGGCACCATGTTGGCCAACATTAGTTGGCGAACATGCTGCCAAATATTTGTTGGCGAACATGTTGGTTAACATTTTTTGGCGTGTATTGCTGTGTCGTGGACTAAAATATGTTAAGAATGGTTACCCATCCTAAAACTAACCTGGCTAATAACTATTCGACACTACATAACCTGTATCTCCTCAGATCTTCGGCATCAGATCTCGATATGGCGTCGTGCAGCAGACTCCCTCCCCCACCTGTCTCGAGATGAGTTGGTGGTTCGAGAACGTCTCGAAAGGAAAGTTCGCAAGCTCAGCGCGAGACTTGATACTCTTGTCTTCGAGTCTCGAAGCAGGGCCTGCCCTAAAGACTGCTTCGAGAATATGCTGGCTGATATGAAAAGCAAGGTAAGGACTTTGACGACCTCCGTGGCGTGGCGGTAGTGAACGCGACTGCTACGCAGGAGGCGTGTGTTCGATTCCCGCTCAGTGCAAATATTTGTGTGCATGAATATGAATATTTGCATTGGTCTGGGTGTTATATGTATGCATTTACAAAAAAAAGCATCTAAGTATGTTTATCCGCATTCTAGAACCCGTAACACAAGCTAGTTAAACTATGCTTACCATGGGTCTAGGTAGGACGTTGTGTATATTGTCCTAGAATATATAAAAAAATTATAGTCAAAGTTAGGTGAAGCTTACTAATTAGTGAAAACTTGAACTATTTTCCGAATCGGTTAAGCCCATTCAGAAAATGGCCTAAAAGAACTTCTATGAAATTTTAAACTGATTTTTAGTTACTATGCTGACGCTAGATGGCGCTTTTCGATTAAAATTTAAGCTATTGTTGTGTTGAGTCAGAATTTATAAATTGAAGTACAAACATACGAACTTACACATTAATTATCATGTAACTAGCTATGTAACTAGCTGACCCGCGCAACTTCGTCTGCGTCACCCCGTTTTTGGAACATTTTTCATTCCTGCTCCGCACCTGTTGGTCGTAGCATGATGTTATATACATATAAACCTTCCTCTTTAGCCATTCTATCTATTAAAACAAACCGCATCAAAATCCGTTGCGTCGTTTTAAATATTTAAGCATACAAAGGGACATAGGGACAGAGAACGCGACTTTATTTTATACTATGTAGTGATAGTGATTTTTTCTGTTCACAGTACCGGATACGGGATAAGGTATTATTGGTGAAAGCATCAGTGGCAGTTACATTTGTGGTCTTAGTTTTCTTCTTGCACTCCATACCTGACTTCAGTGAGTACTTCTGACTTTTATACATATATACATTTATGTTCGCGCTGATTTTCCTTCCGGGGGCCCTTGACAAATAGCTGTGGAGGAACGGGATGTGATGTCCCTCCGACACAAAGGGAGGATCCTCCGACTAGGCAAGGTGATCACGCCTGGCGGCCATACGGCCAACGGTTGTTGTTGGGTTGTAGAATATATATTGTACTAGCGCGAGAACTTCGCTTTCGCGATGCAGGATCCGTGGTGACGTAGTAGTTAGTCTTGCTGTCGCTAGATGGCGCTGGGTACATGTGGAATCGCCATTCGCCACATAGCAAACAAAAGATTTCATTTCATTTCACGCCTGTCTTAAATTTTATAAACGTGAAAATACGTATCAATCCCATAAGCCCCAGGTGAGTTATACTTATTGGGAGGCAACTTAACATAAGCCTAATTGGCCTTAATTGGCCTTTTCCCAATTCAGTTGGGGTCGGCTTTCGCTATAACTAGAAAGCGGCTCTTCGTTTCTCTTCGACCAATGAACTCGCTGAAAACACGGTTTTTCCAAGAGACTACAAAATGGCGTTCTTCAAAAAGGGCTATCAGATGGTTCTTAGCACGTGTGTGATGCCCCTGGTATTGCAAACGTCCATAGGCCACGATAACCACTTTCCATCAGATGTGCTATGTGCTTATCTGCCACCTGAGTGGTATAAAAAAGTTGTAACCAAAACGCCATGATGTAGATAATGTATCTTCGATTGCATTGATCGAAAGACACGTATATGTCACAATACTACATTCATCCCTGAAGTTTTTTGTATGTCAGAAGACCATGGTGAAATAAATGTTACTTTCTTCCTACAGTCCCGGGTCCTTTAAGCGGGGCGTGAAAAGCATCTGATGAGGCCGTCAAGCTGAGCGCCACCATTGTAACACTGAACGTGTTTGCAATGGTGACCCTCTTTCATGAGACTTTGCCTTCAACTTAACATCAGGCGAAGTGAAAAATAATCTTCGATTGCATTGATCGAAAGATACGTATAAAATGTCCCCATGCTAATCTACTAGGCTACATTAATCCTTGAAGTCTTTTTGTATGTCAGAAGACCATGGTAAAATAAATGCTTCTGTATTGTTTCTGAGTAGACCGCGTATCCCTGGGCTGGACAGCACTCCTCGGCGCGTTGCTACTCCTGACTTTAGCAGATCGTGAAGACTTGGAGCCTGTGCTGCACAGGATCGAGTGGTCCACGCTGTTATTCTTTGCTTCACTCTTCGTGCTTATGGAGGTAAGTGGAAGAATAACTAAAAATTTAATCAAGATAGCATACATAACGGTATTTTCCATACCACGTTGGAGGTCGCAGAATGACCTCCGTCCCCGATGAGCGCGGGCCTGGTGGTGACGGGTGGAGCCGCCGGTCACCCCAGCAGAAGCAGGCCGCGGCGATGGTGCAAAATGCCACCGCATACCCAGGGGCTAGATCCATATTGGGGGAAGAGGGTCATCTCAACAGAGATGTCCCCGGGTCTGCCGGGGTGTGAGAGAAATGTCTTGTATAATCTCACCTCCGGCAATCAAGGACCATGGACTGCGTGCGTTTTGGTCGGTTCGAGTCCGACATAATCACCTCCATCGGTTTTGGTGGAGTTGGTATCGTTGGGGATTTTGCGCACGATATAAAAAATAGGTATCTTCCATCCCAATTTGGCAGTCCGACTGGGGAAGTATCTTCACTCTATAGAATACCGCGGCTAATAATGATGTTGTGTTGTGTTTCCGACGGAGTAGGATAACCAGACCTCACTGGAGAGATTTTGTGTTGTCAGTGCAGGGACCGAGGGCTTAGGTTGACACTACTTTGTGGTGCTATAAAGCCCTGCTTTGTCTTCTGCGCTGGCTGCACAGAAACACACCTCCCCCAGCCCTCCACATAGTTGGTAGCACGAATGTGATGCCTGTAATGTTGCAAACATCTATTGGCCACGGTACCTAATAACTTTCCATCAGATTAAGATATTGTGTTTGTGCTTGTCTGTCACGTTGGACGTTTGCAACACCAAATCCTCAATACTCAATACATTTATTGCGTTCCATAATGTAGTACAGTTGTTCAAGTTAAAATTATAGTTACAATTATGGACCCTGTCGGGCACAGCACAATGTTTGGAGAGAGGAAGAGTTTGTCATAGGTACCTACTTATTTCTACAAGTTTAACATTCCACAACTTGAATACTATGTTCCTCAAAAATTGGCTCTAGAAAATGATTGTATACTCTGGGAGTATAGCAGAAATATGCTATGGAGTTAGAGGGAAGTCTCTCGAGTGGTAGCCTAGTGGTATGGGTAATGGACTGCTGAAACGAGGTCTCGGATTCGATCCCAGGTTTTACCATGGCACACACCAATGACTTTACGATGCTTATCGAAGTTATGTGTGTATTTATCGCAGGTTTATAAGTGCCCGGTTAATGGCAATAGGCTCGCCACCTAATACATTGGGACCTAAACATAAACTGGCGAAATGTGGGTGCTAGCCCCTCTGCTTACCCTTTCTGAGATATAAGCGTGAGTTCATGCTATGTTAGAGGAAATACATTTTTTTCAATTAAACCGTTATTTCACAGGCATTATCAAAACTGGGTTTGATCGAGTTCATTGGTGGAATTACTGAACGAGTAATCTTGCAGGTGGATGAGAGTGCAAGGCTGGCAGTCGCAATCACATTACTACTGTGGGTAAGTATCACATTATTAACAATGACAGTGGACACATGGGGTGAGCCAATAGCCGTATTATGAGGAACCGAATACCAATGGCTGGTGAAATTTAGATGTTAATTCGCCTCTGCCTACCTCGGAAAATAACTCTTTATTGTATACCAAAAAGAAGGCAAGTTACGACTTAGATGTAGGCGTTACCTGGCGGAAATCCATTACAAAAAAATATAATAACTTGCGAAATACTGCACATATTACAACATCTCCTCTCTGGTAAGAATTCTTTTACTTACTTTGAAGAGGGTGGTTTGACATTCCAATATATATTGTTGGAGTGTTGAACCGCGGGTGAGTGGTGGGCCCTCCTCCCTCCCCCAATATATTTTTTTTTGTTAGGAAGGCAAGACCTTAATGGTATGGTTTGTACTTTTTGCTAATGAACGAATGTTATGGTCATCTATGGTATTAACCAATTTATATTTCAACTTATCCAGGTATCAGGAATCACGTCAGCGTTCGTGGATAATATCCCTCTTACCACCATGATGGTGAGAGTGGTAACGTCATTGGGTAACAACCCATCCCTCAATTTGCCAATGACGCCGCTGATATGGGCGCTTTCCTTTGGAGCATGTTTAGGAGGTAAGACCATCTTTATCATCTTCTTTGGCTCAGGGATAAGGAAGCGATCGGAAACCGGAGTAGCTTAGTGGTATGGGTAATGGACTGCTGAGACGAGGTCCCGGGTTCGAACCCAGGTTTTACCATGGCACACCAATGACTTTTCGATGCTTTTGCTTTTTTAAGTTATGTGTGTATTTATCGCAGGTTTTTAAGTGCCCGGTTAATGGCAATAAGCTCGCCACCTATTACATTGGGGTAGGCCCCAATGTCATTAACCAGCAGGTGAAGTTGATTTGAACTCTGATGATGTTGGTGTATCGGCTCTACTTTGTATCTTACCCTGTGTCCTACCGTGTATACTATCCTGTATCCCACCCTGTATCCTACCCTGTGTCCTACCCTGTATACCACGCTGTATCATAGCCTGTGTCCTACCCTGTATTCTATCCTGTATCCCACCCTCTATCCTACCCTGTGTCCTACGTTGTGTCCTACTCTGTGTACTACCCTGTCCCTTACCCTGTATCACACCCTGTGTCCTACTCTGTGTGCTTACCTTGTATCCTACTCATAACCTGTGTACTACTCTGTGCGCTACCCTGTGCCTTACTCTGAATCCTACGTTGTGTCTTACTCTGTGTACTACCCTGTGCCTTACCCTGTATCCTACCCTGTGTCCTACTCTGTGTTCAGACCCGTGTCCTACTCTGTATCCTACCTTGTGTCCTCTTACCCTTTTTACTACCATGAATCTTACTCTGTGCCTTATCCTGTATCTTACCCTATGTCCTACTCTGTGTACTATACCTTACCCTGTATCCATTCTACCCTGTATATTACTGTATTAATTGATTAACTCGAACATAACAATTATGAATTTCAGGTAACGGCACACTAATCGGAGCTAGCGCAAATGTAGTATGCGCAGGAGTTGCGGAACAGCACGGTTACCGATTCACCTTCATGCAGTTCTTTAAGATCGGTTTCCCCATGATGCTGGGTCACCTAGTTGTAGCCACTGGGTACTTACTTGTGTGCCATTGTCTGTTCCAATGGCACTAAATTACCTGTTTATTGCCTATCCCGAAGGGAAAGAGATTTGATGTGTAAAGTTACGAACCCTAGAAGGGTTGGTTTAAGGGAATGTTTCCTAGCCCTATGGGGCAGTGATTTTTAATAGTACTAATCCCTACTGGGTATTGCCTTTGTAAGATTTAGTTTAGAGACTTGAGTTTTGTTTTTCAAAATATTTGTGACGTCATGAAAGTACGAGTGTATTAGTATCATGACATGTGTAGCTCTTAAGAGACTAGTATTATTGCTTTTTAAAAGTATAGTGAATTTCAAATCGATTTATATCGGAAAAAGTGATTTGGCGGGATTTGAACCCGCGGTCTGTCCTTTACAGGGGTAATGATCTAACCACTGAGTCACGGAGTCGTATGATTAGACGGCTCCCATCATATCTCCCCAAGATGGTTGAAGAATTTTGAATGCTTCAGAAGCGATTCCATGGCTTAGTAATAGTTATAGAAATCTCCTAGAGCGCTGTCCCTCCTCTAACCTAGGATGGGGTCGACACAAAGGATCCAATAGGGTCGAAGTGTCCGCGAAAGCTCTTTTTTTTTTTTTTTTTTTTTATACTACGTAGGTGGCAGACAAGCACACGGCCCACCTGACGGAAAGCGGCCACCGTGGCCTATGAACGTGTGCAACACTAATGATGTCACACACGCGCTGCCCACCCTGAAGGGAAAAGGGGAGAGCTGGGAAGGGGTGGGGAGGCTAGGAAGGGGAGGGGAAGGAGGGGTATAGTGAGCTCTGGCTACCCTACTTACCGGCGGGAACACAACACGATGGTTATTATGACCGCGGTGTTCTGTAGGGCGGAGGTACTTCCCCAGTTGGACAGCTCATTTCGGACGGGAGATACCGTCGTGTCCTACCTCCGTCATCTAGAGCACGCACCCCAATAACATAAGATAAGATAAGATATAGCAATCCCCAATTTGCGGGATCGAGTCCCATAGGAGTTGAATTGTTCCAATATAAATAGATTTGAAACAGTTAGCATATTAATTGCTTTAAAATTTCATTACGTATAGAGTATTTTTTTCTAGAAATGGCTAAAATGTGCTGTGATTTTTTTTAATACGTAATTGGCGTTGGTACAGTCGCGTACATTTTTATGTGTAATAACATTCTAGGCCCACAACGCCATCTAGGCTTAAATTAAGCATAGTTTAAAAATACGTCCTATTATAAAGTTATTAGTAACTAGCAGACCCGCGAAACTTCGTCTGCGTCACCCCGTTTTTGCAACATTTTTCATTCCTGCTCCGCACCTGTTGGTTATGGCATGATGTTATATACATATAAGCCTTCCTCTTTAACCATTCTATCTATTAAAAAACACCGCATCAAAATCCGTTGCGTAGTTTAAAAGATTTAATCATACAAAGGGACATAGGGACAGAGAACGCGACTTTGTTTTATACTATGTAGTGATACTTAGAGAGACAAAGTAATGTAATAAAATGACATGAATATGACCCGTAAAACGTTTTATATAAACCTATCAACTTGTCAGTTACTTTTTTAATCTCAGTCATAGTTTTTTTTTCTATAAATTGTTAATATTATTACAACGAAATTAATCTTTATTATTTATTGATTTTATTTTTAAACTCTATGTACAGCAATTATTCAAAGGCCAAAGGTGATGCAGATATACCTTGAGGTAGGTGCAGAAAATTATGAAATTAACATTATAATACATTACATTATGTTACATTACGTTACATTACGTTACATTACGTTACATTACGTTACATTACGTTACATTACATTACATTACATTACATTACATTACATTACATTACATTACATTACATTACATTACATTACATTACATTACATTACATTACATTACATTACATTACATTGTATTCCTCAAGTTGACTTTGGTTTACACAACCACTTAAATTGATTCTAATAAATATTGTGCATGCATATACTGGCACATATTAATGCACGCACGCGACTGTACCACGGAATATAAAATAAAAGGAAATGCCTACTATACTGTTTCCTCTTGGAATTTATCATACATTTCATGAATCGTATACTTTTGACACATATTATTAAATATTGTTTTAATTTTTTTATTATAGATAAGCAATTTGTACTTATCTGTACATATAGTATATATTATAATTTATCCGTCCTTCTGTTATCCCGTCCAATTTAATTCATAACGACTTCTTTTTAGCAGGAGCATGCATTGCATAATGACAAATAGTCATTGCATACTCTACCTTGCCTAGTGTGGGCCTAGGACAGGCTTGCCTAGTGTGGGGTCACCGGCAATGAATGTAACCTTCGTGTTTTTGGCAATAAAATATTTTCATTTTCACCTAAATCAGAAATTACATGTACATGCAGTATATGTGTATATAGATACATATAATTATACAGCGTGTTACAGAAAGGTGTGGTCATATTTAAGGGTCGCCACACATATCTTATACCAAGGGCATTGGACTGACTAAAGTCCAAATAGTAGAAATAAAGAAATTTAAAAAAGTAAGTAAGCCTTCCCGTAGAGCGAAACCTATGCTCAAGCCCTCTTCATGAGTAAAAAACAAATAACTAAACCACGATGGCAACTCAAAAAAGCCGTTGATTCGAAAAACAAAACAAAATTAAACAAAAAATACCACTAGGCTACCGCGGTTATACCATTATTTAACACACTACGAATATTTTTAACATAATTCACGAAACAATACTATTTAAAAGGGGTTTAAAAATCATGGTACTTACCAAAAAAAGTATTGCAATAAAATTGTAGCCCAACTGGTCAATAATACATAATTTTTTTTTTTTTTTGGGAGAGATCCCTTAACACCCTGTATACAATATAATTATCGCTTAGTGCAAATATTTGTATTCATGAATATATATTTTGCATTAGACCCTGATTATTTTATAATTGTCTAAATAAAACCACTGCGATTACAAAAAATGTCGTTAAATTATAAACCCTATTGCTATGCAGTTAAAGTCTAAAATGTAATGGAATCGTGTAGTGATTGAAATGATGTAATCAATGTAATGAACTTCTTTTCATTTAATTATTTTAACTTTAAGCTTATAATAATGTTAAAAATTCACTGGCACTTTTTGTAATCTCAGTAGGTTGATAATAGTTAATAATGTAGTAGTAACCGAAGTTATTAGCAAACGAAATTATTAATATTCCCTCTAACCCCTCCAACTAAGCAATCGAGGTTCTGGTCTGGTCGGGCCTCGGAGAGTACGTTGAGCTATCCCAATTGTCATAAAAACATCTATGGCAGACGTTACGGGTTAATTACGTTACGGGTAAAATTTCAACAACTGTTCTAACTGCAGTAGAACTGTAGGTTATGAACTTGTGGAAGCCAGATGGCAGTCGCTTCACGGAAAATATCGAAGTTTAGCCGCAACGCAGTTAGATTGAAAAAAAAAGCAGTCCTCGGATTTTTGACAGCTTTGAATGCGACCGGGACTAACGCAAGGATGATGATGATTTAAAGAAAGTTAGTAATCGAAATTACTACTATTCTCAGCTCAATGGCTTATGTTGGGAGTGGGTCACGTTGGTAGTGTAATGGCCACGGTTTGAACCTAGGACCTCGTAAGGCCGACACTTTAACTACTAAGACCGAGACACTTCATTTCATAATTATAATTCTGATGCAAATAAAATTGTATAATATAATTAGTTTTTTATTGTTTTATACATACAGATTGTATTTTTTATTTGAGATATTGTAGTATTATTATTAAATACTATGACAATTATATTTTTTACATATTATTATAGATATGTTTACATTTGTATTAAGTATATATTTTTACATTGTATTATTTATTAGATAATTAATTTTCTTGCTTTGTTATTGTTTATAGAAAAGAAACTCTATGGAATTCAGTTTCTCCCTGTTAGAACATCAATAGAAATATAAACGCAACAAGCACAAGTGTAATAAATGTCATCATCATGTATCAGCCATAGGCCGTCCACTACTGAACATAGGCCTCCCCAATCGACCTCCTATCCAACTAGTTGTAGGCGGTCTGCACCCAACGGGTACCCGTAATAAATGTATAAAAAAATTATATATTAGCGAACAGTATGCGACCGGGCCTATCGCATAGATGATGATGATGATGATGATGGTTAAATTTGAGATTAGAAAAACATTAACAGTGGCATGCATTCCATTGACACTGTATTACCCTATCCAAAATAAGTTAGACTGCCTTCACACTAGCGTTTATAAAGCGTAAGTGTTCGATGAACGTATGCGCAGCGCAAACGCAGCGACAACGCATGCGTCACGTTGTCGCAGCGTCTCTGCTGGAACATACAGGGTGTAAAGGGAACGCGCTTTTTTATTTTTTGAACAGTTTAACTTGCGTTATTCACCCGTGTTAGTATAGCTGAATGAAACAAAAATTTCATAAAAAAACATGAAATCGCAAGAGTTCTTTTTTTGCAGTCAGGTTTTTTTTATGAAATTTTCGTTTTGTTTATCTTTACCGACATGATGGAGGGTAAACAATGCGAAAAAAAAATTAAAAAAAGTAAAAAAAATATTCAAAACAAAAATTGCTTTGCCGTAATTTTTTTCATGCCAATATGTTGTGTACCATGAGTACTACCAGGGGCCTTCGGCTTCGGGAGCGTTACCCTTACACCCTGTATATATGAGTACGCTATACTAGCGCTGCGCATACGTTCATTAAACGCCTACGCTAGATAAACGCTAGTGTGAAGAAGAAAATTGAAATGTTTATCTATTAATACAACCTATCTTATTTAAAATCCCTGTGCATGCCACTGTGAAATAGGTATTAATTTTGTTATTAAACCATGTTCATTATGTTTTTGCCTATATTGTCTAAATTATTAGCTTTTTTATAGGTGTGTTAAATTTCAAATAGTTTCATCATTTTTAAGTAATATCACAATCGTTCAATCAAAATTCCGTTACATACAAACATGCCTACATACTTACGAAGTTAATATAGGAGTGTTTGTTAAAGGATAATCAAATCAAATCATTTCAAATCAAATCATTTATTTGTTTAACATGTGTTATACGTACATGTGCATGCAAAATGTTAGGTTTCAAAGATTTACAGGTGTCAATGTATATGGATGTAAATTAGCATTTTGTTGAAAAAAAAAAACATTAGTACAATTTCTTTATCATTTAAGCTGTCTAAGAATATAAGAACCAATTTGGTTTGACCCGGCTTTTACGGGAGCTTCGTCCATCACATCCCATACACTTAAATTAAGTGGATTAGTCGCGATTTCCCCCATTTTTAATTCCCCTAGAAAAAAAATTCAGTTTTGAACACAGGACAGAAAAAAATGAGTTACGACAGATTCGTAAAGAAACCGATGTCGCCAAACTCACACATACAACCGTTAATAATACGTTGCATTACTAGTAAACAACTGTTTTGATTGGTCGTACACATATAATACCTTTATTATCAAATTAGCCTAAAATCATACGTATTGCAAAACAAAACACACCTTATCCGTTCAAAATAAAGATAACTTTCCTATGGATAAAAAAGTATTTACGACGTTTTACATCTTGAATCGAACAATATTTTCAAAAAAGTTCTGACGTATGTCAATGTATTCTAAAAAGTTATTTTAAACCTATTTTTTTTTAAAAGGTTAATAAATTTCCGGATAAAGTGCACAACACTTTTGCGTAAATACGCATAAGAATGATACACACACATACGTACCTTGCTCACACTTCCATTTATTTTTTGTTGTCTGTGATTTTCAAAGCCAAAAATTCGGGGGGAATCGTGATTGATCAATTTTAGTTATTATAATAAGTATATTTAATAGTTCATATAATGAGTTATAATAAAGACATTGTATTATTAATAGTTGTTAGTATCTTTTGTGATATTTTGAATAGAAACTACAATAAGTACCAACTTAAGTATTGAAAGTCTGTTTGAATATAAATATGCAATTAAAAATGACTACTAGAAAAATTGTCTTTTCTTTGAGCTTCTTCATCATCACCAGGGTTAACAGCACGAGTGTGAAGAGCCAGGACCTCGATTTTACTCACTTTCAACCATTGTCAAGGAACTGAGATTACAAAAAATGCCTTTTAATTTTGAACTCTACGTCTACAGCGTTAAAGTGCAAAATTAAAAGGCATTGTCTAGAGCGAATGAAATGATGTATTAAACTCTTTCTTTTTTTAATTAATTTTGAACATTAATGCAATGTGAATAAAGCTGAAAATGCCATGGCAGTTTTTGTAATCTCAGTCGTCTGATGGATAAAAATAGTAGAATCGGGCCTCTGGTGTTACATACATCCATAGGCCACAATAAACACTATTCACCAGGTGTGCCCTGTGCTTATCTGCTACCAGTGCAGACCCACCACCTAGGTGGCATAAAGAGAAAAGCTTCCTATAGCTGTGCAAAAAAGGTAGAATTTCGCCGATTACAGCGCCACCTACAGAGTCTAAAAGTTACCATAGTTACGCCTTATATCATCAGTTAGTTGTCAAAATACCGTCGAAAGCAGACCAGCCGTTTCAGAGGTAGATGGCAGATAATTTTGTTGTCTATATTAGGTAAACAATATCTACCTTATATGTATTCGTTGGCTATACATAGCCTATTCTTGAATTTCAATAATAAAACAATCTTACATAGTGAATATTATGTCTTTAATTAATATAAAAAAATAAATCAATAGTTATTCCTATATATTAAAAATTAAACACGATTGTTTAACAAATGTGAACATTATACACACTTAGCGTGAAGTGTGTGCGTTTACGAATGTATTTTTTTAAATTATGTGGTCCATCAAATTGTCAACCTGCCTGCAGGCCTAACACGGGCGCGGGACAAATATCTCTCTCCACCGCTTATGTCAAATTGACGGGGACAAACGCGTTTGTCCCTAATTGCTAGCATGGCGTCGAAGGAGATAACTTATGTCCCTCGCTGTGACGTAGACAAGGGACTTTTTCTCCACTTGCTTAGCACGGCGGCCGTAAAGTGGACAAGATATGTCTCTTTTTGACAGATTATAGAGAGATATTGGTCTCCGAACTATTGAGGTGGGGACAAAAATCGTAACCGAAAAATAAATACATCGAATTTGATTAATTAATTAATGAATTAAAATTTTAATATTATATATATGTATATATATGGGGAAGGGGGGATTTAAATATTTTTCTCAAATAATTTTGACCTTCAATATTTAAAATGCAGTAATAAAGTATTAATATTTGTATGTATGTATATGTATGTATGTATATCGCCTATATGTATGTATATATACATATATATGTACATATGTATTTATATATGGACTCTACAACCGGTCATAGTGGGACCCCCCCCCCCCCCCCCTACAGCGGTCAGCAGTACGAGTGTGACACCCTAGGCATTACAAACATCGATAGGCTATAGTAACCATTTTCCAACAGGTGGGCCGTGTGCTCGTCTGCCACCTAAGTTGTATAAAAAATCCAAACATATAATCCTATATTATTACGTCACATTACGTAACACAATACATCCCATTACAAAGTAATAATACCTACTTACTAACTTAGCTATATCTACATTATATGAAATTAAAATAACACCGACAATTTAAAAAGTCAATGTTGCACTTATAAAATATGCACGTTGCTAGGTTTTATCAATTTGGTCGAATAATACTTTTTCGTATATTGGTAGCATTGAGTGGACAAACGTTCTCCCCGGTGACAAACTAGTCTCTCCTCGACGCCATGCTAGCTAAAGGGAGAGAGAAGGAGGGAAAGACAAATTTTTCTCCACTCCCCGGGGACTTTTGTCTTCGCGCCATGCTAGGCCTACTGATTGTAAGTTACGTATCTACAGAGCTACAAAAGTAAGTATTGCGTAGGTACTAAGTTCTGCAAAGAATTATGATTGGTACGATATGTTTGTACTGTAACAGACTTATGATAATCGTATGATATTCCTATCATAGTCCCATGATATTCCAATCATAGTCGTATGATATTCATGTAATAGTCGTATGATATTCATGTAATAGTCTTATGATATTCGTGTAATAGTCGTATGATATTCATGTAATAGTCGTATAATATGCTTGTAATAGTCGTATGATATTCGTGTGATAGTCGTATAATATTCGTGTGACTGTCAATTACAAAGTCAAATCTCTTATTAACTTTTCTCGTTCATCTTTTGTGCTTCCATCTCTAACTTGGCCGTTTTCTCATAAACAGCCGCTCTGTATCGGTTTATAATCGCGAATTCAGCCCGCTCTGTCTTTACTGGTGAATTTTCTATGTAAAAGTTCACATATTGTTGATATTCCTGTAAATTATTACAATTTTCAGTCAACTAATAAAGCTCCTCAAAGGTAGACGAATAATACGAATATTTGTTTGATTATTTTTAACAGCAAAAAATGAAGCGTCTTCTTTTAGGTGTCTGATAAGGTAAATAAATATTTGGGCTTTTCATTCCCACACTGCTATTCAGGTTAAAGTTCCAACCTTCCAAATTATTATTTGTTCTGAATTTTTCACCAAATATACACCATTGTTTAGTAAAACTAGCATCTTTAATCCAAAATCGAGACATGTAGTTAACAAACTTTTTTATTTCTGAATGATTTGGTGGACATTTTTTTTGGATGTAATTCCAACCCTCCATAATTTTATTTTCGGGAAGTAAAGGTAGTGCGGAACATAAATCTATCAATGGATCAGAGTGGAACGAAAAGTGGAAACAAATTCATCGATGGATCAGAGTGGAAAAAAAAGTGGAAACTAATCCATCTATGGATTTTTTAGTGGATTTAAGTGGAAACAAATCCATCGATGGATCAAAGTGGAAAAAAAGTGGAATAAAGCGTAATAGGGGGGAGAGTCTTTTGCCGCCAAGCGGGCACTTTGTAAAGAAATGAATATGCCTAAAATAAATTCGTAACCAAAAATATTGCAGGTAAATAAATTTGGAAAAAAAAATTGACCCGATTCCTTGCTATGCGGTGTAAATCGCGAGGAAATTAATTACGTGCTTGACCGCACAAGCACTACCAGTTAACGTCTTGTAGAGTATCAGACGTCACTCTATCTAACAATAACAAATAAACTTACATCGTCAGTTAGAATAACGCCAATATCTAGTAGCACTTCCAGAAATTCTCCTGGTGAAAGAGGCGTAGTATTTAGTCTGAAATAACAAGAAAATGAATCAATCAATTATGTCCACAGCTGGACATAGACCTCTCAACCACGTCTGATGGTAAACAGAGACACAGTCCAGAACATGATGGCCGCCGTTACAGGTGCTGTCCTTGCAACGGCGATCCCCACACTGACGGCCTCGACTGTTGCTTTTTACGCCCCGCTTGAAGGACCCGAGACTGTAGGATGAAGGAAACACGTGTGCTGGCAGAGCATTCCAGGAGTTAATGGTGCGACATAGAAAAGAGTCGCCGAACCGCTTGGTTCTTGATGGAATTATTTGTGGGTGACATCTAAGTCCTGCGCGCGTTGTCTTGTGAAGGAAGGGCGAAATTGCTACCTATCTATAGCATGTATACAATATATTTATACATATTTACAGTTATTTATTCAGTATTTACATATTTATACATTATCTCATTAATGTTATATGTATGTTTTATCACTACATAGTATAAAACAAAGTCGCGTTCTCTGTCACTATTTTTCATGTCCTTATATCCGTTTGTATTATTAAATCTTTTAAACTGCGCAACGGATTTTTATGCGGTTTCTTTTAATAGATAGAATGGTTAAAGAGGAAGGTTTATATATGTATAACATTATGCCACGACCAACAGGAATGAAAGCAGGAATGAAAAATGTTGCAAAAACGGGGTTACGCAGACGAAGTTGCGCGGGTCAGCTAGTTCATAATAATTAATAGATTAATTATATATTTAAGTATATTTTACACGTTACTTTTATAATACAATAATATACGAAATCTACACAAAACGTAGAGACACACTATTTACATAAATATCATCTCTATGGTTGAGACGAGTGACAATGTAGTGTAGATTGAAAATACGCCACCCAGTCCTATAATATTCGTTCAGTGGCGGTAGGCGGAAAATCTTTACGAATGATCATACGAATTCATAGAGGAAACTCTTAGTTCGGCGTGTCTTTTAATTGACCCGTAATTATAATAAAAGATTAAAAGTACTTACTTTTGTGGAATATTGTAAAGTTTAACGACTTAATATTCTTTCTGTCTTCTTATTTTCGTTGCAATCTAAGTGCCGCGTAGGTGCTCTTATGTGCTGTGTAAAAACTTTTCTGTGCTGTGCTGTGTAAATTTTCTCCTTCTGAGCTTCATTCATTTCTGTGTATATACTTACTGTGTGTGTGTGTGACCTCAATATATGGATCGATTCTAATCGTAAGTAGATTTTTATTTTTGATCACCAAACTAACTACATACTCTAAAACATTACCACACTACCCTGGCCAAACAGTTTGGTACAGGGTTTTATTTAGAGTTTTCCTTCTCTTGCAATTCGTCTGTTTATTTTTCCGTTTGTCGTGTCTTAAGGATGAGATAGGGTTGTGATATTCCTTCTCCATCGCAAAAGGAACCTTAGTTATTTGTAGCCGAAGCCAAAGCCAAAACCTTTAAGCGGGGCGTAAAAAAGCATCTGATGAGGCCGTCAAGCTGAGCGCCACCATTGTAGCACTGAACGTGTTTGTAATGGTGACCCTCTTTCATGAGACTTTGCCTTCAGCTTAACATCAGGCGAGGTGAAGTCAAATTGACGTGCGATAAATAAAAAAAAACACTTAGAAGGTACAGCTGTTGACTAAAGGATGAGGTTCAGGACCTGTCGCAGGCTTTTCACTTGTGATAGAAATTGAACAGCAATGGATGTCGTTGAAAGAATGGCGCTTAAGTCTTAAGCACCTTAAGCGCCATCCGTGCAACTTAAATTCTATATTACTAATCATAACTCTGGTTCTACTTAAGCGATTGCTATCAAACAAACGTAAGATTTTAACATAACGTAACATCAACTCACGCCTATATCCCCGAAGGGGTAGGCAGAGGTGCTAGCACCCATATTTCGCCAGTTTATGTTTAGGTCCCAATGTTATAGGTTGGCGAGCCTTTTGCCATTAACTGGGCACTTATAAGCATGCGATTAATACACACATAACTTCGAAAAGCATTGAAAAGTCATTGGTGTGTGCCGTAAACCTGGGATCGAACCCGAGACCTCGTCTCAGTAGTCCATTACCCACTAGGCTACCGCGGTTTTTTTAAGAGTGTAAGATTTTAAGTTGGACCAAACCCCTTCAAACAAAAATCAGCATTGAAATCCGTTCAGTAGTTTTTGCGTCCGTTGCGGTCAAACATAAACATTTATATAATAGATAATAGATGAGGTGTCGGATTGGTGCTTCACCAAACTATTTCTTACCTTACTATTCTTGAAGGGCACATTACTTGGTCATACGCTTTAATAATGGCTCCAAAGCCATATCCTTGGCAGACTTGAGCCAGGCAACCAACGGGGAAGTCTCGAGGGACACCGGTTTCTCTGTGGACAATTTATAATAAGGTACTATACTACTGGAATACTTGTCCTATGGGTGCAATAAAGATAAAGAGACAGCCTCCGTGGCGTGGCGGTAGTGCACGCGACTGCTACTGCTCAGTGCAAAGAGTTGTATGCATGAAAATGGCTGTTTGCACTTGTCTGGTCGTGCCTCGGAAAGCACGTTAAGCCGTCGGTCCCGGTTGCCATACAAAACATCTATGGCAGTCGTTATGGGTAGTTGGAGCCCTCAAAAGTCCAACCAGTCTAACTTGAAACTTCCATATCGCCATTGGTCATTGGACCATTGGTTGTGGATGGAGGTCAGATGGCAGTCGCTTCACGGAAAATATCGAAGTTCAGCCGCATCACAGTTAGACTGGAAAGCCGACCTCAACTGAGTTGGGAAAAGGTTCAGGGAATGATGATGACTACTGGAATACTTGTCCTATGGGGTACAAGCTCAGCTCATTGAGCTGGTCTTCTTCTTCTTCGTGTCGGTGGCAAAATTGAAAATGAAAGTTATATACGCCCAGCCCAAAACTTGGCGACACCAACTGCACCTTCCGTCGTGGAATGAAACGCACGCCATCTATGAGTATTTGATCGCCGGAGGTGAGATTATACAAGACATAACTCTCGCACCCCGGCAGACCCGGGGACATCTCTTTGAGATGACCCCCTTCTCCTAATGTGGGAACCATGGTGGCTTCTAGCCCTCGGATATGTGGAGGCGCACTTTGCGCCGCCGTCGCGGCCTGCTTTCGCCAGGGTGACAGACGACTCCACCCGTCACCCCCAGGCCCGCGCTCCTGGGGGACGGAGGTCATTCTGCGATCCAGTCCGTCCCTGAAGTTTTTTAGGTCGTCAATCCATCCTGCTAGTAGGCCTCCCTAAATTCCGTTTATCCTCTCTTTTGATCCCTAGTCTAAGATTCACAATATAATTATTATATTATAAAAAAATAAGACTATCGTCCAAAATATCTCGTGCCTAAACACATAAGTCTTTAATCAATGCCAGTTGCCAGTGTGTGTGTGTGTGTGTGTGTGTGTGTGTGTGTGTATTAGTGTTTGAAATATATTTACCTCTGTAACTTGTCAAAGAAGAACTTTGATAGTGATCCGTAATCAGTTCTTGGAACGATAATGATTTCATTGAACACAGAAACCATTTGAGCTGCATTCGTAGCGAATGGATCACTGCAAGTAGCTGAAAAATACAACCTTCTTACGGCAATATCAAAAGCAGTAGCGTAAGTCAGAGGCTGCGGTTCGATTTCCACTAATTGTAAATATTTCGGTATCTGCATAAACTTCTCGTTAGCCTTAGTGGTAGCCTAGTGGTATGGGTAATGGACTGCTGAGACGAGGTCTCGAGTTCAATCCCAGGTTTTACCATGGCACACACCAATGACTTTTCGACGCTTTTCCAAGTTATGTGTGTATTTATCGCAGGTTTATAAGTGCCTGGTTAATGGCAATAGGCTCGCCACCTATTACATTGGAACCTAAACATAAACTGGCGAAATGTGGGCGCTAGCACCTCTGCGGGGTACGCATATAGGCGTGAGCTCTCTATGATTTTCATTTTGTCTAGTTTAGTGAGTTTTGTAATAACAGAATTGGCTTTATGATATGAATTAGAAATATTTATTAGTCATTCATTGGTACACTCATTAACACTAGTAAAAAGGCTTCTATTAAGGTACAGAGGAGTGTAAACTTTGCGATTCTGCGGTATCTGTGTGGATTCCCACACGAAAAAATAGTGTAATAATTACCAATAAAAA
Source organism: Pelosia muscerda (assembly GCA_963691645.1). NCBI lineage: Eukaryota > Metazoa > Arthropoda > Insecta > Lepidoptera > Erebidae > Pelosia > Pelosia muscerda. Next base: position 2,815,452 of record OY829127.1, on the reverse strand, counting down.
TAATTTTGTCGTTATCGTTTATTTGTTTCACCATTTTCCCTAAAATTGGCTTCAGAACAGCTGCTTGTAGGTATTTATCTTCTGGCAATACCTAGAACAACATTTAGAATATAGGTGATAAAATTTTATTTACCTTTGAAAGATTTCATAGGCCGAAAATTGCTAGATTAAGCAAATCAGGTCAGTCTTAGGATGGGTAACCATTCTTAACACATTGGGACGACGCTACGTTGTGAAGAGCACGCTATTTCATAATGATTTATGGCTACGAGCTCCTCTATCAATACATAACATATCATAACATAAACTCACACCTATATCCCCGAAGGGGTAGGCAGAGATACTAGCTCTCACATCACATTTCGCCAGTTTATGTTTAGGTCCCAATGTAATAGGTGGCGAGCCTATTGCTATTAACCGGGCACTTATAAACCTGCGATAAATACACACATAACTTTAAAAAGCATCGTAAAATCATTGGTGTGTGCCATGGTAAAACCTGGGACCTCGTCTCAGCAGTCCATTATCCATAACACTAGGCTACCGCGGTTATCTATTATAGCGGGTAGCTTTTATATACAATCAAATTTTCCTCTGAATACTCACATTCTTCAAGAAGACTCTTTCAATATTCCTCATGTAAATAACAGCTGGTTGAAACGCTTTAGCAGCCTGAAAAACTTGGAGCAGAGCTTTAGCTGGTTTCTCTGTAACAGCGCTGAATACTTCTGGGGTAATATCGATTTTGACTGCATCTGAAAAGGCACAGAATTACGTTACAATGCGGTTACGCAGTACGCCTTTTTGAGGAGTCTTTTGAGGATAGCAGAGGATTGTACGGCGGCGACCTCGTGTCTTTCGCGACTTGAAGTCAAGATATAACTATTTCAGTGGTGCCCCCGTGCAGTCCATGACACACTTGACTGCACTAAAGGCGACCTGAATGGAGCCAATAACGGTACAGTGGATATGGCCAGGTTTTATTCTGGAGTGGTCTAAATATTGGTGGATTGTTGAAGAAGAAGAAAAAGTGGTAAGTCATAAAGAACGTTCATGGAACAGGCAAAGGGAAGGTCACAAGTCGTGTCTTATCAGGAGGTCAAAGGATTAGTGATACGTTGATTACTATATCACCACCGGCAACTAAAGACTCAAGTACAGCGTGCGTTTTAGACAATTCAACATAACCTTCCCAACCGGCTCCGGCGGGGAAGGTATCCGTGGGGATTTTTCGCACGATACAAAAAGAAGGAGGTTAAAGGATTGGCAGAGGAAAGGGAGGACTGGCAATTGATCCACCGACAAGAGCACTGCTCATAAATTTTTAGAAAGAGAATTATGCCCTTAAATCAACCTCGAATGGATAAACCAATTTCATTTATCTCATCATCAGATCATCGTTATGTGGCGGAAAAGCACATACCTATTGGGAAATGGTTTCTGTGGCCTGCGGACCCGTCCAACACCAGAGGCATCAGGCTCGTGGTGCTAACTCAAAAATCCGTATGAGATTATACCAAAACTATTTCTAGAACCTATTGAGAATCAGGGGAAATGGAATATTCGTTCATACTAAGCTCTCCGGCAACCACATCGACGAGGAAAGATTTGCCGTTTCCCGCAGGACCCAGTAGCATCACTCCTTTGTTCTTGGTTGCTCCAGGCTGGATTCCACAGCCCAGTATGCAGGAAAGCATGAGGCGACTTTTTATATCTCCATATGCAGGAGGTGGGAACCTGTTAATATATAGTCCTTTGTAAATACATGGTAACAGAGGTAATCATCATCCTCCTTGTGTTAGTTTTGGTCGCTTCCCAGGTATTTCCCTGAAGAGACCAGGGTCCGATGTGGGGTTTTCATGTGGGGCTTTAGGAAGCAGAAAACACTTTTGTGGTGGTAAATAATTCCAACACTTTATTAAGGTGTGGTAGAAAATAGAGTTGCCATTTCGCATGGCTCTGGATGAAATAATTATAACGAATCTAAATTTCTTTTAAGGAGGCTTTTTAATAGCCAGGCTTCGAACCCAGGATCTTTCGATCGCAACGTGAACTTCACCACTAAGCTACCGAAGCTTTCATATTTTTTATACCACTAAGGTGACAGACAAGTACACGTGGCCTATTTTCAACACTTTAACACCAGGGGCGTCACACTCTTGCTGACTCTATAGAAACCTTCTAATTTCCTTCTTGAGAAGGTGGTGGTGAAGGTTTATAGAGCTCCTATGCCGCCAGCGCAGTAGAAAAATTGGTCTTCCTACTGACAGCACAAAACCTCTCCAGTGAGCTCTGGGTACCTACCCTACTCACCGCCGGGAATACAACACAAGGTTATTATCAGCGCGGTATTCCCTAGGGCGGAGGTACTTCCCCAGTCGAATTGTTCAATAGGGATGGGAGATTCATCTTAATATATATAAATCTCGTGTCACAATGTTTGTCCTCAATGGACTCCTAAACCACTTAACCGATTATAATAAAATTCGCACACCATGTGCAGTTCGATCCAACTTGAGAGATAGGATAGTTTAAATCTCAAATTATAGTTGCAATTTTAATTTATTGCTAATTATTTGTCTGTTATTATTTGACAGCCACAATTATCTGTTAACTCCAAATGATTCTAACAGATGTCGATACCTTTCGACTGGGTTGAGTAAGTAATTAATAGATGGCGCTGCTATGGTAAATCTACGAACGTGTCATATAAGCTACATTTTAACAGCATAATTACCACGTGTTGTTGACGTTATAAAACGCAGACGAAGTTGCGCGGGTCAGCTAGTTTCTCTATAAAGTTATTCTAACAATGCAAAAATAACGATATCTACTTAGCATCAGGATCCCGTATATTGTAGTCATAAGCCGCGAAGTTTAGGTCTCCGTATACATCACTAAGTTTCGCTGTAGGCTTACTTATTATGCCTAGGTCAAACACTATCTGAAAATACATACAAATTAAAATCTACCAGTGACTTTCTACAGAGCGAGGTTTTATGGATGCTGAGGCAGGCGCCATTACTATTGACAAACGTATCTGCAGTAAGAGTATCAATGATCAGACGTAAAATCGTGTGTGTGTGTGTGTGTATGTGTATGTGTGTATGTGTGTGTGTGTGTGTGTGTGTGTGTGTGTGTGTGTGTGTGTGTGTGTGTGTGTGTGTGTGTGTGTGTGTGTGTGTGTGTGTATGTGTGTGTGTTTATTTTTGTCGAGGTATTTTTGTGTGGGGGTTTTTATTTTGAACTTTAGATTATTTGCAATAAAGCCGATAATTTGATGGCAGTTTTTGTAAAAGCAGTCTGTATAATAGTTGACAATTAGTAGAGTCGGAGCCCCGTGCTCTCGATTACGTAGTCTAGTAGGATTTTAAGTAGATAAAGAGGCTATAAGCATAAGGTTACCTCTACTTGCTTCAAGAACTTCTCATCAATGTTTAAGGGTTTAGGAATTGAGGGTGTCTTCGGCTTTTTTCTAGGTGTTGATCTCGGAAACTTTTTGCCCATGTTTTTATACGATAACTGATGAGCCTCGATTAATAGTTTGAGGTCCAATCTAAAAGAAAACATCCAATATTTTATATTACGGTTCGATCAGTCTTACTATTGTAGCACTGAACGTGTTTGCAATGGTGACCCTCTTTCATACACTTTGCCTTCACCTTAACATCAGGCGGGATGAAGTCAAATTGACGTGCCATAAAAAATACAACTTAGTTAGCAGATAAGCATTTTATGTTTAGGTCCCAATTTAATAGGTGGCGAGCCCATTGCCATTAACCAGACACTTAACTTCAAAGCGTCGAAGAGTCATTGGTGTCTGCCATGGTAAAACCTAGGATCGAACCCGAGACCTCGTCTCAGCAGTCCATTACCCATACCACTAGGCTACCGCGGCCTATATATATCCCAGGGACTTCAAATGTTCATATTGGTCAATGGCAATATATGTATGAATGAATAAGTCTTTTTTATTGATGTGCCTGTTACCGTGCCTCAGAGAGCACGTTAAGCCATCAGTCCTGAATGTCATACGAACGTCTATAGCTGTCTTTATAGTATACTAGTTGACCCGCGCAACTTCGTCTGCGTCACCCCGTTTTTGAAACATTTTTAATTCCTGCTCCGCGCCTTATGGTCGTAGTATGATGTTATATGCATATGAACCTTCCTCTTTAATCATTCTATCTATTAAAAAAACCGCATCAAAATTCGTTACGTAGTTTTAAAGATTTAAGCATACCAAGGGACATAGGGACAGAGAACGCGACTTTGTTTTATACTATGTAATGAAGGGAAAAGACACACAGACAAGACTGGTCAGTCTTTCGGTCAAAGGCATCTCAATGGCATCAGAAGCAGGATCTTGGAAAATCTTTCCTCTTAGGTGGCAGACAAGCACACCTGATAACCCGTAGACTCACCTCATGAGCTCATCAACATATTTCCTGCAGTCTATATGCAGCTGGCACATGAGGTCTTCTGTGAGGAGAGGCTTCATATAGCCGTAAATAGCTTCCCCATACTTGGGAGGCAGGTCGTCGTAAATAGACCAGGATGACCGGTAACGTTGTATGACCTGTATCGAAAATAAAATATTGGAAATTGTCTGACGATATCAGTAGCTTGATGGTTAAGGAGCCGGTTTTCAGATCGACTGGTACTAGTTTCGAATCCTGGCGATTATCTCACTGACGTGAAAACACTTCTAATTTATTTATACTGTTGATTGATGGCACTTGGTGGAACTTATAAATAAATAAATAAATAAATAATAATATAAATATTCTAGGACAATCTACACAACGCCACCTAGACTCATGGTAAGCATAGTTCAACTAGCTTGTATTATGGGTTCTAGAATTCGGATAAACTTACTTAGATATATTTAGTAAATACATACATATTCTACATAGAAACACCCAGACCAATGCAAATATTCATATTCATGTTCACAAATATTTGCATTGAGCGGGAATCGAACCCACGCCTCCTGCGTAGCAGTCGTGGTCACTACCGCCACGCTACGGAGGTCGTTATTGTTATATATTATTGATAACACACTTGTACTTCTCCACCAGAGTGTTATCAACAATGTATAACCTCTTAACTTAAGTAATGCTAGCCAGCAGACAAAATCCTTACATCTTTGAGGTCCTGTACAACCGCCGAACATTGAACCTGGTACCCTGGATCGGTGAACGGGTTCAACTTTGCCTTAAAAGCTGCTAGAGCCTCTTTCTTCTTCGCAATGCGCTCCTGTTCTGCCTTATTTTTGGCTTCTGCCTTGACTCTTTCCTTTTCTGCCTTCAGCTGAAAAATTTTTGGTAAATCTACGAATATATGCAGAAATATACGCAATGCATCTCCGAAAAGATGGGCAGAAGTTATTTTTATACCACTTAGGTGGCAGACAAGCACACGGCCTACCTGATGGAAAGTGGTTATCATGGCTTATCGACGTTGGCAATACCAGGAGCATCACATTAGTACTTCGTCAGTAGAATCGATGGAAAATTAAATTTTCTCCATGGTCCGGCCAACCGTACCATGGAAAAAAAGAGCTTTCCGTGGTCCGGTTCACCGGACAAACAAACCGTACCACGGGCAAAAAGGGGGCATTTTTGAGTTGCCATCGTGGTGTAGTAATTTGTTTCACGGCAGCACCGCGCCGCTATTCGCAGAGAAGGCCCGAGCATAGGTTTCGCTCTTCAGGAAAGCTTACTACGTCCCGTATTCCTACTACCCTATAGTGTAGAGTGAAAAGGAGAAGGGTAGAAGACAAAACAGGGTTTCATACCATCACATAACAGTGTCAACATAAGCCCTCGGACTTCCCACTGACAACACAAAACCACTCCAGTGAGCTCTGACTACCTTACTCACCGAAATACAACACAAGGTTATTATTAGCCGCGGTATTCAGTAGGGCGAAGATACATCCCCATTCGGACTGCTTAATTAGGACTGGAGATACCGTCATGTTCTACCTAAGTATTTCATATCCACATTTATGTTTACTATTGTACACTGTACAGGGGGAATACTCCCGAATAGTACTCCTGGTACACAACATATTGGCGCTAAAAAACATATACGGTAACGCAATTTTTTCTTAATTTACCCGTTAACCGTTTAACTTGCGTTATTCACTCTCCATCGTGTTAGTAAAGCTGAATGAAACAAAAATTTCATGAAAAAAACATGAACTCGCAACATGGCGCCACTTGATTTTTTTTTGCAGTGAGGTTTTTTTATGAAATTTTCGTTTCATTTACCTTTACTGATACGATAGAGTGTAAACAAAATATTTTTTTTTTTCATGCGATTATGTTGTGTACCAGGAGTACTACCAAGTACCAAGGGACTTCGGCTTCTGGCGTTTTTCCCTTACACCCTGTATAATAACAGCCCTATCAGTTAGTCACCTTCGATGACACCCTTAGGAAAAGATGGGGTAGTTTATGGCTACTCCACCGGGAACCGAAACGGCAATAACATTACCTGTTCCTTGTTTTTCGTCTGCGACGCCAGAGCAATATCTTCAGATTGTTTCTCCTGTATAGTCTTGTACTGACCTGTAATTACTAATACTGTACCCCCTTCTACCTCGTAGGGATATTCTGGGAAGAAACCGTAGCCGTAATACCTGAGAATATAATTGTCATTATTAAATATATGGCAGTCGTTACGGGTGGTTGGAGCGCTCAAAAGTTCGACTAGCCTAACTACAGAACTTCGATATCGCCAATTTGTTTGTGGAGGTCCGATGGCACTCGCTTCACGGAAAATATCGAAGTTCAGCCGCATCTTAGACTAAAAAGCCGACCCCAACCTAGTTGGAAAAAGGCTCAGAGAATGATGATCGTACCTCCAGATAATCATCATTGAATGGATCAGCTAGATGTTGTATGTATGTATGTATGTGGATTAGATATTGTTTGTAATAATACCGGTAATCGCTCCTGCTAAGCAATAGACGCCCACTCAGTCACTTCGAAACTGTATTTGTAATATGATTGCAAAAATATTTTTATTACTAAAATCACTACTGTGTCAAGTAATCTATTGATAGCAAATTGAAAACGGTTCGCTTCGACGTGCTTCCATCAATAGAATGTAATTTTGTGTAGAGGCTCAGGGGTCCTAGACAACAGGCAATTCGTTTGTAGTCGATTCGTAGAAAGGAATAGAATATATTCTTCAATGTATGGGATTGACACGTATTTTGACGTTTAAATACATTTATGACAGGCGTTAACGAATGTCAATGCTATACATTGATCAATTTATCTTTACTCCATTATACAAAATGTTTGTCATTTATCTAGACCCCCTGGATGGAAGATCTTTGTTTTCAGACAGCGGTAGGGGTGAGGGAAATAATTTACCATTCTTTGAACCACTCTGTTACTTGATCAGTGATATCAGATATTTGGTTGTCTTTTTTGAATAAAACTAGTCTCGTGTTTTCTTTTTCAGCTTCTTTCATATATGTTTCTTTAATCTTGAGTCTTGTTTGGCGTCTTTTCTCGTATACCTGGAAAGGATTTTATTTTATATTAACTGTTGCCCGCGGCTCCGCCCGCGTAGATGTTATATTTTGGACAATTCATACAATGTCTTTATACACATATTATTGTAAAGTTTTATTAAAATCCATTCAGTAGTTTTTATCCATCCATACATACTTACAATCTTTCACTTAGGTGACAGACACACAGTCCACCTAATGGAAAGTGGTTACCATGGCCTATGGATATTTACAACATCAAGGGCGTCACACTCGTTCTACAGATCGTATAGAAACCTTCTTCTTTTTGAAAATTAGGGTTGGTTTAAGAGCTAATAAATATATTTGTAAGATTTTCATCATCTTTATCGCAATGATACCTATTACATACAAAGATTTTACTATTATTCGTTTAATTTTTACTGTTACAGGACTGAGTCCCAATTACGAGACCAAGGGCTTTTTACCACCACTTATAAGTACATACTATTATCTATCTATACTTATAATAAAACTGTAGAGAGGTCAATTCTGTACATTGAATATATTTACAAAATAATTATTGGGGGATGATTGGTGATCGATACTAATGCAAAAAATGCAATCAGAATTTTTTTTGTCTTTCTGTCTGTCTGTCTGTCCGTATGTGCACGCATGGATCAAAAACTACTGGAGGGATTTTGATCAAACTTGGTACGATTATAGTTCATAGTTCTGAGCAACATATAGGCTACTTTTTATACAAGCCTGCGCTTCGTTTATAGGTTGTTTTTGGTCATATCTCCGATTCTACTTAACCAATTACAACCAAATATACTGCAAATTTTGAGTCTAAGCAAGACCTTTCTAATAAAAAAAACCGCATCAAAATCCGTTCAGTAGTTTTTGCGACCAAGGCGTGCAAATATTACAGTAAAAAATTGCGTTCAACTCAAACAGCGTTATACCATTACTATAATGAAATTCCAACATTTATCAATAGATGGCGCTTCTCAAGTGACGTCATTTTACAACACTCGGTGTTAAGATTCTCCGTAAGATAGTCACTACCTGCAGTTGAAATAGGTGCCGTATGCGATCTAATGATTAATGCGAATTTATTAGTAGCACCCTCCGTGGCGTGGCGGTAGTACATGCAAATGCTTCGCACGGGGCGCGGGTTCGATCCCCAGTGCAAAAAGTGATAATCATGAATATGGCTGTTTGCACTGGTCTGTTCGTGCCTCGGAGAGCACGTTAAGCCGTCGGTCCCACTCCCGGTTGCCATACAAAGACAAACATCTATGACAGTCGTTACGGGTAGTTGGAGCCCTCAAAAGTCCAACCAGTCTAACTTCGAACTTCGATATCGCCATTGGTTGTGGAGGTCAGATGGCAGCCGCATCACAGTTAGACTGGAAAGCCGACCCCAACTGAGTTGGGAAAAAGGTTCAGGGAATGATGATGATATTAGTTGCACCCTTACTAAACTGCAGATTATTCTGAGCATTGGTTGTTTATGTTGTTTTTAATAGTTTCTTTTATTTCATATCTTAATATAATAATTTAATTTTTTTTATTAAAGGCTTTGCTTCTCTTGCTTAGCAGTTAACGCAATTAACACTACAGAATACACACATCAAAAAAAGTTTGCGATCACTTTGAAAAACTGAAATCTTTTTTGTTACTGTAGATTATATTATGATTTATTCTTCTTTTTAGATTCTTTATTTCTAAATAAAGAATTAGAACACAAAACAATGACACCGTTCATTTGTTTTTTCTTACAAAAAGGCTTTCAGTCCTAGCTTACGCTCATTCAGAAATCTGATTCAAGATGTTTTTCGCGTAAAGTTGTGATTGAAAAAATGCCAAGAGGATTATCAGAGGTTTTACGAGCTAAAATAGTAACTTTGAGGGAATAAGGTTACACCACGAGAGTAATAGCACGCAGACTTGCTATATCCCAATCCTGTGTCGTGGCTCCGTTGCAGAGGTACCACGGAATGGAGAATTTAGCTGACCGACCCCGCAGCGGTCGCCCAACTGTTTTGACAGCTGCCCAAAAGCGCTATTGCTGGCAGCCCGTGATCCCACAATCAACGCCACTAAAATAAAAGCAGAAGTCAGGGCCGCCTCTGGGCTTGAAGTTAGCACGCAGACCGTTCGCAATTGCTTGCACCAGGCTGGATTACGAGCACGGAGGTCACGGCGAGCTCCGCTCAATTCCCGGCAACGTCAACAACGAAGATTGCAGTGGGCTAGACTTCGGCAAAATGAAGAAGGTGAGTAAGAAAACATTTGGCAAAACTGACTCTTCGTTGACGAATCCCGAATCTCCACTCATCCGACGTGTCCGTATCTGGAGAAGACCAGGCGACCGTGAAAGACAAAGAACTGCCACTGGAACAGTTCAGCAAGGCGGAAAATCGGTGTCTTTTTGGGGTGGCATTATGATTGGAGCTAGAATGCCTTTGATCCCGTATCGGGGCTTCATGACAGCAGACATGTACAAAGCAGTTGCTATTGATGATATAGTCAAACCATTCCGAGTAATCCATGGGCACCAATTTGTACTGGTCGATGATAATGCGCCCGCACATCGAGCTCAACGAGTCAATGCTGCTCTTCAAGAATACGATATCACACGATTAGACTGGCCTGCCGGCTCGCCCGACTTGAACCCAATAGAGCACGCGTGGGATGCTCTTAAACGAGCTGTATGGAACCGTGAGCCACATCCCCAGACAGTTCCAGAGCTCAGGGAAGCCGCTATTGAAGAATGGGATATGTTACCCCAGGAAATGCTGGATAACATGATCCTCAGCATGCCTAGGATGATCTCCGCATGTGTTCGAGCCAGGGGAGGCATTACTTTATATTGAATTTACACCTTTTAATAATAAATTGTAGTTTAAGTTTAATTAAACAGTCTTTTTCTTTCTATGAAATTTCTATCACAATTGCATTATGATAAATGGCTCAATTTTTTTTAATAAATAATAAAAAATAGTTTTATATTTTAATTTCAAACAAGGTACAGGCATACAACATAATTTTTTCCTGATAAAGTTAAATTTAAAGAATTCTAGGAGCTTATGCCATTGATCGCAAACTTTTTTTTATGTGTGTAGAATAGGAATACAGAGAGATCCGGAAGTATCCGTTTGCCTTGCTTTCAAATCGTGCTTTTCAGCGCGATCATTCATCGTAAATCACTAATTATAAATAATTGTATTTCCATTCCATACTAATAGTACTTTTACTTTACTTACTTATTTACTTCCAATCCAAATAAATACCTACCTAAATAACAGGCTTCTGATAAATACTACAATAACATAATTTTTTCGACTGCTTACGAAACGTACTTTTTAGCTCGACATCGCATCATTCTTTCATAGATCATTAATTATTCTTTTAATCCATACTTACTCATTTTCTTCTTTATATATATATATATATATATATATACATCTTGAAGGACATGTTGCGTCCTACATGGCGTTATTTACCGATGATGCTGCGTCCTACTGACTTTGTGCGTCCGGAATACGGACGCAAGATTGACCGACCCTCATTTTTAGCCCAAGAGTCCCTTATGATCATTAGAATGCAAGGGCGAAAAATTGGCATGGACGTTATTCCATCACTACAATGCCTTTTAGCGTATAATATAGTTCCGCCATCATCCGACTGAAATTTGGAGGGTGCTAGTGTTCAGCGTATAATTTACCACGTATACTTTGAGTTCAATTCACCGATCTTATCGTGTCCATTGAATATCGTACTTAATTTGTAAAGTTTTTATCATGTTTTTGTGACAATAATCTTGCGTCTCTTAAATATCCTTAAATGGGCACTAGGTACGGTGTCTGAGGGGCCTATTCGGGGTTCACGAGGGACGAATGGCGCGGGGTGCGGGCGGCGGGCTTCAGCGCACTCGCGTTCAGAGATTGATGCAGGGCTTGAAACCGGTTAGTAAAGGTTAAAACCGGTTTTCAGTAAAGGTTTCATTCGGAGCGAAACCAGAATGGGAACCATACTAAAACCTTAATAAACCGGTTTAATCCAGAGCGACACGCGCCCGCGTCGGCATTGCTTGAAGTTTGTTTTGTTTGAACTAAGCACATCACAACTTGGTAGTATTGTTCAGAGATTGATGCATTTATTTAAACGATTGCGTACTGTGGGCAAAGTTATTGCTAATTTCGCAGCTTTGCTCCTACTTATTTTACGTTTTTCAAGTGAAGCATGGGTCGTAAGAGAAAGGACAAAATTTATAGTTATTTTGATTACGAGAAAGAAAGAAATGTCTAAGCGAAGGATGCGGCGTAACATACATTATACTGGTGGTAGAAATTTGATGGCACAAATTTGTCATAAATTTCGACCGGGTGGGTACCACCGTGCACATGTGCGTAAAACGCTTCATAGTAATTCAACCTTGATTGGATTGCGTTCAGCAAGGGCAAAGCCGGGTAGAGGTGGTGGTAGTCGCAGCATAAGTGGGACCAGTGGGTCTTGGCGTAGTCTGGTGGGGAGGGCGCGGGGTGACTCGCCGAGCAGGGAGACCCCTAGAAACTGTGGTGCCGCGGGCCGCTCGCGGCATAGTACAGGGGCCCAACTGGGGCTAACCACCCTGGGAGGCTGCCAGGCCGCGCATAATCCTGATATGGTTCGTCGTGCCAGTTGGTAACCGGACGTGGTAACCCGGCGACCATATTCGGGGGAGGGGGGGCTTCGGTTCGGCGCGTCGGGTCTCGCCATGCCTCACAACCACAAATAAAACCAATCTCCCGCGCTTTGTCACGCGGTGCTTTTCGACGACAATCACCTTTTTTTTCACGACTTCTCTTACCCCCTACCATGGCAGTACATATCAAAGATTATGGCAACACAGCGGCTCTTCATTCTCCCACTAGCTCGCTTTTTGAGGTGGAGTCCACTAACATCTGTAGGCTCCATCATACAAATCTCATCGCCGTCCACCAACAACTAGAGACGGCGAAATCAGCCATGCTCTTTCTGACGGAGACACAAATATGCCGCATGACATCACGACCTACCTGCTCTGCCCCGGCTATGTTCCTAAGGAAAATTTCCGTGCCAAAGCCGGGGTGTGCGTGTTTGTTGTCGCCGTTTGCGCTGCCTTGAGGACCCATCTTTTTCTGTCATGTGGGTACACATAGACCATAGCTGTACGAGACAAATCTTTGTGTGTCTTTAAGGTTCCCATTTCGGAGATGCCGAGATAACTCGACTCTTTGAATATTTGAGTCAGGCGGCAAATAAGGCGAAGGAGCGGTTTCCGAACGCTGAATTGGTATTTTTGGGGGACTTTAACGCGCACAACGAGATCTGGTTGGCTCCGCCAAAACAGACCATGTGGGAAGAGCTGCCCACGCGTTTGCTCTGGCTCACAGCCTGACTCAACTGGTACACGAGGTCACTAGAATACCAAGAGGGTCGGGCCTAGCACCCTCTTTGTTAGACCTTCAGCTGACGAGCCACCCGGACCAGTACAAGTGGAATGGACTGCGTGACTATTTTGCGTCCATCCCTTGGGTTGAGCGCTGCTTTGAAGGTAAAGACCCAGAGCGGATGCCCAGCTCATAGCACAGGTTGGTCAAGAACTAGTGGCGCATCACACGGGCAGCCGTAGCTGCTGGCTACTAGCTAAAGCCGTGCAAGCTAACTTCTGCCAATTTGGGTAAATAAACAGTAACACAATACAATATTTACTTAGCTAGTGTGAGTACTTATAAAGTAAAAAATACCTTCGCTATTATATATTCGTATCAGGCAAAGCAACGTCCGTGCAGTACTCGATATCCAGAAAGCCAGTGTTCCGGATGGTATACCAGCGGTGGTTCTTCAAAAATGTGCTGTACCGACTCTCCTACATTTCAAGTACAGTGCCAACTGCGTGGAAAGAGGCGAATGTACAGCCGATTCCCAAGAAGGGAGATCGCTCAGACCCAGCCAAATATCGACCCATAGCCGTCACCTCATGCGTCACCACACAGCTCATGCGTCACCTAGAGGATCACTCCCTAATTAATGACCGGCAATAAGATTTCAGGCCGAAACGGTCAACGGGTGATCTTCTGGCGTATATAACCCATCTTTGGGGTGAGGCTATGGATAAGCATGGTGTGTCACTGGCTATTAGCCTGGACATCGCCAAAGCTTTCGATATAGTCTGGCACAAATCGCTTCTTTGCAAACTACCAGCCTTCGGTCTGCCTACAAGATTGTGCAATTGGGTTGCTAGCTTGCTGCATGGGCGCCTTATTCGCGTTCTTTGTAATGGTCGAGCTTCGGAGTTACTGCAGGTAAATGCTGGTGTGCCGCAGGGGTCCGTCTTATCACCCACTCTCTTTCTTCTGCATATCAATGACATGCTGTTTACCGGCAGCGTCCATTGCTATGCAGATGATAGTGCTGTACACGAGAGTTACCACGGACATTCTGCGGCCAAGCAGTCTGATATAGCCGAAAAAAGGCAGCTTCTTGTCATTGGGCTTGACTGGATCCTCAATCATATTTCCCAATGGGGATCTGAGAACCTGGTCGAGTTCAATGCCAAGAAGACGCAGGTATGTGCGTATACAGCAAAGACATCTCCTTTCCTTCCTCATCCCACTCTTCAGAGCACGCCACTGCCATTACAGGATAACCTCAATATACTCGGAATGGATGTTCGCTGCAAACTGAACAACAAGTTACAAGACACAAATTCGCTCCTGCGTGGAATACCTACTGCTCGCATCTCTGGAATGGCTCCGCAAAGTACTTATTAGATGCTCTCGACAGGTTGCAGCGACGCGCGCATTGCTCACGGCGATGGTACGATGCGCAAATGCTTGGGCTGCCGGCGCCTCCTTCTGCGAGCAGGTAATGCTCGAGAAGGAGACGGCGGAACGAGTTCGGAGAAGACTCCGGACCCGCACAGCCCGCGATGAGCGGAGGCGACTCGGACGTCGGAGGTCGCAGAATGACCTCCGTCCTCCATGAGCGCGGGCCTGGGGGTGACGGGTGGAGCCGCCTGTCACTCTAGCAGAAGCGCGCAAAGTGCGCCTCCCCATACCCGGGGGCTAGTTGGGGACACCGTGGTCCCTACACCCGGCGGGGTCATCTCGAAGAGTCTGCCGGGGTGCGAGGGATATGTTGGCTACTACCTCACCTCCGGCAACTGAAGACCCAAAGACGGCGTGCGTTTTAGTCGGTTCGAGTACATAACCTAACCAACCGGCGCACGATAAAAAAAAAATAAACGTGCAGCGACACGCGATCTGCATTATTGGGAGTCTTATTTTTATTTAATAATTACAGAAGTTGTGATTTAGTTATGTTCATTATATTTGATTGATAAAACTGTTCTTATTATATTTTTATAATTAAAATAAAAAGAATTTATTAAAAAAATTGTATTCAATTGAAAATGGGCTACGCATTAAGTCCACGTGACCGCAGCACGCACGACACTTTAGTGACTCCCTTCAGTACTCCTTTAAAAGTATCTCGAAGCACATTAGCCCTGCGCTTGAATATTGAAATTTTGTACTACTAGTACAAAAATAATGTAGGCGCGAATATGATCCCCGCTCAGTCCAAATATTTGTATACATAAATACGACAATTGGCACTGCACTGGTCAGGTAGTGCCTCGAAGAGCACGTTGAGCTGCTGATCCCTGTTGTCATACGTACATCTTTAATAGTCGTTACTTGTAGTAGGACCCCAAAAATTCCAACAATTGGTCTAACTGCAGTACTTCGATATCACCAATAGGTTATGTGGCGTCCAGATTGCAATCGCTTTACAGAAATATCGAAGTTAGGCCGCGACGCAGTTAGACTGGAAAAATCAGGAGTGGACTAGGTATAACGCAAGGATGTCGATTTTTATGAATTCCATGTAATATTCCATATCGCCGATAATCATTATGATATATGCAGAGCATTATACGGAATTGATTTAAACATACAGTTGGATGGAGGCGGGAACCGCGGGAATGTACATACAGTGTTTTGAACGTATACGGAGATATTCAGTGTGCAAGAAAGATTTAAGAGTGAACGGACGCACAATTCAGTTATCCGGAACCAATCTGAATTCAATAGTAGATGGATGTAATTTAGTTATTATAATCATAATGATATATGCATGGCATTATACGGAATTGATTCAAACATACATTCGGATGGAGGCGGGAATGTGCATGCAGTGTTTAGTAGGTATACGCAAATATTCAGTGTGCAAGAAAGATTTAAGAGTGAACGGATGCACAAATTCAGCTAGAAATATTTAATTTGAATATCACCATTTAACGTTTAAATGAAATTTGACGTCGACTACTGATATGATACTGATTAAAACATCTTACATACGCATTGAAAACATTAAACATCTCACTACATTCAGTGGATGCTGCAGGGTGGTAGTTTGTAAAGACGCAAGAAGTCCTTCGCGATTTAAATATATATATATATATATATATATATATATATATATATATATATATATATATATATATATATATATGTATATATATCTTATATATATTAACATGCCACCTAAAAAAAGAACTTCTTTATCCCAAAATTCAAGAAACTCTAAAAGAATGAGATATTCTGCGCGTTCTCAAGAATCGACAGAGGAAAGAGCTGAACATGAACTGCCTAACCATGTTACTCAAAACAAAAATTTCAATTAGAATAAGTAAATGTTTGTAAATAGACCAAAAACAGCCCGCTTAATTTCTTACCGGAGTCTTCTCAGAACAGGGCCACGTTTCAAACTGTAATTGGTAATGCTAATTTGCTAAACATAAATTTTATATTTTTTTTACGTTTTCTAAGTGTCGCTTTAATGGTCAATACAAAACAGGTAAATGATTTTGACTTTTATTTCATTACTGCTAAAATTGTACACAAATCTATGTAGGAATAATATATTTTACAGTAATGTTTGCTATAAAAATAAGCTGTAGATCGTTTTCGACCTGAAGCGATGACACGCGCGATCCGACTTCCACGCGGGCGGAGCCGCGGGCAACAGCTAGTACTTATAATAAAACTGTAGAGAGGTCAATTCTGTACATTGAATGTATTTACAAAATAATTATTGGGGGATGATTGGTGATCGATACTAATGCAAAAAATGCAATCAGAATTTTTTTTGTCTTTCTGTCTGTCTATCTGTCCGTATGTGCACGCATGGATCAAAAACTACTGGAGGGATTTTGATCAAACTTGGTACGATTATAGTTCATAGTTCTGAGCAACATATAGGCTACTTTTTATACAAGCTGAAACCCGTGGCTTTGCCTGCGCTTCGTTTATAGGTTGTTTTTGGTCATATCTCCGGTTCTACTTAACCAATTACAACCAAATATACTGCAAATTTCGAGTCTAAGCAAGACCTTTGTAATAAAAAAACCGCATCAAAATCCGTTCAGTAGTTTTTGCGACCAAGGCGTGCAAATATTACAGTAAAAAATTGCGTTTCCACTCAAATAGCGTTATACTATTATTATAATGAAATTCCAACATTTATCAATAGATGGCGCTCCTCAAGTGACGTCATTTTACAATACTTGGTGTTAAGATTCTCCGTAAGATAGTCACTACCTGCAGTTGTAATAGGTGCCGTAAGCGATCGTATGATTAATGCGAATATATTAGGTAGTGCACGCTAGTGTTGCCGAACTATCGATTGTTTCACTATCGATAGTTTTCATCTGAAAAACGGCATCCTATCGATTGAACTATCGATAGTATCGATATAAACGATACTATCGATACTATTGATAGGTCAAAACAAGCCGATACTATCGAACGATGAACAATACTATCGAACGTGGAGGGAAACTATCGATACTATCGATAGTATTGTTCCTGGTAGACATAGCACTATCGACAGTATCGATACTATCGATAGTATCGATTATTTTAGAGTATCGACAGTCTGTGAATTTGCAAAAGTATTGGGTATAACCTCACTTATTTTCAAAAAATACCCTCAACTACTTGATAAAGTTTGTATATTCTGTTGTCACTTTTCAAAAGTTAAAGTAATAATTGGTTATTTAATAAACAATGAATAATATGAGGTAAAATGTTAGTATGCTTATTGCATCTATTTAAAATTATATTAACATTACCGTTGTAATTATTGAGTATTATACCTTATTATTGTAAACGATACTATTGTAAATTAGTAAACTATCGATAGTCTAAAACAATCGATACTATCGATAGTATCGATACTATCGATAGTATTATTGTTCGCCTATCCTATAGTATTATACTATCGATTGTATCGATACTATCGATAGTCCTATCGATTATCGTGTGATTGTTAGACTATCGATAGACTATCGATTATTCATCGATAGTCGACTATCGATCGGCAACACTAGTGCACGCGACTGCTACGCACGGGGCGCGGGTTCGATTCGATCCCCGCTCAGTGCAAAAAGTGGTATGCAAATTGCAACAACTATGCACGAATATGGCCGTTGGCACTGGTCTGTTCGTGCCTCGGAGAGCACGTTAAGCCGTCGGTCCCGGTTGCCATACAAACATCTATGGCAGTCGTTACGGGTAGTTGGAGCTTGGAGCCCTCAAAAGTCCAACCAGTAGGTCTAACTTGGAACTTCGATATCGCCATTGGTCATTACACCATTGGTTGTGGAGGTCAGATGGCAGTCGCTTCACGGAAAATATCGAAGTTCAGCCGCATCAGTTAGACTGGAAAGCCGACCCCAACTGAGTTAGGAAAAAGGTTCAGGGAATGATGATGATATTAGTTGCACCCTTACTGAACTGCATATTATTCTGAGCATTGGTTGTTGATGTTGTTTTTAATAGTTTCTTTTCTTTCATATCTTAATATAATATTTTTTTTTTTATTAAATGCTTTGCTTCTCTTGCTTAGCAGTTACCGCACCGCTATTAACACTACAGAATACACACACCAAAAAAAGTTTGCGATCACTTTGAAAAACTGAAATCTTTTTTGTTACTGTAGATTATATTATGATTTATTCTTCTTTTTAGATTCTTTATTTCAAAATAAAGAATTAGAACACAAAACAATGACACCGTTCAATTGTTTTTTCTTACGAAAAGGCTTTCAGTCCTAGCTTACGCTCATTCAGAAATCTGATTTAGTGAATTATAACTGATTCAAGATATTTTTCGCGTAAAATTGTGATTGAAAAAATGCCAAGAGGATTATCAGAGGTTTTACGAGCTAAAATAGTAACTTTGAGGGAAGAAGGATACACCACGAGATTAATAGCACGCAGACATGCTATATCCCAATCCTGTGTCGTGGCTCCGTTGCAGAGGTACCACGGAATGGAGAATTTAGCTGACCGACCCCGCAGCGGTGGCCCAACTGTT
The DNA here is from genome assembly GCA_963691645.1 of Pelosia muscerda. Lineage (NCBI taxonomy): Eukaryota > Metazoa > Arthropoda > Insecta > Lepidoptera > Erebidae > Pelosia > Pelosia muscerda. Next base: position 2,796,543 of record OY829127.1, on the reverse strand, counting down.
TTGACAGCTGCCCAAAAGCGCTACATTAGATTGCTGGCAGCCCGTGATCCCACAATCAACGCCATTAAAATAAAAGCAGAAGTCAGGGCCGCCTCTGGGCTTGAAGTTAGCACGCAGACCGTTCGCAATTGCTTGCACCAGGCTGAATTACGAGCACGGAGGTCATGGCGAGCTACGCTCAATTCCCGGCAACGTCAACAACGAAGATTGCAGTGGGCTAGACTTCGGCAAAATGAAGAAGGTGAGGAAGAAAACATTTGGCAAAACTGACTCTTCGTTGACGAATCCCGAATCTCCACTCATCCAAATAACCAACATGTCCGTGTCTGGACAAGACCAGGCGACCGTGAAAGACAAAGAACTGCCACTGGAACAGTTCAGCAAGGCGGAAAATCGGTGTCTTTTTGGGGTGGCATTATGATTAGAGCTAGAACGCCTTTGATCCCGTATTGGGGCTTCATGACAGCAGACATGTACAAAGCAGTTGCTATTGATGATTGGTAAGGTTCAGTGAATGATGAAGGTGAAATCTTATTGACGCATAAATACAAACTTATCTTTTATTTGAACGCAGAAAAATATATAACGTACCTTATTGTTTTCTACATTGAAATCTAGTTTTCTACGGGCGGTATCCGGTAGTATACCAAGTAAGATATCTCGCTTCGTGTCTTGTATTCGTTTGCGTTTTATTTTCATGTACTCCCTGTCAACAATACGTTTTGTCAGTTGAAAGAAAATATATTTACCATTAACTTTAAGTTTCTATGTCTTAAAATGATAGTAAGTCTAAAGATATTAAAATAGACAAAATAAATCAAATAAAATATTGGGTGAGGCTAAGACGCCTCGTTTAGAGGCGAAATACCTGACGAAGTTAAGCGCTTAGATCAAGATATTTAAAGACTGATGGGATACAGCGGTGCGTATAGAGACACTTTAGATTTTCTGGCTCGAAAATAGTTTCGACAAATGCTTTGGTAACTAATTTTATATTGCCTAGTGGTATGGGTAAAGGACTGCTGAGACGAGGTCTCGAGTTCGATCCCAGGTTTTACTATGGCACATACCAATGACTCTTTGATGCTTTTAGAAGTTATGTGTGTATTAATCGCAGGTTTATAAGTGCCCAGTTAATGGCAATAGGCTCGCCACCTTTTCTTTACATTGGGATCTAAACATAAACTGGCGAAATCTGGGTGCCCTTACCCTTTCGGGGAAATAGGCGTGAGTTTATGTTGTTATATCACCTGTAAACCCTCTGTATTTCTTTGGCAGCTTTGTGTTTTAGTTCTGCTGAAGGTTCAGCACTAGTGTTCACAAAATATGTCTTCCTCCTGATGCATTTATTCCGATAATCATTAGTAAACCATTGTCTGCAAGAAAAAATTGTTCAAATGAAATATTGGACTAACCGCTGGTTTCTGAAAGGCCTGTCAAATTCTTCCCAGTAATTAAGATCAAACTTCACCTGAATCTCTCGTGCCTTTGTATTAGAGTAGTGTAAATTGTTTCTTCGCTAATTATTGAGTGTATGCTAGGCACTGAAAATAAATGATATTTGTTTATAAATATACAGTTCATTAACTCATTCAAGCTAAACATTGAATAAGCAGGAAAGTTGAGGAGAAAACTAGAAATAAGAAATTATTAACATAACATAACATAAACTCACGCCTGTATCCCCGAAAGGGTAGGCAGAGGTGCTAGCAACCATATTTCGCCAGTTTATGTTTAGGTCCCAATGTAATAGGTGGCGAGTCTATTGACATTAACCGGGCACATAATAAACCTGCGATAAATACACACATAACTTCGAAAAGCATCAAAAAGTCATTGGTGTGTACATTGGTAAATAAATAAATAAATATTCTAATAATACGCAACGACACCTAGACCCATGGTAAGCATAGTTTAACTAGCTTGTGTTATGGGTTCTTAGATACTTTTTTTTTTGTAAATACATAATTATATATTATATATAGAAACACCCAGACCAATGCAAATATTCATATATTCATGCACACAAATATTTGCACTGAGCGGGAATCGAACCCACGCATCATGCGTAGCAGTCGCGTTTACAACCGCCATAGGTCGTCATTGAGCGCATTTTAAGTACATTTTATGTACTCCTGCTTACATCTATACCAAGAGCGGGGTGCAGTACATGGTGTTTCTTTTCCTCCACCATCTTCAGTATGCATTTGATCTTGATACATTGACTGTTCATTCTCTTGTATTAAGCTTTTGTTTAGCTGCCGCACTGATTCTAAAGATTCTTTAGTTTCAAAATGTTCTAGAGGTGTTTGTGGTTCAATTATCTGTTAACAAATACGTCTATATTTTTTATTTATTTAAACTTTTTGCACAAATACATAGTAAATGTACAAAGGCGGACTTAATGCCACGGGCATTCTCTACTAGTGTTATGTTATGTTATATGGGATTGACATTCGGTAATAATGAGTGTTTTTCAATATGTAAATTTGTCTGTTCTGGCATTAGGCGACCGATCATACGCGAAGCATGTTCCGTCAGATATGAACCAACCCTAATAGTCAGGGGCTTGTTTATTGGTATTTTATAGGTTAGTCTAAAAATCCTTACGTCTTTGCATTTTTTTCTCTTTATAGCTGCTGTCCACATCATCTGTAGTAGTTTTTCCTTATCCTCAGAACGGGACTCCAAAGGGAAATGGTACGGGAGTACTATCTGCAAGAATTTCTATTCTATAATGCGCAGATTGAAACGCCGCGGTAGCCTAGTGGTATGGGTAATGGACTGCTGAGTCGAGGTCTCGGGTTCGATCCCAGGTTTAACCATGGCACACACGAATATCTTTTCTTTTTGTGTGTATTTATCCCATGTCTATAAGTCCCCGGTTAATTGCAATAGGCTCGCTACTATTACATTGGAACCTATACATAAACTGGCGAAATGTGGGTGCTAGCACCTCTGCCTACCCTTTCGGAGATACAGGCGTGATTTTATGTTATGTTATGTAAACAAATGTTTTGTTTAGAGAACAGTGACCTGTAACGATGCCTATGATCTTACGTATGATTTCCCTCTTTAGTCGTATGAGTTTTCGGGCAAACCTTTTGGGTGATTTCGGAACCGTAAACACCCAAAAGATTTATTGACTATGTATTGTGTTCAAGTCAAATAATTACCTGAATATCATATGGAGTCATCTTTAGTTGTTCCAATGCTGCATCCACATATATATAGTCATTTACCAACACATGTACCAGTTCATTTCGCAGCTCGTATAGCCTGTGGTGAAAAATATTTTCTTTTTATATAGAACACGTCAATTTGTCTTCACTTCGCCTGATGGTAAGCTGAAGCCTCAGGGAAGAAGGAGAATGTGGCCAGTATCATTGGATACATAGACTACAGCACAGTGGTAGAGAATTACAAGTCGTGTCAGCAGCCAGCATGGATGTGATTGGGGCAATTAGAAAGACTATGGTTGAATGATTGAACTTGACCATGTAGGTAGTTTCCAATTGGGGAGACTTCCCAAAATGCCCACTTCCCAAAACGCCCACTTCCCAAAACGCTCACTGCCCAAAATGCTCACTTCCCAAAACACTGACTTCCCAAAAACTTACGATGCTCTTCCGTCCGAGCTCTTGATGCGAGATTCTCTTGTTGCGACTAACACGCTTTGTGTGAGAGGCCGGTCACATAGTTTCAAAGAGTAAGTCTGGAGCTACACGCATGCGTAGTTCGTGCACTAGCTCTATCTCCCTTACTCTCATGCAAAGGATCCGGAAAGAAATTGATGAATCCTGGCGAATCTAATCAGGATAATCGGATATTTTAATCGAATAATCGATCTGTGACAGGTGTGCGAAGTTCAAATTAAATCTGATCATTCAAAGTAGGGCAAAATCGAGCTCAAAAGGTTACTCGGTTACAAGCAAACAAGCAAACATGCTAGCAGACATACAAGTGAAACTACTAAAAGAGTGTTAAAACGCGGAATTAATACATTTTGTGACGTCACTGAGGCCAACATATATGCTGGTATTTAACACAATTGATACTAACCTCTTCATAAAAACAGTGATAATCTCTAATATATAAGGCGTCCGCTGAAGGTGTATGCTGTTAAGGTAAGCATCATACATTCTGTTGAGCAGGTCACAGTACCGTGCGTAGTATCGCCCGAGCACCTGAGGGGGCAGAGCTCGTCCTTGGAGACGGGTACCGGTGGCACTTATTTGCTGGAGAAATAAATATAATGTTCAGTAGCACTAGCATGAACTCCTATCGAATTCGTAATGTAAAGGTTTCGAGAGAACGGGGCATTGTGATTGGCAGTCTGCCTCTTGTGAACCTGGTCGCGTGTGTATCCCGCCAATCGTAATGCTCCGTTCTGTTGATATCTTTACATTACGAATTCGATAGTATTTCGTGCTAAGGCTACAGGACATCAATTTTGCTAACTGTTAACCTTTATCAACCTGATATTACAAAAACTGCCAATGATTTTTCGGCTTTATGAATATAAGGTTCGAGTTCAAAATTAAATGAAAAGTTTATTTATTATTTTTTCATACCACTAGGGTGGTAGATAACACGTGGCCCACCTGATGGAATGTGGTTATCGTGGCCTACGGAAGTTTGCAACACCAGGGGCGTCACATTCCTGCTGCCGATCATATAGAAAAGAGGGGGGAAGGGGAATGGGGGAGGGTCCCTGTGCTGTCAGTGCAGAAGACAAAGAAGAGATTCTCGGTCTTCCTACTGACAACACAAAACCTTTCTAGTGAGCTCTGGCTACCCTACTCCCCGCCGGAAACACAACACAAGGTTAGATATTATTAGCCGCGATTTTCTTTATATTGTTTAATTCACTTCACCGATGCTATTTAATTTTTAACTGTAACATGCTAAGTAGTAAAGTCTAAATTTCATTGGCATTTTTTGTAATCTCAGCAATAAAGTCAATAATTGAGTAGAATCGGAGTCCACAACGGACGAAGAACCTCTAGTTATATGTTGCGGTATACAGTGCCATCTAGTGAAATTATTATGTACCTTTACGGTACTATTGATCCTATATCGTGCTATGAAAGTTTTTGGAATAATTTGAATATGAAACGAAGAATAGAAAATTAAATCCACATTTCTTCCTGCTAGATATAGCCTGAAGAAACTGTGATTATATTTTCTACAGGAATTCTCACGACCCAGATATATTTATTGAATTTTCTGTTAGTCTGATAGTTCATGCAAGAAGTAGCATCCATCCATTCATACAACCTTTCATATTTATAATATAGGATACAGAATATCCACCTGGAACTCAGCTTCGTCTTCTACAGTCTTCTGAGCAAGATCAAGTATCTGTAGCCATTGTTTGTGAGCGTCTAACGGTACTCGGATACTCGCTGGCACTTTTAACAGCGATTTTATGCTTGGTTCCGCCATCTTGAATTTTGGCGTGAAATGGATACTTGGTCATGGGTTTTCGATTTCGAGCTTGATCAAATAAAGGCCTTTGAATTTGCCTTCAATGGTTCAGAGGTACTGGGATGCTATTAACATTTTAATAGAGCAATCTGGAAATACGCCAAGTCTTTACGCCATGCCAATAGATATTCTGAAATTTGGGCATTTTGTTTTCTGGTAATTTTCATCTTCTAAAGCTGCGTATCTGACACGGTCACGGTAAACATTTGACCGTGACCGTGTCAGAAGTGCATGTCGCGTATTCTGCTATGTGATAGCTGTAGGTATTTAAATAAAACCATCGATCGACTGGTGGCCGTGTCAGCACAACTCTCGTTTGTGTACCCATGTGCCACAAGTTGTTACGTCCGCACTAAATGTTTCGTCTTTAGGTTACGCTGTTCATGTAACAAATGTGGACTCACGTTAAGACACCCACGGGGAAAGATGGGATGGTCTCTTTAGTAGAGACCATTTCTATTTAAAGAATCTAAAACCACTTACAATTTAGTGTTTCATCTATTGTAATGGATTATATTTAATATTTGCTGACCACATAATTGTATTTTTAAAACATAGTACTAAAATTTTGATTTTTACATTTTTAATTATAATATAATTATAATAATTATAAGAACTTAGATGTTATACAAAATATATGACTAATTTTGACATATTATGACATTACTATGAGTACTATGACAGTCTAGGCAACACCTGTTTTAACCACGGAAAACTAAAAACAAGTGGAGGCGTGAAGTAAGTGCGTGTCATTCTTATGCGTATTTACGCAAAAATGCTCAAATAAGACTACATAAAACATTTTAGAAAATCTTCGCATGCGGTTTTGGCTACCAAAGTACCTAAATGAAACTAACACATACTATCCGACTAAAATAAATAGCTTAGATATCCAAATGAACTGCAATAGTTTCAATAGGTGACAGTGACATTTGTTGAGTCGTTTTAAATTAAGATCATAACAATAGTGTAATGATCAGTAATATTTATAGTCGATTTAAATTTTTTACTGCCATAAAATATATCATTCTCTGAACCTTTTCCCAACTCAATTTCCAGTATAACTGTGATGCGGCTGAACTTCGATATTTTCCGTGAAGCGACTGCCATCTGACCTCTACAACCAATGGTCTAATGACCAATGGCGATATCGAAGTTCCAAGTTAAACTGGTTGGACTTTTGAGGACTCCAACTACCCGTAACGACTGCCATAGATGTTTGTATAGCAACCGGGGCTTAACGTGCTCTCCGAGGCACGACCAGACCAGTGCAAACATCTATATTTTATCGCCATAAAATAATGACAATAGAAAGAACTGTGTCTCCTTCTCTCTCGTAATTCTTAGTCTATGGTCCTAACACATTTCTACTATTTTTTCTTTTCTGTGGCACAAGGGTTTGCAAATAAGAACACAATAATTTACAACAACTATTCATTTATTTATTTATTTATATAATAATAAGTATACCTATTAGATCACAATATTCCTCTATAACTAAGCCAAACGACAATTTTTTGTTTCCTTACGTAGGTAAAATAGTAAATACTATTTCAAAAATGAAACAATTTTGAGCAATATTCTCTATGATTAAAAAAAAATACCGACTGTTGATCTACAGAATCATAGTTTATAGTATATTATAGTATATTATATATATTATAGTACTTTTAATTTTTTTTTATTTATAAGGACATTTCAAACTAGGCTTTGGATTGATAGAGTTTAATTATGCAAAATTCTCCTATCTTAGCTTAATTTCTGTGTTTTAGATAGCTTTGAATCATTATTATCTTTGTGTAAGGGTTAGTTCACACCGAGACGCGTCGCGACGCAACGCCGTGTGGAGGAACGGGATGTGATGTCCCTCCAACACAAAGGGAGTATCCTCCGACCAGGCAAGGTGATCACGCCCCTGGCGGGCCGCGGCCCAACGGTTGTCCTTGGGTTGTTGTATATATGTTGTACCAGCGCGAGAACTTCATTTTCGCGATGCAGGATCCGTAGTGACGTAGTAGTTACTCTTGCTGTCGCTGGATGACGCTCGGTACATGTGGTATCGCCACAGACGCACATTTTAATAAAGCAACTAAAAATATACTTTATTTACAACACAAAAAGATACACATTTCATTTTGTTTGTGTACTAATCGTACATTTGTTGATTAACAGTCGGTTGCTACAATATTGTGCATTAAATATAATATATTTTTCTTTTACATTTTTATATAACTTAAATATTTAGTGGTATTAGGAAGCAGTGATCAAGTGATAATATTTTATAACATTTCTTACTTTTATTAGTTCACTAGAAAAAAAATACAGTTTTGTCAACTCTAATTGCGTTACATGGAGTTTATGAAGCTCGGCCATTACGCAGCAGAATTTTTCTACGTTTTTTTGTACATGCTCGGAATGGAGCAGCGGGAACGGGATCAGAAGTCCACGCGGGCGGGGCCGCGGGCAACAGCTAGTTAATAATAAATTCTGACCACTATGTTCAATGGGAATTGACGCTTAGATTGAAATAAACTACTTTCTGATAAATTTCTTATAACATATTATAATTCCTACACATTTTATGATAGCTATACTTAATTAAAATGAACACTATATTCATAAAGTTTCAATATAATACTCAAAATGGCGTTTGTCACCCATGCGAGCGCCGGCACATCGTGCAAATCGTATGGAATTTTTGCACGATATTGTGCAAATTATTTGCACGAAAAAAGCTCAGTGTTACATATTAGGTCGTTACATATGAAATTGCCGTTTTGTTTGAAGAAATTGGAGGAAACCCAATTTTCAGTAGGTACTAACATTTTTGCATTTTTTAGGAATGACAAATTCAAAATTTTATGATTTTTTTTGTGTATGAATGAGACAACATTAAGCAAACAGCAATTTTTGAAAAGTGACAGCTGTAAAAACATTGGATGGAATTTAGGAAGTACTGTTTTGAAGCCCGAATTTAATTTTCCAAGCGGGAAATAAAACCAAAATTTAATTCAGGGTTGTAAAATCTTGAAATCAACAATAAGAAACTCATGAAACTGTAAGAAAATTTCCGCAATTTCATATGTAAATACCTAATATATGCCTATAAATCCCCGCAAGGTTAGACAGGTATAGTAACACCCATATTTCGCTAACTATTCCTTCGCGTGATTTCTGGCAGAGTAGAAATTTATGCCATCCCATCTCTTCCCATTCGGTGTCCTACAAAGTACATAGTTAAGGGATAACAAGCGCTCATATGCGTGTACTCGAATAACGCAGAGAAAGCTCTTTACAGCTTTGCGGTGGTAACTAAATAAAATAACTTACATGGCGGATATCCATTACAAGAAAATATATTGAAGAAGGGGATTAGTCGCTCTGTAGCGGTCCTGAAGATGCCTCGTGTAGAGGCGAAACACGTGTCGAGGTTTGTTCTTTCCACATACAAAATCTCCTCAAATAACAGGTCTGTTTACTTGCTTTGAGGGGTGCGGTTTGACATTCCTTTCTATTATCTATACTGTTGATTGATTGGAACTTATTGTTATACATGATTGATAACACACTTGTACTTCTCCACTGTATTAAATGCATAGTAGAACAGATAGGAATTTTTTTTCCTGCTTGTTATACTAGTATAACAAAAAGTAGAACAATGGTGAATAGTCCAACGGTTTCGCCTTGCGGCATTCTCGAAGGTTTACATTGATAGTTAACCACTTGACGTAAGTATATTTGTTTTTTTTTATCGTCCACGGTGAAGGTGATTATGTCGGACCCGAACCGACTAAAACGCACGCCGTCCATGGGTCTTTGATTGCCAGAGGTGAGATTATACCAGCCATATCTCTCGCTCACTTAAGTATATTGACAGTTAATGTAAACTATTATTTATATAAATATTATATAATTAGTATATATAAAATGCCGCAAGGCGAAACCGGTTAGATACAATAATAAATACAGTGGAGAAGTAACAGTGTGTTATCAATCATGTATTCCTTTCGATGTCAATTAGTGATATTTTGCTTTTTGTTATCGTTGGCATTGTTTAACCGTGAGTGAGATGTGTACTCCTCTCCCCCAATATATTTTCTGGTGATTTCTATTTTTTTTTAATTATCTCGTATCATAATTTATCACATATACTACATCTTATCAACAGCTTTAATTATAGGCCTTATTTGTTTTAATTTTGTTGAAGTACCGTCAAATTTGATATCAACATCACAATCACTCAATGGATGAGATATTACCGAACTAGAATCATCTTTTGTGTCATTTTCGGGGCTCAAAGGGGTGACAAAACCACTATCGTGGATTTTAACATCTCTGCCAGTTGGTTTTAGGTTGAGAGACATACTTTTTCTACATTGAAACATGGAAATATCATCGATATATGATTTTGGTGTCAACTTTTCGTTTAGTTTTTCATCCAGTTTTCTAAGATTTTCATCAAAATTATTTTTTAATTGGCGCTCGTATAATCTTTCTTGGCGTATTTGTTCGTGAGTGGTTGCAAAGAATCCTGTGCTTTTCTTTCCAATATCATTCAAAGAATCTGTTATATTCTCGATTTTATGTCCTTCTTTCTTCTCTTCTAGAACTTTTAGCTGATTATTCTTCATATTTGCTATCAGACCAGAGTGTACGGACTGAGATTTCTTCATCATAAACTGCCTTCTTTCATTTTCAATGTCTTTTGGAGATTCCTCTCTTGTAATTTTGGAGAATAAATTCGGTGAACTGAGACCCGTTTTGAAAGTTTTTCTCGGATCTGGTTTCTCTTCAACTTCTTCGTTATTGGAGAACTTCGTAGAGAATATATTGAAGGAGAGTTTTTTGGAATGATTTTGGACGATTTTCTTTATTTCTATTGGCATATCTTGTTTGTGGTGTGCGGATATGTATCTGCTCAGGAGGTTCAGCTGTTGTTCAAGCGATTTGTTGACTGTTTCGAGACGGGTTTGATTCTTTTGGTAATTATTTATGGCGTCCATGGCTGACTGTGAAAGGGTAATTAAAAATATTATATTAGCACTTAGAATAACATATGTATATAGGGAAGCGTGGTAAAAGAAGTACACGGTCCACGTGATGGAAAGTGGTTACTGCGGCCTTTAAAAGTTTGCTATTGCAGGTGCATGACATTCGTCCAAATTCGTGCAAATCCTGTAGAGAGGAGGGGGAGAAGGAGAGAGGGGAGATTGTTAAGAGCGTTTCTGTACTCTCAGTGCAGAATACAAAGTAGGGTTTCTCGGTCTTCTCACTGACAACATAAAACCGCTCTCTAGTGAGCTCTAGCTACCCTACTCACCACTGGAAACACAACACAAGATTATTATTTGCCTTGTTGTCTGATATATCACATACATACATAAGGTCACGACAAATTTCCTATGACGTAGTCAGAGGTTAATTAATACCAACATATAGGCACATATTATAGCGATGATGCAATGTGAGTGTTGAATTTTATGCCTAAGTGTCCAGTCCTTTTGAAAAACTGACGATTAGTCAAATAGCCATTCTGCTATATAGACCAGCTGATAATTGGACGTTTTGCTACATGGCCTTTGTGCTAGTTAGATTTAATGCTCTTTAGACGTTTAATATATATAATGTAATTGGTCATTGAGCTACTTAGACCTTTTGATCAGGAGAGTACCAATCATTGTATTCGGTCCCACGTAATAGAGGGTGAGCCTATTGCCGTATGCCGAGACGGCTGCAATTTTGGTCGATTCAAATCCAACATTTCTATCATATCCTCACTGGAGTACGACGGGGAGGACTGGAGTATTTAGAGGAAAAAAAATATTATATCACTCACATCAAGTTGCTCTGTCATCCTACTCTTGTCCTCTACCAGTACCCTGTTGTCCTCCGTGAGGGCAGCCAGTCTGGGCATCTCTTCTCTTAGAACAGCGTACTCGACCGCGTAGTCGCATAGTTGGCGGGATATATCCAGCATAGTCACCTGGAACAAGAATACATCATACTGGTTACGTGCTCAGCCGCACAATCACTACCAATCAACGCATGTAAATAGGGAGAGGGCTATGTCCAGCATTGGACCATGATGGGCTGATTAGGAACACTGAGATTTCTTCTTCTTTCGCATCAACGGTACTTTTGAGTTGCCATCGTGGTGTAGTAATTAGTTTCACGGCAGCGCTGCTACTCACGGAGAGGGCTAGCATAGGTTTCGTTCTTCGGGAAGGCTTACAACGTTCTCTCCTGAGATAATAATGAGTTTCTTACCTTCTTCATGACCTTCTCATAAAGTCCCCTGTCCATGTCCGGGAGCTTATGTTTGAGGTATTCGGCAGCTTCCTCACAACTTTCACACAGCATGAGACCGTCTTTGTGCGCTGAGAGTAGAGCCAGTGAGACGGAGAACACGATGTCTAGAGACTCCAGGAAGATTAGATCTGAAAGAAGTATAAAGAAGATCGATAGAATCATCAGTTTAGGTGATTTGCAGTTCTCAAGTTCTTCGGAAACCTAGCCAACTTTACCTGTAAACCGGTATTGATTAATGGCAGAGGCTTTAAGCATAGATTTTTCTCTAAGAGTAAGAGAGTTGTATAGTATGCGCTCTTAATGCTAATTAAAGTAGAAGAAAGAGAAAGTGAATTCCAGGTTTGGAAATTTAAGTATCGAGCGCAACTACACGTCCATGGGTCACGGTAACCAATTTCCATCAGATGGGCTTGTCTGCCAACTAAGTAGAATAAAAAAACCCTGGCGTAGCCTGGAGTCTATTCAGTCCTCCGGTTCTTGATTTGGCACTAAGTCTGACCTCTCAACAACAAGAGAAAAGCCTGCGCCAATTGATGTACCGACTTGTAGGTCCTTCTGACGGCATTTTAAGAGGTGCCATTGTGGTGTAGTAAATTATTTCACGGCAGCAACTACTCACGGAGACGGCCTGGGCATAGGTTTCGCTATTCAGGAAGGCTTACTACGTCCTAGGGGACGATACGTAGGTGGGGCTGGCTTTGATTTTGAAAATGTTAGTGGAGCATCTTACCGAACACCCTGACGACAAATCCTAGTGGGAACTGGCTGGTGAAGAGCGTGAGCATCCAGGGCGCGGCGTACAGCGCGGGGCTGATGTCCAGAGCTTCCAGCTTCGCGTGCAGGTCTGGCTCGTGGTCCCGCAGCAGTCGCGACAGCTGGTACAACTGGACGACCAGATAGAATCCTTAGTGAGGAACACTTCAGTTAACTGGTAGACGGAGGTAGGACACGATGGTATCTCCCGTCCGAAATGAGCTGTCCAACTGGGGAAGTACCTCCGCCCTACAGAAGACCGCGGTTATAATAACCATCGTGTTGTGTTCCCGCCGGTAAGTAGGGTAGCCAGAGCTCACTGTACCCCTCCTTCCCCTCCCCTTCCTAGCCTCCCCACCCCTTCCCAGCTCTCCCCCTTTCCCTTCAGGGTGGGCAGCGCGTGTGTGACACCCTTAGTGTTGCACACGTTCATAGGCCAAGGTGGCCATTTTCCATCAGGTGGGCCGTGTGCTTGTCTGCCGCCTACGTAGTATAAAAAAAAAAGAAAAAACGACCAGATAGAATCCTTAGTGAGGGACATTTCAGTTAACTGGGTGGTGATGACACCATTATTTTAATCGAGGAATTAATCAGAATTGTAAATCTACCTCCAAACATTATCGATTTGTTATCCGCAGAATAAGACACCGCGTGATAGGACACGGATAGACATTAGTTTATTTCCTAGAACAATTTCGGATTCATACCTGAACTTGAAGAGCGCTCATATCTGGTAGGTACTGCTTCCGAAGACCTCTTCTGAACATTAGGTGCCTGAGAAGAAGGAATGCTTCGGCTTCTTCCATCTGGATGGTATAAAGGGCAATTCATTAGAGACTTTAATAACAATAGCGTGAAAGGCCATGGATTTAATTAGGAGTCCGAGACATTTGGGGTCTTCTCAATCTAACTTACAAGCTGGTTCCTCTGCTGAATAGCATAATCTCGTAAAAAGAAGAAGAAGTAATAAGGGGACCCTAGGTTCCAACGTGTAAATCTCAGATGCAACTACTAGGTTTATGAGGGTGTATTACTTCTCAGACTAGGCTTTTGATAAAAGTTTCTTCGAGTTTTGGGTAACCTGGTCCTGTTGAATCTAACTGAGGAGAAGGAACAAGTAGATCTTGGGCTTCAAGGAGAAATTTTGGATGCTGGTATGATGATGATGATGGTTTAATTGTGTAGTAACTTTTTATACACGTCAATATGACTAAACTTCTCCTCGCCTAGTGATAAGCTGAAGACACCATAACCATCACTAATAATGATGGACCTCAGCCTAAGGGATTTTTTTTTATTTATGGCACGTCAATTTGACTTCACCTCGCCTGATGTTAAGCTGAAGGCAAAGTCTCATGAAAGAGGGTCACCATTGCAAACACGTTCAGTGCTACAATGGTCTCAGCTTGACGGCCTCATCAGATGCTTTTTCACGCCCCGTTTAGAGGACCCGGGACTGTAAGAAGAAGGAAACACGTGAGCTGGCAAGGAATTCCAAGACTTAATGGTGCGGCAGAGGAAAGACTCACCGAACCGCTTGGTTCTTGATGATAATAACGTATATACGCTCAAAGACCGGGACCCGGGACTGTAGGAAGAAGGAAACAGGTATGCTGGTAAGGATTCGAAGACCATGGTGAGGCAAAAGAGGCTTACGTGCAGTAAGAGTACTCCGGCTACGAAGCTAAGTCCCTGACAGTAGCCCACGTCAGGGTCTAGCAGAGAATACGCCTTCAAGATGTTGTAGAGAGCCAACTGTCCTGGGCCCAGGGCTGATGCGAAGTACGAATGCTTGGGGAAGGTGCGCCCTGAGGGACAAACAGGTTATGTATTAGAAAACAATTTAATTATATTTCATTCTGGCAACACCGAATATAAGACGAATGGTGGGGGTAGCGGAGACGTATAAATACGGTCGACACACGACGCTCCAGTCAGTCGCTTTATAGCGGTAGAGGTGAAACACGTGTTGAAGTTTGTTCTTCGCACTTGCAGAATATTACATAACTAGCTGACCCGCGCGACTTCGTCTGCGTCACCCCGTTTTTGCAACATTTTTCATTCCTGCTCCGCACCTGTTAGTCGTAGCATGATGTTATATACATATAAACCTTCCTCTTTAACCATTCTATCTATTGAAACAAACCGCATCAAAATCCGTTGCGTAGTTCTAAAGATTTCAGCATACAAAGGGACAAGAAAAATAGGGACAGAGAACGCGACTTTATTTTATACTATGTAGTGATAGTGATAGTGATAGTGATAGTGATAGTGATAGTGATGATAGACTTTTTACTTCCATAGAGCGGTGTGGTTTGATATCCTTTTCTATGACAATTGGTGATATTTTGCTATGGCTGTCGTTGGATTGTTGAAACGTGGATGAGTGATAAGTTTCCGTCCCTCCCCCAATATATACATACCCAAATCAATCAGTATAGCATGTTGATGTTTAGTGAGTCCACTCAGGAGCGATCTATACGGAGTATGGTAGTGTGGGTACGCGGCCGTGTCCGGGGGCCCGGAGCGGAGGCACGCCTGCTCAGCTAAGAAGTACCACACGCCACCGCGAGACATCCTGGGCACTCCTACGTAAGTAAAACATTTTGATTTATTACACTACATTGGAAAAAGCAACATTTTTTTTTTATACTACGTAGGTGGCAGACAAGCACACGGCCCACCTGATGGAAAGCGGCCACCGTGGCCTATGAACGTGTGCAACACTGAGGGTGTCACACACGCGCTGCCCACCCTGAAGGGAAAGGGGGAGAGCTGGGAAGGGGTGGGGAGGCTAGGAAGGGGAGGGGAAGGAGGGGTACAGTGAGCTCTGGCTACCCTACTTACCGGCGGGAACACAACGCGATGGTTATTATGACCGCGGTCTTCTGTAGGATTTAGGACGGGTTTTTGGCGTATCTGAGACCCTATCAAGATTTTCGGATCCAAGTTCAGGACCCAAGTTGCAAGCATTCGCTGATTGATGGATGAGGTACTGGAACTGGTATTCCTCTCGGCCATGAGATTTTTGACGGTAGTCGCTCCCATAAAAGTCATATAATCCAAACACAAACAAGGAGTATGTGAACCTAAGGCTTAGTTGCTCCAACTACCTGTTAAAGTTAAGGTTTCCATCAAATTTAACAATAACAGTAACATTGATTCTAATGGTTTGGCTAAATGTGTTGCACCAGTGTATTTAGTAGCTCTGTTATAGTTATCTTTTCAATACAATTTGACATTTGAGCGTGGCCGGTTACAGTTAGCGTCAAGTTATGACGTAATTTTAACAATTTTTAAATGGTGCAACCTGTTTTATACATGACCGGCCAAACCAGGCTTAGACCCTGAGGTAAAATCTTCAAATGGTAACTACGTAAGGATGATGATGATGATGATAATCTAACCTTGCATTACAGCCTGTGTCAGCATATGTCTATCAACCTTTGCCATCGGCTGTGAAGAATCTCTTGACAGCATTGAGTCCCACATCAAAGTGACCCCAGCATCACAGACCCCAAGCTCAGTGTACTCCAGCTTTATACGACGGACTGCTGACGATTCTTCGCTTTCTAGAAATTAAAAACAAATTAACACGAGATCAAATTATTGCTGGCGAAGCTTGGTTTAGCTTGAACTAAGCTTAAACTATATAAGCTCAAACTAAGCTCGTTTATTTGAAGCTTACATTAAGCCTGTTTAGAATTTTATAAGTTCAAAATGTATGTTGTAAGCTCATATTAGGCTTATATTTATGAAGCTTTTCGCTTAAAAGCTTAATCATCTTTGCTGTAACTAAGCTTATATTATTATTAAAATAAATTAAAAATACAAATAAACTAAGTATACTTATAGAACTTAATAACATTTGTATAATATATTCACACCTGTTTAAACTCAATGGGGTAGGCTTATGTATTTAAATAAGTACATAAATAGTTAGAAATAATTATACTAATTAATTACATATAATTACATCTTTATTTAGAATTATGCGCTAGAGGTCGAGTTGATTTGCATCAATTGGGGACTTTTTCTATACTCTGTGTTACTTTTAAATAATTTCCTAGTTAACCCCCATAAGCTTAACGCTTAGCCCAAATCAAGTAGCAAACCCTGCCATCTCATACGTGGAAACGTGGAACCTGAACAAACATAAAAAGTATAAGATAACATATAATTTTAGATATATTTTTATGACAGATAAAAATATGCGATCGCTCAAACTAAGCATAAAAATATATTAAACGCTCAAACTAAGCATAAAATATAAAAGCTCAAATTAAGCTATAAAATAGATTTCCATTATGTCTAACAACGCTAATATTTTTTAATTTATATCACCAAAAGCTAGAAGTACTTTCATTCCGCCAAATTCTTTTTTTTCCGCCAAAGCTAGCGAGTATATCACTAAGATGAGAATTACCAACCTTTAAGTCTACTATTCTCTTTCTCCATTCTCACTAGCAGTAGAGTCTGATCAATCGCCATCTTCCACAGTATCCTTAGTTCACTTTTCTCTCTCTGTAAACTCAGTAGTCTGCTGTAAGAGACAGGCTCACCTTTAAGTCTTGCATTCTCTTTCTCCATTCTGACAAGGAGGATGGTCTGGTCTATCGCCATCTTCCATAGCTGACGGAGTTCTTCTTTGCTGCGTTTCTCTTTGGGGGAAGAGACTTTGCCGCGTAGGTTGGTGGATAAATCACCTAAAATTGTTTTTTGGATTACTGTAATAATGTTTTCTGTGATTCGGAGGATAGGTTGATAAATAGATTATTATTTATAGTGTTGAATGATGGCACTTGGTGGAACTTGTTATACATGATTGATATTGATGACACACTTGTACTCCTCCACTGTATATATTTTTGTACCTAACCGGTTTCGCCTTGTGGCATTCTATTTACTATCAGGTTTGTTAGTTAGGCAACTATTAAGGATTATTAGTTTATATTGCGCAATTCGCAATGTTGTTCTAGCTTGAGATACGATGGAGCTGGCGCGGTTTCACCTTGCGGCATTCTCAAAGGTTTACATTGTCAGCAACTGTCATTTAACTGTGAACCTTTGTGAATGCCGCTAGGCGAAACCGGTTTTTTTAATCTATTATTTTATGGAGCTTTTGCCCACATGGGCACGCCAGCTCCATTGTATCTTAAGCAAAGGTTGTGAAGGGCAGATGGCAGTCGCCAATATCGAAGTTCAGCCGCAACGCAGTTAGACTGGCAAAAAGTGGAATGGAATATTTATAAAGTAAAATAAAATAAGAAAAACTTTCTTCTCGCTTGTATACTCGTCAGTGTAAATAGAAGTACAAACCTTCCCCTTGTCCGTCAGTGGGCTGTACGATCTTCTCGTAGATAGCTTGCCGCCAAGTGGCCTCATTGTCAGTACCAGTCTCGTTCGCGGTCGGTCGGGAGTCACTCACCTTCAGGAAGCTGTACGATAAATTTATTTTAAACTTAGTATATAGTTTTATGATTTTCTAGGCTCAGGTTAATCTCCTGCAAGCCAGATGGTTAAAAGAGTTTCTGTGCGTTAGTGTAGAAGAAAAAGCAGGGTTCCATAGCATCACATGTTTTATACCACTTAGGCGGCAGACATAATATAATGCACGCGGCCCACCTGATGGAAAGTGGTTACCGTAGTCTATGGACGTTTGCAACACCAGGGGCGAAACATTCGTGCTGCCGACCTAATAGTAAAGAGGTGGGAAGGGAAAGGGGGGAAGAGGAGAAGGTTAAGAGTCTTCATGTGCTGTCAGTGCAGAAGACGAAGGATGGCTTCTCGGCCTTCCCACTGATAACACAATACCTCTCCACTCTCTGAGTGCGCTCTGGCTACCCTACTCACCGCCGGAAACACAACACAAGGTTATTATTAGCCGCAATATTCTGTAGGGCGGAGGTACTTCTCCAGTCGGATTGCTCAATTAGGACGGGAGATACCGTCATGTTCAACTTCCATCAAAAATAGCGGTGCCCTTAACTTAAGTCAATGGTGGGCCCATTGTCAACACATAACATCTCTAGTAAGCTCTGGCTATTCCAGAAACACAACACAAGGTTATTATTAGCTGCATTATTGTGTAGTGTTTGGAGTTACTTCTCTAATCAGACGTTTTAAAAGTAATATTATTTTAACCTTACTTTACTTTTATAGTTAGATTCGGACTCGGACCGTTGTCGTCCGTCGATATTTGTGTTCTGTATCTTGTAAGACAAGTGTAAATTATAAATAAACAAATAAATGTAGGTATCCGTAAGAGATACTGTTTGACCCATTTTGACCATATAACACTAATATCCTGAGTCTGATAGTCCAGACGGAATCTAATGGTCCGAATCTAATTTACCGGGCCGCGTTTCGAACCGGTGGTCCATTTACTCACTGATCTATAAAATGTTGTTGATATTGACGTTTTGTAAGTTCCGTTCTATACAGGAAATGATTTTTAATTTGTTTAGATTTAAGATATAAATTATATTACTTTTAAGAGTCTATCAATGGGTTATGGAGATCATATGTCAGTCAAAGAAAATATCGAATTTTCGGAGTCTAAAAACTGAAGAAAAAAATCAGAGGAAATCTCACATGTCCATCATAGGAGAATTGACCGGAGGAGTGCCCTCTTTCGACTCTTCGGCTTCCTCAGGAGTTGGCGTCATATTGGTATGGCCGGGAGACGAAGCCACTTCTGTAAAAACAAAGATTTGTTTTTAGTAATGATTAAAACATAGAAAACTCGAATGGAAAATATCTGAACAAGATTTCTCATCTTTTGATAGATAGATAGATAGATTAATCTTTATTTTACACCAAAAACAAAACAAAAAATAAGCTTCTTTAGCTTTGTTTTGCGTTTTGTCTCATTCATCGAAATCTGTTCAGCCATTTATAGAGGAAAACAAATAAAACTACACCACAGAATAGAAAAAACTAGTAAAAATGCGACACGATAGTTTCAGTAGCGGAACCGATGTCGCCAAACTCACCCATACAACCGTTAATAATACCGTGCATTATTTTTTTTTATAATATCACGCCTATATCCCCGAAGGGGTAGGCAAAGGTGCTAGCACCCACATTTTGCCAGCTTATAGTTAGGTCCCAATGTATTAGGTGGCGAGCCTATTGCAATTAACCGGGCACTTATAAACCTGCGATAAATACACACATAACTTCGAAAAGCATCGCAGTCATTGGTGTGTGCCGTGGAACCTGGGATCGAACCCGAGACCTAGTCATACCACTAGGCTACCGCGGTCTTCTACTCTACGCGCATTACTAGTAAATAATTGCTTTGATTGGTCGTACGGGTCGTACCTATTTATACAATACCTTTAGTGCCAAATTAGCTCAAATCATACGTACTACAAAACGAAAACTCACTACGCTTTTTAAGATAGTGGTAACTATATTGCGACCTCTTATTTTAACCGCTCAAAATGGCGATAACTTTGCTATAGATAAACAAGTATTTTGGCATTTGAACCATCATCCACAATGAAGTGTGTGGTATTAGGTTGCAAAAAATAGTATATAATTTCATCTTTGAGTCCTCTATATTTTTACTTTCATATTACGAAAAGAATGTCTTTATAAAATCATTTTGCGGACAGTAGATGTAAGTAATTTGCCCGTCTATAGCTCTAGCATGAACTCCTATCGGATCCGTAATGTAAAGGTTTTGAGGGAACGGAGCATTGTGATTGGCAGTCTGCCTCTTGTGAACCTGTGTGCGTGTGTAGCCCGCCAATCGCAATGCTCCGTTCTGTCGATACCTTTACATTACGAATTCGATAGTATTTCGTGCTAAGGCTACTGATCAACGGAGTCTCCACCATATCACCATATCACTACATAGTATAAAACAAAGTCGCGTTCTCTGCCCCTATATCCGCTTAAATCTTTTAAAGTACTCAACGGATTTTGATGCGGTTTTTTTTAATAGATAGAATGGTTAAAGAGGAAGGTTTATATGTACAGGGTGGCGCAAAAGTAGTGGCACTAAAGAAAATACCTTTATTTTTTTTATATGACATTTTCTGTCATTCTGTTGTTGAAAATTGTGTAGTGAACAAATGTAAAATACACTGAAAATAAACATGGACCGTTTTACTCCCCGAGAACGTGGAATAATTGTGTCAATGTTCTTACGGAATAATTCATCTGAATTTCGTCGACGATTTCCCCACCGTCCGGCACCGATGGGTCGCACAATTCGACGCTTTGCCACACGCCTTGAAGCAACTGGCTCAACATTGGATAGACCTAAGTCTGGGAGACCAAGAACAGGCCGTTCAGCTGAAAATATCGATGCTGTGCGCGAAGATGTGGAAGAGTGTCCAGAAACATCAACGAGGCGACGTGCCACGCAATTGGGCATTTCCAGACGGACCCTGCAGCGTATTTTGGTGAAAGACTTAAAGATGTTCCCGTATAAAACTCAAATGACTCATCAGCTGCTGCCTGCTGACCACCGAGCTCGTCTTTCGGGGACGCTTTTCCAGGCCGAGTTATCTCTCGTTTTGGCGATTTGCCTTGGCCTGCAAGATCACCCGATCTGACCAGTCCAGACTTCTTTCTTTGGGGTTTTTTGAAATCTCGGGTGTATGTGAACAAGCCACAGACTCTCGCAGCTCTAAAAGAAAACATTCGTCAAGAAATAACGAACATATCGCAGGAAGTGTTACGGCAAGTTATGCAAAATGTCATAAATAGGGCTCAAATGTGTATCAACTCTGGAGGTCACCATTTAAAAGACATCATCTTTAAATCCTAATGGTACGAAATTTAATGGTAGGGGAGAGTGGTCACCATTCGTACGCGGGGCACATTCATACAGTTAGTATAACAGACAAACTAAACAGCACACAAGCGCGTGTTTTCTTGTGTGCATAGACATACCGGCCGGCATGTTGCTAAGCAGAGTGTCGCGCCAGTCGCACCACGGTGCATCGGCTAACAAGACGTAACGTGTTTTCGCGCACGGTAAGTAAATTTTTTACGTAAATTCAATTCGCAATTGTAAGTAGAATTATTATGTTTTTGACAAAATAGTGTTGATTAATATTAATGTAAATATTAATTATTTTGAGCTTTAATTGTTAAATTTCTCAAATTAAATTAGAATTTGTATAAAGTAGTATTTTAACTTTGTGCAAGGCATGGGGTACATTCAGACAGCAGAACAGGGGGCACATTCGTACGCGTAAGAATGCTCCTATTTAGATTTTATTAACCCCTAGAACATCACAATAACATTTTTCTTTTTGTGAAGTATTCTAATTCTAACAAATCGATATATTTTATAAAGTAAGTCTTATAACTAATATTTTATTGCAGAATCATGGTACGAAAATATAAAAAAGGGTACACGTACCCAAGAGGTGGATGAAGAGTCCTTAGAGATGGAAAAGTTCTTAGTCATCATTTGGGTACGGAGCT
The DNA here is from genome assembly GCA_963691645.1 of Pelosia muscerda. Taxonomy (NCBI): domain Eukaryota; kingdom Metazoa; phylum Arthropoda; class Insecta; order Lepidoptera; family Erebidae; genus Pelosia; species Pelosia muscerda. The sequence goes on along the minus strand of OY829127.1, from coordinate 2,774,541 downwards.
GAAAGTATCTTATCTTCGGAAGAAACCGGGAACATCATGGTCATTCTTTTTTCCTGATATAGAAGACATACACACTCTGTATATCAGCGATGTCTTCATGATCCTACCTGATCCACAGCCACTAGCGGGCTGTACAGCTAGAATGGCTAGACTTTATTCTTTTGCAGGTAATTTAAATAATTATAATGTGCAATAACTTCTAAAGTAACAACCAAATATGTATGATTATTGACTTTAAGTTTAGATTGTCAATATCATAAAAAATGTTTGCAAAGAAATCATTAAGACTAATTGTTGAGCTAAGAATTATCAATAAGTAAACTGTGGATAAACGATTTAATTTCTAAAGAAACATTTATCGACTATGAGTCAAGTCAAATATTTTAAGTTAGTTCTTTAATAAATCAATATTTTTGTAATAATTAATAAAAAATTAACAACTTTAATAGGCTTTTTAATTACCCTGTATGAATCTACCCCATGGCGTATGAAAGTACCCCACCTACTGTACGAAGGTACCCCGTACGTGGGGTACCTTCGTACAAATATCTTATCGTAGAAAAATTACTATAACTCTTTAACCCTTTGACATAATAGTTTCGGATTTTTTTGTAACAAACTACAATATATTTGTTACGCTTAGGTATATAAATGAGATAAATTCAATAATCCATCTTAAATTAAAAAAATAAAATGTAAAAAGTGTACGAATGGTGACCACTTTCCCCTACAAATATACATTTAAAAAAACCTAAATCTAGTTTTCTAATTTAGAAAAAATGTTATAGCCGAACCAAATAGGGTCTTTACTTTTGCGCCACCCAGTATATAAGTTCATGCTACGACCAACAAGTGCGGAGCAGGAATGAAAAATGTTGCAAAATCGGGGTGACGCAGACGAAGTCGCGGGTCGGCTATAAATAATAGAATCATCTCACCTGAGTCAATGACAGCTGGTGATAGGCTCTTACTTCTGACGACATCTGGTGACAACAGATCCTGGTTTGAAGGCTCTGATGATGAGTCCAACACCACATTTGGTGTTATGCTCGATACGGGTGAATGATCCTGTCATTAACATCATTTAAAAGGTGAAGTTTATCCATAAAAACAAAAAACCTCATTTATCTTTGGGTTGGGAGATCAGGTGGCAGTCTATTATGCTGATAAACCAATAGTAGAGCTACTACTGCTAACTTTATTATAGTTGCGGCACGCTATAATGCCCGTTTTAACACGACTGGTATTGCTCGTTTTCCCTTTCTTTTTGGTGTGTGAAGTTTATTTTCGTCTATGCCAGTCTCGCCATTATTTTCTATACTTATATATTAACGGTACCAAAAAAGAGAAAACAAGCAAAACCAGTCGTGTCAAAACCACCATCAAAGCGTCGGTAGCTTAGTGGTTAAGGAGTCGGTCTTACGATCGAGGGGTCCCGGGTTCGAATCCTGGCCATTACACTACCGACGTGACCCCACTCCTAACACAAGTCTTTGAGCTTAGATGGAGGGGTTAAAGGGAATATTAGTAACTTCGGTTGCTAATATTCTTTAAAAAAAAAATACTGTGCCGCAACTATAGTGATAAGCTGACACTATTACGTTCCTTACACACATATGTATATTCCCACTTTATATCCCTAAAGAGGTTGGTGGAAGTGTAGAACCCACATCACATTTCGCCAACTAAGATTTTCAGTCTCAGTGGGAGAGAGCCTTACTGTATTGAGAACTGCCCTATCCCATAGTTGCCTATTACGATACTAGAAGAGATGTAGTGGCCACTGGTAACCGCTTACCTTTCTAATACTTGGAGCCACAAGTCCTTCATCTCTGCTCGCTTTTCTCTTCAGAAGGTCGAAGCTGCTCGAAATTGAACGTCTGGCTTTGGAGAATATGGTGCTGCCACCTAGGTACTGGTTCAGGAACTCGGATCTGAAAGAACAATAAAACAATAGTATTAAAAATCTAATTTAAATTGGCAAAAGTCTATATACAGTCTCCCCAGACATGTTGTGACATGTTCAGTTACAGTAGTATTCGTGTTTTGTTGTTGTATTTCAACGGTTATGACGTTAATAACAGAACGTCATAGGTCCACCAAGACCATTAAATATTTAATCTTCCACCATATATTTTGGTAGTAGATTTTGGTGACAAATCGTATTATTTTGATGACAAATCGGATTATTTTGATGACAAACCGTATTATTCTGATGACAAATCGTATTGTTTTGATGACAAACCCTACTATTTTAATGTCTTACCATATTATTTTGATGATAAACCCTTTTATTTTGATGACAACTCAAACTGCACCGTGAGTTAAGAGATCGCAGTCGGATAAACAATAGCACTGCATATAGCATACAAACAAATTTGTTTTTGGACATAGACTGTTCGTTCTAATTTTATTAATTTATTTAAACTTTTTACACAATATCCAAAATAATTGTACAAAGGGGTACTTAATGCCATGGGTCACCAGTCAACCTTAGGGTGATTGGGCCAGTTTTCGTCATTCTCCGTTGAAAAAAAAACTTCTGTTTACCTATTTTCTTGCGTGTCGTGAACATGCCGCTGTTGCTTCGCTTCGCAGTGAGCTCTTAACAGCATCATGAGGAAGGCGTTGTGTTCACTTGTCTAAAACAATCACACAAAAGGGTACACAACTAAATAAGGTAGGTAGGTATGTATTTAAGAGTGTGTGAGTCAGAACCTTCACCTGGGCAATAAAAACAGGTCCTTTTCCCCAGGGAGAAACCTGCGGGTGATTTTGCCCGAGGAGATAGTGCTTCTGTAGAGTGCTGCCGGAGGCTGACCACGTATTCTTTTAAGTAGTAGAGGGCTTAGTGGTAAGTAGGCAAAGAGCGGAGATTTTTATTTTATTCGTGCGAAAAATCCCCGCGGAATCCGCACTGGAGCCGGTTGGGTAGGTTATGTCGGACTCGAACCAATTACGCGCTCATGGAGGACCGAGGTCATTTTACGACCTCCGACGTCTGAGTCACCTCTGCTAGGCAAATTTAAAAATAGGAAAGGCCTTTGCCGTGGGTCGATGGGGATATCGTGTTGCCTATACCTGAGGAGACCATCTCAAAAACGTCCAAAGTCAGCGAAGAGCGAGGGAAATACCTTTTTGTACTCCGGTAAATTGAGATTTGAGACGGTATGCGGTATTAGTCGGTCTAAGTCCGGATCTGCCGAGGAGCGAGAGATATGTCTTGTATAATCTTACCTCCGGCAATCAAGGACCCATGGACAGCGTGCGTTTTGGTCGGTTCGAGTTCGATTTTAGTAGAGGTGGTATTTTTTCTTAGCGAGTTGACGAATGACCCCATTTTATAGCTCCAACTGTAAGGAATGTCTATAAAAAAGATCTTACCTCATACATATGGTTGGTGCCACCCTGGTACTTGGTGATGATGAGATCCTGTTCATCTTCAGATAGCTGCTCCATGCGACGAAGAATGAACGCGTGAGTCTTTTTATCGTTCATCCCTTTAAAGAAATAGAATATTAAGGAAAAACTGCTAAGCATGAAAAACCGCGGTAGCCTAGTGGTATGGGTAATGGGCTGCTGAGACGAGGTCTCGAGTTTGATCCCAGGTTTACCGTGGCGACACACCAATGACTTTTCGATGCTTTTCGAAGTGTGTATTTATCGCAGGTTTATAAGTGCCCGGTTACTGGCAATAGGCTCGCCACCTATTACATTGGGACCTAAACATAAACTGGCGAAATGTGGGTGCTAGCACCTCTACCTATCCCTTCGGGGATAAAAGCGTCATTTTTTTTGCTTCTGCTAGGGTGACAGGCAACCACAGGCTGAGAGGTAAGCTGCAGTCGCTCCCCAATATAAAAAGTACGCCATATTATATTTGCACCGAACGGGTTTAGAATTTGCGACCTCAACTTTAAGACAATGAAAGGACTGACCTTCAATATCATGGCAGAGCCGATGGTACCACAAAAGTGGACAATGTTCGCACGTCATGTTGGGAGATTTCTCTCTGGTCTTCTTGAGGAGTTCTGCGTGAGCTAGGAAAGCTTGCTTGATGGCTGAAATTAATAAAAATAACATAATATTAATGTTAACAATGAAACCATTAAGTAATAGTCAGGCATATATATATCTTCACTCCAAATAATATTTTTATAGTGAATTTTTGAAGATAGACAAACTAGCAATTGGCCGTGACCATATTCTTTTTTTTATCTCACTTAGGATGCAGACAAGCACGCGGCCCACCTAATGGAAAGTGGCTACCGTGGCCTATGGACGTTTGCAACACCAGGAGTGTCACATTCGTGCTGCCGAAAATATAGAGAAGAGGGGGAAAGGGGAGGGGAGGGTAGAAGGTTAAGAGAGTCTCTGTGCTGTAAGTGCAGAAGACACAAGGGTTTCTCGGTCTTCCCACTGACAATACAAAATCTCACCAGTAAGCTCTGGCTACCGGTCACCACCGGAAACACAACACAAGGTTATTATTAGCCGCAGTATTCAGTAGGGCGGAGGTATATCCTATGTCTAAGCCGCCTGAAGGTTTGGCTGTCCTCAAAAATTTGTACACGTGAACGAATCCCGAAGGAGGCATGATCCTTTGACGAAGAACCACGTGTGAACCCGGCGAAAATCATCCACATTCTCGCCGAGATAAGGTTCAAATTTCTTCTTCCTCTAAATTCTCGTCTGGAGGGATTTCCACTCACCATTAATGACCTCCTGCGCTACAGGATCACTCTCACACTTGAACACATAGCAGGCGTAGCCTTCGTTAGTATCCCTGCACACGAATCCAAAGTGTTCTGTATTCAGACGACCAAGGACACACGAGGCCACGTCTTTGAAGGCGCGATGCAGAAGGATCTGTTTCCTGTCTGGACTTATGAGACGAAGTTCTGATCTGCCCACCTGGATAAAGAAGGACTTTTAAATTCTAGATTATGGCATGCGTGTCTATGGTTTTACCACCATTAATGTTCAAGACCGAAGATGAGGAGTAGAAGAATGACGATGATGACGTGTGACAGTCTCTATGGCGTCGTGGTAGTGAACATGACTACTAAGAAGGGGGCACGGGTTCAATCTCCGCTCAGGCAAGACCAACAACTGGTCTAACTGTTGTACTTCGATGTCGCACTTATAGGTTGTGGAGGTCAGATGCGTTTGACGAAAGATATCGAAACGCCGCAACGCAGTTAGACTAATAGGCTTCAGATGCGGCCGGGATAAACGTAACGATGATTATAATCTATTTTTTATATCATTTAGGTGGCAGACAATCACACGGCCCACCTGATGGAAAGTGTGTGTGCATTATGGCATATGGACGTTTGCTGCCACATTCTAAATTATTTATAGTGGACACGTCAATGTGACTTTCCTTGCCTGATGGTAAGGTAGTACCATCTAGAATCAAATAAAGCGTAGCTCAATAAAATATTATTTTATATTCTGGAATACGAATATTTTATGCTTATTTTTGTAAATACATATAAATATCATTTTCCAATGCAATACACTCATACATGTATAATATAAGCACGGAGCGAGAATCGAACCAGCTTCTGAGTTAAACAGTCGAAAGTAGAACTACTATGCCACAAAGGTCGTCATGAACACAACTATTGATTTATTAAAACCTCACCTGAAATAACATAGTTCTATTCTGTTCTCCTATCAACTGAGTTATAGGGGTTTTCAGATTTATAGTTCCAATCGAAGCAGATCTATCTCTCAGAAAAGGTTTACTATCACTCAGATTCTTTCTGTCAGACATAACCGGTTTCCGAGTAATCTCCTGAAAATTCATTGCCGTATTCTTCTGTACTTCTGCTACTCTCTCCTGGAGATCTTCTGAAGATGATTCTGATATCACAGATTGTGAATCTGCTTTTAAATTCTCCTCTTCTTTGACCGTGTCTAGATTGTTTTTAGGCACGTTTAGAATTAAAACGTTAGGTTCTAACGGTGTTGGAGTAGGTTTCTTCAGTTGAGTTTCCCCATGTGCCCGTTCTTTGGTGAAAAGGTCGAATTCTTCGTCTATTTTCTTCGGGTCTTTATTGATGAGCGTCTCAGCGCTGTTCCATGCTTTGTCAGGTTCTAAAGGAGTTGTGCTTGTGATGAGAATCTTTTTGCTGAATAATTCTGTTGGGTTTGCTGGTTTTGCATCTTCTTCTAAGTTTTCTTTAGAGTCGCTGCTGTAAATCGAGGTCTGGAAGGAAAAATGAGATTTAATGGAATCCAAGCAAAAGTAATGTCAAGGAGGTATAATCTTATATTGTGCATCAAATTCGCCCTTTTTTATGGTGCGCAAAATCTACACGGATACCACTTCCGCCAAAGTCGGTGGAGGTGATTATGTCAGACTTGAACCGACTAAACTCGCCGCACTAAACGCACGCCGTCTATTGTGGGTCTTTGATTGCCAGAAGTAAGATTTTACATGGGCAGACCCGGAGACATCTCTTTGGGATGACCCTCTTCCCCTAATGTGGGAACCAGGGGAGACGCACTTTGAGCCGCCACCGCGACCTGCTTCTGCTAGGGCAAGGTGACAGACGGTTTCACCCATCCCAACTCGCCCAGGCCCATGGAGATCATTCTGCATCAAATTCGCCTTGGATCGCAGCATTTTCCTAAGCTAGCAATGTGCGGGTATTTTTGGGACACTTACAATATAGCCCCATCATAACAGTTGAACTTACCCCAGTGGAAGACAGGAAACTATGTCGCCTTGCTTTGAGCGCCTTCTCAGCCTCGTGTTGAGCAAACTTGTGGAGCGCATCGTCGATCAAAGAATCTGGTACTTTGCGCTGTGATATACGAACTTTACCAATATATAGCACCTGGAAGAAACACATAGATTGATCAAAATATGTTTTAAATAAGGCTCAATGGACCATGATACATGTGTGTGGACAAGCAGAAGCCTTTAAGCGGGGCGTGAAAAAGCATCTGATGAGGCCGTCAAGCTGAGCGCCACCATTGTAGCACTGAACGTGTTTGCAATGGTGACCCTCTTTCATGAGACTTTGCCTTCAGCTGTTAAGGCGCCTAATAAGGCGAGGTGAAGTCAAATTGACGTGCCATAAAAAAAAAGACCAGTCCACCCGTAGGTACACATCAGACCACCTCCTAAGTGCCAGGGTATGTAGTATTTATTATTTTACCGGCCAGGGTTACCTTACCTCAAAGAAGTGCGAGTCCGAAGCAGCCAGATCCACACACAGCGAAGTTAAGGCGGAAGCGTTGCTGCTACTGCGGACCAATGATGACTGGCTCTCGTTAGTCCTGGAAACAAAGCATATAGAGTTATGTGTGTTGTACAGTCACAAGCAATAATATGTATACATTGTCAAGACTTTTGTAATTCACACCTTCGACTCCAAAATGAAGTGCTCAACATGAAGAGCATAAAATATTATCCACGGAATCACTTCATAAATATGTGTACACTCATTGCTTCATTAAATTATGTCCACTAAGAAAGGAACAAAAATATGTGTGCACGTTTGCACAATTCAGTTGGTCAGAGTGCCTACTCCCCTCTTCCTTCCTCCTCCATAATGTTAGCTTGTATCGGGTAGGTGAGTCTCAATATGCAATATTACTAGGTCACATAAATACTCTTTGGTATTCCCTATTTACATCTGTTATCTATGGTTAATTTACGCGCCAAAAACACACGATCTGACAGTTCCGACAAAGACAAACTTTTGTTATTTCTTCGTGTTGAGTGAATTTATTCCTAATTAAAATTAATACATAGAAGGATTATATATAATGCAGTAATAATAATGATATAAGAGGATTGAATATAATGTATAAGGTTGATGTAAGTAACGATACTGTAATGTGTATAGTTGTGTAGATACTGGATTTCTTGGGAAAGGAAATGGAATAAATGCATTCGTTTGTGATATGATGGAAGAATTCTTATTGATTAAACGCTGTTCTGAAGTGTAGCTAATCTATGTAACTATATAAAAATGAATCGCGAAATATGTTAGCAAGCGCATAACTCGAAAACAGCGGGCCCAATTCGAGTAATTCTTTTTTTATTTGTTCCTTAACCTCTACGCAAGGTTTTTATGAAGCAGCGGGAACGGGATCAGAAGTCCACGCAGGCGGAGCCATGGCCAACAGCTAGTAATAAATAAAAATTGGTTGCAGATTCAAATTCTCTCACTGGATGAGGAATTTTCAGATCTAAAATTAGCATAGTTGCTTCAAAATTTCGTAGATGTAAAACAGCATAATCATTCCGACGTCAGACCCCATTCATAGGTCGTGTAACAGATGCGTTGGATTTGACTTTTACGTCAGGGGCAGCTGTCGATGTATTTACGTATAATGTGTATGATAAAATAAATGTCGAGAACGCCGCGGTAGCCTAGTGGTATGGGTAATGGACTGCTGAGACGAGGTCTCGAGTTCGATCCCACGTTTTACCATGGCACACACCAATGACTTTTCGAAGTTATGTGTTATTCATCGCAGGTTTATAAGTGCCCGGTTAATGGCAATAGGTTCGCCACCTATTACATTGGGACCTAAACATAAACTGGCGAAATGTGGGTGCTAGCCTTCGGGAATATAGGCGTGAGTTTATGTTATGTTATGTAAAATAAATATGTGTCGGTATGCATATCCGCATTCTAGAAACCTAGAAAAAGCCATATCACTATTCTGTAGCTTATGTCAAAATAGCGCTTAGTTGATTGTGTATTCAAACAAATGTGCTTCAATAGGGCAAGGTGTTAGCCAGTTGAAAACCATCTTCCCGGTTGAAGTTTTTGTGCTTTTTTATTACAATAGCTTCCTTCCCCATTCTGGGTATATAGTGGCTTGCAACAGCGCCGAAATATCGCTTACGCGTGGAAATTAACAAACATGGTAAATATCCCGATCGATTTACAGTGAATATGACATAATGAATCAGGTGGGCCTTGCCTGCCTGTCACCTAAGATTTGTGACATGAACAGCGGACCGGACAACGTGACATCAGTACAAAACGTTCAGTGTGGACGTAACAACTTGTGGCACATGGGCACACAAACTAGATTGTGCTGACACGGCCGCCAGTCGATCGATGGTTTCATTTAAGTTCAGCTATCACGCAGCTGAATACGCGACGGTCACGGTAAAATGTTACGTAAATGTAGACGCGGCATTAGGATCTTGACATACACATTAATGTCGTTTATGTCGCTTCTGACGGGCTCCAAAAATTGGATGAGACCTAAGTTTCTCCCCGGCTCGCTTCAACACCTCCTTCTCGAGTAGGTCGGCTTGGACCCAGAAGATACCATATTCCTAAGAAGTGACGGAGGTAGGACACGACGGTATCTCCCGTCCGAAATGAGCTGTTCAACTGGGGAAGTACCTCCGCCCTACAGCAGACCGCGGTCATAATAACCATCGTGTTGTGTTCCCGCCGGTAAGTAGGGTAGCCAGAGCTCACTATACCCCTCCTTCCCCTCCCCTTCCTAGCCTCCCCACCCCTTCCCAGCTCTCGCCCCTTTCTCTTCAGGGTGGGCAGCGCGTGTGACACCCTTAGTGTTGCACACGTTCATAGGCCACAGTGGCCGCTTTCCATCAGGTGGGCAGTGTGCTTGTCTGCCACCTACGTAGTATAAAAAAAAAAAAAGCCGTAAATCCACAATATTACTCACAAGTTAGAATTGCAGTTCCCCGGCAGGCACACAGCCGAGTTATTCCAAGGCAGGTGTTCTGCTGAGGAATTCTGCTGCTGGAAGCCCACGTTTCTGGTGACGGCACCATTGAGGAGAGAGTTGGATGAAGACCTGGGGCTCAGGGCCCCGGGGGACGGCTCCCGCATCTGGCTGAATAGTTCTGTTACCTGCGACAAGGAAACATAAAGAAATTAATTTGTCATGCTTTTTTAACCACCTCCGACGAAAGAAGAGGTACTATATATTGACCCGCGGAACTTCGTCTGCGTCACCCCTTTTTTGCAACATTCTTCATTCCTACTCCGTACCTGTTGGTCGTAGCATGATGTTATATACATTAGTAACCTTCCTCTTTAACCATTCTATCTATTGAAACAAACCGCATCAAAATTCGTTGCGTAGTTCTAAAGATTTAAGCATACAAAGGGACAAGAAAAATAGGGACAGAAAACGCGACTTTATTTTATACTATGTAGTGATGTTCGGGTATAACTCTGTCATAGATGGATGGATTGAAATATTCTGCTGGTACTAGATTCGTTCAAACCTTAGAGCGTGATTGAACAACATCCAAAATATGTTCACAAACTTTTAATAATATCAGTAGGATTTTGAGGTAGGTAGTGATTTGACGACCATTATTTTCCACTAAGACATTTGTGATTACTTATCTTGATTTTAGTAAGTACCTAGTCAGTTTTATTAAAAAAAGGGACTGGAAGTCAACCCCAACTAAATTAGTAAAAGACTCGGATAAAGGTCTCAGAAGAGACATCAAAATACGTTTTTTTTTTACGTATAATATACGTGGCAGACAAGCACACGGCCCACCTGATGGAAAGCGGCCACCGTGGCCTATGAACGTGTGCAACAGGGTGTCACACACGCGCTGCCCACCCTGAAGGGAAAGGGGGAGAGCTGGGAAGGGGTGGGGAGGCTAGGAAGGGGAGGACGTGTCATTACCTTATGACTTTTCGATCCTTTTCGAAGTTATGTGTGTATTTATCGCAGGCTTATAAGCGCTCGGTTAATGGCAATAGGCTCACCACTTATTACATTGGGACCTAAACATAAACTGGCGAAATGTGGGTGCTAGCACCTCTGCCTATCCCTTCGGGTGTATAGGCGTGAGTTTATGTTATGTGTGTTTTAGAATAGAATAGATTTGTCAACGAATTGTCACTATGATGTCAGTTTTTTATCGTATTAATCTAATAATGATAGCCGCACTCAATACCATACGATTGCACAAATATTGTATAGTGTAGTGAAAAATACTAGTGCAAATTCCATGAACGTGTATATACACTAGTATTTTTTATCGTGCTCAAAACCGATGAAGAGATTTATGTCGGTTTAACCGTCTAAGACGCACACCGTCTATGAGTCTTTGAGTGTGGAGATAATACAAGAAATATCTTGCGCGCTGTCTTTGCACAAGCATAGGCAGTTAAACTTGAATTTGTATGGCCACTGCAATTAACTACAATTATTACTATTACGTGACTATAGCCAATTGTTTATGGTCACTAACTACTCACCATTGCGTGACGTATCTTAGTACTCTTAATTAACTGAATGACTGTGTATTTAATACAGGAAGGATGTAACTCAGACTAAAAAATAACATAGACAGAGCGCATATAACTATTTTTTATCATTAAACTTTATGCACAAATACAAAATGTTTTCGACCCCAGGTTTTACCATAGCACACACCAATGACTTCTCGATGCTTTTCGAAGTTATGTGTGTATTTATTTATTTAATGGCAATAGGCTCGCCACCTGTCACATTAAGACCTAAACAAAAACTGGCGAAATGTGGGTGCTAGCACCTCTGCCTACCCCTTCGGGGATATAAAATATGAATTAGGTAGGATAAAAATATGGTGTAGGATTAAAATATGAATCTACAAACGAATTTTTGAATATGCCTAGTGGTATGGGTAATGGACTGCTGAAACGAGGTCTCGGGTTCGATGACCAATGACTTCGATGCTTTCCGAAATTATGTGTGTAGGTATTTATCGCAGGTTTATAAGTGCCCGGTTAATGGCAATAGGATTGCCACCTATTACATTGAGACCTAAACATAAACTGGCGAAATGTGGATGCTAGCACCTCTGCGTACCCTTTTGGTGATAAAGGCTTGAGTTATGTATGTTTGTATTTTTAAATAAATTTTCGAATTTTTTTTTTTGTTTTTTTTATGTTTTACATAATATACACTATTGGAATGTATTCTAATGATCAAAATCCATTAGTTAGGTATTTATTATAAACATTTCCTAAAAGAAATACGGTCAAGGTTAATATTTGTAACAGTATTAGGCTAATTAAAAACGGTCGATCATTTCCTCTAGGCAACATCAACAAGACATAGGGTTGTCACACTTCGAGAGATATGTCTTGTATTATCTCACCTCCGGCAATCAAGGACCCATGGACGGCGTGCGTTTTGGTCGGTTCGAGTCCGACATAATCACCTCCATCGGTTTTGGTGGAGGTGGTATCCGTGGGGATTTTGCGCACGATAAAAAAAAAGGGTTGTCACACCGTGCCGTGACGTTTTTTAAATAACAATGATTGCACATTAAAAAATCCGCGGTAGCCTAGTGGTATGGGTAATGGACTGCTGAGACGAGATCTCGTGTTCGATCTCAGGTTTTACCATGGCACACACCAATGACTTTTCGATGCTTTTCGAAGTTATGTGTATTTTTCGCAGGTTTATAAGTGCCCGGTTAATGGCAATAGGCTCGCCACCTATTACATTGGGACCTAAACATAAACTGGCGAAATGTGGGTGCTAGCACCTCTGCGTACCCCTTAGGGGATATAGGCGTGATATTATAAAAAAAAAACTAATCAAATTGGTGATGAGGCAGAAGCTCTCGAAATGTGTAAGAATAAAAACTGTATACGAGGCTGTTATCTCTACCTACCCCACAAGGAGAAAATCGTGAGTATATGTATGTATATGCACATTACTCAATTTTATGAAGCCATAGCTATTTTTCACGACTATATTATAAGCGACTCAGCCGTCAGCCTTAGCACAAAATACTATCGAATTCGTAATGTAAAGGTATCGACAGAACGGAGCATTGTGATTGGCGGGCTACACACGCACACATGTGCACAAGAGGCAGACTGCCAATCACATTGCTCCATTCTCTCGAAACGTATACATTACGAATTCGATAGGAGTTCATGCAAGTGCTACTGATTACCCAGACGGAATAACTGACAGAGTTGTTCAGGTTCCTTACCATCACCGCTTTATAGTAATTAATAGATCTTTTCATATGAAATTGTCAAAATTTTCTTACAGATTCATGAGTTAGTTATTCCTGTAAGTTAAAGTATTCTTAATAAATAAAAACTGTTTTGCTATACGTGACAGCCCTATTTCGAACACTATAAAATGACCAACCTTGATTCAAACAGTTTGTTTACATTTCAGGTCAATAGATGTCGCTGTTCATTATTAGACAATGACACCGGAACGATGCGATGTAGGTTTGCCTTCAATTATGTTTAATATATGTATGTGCGTCACACGCCATGCAATATTGTTTATAACTACATAGTATAAAACAAAGTCGCGTTCTCCGTCCCTATTTTTCATGTCCTTATGTCCCTTTGTATGCTTAAATCTTTAAAACTACGCAACAAATTTCGATGAGGTCTTTTTTAATAGATAGAATGGTTAAATAGGAAGGTTTATATGAATATAACATCATGCTACGACCAACAAGTGCGGAGAAGGAATGAAAAATGTTGAAAAAACGGGGTGACACAGACGAAGTTGCGCGGGTCATTTTTAAAACTACACAACGTATTTTGATGCGGTGTTTTTTAATAGATAGAATGGTTAAAGATGAAGGTTTATATGTATATAACATTATGCTACGACCAACAGGTGCAGAGCAGGAATGAAAAATGTTGCAAAAACGGGGTGACGCAGACGAAGTTGCGCGGGTCATCTTTAAAAGTACACAACGTATTTTGATGCGGTTTTTTTAATAAATAGAATGGTTAAATGGTTTACGTCGGGGGTTAAAAAGTAAACTTTAATAAACTTCACCCTCTTCCCAACGTTCCACCACCTCTAAGAAGATCACTAGAGGATTTCTATAGGGTCTGCAGTACAAGTGTGACCCTATGGTGTTGCAAACGTTCATAGGTCCCTACTTTCCATAATGCGGACGATCCTATCAGGCACCTGAGTGGTTTTAGTCGGTTCGAGTTCGACATAACCACCGACTTTGGCGGAGGTGGTATCCGTGGGGATTTTGCGCAAAAAAAAAGGCACCTGAGTGGGATTAAGAAATGTCCCAAACACTCTTTTACTAACTATATCAATGTTCCAATCCATCATCATCATTCTCTGAACCTTTTCCCAACTTAGTTGGGGTCGGCTTTCCAGTCTAACTGTGATGCGGCTGAACTTCGATATTTTCCGTGAAGCGACTGCCATATGACCTCCACAACCAATGGTCCAATGACCAATGGCGATATCGAAGTTCCAAGTTAGACTGGTTGGACTTTTGAGGGCTCCAACTACCCGTAACGACTGCTATTAATGTTCCAATTCATTCTGTTATATTATTTTCTTAGTAAGTTTAGGTTAAGTGGACACCTACTCATATAATACTATGTTACTCTCGTGGTTTTCCTTATGGGTGATTGTAACAGCGTAAACAATATTTGTGACAGGACAAACAAACCAACACTATCTAATGTATTAAGAGAACAAGAGTCAATTCATAGTTCACACAAGTTTTAAGTGAGTATATCTCTGAGGGATCGAACCCCGAACGGAGTAATTCGGCAGAGAACTAAATCAAAAGAGAAGTCCCCGAGGTTGCCGGGGTGCTAAAGACTTATGTCTTGTATAATCTCACCTCCGCCAATCAAGAACCCATAGATGGCGTGCGTTTTGGTCGGTTTGAATCCGACATAATCACCTCCACCAATTTTGGTAGCGGTGGTATCCGTACACTATTACCCTAATAATGGTAACGGTGAAAGAACCCCATCTTTTTGAAAGATGCGGCGGCGGGCCGATGGGTTCCCCTACCTTTTCCAATATATTATCTTGTAATGGATTACTGCCACGCCTACTTCAATATTTTGCAACACCGTCTGATGGTAAGCTAGTGCAGTCTTAGTGTCTAAACACACTATGCCGAAGTTACGTGACCGAAGTTGCACGGCTGATTTTACGTTCCGACTTGTTCGGCTGATATGACACACTATAAGTGCCAAATTACGCGACGGAAATTCAGTTGCGTAAGTAGGGACTGCTCCCCTACTCCCCTCCCCCGCTAGATGTTCATCGGCAATCGAACCGAACTTCGGTCGCGTATAATGTGTCTACTACAGCTGAACGCTACGCTGAACTTACGCCCGACCGAAATTACGTTGCGTTTATATCGCAATGTAACTTCGGCGTACTGTGCCGTCAGTAATACAAATAACATTGCAGGCGTAACCATGCCGAACTTCGGTCGCGTGCGTTCGGCATAGTGTGTCTAGACACTTAAGAATAGTGGCCGCCGTCCGCCATTAAACGAATTTTCACACCTTAAAGACCCATGACTGTAGGAAGACAACAAACACCCCTGGAGGTGGCGAACCAACAGCACGCGTGCCACTGATGACACACAGCACAATATGCTCCTTCCAATTAACACCACCTTCCCCTTTCCTACACAGGACAACACGTGCAGGGCTTAGATGTCATACAGTGCAAAATATTCCATCAAGAACCAAGTGGTTCGGTGAGTCTTTCCTCTGCTGACACATAAAGGTTCGCCCTAGACTAGTCGGACTTTTCAGGGCTACAACATTTCCTTAGTAATTATTTATTTTATTTAATTTATCTAATGATATTCAGTATGACGGAGGTAGGACACGACGGTATCTCCCGTCCGAAATGAGCAGGCTGTCCATCTGGGGAAGTACCTCCGCCCTACAAAACACCGCGGTCATAATAACCATCGTGTTGTGTTCCCGCCGGTATGTAGGGTAGCCAGAGCTCACTGTATCCCTCCTTCCCCTCCCCTTCCTAGCCTCCCCACCCCTTCCCAGCTCTCCCCCTTTCCCTTCAGGGTGGGCAGCGCGTGTGTGACACCCTTAGTGTTGCACACGTTCATAGGCCACGGTGGCCGCTTTCCATCAGGTGGGCCGTGTGCTTGTCTGCCACCTACGTAGTATAAAAAAAAAAAAAGTCGTGGTCTGTCCTTCGTGACTCAAGATATCCTATGTTTACGTTCTATTGTATTAGATAATAAGTTTGAATGACAATGAATATGACTAGGTCCAATGCTTATATTATTACTTTGCAGTTTGCAACAGACTGTATTGTTTTATGTTAATAACATTACATAACATAAACTCACACCTGTATCCCCGAAGGGGTAGGCAGATGTGCTCACCCCGCCTGATGGTAAGCTCAAGGCTAAGTCTCAGGAACGAGGGTCACCATTACAAACACGTAGTGTTACAATGGTGACGCTCAGCTCAACGGCCTCATCAGATGATTTTTCACGCCCCGTTTAAAGGACCCGGGACTGTAGGAAGAAGGGAACACGTGAGCTGGCAAGGAATTCCAAGAATTAATGGTGCGGCAGAGGAAAGACTCACCGAACCGCTTGGTTCTTGATGGTAATAACGTACAAACGCTCAAAGACCGTAGTTTTAGAGTTAACATGGTCAACCAGTTGGAATATGTTTAATCTAAAACTAATGGCGACTGTATATAGTTTAATTTCAATGCCATTTCAATTAAATTACAACACACTAACAGTACAAAGTGCATGGGAAATGAAAAAAAATCAATACTGATCAAAAGACTTGTTGTCAAACCAGATTTTTTTTTATAATGGTGTCCTTCAATCACCTTAACATCCTTATTAATATTAAAAACATTACTAGCCGATGACCGCGGTTCCGCCTGCGTTGATGTCGGTAATACTTTTGAAAGACAATCGGGTGTTATAAGTTTCACGTGTATGTGTTTTTTATACCACTTGGGAGGCAGACAAGCACGCGACCCACCTGATGGAAAGTGGTTACCGTGGCCTATGGACATTTGCAACACCAGGGGCGTCACACACGTGCTGCTTAACCTGTAGAAACCTTCTAATGCCCTTCTTAAAGAACCCATAATTTTCAATCCAACTAGAAACTTACAAACAACTCTCTACAGAGTCCATAGGCCACGGTTACCACCTCCATTAGGTAAGCAGTGTGCTTGTCTGCAACCTAAGTGGTATAAAAAAAATCATTCAAATCGGTTCATCCGTTAAGGAGTAGTTATTCTAGAAACTTACAAACAACGCTCTACAGGGTACATAGGCCATGGTTACGACTTGCCATTAGGTAAGCGTTGTGGTGGTCTGCAACCTAAGTGGTATAAAAGAAATCATCCAAATCGGTTCACCCGTTTAGGAGTAGTTATGTGACAAACACACGTACATAACAGTTATATAGTTAAGATAAATGTCGTCCTTGCATAACCTTCTATGTTAAACTTTGTAAACAGAATGTTTGAAATAGTAATAAAATTATTATTATGTGCATTTTAATTATTATTTCCTATTAAAATGGTATAAAAAAATTAGGTCAATGACATGCTTTACCAAGGGTCATCTTTTTGTACAGATATGGTAGGTACCAGGTTATTAGAAGGGCGAGGAGGTATTTCTTTATAGATATAACTATTGGAAGTAGTTACCGTGACTTATAAACATTTGTGAATCACTACATAGTATAAAACAAAGTCGCTTTCTCTGTCCCTATACCCCTATGTATGCTTAAATCTTTAAAACTACGCAACGGATTTTGATGCGGTTTCTTTTAATAGATAGAGTGATTGAAGAGGAAGGTTTATATGTAGGTACATAACATCATGTTACAACCAACTGGTGCGGAGAAGAAGTAAAATATATTGCAAGAACGGGGTGATGCAGACGAAGTTGCGCGGGTCAGCTAGTTAAAAAAATATTAAAGTAAAGTTTAGCAAATGAACCGCATCAAAATCTGTTGCGTAGTTTTAAAGATTTAAGATTACAAAGGGCCATAAGGACATGAAAAATAGGGACAGAGAACGCGACTTTGTTTTATACTATGTAGTGATGTTGACCTTTTATAAGGGCCGTTAAATATACCCAGGGAGAAAAGAGACAATAAAAATAAGCATACAAAGGGACATAAGGACATAGGGATATAGGGACAGAGAACGCGACTTTGTCTTATACTATGTAGTGATAGTGCCTTGTAATAAATATGGTCACTATTATTCTAATGGGCTCAAAAATATCTTCTAAACGGCCTCCGCCAATATGATAGATAATTCAACCCATACAGCGTTATATTAGCGAGTTTATTTGGCAGCTAATAAACACTGTTTTGGCGATATGCCAATGGTTCAAGAACACACACTTATTTTAGTTTGTAATATGCCATTTTAGAAGCGGATTAAGATTGCATATATTATATTTGTATGATAATTGTGGAGATGGCAGCCTCCGTGGCGTGGCGGTAGTGCACGCGACTGCTACGCACGAGGCGCGGGTTCGATCCCCGCTCAGTGCAAAAAGTTGTATGCATGAATATGGCTGTTTGCACTGGTCTGGTCGTGCCTCGGAGAGCACGTTAAGCCGTCGGTCCCGGTTGCCATACAAACATCTATTGCAGTCGTTACGGGTAGTTGGAGCTCTCAAAAGTCCAACCAGTCTCACTTGGAACTTCGATATCGCCATTGGTCATTAGACCATTGGTTGTGGAGGTCAGATGGCAGTCGCTTCACGGAAAATATCAAAGTTCAGCCGCATCACAGTTAGACTGAAAAGCCGACTCCAACTGAGTTGGGAAAAGGTTCAGAGAATGATGAATGGTGGATGCTGGGATAAGGACTGTTTGGCTTGGAGGCTTTAAGAGTGTCTTATCATTGATACTATAAGAGTGTGGTGTTATTGATAAAGTCGTTAATTGGTATTGCTTGTGCGGCTAAGCACGTAATTAATTTGTTTTTGCGATTTGCACCTCATACCAAGGAATCGGGTCAAATTTTTTTATTCCAAACTTATTTAGCTTTTTCGGTTAGGATTTTTATACAAAGTGCCCAATTGGCGGCAATAAGCTCGCCCCCTATTACGTGGAACCGAAGATCATAGTTGGCGAAATGTGGGTGTTTATTACACCTCTGCCTAAGTGCCTAACCTTCCGGGGATTAAGGGCGTCGAGCATAATGTATTTTTTATAAATACACAAAAAACGAACGCCATCGTGACATTATTCTTAAAATAAAACTATATTTGCAAAGACTTGTTATACACAGACAATTTTGCTAGAAAAAAATAAGATTCAGAATAAAAAAAGCGGGTCCCGAGCATCAAAGTGTATTTAAATGCAACCGGTATTGGCGATCAAATGTTTTAATAAGTTGTCTAAAAAGATAATTCCACAGTTTCAATAATAATCCCTTAACACCGACTTATAATCTTCTAATATATAAAAATGAATCGCGAAATGTGTTGGTAAGCGCATAACTCGAAGACGGCTGGACCAATTCCAGTAATTCTTTTTTTTATTTGTTCCTTGAATTCTACGGAAGGTTTTTATGGAACAGCGGGAACGGGATCAGAAGTCCAAGCAGCGGGAATGGGATCAGAAGTCCACGCGGGCGGAGCCGCGGGCAACAGCTAGTTATTAATAAAACTCAATCGATATTATCAAAATTTAACCTTGATAAGGTGTTTATATTCTGATTGAATAGTAAATTAAATTCAAATTCCATTGCCTTTTTTTTTAATTAAAAATAAAAAATAAATCCAATGACGTAGGTTTATCTGACAAAGACCATTAACCTTCGAATTAAATACATGTTATAAGAAGACTAGTGAATTATTTAGCTGTTGCCCGCGGCTCTGTCCGCGTGAATGTCAGTTATCGCGCAGTGCAATATAGCCTATGTTACTAAGGGTAAATGTAACTTTGCAATGGTTAAGATAAGATAAGATAAGATAAGATAAGATAAGATAAGATAAGATAAGATAAGATAAGATAATATAAGATAAGATAAGCATTTATTTGCATTAAATATGAGTTTATCCACTACAAATACGCAAACACACAAACACACAAACACACACACACACACACACACACACACATACACAAACAAATATATTTTTTTCCTTTTATAATATTAATGTAGATATATTTTTAATCAATCAATCAAAAGTCACGACTGGCGGCCTTCTCCTGCTACGGTGACAGTGGCCAGTGCTCATGGAGGACGGAGGTCATGTAATTGGAAAGAACCTCATGTAATTGGGGGTGAGCCAATTACCGTCAAGCGGGCACTTTATCATGGATTTACTATCTGATGGAAAAGAGTCGCCTTCTACAGACACCCCTTAACCGAAAGTATAGCCTTATTTTATTCCAGCGGGAATCAAACCAACACAAAAGCGAAGCTCAAAAAAATGTTTGTGTGATTCACATCTAAACCAGTGAACCGATGTCAATGAAATTTGGTAGGTACAGAGATAGATTAAAGCTTGGGAAAGGATATGCAATGATATGCATAGACTTTTTCAGAAGGGTATGTAGTTAAAATTATAATTTTTAAGGTATTTTAGCTACCGAAATTGCGTGCCTAGTGTAGTGTATTGAACGCGACTGCTACGCAGGTGGCGCGATTACGTTCCCCGCTCAGCACAAATATTTGTATGCATGTCCTCAAGTACATATTAATTTGTACTTTAATAAATAGATACGGCAAAACGGGGTGAATAGAGATCGAAGGGTGAATAGAAATAAAACGGTCAGCAAAATCCTGTAGTTATTTTCTTTCAAGCGAAAATTTGAACTAGTTCATTGGACTACCCGTATCATGAAATATCTGATAATGGGCTTAATTAAAATCTTGTAAAAGAATTTATTTAAAGTATTCCATTGACCATTTTAATTCTATCCACCCCTGGATCTCTATTCACCCCGTGGTACTATGATTTATATGATTTAGATTCTATTTGTGTCTATGGGAAGCACGCCTCTGGACATAGGCTAAATATTAAAAAAACTTGAAAGCCGCGGTAGCCTAGTGGTATGGGTAATAGACTGCTGAGACGAGGTCTCGAGTTCGATCCCAGGTTTACCATGGCACACACCAATGACTTTTCGATGCTTTTCGAAGTTATGTATGTATTTATCGCAGGTTTATAAGTGCCTCGGAGAGCACGTTAAGCCGTCGGTCCCGGTTACCATACAAACATCTATGGCAGTCGTTACGGGTAGTTGGAGCCCTCAAAAGTCCAACCAGCCTAACTTGGAACTTCGATATCGCCATTGGTCATTAGACCCTGGTTGTGGAGGTCAGATGGCAGTCGCTTCACAAAAAATATCGAAGTTCAGCCGCATCACAGTTAGACTGAAAAGCCGACCCCAACTGAGTTGGGAAAAAGGTTCAGGGAATGATGATTAAAAATACTTGATATAGCATCACACTGATGGAGGGAGAGGGTATCATCGTGCATCTCTTACCATATGCTTTATGTTTATAACTGAGGTGTCCGAATGGGACCCGAACAGAGGTCGGTTGGGGTTCGAAGTCATTTTGAATCTGTCAAAAATAAATATAACTATAAAAGTAATTGAACAAAATAAATGAAATGGGAGTGGGCTTAATCAGCCTATCGCGGTAGGCCACTGCTTTTTTTCAGGATTAAAAAAAATCACGACTAAAAAAAATGATTGAATTTAGTACCTAACAAGTTTTGGTCTGCTTGAATTTTTTGTTTATGTGGTCTATATGAACCATAGGTCATAAAAAATAAAATAAAAATAAATACCTAAATAAAAAAATAAATACAACCTGCTTCAGACTTTGGTTATTATTTCGACCGATTTCTTTGAAAAACACGATAATATGGATTATATGAAGACCTTTTATTTCGTGCGCGAAATCCCCACGGATACCAATCCCACCGGAGCCGATGAGAGAGGTTATGTCGGACTCGAATCGACTAAAACACACGCCGTCTTTGGGTCTTTAGTTGCCGGAGGTGAGATAGTAGCTAACATGTCCCTCGCACCCCGGTTTTGCATGTAAACCTCTGAATAAATTTTAATGGAATTTTGTATACTTTGTTCTCGTGTGGTGTAAGGGAAATATTCTCTAAGCTGAAGGCCCTTTGTAGTACTCCTGGTACATAACATATTGGCATTAAAAAAATTACGGCAATACAATTGTTTTTCGCATTAGTTACTCTATATCGTATCAGTAAAGTTAAATAAACAAAAATTTTATAAAAAACATCACTGCAAAAAAACAAGTGGCGCCATCTTGCGCCATGGTTTTTCATGAATTATTGTTTTTGTTTCATTTAGCAACTTAACTGATTTCGATGCGGTTTTTTCTTGTTTGAAGGGGTTTGGTTCAACTTAAAATCTTCCTTTTTTTGATGCAATCGCTTAAGTAGAACCAGAGTTATGATTAGTAATATAGAATTTAAGTTGCACAGATGACACTTAGGTCGCGATAAACGACAGCTACGCGGGCAGAGCCGCGGGTATAGGCTAGTCACTTCATAAAATTTTAATCGTTTTGAATCGTCCAGGAACTTTTTCATGCCCACTGTACGTATATCTAATTTATTATTACGTACCTTTTACTAACAAAACTCATATTCGTAAGTAGGCTTTAGTCATCCCATTACTAATTACCAAGAAAATTACCGGCATGTTCGCATAACCGATTCGTCGCGCGTGCATATCTAACCATGATTAAAATTTCATGCTACAGAGGTATTTGTGTAAAATAATTTGTATTTAAATAAAATTAGTGATACTTTTTTATCGTAAGAAAACTCCCCACGGATACCACCTCCGTCAAAACCGGTGGAGGTGATTATCCGGTCCATCTAAGGCCCGCGCTCGTGAAGGACGGAGGTCATTCTGCGACCTCCGACGTCCGAGTTGCCTCCACTCATCGCGGGCAGTGTGGGCCTGGAGCCTTTGCCGGAAAAGTTAGTGATACTAAGGCCTGTATTATAGAATCTTAACATAACATAACATAAACCCACGTCTATACCCCCGAAGGGCTACGTAGAGTTATGTTTAGGGCATTAACCGGGCACTTATAAACCTGCGATAAATACACACATAACATCGAAAAGCATCGAAAAGTCATTGGTGTGGCCCATGGTAAACCTGGGATCGAACCCGAGACCTCGTCTCAGCAGTCCATTACCCATACCACTAGGCTACCGCGGTATTACAGGAGCTGATTATACGGCACATTTAAGGCCCGTGCTCATGAAGGATATGTTCGAATATCAATAAATATACGGGTTTACGTAATCACAGTATAATCACTACATAGCATAAAATAAAGTCGCGTTTTCTGTCCCTATTTTTCTTGTCCCTTTGTATGCTTAAATCTTTAAAACTACGCAACGGATTTTGATGCGGTTTGTTTTAATAGATAGAATGGTTAAAGAGGAAGGTTTATATGTATATAACATCATGCCAAGACTAACAGGTACGGAGCAGGAATGAAAAATGTTGCAAAAACGGGGTGACGCAGACGAAGTTGCGCGGGTCAGCTAGTGAAGTATAAATTAATATTGAGCACAAACTATATCTGTCCAAATGATGCCGCCATTGTTCATAGACTACATGCATATATCTATAGGTCTGTACATAGCCAGCTCACGAATATCGCTCTTTCTAACAGGATAGAGGTCATTCTGCGACTTGCGAGTCACTGCAGAATTCTAGAATCCTGCTCTAGAATGACCCTCGATACATAACCAAATCGTAGAACAGATCAACATTTAAGCGGGGCGTGAAAAAGCATCTGATGAGGCCGTCAAGCTGATCGCCACCATTGTAGCACTGAACGTATTTGTAATTGTGACCCTCTTTCATGAGACTTTGTCTTCAGCTTAACATCAGGCGAGGTGAAGTCAAATTGACGTGCCATAAAAAAAATCTTAACACCAAAATAAACCTTATATTTATCGCTGTAATGATATGCCATAACCGGTCTATAGCAGACACCTTAGTGTTAATTAACTCTAATACAGCTTCATCGAAAGAATGATCAAATTCTCAAGGCTATTTGCGTATACGCAACCATATTTTTGCTATTAGATATTATTATTACGTAGAATTGCTATTATGATGTAAATTAGAAGCTACCGGTTTGAAACCCTATTTGAAGATGTGTTTTTTTTTATACAACTTA
Source organism: Pelosia muscerda (assembly GCA_963691645.1). Lineage (NCBI taxonomy): Eukaryota > Metazoa > Arthropoda > Insecta > Lepidoptera > Erebidae > Pelosia > Pelosia muscerda. The sequence goes on along the minus strand of OY829127.1, from coordinate 2,750,568 downwards.
GGTCGCAGACAAGCACGCGGCCCACCTGATGGTATTTTTTTTAATGTTCATGGTACCTTACTGACGTCACCAGATAATGGTAGAGGAGTCCTAGAACATTAAATTTATTTATTACTAGCTGACCCGCGCAACTTCGTCTGCGTCATTCCGTTTTTGCAACATTTCTCATTCCTGCTCCGCAGCTGTTGGTCGCGTAGCTTGATGTTATATACATATAAACCTTCCTCTTTAACCATTCTATCTATTAAAAAAAACCGCATTAAAATTCGTTGCATAGTTTTAAAGATTTAAGCGTATATAAGGACGTAGGGACAGAAAACGCGACTTTATTTTATACTATGTAGTGATACAGAATAGGGCGGAATAACAATTGTATTGTGTTAACCTATTTAACTACTAACATTATACATAACAATATAAATTTTACATGTATTGTATTACCATAATACAATTAACCCTTGAAAGGTGACGTGCGCCTCAGAGGCACCCGCGAAGCAGAAATATTTGGCTGTATTTTTTTAACTAATGCATGTATGTTGTATGACTATAATTATAATCCAGCGAGAAATTGGTCGCTTATCAACACTACCGAAGGACAACGGTTGAAGTTCTAAAAGTATTCTATGCGCAAGCACTCGTAACACGCATTTAACGTAATATCTTCTAATTCAAATACTTATCTTTAAAGTTTGTTAAAATTTAAATAAAAATCTTAGAATAAAAATATAAGAACATTTTTTGTATAATTTTGTAATTGGTAGTGCTTGTGTGGTAAAGCACGTAATTAATTTCTTTGCGATTTACACTGCATAGTAAGGGGGTAAAATTTTATAAATATTTATTTAGCTTGTTACAAAGTGTCCGATTGGCGGTTATAGGCTCGCCCCCTATTACGTGGGACCGAAAATTATAGTTTTCAATACATTTCTGCATAAATTTTTGTTTTATTTACTAATCAATATAACTAATTCTTAAATACTTAATGGTACACAAGGTACAGAGATCATACATGAAAAATTGCAAGATTCATGTGCAAAAAACAAGCTTATTTCACTATGAGTTCTCCTTCAGAAAACCTTATCAAATGAATGAATGAATCATCTCATGACAGTAATAAAAAAGTGATAATAATTTCTAATAAAAAAGTGATAACAACCTACTCTATACTAATATTATAAAGAGGAAAGATTTGTTTGTTTGTTTGTTTGTAACGAATAGGCTCCAAAACTACTGGACCGATTTCAATAATTCTTTCACTTCTAAAAAGCTACAATATCTAGGAGTAACATAGGCTATATATCATCACGCTATCATCCAAGAGAGCGGCGTAATAATCATAAATCTTAATCGATCCGGTAAATTTCTATACATTGGCGCTAATAGCAAGGAAAAGTAATACAGAGAGGCAAGTAGAGAATCGAGTAGAGTCGTACAACGTGATAATCGACATCCACGGGTGCGGAGCCGCGGGCAACAGCTAGTTTCTAATAAATTCAGTTGTAAAAACTGTGCGCTTGTAAGGCGTGTGATTATACCAACTGATTTCATTCTAGGGTTAATATATGCGGACATGTGCACTCATGTTGATATAAAACAAAACAGACACATGGCTTCGATAGCGACGGTTCTGTTCTGACATTGTATTTAAAACATAATGGCGATGTTTTTGAATAATCTAAGCGACATGTTTTTGAATAATGTAAGCGACATGTTTTTGCATAATCTACTTCGATTGTGTTTGTAAAAAGTATATAATACATATATAATTTACTGTACATAGACATAGGAATGTTTTATACCACTTAGGTGGCATACAAGCATACAATGCTGGTGGTTCACAATTAATACGTGGAAACGAAAACCGTACTTGGATTTTTTAGGTCAAAAGCATTCGAAAACCGCGGGCACACGTATTAATTTAATGATAGTAGGGTACGCTTTAATCCTTTTTTTCCTATGGCACGTCACTTCACCTCGCCTGATGGTAAGCTGAAGGCCAAGTCTGAGGAAAGAGGATATCACCATTACAAACACGTACAGTGTTACAATGGCAGCTCAGCTTGACGACCTCATCAGATGCTTTTTAACGCTTTGCTGACCCGCGACTGTAGGAATATTATCTGACTACGCCTATGGGGAAAAGATGTGAGTATTATTCATGTACGAACAGCTTCAATAACTCAATTATTTGCTCCGTATTTGCAGACGCCATTTTGGCTATTCTCCAACAAGTTTCTTAAGAAATCTCACTTCCTCAATTCGCTTGTTTGATCACTGCACTTCATTGTTTAATCTGCTCTACAAGACGTACATGAAAACAGTCAAGTGTGAGTCTAACTCGTGCACAAAAGGGCCCGTACCATTTTTTATTTAGTATTTATTGTAATTCAGCACGAGGGGTCCTACCACTTCCTTGGTAGGACCATCTCTGTTGAGATGACCCTCTTCCCCTAATGTGGGGACCATGGCGTCCCCATCTAGCCACTGGTTGGCACTTTGCGTCATTGCCGGCTTGCTTCTGTTAGGGGACAGGCGGCCACCCGTCACCCCAGGCCCGCGCTCATGGAGAATGGAGGTCATTCTGCAACCTCCAACGACCGAGTCGCCTAACTGGGAGGTCTAGACAAAATGCATTTCCATGGACTCATCTTGCGCGCGAGATGATTTATGTTGACTCTCGAAAACAACTCGTAGACATATCTCCGAAGAGAGATTGGCCTGTAGTTCTCTGGCGGTAGTGCTTTCAGATCAAATATTTGTATGTATAAACATAACATAAAATAAACTCACGCCTTTATCCCCGAAGGTGCGGTGCTAGCACCCACATTTCGCCAGTTTATGTTTAGATCACAATGTAATAGGTGGCGAGCCAATTGCCATTTACTGGACACTTATAAACCTGCGATAAATACACACATAACTTCGAAAAACATCGAAAGTCATTGGTGTGTGCCATGGTAAACCTGGGATCCAGCTCGAGACCTATCGTCTCAGCAGTCCATTACCCATACCACTAGGCTATCGCGGTATTGTATGTATAAATATGTCTTTTTGTATTGCTTTGGGTGTTTAATCGATGAGGCAATCTCTGGCAGTATATACCGCAGCAGTTAGTATTTGCCATGGAAAACAAAAAAGTTTTTTCTGTTCTGTGGCATTTGCCGAAGGCCGCAGAATCACTCTTATTTTTTTTATTTTTTTTACACTACGTAGGTGGCAGACAAGCACACGGCCCACCTGATGGAAAGCGGCCACCGTGGCCTATGAACGTGTGCAACACTAAGGGTGTCACACACGCGCTGCCCACCCTGAAGGGAAAGGGGGAGAGCTGGAAAGGGGTGGGGAGGCTAGAAAGGGGAGGGGAAGGAGGGGTAAAGTGAGCTCTGGCTACCCTACTTACCGGCGGGAACACAACACGATGGTTATTATGACCGCGGTGTTCTGTAGGGCGGAGGTACTTCCCCAGTTGGACAGCTCATTTCGGACGGGAGATACCGTCGTGTCCTACCTCCGTTAGTTAGGAGAGTGAGAGGTGCCAGCGTCTCTATTGTCCTCCGAGGTGAAGGTCTCATTCTTTATATAAAACACAAGACACGTGTCTTTGTCATTGTAGCCAATAAATCTATAATAATGGTTCTGTAATGAGTGTAATGACGCCGTGGGTATGTCCCTCACTTTAATAATGTTTAACCTATTTGAACGTAAGAAATGAACGATTGATGAAACTTCTTATATAATAACAAAGACTTCTATTTATAAAATAACTAGTTGACCCGCGCAACTTCGTCTGCGTCACCCCGTTTTTGCAACATTTTTCATTCCTGCTCCGCACTTGTTGGTCGTAGCATGATGTTATATACATATAAAGCTTCCTCTTTAACCATTCTACCTATTAAAAAAAACCGCATTAAAATCCATTGCGTTGTTTAAAAGATTTAAGCATACAAAGGGACATAGGGACAGAGAACGCGACTTTGTTTTATACTTTGTAGTGATATATACTAAAGTCAAGCAGTTATCATCATTCTCTGATCCTTTTTCCTAACTTAGAGTCGGTTTGCCCCTCTATTGCCCGTGGTCCACCCGCAATGTCCACCTAGGTAGACCACGGGAAACTATTTTTTCCCGTGGGCCACTAGAAGGTCCTCATGTTCATATTGAAGCATTACGAAAGAATAATAAATATATTCCAGACTAAGTGTGATGCGGGTGGAGCCACCTGTCACCTTAGGAGAATCTTGACGGAGGTAGGACACGACGGTATCTCCCGTCCGAAATGAGCTGTCCAACTGGGGAAGTACCTCCGCCCTACAGAACACCGCGGTCATAATAACCATCGTGTTGTGTTCCCGCCGGTAAGTAGGGTAGCCAGAGCTCACTGTACCCCTCCTTTCCCTCCCCTTCCTAGCCTCCCCACCCCTTCCCAGCTCTCCCCCTTTCCCTTCAGGGTGGGCAGTGCGTGTGTAACACCCTTAGTGTTGCACACGTTTATAGGCCACGGTGGCCGCTTTCCATCAGGTGGGCCGTGTGCTTGTATGTCACCTAGGTACTATAAAAAAAAATCAGCGGCGGCTCAAATCGCGCCTCCACACACTCGAGCTGGATAACACCATGGTTCCTACATTAAGGGAAGGGGGTCATCTTAAAAGAGAAGTCCCCGGGTCTACCGGCGTGCGAGAGATATGTCTTATATAATCTCACCTCCGGCAATCAAAGATGTATTCGCTAAAAGAAGTTAATAAAAAAAAATCCTCTTTAAAAAAAACTTGTAAAGCTTTATTTCATGAGACTTTTTCCTTCAGCTTAACATCAGGCAGGGTGAAGTCAAATTGACGTGCCATAAAAAAGGATGATTATAAAACACTGCAATTAAATTGTTAGCAAGTTAAGCGCAAATCAAGTATACGGATATACCATTGTAAACAAAATCAAATGATACTTAATAGTATTTTTATTTAATACATAAACATAATATGGTATCATTACACCATAGAAATTAATATTAGTAGCATAAATAGACCTACAGACTCCTTCATTGCCGCGTCACTGAAATTAAAACGCTTTTTTTTTAATAAAAAAAAAGAAGAAGACTTAATTTAGAAGTTATCGGCATTCATAAACAGTTATACTTACGTTACCTATTTAGATTAGGTATTTAACATTTTTAATTCGGTAATGCAGTAATGAGGGGACTTAGCTTTATTTTATGATTAAATAATTTATAGTGAATTTAAGCAATCATTTTCGTAATAAAAAAATAGATTAAGCCTATGTATTAACAGAAAGAAAGAATTTATTTGCTCATCAACATGGTACAATAGGTAGGTAGATCTTAAATTATATAACAGCACAACATGTTTAGGCACAGTATGTGGCATGCAAATTCCGGATATGTTATAATACAACAAAAAATTATACAACAAAATAAAATATAATCTAATACTAATACCTAGTGTAATTATAATTATAAGTTCATTTTATGTTTTACTGTTCAATATGGTATTACTTTTGTTTTATATTTCATAAGAGACAATTTACAAACAACAAAAATGAGGAGATTGTTGCTCTATTTACGCTAGTAATAAGTTTGTGATACTACCAGATGCCAATCTTTATGTTCGTTTAGTTGTTTATCAATAGAAAATTATTACTTTATAAATATTAGACAGCCGAAGGTTGTTCAAAGTCGAGGATAACCAGTACAGACCATCTAATAATATGACGTTATATAATACTAGCTGTTGCCCGCGGCTGCGCCTTCGAAAATCATCGAAAAGTCATTGGTGTGTGCCATGGTAAAACCTGCGATCGAGCCCGAGACTTCGTCTCAGCAGTCCATTACCCATACCATTAGGCTACCGCGGTTATACTTACTAACCGTGTTGAAAAGTAATAAATAACAAAACTAGACTGGAAAATTGATTACGATATATTGATATATGTTTATCAAATCAATTGTAACATAACCAAACACCGTGTAATCACTTAAATGGTACGACACGCATTAATATAACTCCATATTCACTCAAACAATTAGTTACAGTCCAATTCTGGACAAAGACCTCTTCTATGCGAGGCTTGATACGGACTTTCCTCTGTAATTAATTGGGAGGCCTTTTTATCGTGCGCAAAATCCCCACAGATACCACCTCCACCAAAACCGATGGAGGTGATTATGTCGGACTCGAACCGACCAAAACGCACGCCGTCCATGGGTCCTTGATTGCCGGAGGTGAGATTATACAAGACATATCTACTTTACTAGGAGCAACTATCAATCGTCATCGTCATCATCATCATCATCATCAACAATCATATCAACTATACTTATCACAAAATAAAAGGAAATTCCCAACTCGATACTGGCAAGTTTGTCCCCTAAATTGGGTTGATATGTTGCCATCTAAGAAAAAAAGAAGAAGAAGAATTCGATACGAACATTTTTTTGCAAATGGTTCGTGCTAGAGGCACAGAGCGATAGCGAATGTAGCTGTGGATTCGCTTCGGAGCGAATGCATTTTGTCTAGACCCCCTCTTGCCGTCACTGGCATGCTTATCATAGAGACAAAATAATTAGATACTGCTTATTAATTTTAATAACACCACTTCACCACTCTGCGCCATTTCAAGCTACATACACAAAGACAAATGTAGTTTGAAGCTACCTACCTTAATGTATTTTGTGACTGCCTTAGATTTATTGAACTGGATGTACTTAACTAATTTGCTTGATGTGGAATCGGTTGCATTTTTTACAAACCTCAGTGGTTTTTTAAATGCAGTATGTATAAACAATGTTTGTAACGATTTTGTGATATGGTAATAATAAATAAATAAATGAATAAATAATCTTTTAAGAAGTCATAAGTACCATGGCATTTTGGTTTGTTTGTCTGAAATTTAAGCGCATTAATATATTGTATTGCATTGTCGATTATTGTATTTTATTATGTTCCTAATTTAACTATTTAAATTGCATGCCTATCATCGGGTTTCCTTTTTAACTGCGACCCCCCCTTGCCCCCCCCCCCCAACTAAAACGACTACCATCTGACTTACACAGCCCATTGCCGACAACGAAGTATAATTAAACCGGCGATTAATGAATGAATAAAACAAACAATAAAAAAATAATACTTACAATTCAAATAATAGTCCAAAATAATTTCTTGAGTGTAACAAAACGTTACACCAGATTCCAGTAAACACTAATGACGTCACAAGTGTTCCATCATAATGATATAGTCTCAATTCACAATGATTCAATCATTACACTTTGAAAAGAACAACACAGAAAATTATCAACATTAGTTGCTCTAAATTTAAAATTTGGGTCGTTCCAAAAATGAAAATGGAATACTTTTACACTAGATACACTGGTTCACTAATAAATGTCATACTATATTCATTTTCAAAAAAAATCACACTTGTACTATTTTCAAATTTAGAATGACGTAAAGATTATAATATGAATGTGTATATTTTGTTCCCGTTCAATCACATAGTACGGTCAAATTGCCCGCGAATCAGATGTTTTCTGTTTACACTGACCGATGCGAGGCGACACGCCGTTTCAATGTTGGCACGCAACTCATGTGCTATTTTCAAAACATACCAGCACTTAATGGAGAAATCCCAATTCGGCATTTCAATTTTCAAGGCGAATTTTCCATATTTCAGCACACTAACACTTATCACTTTAATTATATTTGTATTTAATTATCTAATGAAGTCGCAAATTTATATGGTTCAGTATATGGAAGTATATTAGGTCCATTTCACATGCAAATACTATTAGAACTGCTCCAAACCAGAATTGGAAATCTGATGGGCCGGCGTATACGGCCGCTTGTCTCGCCAGCGGAATGATCACTGAACTCAACATGTTTTTAGTGTTGTAACACTGTTCTTGGCAACACAACACTAACAATCAATTATATTATCTATCGTCATCCACTCCAAAATGTGTTGTTATATAGCGAAATTTATCAACAATAAAAATTATTCACCAACACTTTAAAATTTGTATTTCAATAACACTTATTTTGAATTGTATGTTTTCACTAAATTAATTATTGAGATGATACTTTAGTGTATATTTTAATCAGTTATTGTATTGGTGTTCTGTTCGACAGTTAGACAAGTTTATTTATAAATAACAACAAGTTTAATATTAAAACCGATGTTACGTGTGTAATATTGTTAGTTTTTCCTTCAATCGTTTTCTGACGCACGCAAACAGTCTTCTAATTGATATTATGTTGTTATGAACTACGTAATTGTTTTGTCTCTATACTGCCTGTATATTCATAAAAACATTTACACAATTCAACAACTGAATTATTAACTACACAATCGGCTTCAAACGTATGTTTATTTAATATTTTTTCATTTATTACACTTCATTTATTAAACACTGCAATATTTTCAATACACTATTTTAAAATTTGAATAGAAAACAAAGTCCTTTATCAATAACATATGTTTCAATATTTGAAATGAAAAATTTGAATTCGATAATTAAAATTTCAGTTATTTCACAATTGAACATTTAAAACACAAAAATAATTTGACAAATACATTAATTTGTATTTGTGTTTTTGTAATATCAAAAATAAATATCAGAGTAGGTAGTACCAAAAGTCATAAAATATCAATACTGACTGACTAGTGAATGATGTTGGAGTGATATTGAATCTAAATTTATTGTAATCAAGGTTTATTTACGTCATAATATTATGCTACGAATAATATCGTACATATTGTATAATAGCATAATGCATGCAAATTAGTTGACATTTTCAACTTTTCGATTTTCGTTCGATTTAAGTTGTAAATAAAGTGTTGCTAGCTTAAGATTCTTCCTTAAATATCTGGGAATACAAAATGACAACCTCCGTGGTTGGGTGGTAGTGCACGCGAATGCCTCGCACGGGGTCGATCCCAAAAAGTTGTATGCATGAATATGGCTGTTTGCACTGGTCTGGTCGTGCCTCGGAGAGCACGTTAAGCCGGTCCTGGTTGTCATACAAACATGTATGGCAGTTATCGTTACGTGCAGTTGGAACCCTCGAAAGTCCAACCAGTCTAACTTGGAACTTCAATATCGCCATTGGTAATTGGACCATTGGTTGTGGAGGTCAGATGGCAGTCGCTTCACGAAAAGTATCGAAGTTCAGCCGCGACTATTGCATAAGGTATCAACTTCAATTCTGAATTTAGATCATAACTTCTCTGGTAATGCACAAAGTTTTACACTAAAAAATTATATTAAGAAATCTAATCTCTCAGGAAGACGTTACATAACCTCGCCTCCCAGGTTTGTTTGCTTTTAATGTCACCTTTCGTCGACAGTGATGTATGAGTATAAACAAGACAATTTTGTTTTTAAAAACAAACAGATAATGTAACTTAAATAAACGAACCAAGGCTGACTGAATAGGTTGAAAAAAAAAAACAGGCAAAGAAAAATTGTGGTGATGTAACGACCTCCGGAGCGTGGCGGTAGTAAACGCGACTGCTACGCAGAAGGCGCGGGTTTTATTCCCGCTCAGTGCAAATATTTGTGTGCATGAATATGAATATCTGTATTGGTCTGGGTTGTTCTATGTATAATATTTATGTATTTGCATAATGTATCTAAGTATGTTTATCCGCATTCTAGAACTACGGGTTCTAGAATGTGGATAAACATACACAGTTTCTATAACAAAATCGTCTTCAAGTAGGTATGAATTTAAACAAAAAAAAGCCAACTTACAGAACAGAATATTATTAGGTACAGAATATTAGCTATAGGCACCGTTCACCCATCCTACTTTTTCTTTTTTAAATAAATACGCCCAGAATATCAGGTTATCGAAACTATGTCCAAAATCTTTTTAAAAAAAAACAGCTGGCTAGTTGATATACAAAATGGCTGCCGAAGCGATAATTCTAAATCAAATCATATAATTTGTGATGACGTTACCCAATGTATTAAAACGGTTCGTTTAACACTATTATAAATTGATATGTAAATATATTATGTTTGTGCTGTTGGTTACATAATAAATAAAATACTAGCTGACCCGCGCAACTTCGTCTGCGTCACCCCGTGTTCGCAACATTTTTCATTCCTGCTCCGCACCTGTTAGTCGTAGCGTGATATTATATACATATAAACCTTTCTCTTTAACCATTCTATCTATTAAAACCGCATCAAAATCCGTTGCGTAGTTCTAAAGATTTAAGCATACAAAGGGACAAGAAAAATAGGGACAGAGAACGCGACTTTATTTTATTCTATGTAGTGATAGTGATGATATACAACACGAGTCATTCAATGTTCAATTTACTCGCGAGCCATTATATAGACATGATTTTAGGAGAGCGCGGCTGCCGCGTGCTACTATCGATCTGACCTGAACAGTTGAGAGAGATAGAGGGACACCATGGTCCCCACATTTAGGGAAGAGGGTCATCTCAACAGAGATGTCCCCGGGTCTGCCGGGGTGCGACAGATATGTCTTGTATAATCTCACCTCCGGCAATCAAGGACCCATGGACGGCGTGCGTTTTCGTCGGTTCGATTCCGACATAATCACCTCCATCGGTTTTGGTGGAAGTGGTATCCGTGGGGATTTTGAGCACGATAAAAAAAAATTAAAATAAGGCTGAGAGAGATAGAGAAGGCGACGACGGTATTATCTCAATCGAGCAGTCCGACTGGGGAAGTACCTCCACCCTACAGAATATCGCCGTTTAATAACCTTGTGTTGTGATTTCGATGGTGAGTAGGGTAGCCAGAGCTCACTAGAGAGGTTTTGTGTTGTCAGTGGGAAAACCAAAGGCTTATCCTACATCTTTTGCGCTGACGACACAGAATGTCTCTGTTCTTACAGGGGTTGCGGCACGAGTGTTATTCCTCTGGTGTTACACTCGCCCATAGACCACGGTAACCAGTTACCATCAGGTGGGCCGCGTGCTAGTCTGCGACCTAAGTTGTATAAATAAGCTAGATAGTTTTTATTTTTGTCCAACTGCAAGCGAACCACTAAAATTCCTTCGAAAAGTTCGAGAGCGGCTGCCGCGCGAGCCGAAGTTCAATAGTTTACCAGTAGTTATAAATTAAAATTCTTCAAGAAGGGCATTAGAAGATTTCTACAGGGTAGGCAGCACGTGTGTGACGCCTCTGGTGTTGCAAACGTCCATAGGCCACGGTGACTGCTTCCCATCAGGTGGGCCGTGTGCTAGTCTGTCACGTAAGTGGTATAAAAAAAAAAATACAAACTTACCTCTAGCACCGTGTAAGCTCGGAACAGAAAACAGTTGAGGAGTCCTTCCTTTTCATTAAGGAGTATATAGAATAGTTCCTCTGGTCTTCCTGGCACTTGGCTGGCCCTGTTTAGCATAAGATACAAATTACTTTTATGTAGGAAACCGCGGTAACCTAGTTGTTTCTTTTAAAAAAAAAATATTTATTGCACGTCAATTTGACTTCACCTCGCCTGATGTTAAGCTGAAGGCAAAGTCTCATGAAAGAGGGTCACCATTACAAACACGTTCAGTGCTACAATGGTGGCGCTCAGCTTGACGGCCTCATCAGATGCTTTTTCACGCCCCGATTAAAGGACCCGGGACTGTGGTATGGGTAATGGACTGCTGAGACGAGGTCTCGGGTTCGATCCCAGGTTTTGGCACACACCAATGACTTTTCGATGCTTTTCGAAGTTATGTGTGTATTTACCGTGGGTTTATAAGTGCTCGGTTAATGAACAATGGCGATATCGAAGTTCCAAGTTAGACTGGTTGGACTTTTGCGGGCTCCAACTACCCGTAACGACTGCCATAGATGTTTGTATGGCAACTGGGACCGACGGCTTAACGTGCTCTCCGAGGCACGACCAGACCAGTGCAAACAGCTTTTTGCACGGAGCGGGGATCGAACCCGCGCCCCGCCACGGGGGCTGTCTCTATCTATCTCTCTCTATTTCTATCTTCTATCTATACTATTATATAATTGTAAAAAGTTTATGTTTGTCCGCGATAGACGCAAAAACTACTGAACGGATTTCGATGCGGTTTTTTTTTGTTTGAAGAGGTTTAGTCCAACTTAAAATCTTACGTTTGTTTGATTGTAATCGGTTAAGTAGAACCAGAGTTATGATTAGTGATATAGAATTTATGTTGCACAGATGGCGCTTAGGTCGCGAGAAGAAAAATCGCCTCTATGCTACTTTGGTACCTTAAACTAGTAATAAATAACATATTGCATCGACACACCGGTATATAAAGTTACTATTAATAAATTATTATTAAAAGCTGGTTTAGGAATAAAAAACTGTGTTGTGATGACTATTTTTAGATACAATAAGTGTGTGTCTAAGTCCAACTTTATATCACTTTTAATATACCTACAATAAGTCAATGTACTGGGTGGTATAGTTAACTCATTAATATTTTTTAAAGGAGAATATTAGCAACCGAAATTACTTATATTGACTCTAACCCCTCTAGCTAAGCTCAATGACTTTATTAGGAGTGGGTTCACATCAATGGTGTAATTGGCCAGAATAAGAACCTGGGACTTCTTGATCATAAAGCCGACTCCCTGTACGTAGGTATATTCATAAATATATAAATTGAATGCACTTAAAAACCGCAAAAAAAGTGGTATGAGTAAAGGACTGCTGAGACAAGGTCTCGGGTGGCAATAGGTTGTTAATGTCAATAGGCTCGCCACGTATTACATTGGGACCTAAAGATAAACTGGCGAAATGTGGGTGCTAGCACCTCTGCCTACTCCTTCGGGGATATAGGCGTGAGTTTATTATTTATGTGTATGTTATGTGAAGTTCATTTCCTTATGTGCCAGTCTCGCCATTTATTTCTTTAATTATTCGATTGCTTATCAAAAGAAGAGAAACCGAGCAAACCTAGTCTTTGTTTTTTCTTTTTTTTAATTCATATACACACATAAATTGATGTGTCATATCAATTTGACTTCATCCCGCCTGATGGTAAACTCAAGGCGAAGTCTCAGGAAAGAGGGTCACCATTACAAACACATCCAGTGCTACAATGGTGGAGCTCAGCTTGACGGCCTCATCAGATGCTTTTTCACGCCCCGCTTAAAGGACCCGTCGTCGTATCAGACGGCCATCATAGCCGCAACTATAATGAATGTCCCCTTATAATATGATGGTTAATTTTTATGGGTATACAGCTATAATTATTTTATAATAAATTGTCTTAATATTTTGATAAATACCACCTTATTTCTTTGGACTCACTACCAAAAAATATATTGATGATTAAAAAACATAATTGAGTTTAGTAACAAGTTTGGTCTGCTTGAATTTTTTGTTCATACGGACCCATAGGTCATAAAACCAACCGGTCTGCTTCAGACTGTAGTCATTATTTCTGCCGGTTTTGTCGGAAAACACGGTATATAATGGACTATATGAAATTCTTTTTTTCCGTACGAAATCCCCACGGATACCAATCCCACCGGAGCCGATTAGGTTATGTCGGGCTTGAATCGACTGGAACGCAGGCCGTCTTTGGGTCTTTAGTTGCCGGAGGTGAGAGAAGAGCAAACATGTTCCTCGCATCCCGGCGGAGCCGGGGCCCTCTCTTTCGAGATGAACTCTTTCGGGTATAGGGACCACAGTGTCTCCGTTTAACCCCCGGGCACAGTTTGCGACAACGCCCCTTGAAGAACCTCATATTGTAGTCGCTTGGGAAAACCACGGCAGGGAGTTCATTCCACAGCTTGAGCGTGCGCGGGATGAAACTCCTTTCATACCGCACAGTGCGCACCTTTGTTTGAGGAAGGTTAGCCTTCTCAATTTAGGGTGATTACTGCTTAATTGTAGATGAATCTAATCCTCTGCTTTGGGTTAACCCTTCTCGACGATCTAGGAGGAGGATCTAATTACTTACCTAATGATATCAACCAATCTGTGGACTATGACGGGCTCGAAGTTTCCATTGTAGGCCTTCAGGCAACTGTCTTCAACTGCTATGCTGAGCTGAAACAATATAATGGAATAGTGAATACTTTTTCGCCGTCACTATACTGACGTCTACTTGGTGTACCTATACCTGGTGGACTATTATAATAATAATAAATAATAATAAATATTCTAGGACAATTTACACAACGCCACCTAGACCTATGGAAAGCATAGTTTAACTAGCTTGTGTTACGGCTTCTAGAATGCGGATAAACATACTTAGATACTTTTTTTGTAAATACATACATATTATACATAGAAACACCCAGACAAATATTCATATTCATGTACACAAATATTTGCATTGAGCGGTAATCGAACCCACGACTCCTGCGTAGCAGTCGCGTTCACTACCGCCACGCCACGGAGGTCGTCATTATATCATGGATCTAGTCTTTTGAGGATAGCACAGCTTGCAACGGTGGTGGACGAGCTCAAATCCACCAATCATAGATGATGCCAGAACGTTATTCTTGAGACTTTAGATCTGCAGGGGACGTACTAAGCCTTGCCGAAGGGCGAAACCTATGCTCGGCTCGGGCCCTCTCCGTGAGTAGCGGCGCTGCCGTGAAACAAATTACTACGCCACGATGGCAACTCAAAAATGCCGTCGATTTGACAGAAGTGAGGTATAGTGGTTTGTAAGTATATTGTATAAAGTGATGCCACTACACAAATACTAGTCTTAGAAGCTACTAGATAATTGGACTACATATTAAGGTAATTAAATTTAGGATACTACTTGCATGAGTTTAATTATCTTTACTAATATTATAAAGAAGTAAAGTTTGTGTTTTGTATATGTCTTAAATTGTAAGAGGTAATCTCGGAATCTACTAAACCGATTTAAAAAATTCTTTCGCCAATAGAAAGCCACATTATTGCTGTGTGTCATAGGTTATATAAAAAACCGAAAAATAAAGAGGCTTTTACGTGGTAGTCCGTTTTGCAAAGTGAATCGGAGAAAAAACAGTTGAATGAAAGCGTTTCTTACGAACGCTGCCTTAACTATGAAATATATATTTTTGAGTTCTAGAGAAAAGATGTGGAGTTTGAAAATGCCTACATTATGCTTAACGAAGTGGGCACAGGTCAACTCGTTTTCTTATAAAGAAACAAGACATCGATCTAGTTTATTTTATTAACGCTATCTATGTTACTTTTGGTTACATTAGACTGTTAAAGGATTATGGATCTTAAGGACAACACTTGGAGCCCACTGTACTTATCTAGGTATATTAGCAGACAGAGGAGGTATTTAAGACTCTACATTGATGAGTCGTTTCAGGATAAGTTATTATGCTATATATAAGCGCAGATAAGGTCTAGGGATTCCCCCATTTATGTGTACGGATGAATAATTTACATACATAACATAAACTCACGCCTATATCGCCGAAGGGGTAGGCAGAGGTGCCAGCACCCACATTTCGCCAGTTTATGTTTAGGTCCCAATGTAATAGGTGGCGAGCCTATTGCCATTAACCGGGCACTTATAAACCTGCGATAAATACACACATAACTTCGAAAAGCATCGAAAAGTCATTGGTGTATGCCATAGTAAAACCTGGGATCGAATCCGATGAATAATTTAATGATATTCATAATAACCTCTGATATTCTCCAAGACGTTAATTGGTAGTGCTTGTGCGGCTAAGCTCGTAATTTATTTCCTTGCGATTTACACCGCAAGGAAACAGGTCAAAAACTATTTTTTCAAAATTTATTTAGCTGCAACATTTTCGGTTAGGAATTTATTTTCGGCATATACCGATTTTTTTTATGCAATCAATTGCCCGATTGGCGGCTATAGGGTCGCCCCCTATTACGTGGGACCGAAAATCATCGACCAGACTAGAGTGGGGATTGAACCCACGCCTCCTGCGTAGCCATATTATTGATAGAAATGCGTAAGTTAAATACTTCTTACCCTTACGAGATGACAATTAGTAATATTTTATTATCGTTAGCCTAGTGGTATGGGTAATGGACTGCTGAGACGAAGCCCCGGGTTCGATTCCAGGTTTTACCATGGCACACCAGGGCTTGTTTACCGGTTAATGTATCAAACCGGTTTCAGTGTAAGTACATAAGAGCGTTTCATTTAGGTTTGACTCTACCTTAACCGATAAAAAACCATTTTGGTTTGAACTCAATTTACCGGTTTTGATTTCGCTCTTACCGACAACATCGATGCACCATTCACATTCAATTCGCGCGGACTACATGTGTTATCCACTAGTACAAAATTTCAATTTTCAAGCGTAGGGCTAAAGTGCTTCCATATTTTAAAGGAGTGGTGAAGGTCACTAAAGTGTAGTGCGAGCGTCGTCGGTCGCGTGGACTGTATGCGCAGTCCATTTTCAATTTAATACAAATTTTTTTTAATAAAACTTATTTATTTTAATTATCAAAATATTATAAAAGAACAGTTTTTCTAATCAAATATTCTATTGATAAATGATATTGGTAAAAATTCTATTGATAATGGCATGTATTAATTCCCTATAATTTTAATTATATATAATACTAGCTGTTGCCCGCGGCTTCGCCCGCGTGGTTTATTTTTTGACAATTACCTACTCATTTTTGACTCATTATTATTATTAGCCCACATAGTTATTTAATTATTATATTGCATATTTTATAACCACCTTCGGTTCGCCGACGATATCGTCATAGTTGCGGAGTCGCTGGAGCAGCTGGGCGAAATGCTGCACGGCCTAAACGAATCCTCTCGACGCGTCGGCCTTGGTGTAAACTTGAACAAAACCAAGGTTATGTTCAATGAACACGTTATACCGAGACCGATTGCCGTCGAAGGGGCCACACTCGAAGTTGTTCAACAATATATCTACCTGGGGCAAACCATACAACTTGGTAGAAACAACTTCGAGAAAGATCTAGCCAGAAGGATCCAATTGGGCTGGGCAGCGTTTGGCAAATTGCGTCGGGTCTTCTCCTCCCCCTACAACAATGCCTAAAAACAAGAGTCTTCGACCAGTGCGTTCTGCCTATTATGACTTACGGTGCCGAAACGTGGACATTGACGGTGGGGTTAGTCTACAAATTGCAAGCCGCTCAGCGGGCCATGGAGCGAGCTATGCTTGGAGTCTCTTTGAAGGATAAAGTTCGCAATGAGGTCATCCGACAAAGAACTAAAGTTACAGACATAGCTCACAGAATAACCAAGCTGAAGTGGCAGTGGGCTGGCCACATCTGCCGGAGGACCGATGGTCGCTGGAGCACTCGAGTTCTCGAGTGGAGACCGCGAGAAGGCAAACGGAAGGTAGGACGCCCCCTAGCCAGATGGACTGATGACTTGAAAAAGGCGGCTAGGACAGACTGGATGCATTAGAAGAGGCCTATGTCCAGCAGTGGACTGCGATAGGCTGATTGATTGATATTTTATAATGAACAAAACTAAATCACAACTTCTGTGTCTTAATTATGAAATAAAAATAAGACTCCCAATAATGCAGATCGCATGTCGCTGCAACTTGTCGAGAGCATCTAATAAGTACTTTGCGGAGCTATCCCAGAGATGCGAGCAGTATTCCACGCAGGAGCGAATTTGTGTCTTGTAATGAAGACACCGCTGCTTCGGCGTGAAAAAACGTCTCACTCTGTTCAGGACTCCGAGTTTACGAGAAGCTGTTTTGATGATGCTCTCGATATAGTTCTTGTTCATCAGTTTGCAGCGAACATCCATACCGAGTATATTGAGGTTATCCTGAAATGGCAGTGGCGTGCTCTGAATAGTGCGATGAGGAAGGAAAGTAGAGAGCCAGCATTTACCTGCAGGAACTCCGAAGCTCATCCATCACAAGGAACGCGAATGCGGCGCCCCTGCAAGAAGCTAGCAACCCAATTGCACAGTCTTGGAGGCAGACCGAAGGTTGGTAGTTGACTAAGAAGCGATTTGTACCAGACTCTATGGAAAGCTTTAGCGATGTCCAGGCTAATAGCCAGTGACTCACCATGCTTGTCCATAGCCTCACCCCAAAGATAGGTTATATACCGCAGAAGATCGTTTCGGCCTAAAACCTTATTGCCGGTCAGTGATCCTCTAGGTGACGCATGAGCTGTGTGTTGATGAGGTGCTCAAAAACTTTACACAGCACTTAGGTGACGGCTATGGGTCGATAGTTGGCTGGGTCTGAGCGATCTCCCTTCTTGGGAATCGGCTGTATATTCGCCTCTTTCCACGCCGTCGGCACTACTGTACCCGAAATGTGGGAGAGTTAGTACAGCCGCGTGAGCATTGTAGACAACTCCGCTGCACATTTTTGAAGAACCACCGCTGGTATACCATCCGGACCACTGGTTTTCCGGACATCGAGTGACTGCAGTACTGCACGGACGTCGCCTTGCCTGATACGGATATCAGGCATTGCGTGGTCACTGTTGGGTGGTCGGTGGCTGCATACCACAGTCCTCAATTCGGGAGTTGGTCGTAAATAGATTAACCAGAAAAATTGTTTTCTCTTGCGGCTCATGGGTCAGGGATCCATCAGGGTTGTGCAGGGGGACGGGGGAGGGGCGGGGGCAGGGTAGCTGGGCTGCCGGGCTGGTAGAATTTAGCTTGCACGGCTCTGGCCAGTACCCAGTAGCCACGGCTGCCCGTGGGATGCACCACTAGGTCTTGACCAACCTGTGCTATGCGCTGGGTATTTTGCAGACCCTTTGCTTTGTTGTACGCTGCCTTAAGTACCCTATGTTGGAATCGTTGTGCCTTACCTTACCCAAGCGCGAAACGCAAACTGTTTATGATAAACAGCCTCTGCTCACGCCCGAATCAAGGGCGCACTCCGCGGGCACCGGTGACATCAGTTTATGGGATATAGTACTCCATACCCAAAACTGATCTCACGGACGACAGCAGTTGCACTATCCAATGGGTCTTTACCTACAAAACAGCGCTCAACCCAAAGGATAGACGCAAAATAGTCACGCAGTCCATCCCAGTCCGCTGACGAGTAGTGCCAGAGACGCCGATTTCCCTGCACTGGTCGTGGGGTGCTATTAAAAGCCCCTTGGAACCCCCAAAAATACCTACTCAGCGTTCGGAAACCGCTCCTTCGCCTCATCTGCCGCCTGACTCAGACATTCAAAGAATAGTGTGGTCTCGGCATCTCCGGTATGGCAACGGTAACGGCACACATAGATTTGTCTCGTACAGCTATGGTCTACGTGTACCCACGGGACAGAAAAGGATGGGTCCTCAAGGCAGCGCAAACGACGACAACAAACATCCGCCCTAACAAACACGCACTCCCCGGTTTTGGCACGAAAATTTTCCTTTGGAACATGGCCGGGGTAGAGCAGGCAGGTGTCGTCATGCGGCATATTTGTGTCTCCGTCAGAAAGAGCGTGGCTGGTTTCGCCGTCTCTAGTTGTTGGTGGACGGCGTTGAAGTTTGCATGGAGCCCACAGATGTTAGTAGACTCCACCTCAAAAAGCGAGCTAGTGGGAGAATAAAGAGCCGCTGTGTTGCCATAATCTCTGATATGTACTGCCATGGTAGGGGGTAAGAGAAGGCGTGAAAAAAGAGGTGATTGTCGTGGCAGCACCGCGTGACAAAGCGCAGGAGATTGGTTTTATCTGTGGTTGTGAGGCATGGCGAGAACCGACGCGCCGAACGGAAGGTGCCTCCCCTCCTGAATATATGGTCGGCGGGTTCCCACATCCGGTCACCAACCTGTACGACGAACCATTTTAGTATTATGCGCGGCCTGGTGAGGCAGTCTCCCAGGGTGGTTAGCCCCAGTTGAGCCTCTGTACCTACTATGCCGCGAGCGGCCCGCGACACCAGTTTCTACGGGTCTCCCTGCTCGGCGGGTCACCCCGCACCATCCCCACCAAACTACGCCAATACCCACTGGTCCCACTAATGCTGCGACTACCACCACCTCTGCCCGGCTATGTACTTGCTGACTCCTGAACGCAATTCAACCGAGGTTGCTACCCATCCGGTCAAAATTTATGACAAATTTATTCCATCAAATTTCTACCACCAGTAGTTATAACGTATTTTACGCCGCATCCTTCGATTAGACATTTCTTTCGTTCAAGTAATCAAAATAAATAACTATATATTTTGTTCTTTCTCTTATGACCCATTCTTTACTTGAAAACCCTAAAATAATTAGGAGCAAAGCTGCGAAATTACCAATAACTTAGCCCACTTTAAGTTAGCAATCGTTTAAATAAATGCATCACTCTCTGAACAATTACAATTTACAAGCAAGTTGTGACGTGCTTAGTTCAAGCGATGCCGACGCGGGTAGGTACGTGTCGCTCTGGATTAAACCGGTTTATTAAGGTTTTAGTATGGTTCCCATTCTGGTTTCGCTCTGAATGAAACCTTTACTAAAAACAGGTTTAACCTTTATTAACCGGTATTTTCTAAACCGGTTTCAAGCCCTGTGGCACACACCAATGACTTTTCAATGCTTTTCGAAGTTATGTGTATATTTATCGCAGGTTTATAAGTGCCCGGTTAATGGCAATAGGCTCACCATCTATTACATTGGGACCTAAACATAAACTGGTGAAATGTGGGTGCTAGCACCTCTGCATGTTAGGTTATGTTGTGTAAACTTTGGGTGAAGGACTAGAAATAAAAAAGTAAGTACCTTATCCCTAACTCCAGTAGCTCTGATCTCCTTCAAGAGCCAGGGCAGCATGGCATTGGAAAAACGTCTATCCATCGCTGTAAAGCCCAGGTATATCACTGAAGTCAATTTGGTCTTCATTTTGAAGTAGTTCTGCAGACAAAATAAATAATTAATATTCTAGGACAATTTACACAATGCCTGCTAGGCCCATGGTAGGCATAGTTTAACTTGTGTTATGGGTTCTAGAATGCGGATAAATATACTTAGATACTTATTTTTTGTAAATGATTGTAAAAAAAAGTTAAATAAATTAGTAAAAACTCTTTTTAATAGGTAGAGATGTAATTTTCTTTTCACTATCATCATCACTATCAGTACATAGTATAAAATAAAGTCGCATTCTCTGTCCCTATGTCCCGTTGTATGCTTAAATCTTTAAAACTATGCAACGGATTTTGATGCGGTTTTTTTAAATAGATTGAATGGTTAAAGAGGAATATTTATATTTATATAACATCATGCTACGACCAACAGGTGAGGAGGAGAATGAAAAATGTTGCAAAAACGGGGTGACGCAGACGAAGTTGCGCGGGTCAGCTAGTCTAATTATAAGTATATGTAAAAATGAATTGTTGTTCGTTAGTCTAGCTAATACTCAAGAACGGCTGAACCGATTTGGCTAATTTTGGTCTTGAATATTATGCGTGGAAGTCCAGAGGTGAACAAAATGAAAATTCTCGGATGGTCCACGCGGGTGGAGCCGCGGGCAACAGCTAGTATTAAATAAATATTCTAGGACAATCTACACAACGCCAGCTAGACCCATGGTAGGCATAGTTTAACTTGTGTTATGGGTTCTAGAATGCGGATAAACATACTTAGATACTTTTTTTTGTAATTACATAATATAGAAACACCCAGACCAATGCAAATATTCTTATTCATGCACACAAATATTAGCACTGAGCGGGAATCGAACCCACGCCTCCTGTGTAGTAGTCGCGTACACTACCGCCACGCCACGGAGGTCGTCATTATAAATTATTATTTACTAAGTACACAAAATATCACTGATTTATTTCTGAAGTAACTATTTCCCCGCGGCATTTTAATCCCATTCCCGCAACCCCTGGGAAGTATTCCCAGGATAGAAAGTTTAATATGTTATTCCAGGGTCTATCACTGTACCAAATTTCAGCCAAATCTGTTCAGCCGTTAGAAATCTAGCGGATTTAATTTTATTTATGGTTACTGCTCGGTTCCTTAGAGTATTACCGCGATGTTATAATAGTCTATAGTATTCCTTAATAAATGGGCTATCTAATATTGAAAGATTTTTTCAGATCGGAGCATTAGTTCCTGAGTTTAACGCACAAACAAACTATTGTGTTGTGTTAGTTATACTATTTATAGCTCGAGAACGGCTGGACTGATTTTGATGATATTTATTTTGTTGAGTTTAATTTTGCCAGGGTGAACAGAGTAACCAAAAGAAATTGCAATTCACATTATTATTATTTTTTTATTGTAAGGAAAAAAAATAGCAAGCGCTTTAAGGCGGGCTGTTGTCTCTGCCTTCCCCGAAAGGAAATAGGCGTGAGTGTCTGTCTGTATTTGCCTATGTATATCGCTCTTAATATTTAAAAATAGGAAAACCATTACAAAACGAACCTCAAACCCTGAGGTGAAGACATCGTACGCAAGGATGATGATGATGATGATAATGTTAATAATAATTTTGTTTGTTTATAAAGAACTAACTCAAAAACTACTGTGCCGATTTTAATACCTAATAGTAAAAGCAAATTATCTAACAAACGAAGGACACAAAAAAATATAAAAAATAAATGAATAATAACTATATTACTAGTTCATAATAAATCAAAACTAAATACTTATTTAGATTTACCTGTTACAATTATTATTATACACTTAGCTATTTACCTCTCGTTCACACAAAAAAAATCAATAACTTATACAAACAAACACTCTTTCTGACACAAAAACGTTTATAAATCAATTTATTGTCGTAAAAAAACAATAAACACTACATTAATCACTGTATTCATACACTTATTTTACAATAATTAATTGTTATTCAGAATTTTCACTCATATATTTGTAATAATGGGGTTTACAAGGCACTTGTACGGCAGGCGGCGGTAACTAAAAACACCGTGAAACGAACTGTAGTGCAAGAATCCTATAAATCGGTTGTCCCTGTCTTTTGTACGTGTATGTAAGAGATAGCATGATTCACTGAAGTCAATACAAGTTTTACGGAACAATGTAATGGTATTTTTCAATAGATTTCATGGAATTATTTCGCACAGAGAAGAATTATCCTTCCCGTTCTCTGGTTTATTTCGTAGAGGAAACCTTTGTGTTGATGTTTTTGCTAAGTTTGTCCTATCTCTTTTACTCGAAATTAATAATTTGATAATAGCGCCCTCTAGTTATTAAAGTAGAAACTTCTATACAAATATTACTTTATTTAACGTTATTTGGCTAACAAAACTAGTTATGCATACAAAATTAACATAATTACGGAAACTATTTAAAAATTGTATGTATTTTCATCATAATTCAACACCATTATATTCAGTGTTATATGCCATCTATTAACTAGCGTTTATATTACACACCTTCCAGCTTTCATTGAGCTACGCTGATAAATGTATAGATGTCGCTAAACTAAATTAATAATTAGGTGTTGGTCGTATTCGCTGGGTGCAAAGCGGGGAGTAGGGACAGACGAATCGATCGCAGCGCCCGCCGTGGCTAAAAAAGGAACTCGCGGCGGATCTCATCCTTGCGTATACATAGTGGAATGTTGTTGTTTATTGTATTTCGTTAAAAATAAAGAAATATGGGTCACGATACCTGCTGTGTTGATAACTGTAAAAACACTGGCGTAAACAATGCTTGTAAATTCTACAAATTTCCACAAGCACGTTGGAAACAAGAAGAACGAATGAAATGGATAACAGCCGTCAAGAAGAAAAAGTAAGTTAACCTATAAAATAACACTTTTATTGTTTAATTATCCATGTAGTATACATTTACATGTTTTTAGTTTTACAATAAACGATTTTAAATACGACGTTTCATTGAAAATATTTCTTTTTTTATTTTACTATTCGTAATGACAACTCGCCATTTGACACTTCAGAGTCCGCCTAAAGTTCATCCGCTAGTTGGCGCTGCCGTCGCGCACCCAGCGAATAGTAAATTAGACTGAAATTTTCGGAATTATTTGGTTTTAATAATATAATAATAATGACAAAAACTAATAAAGCCTAGAATGAAAAACATTTTTCTAGGTTAATACTAAATGGATATACCGTCAACGACGTAACACACCCGTCACTTATTTCTTTTTTAATCTAAATCCTAATCCAGAATCCATATTAAAGTTATCGTGCTAAAATAAATTTGTACGCTACAGTGATTAACGCTGTACTAGCAACTATTACCTTAGAGATTTTGTAAGACTTCTAATAGCTATTGACGTCAAATTGTATTGATTGCTCAACGCAATAGGCATTTCATAGCTTACCATCTTATTTACCGCAATAAGTACATGTTTGACAACGATATTAATAAAATAAAGAATAAAGTAATTTAAAATGTAGTGTATTATCATTATTTAACAGTTGTAAATCAATTGCTTTTCGATATTTTTTTATTTACAATGTTAAACAAATAATCAATTAATTAGTACCGAAAATGGCCGCGCGATAGTAGCGCTCTGTAGAAAATAAACAGAACAAGGAGATTACTGCCAAATGTGGAGCTTGTAGGTGTCTATGGAGACTGTATTTTTGTAAAAATGTGGGTATTTTACAATAGTTGAATGGTTTATTCAATGAAAATAGTAAAAATGATGTGTGTTTATATATTTTGTGATAAATTTTAATTGGAAATGCAATAATATAGAAGATAATCATAGAAAATACGGAAAAAAGGTAAGATTTATTGAAAATCGTATTGTTTTTTTAGAGATTTAAGTGTTTAAAAAAATGCATGAAGTCAACGTTGTACCTATTTGTTAATTTCTTGATTTTGTATCATAAATTAATGGGTTGTAACACATGATTTTAGAAATACTAAGTATTTTTACCCGACTGCCCAAGAAAGGAGAGTAATTAAATTTATATTGAGAGCCAATTTAAATTAGTATTTCATGAATTTCTAGATAGGTATACAACATATACATATACATATAATCACGCCGTTATCCCCGGACGGTTAGGCAGATTAAAATCCACATTTTACAAATCATTGTATTCTGTCCCACGTTTTTTATGGCACGTCAATTTGACTTCACCTCGCCTGATGTTAAGCTGAAGGCAAAGTCTCATGAAAGAGGGTCATCATTACAAACACGTTCAGTGCTACAATGGTGGCGCTCAGCTTGACGGCCTCATCAGATGCTTTTTCACGCCCCGTTTATATAGGACCCGCGACTGTAGGAAGAAGGAAACACCGCCGGTAAGCCTATTGCCGTATTCCGGGCACTATTGTTAAACAGCCCTATCCCTTAGTCGCCTTGTACGATACCGCATAGGAAGAGACCACGTGGTTCTTGTTTTTTTTATACCACTTAAGCAGCTGACAAGCACGCGGTCCATCGGATGGCAAGTGGTTACCGTGGCCTATGGACCAGTTCAAATAGCCATATCTATACTATAGCATACAAATATTTGCACTGAGCGAGGATCGAACCCGCGCCATCGTACAAAAAGAACACTACTACTGTGCCCGCACCTCCTGCGTAGCAGGGGCGCCCCCTTACGAATAATGTATGTATTAATGTATGTATAAATGTATGTATTTATGTATGTATTAATGTATGTATTAATGTATGTTTTAATATATGTATTTATGTATTATTGGTAGGGCGCTCCCTACCGCCTTTCAACATTTTTCACTTCTGCTCCGCACCAGTTGGTTGCAGCATGATGTTATATACATATAAACCTTCCTCTTCAATCACTCTATCTATGAAATAAACCGCATCACAATCCGTTGCGTAATTTTAAAGATTTAAACATACTTAGGGATCTAGGGACAGAGAAAGCGACTATATTTTATACTATGTAGTAATTGTAAATAAAAAGCAAATAAAAAGACCAATATTTTTATATTATATATTAGTCCCTAAAATCTAAGGGCTAATACTCCTACACAAGTCCTTTAACCTATATTTATTAATTTATTTGTGTCGTTCTGAAACCACGCTATTAAATAATTCCCAAGTTACTTTTCAAGGTTATCAAATCCAGGTGTAAATCATTTTTTGTTCCCACGTGAATCAATATAGGGGTTGAAATGAATATACCTACTTTATTTTGATAGGTTTACTTGTGTTAGTAGGACATACGTACTCTTATTACGTAACTAAGTTTAATCTACTATATAAAAATAAGTCGGGTTTTCCTTCCTGAAGCTATAACTCCAGAACGCACGAACCGATTTCCACGGTTTTGCATTCGTTGGAAAGGTCTCGGGCTCCGTGAGGTTTATAGCTAAGAAAATTCAGGAAAAATTTCAACACAAAAACGGGCAAATCATTTGTGGCGAAACGGAGTTCGCCGGGTTTGCTAGTAGTGAATATAATTTAAATATAATATAAAAGTGTAAAGGTATGTCTATAAGATTGTAAAATGTAAAGTCGATAAATTGTAACTAAGTAATTGAGGTTCTTAATGAACATTTTTATTTCTTTCTTTCTTAGAGACAATAATGTAATCATTATAATGGTTGTTTATGTCTAATTCATGAAGTAACCCTTTCTGGAGTAAAGTGTGTGAGTGACATAAGACTAGGTACCGGTATAACGGGGTGAATAGGGATTCAAGGGTGGATAGGCATAAAACGGTAATAAAATATTAACGATATCCCTTCGCGTGTAATATAATAACGCATTCAGGGTGCTTCTGGGGCTGCCGCGTTTCTGAAGGGCATCAGGGAAGCTCGCAGAAGCCCGTGGGGATTGCTTTTATGCAACCATGCGTAAGAGATGCGCATCCCTGGTGCCCTGGAGGAGACAGCAGCATCCTGAACATGATCGCGAGAAAGCTAGACAGTCGTCATGTAAACCATCGCTGTAACTGCACTACCTAAAAGGTTGACTGGTAGAGAATGCCTTAGGCATTAAGTCCGCCTGTGTACATTATTTGCATGAAACTTCACTATCACTACATAGTATAAAACAAAAGTCGCGTTCTCTGTCCCTATGTCCCTTTGTACGCTTAAATATTTTAAACTACTCAACGGATTTTGATGCGGTTTTTTTAATAGATAGAATGGTTAAAGAGGAAGATTTATATGTATATAACATCATGCTACGACCAACAGGTGCGGAGCAGGAATGAAAAATGTTGCAAAAACGGGGTGACGCAGATGAAGTTGCGCGGGTCACCTAGTTTATAAATAAATAAATAAATCATTCATCACCCACAAATTTCATTCTTTCCAGAGGCCATGGAATCAAATAAAGATTTCACTTCATCCACCATATCATTTGTGGAGTCCAGCACCGAGGAGAGCGGCATTAGGACTCGGAAGGTCTCATTCTTCAAAAAGAATGGTCTTCTGAAGGTCAACCACAGTTCCAGTGATGCTGACATATCAGCTATTGAATATGAACGGTAAGGGATTTTTGAAGTCTTTTCATCCAACAAGGTTCAGCGAGTCTTTTCTCTGCCGCACCATTAAGTCCTGGAATTCCATGCCGGCGTAAAAAGTAGAAATGTTGAAATTTGAAATCGATTTTTAAATTAACGCCTTTGGATGGAAGTGTCGTCATCATCATTCCTCGCTTTAGTTCCGGTCGCATGCGAGGCTTTCAACTCGAAGTTCGGTGTCCGCTTTATCCCCAATAAATATGATTAAATATTACCCCATTAAATGACCTTTTCCTTGAGAGAGAGAAAGAGTGGGGAAACCAAAATATAAGTAAGGTCTTTGGTCCTTCCATGTATGAAAAGCAGTATATTTTGCACATACGCACCGTAAATTTTGACGCAACTTTGCCTATACTATTTTTAAAATTATGACTAATAGGAGCGTACCTACAAGTGATATAATTATCGGTACATAACTTAGGCCCAGTTACGTCATAAAATGTATCCAAATTTTCTGGAAAATTTGAAACAAACATTGTATGAAGTGATGCCACTACACAACTACTAGTATTAGAAGCTACTGGATAATAGATCTACTTATTAATGTAATTAAGTTTAGGATACTACTTGCATGAGTTTACTTATCATCACTACATAGTATAAAATAAAGTCGCGTTTTCTGTCCCTTTGTATGCTTAAATCTTTAGAATCACGCAACGGATTTTGATGCGGTTTGTTTCAATAGATAGAATGGTTAAAGAGGAAAGTTTATATGTATATAACATCATGCTACAAGCAACAGGTGCGGAGCAGGAATGAAAAATGTTGCGAAAACGGGGTGACGCAGACGAAGTTGCGCGGGTCAGCTAGTTTTCTTATAAAGAAATAAGACATCGATCTGATTTATATTATTAAGGCTCTGTTAATAAATAATCTCTGTTACTATTAGTTAAATTGGCTTAAGATGTCAAAGAATTATAGATCTTACATGAGTGTCCAGGAACTTTTGAGGTCTACTGTACATGTTTAGGGGTATTTTGAGGATATCACAGGGAGCCTATCTCAATTCAAAGCCATCAAACCTAGATTACAATAAACCAAATCTCTGCATGCCTGTCTTCAATTCTCACTCAACTTGACATCTAAATTTATACCGGTAACTATCCATCAATCAATCAGCCTATCGCAGTCCACTGCTGGACATAGGCCTCTCCTAGTGTGCGCCACTGCTCCCTATCCTCCGCCTTCCGCATCCAGTCTGTCCCAGCCGCCTTTTTCAGGTCATCAGTCCATCTGGCTAGAGGGCGTCCTACCTTCCGTTTGCCTTCTCACGATCTCCACTCGAGGACTCGTTTGCTCCAGCGAAGATCGGTCCTCCGGCAGATGTGGCCAGCCCACTGCCACTTTAGCTAGGTTATTCTGCGAGCTATGTCTGTAACTTTAGTTCTTTTTTTTATACAACTTAGGTCGCAGACAGGCACACGGCCCACCTGATGGTAAGTGGTTACCGTGGCCTATGGGCGAGTGTAACACCACAGGAATAACAATCGTGCCGCAACCCCTGTAAGAACAGAGACATTCTGTGTCGTCAGCGCAAAAGATGTAGGATAAGCCTTTGGTTTTCCCACGGACAACACAAAACCTCTTTAGTGAGCTCTGGCTACCCTACTCACCACTGAAAACACAACACAAGGTTATTAAACGGCGATATTCAGTAGGGTGGAGGTACTTCCCCAGTCGGACTGCTCGATTGGGACGGATATACCGTCGTGTCCTACCTCCTCTAGTTCTTTGTCGCATGACCTCATTGCGAATTTTATCCTTCAAAGAGACTCCAAGCATAGCTCGCTATACGATGACGCGAACTATACCATCAGCAGTCTCTTATCAACACAATGTAACAGTTTCGAGATTATCCCAAGCCTTCGTCCGATTTATGAAAACAAAACAAACATGAACAATTTTCAATAGTATGTTTTGGCTCAGTTTACGTTTCGACGCGAAGTACGGCGCACGCGCGTTGCCGCCAAATCCGCCATATTTAAATACGATCTGACATTTTATATTTAGTGAAAGTGCTTCTTTGAAATTCGAACCCGTTTTTTTTAATATAAAGGTGTTGGTTATTTTTTTTTTCGTTTTGCTTACAGTATTAATGTACTTTAAGTGTTATATTATGAAAAATATTATGTTAAAGGGATTTAAAAGGCTATATTTTAGTGGTAGTTACTGACTTACAGTGCCTAATGCAGGCAGGTTTGCATAGGTGAAATTAAATTTCTCGTTTTTCATAAGTTTATTTAGGATGAATAAGACATGCCTACACCTAGGTACGTGGATATTCCAAAAATAATAGACAATGCCGTAATAAAACCCGTTATGCATGTAAAAGGTCCAAAAGGGATCAAATTAGGCAATCGTAAGGACACCTAGCCCATTACTTGTAGTAATAGGAGGAGCAGCTGACTTTTATTCATGTACGCAAAATCCCCATGGATACCACCCTCGCCAAAGCCGGTGGAGGAGGTTATGTCGGACTAAAACGCACACCATCCTTAAGAAGGTGAGATAAAACAAGATATTATCTCTGGCAACCTTTCAGACCCGAAGCCACCTCTTTCGCTATAACCCCCTTCCACTGATGTCGGGACCACAATGTCCTCATCTAGCTCCTCGGTAGGTATGAGGAGAAGTGCTTTGACCTACCGTCACGGCCTGCTTCTACAAGGGTGGCTCATGGAGGACGAAGGTCATTCTGCAACTTCTGATGCTCAAGTCGCCTCACGAGTTGTGCAGACCCGGAGTGTGTTTGTCTGCCACCTAAGTGCTCAACAAGAGTTATCTAGAACCTCGTCCATTGTATAACAGATGCACCGACTTGTAGCCCTTGCAGGAGAAGTAACCTAAGCCTCAAAGATGAGAGTAGGTCCTGGTAACAGAATAAATCTATGGTGTAGATTTCAATGTTAAATCATTACAAAACATTTTACAACGGTAGATAAGGCTATCGTGTACACAACATACTGTTATACTCATGGTAAGTCACATTCCGTCAGTTTATGTTTTAGGTTTCAATGTAATAGGTGGCGAGCCTATTGCCATTAACCGGGCACTTATAAACCTGCGATAAATACACACATAACTTCGAAAAGCATCAAAAAGTCATTGGTGTGTGCCATGGTAAAAACCTGGGATCGAACCGGAGACCTCGTCTGAGCAGTCCATCAGTCATACCATTAGGCTACCGCGGTTTCAAAAGTAGCATAAATAATTCGGGTACTGACTCACTAACCCTATCAAACGTCAGGTTTTGTTGTTATAGGTGTTACAGTCCGACATACTTACATATTTAAATGTTTAAGTACAATTAGAATAATTAACGTTAAATAATAAGCATGTTCTGCAGTAAAAGCTAAACTATATTCAAGCTTGTTAACCTTTTTTTTAGTTTTTTTTTATTTTCGTGTGAAAAATCCCCACGGATACGGATACGGATACGCCGAGGACGGTTGGAGAGGTTATGTCGGACTCGAACCGACCAAAACGCACGCCATCTTTGGGTCTTTAGTTGCCGGGGGTGTGATAGTAGTCAACATATCCCTCACACCCCGGCAGACCCGGGGCCGTCTCTTTCAAGATGACCCCCGTCGAGTGTAGGGACCACGGTGTCCCCGTCCAGTCCCCGGGTATGGGGAGGCGCACTTTGCACTGCCGTCGCGGCCTGCTTTTGCTAGGGTGATAGGCGGGTCCACCCGTCACCCCCAGGCCCGCGCTCAGGCCAGGCCAGGACCTCCGACGTCCGAGTCGCCGATCTTGTAGTGACCAGGGATTTGACGAAATGAGTCAAAGTGAATTCTATGACCCCAAAGTAAAAACGATGGGATGTTATAAGTTTGAAATGTCAGTGTATGTGTTTGTCGGTAGCATCGTATATCACGAAAGGATAAACCGATTTTGATGTGATTTTCTTGCTTGATTTGTGAATTAGTCGGCAGTAATCTTTGCTATGTTTCATCAAAATCGGTCCAAGATAATCCTTCCCGAGAAGATTCATTCGTTGTATTCCTAGGGATGACATCCGCAAACACTTGGCGTTTACAGCCAGTTATGACCGAGGCGAAAACGGCCCTGTAGCACAGATTAATAAATAGTTACTGCTTGTAGCAGGCTGCTTGAAGTTTCTCGTACCCTTCTTAAGCTTATTTAGCAGATAGTACAGCGAAGAGTGGGTAAGGGCTGATGGTATTCCGTGCTCGCGTCACAACCAAAACCAACACGTGTTTTGTACTCACCTGTAGCCTTAGCACGAAAAACTATCGAATTAGTAATGTAAAGGTATCGAGAGAATGGAACATTGCGATTAGCGGACTTCAGACGCTCACAGGTTCAAAAGAGGCTGGCTGCCAATCGCAATGCTCCTTTTTGTCGATACCTTTACGTCACGAATTTGATAGGAGCTCATGCTAGTGCTACACTTCATTAATTGAGACCCGAGATGACGTGCTATCACCAAAAACCGTGATAGCTATCAGTGTGCTACAAGCATTAGAACACGGTGAAATTATACTAATTACTGGCACATCCTTTCATTGTCATTGCGATAGTGGAAACTATTTAATAGTCTAACAAAAAATAAACACACTATATTATGCGATGTCGAAAGTGGTCGACATAGCCTACAGGGTTAGCAAGCTGAAGTGGCAGTGGGCGGGGCACGTAGCAAGAAGAACAGATGGCCGTTGGAGCCGAAAGGTTCTCGAATGGAGACCGCGTACCGGTAGACGAAGCGTGGGACGGCCTCCTGCGAGATGGACGGACGACATAGTCAAAGTCGCGGCTACCCATTGGATGCAGACCGCCTCCAACCGGTCGGATTGGAGGTCGATGGGGGAGGCCTATGTTCAGCAGTAGACGTCTTGTGGCTGAAATGATGATGATGATGATGATTGTGCGATATTTTTGTAACACCTTTATTGAAACTGGCTGACCCGCGCAACTTCATCTACGTCACCCCGTTTTTGCAACATTTTTCAGTCCTGCTCCGCACTTGTTGGTCATAGCATGATGTTATATACATATAAACCTTCCTCTTTAACCATTCTATCTATTAAAGAAACCACATCAAAATCCGTTGCGCAGTTTAGAAGATTCCCGCTCAATGACACCATTGTTCCCACATTAGGGTAAAGGGATCACCTCAAAGAGATGTCCCCGGGTCTGCCGGGTGCGGGAGATATGTCTTGTATAATCTCACCTCCGGCCGGTTCGAGTCCGACATAATCACCTCCACCAACATTTGGCGAAGGTGATATCCGTGGGGATTTTGCACACGATAAAAAAAAATCGTACCTACTGCTCAAATTGTCATGTCCTAACTTCTGGTACCCGCCATCTTTGTCTTTTCTGTCAACAATTTTGTAGTTAAATATATTATCAACAAAAGCATTATTATATCTATTAACAATGTTAAAATGGACGCTGTCTGTCCATTTAGTTCCGCTAACGTTATTGTCTATATAAGTGTAATAACTTTTTTCGGATGTCACTGTTTTGTATAATAAATTTACAATAACAAATGAAGATATGCGAAAAAGCCGCGGTAGTCTAGTGGTATGGGTAATGGACTGCTGAGACGAGGTCTCGGGTTCGATCCCAGGTTTTACCATAGCACACAATAATGGCTTATCGAAGTTATGTGTGTATTTATCGCAGGTTTATAAGTGCCCGGTTAATGGCAATAGGCTCGCCACCTATTACATTGGGACCTAAACATAGACTGGCGAAATGTGGGTGCTAGGACCTTTGCCTACCTCTTCGGGGATATAGGCGTGAGTTTAAAAAAAAAGTCTCATTCTTTAAAATTGTTGAATATAATTTCAAACCGCACTCTTCTTAATAAATCGCTGTCTTGTAACCTTATAACTTATTCAAACTGGTTACAAGCAGTTCAAACCGCTTCACACCGGTATACACTAGTTACGAAAGGTTATTGAACTAACGCGTTCACTTTTTACTTTACTTTTTTTTCATACATAGCTGTTGTCCGCGGCTTCGTCCGTTTTGATCCTATGCCTGCAATCCATAAGAACTAAAACCTGTGGGTTATTGCTAACTGTAATCTTTTACCTACTTTTTTTTTTTAATATATTAGTAAACGAAATTACTAATATAACCGCGGTAGCCTAGTGGTATGGGTAAAGGACTGCGGAGACGAGGTCTCGGGTTAGATCCCAGGTTTTACCATGGACACACCAATGACTCGATGCTTTGCGAAGTTATGTGTGTATTTATCGTAGGTTTATAATTGCCCGGTTAATGGCAATAGGCTCGCCACCTATTACATTGGGACCTAAACATAAACTGGCAAAATGTGGGTGCTAGCACCTCTGCCTACCCCTTCGGGGATATAGGCGTGATATTATAAAAAAGGCAATATTTTTGTACCGTACCTGTATTCTGGTACAGTCAACTACTTTGACATCGTTCCATCTCTTTCTTATGTACAAATTAGAAAGAGATGCAGCTAGTTTATAATTCTATACGTGAGATGTTCCTCGGTATACAGTGATGAGTGGAATTCCAAGTTATTGTGTGTTGTGTTGTGTTGTGTTTTCTCTTTTAAAGGTCCATCATTATTGTCTAAACGTTGTTCTTGGTTACCGCGGTAGCCTAATGGTATGGGTAATGGTCAATGGAATATTTTAAACTAGCTGACCCGTGCAATTTCGTCTGCGTCACCCCGTTTTTGCAACATTTTTCATTCCTGCTCCGCACCTGTTGGTCGTAGCATGATGTTATATATATATAAACCTTCCTCTTTAACCATTCTATCTATTAAAATAAACTGTATCAAAATCCATTGCGTAGTTTTAAAGATTTAAGCATACAAAGGGACATAGGGACAGAGAACGCGACTTTATTTTATACTATGTAGTGATAATAATTATCTTTTACTAGATGTCAAATAAGTCTGTTAACAGATATTTGATGATTCTATTATTACAATGAACTAGACCAAAGTTTCGCTAGAAAGAAAATAACTACTGAATTTGCTCAACATTTTTTTATCCATATTCACCATGGATCCCTATTAATTTTTTTTTAGTCCTAATTAATTAAGTCTTGCAATTCCTTACCGGCGCACGTGTTTCCTTCTTCCTACAGTCCCGGGTCCTTTAAGCGCGGCGTGAAAAAGTGACTTTTTGAAGTTATGTGTGTATTTATCGCAGGTTTATAAGTGCCCGGTTAATGGCACTAGGCTCGCCACCGTCCTATTATTGGGACCTAAACATAAACTGGCGAAATGTGAGTGCTAGCATGGGATATAGGCGTGAGTTTATAAAAAAAGTCTCATTCTTTAAAATTGTTGAATATAATTTCAAACCGCACTCTTCTTAATAAATCGCTGTCTTGTAACATTATAACTTATTCAAACTGGTTACAAGCAGTTCAAACTGCTTCACACCGGTATACACCAGTTACGAAAGGTTATTGAACTAACGCGTTCACTTTTTACTTTACTTTTTTTTCATAATATATAGCTGTTGTCCGCGGCTCCGTCTGTTTTGATCCTATTCCTGCAACCCTTAAGAATAAAAACCTGTGGGTTATTGCTAATTGTAATCGTTTTCCTTTTTTTTTTAAATTAAATATTAGTAACTTACCGAAATTACTAATATTCCCACTGACCAATGACTATGGAAACAAAAAATAAGTGGAAATATGTCTAGTTAGTGTCGGTGCACGCGTTACACTGGTTGGCGTATTTACGCAACGATGGATAAATTCGGCAATTTTTTGATAAGAATACGTCTAAACTTTTTCGTCAATATTCAAGCTTGTTAAATTCAAAGTATGAAACGCCATAAATATTTTTTATCTACCTATAGCACAGTAATCGCTATTTTGAACGGTTAAAGAAGGTGGTGCAATAGTTATTTGTGCAACAAGATACAAAACTGTTTTTTGCTGCGAGTGCTGATTTTGAATCCTGAGCAAGCGAGGGATTCCAGGATTTATTTTTATTTCTACTACTTTTTCTGTTCTGTACCTCTGACCCATACGATTCGGATCCGGATTTTTATTCACCCGATTCCTTGCTATGCAGTGTAAATCGCAAGGCAATTAATTACGTGCTTAGCCGCACAAGTACTACCAAAGCTTAGATGTCACCCGCATACGGTGCGAAATATTCTATCAAGAACCAAGCGGTTCTGTTAGTCTTTCCTCTGCCGCACCATTAAGTATTGAAATTCTTTACCGGCTCACGTGTTTCCTTCTTCCTAAAGTCCCGGGACCTTTAAGCGGGGCGTGAAAAAGCATCTGATGAGGCTGTCAAACTGAGCGCCACCATTGTAACACTCTACGTGTTTATAATTTTGAGATTTTCCTGAGACTTAGCTTTCAGCTTTCCATCAGACTGAATTCAGATTGATGTGAACTAAATTAAATTACGAACCGCGAAAGAAACCGCGGTAGCCTAGTGGTATGGGTAATGGACTGCTGAGAGAAGGTCTCGGGTTCGATCCCAGGTTTACCATGGCACACACCAATGACTGCGATGCTTTTCGAAGTTATGTGTGTATTTATCGCAGGTTTATAAGTGCCCGGTTAATGTCAATAGGCTCGCCACCTATTACATTGGGACCTAAATATAAACTGGCGAAATGTGGGTGCTAGCACCTCTGCCTACCCCTTCGGGGATATAGGCGTGATATTAAAAAAAGGCAATATTTTTGTACCGTACCTGTATTTCTGGTACAGTCAACTACTTTGATATCGTTCCATCTCTTTCTTATGTACAAGTTAGAAAGAGATGCAGCTAGTTTATAATTCTATACGTGAGATGTTCCTCGGTATACAGTACCGAGTGGAATTCCAAGTGATTGTGTGTTGTGTTGTGTTTTCTCTTTTAAAGGTCCATCATTATTATCTAAACGTTGTTCTTGGTTACCGCGGTAGCCTATTGGTATGGGTAATGGAAAATTTTTAACTAGCTGACCCGCGCAACTTGACACTCCGTTTTTGCAACATTTTTCACTTTTGCTCCGCACCATTTGGTTGTAGCATGATGTTATATACATATAAACCTTCCTCTTTAACCATTCTATCTATTAAAACAAACTGTATCAAAATCCGTTGCGTAGTTTTGAAGATTTAAGCATACAAAGGGACATAGGGACAGAAAACGCGACTTTATTTTATACTAGCTGTTGCCCGCGGCTCCGCCCGCGTGCACGTCGATTATCGACCGGATCTATTGAAATTTATAAATATTTCTCCGCTCCCTTGGATGGTAGCGCGATGATACATAGCCTATGTTCACCGGGAATAGTTTAGCTTTTTAACGGTGAAAGAATTATTGAAATCGTTTCAGTAGTTTTGGAGCCTATTCGTTACAAACAAACAAACAAACAAACAAATCTTTCCTCTTTATAATATTAGTGTAGATATCTCCACTTAAAAAAACATCAATTCGTCACTCCGTTTTGCCGCGAAAGATGGACAAACGACATCATCATTATCCACAGGCTGCATAGATTGTCTTTATGAGGATGTTAAAGTTATTAATGATGAAAATATTTAAATGTAATAATACTAAGTTTTCACTTCTGCCGGGAGTCCCGAAGTGTACCCCGGTTGTTTTAGGATATATAGATAAATAATATAGATAACGATTATTGTAGAGCTTCTCTATAAACAACATTTGACGTTAAATTATTTTCTGGTAACAAAATATACTGATGGTCGGGAGCCCCGACCCGTGATAGGGCAACGTAAAGTTGCCCATGCGTAAAACATTCTTTTCGTAAATCAATTCCTACTAATTTGAATGTTTGGCCCTGGGATTTGTTTATCGTTAGTGCGAAAGAAATTTTTACTGGAAATTGGAGCCTTTTGAAGGGTATAGGTAAATCAGTAGGACTCATGGGTATTCTTGGTATATGAGCTAATTCACCAGCTGCAGGGCCGGTGATAATCTTCGCTACTATTAAATTATCTTTTAGCTCCTTTATAAGAAGTCTCGTGCCATTACACATGTTAGGGGGGTTTAAATTTCTGAGAAGCATTATCGGTGTGCCTACTTTTAACGACAGTTCATGAGGTGGTAGCCCAGCGGGGTTCAGAGAATTTAAAAATTCCTGGGGATAGTGTACTGCGTCCTCGATGTTAGTGACGGTGTCTATGGATTTATAGCACTTAACTTCACCCGGTACTTTCTGCATAATTAAATTGTTTATTTCGTTGACTGTTTCATTCCTGGGAGAAACTATTGCTCTACAACACAGCCAACGAAAATCATTTTGATGTAAGTTTTCGATGTCAGGATATATAGCATCTATCAGACTATCTAAATTATGGACTATTTGGCCTAGAGACTCATCTAAAGTAACTGCATAATTGGTGCCCAAATTTAAAAATGGAAAAATTCCTTCTCCAAGTTTCAGCAGCTGTTGTGGAAAATTGCTATGCGTATTTCCATGTAAGTGAGCTCTCATGTTGGTGCGCAAATACAAATGTTGAACAGATGTCCAAAGTTGAGACGATTTCAAACATGCCTTCATAATATCTGCTCGCGTACCTCTGTTGACGACTGGAAGCTTTTGTCGGAAGTCTCCAGCAAATACAAAAGTGATACCACCCATAACATTAGCAGAGCTTCGGAGGTCTTTTAAAGTACGGTCCACGGCCTCCACATGAGCTCTATGACTCATGGTGCATTCATCCCATATTACCAACGACGCGTCTTGCGCTTTCGCGCAACTGAGTGGTCCTTATATTTTGTTCGTAACTCAGAGGTTCTCAGATTTTGTTGTGCAAGGCGTTGCGAACGTTCGACACTCGACTCTCGTGCGCGAGCCTGAGAGTTTCTCTGATGTTGTTCAGCAAGGCGTTGTGAACGTTCAGGTGAAGATTCTCCCATACGACGTATTCTTGCTGCCCGTGCTTGAGAACTATGGTTAGAAAGTTGGGACCTGGCTCTTTTAGGCATTTTCAAATGTTTAAGGAAATGTTAATAGCCTGTGATATTCTAGCTCTGAAAAGAACTGTTGTTTAAAAGAACTGTTGGGTAGCCCTGAAAAGAACTGTTGATTAGCTCTGAGAAGAACTGTTGTTTAGCTCTGAGAAGAACTTTTGCGTAGGTGTAGTTTTAAGAATGAAGTCTAATAAAAATCGAACGAAAATGATTAGACTTCGCGCACGACCGCTGCGTAGGGAGCCGACCGCGCGACTGAGCCGCGCGTGTACCTTTCTCATAGACCTAAACTCCCCTCACGCACGCGCACCCCCGCCTTGGTGACGCTCACTTCCCAACGCAGAAATAGTAATATTTTAATATCGCCATAACTTCAAAACCAAACGTCCAATTTTAATCTTTTAAAAACCAAATATTATCTACATAAACTGTACTTAGTGATGAAATAATTTATTTTGGTAAGGATTAATAGCATGAGTAAAATAAATGCGTTTAAATGTAGTCCAAAAAAAAATTAAGATTTTTAAATAAAAAAATGGTTGTTGTGCCTCACTCGACATAGATAGGTATAGTGTGTCGCGGACTTTTATGTATATATTTATAAGATCTCCAATTAATTAGAACATTTTATGGTTCTATCTTTTATAGTTTAGGCAGCGTACGCAAAATAAGTAACTTTACTGGTTGATTTTTTACACCTTGTGTCCGAAAAACCCAAATATTTTACGGATCCCTATTTTTTTCCAAAATAAAATTTAGCCTATGTTACTCGTGGATAATGTAGCTTTCGAATGGTGAAAGAATTTTTAAAAACGGTCCAGTAGTTTTTGAGCCTATTCATTACAACCAAACAAACAAAGTTTTCCTCTTTATAATATTAGTATAGATATGTAGTGATAATTTCTTTCACTAGATGTCAAATAAGTCTGTTAACAGATATTTTGATGATTCTGTTATTAAAATGAAGTTTCTGGACTAGCCAAAGTTTCGCTTGAAAGAAAATAACTACAGAATTTAGCTGACCATTTTATCCATAGTCACTCTGGATCCCTATTAATTTTTTTCAAGTCCTAATTAATTAAGTTTAGTCTTGGAATTCCTTGCCAGCTCATGTGTTTCCTTCTTCCTACAGTCCCGGGTCCTTTAAACGTGACGTGAAAAAGCATCTGATGAGGCTGTCAAGCTGAGTACCACCATTGTAGCACTTTACATGTTTGTAATGGTGACCCTCGTTCCTGAAACTTTACCTTGAGCTTACCATCAGGCGGGGTGAAGTCAAATTACTGTCTCCTAAATAAAAAAAATCACTCCGTTTTACTGTACGTTTGTTATAATTATTACTATAAATTATGCACTGAACAGTGAAAGTTCATCCTAGATCACAAAAATATAAAATCAGTGTTCAAATATGAAACTCTAAATAAATGAAATGTTCCGCAAGTTAAAAGTGTTAAATAAAAAAAACAAAAACAATGGAAGTTTGTACTCTGTGGTCTCCTGCAGTGACCTGACCCCTGGTTCAGTGGAGATTTGGCTCGACCTACCTGATGCTATCAAGTACGATCCCCTGTTGGCGCCTTTTAAACATCGTTACGAACAACAACACGGTGAGTTTGAGATTTTATATGATATTAGGGAAATGCAGCCGAAGCCGAAGTTAACTAGTAGTACTACTAGTACACTACATTCTCTGAACCTATTACCAACTCAGTTGGGGTCGGCTTTCCAGTCCAACTGTGATGCGGCTGAACTTCGATATTTTACGTGAAGCGACTGCCATATGACCTCCACAAGCAATGATCCAATAACCAATGGTGGTATCGAAGTTCCAAGTTAGATTGGTTGGACTTTTGAGGGCTCCAACTACCCGTAACGACTTCCATAGATGTTTGTATGACAACCGGGACCGACGGCTTAACGTGCTCTCTGAGGCACGACCAGACCAGTGCAAACAGCCATATTCATGCATACAACTTTTTGCACTGAGCGGGGATCAAACTCGCGCCCCATGCGTAGCAGTCGAGTGCACTACCGCTACGCCACGGAGGCTGGAACACCTGAACCCTGGTTCACTATTCATATTGGCATAAAAAATTACAATTTGGCAACTTTGTTTTACGTCCACCGCGGTATGGGTAATGGACTGCTGAGACGAGGTTTCATCAGAACCCAGGTTTTGCCATGGCCCACACCAATGACTTTTCGATACCTTTCAAAGTTACCTATGTGTGTATTTATCGCAGATTTATAAGTGCCTAGTTAATGGCAATAAGCTCGCCATCAATACATTGGGACCTAAAACATAAACTGGCGAAATGTGGATGCTAGCACCTCTGCCTACCTTTTCAGGGATATTAATTACCCGTATGGGTAATGGACTGCTAGCTCCATTACTCATACGGCTACTAGGCTACCTTATTAGACTATTATTATGCTTATATATAGTATACCCTGAGTAGCACCACGGGTCTTCGTCTTCAGAAGCATTTGCCTAACACTCCGATATTGGCAAAACCCAGTGGCTTAGTTGTTCCGACAGGGGTCATCTCGAAAGAGACGGCCCCGGGTCTGCCGGGGTGCGAGGGATATGTTGACTACTATCTTACCTCTGGCAACTAGAGACCCAAAGATGGCGTGTGTTTTGGTCGGTTCGAGTCCGACATAACCTCTCCAACCGGCTCCGGCGGGCAAGGGGGGTATCCATGGGGATTTTTCGCACGAAAAAAAAAGTGACTTAGTTGTTAAAAATCGACCGCACTTTTGGCAGATAAGAGACAGCCTCCGTGGCGAGGCGGTAGTGCACGCGACTGCTACACACGGGGCGCGGGTTCAATCCCCGCTCAGTGCAAAAAAGTCATATGCATGAATATGGCGGTTTGCACTGGTCTGGTCGTGCCTCGGAGAGCACGTTAAGCCGTCGGTCCCGGTTGCCATACAAACATCTATGGCAGTCTTTACGGGTAGTTGGAGCCCTCAAAAAGTCCAACTAGTCTATCTTGGAACTTCGATATCGCCATTGGTCATTGGACCATTGGTTGTGGAGGTCAGATGGCAGGCGCTTCACGGAAAATATCGAAGTTCAGCCGCATCACAGTTAGACTGGAAAGCCGACCCCAACTGAGTTGAGAAAAGGTTCAGAGAATGACTTTTGGTAAGAAGAATGTATGCAGAGTATCTATGACAAACAACTCAAGGTTATTATTTTAGCCGCGGTATTCTGTACTGCAAAGATACTTCCCCAGTCAGACTGTTCAATTGGGACGGAAGATACCGTCGCATTCTACTTCCTGACATCTCTTGTCCAGTACCATTTGTCTTGTCAATTTGCTGTGTGTTTGTTATATGCTTTAGTATATGACTTCGCTTAATTTACCACCACCAAATACGACAAAATTTCATTGCCCACTAGCTATTAAATAGAACTAAAATCATAATAACATATTTTCTTAATGATACAGGCAAATTGGAAGGTGCAGATGTGCCAAATGATGGTGATAAAACTATATTTGATAACAGGCAAGATGTAGAAGTAAACAAAGATGAAGATAGTGAGCCTCTGAGGGATGTTTCGAACAGGTAAGACTGAGAAGATGAATACTCCAGCATAATCTTTGGAGTTCGATCCGACTTCTTTTACAAGATTAGGGTTAAGAGAGTTTCTGTGCTGTCAGTGCAGAAGACATAGCAGGGTTTCTCGGTCTTTACACTGACAAGACAAGCTATGCTTACGATGGGTTTAGGTAGCGTTGTGTAGATTGTCCCAGAATAGAATATGCAAAATTATAGTACAAGAAGTTTCCATTGAATGGTGTATACTACGCTGAATCGAAGTATCAAATACTCAAATAGCACAATATCGAATCATATAGTGTGTCTGCAATCGAACCCGAACTTGTCATATAACACTCCATTCGGCCTTAACCCTACTGTGAAGGAATTCGAAGGAATGAAATTGGATAGGGTGGGATGAATTTGGGTGCTCTGGCCAGACGGGTTGGTACAAAGTTTTATTTCGAGTTTGCTGTCTCTCGCAGTGATATCGTCTACATATTCTTCCATTTGTCGTCTCATACGAAACCCTTTGGTTGAGATGGGGTGGATTTGACACCAGAAAACATGTGGCGATACCACATGTACGCAGCGCCATCTAACGCTGTAACTACTACGTTACTCCGGATCTCTGGATTCTCTCGGTACAATATACATACATACTTCAACCCAACGACAAGCGTTGGGCCCCGGCCCGTCTTGCGTGATCATCTTGCCTGGTCGGAGGATTCTCCCTTTGTGTTGGAGGGACATCACATCTCGTTTCTCCACAAACAACTTAAAAATAAGAAAACTATGAGTACTTGAGCTCATATGTCAAAATATGAGCTCAAGTGAAGCAAAGTTTTGGAGTTTTTTGAAGCCAGTTAAACTTCAAAAACTTTTTGTGTGGCTTATGGATGTTTTCAACGCCAGATACGTCACTCTCCTGCTGCTGCAAGAAGGGGCCAGATGGCACATAAGAGGGCTAAGAGAGTTTCTGTACTGTTAGCGCAGAACACAGGGTAGGACTTTATACCACCATAGAGCAGTGTAAACTAACGCCGTCGGTCTTCCCATTGACAACATAAAACCTCTCCAGTAAGCTCTGGCTAGTCTATTCACCGCTGAACACAACACAAGGTTATTAATAGTCGCGGTATTCTGTAAGGTGGTGTACTTCCTCAGTTTACTGCTCAATAAGGAATACCGTCATTTCCAACCTTCAAATAACACATACTTTCATCCCATAATTGAATTCCTTTATCATTGTTTTTGGGATAACGGATTTATGTATCTTCCTTGGATCCTGTAATCTATGAAT
Source organism: Pelosia muscerda (assembly GCA_963691645.1). Classification (NCBI taxonomy): domain Eukaryota; kingdom Metazoa; phylum Arthropoda; class Insecta; order Lepidoptera; family Erebidae; genus Pelosia; species Pelosia muscerda. The sequence goes on along the minus strand of OY829127.1, from coordinate 2,707,483 downwards.
CTCTTATATTAAGTTCTTTGACGAATTATCTTTTGCAGGTTAATGGTACCAATGCATCAGGACGATGACGCGAGTTTAAAGTCCGTTAAAAAGAAAAAGGTTCGTAATTTTTTTTTTAATTTGCGTCATTTCAATTTGACTTTGCGTCGTCCGATGGTAAGCTGCATAGTCTCAGGAAAGAGGGGTACTTCCCCACACAAATGTTAAATTGGGATGGGAGACATTGTCGCGAGCTGCAATAGTTGGTGAAATGAGGGTGTCAGAACACCTCTGCGTACCCTATCAGAAATCTTAAGGTATATTCTTTCCACAGATTAATAATGCGTTAAGATACGTGAAGCTGTTTGCCCTTGTAACCTGTTGGGTATTTCTCACCGTGTCCCTTCTTCTGAACATGGAGAGATCAGATGTGGTGCTCCACACTGCCATCAGAAACGATGTTAAAGGTAGGTCAAATGATTAGTCATAATGTTTTATGATAACCCGTGTGAAAATACTTGCGGATATCACACTATGGAAGTCAGCAAGGGTGGCTTTGTAAGATTCGAACCGACTCAGGCCATCAGTTGCCGAGGGTATTAGTATTAGATTATATTTTTTTGTTGTATTATAACATATCCGAAATTGGCATGCCACATACTGTGGCTAAACATGTTGTGCTGTTATATAATTTTAAGGTCTACCTATTGTAGCATGTTGATTTGAGCAAATAAATTCTTTCTTTCTTTCTTTTTTTCAATAAAGCGCAATAGAATTTGTTAAAAAGTGACTTCATTTCAATAGGAATGATGACTACTTTTTATTTTATTCTCGACTAGCTGTTGCCCGCGGCTCGGTATCAAAATCCATTGTGTAGTTTTAAAGATTTAAACATACAAAGGACATAGGGATATAGGGATATAAGGGACAGAGAACGCGACTTTGTTTTATACTACGTAGTGATAAACCAAACTCACAAATTAACCTTGAATTACCTAGATGATATGTAATAATAATCTCTTGTATTTCTCAACAGTGTACGAGCTGCCTTCAAGCAACGAAAGGGTGAAAATATTCATCACTCTTAAAGGTCCCTTCGCCCAGACAGTCACCAACGAAAGCGTCAACTACCTCCAGTTATGGTTACACAGGGTCGTCGAGTTATACCCAGGAGTGAAACTTGAACAGGTTTTAGACCTTGGTTTTTAGACCTTAATAGGGTTCCGTAGCCAAATGACAAAAAACTACAATTTTCCCAAGCGACTACAATATGGGGTTCTTCAAGAAGGGCATCAGAAGGTTTCTACAGGGAAGGCAGCACGTGTGTGACGCCTCTGGTGTTGCAAACGTCCATAGGCCCAGGTGACCGCTTCCCATCAGGTGGGCCGTGTGCTTGTCTGCCACCTAAGTGGTATAAAAAAAGGAACCCTTATTAATTCTTCATGTCTGTCTGTCTGTCTGTCCGCCTGTATGTCACAGCCACTTTTCTCCGAAATTATAAGACCTATGCTATTGAAACTTGGTATGGTAAGTGGACGTATTCAGTCTGTGAACCGCATTAGGAATTTCACACAAAAATAAAGAAAAAAGCAATAAATTTTGGGGATTCCATACTTAGCTTAACTGAAACTCATTTTTTTGTCATTAAACCGATGCGTTTGGGTTATCAATAGATAGGTCTTCACAAATGCAGCTATTGAGGTTTCTAACATATTTTTTTTTCTAAACAGAATAGTTTGAGCGAGAGACACTTCCAAAGTGGAAAAATGTGTCCCCCCCTGTAACTTCTAAAATAAGAGAATGATAGATCTAAAAAATATATTATGTACATTGCCATGCAAACTTCCATTGAGAATTGATTTGAACGCGATGTACAAATTAGTAGTAAGTAGGAGTAGACTGTAGGAAGAAGGAAACACGTGCGCCGGTAAGGAATTCCAGGACTTAATGGTGCGGCAGAGGAAAGACTCACCGAACCGCTTGGTTCTTGATGGAATATTCTTTCCTTTCCATACCTTTAAGCGGGGCGTGAAAAAGCATCTGATGAGGCCGTCAAGCTGAGCGTCACCATTGTAGCACTAAACGTGTTTGCAATGGTGACCCTCTTTCATGAGACTTTGCCTTCAGCTTAACATCAGGCGAAGTGAAATCAAATTGACGTGCCATGAATAAAAAAAATAAAAAATACCTAACACTATTAGCTAGGGTACACATTCACATACAGGGCCCAGATCATATCCCCACTCTTCAGCTCCGCGTCACCGCGGACCGTCTGGGGAATTTATCTCTGTAGATTCCCAAACACTACACTTTTTGCAAGTGTGCACATTTTTAATTGCATCGCCAATGTCTAATTGTAAATATTTATTTTAACTGTATTACAAGTCAAGTTGTTGTACACATATCGTGGGCTTGTTTATTGATACGATCTGCGTTTGTTTGTTTGTTTATATTTACACTTATACACTATCATACTAAGCATTGCAGATTGAGTTTATAAGCAAAACATACATTACGTAGGTAGATTTTATCTTCAAATAACACATGTTCTTAATGGCAACCGGGAACTTTAGTGTGGAATCCAAATATACCCCTACGCCGAAACCAATAAGGGTAATTTAACACTTGGACTGACCATAACCGCACGGTTATCTTGGGCCTCCAATTGCCGAGGATGAAGTAGCCCTCGGCGAAATATTGCCAACGAACTCCGGGTATCTGTCCCCTCAGGAGGTCCATTGGGAACTGAAGATGATTTCATGTCAAAGGGACCTCCTTGTCAAGTACGTGGGGTACGTTGAAAAAACAATTTCCTACGGAACCCCACTCGGGTCTCCTGGATATTAAATTGTCTTCAGTTCCCAACGGATAACAAGAAGCGACAGATACCCGCGGTCCGTTGAGAATATACTCCTCTGGCATATCCTTTACTGGGTTACACCTCTGGTTTCAAGATAGTCCTGTCGGGTGTGGGAACCATGGTGTCTCTTATATTTCCCCTGAAAAAGGGGGGGGCGTATTGTGCAAGGCAGATGGCTCTGCCTGTCACACCCAGGTCCAAGCACAGCGAGAAAAGGAGTCCTAGAGCGATGGTTAAGTCGTCTTAATTCTTTCTATTTCTTTACCTCACTCCCCCCCCCCCCCCATCACGCTGCGTGCAACAAGAGAGCGTTACGGTTCTCGTGGTCGGATTATAGCATTTACTAACTTTGCATTGTGCTAGCCTACTCCATTAAGATCTGGTGGTTGCTCCATTGTCATCATTCCCTGAACCTTTTTCCCAACTCAGTTGGGGTCGGCTTTCCAGTCTAACTGTGATGCGGCTGAACTTCGATATTTTTCCGTGAAGCGACTGCCATCTGACCTCCACAACCAATGGTCTAATGACCAATGGCGATATCGAAGTCGAAGTGGTTGCTCCATTGTATTTATACATAATTACTTTGATCCTTTACAGAATTCCACAAGATGGAATATACACTTGCAGCCAGATGATCTGATAGATTTCTCACCAAGCTCCACAGAAACCAATATGTTGATATTGGAAGATAATTTGCCAATAAGCCAAAATGATGCCGGATATACCAGCAACTATACTAGTATAGATATACCAATTAACGAAGAAATTAACAGCTGGAGTCAAATTGGAAGGAATGGTAAGAATATTTTAACACTGGCGTATCCCCATAAAGATCGTCGGTTCCTGAACCAGTCTTTTAATTCGTATTCTCATCATCATCATCCTAGCAATAATTCCGGTCATAGTTTTAAGTCCTGTATCCTATATAACTGCCTCACGGATAAACTAAGATATTTTCCGTGAATCGACTGCCACCTGACCTCTACAACAGTTAGACCAGGTGTTAAACTTTTTAGAGCAAAACTTATGATGAAAATGTTCTTATGATAGTTATGTCCAACAGTTTAACGTGCTCTCCGAGCCACGACCAGACCAGTGCAAATAGCCGTATATATTTTGCAGTACCTGCACAGCAGGAGAAAGTGGTACTGGCACAGCTTTTCTCCTAAGGTTATGAACTGAGGAGTATACCATCGCGATATAATTAGCCTTGGACTGATGGACTCTTTGATTTGCAGAAATATATAATTATTGCCATTTCAGTTTTCGACTGCCATCTGACCTCGTAGTAATGGGGGAAGTGTTATAGCTAAATAGAAGATGGGTAACCTTATAGATAGCAGCCGCTGCAGGCTAGACGATTTACCTTACTTATCATAAATTATTGAAGACTTTATCAAAGCCTGGTACTTACTTAAAGCGTCGGTAGCTTAGTGGTTAAGGAGTCGACCTTACGATCGAGAGGTCTCGGGTTCGAATCCTGGCCATTACACTACCGACGTGGACCCACTTCTATCACAAGCCATTGAGCTTAGTTAGAGGGAATATTAGTAATTCAGGTTGCTAAAATTCTTTAAAAAAAAGTTTGTTTTTGCATCTCAGGAACAGTAGTCACCCTCAAAATGATAACCACAACCGACAAACACGTGCCTATCACCATAAGCTACCAATTGGACCCTTTGGAGCCAGAGGATGGAATAATATATGCCACGATACTCCTGGTGGGGCTGTACATGTTGATTATATTTGAGGTAAGCTGCTAATCCTGGGTAAAACCATTACAGGGAGTATAGCTGAAGAATACCACCACCATCTCATCTGAACGGTGTCGTAATATGCAATAACCGCAAAAATCCACAAACGATACCACATCGAGAGAAATAAAACTCGAAATAAAACCCTGTACCAACCCAGCCAGCGTGCAAACAGCAGCCCAAAGTTTCCCAATATTGGGAGAGGCCCATGTTCAGCAATAGACTGCTATAGGCTGATTGATTGATAGGATAGTACCAAATCATTAGGGCAAAGTTAACCTCACTGGGTTATGAGACCGTATTAAGACTTTTTTGGTAAAGGAAACCTTACCTGTAAGCCAATACACGAGCTAATTGACGAATGAGACATTGGTGCAGATGATAGTACCTTGACAAATCTCTGCATCACCCTAAGGTTGACTGGTAGAAAACGCCTAAGGTATTAAGTCCACCTTTGTACATTTATTATGTATTTGTGCAAAAAGTTAAAATAAAAAAAAATTGTTGCTTCTTCTCTCTCCTAGCGCCAATCGCGGCTTTTACTTGTCTATGAAGAATGAACCTTGCACATAGACTCAAAAGAGACTCTCTTCCCAATTGTTTTGATTTAATTTTGGTTTTGGAGTCCAGGGTCTGACTCCTAAGTGAAGGTCTCTGATGATTCAGGTTCTAACGCAAGGATGATAATGACTATTTCTTTTCAGATAGTGAATCGTACGATAGCCGCTCTTCTATCCTCGTCTCTGGCAGTAGCCGTCTTGGCTCTGAGCGGTGCCAGACCAACGTTACCAGAAATCGTATCCTGGCTGGATGTGGAGACGCTACTGCTACTGTTCAGCATGATGCTGCTGGTAGCTGTTTTGGCTGAAACCGGGCTATTTGATTATTTGGCTGTGCTGGCATTCGAGGTTGGTTTTCTGGATGGTCCATTTATAACTTGTAACTAGATGAACATTGATAGATGTTAATAAACCTATATGTATAATACCCTGATAATATAAAAAAAGATGTTAATATACCGCGGTAGCCTAGTGGTATGGGTAATGGACTGCTGAGACGAGGTCTTCGATCCCAGGTTTTACCATAGCACACACCAATGACTTTTCGATGCTTTTCGAAGTTATGTATGTATTTATCCCAGGTTTATAAGTGCCCGGTTAATGGCAATAGACTCGCCACCTATTAAATTGAGACCTAAACATAAACTGTTGAAATGTGGGTGCTCGCACCTCTGCCTACCCCTTCGGGGTTACAGGTGTGTGTTTATGTTATGTTATGTTACTGAATTCTTATGTCCCCAGGTAACTGGCGGAAGGACTTGGCCCCTCATCAACTGCTTGTGTTTCTTCACCGCGGTGTTCTCCACATTCCTGGATAACGTCACCACTGTACTGTTGATGACACCTGTAACAATTAGGTAAGTATACAGGAAAGTTTGTGCAGTTGTATGAATGTTTGTTATTCAATTACGCTCAAATGAATTTGGCTTAAATTTGGTACAGATATAAATTCTAGTCTAGAATAACACGCCTCCGGCAATCAAGGATGACGTGGGTCCTTGATTGCCGGACTCGTCGGTTTGAGTTGTCGGCGGAACGATGACGGTTACAGTCCGACATAATCACCTCCACTGGTTTTAGCGGAGGTGTTATCCGTGAGGAGTTTGCGCTCGATAAAAAAAAGGTGGAGCCGTGAACATAAACTGGGGAGTACTAATTTTCTCGTTCATTTTATATATAAGATGTTGAAGTAGGAGTTACTTGGTGGAAATCTATTACAAAATATATTGGGGAAAAGATGGGTACCTAACTCTAACCCACGGTTTCAACAATCCGAACGATAGCAATAGCAATATATGTAATAGAAATGAATCGCGGTAAAAAGGCTTCTTACCCGAGGAGATAATAATATGTTGTCGTATGTCCAATATTACACAAGTGAGGAGAACAAACCTCGACACGTGTTTCGCCTCTACACGAGGCATCTTCAGGAGTGCTACCAAAAGAATGAATAGAGCGTCGTGTGTCGTCCGTATTTATATCTCTCCGCTACCCCCACCATTCGAGAAAACATCGTTTTCGGTGTTGCCAGTATGCAAATAAATAAAGTAGCAGAGAGTAAGGAGGGGGCTTAGTGGTGGGTTTCCCTCCCATCCACAAAATTTCTCATGTTTTTATACATTCCTATTTTTATAAGTTCGTCAACCTTCACTCTGCCAGCGCAGGAGACCAATTGGTCTTCCCACTGACAGCCCAAAAGTCTCCACTGATCTCTGGCTGTAGCAAAATACTTATACTTTATATATAACCTCGGTAGCCTAGTGGTTTGATCCCAGGTTTTACCATGACACACACCAATGACTTTTCGATGCTTTTCGAAGTTATATATTATGTGTATTTATCGCAGGTTTATAAATGCTCGGTTAATGGCAAAACGCTCGCCACCTATTACATTGGGACCTAAACATAAACTGGCGAAATGTGGGTGCTAGCACCTCTACCTACCCCATCGGGGATATAGGCGTTAGTTTATGTTATGTTATGCTATATTCTGGTTTCTAAAGTATCTATGTGTACTCTTCCAGGCTATGTGAAGTGACTCAATTGAATCCAGTACCAGTTCTGATGTCTATGGTGATCTTCAGCAACGTTGGAGGTGCTGCCACCCCGGTCGGGGATCCCCCCAACGTCATTATAGCTACACACCCTTCCATAGTAAAAGAGGTACGGTGTAAAATGGATAAATTAGGGAATGAAATATTTCATGCAAGAATATAATGTCATTTTAATAAATACCAGGCCCACGTAACATGAGCCTCATCAGAAGGTATTTTGACATTTATAAAAACACTAGCTGACCCGCGCGACTTCGTCTGCGGCACTCCGTTTTTGCAACATTTTTCATTCCTGCTCCGCACCTGTTAGTCGTAGCATGATGTTATATACATATAAACCTTCCTCTTTAATCATTCTATCTATTGAAACAAACTGCATCAAAATCCGTTGCGTAGTTCTAAAGATTTAAGCATACAAAGGGACAAGAAAAATAGGGACAGAAAACGCGACTTTATTTTATACTATGTAGTGATTTTGAAATGAAATAGAGTATAACGATATCTACCTGAGTTTCTTGCTGGTCTCTTCTCAACCGCGGTAGCCTAGTGGTATAGGTAATGGACTGCTGCGACGAGGTATCGGGTTCGATCCCAGGTTTTACCATGGCACACACCAACGACTTTTCGATGCTTTTCGAACTTATGTGTGTATTTATCGCAGGTTTATAAGTGCCCGGGTAATGACAATAGGCTCGTGGGACCTAAAACATAAACTGACGAAATGGGGGTGCTAGCTCCTCTGCCTACCCCTTCGGGCATATAGGCGTGAGTTTATGTTTATGTATGTTTTAGAACATTATGACAAATGTCGGTATATTGTAAAACTTTGACATTTATAAGTCCTCTTTATGTGCCTAATTGAATAAACGAAATTGATTCTTTGACTCACATCAGGACAAAAAATATATATTGGGGGAGGGAGGAGTGCTCACGGCTCACCCGTGGTTCAACAAACAAAAAAATCGTTTTTCTCACTTTGAAGAGGGTGGTTTGACATTCCAATATAAATATTGTTGGAGTGTTGAACCGCGGGTGAGTAGTGGGCCCTCCTCCCTCCGCCAATATATATCTTTTTGTAATGGATTTCCGCCAGGATACATCTATATCGTATTTCAGATCAGGAATCAAACCACATCGTAGAAACTACCAGTGGTAATAATACTCTTTTTTGTATATTTCAGAACATCAACTTCACAACTTTCACATTACACATGGGGGTTGGAATCCTCGTGGTATCTTTGCAAACTTATATACAACTGCGGTATATGTTTCGAGACATCAATAAACTTCGGCACAGCATCCCTAGAGATATATTAGGTAAGATTTTGGTAGTTGGAAGAGGAGGTAGGACATGAAGTTATATCCGTCCCAATCGAGCAGTCCGACTGACTCCACGCTACAGAATATCGCCGTTTAATAACCTTGTGTTGTGTTTTCGGTGGTGAGTAGGGTAGCCAGAGCTCACTAGAGAGGTTTTGTGATGTCCGTGGGAAAACCAAAGGCTTATCCTACATCTTTTGCGCTGACGACACAGAATGTCTCTCGGGGGTCGGGGTTGCGGCACGAGTGTTATTCCTCTGGTGTTACACTCGCCCATAGGCCACGGTAACCGCTTACCATCTGGTGGGCCGCGTGCTTGTCTGCGACCTAAGTTGTATAAAAAAACCCATTAAGTGAGGCTTGAAAAAGTATGGTGAGTGTTCTGATGAGCTCTTCCAACTGGTCCCACCCTCTCCCTTCCTACACAGGACAACGCGTGCAGGACTTAGATATCACCCACATACGGTACAAACAATTCCATCAAGAACCAACCGGTTGGGCGACTCTTTTCTATGTCGCACCATTAAGTCCTGGAATGCTCTGCCAGCACACGTGTTTCCTTCACCCTACAGTCTCGGGTCCTTTAGGCAGGGCGTGAAAAAACAACTGTAGAGGCCGTCAGGGTGGGGACCGCCGTTGCAACGATAGCACCTGTAACAGCGGTCACCATGTTCTAGACTGCGCCTCTGGTTAACATCAGGCATGGTGCAGTCATTTTGACAACCTAAATATTAAAAAAAACATCTAATGAACCATTTGCTCTTAAGTCTACTTCCGGAGACTTTGCTTTCAGCTTACTATCAGGCTATATGAATCCAAATTAACAAATCACAAAAGATAAGTAAATACTACAAACTGCGCATATAACCGCGATAGCCTAGTTGTATAGGTAATGGACTGCAGTGACGAGGACTCGGTTTCGATCCCAGGTTTACCATGGCACACACCAATGACTGCGATGCTTTTCGAAGTTTTATGTGTGTATTTATCGCAGGTTTATAAGTGCCCAGTTAATGGCAATAGGCTCACCACCTATTACATTGGGACCTAAACATAAACTGGCGAGATGTGGGTGCTAGCACCTCTGCCTACCTTTTCGAAGATATAGGCGTGAGTTGTATGTATATAAGCCGGTAATTATACGAAATATTCCATCGACTAATGTGAATATCCTAATTTGTGACAGAGCTTCGACAAGAGATTGCAGTATGGAGGCGGGCCGCTGCCTCCCTCTCTTCGTATTCTAGGGATGAAGATATCGTCAGACGGGCTCTAGAGAAAAAGGTATTTTTGTTTGAATATATAATTGAATAAATGAGGAAAGGGTCTGGGTGTTTTTATATATAATATGTATGTATTTAAAAAAAATATATCTAAGTATGTTTATCCGCATTCTAGAACCCATAATATAAGCTAGTTAAACTATGCTTACCATGGGTCTAGGTGACGTTGTGTAGATTGTCCTAGAATATTTAAAAAAAAAATTTAAAGAAATATGCTAATAGAATCACTTCGCAGACGAGGTCTCGGGTTCGATCTCAGATTTTCCAACTTATGTGTGTATTTATCGCAGGTTTATAAGTGTTATGGCAATAGGCTCGCCACCTATTACATTGGGACCTAAACATAAACTGGCAAAATGTAGGTGATAGCACCTCTACCCCTTCGAGGATATAGGCGTAAGTTTATGTTATGTTATCAAACTTTATGATGAGTCACGACACAACACGTCAGATGGCAATAATCAACTATTATGCTTATTAATTAGGCTTATTTTTCATTGTTATTCATACAGGTGGAGAAACTAATAGTCGCCTTATCCAAACGGGAAGCAGGGGGTGGAACATCGAAAACAGATCCATTGTTCTGTTCTACGCTCGCGCAGATGAAAGAAAAGGTAGATAGCTAATCATATATATATATTAAAAAAAAAAAAACCGGAGGTAGGACAGCTCATTTCGGACGGAAGATACCGTCGTTATCTCCCGTCCGAAATGAGCTGTCCAACTGGGGAAGTACCTCCACCCTACAGAAGACCGCGGTCATAATAACCATCGTGTTGTGTTCCCGCCGGTAAGTAGGGTAGCCAGAGCTCACTGTACCCCCCCACTGTAGACCTCTGTAGAGCAACGGAAAGCGCTATAGCTGTTGCCAACCACTGGGCCAACAACATTTAACAAAACCGGAATTATCAGAGCCATTGACTCGAAGAAGAAGAAGACTGTACCCCCCTTCCCCTCCCCTTCCTAGCCTCCCCACCCCTTCCCAGCTCTCCCCCTTTTCCTTCAGGGTGGGCAGCGCGTGTGTGACACCCTTAGTGTTGCACACGTTCATGGGCCAAGGTGGCCGTTTTCCATCAGGTGGGCCGTGTGCTTGTCTGCCACCTACGTAGTATAAAAAAAAAAAATCTTTCGCACTCCATGATCTGGTGACTCCTGATAATATATGAGGCCTGTTACCCCGATCCGCATTATTGGGAGTCCTTAGGTCACAAATACCCTCGAACCTTTACAGATGCGTAGAGATGTTGCGTCCCTGGCAGTATTTTACCGTCTCTACCATGGTGAATGTTCTGATGACCTCTTCCAATTAATCCCACCTTCCCCTTTCCTACACAGGACAACACGTGCAGGGCTTAGATGTCACCTGCATACGGTACAGAATATTCCATCAAGAACTAAGCGGTTCGGTGAGTCTTTTCTCTGCCGCACCGTTAAGTCCTGGAATTCCTTACCGGCGCACGTGTTTCCTTCTTCCTACAGTCCCGGGTCTTTTAAGCGGGGCGTAAAAAAGCATCTGATGATTCCGTCAAGCTGAGCGCCACCATTGTAGTACTGAACGTGTTTGCAATGGTGACCCTTTTTCATGAGACTTTGCCTTCAGCTTAACATCAGGCGAGGCGAAGTCAAATTGACGTGCCATAAATAAAAAAAATGAAGTCCAGGGTTCGCTCTTGATTGTTTAACTACCAAGCAGCTGAACTTCGATATTTTTCGTGAAATGACTGCCTTATGACCACAAAAAAAGGTTTCGATATCGAAGTTCTGTATTCTGTACACTCTTTTTAATATGTCTTGTATAATCTCACCTCCGGCAATCTAAGACCCATAGACAGCGTGCGTTTTAGTCGGTTCGAGTTCGACATAATCACCTACACCGACTTTGGTGGGGACGGTATCCGTGGGTCACTCACCCACGGTTTAACAATTCCAACGATAACAATAGCAATAAATCGTTAAGAGGCATAGAAAGGAATACCAAACCACACCCCTGGAAGCATGTAATATATATTTTTTACTCGAGGTGGAGGAGAGTGTCGTATTTGCAATATTTCGCAAATGTGAAGAAGGGCATTGTCTGTCTGATAATCCCCAAGACGTTAATTGGTAATAATATACATAAATAATAAACGTTAATTGGTTATAAGCACGTAATTAATTTCCTTACGATTTACAGAGCATAGCAAGGAATCGGATATTTTTTTAATTTTATTTAGCTCCAACATTTTCGGTTAGAAATTTATTTTTGGATTACCCTTTCATTACATAGTGCCCAATTGGCGGCAATAGGCTCGCCCTCTATTACGTGGAACCGAAAATCATAGTTGGCGAAATGTGGGTGTTTAATACACCTCTGCCTGCCCCTTCGGGGACTATGGGCATGAGCAGTATGTATGTATGTATGCTATTGTTGATATTGTTAAACCGTGGGTGAGTAATGGGTTCCCCTCACTCCCCCAATATATTCTCGTCTCATAATAATTTTAATATTTCCAGTACCGCATCAGGGATAAGCAATTGCTCGTCAAGTCGGCAGTCTGCGTACTATTTGTTATCACCGTCTTCTTCTTGCACGCAATACCGGTACTACGTAAGTCTCTATCCATTTAACTGCTATGTATCTGTTCAAAATTATGTTCAATAGCTAAATCTTCATAACTATGTATGAATGACTATGTCGGAATAATTATGTATGAATGACTATGCCTGAATGATTATGTCTGAATGACTATATGTGAATGACTATGTCCTAATGACTATATCAGAATGACTATGTCTGAATGACCATGTCTGAATGGCTATGTCTAAACGACTATGTCTAAATGACTATGTCAAAAGGACCTATGTTAAAAAACCTGTGTTTAAGCGGCTGTACAATGACTGTTTATATATTATTATGACTAAGTGTAAATTTTAAGTCGAAATCACTATGCCTGAATGACTGTGCAAATTATCAGTGACTATGTCAAAAAATATGATTAAGTGACTGTTTAAATGACTGTCTATATTATGACTACGTGTAAATTTTAAACAAAGGTTGGCTGGAAGAAATTGCGTGAAGCGATAAGGCCGCCCTTTGTACTGCTCTTGTGTACTCAATTTCTGTATCATGAATAATTGTAATTTGGCGTACAATAAAGTATATAATAAATAATGAATAAATAGGTAAATAAATAAATTTTAAGTCGAAATCACTATGTCCATAGAGTCTTAAGACTATAATAAGCATTATAGCAGGCAATAATGAACATGTGTTTTTATGCAGAAAGACTGTCATTGGGCTGGACAGCGTTGTTGGGCGCGCTGCTGCTGTTGTTATTGGCGGAGCATGATGACATTGGGCCAATATTGGCCCGCGTTGAGTGGGCCACTCTTCTCTTCTTTGCCGCACTGTTCGTGCTTATGGAAGTAAGTATAATTGGTCCAAGAAACAATACTGGGCAGGGCCACGATTCTGCAAATTGTTAACTACTGTCGTACAACAAGACACTACAAAAAGCTATTGAATTTTGGACTTAAGTGCAGTACTATTATAGTCTAAATTTCGATGGCATCTTGTTGAGTAAATGAAACAATATAATGAATTTTTCATTTCATTTTGGACTTTAAGTTTATATCAATAATGTCTGAAATTAAATTGTATTTTTTGTAGTATCAGTATGACAGTGATTGATAATAACAAGTGTATAGGGTGTAATGGGAGAAAGAGGGATACCAGCTACTACTTTAGGTTAGACCTTCAAGCTGGTTTCTACTGGAGATGGTGTTCAGGGTGCAGATTTTCTTTCGGTGTTATCAAAGCTGCTGTAACTGAATGTTTGGTAGCCTAAGTTTGCTGCGGACCTGTTTATAGCAGCTGTAGCTATAGAGAAATGAAGGATATATTTTTATTACAGGCACTATCAAAACTAGGTCTCATATCATGGATCGGGAACATGACAGAGACCCTCATACTTCGAGTTGGTGAGGAGTCAAGGTTAGCGGTGGCTATCATGCTTATATTATGGGTAAGTAATTTATCATCATCATTACTATCATCATGTCTGTCAACGCTGTTCCCTGTGGCACTCCAGGGTTTCACCTAGAACCTAAGGTCTTCTTACTCCTTTTCCTTCGTTTAGTATGGTTTTATACGGTTTTTATTTGAGTAGCTACCGGTTGAATTCTCATAAACGTAATCTACTACATAAAAATAAGTCGGGTTTTCCTTCCTGACGCTATATCGCCAGAACGCACGAACCGATTTCCACGGTTTTGCATTCGTTGGAAAGGTCTCGGGCTCCGTGAGGTTTATAGCAAAGAAAATTTAGGAAAAATTTCAACAGAAAAACGGGAAAATCAGCGAAACGGAGTTCGCCGGGTTTGTTAGTAATTTATAAATTACTTACTGTTGAATGGGGCTCCGCCCACGTGTACTTGTGATCCCGTTTCCGCCGTTTACTCCTTCCGACCATTTTCATATTTCTTCACCTTTTAAATCTACTCTGGACTTCAAATAATTCAAGATCAAAATTACGAGACTAATGAAATTACCATAATAAAATTACCAATACTCTATCAGTAATCCACAAATAAATTACCAATAATTTACCAATACTCTATCAATAATCCACAAATATATTACCAATAATTTACCAATAATCTATCAATAACCCACAAATAATTACCAATAATTTAACTTACCAGCCATCAACTTTTATCCAAATTCATTCAGCCGTTTTGCTTAAAAGAGTAACAAACATTCACACACAAATATAAACGACTATTTGTTACAGGTATCAGGTATAGCCTCTGCGTTTGTGGATAATATCCCTCTATCGACAATGATGGTGCGTGTGACTGCCGCATTAGCCGACCCTGCGGGCCTAGGACTCCCATTGGCACCTCTCGCCTGGGCTCTGAGCTTCGGGGCGTGTCTTGGAGGTAATCTTATGAAGTTAACACTTATGTGAACCGCGTTAGTCCCCAGTGAAGTACAGCCTTTGTATATCACGATCATAGCTTTTTTCCAGTATAACTGCATCATGGCTAAAAAAAAGGCGTGATCATCTTGTCTGGTCGGAGGATCCTCCCTTTGTGTTGGAGGGACATCACATCCCGTTCCTCCACAATAAGTGCCCGTTTGATGGCAATAGGCTCGTCACCTATTACAATGGGACCTAAACATAAACTGACGAAATGTGAGTGCTAGCACCACCACGCAAGTTGGCGAGCCTATTGCCATTAACCGGGCACTTATAAACCAGCGATAAATACACGCATAACTTCGAAAAGCATCAAAAAGTCATTGGTGTGTGCTATCCTAACCTGGGATCGAACTCAAGACCTCGTCTCAGCAGTCCATTACCCATACCACTAGGCTAGATAATCATCAATTGATTTTTTATTTAACTTACAGGTAACGGCACTTTGATTGGAGCCAGCGCTAACGTTGTATGCGCAGGAGTGGCGGAACAACATGGCTACCGATTCACCTTTCTGGAGTTCCTCAAGATTGGATTCCCTATCATGATAGGAAACCTTATCGTTGCGTCAATTTATCTCTTATTTTGCCATTGTTTTTTGGAACTGCATTAATGTGGAAAAAGATACAGAATGATTTATATGCTAAAAAAGTAGTACGAAATTTATTATCAAAACAATCCGTTTATGATATGATTATCACAGATAATAAACTAATTATTGAAATAAAATTGAAACTAAAATGAAAAAAAAAAAACAAAAAAACTTCAATTAAAAAGCGTCGTGGAATTCCTCCGCATCGCATGCCTCTTGTGGTAAGGTTCCCAGAAGACTGGCAGCATTGCCACGTTGTGTGGCAACGTGGCAAAGATACTTATTTAAATTTATTATTAAAAATCAGCCAACCTTCTCTGGTGCAGTATGATTAAAATCAATCCTATCATTGGTGCTGAATCAGTTGCGCATTTCACCAAATTAAATGTGTGTGTGTGTGTGTGTGTGACAGCGTGGATGTAATGGACGTGAATTGAAATCACGATTAACCTTTATACCAAAAGATGTCCGTCGCTAGATAAGATAGTAGGTGTTACATGACGGAAATCCATTACCAGAAAATATACAGTTTGTATGGGAAACACTCTCGAAGCCGAAGGCCCCTGGTAACTAGTACTCCTGGTACACAACGAAAGCTTTTGATGGAGAAAGACAGTGCTTAATGGTCCTGCCGCATCATTAAGTCTTGGAATTCCTTACCGGCGCACGTGTTTCCTTCTTCCTACAGTCCCGGGACCTTTAAGCGGGGCGAGAAAAAGCATCTGATGAGGCCGTCAAGCTGATCGCCACCATTGTAGCACTGTGCAATGCAATGGTGACCCTCTATCATGAGACTTGGCCTTCAGCTTAATATCAGGCGAGGTGAAGTCAAATTGACGTGCCATAATAAAAAACTTTTAACAAAATGGTCGAAGCGAGATTTCAATATCTGTTTTATAAAGTAAATAAATACTATATTGCACTAAAAATAAAGTTCAATATTGTATTACCAAATATTTCAATTCTCGCCTCGTCCATCCACGCTCGTTTAGAATGTTTCTTTCAAAGATAGCCAAGGTATGGATTGAAATTTTGTGATACAAATTTCAATTCACTTCCATCCAATCCACGCCATACGTAGTTGGTGTAACCACCTTCAAGGCCGAGACTAAAATCTTTATAATCTTCTTCAAATTGATGGTATCCAGATATCATGGATAAAATAAATTCGTAAAAAGTCTATAACCCAAACGCAAAGTAATCAAAATGAGCCCAAAATGGATAAACATCATCTTTGATCCTAATGGATGCAGTATTTTATCAGTTTTTGAAGTATACACAAAACAATTCAATTTTTTTTATAATATGTTACGCTCAAAAACCTTAAACGCTAATTGAGCCGCAAAATTTGCTCGCAATATTTTGTGGTGGTCGTAAAAAGTCCACATCGAGAAATTCATGGATATTTTGACAGTCTTAACTCCAGTCCTTCTTACATTAAGGAACTCGACACGGAATCCGAATTAGCGTCACCAGGATATCTCCAATGGATGCTGCAATCGTAGTCGTTAGTTGCCACAACTACCATCGCACGACTCACACGACTGGCCTCTCCACCCCAAATGTCTCATCAAAAAGTCCGAACAAAAGAATTTAATCATTCAGTTTGTACAAGAAATTGATGAAATCTTAATTTTTGGTAGCATATTGGACAATCCTTGAGCTACCAATCGCGTCTACAAATACAACTGAAGTTTCGTCACTTTAGTTTCCCTAATGTAAGATTGGGATTATGGAAATGTTCGCACCGCGCTTAAGCAACTACGGAAAGACTATATCGTGAATTTCGTATCGTGGTTGTCATATTCTACTACCACAGTTGAATGAAGAAAAGCACTGAGGCTTATGGAACCATATTTTGATAAGCAAATATAATTTATATGGGTACAAATGAATTGTGATCGTCAATAAGTATTATTGTGAATATAAAAAAATAAAATTGTAACAAAATATAATTTGTTAATTACTTACAAAATTGTTTCATTCGCATTTTGAGCATAAGGTACCTAAGCATTTTAAATTTAAAAAAACACCTGAGACATTTCTTGTATCTTTGGATAGAGACGGAGGAAAATGAAATCTTCTATCCGAATTGAGCAGTCCAGTTGGGGAAGTACCTCCGCCCTATAGAATACCGCGGCTAATAATAACCTTGTGTTGTGTTACCGAGGATGAGTAGTGTAGTCGGAGCTTACTGGAGAGGTTTTGTACTGTCAGTGGGAAGATTAAATTGTCTCCTACGCCTGACAGCAAAGAAGCTCTCTTAACCTGAGTCCTCTTTCCTATCACCTCTTCAAGAAGAGCATTAGAAGATTTTGATAAGGTCGACAATACGAGTGTGTGTTGTCATCGCTAACGTCCATAGGCCACGATAACTACTTTCCATCATGACGGTCGTGTGCAAAAAAATACTTTCAAAAGTGATGAATAAATCGTCTGAACACATCAACATTCCCATTTTATGTAATTTTATACATTAGGTATAATAAAACTTATTATTGACATGTCCTATTATAGTGCATTGTGGTCTAGAGATTATGGAGGAAAACATTTGCTGTTATTAATTTATAATTTATAATTTACATGACTATTTCAGAACACTTCAAATTAAACTTTGATATAAGTTTAAAACAGTCAGTAATATGTTACAGTTAAAACCACCAACTTACTATCAGGCGGAGTGAGATCATTAATTAATTACTCTTGTATATAAAAATGCATCTATAACAACCGCGGTAGCCTAGTGGTATGGGTAATGGACTGCTGAGACAAGGTCTCGAGTTCGATCTCAGGTTCACCATGGCACACATCAATGACTTTTCGATGCTTTTCGAAGTTATGTGTGTATTTATCGCAGGTTTATAAGTGCCCGGTTCATGGCAATAGGCTCGCCACCTATTACACTGGGACCTAAACATAAACCGGCGAAATGTGGGTGCTAGCACCTCTGCCTACCCCTTCAGGGATAAGTGAGTTTATGTTTATGTTTATTAAAACTAGAATAACATAAATGCTCAGAATTGAATATTATTTTTTTGCTAGATAAAACACTAAACACATTTGAAAAAATTAAGACTTAAAGATCTTCTTGCTGAGGGCATACTGTCTGTACAAAATACCCTACAAACAAATATAGCAGTTTATTTGTAGATTTTTTCTTCAATTTGGATCGCATTGCGTTCCATCTCGGTTTTGTGTACAATCCGTTATCTGGGGAAAACGAGTTTTAACTAAAATTGGAATTTAGCTGTAACAAAATATACAAGGAAACTTTGAATATGACTGACTTTTAATTAGTTGTTGTAGTTATCTGCTGGTCAACAGGCGACATGTTTACTTACATTTTATTTTTTGTAGTGAATATTATGTGTTTATTCGTCAAGTCCGGTAAGTATTTCAAAATCTCACTGTCAGTCAAACTTTAATTCAATTATTATAAACCGTAGGCTAGAGCAAAATTCAGTGAATTGGACTTAAAGGTGGGAAATATTAAAAATGTAGAAAGTATGGCAAAAACTAAGCCAAATTGAATTTATTAAGCGTGGCTACCAATCATAATATAAAAAATTAAAGCCAAAACGTAACGAAGCTCGTTGCCTAATCCAACTGAATTTAGGATACCCTCAAAAGATGATAATGATTGGAGGAATACGTAAGTGAAGCAGTATTTGGGACCCATGAATCTTGACATGTATAATTTGCAATTTGACATTTTTAATGGTTTTTTTTTTATCTTATTAATTTATATACTGACATAATTTAAAATCCTCTATCTCAATATTTGTACGCTGGAGACAGCAGAATATTATGGACATGTAACTATTTTATAACAACTTTTATACAATATTCTGACAAATAAATGAATCTATCTATCATGTAACCTAATAATTGTAACGCTGGAACGTTTGATCAGCGTTTCTAAGTCCGAATGTCATAAATAGGAATTCAAAGAGGCCAAACGATATACCTATCGCAGTTTTGTGAACATATTTCCGAAAATTGGAATTGCGAGAAAACTAGCCAGGAAATATCTTTACTAGACAAATTAATACTCCCTATACATGTATAGAATATGAAAACTTGACAAATGCTGCTATTATAGGTTGGAAAGGATTGCGAAACGTTAACTATGTGAACGAAACTAACCTATGTAAAATATAACTTTAGACTTTTATTTTATTCCAGATTATCACATCAATGATGATTACAATATTCGATTTAACCTAAATAAAATTGCATACTTTTCGGCAAGGTATGAAACCGCACGCATTTTTGTTCTGTTAAGAGACAAACCTTTTGCTATCAAATTTGTAAACTATCAAGCTAGTTCAATCACGTAAGTTTTTTTATCCTACCATCATCATTATAATTACCCACCGCCTGCTAGCCTAATAGGTACCTGTATCTAAAGATTGAACTTTTAAAAAGTTAAAATTTTTGTGTCATTTTGTTGTAGCTGCGAAGTCAACTCAAATTGGTGCTATATGAGAACCTTTAAAATTGTCAAAGAATCTGGTGTAATACACTCCATTATCACAGTAAGGCCATTACAAATTTTATTATTCTTAAATAATTACTAGTACTTAAGTCAGAGAGAACATAAATAATAATATTATTTTTGTTAATTAGTAATGAGTTTAGTCTTGGTTAGAACATTTAATACGTAGGAATGAAAGTAATGTCGTAAGGAAGGCACTGAGTATGGAAGTGGATGGGTACAAGAAAAGAGGAGATGAATGGAATATGTAAGAGATGATAAGACCAGGAAGGGAGTGAAAGTAGAGAATACCGCAACCAGACCCTAAATAAACATGAAATAGTGGCAGCAGGATGAGTAATGTACTCAAGAACTAAAAAGCCGCCTGTCTACAGGGCGTGGTTGCTAGGTCGTCCCTGATACTTTTTTTTCCCCGAGCGGAAATCCACACAGATACCCTAAGGCGAAGTCAGCGAGGGTTATGTAGGACTCCAAGAGAGTACAACCGCAGCTGGCATAGCCCTCACGCCCCGGCTGACCCCAGGCTAGCAAAGGCGCTCTCTAGTGTGGGACTTAGGTGTCCACACCTTGCCCCCTAGGGTGACAGGCGGCTACACATGTCACCACCAAGCCTGCGCTCAGGGAGGACGGAGGTCATGTTATGTGACCTCTGACGCCCGAGCCGCCCCGCTCGTCGCGTGCTGTCCGAACCCAAATCTCCTCCAGATCTGCTCCTCTGCCTCCTTCTTGATACTGCAGACAAGTTTGTCATAGTAAATGCGTTGATGCCTGCGTCCGCGTCCGTGATGGAGTATCAGCACTAAGAAAACCAGAGTAATAAACAACATTATGTTAAAGATGACGATGTTTTTTGTGGGTGACGTCATTGTAACTTAGCGTAAGCTGAAGGTAAAGTTACTGAATGAATAGATACCTCTAATTACACCAATGATGTTGTTCTCAACGGTGGCCCTCAGTTTGATGGTCTCAAAAGGTTCGTGTTTTTCTTAGCAATAACTTTATCTTCTTGAGAAAAGTATGCTAAAGTGTACCTTAAAATGGAGTTATTATAGCCTAAAATATATACTCAGGTTCCAAACGCAACAGATGATATGACTGGCAAATGGACATGCATTATCAAGAGAGATTATCCAACATATGATTTGAATATTACATTTAGAGTTCGCGTCAAGAGCAGTTACGTCAGTAAGTTTTGTATATTAATATTATTCTTCAAATTTAGTTCCAAAAGTACCTGGACGTCTTACGACCTAATAATCCTTTGATAACCTTACTTTAATTTAACCAAAAGTAAGAATATTAGTAATTAGATATATCCAGTAGTTTCTAACAGTAGTAGTCATGTAGTAGCATCACCTCATTACAAATTGTCAAGCAGTTGCTCCATTTGATAAACTCTGATATTTTTTAAATTTTGAAGTTTTTTTCTTTGATGGCAACATATCAACCAAATTTAGGGGACCATTTTGCCAGTGTCGAGTTGGGAATTCCCTTTTATTTTGTGATAAGTATAGTTGGAATGATTGTTGATGATGATAATGATGTTGATGATGATGATGATGATGATGATGATGATGATGATGATGATGATGATGATGATGATGATGATGATGATGATGATGATGATGATGATGATGATGATGATGATGATGGTGCTGATGACGATGATGGATGATAGTTGCCCTAGTAAAGTAGTGGACACTTTAGTTGAAACTTTTCTTAGGGAGATTTCGACACTCGAATGCACACCAAATTTAGAAAATGAAACACTGCAGCGCTATGACCCTTTTCGCGTTCCCGCCAAAACTCTTTTGAAGTTTTGTACTGTTCCCGTTAAGTTTCCTGTTTAGGATAAGTGGCAATCCGTAGGTAGTCGTTTTGTAGAATGGTACCTATAGAAATTAATTTTCAATGTATGGGATACACATATTTTGACGTTTATGACATTTATGACAGCCGTTAACAAAATTTACCATAATAGGGTAATCCATCCAATCGTTAGCACTATTCCAATTATTGGCACTTTGGAGTTTAGTACAAAAAAATATGGAAACCATAGATTATTCGTTTAGTATGCCTTAAAAAATAAAATAGTATTCTTGATATCTTCTGTGCCAATAATAGGATTTTCTATAGTCTTTCGGATTTAAGTATAAAATTGTTATTTAATACTATTCAATCACATAAAAATGATTATAAAAACAAAGATTAAAGCATTTTCTTTAATTCTATGATATGTTTTGTCTAGTAGCTTTTGTAAATAAGATTTTATGGTAGTTTCATTTTAGACCGACACGAAGTTCACCCTTAAAGTGCCAACAATTGGGTGGTTTACCCTATTCATTTTACAAATATTTTGACATCTTTTACTAAGGACTATTGTTAGTTTAACTGCAAAAATACGCAAAAATAAAAATGGGCTCTCAGTCCACACATTAACTAATATTTCTTGAAAACCTTGACATTGGCGTCTCGCCATTTTAATTTTGTATTAAATTAACATTGACATTGGTGAAATTGCGGCGTATTTGCTTGCAGAAGAAGCCATCTTAGGAAGAAGAATTTATATATTCCATTCTATAAAATGATTGCCACCTGTCTAGGACCTATCTCCATAATTTATATTCGCGTGTGTGACTCCTTAAAATGCAATAACAGGCATTACAAGCACAAATATGTATTCTTTATATTCTGGTCGTGCCTCGGAGAGCACGTAAAGCAGTCGGTTCCGGTTGCCATACAAACATCTATGGCAATCGTTACGGGTAGTTGGAGCCCTCAAAAGTCCAACCAGTCTAACTTGGAACTTCAATATCGCCATTGGTCATTAGACCATTGGTTGTGGAGGTCAGATGGCAGTCGCTTCAGGAAAATATCGAAGTTCAGCCGCATCACAGTTAGATTGGAAAGCCGACCCCAACTGAGTTGGGAAAAGGTTCAGGAAATGATGATAATGTATTCTGTATATTATAGGAAGGGTCAAAATTGAAATAGGTGGAAGAGTTGTGAATACCAGATTAACAAACTCTTCAGAACTTGAGTATGATGAAGTCGCTACATACTCTTATTGGGATGGGGAGATGTTGGAACTCGCCTGCTCCAATGAACAGAACGACGGAATGATCTATTTACGATATTATGACAAAACAGGTCAGATCTTTTTTTTTATCTATGGCATGTCAATTTGACTTCAAGAGAAAGAAAGAAAGAAAAATGTGTTTAAAACCAACGTAACCTAGCTTATAGTACACTAAATTGCCAAAAAAAATTATTCTCCATATACTTCTCAGCATCCCATGGTTGCCTGTAAGAGATTGCCACAGAGCGATAATGGCCGCCAATGGTGTGCACCTTATTTTTCCATTTATTGTGATAACGATAACGTCTCCTTGGTGTACAATAAAGACATTTATTATTATTGTCATAAGGCTGGTATGCAGTCAATTGATAACCTAAATCTATCTATCTGTATATCTATACTATTATATATTTGTAAAAAGCGATTGACGTAACTATTGAACAGATTTCGATACGGTTGTTTTTGTATGAAGGGGTTTGGTCCAATTTAAAATCTTACGTTTATTTGATTGCAGTCGGTTAAGTAGAACCAGAGTAATGATTAGTAATATACAATTCAAATTGCACAGATGGCGCTTAGGTCACGATAACTGACAGCCAAATTTCTGCAAGTCACTACATAGTATAAAACACGTCGCGTAGTCGCGTTCTCTGTCTCTATATCCCTATGTCCTTATGTCCCTTTTGTATGCTTAAATCTTTTAAACCACGCAACGGATTTTGATGCAATTTCTTTTAATAGATAGAGTGATTGAGGAGGAAGGTTTAGATGTATAAAACATCATGCTACAACCAACTGGTGCGGAGCAAAAGAGAAAAATGTTACAAAAACGGGATGACGCAGACGAAGTTGCGCGGGTCGGCGAGAAGAAATAAATTATGTCCTATAAAATTTCAGGTGAAACATTAATTAAAACTGGTGAATTATTAAAGGGCATTGGTTATGAAAATAATAATATAATATTTCAAAAAAAGCTACACGCCACGCAAAATAACTCGATGATAGACTGCACGTATGTGCGGGCGCAGGATCGAATCGAGTTTTCATATCGAATCATTTTTATACAAAATATTGAGAGATCAAATGGTAAGTACCCATATTTCTAATTTAACATCTGAAGAACTAAAAGGTACGGTGGAACGGGTTAAAAGAAAACTCTTTTTTTAGTCGTGCGAAGAATCCCAGGGCTACTCCCCACCAGAGCCGGTTGGGTATAAGTTATATCGGACTCGAACCGACTAAAACGGACGACGGGTTTTCAGTTTCCAGAGGTGAGGTAGTAGCCAACATATCCCTCGCACTCCAGCAGACCCGGGGCCTTCTCTTCGAGATGACCCCCGTCGGGTGTAGGGACCACGGTGTCCCCAGCATCTAGCCCCCGGGTACGGGGAGGCGCACTTTGCGCCGCCGCCGCGGCCTGCTTCTACTAGAGTGACAGTCGGCTCCACTCGTCACCCCACTTTTGAAGGCTCCAACTACCCGTACCGACTGCCATCTTAGGAGCCATATGGCAACCGGAGCCGACCAGTGCAAACAGCCCTATTCATGCATACAATTTTTGCATTGAGTGGGGAACGAAACCGCGCCCCGTGCGTAGCAGTCGCGTGCACTACCACCACGCCACGGAGGCATCAACCAATATCACTACATAGTATAAAGTCGCGTTCTCTGTCCCTATTTTTCTTGTCCCTTTGTATGCTTAAATCTTCAAAACTATGCAACGGATTTTGATGCGGTTTATTTTAATAGATAGAATGGTTAAAGAGGAAGGTTTATATGTATATAACATCATGCTACAACAAACAGGTGCGGAGCAGGAATGAAAAATGTTGCAAAAACGGGGTGACGCAGACGAAGTTGCGCGGGTCAGCTACTAATTTATAACTTAAGTACGTTTTCTCATTTGCAGGTAACTTCCAAGTTGTTATAAATAATATACAACTAACATCTGATCAGAACTCAGTTGCTGCTGACGACATGAGGACAAGTCGGTATCACCACATTTTCTATCCAGATGAAAGGATTAATATCCGTTGTCAGCCTCTTAAAAACGGAGAATTAAAACCATCTCTTTTTTCTAGTGTTACTCAAAAATTATTAAATGAAAATGAAGAAGGTACATATTTGTAATAACTTTTAAAAGAGGCCATACATTTAAGTAAATTGGGTGTATTCCCAACGGTTCCGTTTGAAACTTAAGATAATTCATGTCCAAGGGACCCCTTGTCAAGTACGTGAGGTTCGTTGGAAAAAAGGAGTCCCTACGGACCCCAATCTCCATCCCATTAATAAAAAACGAGTAGGTAGGTACAAGTAGTGCTATATGTGCAACCACAATGTAACGCAGTATACACCTCGCGCAATCCGAATTGGATAGGTTAGGTTAGAAGGGTAAGGCGGGAGTGGAACGGAGCGGAGCTCCCGTATTAGCCTACGTGGTTATTTCTTTTAATAACCTGAACAAATCCACAGAAAAAATCGAAGTATCAGAGAATCGGGGTCCGTAGGGAATTCCTTTTCCCAATGGCGGCCGAAGGGAATGGAATGTACTTAGCAAGGACATGAAATTATCTTCAGCAGTGCAATTCTCTAAGTATACATGGTTGGGCTCGTCGATGAACTCGACGTAGAGTACAACCTATAACTGACGATTAGAGAACTGTACTGCTGTTTCTAGGCTGTGCCTACATCGAGTTCAGCGTAGAACTCAACGCAGGATGGTTAGAGAATTGCAGCGCAGTTCCTAACGGACCCCGCGAGAGGACAGATACCCGAGGTCCGTTGGGAATAATTCATAAATTGTCATTTTTCAAGAAGTATTTCCAGTGTAAATGTGAATAATTAAGAGAGATAAAGATTGTAATTGGTCTAGTGTCGATTGGTGGATCTTAGTCGCACGAGACCACATCCTAAAGAGTATAAAATAGAGATTGTGATTAGTCGAGTGACGTCCAACACACATCCAAAAGAGTGTACAAGATCTTGTATTTATTCAACTTTATATATATTCAACTTTATGCCCATCTTAACAAGTCTATCCCTAAGACAGTAAATGATCTTACTCTAATCACACACATAAACAAAAAACTATGTTATATATAACTAACACACAGAAAAACTACTGAAATATAATAAAAACCACAGACTAGCAGAATTAAAACCTAACAGATTAATGTAAATTAAAATACCTACAAGGAAAAAAAAGATCAAGAAGAAAATACACAATAACACATAATTATTATAAAACACACAATTTATGTATTATTACCATAGCATGAGACAATAGGTATTTGTGCAACAAGAGAGCAAAACTGTTTTTTGCTGCGAGTGCTGATTTTGAATCCTGAGCAAGCGAGGGATTCTAGGATTGAATCACGAGCGTAGCGAGTGATTCTACTGTAGAATCCTGAGCGTAGTGAGGGATTCAAATGCACGAGATGCAAATAATTTTGCTCTCGTGTGGCACACATTACTTTTCACTACAGCAGCGAGAACACATAAGAAATATTACTTAGAAGATAATGCAACACTTGTTAACAGAACAGAACACCTATTATTTATTAATTGAAATAATTCTGAAATTTTTAAAAGTTAATAATTAATCTAATTACTTATTGCTATTCTGCAAATTTAAAGTTGAAAGTTAAAAGTTAAATTTTATACCCGTTATTTTTAAGGTGTGTTCAGAAACAGCGTACGTGACATTTTATTTTTCAAATGTTGATAATAGTAATCATTATAAATACTTATGCATTACTTATTTTGGTATTCAATAACATTACATAATTATTAAATAATGTAAATAAAATACATGGTTATTCTTTTACAAATATCTTTCAAATTTAGAATTTCGAAATAGGACCTTTGACGTACCATAAATTAAAAAAAAAACCTTCAAAATACTTGTGTTCGTCACTCGAACTTTTTTATGGACGGCCAAGAGACAGAGTGCAGTGTATGTAATTCGAAAGTTATTCGCGGAGCAATTCTTTTTGAATCTATGGTTGGCACTATTTATTGAAAATTAAAAAATAATAATTAAAAAGCTACTTTGTCTCACTGAGTGAGCAAAATCGCATTTTGCACACTGTTTTTACGCAGCAAAACTCACTTGTTTGAGCTGCTGTGGTGAAAATAATATATTATTTATTATTCTTATCTATTCTTATCTATTCTTATGCATCTTGTGGTCATTTTTTTATTTATTTATTTAAATGCACAAAACACATCACAATCATACACATATTATATCTTAAATACAATGTTTAGATCTGGATCGTAACGTATATAATATGTGCACACATAGAGAAACAAAAAGTAAAAAAACACTACATAAATCTCTGATTTATAAATACTATTTAAGTTTAAATTTGGATGACTCCACCGGAGACAGAACCATCCAAACCCAGCACAATATGAAGGATGTTTTTACAATTTTGATATATCTGTTATAGTTGCAATTAAAAACATCAAGTGATTTATAGATTTTCGCCAATCCATTATATTGACGGGCTATTCTTTCATCTCATTGGTCAATCTTTAGGATGTGCTTTATAATAATAATATATCCGTGCGCGGCCATCTTAGAACAGACTCTCAGGGAATTGCACAGGTGCTGGCTTTGCTTCTCTTGTGTGTGCCCCACTCTCTGAACCTTTTCCCAACACAGTTGGGGTAGTTCCAGTCTAACTGTGATGCGGCTGTTCTTCGATATTTTCCGTGAAGCGACTGCCATATGACCTCCACAGTCAATGTCTAATGACCAATGGCGATATCGAAGTTCCAAGTTAGACTAGTTGGACTTTTGAGGGCTCCAACTACCCGTAACGACTGCCAGAGATGTTTGTATGGTAACTGGGACCGAGGGCTTAACGTACTCTCCGAGGCATGACCAGACCTAGTGCAAACAGCCATATTCATGGATACAACTGTTGGCACTGAGCGGGGATCAAACTTGGCCCCGTGCGTAGCACTACCGCCACGCCACGGAGGCTGTGTGTGTTTTGTTAATAAGTATTATAGTTAATTTGTGAAATGTTTTCAGAAATATTTGATAACAAACTAAGATTCACTACAAAGAGTGGTGTTAAATGTGGTGCATTTGAAGCCGGACAATTTGAGCAAAAGGCTTACATATTGCTGATAAAGCGTAAGTATAAAAAATCTTATTTTAATGGATGTGACATTTTTGCAGTGTCTTTTTATATCACTTTAGTAGCAGACAAGCACGCAGCCCACCTTTTTTTCCTATCCCCACGGATACCACCTCCACCAAAACCGATGGAGGTGATTATGTCGGACTCGAACCGACCAAAACGCATCCCGTCCATGGGTCCTTGATTGCCGGAGGTGAGATAATACAAGACATATCTCTCGCACTCCGGCAGAACCGGGGACATCTCTGTTGAGATGACCCTCTTCCCCTAATGTGGGGACCATGGTGTCCCTATCTAGCCCCTGGGTATGGGGTGGCACTTTGCGCCATCACCGTGGCTTGCTTCTGCTAGGGTGACCGGCGGCTCCACCCGTCACCCCCAGGACCGCGCTCATGGGGGACGGAGGTCATTCTGCGACCTCCGACGTCCGAGTAGCCTCCGCTCTTCGCAGTACGCAGCCCACCTGATGCAATGTGGTTACCGTGACCTATGGACATATGCAACTCCAAATATGTCTTGTATCACCGACGGACGAAGGTAGGATATGACGGTATATCCCGTCCTACTGGGGAAGTACCTCCGCCCTACAGAATACCGCGGTTAATAATAACTTTGTGTTGTGTTTCCGGCGTGAGTAGAGTAGCCAGAGCTCACTGGAGAGGTTTTGTTGTCAGTGGGAAGAAACCCTTCTTTGTCTTCTACACTGACAACACAGAGACTCTCTTAACCTTCTCCCTTTCCCCTTTCCCCTCCTCTCTATATCGGCAGCATGAATGTGACGCCCCTGGTGTTGCATACGTCCATAGGCCACGGTAACCACTTCCCATCAGATGGGCCTCGTGTTTGTCAGCCACCTAAGTGGTATAAAATCTCATCTCCGGTAAACGAAGACCCAAAGATGGCGTGCGTTTTAGTCGGTTCGAGTCCAATATAACATATTTCTCCGACTCAGACGAGGGTGGTATGCCTAACCTGTAGAGGAGAAGGAGGTCGGAAGGGAGGGGTTGAAGGACAAGATATTTTCTGTGCTGTCAGTGCAGAAGACAATACAATACAACAGTTGGTTTTGGTACCTTTTACCCGACTGCGCGACACAAAGGAGGGTATTGTGTTTATCAGTCTATGTATGTATGTATGAATGTATGTTTGTTTCTACGTGGCGTTGGACCAAACGCATAGGCCGATTTTGATAATTCTTACGTCAATCGATTCGTCTTAACCTTGCGAGTAACCTAAAGACATGACAGTAATCAAAATTCACCACAGCGACAACCAGACACCATATTGTCAAAATGAAAAATAAAAGTCGATGAACTATGTCAACTGGGGTGACGTTGAATAGGTATTTTAAAATAATAGGTATAAGATGTATATATTATATATTTATAGTATTTTATTTTTTTCATTTTAAACAATAGTTTAGGATATATAACGATTCAAAGCTCTTTACTATAATAAAACATTCATTCTCGCTAATTTTCTTACTTATTCAAATGTTTCTATATTTTTTAAGGGGACCAACCAAGGTTGAGAATATTTGGGCTCAATGCGAAGTTTGTGATGGCGGAATATACCAACACCACCAAGGATTGGGTTATTGAGTATCTGTACAGTGAGGAACAGATAATAAATATTTCATGTGTAGCCAGTGCCATCGGACCCCTGCAACTTTTCGAATGTACGTACTTCATTACATAGTATAAAACAAAGTCGAGTTCTCTGTCCCTATGTCCCTTTGTATGCTTAAATCTTCAAAACTACGCAACGGATTTTGATGCGAATCAAAGAATCAATTTCGCTTATTCAGTTTAGGCACATAAAGAGCACTTATGAATGTCAAAGTTTTACAATAATTATGTATGTACCTACATTTGTCAAAAATATTATCACTATCACTACATAGTATAAAACAGAGTCAAGTTCTCTGTCCCTATGTCCCTTTGTATGCTTATATCTTCAAAACTACGCTACGGATTTTGATGCGGTATTTTTAATAGATAAAGTGATTGAAGAGGAA
Source organism: Pelosia muscerda (assembly GCA_963691645.1). NCBI lineage: Eukaryota > Metazoa > Arthropoda > Insecta > Lepidoptera > Erebidae > Pelosia > Pelosia muscerda. The sequence continues at coordinate 2,677,370 of OY829127.1, read as the reverse complement.
AGTGTATATGTTTATAACATCATACCGCCACCAACTGGTGCGGAGCAGAAGTGAAAAATGTTGCAAAAACGGGGTGACGCAGACGAAGTTGCGCGGGTCAGCTAGTTGCATATTTTACAAATATTTCTGTGAACAATAGACTTGGTGAACACCTCTATTTTCACCATCAACCCGTGAGGAATTATATCGGCAATGACGTGAACGCTACTGCTACTTAGGAGGCAAGGATTCGATTCCCGCTCTGTGCAACAGGGCTATTTCACTGGTCTGCCTCGGAGAGCACATCAAGCAATCGGTCCTGGTTATCATACGAACATCTATAGCAGTCGTTACGGGTAGTTGGAGACCTAAAATAGTTCAACAACTTATCCAGTACTTTGATAGCGCCTATACTTATAAGTTGTGAAGGCCAGATGGCAGTCGCTTCACGGAAAACATCGAAATTCAGCATCAACAACCGAGAATAATGCAAAATGATGATGTAAGCACTGATAAGATTCGAAGTGGGCCCGTTTTGTTAATTTATATTATAAAGAGGAAAAAAAATGTTTTTTTGTTTGTTTGTTTGTAACGAATAGCCGCCGAAACTACTGGACCGATTTGAATAATTCTTTCACCTATAAAAAGCTTAAATATCTACGAGTAACATATATCATGCTACCATCCAAGGGAGCGGAGCAATAATCATAAATCTCAATAGATCCGGCAGATTTCTATACATTGGTGCTAATAACGCTAACAATTTCCGTTTTCATGACAAAAATTTGGTAGGATGTACAAAAATTATAGATGGAAAGTGTACAGAAAATGGGAAAATAAGGGAAATTGGAAAATGTAAAAAATGGAAAGTAGAGAAGGGGAGAAGTAGTATAGAGAGGCCATAAGAGAATCGAGTAGAGTCGTACAAACGTTTATAAAAATAATGTTTTTTTCAAAGCTTCAAAAATACAAAAATACCCGACAATGACTTGGAAACTAAGTCAGGTATTTAGAATGAAGGACGCACATATAGGCAGTACAATAATTTGTCGAGAAGGAAACACTGAGGCCGATTACAAGCGACAAGTAATAATTAAACTTAATCGAGATTCATCTGTAAAGGATACAGGTAAGCCTTTCGTTTTTATCGTGCAAAAAAGGCGGTGGAGGTGATTATGTCGGACTCAAACCGACTAAAATTCACTCCGTCTCGTTTAGCTATGCCTGCGTGGAATACTGCTTGCATATGTGGGAAGGCTCCACAAAGAACTTATTAGATGCTCTCGATAGGTTGCAGCGCCGAGCGATCCGCATTATTGGGAGTTCTGAGGTCACGAATCCACTCAAACCTTTGCAGATGTGTAGAGATGTTACGATCCTGGCAGTATTTTACCGTCTCTACCATGGTGAATGTTCTGATGAGCTCTTCCAATTAATCCTACCCATTCCTTTCCTACACAGGACGTCACGCATGCGCATGCGGTGCAGAATATTCCATCAAGAACCAAGCGGTTCGGTGAGCCTTTCCTCTGCTGCACCATTAAGTCTTGGAATTTGTTACCAGCGCACGTGTTTCCTTCTTCCTACAGTCCCGGGTCCTTTAAACAGGGCGTGAAAAAGCAGCTGATGAGGCCGTCAAGCTAAGCGCCACCATTGTAATACTGTACACGTTTGTAAATGGTGACCCTCTTTTCTGAGACTTTGCCTTCAGTTTACGAGGTCAAATTTATGTGCCATAAAAACATGGTTAGGTATACTAATCTGGAATATGGTTATTTTATAGGTTCATCGCGAGGTATATCGTATACTCCGTCCTTACCGATAGACAATGCTCCCCCTCATAATTCATCCAATGCCATCGAAGACAGTACAGACGAAGACACGAAGACACTTGACCCGTTCGTCGATGTACCAGAGACTTCTCCACCAACTGATGGTACGTAAGAGAATTACTTGTCACAAAATTATCCATAGGATAACAAAATGTACGAAAGACATAATAAATGTATTTTACACAAAACCTAGGCGTGAGAAAGTAACAGAATATGTGAACCGTTAAATGATTTTTATAAACTAATATCAACTTTGACAGATTGGACATAGTTGGATTGTAGAGGAATTAAAAATATCAAAGGTCTACATGTGGATCTAGTCTGTGGATCGTAGGGAAAGGAGGCAAATTAGGCAAATGATGCCTATGTACCTACACTAAACATCCAGGTCACTGATATTGTAGGGAGAGGATGAATTAAGCCTTCCCGAAGAGCGAAACCTATGCTCGGGCCCTCTCCGTGAGTAGCGGCGCTGCCGTAATAGTTATTTGTGCAACAAGAGAGCAAAACTGTTTTTTGCTGCGAGTGCTGATTTTGAATCCTGAGCAAGCGAGGGATTCTAGGATTGAATCACGAGCGTAGCGAGTGATTCTACTGTAGAATCCTGAGCGTAGTGAGGGATTCAAATGCACGAGATGCAAATAATTTTGCTCTCGTGTGGCACACATTACTTTTCACTTCAGCAGCGAGAACACATAAGAAATATTACTTAGAAGATAATGCAACACTTATTAACAGAACAGAACACCTATTATTAATTAAAATAATGCTGAAAATTTTAAAAGTTAATAATTAATCTAATTACTTATTGCTGTTCTGCAAATTTAAAGTTGAAAGTTAAAAGTTAAATTTTATACCCGTTATTTTTAAGGTGTGTTCAGAAACAGCGTACGTGACATTTTATTTTTCAAATGTTGATAATAGTAATCATTATAAATACTTATGCATTACTTATTTTGGTATTCAATAACATTACATAATTATTAAATAATGTAAATAAAATACATGGTTATTCTTTTACAAATATCTTTCAAATTTAGAATTTCGAAATAGGACCTTTGATGTGCCATAAATTAAAAAAAAACCTTCAAAATACTTGTGTTTGTCACTCGAACTTTTTATGGACGGCCAAGAGACAGAGTGCAGTGTATGTAATTCGAAAGTTATTCGCGGAACAATTCTTTTTGTATCTATGGTTGGCACTCTTTATTGAAAATTTAAAAAAAATAATTAAAAAGCTACTTTGTCTCACTGAGTGAGCAAAATCGCATTTTGCACACTGTTTTTACGCAGCAAAACTCACTTGTTTGAGCTGCTGTGGTGAAAAACAAATTACTACACCACGATGGCTACTCAAAAATGCGATCGATTCGACAGAAGAAGAACTGATATTTTAAATTTGGTTACACGGTAATGAATGAGTCGATGACTACTAGCGTATCACTACATAGTATAAAACAAAGTCGCGTTCTCTGTCCCTATATCCTTATATCCCTTTGTATGCTTAAATCTTTATAAATACGCACCGGATTTTAATACAGTTTTTATATTAGATAGAGTAATTGAAGATAAATGTAATTCTGAAATGTTATTTATTTATTGGCAAATAAGACATAATTTTATATACAGAATATAAATAACGATATACAAAATATTTACACACATATACTAATTATAATATAAATACAGAAAAACAAAAGGTAGAGAGACTTATTTTAGAGATATTTTGATGACTAAAGTTGCAGTCTCTCTAACTTTTGTATTTTAATTCTGAAATGTTATAAAATATTTATATTTATGATGATTATTCTTTTCAGATAGTAAGCGCGATTCTCAATTTAATGAAAAGAAATATTTTATCGGTAGCGCTGTTTTACTGTTAGTGTTGTTCATAATAGGCTCGCTCATCTTCTACAAGAGATACAAGAAATATCGAAATAAACAGGTAAGTTATAAAAGTTTTGGTAGCCCTACACTATAGGTACAGAAAGATATGTAGCGGTTTTCCCTATTAAAAACACCCTTCGGACTCGTGACCCCACTCTCCATATCCACCAGTGGGGCGTGGGTTCGATCCCCGCTCAGTGCAAAAAGTTGTATGCATGAATATGGCTGTTTGCACTGGTCTGGTCGAGCCACGGAGAGCACGTTAAGCCGTCGATCCCGGTTGCCATACAAACATCTATGGCAGTCGTTACGAGTAGTTGGAGCCCTCAAAAGTCCAACCTGTGTAACTTGGAACTACGATAACGCCATTGGTCATTGGACCATTGGTTGTGGAGGTCAGATGGCAGTCGCTTCACGGAAAATATCGAAGTTCAGCCGCAACACAGTTAGACTGGAAAGCCGACCCCAACTGAGTTGGGAAAAGGTTCAGAGTATGATGATGATTATTTATATATTCCAGATTGACGGTAACCGGCCGCGCGAGTTCTTACCAGCGCCTCCTGTCAACAAGGAAGACAGTAACGATTCAGATACATGTGATCATGTATACCAATATATTGACGTCGACGTAAGTACTGTAATGCCGCGTCTACATTTACGTAACATTTTACCGTGACCGTGTCAGAAGAGCGTGTCCGTCGCGTATTCAGCTGCGTGATAGCTAAGCTTAAATCAAACCATCGATCGACTGGTGGCCGTGTCAGCACAACTCTAGTTCATGTGCCCACGTGCCACAAGTTGTAACGTCATGTCATGATGTCACGCTGTCCGGTTCGCTGTTCATGTCACAATTCTGGACGCACCTTTACACTGTTACATTTGTTAGAACTGAGTAGTGCAGTAGCACTTAGTTCTAATGTTCCGCAAGTATTAAGAATAAACCTAGACACGTGTTTTGTCTCTTTTTTTTATACTACGTAGGTGGCAGACAAGCACACGGCCCACCTGATGGAAAGCGGCCACCGTGGCCTATGAACGTGTGCAACACTAAGGGAGTCACACACGCGCTGCCCATCCTGAAGGGAAAGGGGGAGAGCTGGAAAGGGGTGGGGAGGCTAGGAAGGGGAGGGAAAGGAGGGGTATAGTGAGCTCTGGTTACCCTACTTACCGGCGGGAACACAACGCGATGGTTATTATGACCGCGGTCTTCTGTAGGGCGGAGGTACTTCCCCAGTTGGACAGATCATTTCGGACGGGAGATACCGTCGTGTCCTACCTCCTCTCTCTCCTGCCTTACCTATGCCTCTCACACGTGTGGAACCTCGTACACTACGTCACAACCCTTCAGGTAAGAAATCTGTTTACTTGATTTAATGGGTCTTTCTCCTCCTCCCTCCCCTGACATCTTTTCATCAATCAAAACTTAATTGAAACAACACAAGAATAATCATGCTGTGGAAATATAATTTCATATCCAGATTATCCTTTTATTCCAGACTGACGGGAATCGCCCGCGCTTGTCGGTTCCAAGGCCTCCTGCCAAGATAGTGAGCAGTTCCAATCAGCATCAAGGTCTATGTCGCCATGCTGAAGCTGCTGGAAAGGTAAACTCAGCAGCTATTGTAACAATTCCAGTACAGAACTTGTCAATTTGACATGAATTCGACAGCCTCCGTGGCGTGGCGGTAGTGAACGCGACTGCTCAGTGCAAAAAGTTGTATGCATGAATATGGCTTTTTGCACTGGTCTGGTCGTGCCTCGGAGAGCACGTTAAGCCGTCGGTCATTGGACCATTGGTTGTGCAGGTCAGATGTCAGTCGCTTCACGGAAAATATCGAAGTTCAGCCGCATCACAGTTAGACTGGAAAGCCGACCCCAACTGAATTGGGAAAAGGTTCAGAGAATGAATGATGAAGTTGTCAATTTGACTTTATCTCGCTTGAAAGCTGAAAGCAAACTCAACATTACTAACACGCACAGTGCTACAATGGTGGCGCTCAGTTTGACGGCCTCATCAGATGCTTTTTCACGCCCATGTGGGAAAAGGGAACACGTCGTGAGCTTTAGCACTAGCATGAACTCCTATCGAATTCTTAATGTAAAGGTATCGACAGAATGGAGCATTGCGATTGGCGGGCAACACGCACACAGGTTCACAAGAGGCAGACTGCCAATCACAATGCTCCGTTCTCTCGAAACCTTTACATTACGAATTCGATAGGATTTCATGCTAGTGCTACTGAAAGCAAATTCAACATTGCAATTACGTACAGTGCTACAATTGTGGCGCTCAGTTTGACGGCCTCATCAGATGCTTTTTCACGCCCCTGTGGAAAAAGGAAACACGTGAGCTGGTAAGGCATTCCAAGACTTAATGGTGCGGCAAAAGAAAGACTCACCAAACCTCTTGGTTCTTGATGGAATATTCTGTACTGTCTGCGGGTGTCATTTAAGCTCTGCCCTACTGTTAATTAGAAGATGAAGAGTGAATAGAAAGAGATCCGTTCCTGCGTGTAATACTGCTTGCATCCCTGGGGCCATCCCAGGGATGCAAGCAGATACTAGATACTAGATACTCTTGGCAGATTATAGCAACGTGGGATGGCCCCAGGGATGCAAGCAGATACTAGATACTAGATACTCTTGGCAGATTATAGCAACGTGCGATCCACATTAGAAGGAAGCATGAGGTCACGAACACCCTTTTTTACCCTACGAAAAATTCCCACTGATACTTTTCCCACCGGAGCCGGTTGGGAAGGTTATGTCGGACTCGAACCGACTAAAACGCACGCCGTCTTTGGGTCTTCAGTTGCCGGAGGTGAGGTAGTAGCCAAACATATCCCTCGCACCCCGGCAGACCCGAGGCCTTCCGAGATGACCCCCATCGAGGTCACAAACACCCTCGAGCCATTGCAGATGCGTCTTTTAATATACCACTTAAGTGGTATACGAGCTCAAAGTCCACCTGATGGAAAGTGGCTACTGTGACGTGTGTTGCAACAACAGGGGAGTCATGTGCTGTTCCAGTAAGGATCTTCTAATGCCCTTCTTGAATTTTCAGGACGATTACGACTACGCTTTTGTGGCTGAGTCAGAAGTCGAACCAAGTTCAACGCCTACTGTTAAGACTGCACCAAATAACACAATCTATTATTGGGTACACGAGTGACAGATTCATCAGTTAATCTTCAGCCAGGATCTCATAGTCCTCGTCGAGCCTCAAAGAGAAGCAGCACGCACATGGTATACGAAGAAGAATGGTTGCCTGTAAGAGATTGCCACTGAGCGATAAGGCTGCCAACTGCATTTTCATGTCTTGATGTAATTCTTTGGTGTATAATAAAGACATATAACATAACATGAACTCACGCCTTTATACCCGAAGGGGTAGGCCGAGGTGCTAGTACCCACATTTCGCCAGTTTATATTTAGGTCCCAATGTAATAGGTGGCGAGCCTATTGCCATTAACCGGATACTTATAAGCCTGCGATAAATACACATATAACTTCGAAAGCATCGAAAAGTCATTGATGTGTGCCATGGTAACCTGGGATCGAACCCGAGACATCGTCTCAGCAGTCCATTACCCATACCACTAGGCTACCGCGGCTTATATAGGTATGTTATTATTGTAGACCACGAAATAAGACTGAAAACAAATCATTGTTCAACCCTTGAAAACACGGAGAATGTATTTTGACTTCGTATACTTATCACTACATAGTATAAAACAAAGTTGCGTTCTCTGTCCCTATTTTTCATGCCCTTATGTCCTTTGTATGCTTAAATCTTTAAAACTACGCAACGGATTTTGATGCGGTTTTTTAATAGATAGAATGGTTAAAGAGGAAGGTTTATATGTATATAATATCATGCTACGACCAACAGGTGCGGAGTAAATGAAAAATGTTGCAAAAACGGGGTGACACAGACGAAGTTGCGCGGGTCAGCTAGTATAAGATAATTAATTTCGTGGTGGATTTTCCGGATCTGTTGTTTATTATAACTATCGTTCAACAGAAAATACAGTTTACGTCAATCTAACGTCACAAATTAAAAACAATGCGTTATTTATTAACCCTGATTGTAAGAATGACACGGCAGTATAATGTATTGTTAAAATAAATTAATTTCAAATGTCGTCATTTTTGATACTAATATAAACAGTTAACGTCAAGCTGAGTGCCACCATTGTAACACTTTACGTGTTTATAATGGCGACCCTCTTTCCTGAGACTTCGCCTCCAGCTTACCATCAGGCGGGGTGAAGTCAAATTAACGTGTCCTAAATAAAAAAAATATGTATGACATTGGATGAAAATATTATACGTAGGTATTAGTTTAAGCAGTATAACCTAATTCTGTAAGCGATATTTACTCACAATAACTTGTAAGATGTGATATTTACAATAAAGACTTTTTATTTTAATTTGTTGTACGCCATGTAAGTCGGCGCCATGGTATGGAAATAGTGCACGCGACTGCTACGCACGGGGCGCGTCTTCGATCCCCGCTCAGATGACATCTATGGCAGTCGTTACGGATAGTTGGAGCCCTCAAAAGTCCAAAGTCAAAGTCAAAGTCAAAGTATTTATTTGCATCATGTGTTGTACAGATATTACATAAATATAATTATGGGTTTCAACATGAAGCCCTGTTTGGGCACAGCAAATTACATAAAATAGGTTAATTTTATTGTAATGTATTAATTGAATTAATTAATTTAAGAAGAAAATAATAAAGCGAATATAGCTGGATATACCATTAACATTAATCGGGATTAGTCAGGAATTTAATTCAAAAGGTAGTCGGAAATAGTCAAAAGAATATGTCAAATTTTAAATTAGTTAAGGATGTCAAAATTCTCATGCTACAGTTATAATCAGGTGGAATTACAAATTAAGTATAGGTATATGTAATAAAATAAAATAAAGTCAAGTAAAATCAAACAAAATCAAACAAAATAGAATCAAAATTAAAGTTAAAATTAAAAATCAAACAAAATAAAATCAACTCGCAAATAGGTTTAAAATAATATGGATGATGGTTGAGTTACATATAATTTTTAGGTTAACAATGTCAATAGGTTATGTATCTACCAGAGCATGCAGTAGGTAGAATTATTACTAATCTTATCTTAAACATGTTTGTCATCAAAAAATTCCTGCAAAGAATAATAACATTTTTCTAATAGATACTTTTGTAATTTGTTTTTAAATGAATGCTCGCTTTCAGAGTCCTTTATTGTTTGCGGTATTTTATTAAATATTTTTATTGACATTACGTATGGGCCTGAGTGGTACATAGACAGGCTAGATATTGGTAGTGCTAGTCTGTCTTTGTGTCGTAAATTGCGGGGTTGGGTGTAATAGTCCTTATTTGATGCATATAGAGGTTTATGCCTTCTTACAAAAGTGCATATTTCCAATATGTATATGGAAGTCAAAGTGAGGATGTAAAAGTCTTTGAAATGTGGTCTACAGCTTTCCCTGGGGCCTATGTTTGCCAATATTCGTATGCATTTTTTTTGGAGCTTAAATAGTATGTCAACATCCACACTATTCCCCCACATTATGACACCATATCGGAGCCTAGAATGTGCATAGGCATAATAGGCGGTTTTGGCTGATCTTAGGTCCGTAGTTTTTTTTAATTCGTTTAGGACGTGACTATATTCAACGGGAACAGTTGCCCTGTAGGCCTAAGTTCCTATAGGTAATATGCCGGTATATTTGGGCTATCGAATGGTAATAGAACTAGAATTTGTTCCGTATTATTTTCAGAATAAATTATGGTTGAAACCAAACCTCCAGCCAGCGGGATTTTTTTTTGTTATGAATTTGATCACACTGAAATGTAGTTCTATAATTAGGGCTATGCTATTTGAACACATAAAAGCCAAAACAGACATGGGTTTCATTCATGAAATACAGAAAATACATTTTAGAATAAAAAATTAAAAAAAAAAAAATAATCTCCATTCAGCGGAAAAAAATTTATTTAAGTCGAAAACAATATTGAAATGCAAATCATTAATTAGTGCTAATCATATAAATCATATAAATAATATAAATCATAAAAATTATAACATTAAATTACATTTTTACCGCCACTGCGCCGCCGCCGTTTAACTGACTATATTATATTATTATATTATAAAGTTGTAATCTGCTATAATACAAAAGCAAGTTTGAAAAGTGTAAGTAGAGGAATAGCACTAATTAATGATTTGCATTTCAATATTGTTTTCGACTTAAATAATTTTTTTTCCGCTGAATGGAGATTATTTTTTTTTTTTAATTTTTTATTCTAAAGTGTATTTTCTGTATTTCATGAATGAAACCCATGTCTGTTTTGGCTTTTATGTGTTCAAATAGCATAGCCCTAATTATAGAACTACATTTTAGTGTGATCAAATTCATAACAAAAAAAAATCCCGCTGGCTGGAGGTTTGGTTTCAACCATCATTTATTCTGAAAATAATACGGAACAAATTCTAGTTCTATTACCATTCGATAGCCCAAATATACCGGCATATTACCTATAGGAACTTAGGCCTACAGGGCAACTGTTCCCGTTGAATATAGTCACGTTCGTTTAGGGCATAAGTGAAGGAAGACAATTTGCTACTCATGTCACGAATATGGGATTTCCAATCGAGACCCATATCGATATTTAGACCCAGCAACTTAAAACTTTGTACGCAATCAAGTTTAATATTTTGGAATTTGTAATCTATAGTTAAGGGGCGTTTCTGATACGGTTTAAACTGCATTAACTTCGATTTTACGAGATTAAGTTCCAGGTTGTGTTCCGCCAGCCATGTCGACATGTCCGATAGTATTTGGTGGGACCGCTCATTTAGCTCTTGGTTATCACTACATGGGAATACCACGGATACGTCGTCGGCAAACAGGACACTTTCAGAATTTATTATTTTTGGTAAGTCGTTGATGTAAATTAGGAACAAAACACAACCAAGAACACTGCCCTGAGGGATCGATTTTTGAACTTTTACTACGCTGGACTTTGTGTTGGAAATCTGCCCTGTGTTGTGATCGTGATGCACGAGTTCTACGTATTGTGTGCGGTTGTGCAGATAAGAAGCGAACCATTCAAGGGCAAGCCCACGAATACCGATCCCTTCCAGTTTATCCAGCAGGATATTATATTGGACCCGATCATATGCCTTACTCATGTCTAAGAGCATGCCAACGGCGTATTTTCTATCGTTTATGATATCTAATATCTGCTGAACAAATTTATATATTGCGTCTGTTGTTGATCTATATTTTCTGAACCCGTTTTGATTTTCATGGAATATGTTGTGTTTTTCGCAATAGGAGTACAATCGAGTGGTCATTGCGGTCTCTAATATTTTAGAGAAAGTTGGTAAGAGTGATATAGGGCGGTAGTTTGAGCAGGGGTACACCTCATATAGTAGAACTTTTTAAGTAATAATTTTATATTGCATAACAACTAATAGCATAAACCTCTTTTCGCAGAATATCGTTTGGCATAAACTCATTTTGCATACATTGAAACCCATAATTTTGTAAGTCAGAATCATCTGTACGCATAATTTTTGTATCCATAATAATCACAATGTATAACCATCACATCGCAGAAAGTTCAAAACCAGATTCATCTTTTGGTATATATTTCTTATCCATAACTATTTAAAAGTAGAACCATTGAAAGTTGATTTAATGATAATTTTTTGGTTTTTATATCCTTGCCTATGAGAGCATGCTCGTTTCTGGCACATAAGAGGTCACAGTTCTAACCTAACCTAACCTATCCGAGTCAGGGTACTCTGTGTCGGGGTGTTAGCAACTATCTATTCTGGCGCTTCGCCGGCCGCTACCGCGGCAAGCTCGCTTCGCTCGCTCGGCTCGCGCTGTTGGGGTCACAGTTCTAACTTAACCTATCCGAGTCGGGGTACTCTGTGTCGGGGTGTAAACAACTATCTATTCTGGCGCTTCGCCGGCCGCTACCGCGGCACGCTCGCTTCGCTCGCTCGGCTCGCGCTGTTTTGGTCACAGTTCTAACCTAACCTAACCTATCCGAGTCGGGGTACTCTGTGTCGGGGTGCAAACGACTATCTATTCTGGCCACAGTTCTAACCTAACCTAACCTACCCATTTTTAAAGAAGAAAGTAACCCAATCTATATTATTCTAATTGAAATTCATTGCTCTTTATAGTATGCCTAGTCAAATTATGCCAAATAATCTGTACTCTACATGAACGTTATGCTAAATGAAGTTATACAAAATTTTAACTATGCCGAAGGTAATTATGCCAAATAAAATTCGACTATCTTAAATGTATGCCATTCTAAATTCGGTCATAAGCACATTATGCCTAAAAATATTTATGTCAAATATTTTTTATGCCTAATAAATGATCGATTAAAGAAGTTTCTGCGAAGTGAGTTATCCCAAATAGGTTTCGGAGTATCAAGTTTCTACCAAATAGACGGCACCCTTTGAGCAGTCGGTTATGAGGCCCTTTTTGTAGATTGGCTTGACAACCAGTCTAACTTCGAACTTCGATAACGCCATTGGTTATTGGACCATTGGTTGTGGTCACATGGCAGTCGCTTCACGGAAAATATAAATATTATAAGTTCAGCCGCATCACAGGACTGGAAAGCCGACCCCAACTGAGTTGGAAGGTTCAGATAATGATTATTTATAATTTTAAGACCTCTGTAAAGCAATGTTCCACAATTTAATAAAGAAATATTACTAACTAGCTGACCCGCGCAACTTCGTTTGTGTCATACCGTTTTTGTAATATTTTTCACTCCTGCTCCGCACCAGTTAGTTGCAGCATGATGTTATATACATATAAACCTTCCTCTTCAATCACTCTATCTATTAAAAGAAACCGCATCGAAATCCGTTGCGTAGTTTTGAAGATTTAAGCATACAAGGGGACATAGTGACAGAGAACGCGACTTTGTTTTATACCATGTAGTGATAACTTTTTTTTACCCACAGTATGTCAAATTTAGTACATAATATTATTATTTGTTATTAAGTTTTATTAAAGCTATTAGATTGATTCAACTTGTGTATTTTATAAGATACTAGCTGACCCGCGCCACTTCGTCTGCGTCACCCCGTTTTTGCAACATTTTTCATTCCTGCTCCGCACCTGTTAGTTGTAGCATGATGTTATATACATATAAACCTTACTCTTTAACCATTCTATCTATTGAAACAAACCGCATCAAAATCCGTTGCGTAGTTCTAAAGATTTAAGCATACAAAGGGACAAGAAAAATAGGGACAGAAAACGCGACTTTATTTTATACTATAGTGATTAGTGATAGTGACTAGTGTAAGATAGTCATTACTTATTAAGAGTTGAGAATATTATACGATGCAATGACTGAATCTCACATATTGTACTTGTTTTTTATCTACCGAATCCCCTCGGATACCCTCTCCCCCCCACCGGAGCCGGTTGGGTAGGTTATGTCGGACTCAAACCGACTAAAACGCACGCCGTCGCCGGCAGACCCCGGCCATCTCTTTCCACAGACAAACAGAACTAGAATTAAAAAAAAAATATACTGTCGCGACCATTTTACAGTAGTAGAGAGTACCTATCACTACATAGTATAAAACAAAGTCGCGTTCTCTGTCCCTATGCCCCTTTGTATGCTTTAATCTTTAAAACTACGCAACGAATTTTGATGCGGTTTGATTTAATAGATAGAATGGTTAAAGAGGAAGGTTTATATGTATATAACATCATGCTACGACAAACAGGTGCGGAGCAGGAATGAAAAGTGTTGCAACAACGGGATGACGCAGACGAAGTTGCGCGGGTCATAATATAAAATGGACATACATAATTAATTTTGGTTGACTTTATTTATGAATATTGAAAGTAGAGCGTCGTGTATTTTAAATATCGTAATGTTATATAATCATCGACATTTCAAAAAGTATTAATATAGACCGTAATGCAATATTTCATAAGACACATTTTAATTTGAACAACATTTGTCGGTTAACACGTTCGATGCGAAGCTAAATTAAAGTAATTTTTCAACAATGCGTAATGAGGTCAAATTATATATGCCTTAAATGTAACCCTTTAGTAGTGTGATTAAGGTTTTTAAAAATTGGAAAATTTAAATGTCTTTTTCCTTAAGATACATCATAAAAAATCTAAAAATAATTGATTGTCTTATAGGTAAAGAGCTATTCAGCTTATTATTACGTTCGCCTGAAGATATAAGGTCAGGGATGCCCTGAAAGTGAGACAATGTTTAGGAGGCACATCAGCCACATATGGCACTGAATTATATGTTTTACTTAAACATAACGTAACTAGTGATGTGCACATGGACGAAATAAAACTTATCGTTAATAAAACTTATTATTAAGAAATGTAACATGGCGGTAGTCCATTTTGCAAACTGAATCGGAGAAAAAACGGTCGAATGAAAGCGTTTCTACATAGAAACACCCAGACCAATGGATAAATTCATATTCATGCACACAAATATTTACACTGAGCGGGAATCGAACCCCCGCCTCCTGGAACCGAACAACACAATCATTATATTTATTCCTTTTTTAAATTTAGAAACATACTAGCGACCTTCGCACTAGATGGAGATCACTGTATTTTTCCGAGGACCGAGCGAAAGTGTTTTTTTTTTTTATACTACGTAGGTGGCAGACAAGCACACGGCCCACCTGATGGAATGCGGCCACAGTGGCCTATGAACGTGTGCAACATTAAGGGTGTCACACACGCGCTGCCCACCCTGAAGGGAAAGGGGGAGAGCTGGGAAGGGGTGAGGAGGCTAGGAAGGGGAGGGGAAGGAGGGGTATAGTGAGCTCTGGCTACCCTACTTACCGGCGGGAACACAACACGATGGTTATTATGACCGCGGTCTTCTGTAGGGCGGAGGTACTTCCCCAGTTGGACAGCTCATTTCGGACGGGAGATACCGTCGTGTCCTACCTCCGTTGATGAAAGTACACGCAAGGTGTCTTTTTAGACCTCCTAACGCAGCGAAAGGGTTAAGGTGTTATGTTTATTGATTGTAGATGGCCTTTCGAACTTTTGTTATTGAATCCAGAATTAAATCAGTGTATTACCACACGTCGACTTGGCAGGAACTTGGTGAGATTATACTATTTTTTGAAGACATTCAAAATTCAACCATAAAGTGTTATAGATATGGTTTATATTTCATCTACTTTCTATGGAATAATTTATTTATTTTTTGTACCTACTTTTGGTACTTTTATAATCATAAAGCCATCCTTAAAGGGATAAAGTGTGCGAGTGACACACGTATCTTTACATAAAACCCTAGTCGTGAAAAGTTTTTTATAAACTTTTATCAACTTTGACAGAAATCAATTTTCTAATGACGTCAATATCGTTAACGCAGTCGTGAGGAGATTGTTACTCTATTTACGTCAGTATTATAAACTCTATGTCAATAACATTATACAGACAGTAATCAGATTAAAGTTTATACAAAATAAAGTGTTATTCCTCTGGTGTTACACTCGCCCATAGACCACGGAAACCACTTAGGTGGGCGAAGTGCTTGTCTGTGACCTAAGTTGTTTAAAAAAAAAAAAAAAAATATACTCTGTATTAATTAAACCACGAATTATTGTGCGCAATCATTAACCCTATCACTAGGGGTTACTTGCATTATCTTTTTTATTATACTAACACTGTACGCAGTTAACGTGACACTTTCAGATGACATAACATGGCGTTTTAGAGGGACTTTTGAACATATTAAATATAGCTGTTGCCCACGGTTCCGCCCGTGTGGATGTCGATTATCGCGTTGTAAGACTCTACTCGATTCTCTACTTGCCTCTCTATACTACTTCTCCTTGCTGTCATGACAACGGAAATAGTTAGCGATATTAGCGCCAATGTATAGAAATCTACCGGATCTATTACGATTTGTGATTATTGCTCCGCTCCCTTGAATGGTATCCTGATGATATATAGTCTATGTTACTCCCAGATATTGTAGCTTTTTATAGGTGAAAGAATTATTGAAATCGGTCTAGTAGTTTCGGAGCCTATTCATTACAAACAAACAAACAAATCTTTCCTCTTTATAATATTAGTGTAGATTAAAACAAGATTTAGAGTAACTAAAATACAAGAAATGAATTAAGTTTTACATTTCGTAGAATAATCTCATCACCATCATCATTCCCCTGCCCTTCCCAATTACTTAGGTTCAGCGCAAAATATCATTCGCTTTCATACATTCCTATTAGATGTCATTTCCTCTGTCACTCCCTTCTTTGTCATATCTTCTATCACACAATCTATCCATCTCTGCTCTTAAAGCCCTCGTTTTGACCAGAAACAGTGCCCACTGTGCGGTATGAAAGGAATTTCATCCCACGCACGCTCAAGCTGTGGAATGAACTACCTGCTGTGTTTTTCTAAGCAACTACAAATATGGGGTTATTCAAAAAGGTATAGCGTCGGTAGCTAAAGTGTGACTCCTCTGTTGTTCCAAATGTCCATAGGCTACGGTAACCACTTTCCATGAGGTGATCATTAAGTCATGGAATTCCGACGCACGTGTTTCCTTCTTCCTACAATCCCGGGTCCTTTAAGCGGGGCGTGAAAAAGCATCTGATGAGGCCGTCAAGCTGAGCGCCACCATTGTAGCACTGAACGTGTTTGCAATGGTGACCCTCTTTCAAGAGACTTTGCCTTCAGTTTAACATCAGGCGCGGTGAAGGCCAATACGTAAGTCATCGAAACCTTTTCTGTTATTTTACAGAATAAAAGGGAGCCACCATGGGTTTTCTTGAAGACCAAGACCTTTCAGACGTTCCCACTATCCCTGAATTTTATAAAGGGAAGACGATCTTCATAACTGGCGGTACCGGTAAGTACAATTTTTTAATTTCGGCTCCAACCGCTTCGATTATAATTTTTACACATAACATAACATAACATAAACTCACGCTTATATCCCCGAAAGGGTAGGCAGAGGTGCTAGCACCCACATGCGCCAGTTTATGTTTAAGTCCCAATGTAATAGGTGGCGAGTTTATTGCCATTAACAGGGCACTTATAAACCTGCGATAAATACACACATAACTTCGAATAGCATCGAATATTGGTGTGTGCCATGGTAAAACTTGGGATCAAACTCGAGACCTTTTTTCAGCAGTCCATTACCCATACCACTAGGCTAGCGCGGCTTGTTTCACTTTTATTTTGAACTAATTCAGTGGTAGATCAACCAAATTCTGAGAATGAGAGAAATCATCTACCTACTGTTATATAACATCTCATGCAACCTATATATGCAAGGAATAAATGAATTTGGATTTGAATTTGAATGTGAAATTTGAAAAACTATTTAATGAGAGCGACGGCCGTTTGTCTTCCAAAACCCAAGGATCCAGAGGGATCCGGTCTCATAGTGGGAGACATCCCCATATTCCCCATTGACATCAAGCTTCTCACCTCTGTCAACTAAAGACCCAAAGACGGCGTTTTAGTCGGTTCAAATCCGTCATAACCTCTTCAACCGGTTCTGGCGGGGAAGGGGGGTACCAGTGGGAATTTTTCGCACGATTAAAATACACCCCCTATTACGCGGGCCGAGAATCATAGTTGGCGAAATTTGTGTGCAATGGTGACCCTCTTTCATGAGATGATGATGCCTTCAGCTCAGTTCAAGTCAAATTTACGTGTCATAAAAAAAACTCTACCTACCCCTTCAGGGATTAAGGGGGTAAGCATATTTATATATTGCGTTTATCAGCAATATCGCCGGTTTCACATAATCGATTACAATTAAAAAGCCTTATTTACATGTAAATAGTGTAATAATAATTGTAAATTAAACATCAAATTAAGTCAAGCAACCTTTGGATCATGAGAAGACCTCTGAGGTTCCGGGTTCAATTAGATTAAGTCTAAGTTTGAATATGTATAAACATTGATTTAAATTCGAAGCTATTGGTAACATAACATTACATAAACTCACGCCTATATCCCCGAAGGGGCAGGCAGAGGTGCTACCACCCACATTTCGCCAGTTTATGCTTAGGTCCCAATGTAATAGGTCGCGAGCCTATTGTCTTTAAGCGGGCACTTATAAACCTGCGATAAATACACATATAACTTCGTAAAGCATCGAAAAGTCATTGGTATGTGTCATGGTAAAACCTGGGATCAAACCCGAGACTGTCTCTACAGTCTATTACACATACCATTAGGCTACCGCAGTATTATTGTATAATCTCACCTCCAGCAATCAGCGATCCATAGTCGGCGTGCGTTTTAGTCGGTTCGAGTCCGAGATAATCACCTCTACTCCACCTCTACTCTACCTCTACTCTACCTCTACTCTACCTCTACTCTACCTCTACTCTACCTCTACTCTACCTCTACTCTACCTCTACTCTACCTCTACTCTACCTCTACTCTACCTCTACTCTACCTCTACTCTACCTCTATTCTACCTCTATTCTACCTCTACTCTACCTCTACTCTACCTCTACTCTACCTCTACTCTACCTCTACTCTACCTCTACTCTACCTCTACTCTACCTCTACTCTACCTCTACCTCTACTAAATTATCTTATCCTTTGAATGAAATCTCTTCTGTTATGATCCAGGTTTCATCGGCAAAGTCCTGATAGAGAAACTTCTGTACTCTTGCTCAGAATTGAACAGAATATACCTCCTTCTGAGAAGTAAGAAGAATGAAAGCCCAGCAGAAAGGTTGGCGAAACTTCAGGATTCTGTGGCAAGTACCGTTAATGCAACTTATATTCAACTAGCTGACCCGCGCAACTTCATCTGCGTCACCCCGTTTTTGCAACATTTTTCATTCCTGCTCCGCACCTGTTAATCGTAGCATGATGTTATATACATATAAACCTTCCTCTTTAACCATCCTATCTATTAAAACAAACCGCATCAAAATCCGTTGCATAGTTTTGAAGATTGAAGCATACAAAGGGACAAGAAAAATAGGGACAGAAAACGCGACTTTGTTTTATAACTATGTAGTGATAGTAAAGTGATAGTGATGTATTAATACATAATATATCTAAGATAGTATGCACCAAGTATAAAAAAATAGCAATAGATAGATTAATTCGTAACAAATACCATTGAATTAATGAAATAAATTAATATTGTTATTATTAAAGCATGGTATTTTTAAGCTTAGAGTCCGTTCTCCAACTATTTAATGAGGGCGACTGCCGTTTGTCCTCCTAAACCCAAGGGAGAATATATGCCAGAGCCTCTTCAGTCAATCCACTGGTGTGGGTCGAGATGATTCCGACCCAAATCACTTATTTGGACCCCACATGCTTCAAAAAACCAGTGGTACCGATTTACCTCCGACGGGGCCTCAAGCAACAACTGATTTTTGAGTACCTTGTTTTAATATATTTGTATAAAAAACATACATAAAATACATACATAAAATTCATGAATTCAATAGAATAAAAAAAAAAACATAATATTATAATCAAAATTAAAAAATTGTAATGAAACTGTATAGAACAGTAAATTCTTCCTCTGTCCAAACATTGTGCTGTGCCCGATAGGGTCCATAATTGTAACCTAATTATAATCTAATATCTGTATCACATTATGGAATGCAATAAATGTATTGAGTATTGAGTATTGAGTATATAACCCCCCCCCCCCCCCCTCCCTCTTCTTTTTAAATAACAAAAAACAGATTAATTTTGCAAAATTAAAATATTATTTGAACTATAATAAAAATTCTACTCTATTACAACTTCTTTCTACTTTTTTCAGTCGCCAATTGATAGATAATATCATCATAGTCAAGTTCTCGAAGCTTATCTTTTTCGATAAACAGTGGGCTTAAATCACTGACTTATTTTTACATTTTTCAAATTCGTTTTATTTATTTTTTTCAAATTTTGGGGCCCCTCTCCAAGCGGGGCCACAAGCAATTGCTTCCTTTGCTTCCTGGTAAATCCGCCATTGAGAGGCACCTCAAAAAATGTCTTAATTCTTCTGTACTGGGGCTCATAATATAAAATGTAAATGCAGATATTTAAATAAGTACAAAGGTCTAAGTGAAAATGTCATTACCATATTTGAAATTCTTAAAGCACTAAAACCTCTTTAACTTTAGTATGTACCTACCACATGTCGAAGGAAATTACTTTCTAACTGCTGAAAAAGCTATTATGGTTGAAAATTTAAAAATGAACTCTAGTGCCTTGATTATAAGGTTGTAATTTCATTTTACAGTGTTTCAGTCGACTTACTTTTTAACTGCTGAAAATGTTATTATGGTTGAAAATTTAAAAATGAACTCTAGTGCCTTGATTATAAGGTTGCAATTACGTTTTCCAGTGTTTCAGTCGACTTCCACCTGGTGTTTTCGATTCCAAAGTGTTTGCAGTGTCCGGAGATGTACTCGAACCGGGACTCGGTGAGTTTTTATTATTTGTAACTTTACTAGCAGAACAATAATTAGAATCAGAAAAATAATAAAAATCCTAACAATGGTTATATTTACACTTAGCTACAAGTGTTGAGGTGAGTAAAAAAAGGTCTTAAAATTCGATCCGGCTCAAAGGACCACTAAGCACTGCTTTATGGTCCTTCGAGCCGGATTGATGGTTATACTTACACTTAACTACAAGTGTTGAGAGTGAGTAACAAAGGTCTTCACTTAAAACTCGATCCGGCTCAAAGGACCACTAAGCACTGCTTTATGGTCCTTCGAGCCGGATTGAGTACTTTGTATTTCGTACTATGAAGCACTTTTACGAACTCTATAGAATGAAATCACTGTATAAACTGATTTTAAGCTGTTCTTTCTTTCTTTCTTTCTTTCTTTCTTGGATGGTATTAATCTCTGTTTTGTGTTGTTATAGGCTTGTCTCCTGAAGACAGAGAGATGTTAATCAACCAAGTCAATATTATATTTCATGTTGCAGCTAGTGTTAGGTAACAAACCTTTTTAATTTTTTTATACCATGGCATACACACGGCCCACCTGACGAAAAGTGGTCACAGCCTATGGACGTTTGCAACACCAGGGGCGCTACACTTGTGAAGCCCTCCAAAAACATTCCAATGCCCTTCTTGTCCGCCGGGGTAACCGCGTAGAGCTCCCTGTCACCCTTTTAAGGAGCAGGCCGTCGTTTCACCCTATTCGGAGAAAGATGTAGGTACCGAAAAAGGCCTTCAATGGTCCTGGATCTACCTCACCCTCCGCAATTGATGGCTCGACACGGGCGTGCGGTTTTAGTCGGTTCAAGTCCGATATAACCAGCTGCGCTAAGTTCGGCGAGGGGTAACCTTAGGGATTTCTGAACCGAGCATCTGATTTAGTACATTTTGTGAATAAGGATGATGACTACATTTCACAATGATCATTTTGTTTTTGACTTTGAGAGCCTCCGTGGCGTGGCGGTAGTGTACACGACTGCTAGGCACGGGGCGCGGGTTCGATCCCCGTTCAGTGCAAAAAGTTGTATGCATGTATATAACTGTTTGCACTGGTCTGCAACATTAAGCCGTCGGTCCCGGTTACAATACAAACATCTATGGCAATCGTTACGGGTAGTTGGATCCCTCAAAAGTCCAACCTGCCTAACTTGGAACTTTGATATCGCCATTGGTCATTGGACCATTAGTTGAGGAGGTCAGATGGCAGTCTCTCCTATCTATCTATCTATCTATCGCTTCACGGAAAATATCGAAGTTCAGCCGCATCACAGTTAGACTGGAAAGCCCACCCCAACTGTGTTGGGAAAAGGATTTTGTCTTTGACTTCGAATTTTAACCATTCTTGTAGATTACATGTAGAAACGAACACAAAAATAATGTAATGAATACCAGGTAACCATACTAACATAGTTATAAGCACAATGTTACTAATACATTTACTAGCACTTAAGGCACTAAATGGTCTGAAATAAATGTTAATTTATTAGGTTCGACGATACTCTCAAGTTTGCGATACGAATGAATTTAGAAGGAACAATAAAAACACTTGCATTGGCAAAAGAAGTCAAGGATCTAAGTGTAAGTATAAGAAGTACATATCTTTAATGGGGTGCTCGTAGTTTATAATGCAATAGGGATGATGGCACTCGGTAGCGGAAGCAACTGATACGCGGGTTCGATCCCCGCTCAATGCAAATATTTGTATGCATGAACATGACTATATACACTGATCTGTTCCCGGTCCCAGTTGCCATACGAAAATTTATGGCATTCGTTACGGGTAGTTGGAGCCCTCAAAAGTTTTATCTTAATGTCACGTTGTCCGGTCTGCTGTTCATGTCACAAATCTGGACGCACCTTTACGGACCTGAAGGGTGTATCAAAGCTCAAAATGTACATAAACATAAACTCACGCCTATATCCCCGAAGGGGTAGGCAGAGGTGCTAGCACCCACATTTCGCCAGTTTATATTCACGTCTCAATGTAATAGATGGCGAGCCTATTGCTATCAACCGGGCACTTATAAACCTGCGATAAATACACACATAACTTCCAAAAGCATCGAAAAGTCATTGGTGTGTGCCATGACGAACCCGAGACCTTGTCACAGCAGTCCATTACCCATACCACTAGGCTACCACGCTACAAAATGTATCCACAGTTTAATCTATAAGGATGTATTCATTCGTTACAGGTATTTGTCCATGTATCAACTTCTTACTCCAATACAAACAGAGATCCCATAGAAGAAGTCATGTACCCTCCCCTGGCCGATTGGAGGGATACCCTGGCTGTTTGTGATAAAATTGATGATTACACGTTGAAAATTTTGACACCCAAGTGAGTTTTTTCTCGTCGCTTCTTTAGGTTATAAATATACACTCGGCAGCAAAAGTGCATGGCCATTACAAATACTAAATGTGCGCCGGTATTCAACACCATCTGTTGACGAAGTAAAATGGTTCATAAATATCTCACTAGATGGCGCCGCGCTACGCGCTAAATGACAACTTGCTTTAATTTTGTTATCAAAAAAAATCCTGTAATTATGACGACAGTCTTTGTAGTTACATCACCCTCAGCAACTGATGGCCCAAGACGGCCGTGCGGTTTTAGTCGATTCAAGTCCGACATAACCACCCTTGTTGACTCGGCGGGGATTCCCACAAGAAAAAAAAAAACCCTCTATGACGTCACGTTTATTACCACCCCGCTACAGGGGCAAAAAGTACAGGTTTAAATTGAAATTAAATTTTCAGGTTCTTGGGGGAGATGCCTAACACCTATACTTTCAGCAAGCAGCTGGCTGAGCACGTAGTCTACGAGCATAAAGGACAATTACCTATCGTAATCGTTAGACCATCTATCGGTAAGTGCGTATCTTCACCGACTGCAGGCCGTCCAAAATGGCCATGCTGTGAGTAAACAAACGGCTCACGAGACGTCTCCTAAACTTAGACAGAATAAATCTAAGAACTGTTCATCATTCTCTGAACCTTTTCCCAACTCAGTTGGGATCGGCTTTCCAGTCTAACTGTGATGCGGCTGAACTTCGATATTTTGCGTGAAGCGACTGCCATATGACCTCCACAACCAATGGTCCAATGACCAATGGCAATATCGAAGTTTCAAGTTAGACTGGTTGGACTTTTGAGGGCTCCAACTACCCGTAACGACTGCCATAGATGTTAGTATAGCAACCGGGACCGACGGCTTAACATGCTCTCCGAGGCACGACCAGACCAGTGCAAACAGCCATATTCATGCATACAACTTTTTGCATTGAGCGGGGATCGAGCCCGCGCCCCGTGCGTAGCTGTCGCGTGCACTACCGCCACGCCACGGAGGCTGCCTATGTCTAAGAACTGTTATAGGAACAATAACGGGCCACTGCCCTCAACAAACATCTGTACACCATCAGTGTAATGGACAACCCCCTCTGCAGGGGTTGCTTGCTTGTTAGTACTAAGAATTGGGTTTCCTCCAATTTCTTCAAACAAAATGGTGATTCCATATGTAACGACCTAATATCAGAACGATACCTTTTTTTTGTCGTGCTCAAGATCCCTTCGGATCCACAAAAACCGATGGAGGTGATTATGTCGGACTCGAACCGACCAAAACGCACGCCGTCCATGGGTCCTTGATTGCCGGAGGTGAGATTATACAAGACATATCTCTCGCACCCCGGCAGACCCGGGGACCCGGGGACTATTAAGATGAAAAACGATACCTTAAACTTCACGATATGAATTATGTTACGTATACTGTTTGTGTGTCTATTAAATAAAACAAAAATATAAAAACCGCGGTAGCCTAGTGGTATGGATAATGGACTGCTGAGACGAGGTCTCGGGTTCGATCCCAGGTTTACCATGGCACACACCAATGACTGCGATGCTTTTCGAAGTTATGTGTGTATTTATCGCAGGTTTATAAGTGCCCGGTTAATGGCAATAGGCTCGCCACATATTACACTGAGACCTAAACATAAACTGGAGAAATGTGGGTACTAGCACCTCTGCCTACCCATTCGGGGATATATGCGTGATAATATATAAAAAAATATAAAAAAATAACGCAGGATTTATTTGACATTTGTTTCAGTAATAGCCAGTATGTCTGAACCAGTGCCTGGTTATATAGAAAATTTGAATGGTCCTGTTGGAATATTCGTGGCTTGTGGAAAAGGTAATGCCGCGTCTACATTCACGTAACATTTTACCGTGACCGTGTTAGAAGTGCGTGTCCATCGCCTATTCAGCTGCGTGATAGCTGAATTTAAATTAAACCATCGATCAACTGGTGGCCGTGTCAGCGCAAATCTAGTTCCTATGCTCATGAGTTCAAGTTGTTACGTCCACACTCAATATTTGTCTTGATGTCACGCTGTCCAGTCCGCCGTTCATGTCACAAATCTGGGCGCACCTTAATATACGCAATATCACTTACATTCAATTATAAACTATATTTTTTTCCTAGGCAGAACATGCATGGCTTAGATGTTACCCGCATATGAGTTTACTTGTATGAAAGTAGGATATGACCGTATCTCCCGTCTTAATTGAGCAGTCTGACTGGGGAAGTTACCTCCACCCTACAGAATACCACGGCTAATAAGCACCTTGTGTTGTTTTTTCGGTAGTGAGTAGGCTAGCCAGAGCTCACTGGACATGTTTTGTGTTGTCAGTGGAAAGACCGAGAAACCCTTCTTTGTCTTCTGCACTGACAGCACAGAGACTCTCTTAACCTTTTCCCCTCCCTCCTTCCCTTTCCGTTTAAGTACGTAATTCTACTTAGTAACGCATTTTGAAGAATAAAAACCTATGTCGAACCACTAGTTAGTCAGTTAGTTAGTCTAGTTTATTTGTTTTAATAGGTTTTTATAAAAAATTGCCACAAGATTGTTTACCTCTATTTAAGTTCCTAAACAAATGGAGTAAGTATAGGTCTAATATCGGTGCCGGTATACCGGCATATATCTTGACCCTAAATTACTTAGATATATTCAAAGTCAAAGTCAAAGTATTTATTTGCATCCATGTGTTGTATATATATTACATAAATATAATTATGGGTTTCAACATGGAGCCCAGTTTGGGAATAGGTTAATTGTAATGTATTAATTGAATTAATTAATTTAAGAAGAAAATAATAAAGCGAATGTAATTGGATATAACATTAACATTAATCAGGATTAGTCAGGAATTTAATTTAATAGGTAGTCGGAAATAGTCAAAAGAATATGTCAAATTTTAAATTAGTTATGGATGTCAAAATTCTCATGCTACAGTTATAATCAGGTGGAATTACAAATTAAGTATAGGTACATGTAATAAAATAAAATAAAGTCAAGTAAAATCAAACAAAATCAAAATTAAAGATCAAACAAAATAAAATCAACTCGCAAATAGGTTTAAAATAATATATAAGATGGTTGATATAATTTTTAGGTTATATTTTTAATGTTTCAGGTATTATGAGAACATTTCATTCAAAGCCAGATCTTATATGTGATTATGTACCAGTGGATGTTTGTGTGAAGCACATCGTTGTAACAGCTTGGATTAGAGGGATAAAGAAGTACGGAACCATTTTAGTTACTTTTATAGTTTCATAGCGCGGTAGCCTAGTGGTATGGGTAATGGACTGCTGAGCTGTCTCGAGTTCGATACCAGGTTTACCATGGCACACACCACCAATAACTTTTCGAAGTTATGTGTGTATTTATCGCAGGTTTATAAGTGCCTAGTTAATAGCAATAGGCTCGCCATATTGGGACCTAAACATAAACTGGCGAAAAGTGGGTGCTAACACCTTCGCCTATTCCTTCGGGGATACATTCGTGATTTTATGTTATATTATGTTTGTTTATTAATTTTCTCATTATTTTTTATATGTGTAATCGGTCCGCAATAAAAACAATTTTCTTTCTCTCTTTCTTTCTTTCTTCCTTTCTTTATTTCTTTTTTTCTTTCTTTCTTTCTTTCTTTCTTTCTTTCTCTCTTTCTTTTTTTCTTTCTTTACAATTTGTATTTTTCGGTTCACATAACCTAATAATAACAAGTTTAATTAGTATCAACCAAGAATTATCCTTAATTTCAGACTGGAACCGTCAGAAGACATACAAATCTACAACTGCTGCAATAATAAAATGCTATATATCATTCAAATGGATGACCTGGTGCAGATGTCTAAGCGTATCTCCGCGCAAGTTCCATTGGACAATATACTTTGGAACATTGGGGGCAATGTCACCAGCAATGACACTATTTATTACTTAAGAGTAAGAGTTCACTAAAACGATTTAGATTGAAAAAGGATTTGCACGAGTTATGTCCAAAAGGAAAAATGTCCAAAGCCAATGTACAATAATAAGAATGTCCAAGAATAACAATGTCCAACAATAAGAATAAGGGAATGCCCCGATGGGTCTTTTTTTGAATTTAATTTTTTTACATCATTAGCAGGCACGTGGCAGGAAGTGGTTACCGTAGCCTATCGATGTTTGCAACACCAGGAGTATTACATAACGGAGGCGATTCGGACGTCGGAGGTCGCAGACGGACCTCTGTCCTCCATGAGCGCGGGCCTGGGTGGACCCGCCTGTTACTCTAGTAGAAGCAGGCCGGGAATAGACGGGGACACCGTGGCCCCTATACCCGAAGGGGGGAAATCTCGAAAGAGTGGGCCCCGGATCTGTCAGGGTGCGACTACTAAAGACACCATGGTCACCACATCAGGGGAAGAGGGTCATCTTAAAAAAGATATCTCCGGGTCTACCGTGCGAAAGATATGTCTTGTATAATCCCACCTCCGGCAATCAACGTTATCTCCGGTCCGAAATGAGCTGTCCAACTGGGGAAGTACCTCTGCCCTACAGAAGACCGCGGTCATAATAACCATCGTGTTGTGTTCCCGCCGGTAAGTAGGGTAGCCAGAGCTCACTATACCCCTCCTTCCCCTCCCCTTCCTAGCCTCCACACCCCTTCCCAGCTCTCCCCCTTTCCCTTCAGGGTGGGCAGCGCGTGTGTGACACCCTTAGTGTTGCACACGTTCATAGGCCACGGTGGCCGCTTTCCATCAGGTGGGCCGTGTGCTTGTCTGCCACCTACGTAGATTAAAAAAAAAATCAAGGACACATGGACGGCGTGCGTTTTAGTCGGTTCGAGTCCGACATAACCTACCCAACCGGCTCCGGTGGTGGGTATCCGTGGGGATTTTTCGCACGATATAAAAAAACAAAACGGTGGCCAAAAAAACAAAGTGGTGGGAAACTATTCAAAAGCAAAGACTGCTTTTGAATAGTTTCTCATTAATTTATTTTTCTTCTGGTCTTCTTGCAGGTCATCTTCCAACATTTACTACCAGCCATGTTGGTGGATATGATCCTTTGGTTGTCGGGTAGAAAACCTATGTAAGTAACGCTTTTAAGAAAAATAGAACAAATTAGGACAATGTACATAACGCTTAACTAGCTTGTTTTATAGGTTCTAGAAGATGGATAAACATATTTAGATTTTTTTGTACATATTATACATAGAAACACCCAGACACTTGCTAATATTCATATGTGTACTCACAAATTGGCACTGAGTGGGTATCGAACCCTCACCTCTTGCGTAGCAGTCGCATTCGCTACCGCTACACCACGAGGTCGTCAAAATTAAAACCTAGATCGAAATGCAATGCAAAACAATAAAGATTACATTGCTACAGATAAAAAAGTATTTTCATACTTTAGATCGAACATGCTTGAATATTTACGAAAAGAAATAGTCCGGTCCTTTTTGAATCGTTATATCTCAGAAACGATGGCTCATAGGAAAAAAGTATTGATACTTTTTCATAGATAATTTTATGATCTACAATTTTGTCTCAGGTACTTTTATGATAAAACTTACAGTTTTGCTGAAAATCGCCAAAAACTCATTTATTACCTTTGACCTTGAAGAAAAAAATTCCATACACTGGAATAATAGGTTATAAACTTTAAAATATTACTTATAATTATGTTTTCTACCATTTTACTGATTATCAGCTTGTTAGGACTTTACGTACCTTCACATTTTTGGTCTAAATTGACCAAACTATTAGACGTATTCTTACAAAAAGGTTCATATTATAGAATATATTTTTCGTTGCGTAAATACGCACACCAATGACTCGCATGCACCGACTACATCACACTTCCACTTATTTTTTGTATTCAATGGTTTTTAGTAACCATTGAGAACATTTTAAAAACTCACTAAAAATTTTCAGGTTGGTGAAAATTCAACGCCGCATTTACACAGCCGGCCTAGCATTAAGGTACTATTTGACACAGCAATGGACATTCGACAACAAGAACTTCTTAGCTCTTCACTCATCACTGAAAGAGCAGGATAGAGATAGTTTCAATTATATAGAAGAAGTTATAGACATACCTTTATTTTTTTTGAATTGCTGCTATGGTGGAAGAAGATACCTGCTGAAAGAGAAGGATGAGGACATTCCTCGGGCAAAGACTCATCATAAGAGGTAGACATTATTAGATTTTTTATATCACTATGACAGACAGTTTCGGTGAGTCTTTTCTCTGCCGCACCATTAAGTCCTAGAATTCCCTGCCGGCGCACATGTTTCCTTCTTCCTACAGTCCCGGGTCCTTTAAGCGGGGCGTAAAAAAGCATCTGATGAGGCCGTCAAGCTGAGCGCCACCATTATAGCACTAAACATGTTTGCAAAGGTGCCTTTCATGAGACTTTGCCTTCAGCTTAACATCAGGCGAGGTCAAGTCAAATTGACGTGCCATAAATGAAAATGAAATAAAAAAAAAACAACAGTGACGCGCATAAGGCCCTCCCACTTTTTTTTTAATCGGTGTCAAAATTTCCACGAATACCACCTCCGTTAGAACCGGTGGAGGTGATTATGTCGGACTCGAATCGACCAAAACGCACGCCGTCCATGGGTCCTTGATTGCCGGAGGTGAGATTATACAAGACATATCTCTCGCACTCCATCAGACCCGGGGACATCTCTGTTGAGATGACCCGTTTCCCCTAATGTGGGGAACCACGGTGTTTCTATCTAGCTTCTGGGTATAGGGTGGCACTTTGCGCCATCACCCTGGCCTGCTTCTGCTAGGGTAACAGGCGGCTCCACCCGTCACCCCCAGGCCCGCGCTCATGGGGGAGGCCCTCCCACTAAAACTATATACAGTCGTGGTCAACTATAATCGGGCACATCAATGACTATTATTACATGTAAAAGATATGGAATATTGTTAAGACTAGTTGGGAAATGAACAATTAATTCACAATTTGGCTTAACTAGAGATTGTCCCTAATTAGTTGACTACGACTGTATATACAGGATGTATTTTTTGTATACCGTTAACTTGGTTATTCACTCTCCATCGTTTTAGTGAAGCTAAATGAAAAAAAAACATCAACTCGCGAGATGGCACCACATGTTTTTTTTTTGCAGTGACGTTTTTTGTGAAATTTTCGTTTCATTTAGCTTTACTTAAAAAAAATTACCTTGCCTTAATTTTTTTAATGCCAATATGTTGTGTGTAAAGATGGACCTTCGGCTTCGGAAGTGTTACCCTTATACCCTGTTTTATAATTAATATTTATTTTATAATTTAGGACACAAGCCTATAATAACATATTCTAACATAAACGAATTTACACATAGTTTGATAACAAACTAATAAATTTGTTATCTAAATAAATTTAATGAGTAACAGTTGGAACTATAACATATTAAAATAATACGATTATTTTTTCCAGAATGCTGATTTTGGATAAAGTTGTCCAGTTCGTATTCTACGGTGCCATTATCTACTGGACGCTTCAAAAATTAATCCAATATTATATGACGTTCTCCAATTAACTAATAACTCCAATTAACAGCAGTGACAGAACTATACCCAGATTCTACTAATTGTTGACTATTATCAAACTACTGAGATTAATTTTTGGCTTTATTTCTTACTAGCTGACCCGCGCAACTTCGTCTGCGTCACCCCGTTTTTGCAACATTTTTCATTCCTGCTCCACACCTGTTGGTCGTAGCATGATGTTATATACATATAAACCTTTCTCTTTAACCATTCTATCTATTAAAACAAACCGCATCAAAATCCGTTGCATAGTTTTGAAGATTTAAGCATACAAAGGGACAAGAAAAATAGGGACAGAGAATGCGACTTTATTTTATACTATGTAGTGATAGTGAAGACTATTTATACTGTTGATTGATGACACTTGGTGGAAATTATTCTTATACATTATTAATAACACATTAGACGGGCATTAGGTTTGCATTGACAGTAACCTCAATGTAAACCTTTGAGAATGCCGAAAGGCGAAACCGGTTAGGTACAATAATAAATACAGTGGAGAAGTACAAGTGTGTTATCAATTATGTACTTTATTTCTTATTTAACTCCTGACCTAAAAACGCCGAGGAGTTATAAGTTTCACGTGTCTGTAATGAATAACCTCAAAAACTATTGTGCCGATTTGAAAAATTCTTTGACCATAGGCAAGCTACATTCACCCTGAATAACATAGACTTTATAATAGCTATAAAATATTAAGGATCCTTGCTAAGACTTAAGACGTTTTGGGGCACTTTTTACACCTTATGACCAAGGTGTAAAAAAGTGCCCCAAAAACGTCCATTGCTTGACATGAAACTATTGATGATAGAACAAAAGTCATATGATATGAATCGAGTAGAGAGTTAAGTAGAAAGGCGAGTAGGAAATCGTGTAGAGCCCTAAAATTTACATCACTGCGTGATAATCGATATCCACGCGGACAGAGTCGCAGGCATCAGCTAGTACATAATAATAAGCTTAAAGTTCAAAATAAAATGAAAAAGATTACATTACAACGTTTTATTCACTGTATGCCATTTAATTTGAGACTTTAATTGCATAACGGTATAGTCTAAATTTCAATGGAATTTTTTGTAATCTCAGTGGTTTGACAATGGTTTATTGGTTTATTGTTCTTGTCTACAGCGTACCATCAATGTAGTTCCGATAAAAAATATTTCAAATACATTTACTTGTTGAAAGTGAAGAACTGTTTTTATTACTTCACCCCTTCGTGTGAACCCGCACAGGTTTTTATAAAAAGCAATAGATAAACAATTAGTTATAATATGAAAAGAAAAAAATATCAAAATAAACAATGGACGTCAAGTGTTCTTTTTTTTATAATATCACGCCTATATCCCCGAAGGGGTAGATAGTGGTGTTAGCACCCACATTTCGCTAGTTTATATTTAGGTCCCAATGTAATAGGTGGCGAGCCCATTGCCATTAACCAGGTGCTTATAAACCTGCGATAAATACACACATAACTTCGAAAAGCATCGCAGTGTCATTGGTGTGTGCCATGGTAAAAGTGGGATCGAACCCGAGACCTCGTCTCAGCAGTCTATTACCCATACCACTAGGCTACCGCGGTATTTTAGGTAGTCGTAATATGGTAAGATTTTATGAAGTAATAGGTAATGTACGAGTTTAGATTGTCATGTCTATAGGTTGTGGAGGCCAGATGGCAATAGCTTCACTGAAATCTATGTATCATTTGTACTACCAGTTGAACTTATTAATTAATTAGAATTAAAAACCGAGTGGATATACATGTATTTTTTTTAGTAGTACTAAAGATACAAAGGTGTGTCATTTGTACAACCAGTTGTACTTCTTAGTAGTACTACTGGCACGGGGGGGTTCAGCAACGCAGTTACACTGCAAAATGCGGATTCGACCTTCGAGGTAACAGCTTCGAATGATGATAATGATTCACATGATATATAAACATACTGAATGTTTAAGGTGATAAAATAAAAACTAATATTATAATGCTTCAATATTTTATAGGTTACTTATTACATAGATGTTTTTATCTAACTCAATGTATTGTAATATTGAATCATTTTCTGTAGCATCCAGTAGAAAATGGTCCCGTAGACAATAACATGGAATATTTTTTCCACAATTATCATTCTGAAAGCAGAAATTGATCATTTTTAGTTCATCTATAAAAGAATACATCAACATGGCCGATTTTCACACGCAATTTTTTTCTAAGGAATAGTAGCAAATGATATTACTAATATTCCCTCTAACCCCTCCAGCTAAGCTCAAAGGCTTGTGTTAGGAGTGGGTTCATGTCGGCAGTGCCACTGGACCTCTCGATCGTAAGGTCGACTCCTTAACCACTAGGCTACCGACGCTAGTATAATAACATAACATGTTATGTTATGTTAAACTCACGCCTATATCCCAAAAGGAGTAGATAGAGGTGCCCACATTTCGCCAGTTTATGCTTAGGTCCCAATGTAATAGGTGGCGAGCCTATTGCCATTAACCGGGCACTTATAAACCTGCGATAAATACACACATAACTTCGAAAAGCATCGAAAAGTCATTATTGTGTGCCATGGTAAACCTGGGATCGAACCCGAGACCTCGTCTCAGCAGTCCATTACCCATACCACTAGGCTAACGCGGTTTTTATGTTTTATTATAGTTGACGGGTTAGTATAATTATGGAATGTCTAATAATCGAAATAAAGCTCTGTGCCAATTTTTTTTCAAAATCTGATCAGTAGTTTAAGTGTGAACATTGAAATTGTAACGTAGAAATAATATCAAGAAGCTTAGTATGGGCGGAGACCCTGAAGGCCAGACACGTGCAGAAACTGCACGCCCCGCAGCGCACGATGGCCATCAGGGTCATCAGGGGGTACCGTACGATATCCTTCGACGCAGCGAGTCTCCTCGCCGGATCGATACCATGGATCCTGGATGCGAGTGCCCTCTCGGTGCTGTATCGGTATCGAAAGGAGGCGCGGGAGCGGGGACATGAACCCGAGCCTGGTGAGCTCCGGGCCGTGAAGTCCCAGCTCCATGGGGACATGGTAGCCGAGTGGGAACGACGACTTGGGCTATCACGCGCAGGGCACGCTGTAGTAGCGGCGGTAAGACCCATCATGGGGGACTGGCTAGAGAGGCCACACGGTAGCCTCTCGTACCGGCTGACGCAGGTGATCACCGGGCATGGATGCTTCGGTAAAAAAAAGGTATCAAGAAGCTTCAATCAACCTTTTTTTAGAATGGTGGCACGTCTTTTTTTTTTATTTATTGCACGTCGATTAGACTTCACCTCGCCTGATGTTAAGCTGAAGGCAAAGTCTCATGAAAGAGGGTCATCATTGCAAACACGTTCAGTGCTACAATGGTGGCGCTCAGGTTGACGGCCTCATCAGATGCTTTGTCACGCCCCGCTTAAAGGACCCGGGACTGTAGGCTTGCATCTTAAAGGTTCTCCACCCCTGTGCTATACAAACATCTATGACAAGCGTTACGGGTAGTTAGAGCACAAAAAATTCTAACAACTGGTCTAACTGCAATGCTGCGATATCACAAATGAGTTGTGGATGTCAGATAGCAGTTGTTACAAAAATATCAAAGTTCAGCCAAACCTGCGATAAACTGGTAAAAGTGGAGCCTAAACTGAGGTGGAAGCTTCGGATGCAACTGGGAGTAAGATGAAGAAGAGAGTATTAGGTAGAATCGGATGACCTTGTCAACATTAGCATCCCTGGTCCTAATTGAGCAGTCCGACTGGGGAAGTACCTCCGCCCTACAGAATACCGCGGCTAACCTTGTGCTGTGTTTCCGGCGGTGAGTAGGGTAGCCAGAGCTCACTGGAGAGGTTTTGTGTTGTCAGTGGGAAGACCGAGAAACCCTTCTTTGTCTTCTACACTGACAGCGCAGAGTTTCTCTTAACCCTTCCCTTTCCCTTCTACCCTCTTCTCTATATGGTCGGCACGAATGTGACGCCCCTGGTGTTGCAAACGTCCATAGGCCACGGTAACCACTTTTCATCAGGTGTACCGCGTGCTTATCTGCCATCTAAGTGGTATAAAAGTTTGCAATGTACCTTTTAGAATGAGCTTTAGCCCTTGGAATATCCTCGTCTTTCTCATTCAGCAAGAATCTTCTAGCACCATAAACAGAATCAATTAGGAACGTAGGAATATCAATAGTTTCTAGATGGAAATAAAAACTATCTATATCTTCCTCTTTCAATGACGAGCGCAGAGCGATGAAGTTCGTCTGGTCGAATGTCCATTGCTGGGTCAAAAAGTACTTCAATGCCAAAGCGGCAATGAAGATACGTCGTTGTATCTTTACTAACCTGAAAATACATTAGATCGATTAGATAGTAAAAAAGAATGTATAGAAGCTTTAGGAGCAGAAATTATCACAAGAAGAGATTTTAGAAGAGGTAGGACACGACGGTATATCCGTCCCAATGGCCGTTTAATAACCTTGTGTTGTGTTTTCGGTGGTGAGTTGGGTAGCCAGAGCTCACTAAAGAGGTTTTGTGTTGTCCGTGGGAAAACCAAAGGCTTATCCTACATCTTTTGCGCTGACGACACAGAATGTCTCTGTTATTACAGGGGTTGCGGCACGAGTGTTATTCCTCTGGTGTTACACTCGCTCATAGGCCACGGTAACCACTTACAATCAGGTGGGCCGCGTGCTTGTCTGCGACCTAAGTTGTATAAAAAAAGATGGATGGAAAGAAGAATGGTTGTGAAAGAAGATAATACAAAAAAAAAGAGTGACTGAGGACGTTTATAATGCGTACAGCCAAGGAATGGAACGCCCTGCCCGAATTTGTGTTTCCGTTAGCTATAACTTGGAAGTCTTCAAGACTAGAGTGAATAGGTAACTCCACCGTCACCGCATCATCACTTACCACCAGGTGTGAAAGCAGCAGTCAAATGCGAGCCTATCTCATATCACTACATAGTATAAAATAAAGTCGCGTTTTCTGTCCCTATTTTTCTTGTCCCTCTGTATGCTTAAATCTTTAGAACTACGCAACGGATTTTGATGCGGTTTATTTCAATAGATAAAATTGTTAAAGAAGAAGGTTTATATGTATATAACATCATGCTACGACTAACAGGTGCGGAGCAGGAATGAAAAATGTTTCAAAAACGGGGTGACGCAGACGAAGTCGCGCGGGTCAGCTAGTAAATAAATAAAACAGGAAATGATAGCTAACAGGATATGCTACCTATCGTCACACTGCTTCGACACAAGCAGGGAGTTCATTCTTATGTCTCATCTACACGTAGACAGATTCGTCGGCAGACGTTGGCAGATGTATCCGCAGATGAATCTCTACGAGCCGTCCACACATCTGTAGGTCGATCAGTCTGTGTTGGTTCTCGACAGACGCAACACGTACGCACGCAAAATGGATATAGAGACCGTAGCTGCCGCGGCTATTTATTTATTTAGTACTTACAAGTATTATTTAAGCGTCCATCGTAGTAGAGTTATTAAAAAGAAATGTAGGAAAAAAAAAGAAAAGAAAAGAGTGGTATTTATTTTTAGGATTCCACAGGCAGTTTTCTGCTTGATACAGCTCCAGGAATTTGAATATTTTCTCAGTGCTCATGTTAGCCATTTCAACGAGCAAGAAAAAAGGAAGCACGCTAAAAATAACTGCAAAAATCACGCGTGCACTCTCATTCACTTCCTGAAGGACCCTTTGATCCGTGCTACAAAAACCGTCAATTTACGGATTAGTGCCGAACGCGTCTGCCGACATCAAATACCTACCACAGATGAGCAAATCACCTCCTCTTCACGTCGGCGGACGCGTCCGCCGATGCCATCTGCAGACGAATATGTCTACGTGTAGAGGAGGCATTACACATTACAACCGGCAACGGTGCGCACTGTGCGGTACGAAAGGAACTTCATCTCGCGCACGTTCAAGCTGTGGAATGAACTCCTTGCCGTGGTTTTTCTAAGCGACTACAATATGAGGTTCTTCTAAAAGGGTATTAAGATTCTACATGAGTGGCAGCGCGAGTAACGTTTTTGGTGTTGCAAACGCCCATAGATTGACGGAGACACGACGGTATCTCCCGTCTGAAATGAGCTGTCCAACTGGGGAAGTACCTCCGCCCTGCAGAAGACCGCGGTCATAATAACCATCGTGTTGTGTTCCCGCCGGTAAGTAGGGTAGCCAGAGCTCACTATACCCCTCCTTCCCCTCCCCTTCCTAGCCTCCCCACCCCTTCCCAGCTCTCCCCCTTTCCCTTCAGGGTGGGCAGCGCGTGTGTGACACCCTTAGTGTTGTACATGTTCATAGGCCACGGTGGCCGCTTTCCATCAGGTGGGCCGTGTGCTTGTCTGCCACCTAGGTAGTATATAAAAAAAAATACTTCGATAACCATCGGTGAACCGTGTGCTTTTCTGCCACATAAGTGGAATAAAAAACACAGTTTCATCCCCATATTAGCGTGTCACCTATACCCAATCAAATGTTATTTTAGAAATGACTTTTCCATATGCTTACATAGGTTTTCGGCCCGACAGCCAAAGGAGGGTATCCACCAAGATGGCCGGCAGTAAATGTTGGAATAAAACCTGAAAGAAATCCGGGATTAATATACGGGATATTAACACACATCAATGGCAATAGTTACGGGCAGTTAGAGCCCTCAAAAGACCTCAAAAGACCTCAAAAAACCTCAAAAGACCTCAAAAGACCTCAAAAGACTTTTGAGGTTCTCCAACTACCCGAAGCTTTCACTTCTTTCGATTTAAATTAATCTAATTTTTTATACCTTTATGTAGTACAATGTTTCGTTGCTAGTGATATTTACTCCAACACTCCACATTTGGTCATTAAATGGTACTGTAGCAATTGTATCTTTCGACATATCCACGAAATCACCCATGTCTATGTAAAGTAGCTTGCCTGCGTTGCAGTGATATATTGCTATGTCGTCTGTTGGTTCCAGCCTGTCATAAAAGTTCAAAAAACCTTGAAATTATATTATCTTTACAATAAATAAAAATGGGCCGCGGTAGCCTAGTGGTATGGGTAGTGGACTGCTGAGACGAGGTCTCGGGTTCGATCCCAGGTTTACTATGGCACACACCAATGACTGCGATGCTTTTCGAAGTTATGTGTGTATTTATCGCAGGTTTATAAGTGCCCGGTTAATGGCAATAGGCTCGCCACCTATTACATTGGGACCTAAATATAAACTGGCGAAATGTTGGTGCTAGCACCTCTGCCTAACCCTTCGGGGATATAGGCGTGATATTATATAAAAAAAAATAAAAAAATAAAATTGGAGTATCTGTTAGTACTATAAGCCGATGCATTAAAGAAAGGATTGTTCAATGGCGGCTTGTACTTGCGTTGACAGATAGTACAGTTAGCAATATCAAATTTCAAGTGGTTTTTTTTTCGAATGAAAAATAATAAAAACAAGACCGGGTCGTACATAATAATTTCTAACTAGCTCCTACCGGCGGCTTCGCCCGTTTGAATGTTAAAAATTATAAAGACACGTGACGGCAACTATTTTTGTTTTCATCGGAAACAGTACCTAGTTTTACACATAGAGTTTTTTGAAACGGACATTGAGTCCTTTCAACCCGAAAAAAGTACCTGGCAACGTATATCACATTCTATCAGAAAGATCATGGAAGATCATGATGTTGGTAAAATAAAGAATAACAATGAACAAAATTATTAATACTGTCCATGAGACAGTCTTTAACCAGGATTATCAAAGGGTAAGGGTTATTACTCACTAAGCGCGTCAAAAACAGAGCGTGGAAGAAAATAAATATCAATATTTTTTTCTGTAGACGGTACGCGCGTGAGTGAGTATAGACAGCACTATTGTGCGAGCGAGAGAAAGTGATAAGCTCCACCATTTTAGAATCCTTTCTTTATTGAACCAGGTTATATTAAAATAACCGCTTTCTACTACATGCATATGACATCGCCTCTTTGCTTCTATAATGTGTTATCTCGAAAACTGTGATTTTACAGGAGAGTGATTTTAAACTTACAAAATAAAACTGTGACAAAACTAATAACTTTTTTACTGTCGATCCTTAATTTATTATTTGATATAGTAAATAAACTATCGGAGTAGTTCTTAAAACCCTAGCAATTTGAAATTTTAACGTGGAATTAGCATCAATTTAAAAAAAGGGGAACATATATCACGTTTTTCTTGCAAATAGTGAGTATTATGAGTGTTACAACCTGAGTTGTCACGTTGTTGATGATATTACGTTTCTTATGACATTGAGTTTTGCCACAAACAATCATTGTTGAAATAAAAACTTTTGGTTTCGAGAATATTTTTTTATTAGAAAGAGGGAAACTACAACCACACTTAATAATTAATTCTATAAAAATTAAAAACCAGAAACAAATTATTACTATAAATAATCACAATTGCCTAATGAAAATCGCATTTGACTTCTATATTACAGCATATTTAGGTTAATATAAAATAGTTATACCTAAAAACAATCAGTCTTCGGCGATTGGCCACATTATTATTTTTATTATATTTAGTGCCTATATAATACTGAAACAATAGACGGAACTATCTTGACTATTCAATAGTTTCTAAAAAATCTAACAATTATAACATTCATCATCATCATCCTTGCGTTAGTCCCGGTCGCATCCGAAGCCTTCGCCTCGGCGTCCGGGGTCTGCTTTCCGGCTTTTTCTCATCCACTTCGCACGGTCTTGCGCATCCATGGTGGTGAGTCCATTGGCACGCATGTCATCCTCTACGACGCCAAGCCGAACAAGCTTTTTTTTAGCTTGGGTCTATTCCTCCTACCGGGACCCGGTAGAGGTGTCATGGCCAGACATCTGTTACCCACGTAGCCGGGTGGTCGTCACTGAACATGGCCGTACCAGCGAAGGCGACTCTCCTGCATTTTGTCTGCAATGTCATGGAAATGGAGGCGGCCCCGGATGCGAGATGCGAATCCACCAGGGCGATGTCATCAGCATACATGAATACCCACGGGGGCTGCTCATATGAGTTTCTGATGCTATCCGACAGAGCGTGTAACACCACGCTGAGCAGATACGGGCTAAGAACAGATCCTTGGTGTACTCCGAAGTTGATGGGGAGGGGGTTTGGGTCGCCAACAGCGGTCTGGACCGGAATTGTAGTACATTTTTCGGATAGTGTCAATATAGAACTCTGGAACCCGCAGTACCCACCAGATCACCGCGTGAGGAACACAGTCGAAATCCTTCTGCATGTCTACGAACAGACAGTGCAGTGGCGTATTCTTCGTTCTGTTTTTCTCCGCGACAATTATATCCTGTGCCGCTTTGACCCTGGAACGCGCCAACTTATAGATAAGCTTGCGCCCCTCAGGCGATTCCAACTTATCATAGAGGTTGTAAGTGGTCTCGTCTGGCTCTGGCTACAGCTTTCTTAGTGGCGCGCTTTGCTCCATTGTACGCGTCGCGGTGTTAGGGAGACCTGGACACTTGCTACTTTTTAAAGAGGGCTTGACAATAGCATTTTAAGTCTTAGCAATTTCAAACAAAATACAAAATTAAAAAAATACTTAACCAACCAATATTGTAATACAAATGTAACGGACTAGACTTAGTTAAAACATGAATACAAAATAGTCCTTTGAAAATAAGTAATCAAATTAGAATAAATCTACTTTTAAGTTAAGACAAAATTACAAAATTAAAAATCAATTATGATCTTACACAGTAATCAGAGATAGTCTTGGTATTATTTGGCGCAAATATTAATAATCAGTTTTCATAGCAGCCTATATTTT
The DNA here is from genome assembly GCA_963691645.1 of Pelosia muscerda. Taxonomy (NCBI): domain Eukaryota; kingdom Metazoa; phylum Arthropoda; class Insecta; order Lepidoptera; family Erebidae; genus Pelosia; species Pelosia muscerda. The sequence continues at coordinate 2,637,471 of OY829127.1, read as the reverse complement.
TATAAAATCACCCCCGCTACGCTTAATGAAGAGTCGTTTTCTAAAAATAAGTTTTATTATTTTAAATATTTGCTAAGATTAGTAGTTTCTTGTTAAACTAAGATACGGCAAATACACCACAAAGTATAATATTCACATAATATAGTTACCTGCACTTGTCACTTGTCTTACATCTAGATTCCATCTGAAAAATTTAAGTACCAACGGCTATTACTTTTAGTATTTACAACGAACTATATTAGAATATTCCTAAATAAATACATTTGTTTTTGTTCAAAAACGAAACATCTATAATTATCCATCGCTTGAATTTTAATTTGGAAAAAGTTTCATCACCTACAACATTACATCTTAAGTTAACTCCAAATAAAACATTCATACTTTCGACAGCAATGTGACATGTACGGTATATAACAATTAACATTCCACACTATTTTTCAGTATTAATGTGTCACATCCATATATCACATTATTAAATTTAAAATCATAATTGAATTAAGACTTATCTTTACAATCAAAACGTGATAAACACATTATGTCACGTTTTTGCAGAAAATCAAGAGCTCCTTCCACTGTAAGTGCGTAGTGGTTACTGTTATGTTACGTTCTCGCAAAAATCCTTGATGCAGTAAGAGACAGTGCCATATTGTGATCTGACACAATGACGCTATCTCTTTCGCCCACAGATTCGCTATTTACCGCGTAAAAAATACCACGTTTTTTGAGAAAATAAAATCGATCACGGCGGTTTTAATTATCAAATAATAAAAAAAACGAAATTTCGGATATGTCACATTATAGAAGCAAAGAGGCGACATGTATGTATAATAAACGGTACACATACCAAAAATTATATATTATATTTTTAAAATTTTTGTCTGTCTGTCTGTTTGTTCCGGCTAATCTCTGGAGCGACTGGACCGATTTGGGCGGGACTTTCACTTGCAGATGGTTAACTAATGTTTGCCATAATTTAAAATGTCATAATTGTATATGCCTTAGGTACTGGTATTTGCCATAATTTCATTAGAAATAACGTTTCAGTTGCCATAATCGTGAAATGACATAAAATCACTTTCACTAATTCCATTGATCATAATCGATCAAGTGTCATAATAATTTAAATTCATAAATGTATTTGCTACAATTTTCATTTTCAATAATGCCATTTTCTATAACTTTTATTCACCATAATATGAATAAAGATAATTTAGTACAAACCTCATTATGACGTCTACTAAATAAGCTCGAGGGAAAAATACCACGAAGACTAAGACGGGAGCTCCGCTTCGCTTCGCTCCCGCCTTAGTCTTCTAACCTAACCTAACCTAAAGTCGGATTGCACTGAGTCGGGGTGTTAACGATAATTAATTTTGACCTAACAATATTATGTATTAAGTTCAATTAATTATTAAATTTTGATTATGTCAAGAGTCGATTATGAGATGTGTTACTTATGGAAACTAATTATTATAATATATGTTATTATAGAAAGTCATTTTATGGCAAATAAAAGTTATGACTGTTGAGTTGTTAAGTCAATATATGTTGTTATAGAAAGTCATTTTATGGCAAATAAAAGTTATGACTGTTGAGTTGTTAAGTCAAATGTTATTAGTATAAATGATAATAGTGCAAGTAAATATTATGATCGGGGATGATTATGGCAAACAAAATTAGTGCAAATGAATTTATGGAAAACGGTAGAATACCCTTGCAGAATAGTAATTTTTGAACAATGTGTTTTGATAAGGGAAAGATCGCGCGTAGAGTCCCGTCAGAACATTCACTTTTTCCTATCTAAATTTGATTAAAATAAAATATTTTGAGAGGAGGTAGGACACGACGGTATATCCGTCCCAATCGAGCAGTCCGACTGGGGAAGGACCTCCACCCTACAGAATATTACCGTTTAATAACCTTGTGTTGTGTTTTCGGTGGTGAGTAGGGTAGCCAGAGCTCACTAGAGAAGTTTTGTGTTGTCCGTGGGAAAACCAAAGGCTTATCCTACATCTTTTGCGCTGACGACACAGAAAGTCTCTGTTCTTACAGGGGATGCGGCACGAGTGTTATTGCTCTGGTGTTACACTCGCCCATAGGCCACGGTAACCACTTACCATCAGATGGGCCGCGTGCTTGTCTGTGACCTAAGTTGTATAAAAAAAAAATTGATCTTACTTCTTTGTGCCTCTTATCCACGCAGTTGCAGCGATATGTCTCACGCAAGTGTCAACAGGAATGTAGTCACACACTATATCTCGCTTCGAATGTAGTGTCCTCATAATGCCTGAAACATAAAGGGGCGTCCAGATTTGTGACATGAACAGCGGACCGGACAGTGTGACATCAACACAAATAAGTGTGGACGTAACAACTTGTAGCGGGCACACAAACTAGAGTTGCGCTGACACGGCCACCAGTCGATCGATTGCACATGGGGGCATTTTGCGCTCGAAAAAAATTCAAAAGGCTAGGTCTCAGTTAAGCAATCGGCCTATAAGGACAAGAATTTTCTATCTATTTACATATCAGTAACTCAACCCAGTTTTAGTCGGTCTAAGTTGGAAAGTGAAAGGCATTTTTTTATTTATGGCGCTTCAATTTGCCTGATGTTAAGCTAGAAGCAAAATCTCATAAAAGAGGGTCACCATTGCAAACACGTTCAGTGCTACAATGGTGGCGCTTAGCTTGACGGCCTCATGAGATGCTTTTTCACGCGCCGCTTAAAGGACCTGGGACTGTAGGAAAAAGGAAGCACTTTTAACTAAGTAGCTAGTATCCATATATTTTACCTTTTCCGCATGCTACGCCAATTCCAATAGGTCCATTGAAAGACTCTATCCAGCCCGGCACAGGTTCAGATATACTGGATACAACTGGAATAATAATAATTCCAACTAATTAACGCCAGTAGCGTCACCATTGAACGAAATGTACAAACGTCAAAATTAAAAAATAATAAAGATTACTTGACCACCATTTTTTTTAAAGTGCCCGATTTGCGGCAATAGGCTCGCCACCTATTACTTGGGACCGAAAATCATAGTTGGCGAAATGTGGGTGTTTAATACACCTCTGCTAGCTCCTTCGGGGACTACGGGCGTAAGCATATGTGTATGTAAACAACCATAAAGTAAAAAAATACAATATTAAGAAACAGCGATCCTCCATCCACGCACGCTAAGTGTGAATCGCGCTTTAGCCTATCGCAGCCTATTGCCGCCAATCGGACACTTTGTAAAAATATGGGTATACCGAAAATAAATTTCTAATCAAAAATGTTGCATCTCAATAAATAAAAAAAATTTTTTTGGTCCTGATTGATAGTGTGACAAACGAGAAAAAATTACCGTTTGTCACACTGGAGTAAAAATGTGGTGTGACTACAAGTCGGTAAGGGATAATTGTTAGATTGAAAGATAAGCACTCACCGATAGATGGTCTAACTATTACGATAGGTAGTTGTCCTTTGTGCTCGCTGACTACATGTTCAGCCAGCTGCTTGGTGAAGCTATAGGTGTTAGGCATTTCCCCCAAATATCTTTAAAAAAAATGATTTCTTTATTCTTCTTTTAAACTGATGGCAAAATTGCGGCGATTCTTATACATTAAATCCATCATGCAATAAACATCTCCCCTCGATTAAGAACCCATTTTACCCGACGGCTCTTCGAGGCACGACCAGGCCAGTGCAAAGAGCCATATTCATGCATACAACTTTTTGCACTGAGCGGGGATCGAACCCGCGTCCCGTGCGTAGCAGTCGCGTGCACTACCGCCACGCCACGGAGGCTTTTTCGGCAATTTCATATGTAAAGACCTATTATTAAATTCCATTCTAAAAATGTAACCATAAATAAAACTGTAGGAATCTGCTATAATGATGTACTCACTTGGCTGTCAAAATTTTCAATGTGTAATCATCAACGGTTTTACAGATAGCGAGGATATCTCTCCAATCTGCCAGGGGAGGGTACAGAACCTCTTCTATGGGGTTCCGATTAGTGTTGGAGTAGGTAGTTGATATATGAACATATGCCTGGAAAGTATTGCCTTTACTTTAAGTTATGCTATAGCGCCTGATAGAAATCAGTAGTCTTAGCACGAAATACTATCGAATTCGTAATGTAAAGGTATCGACTGAACGGAGCATTGCGATTGGCGGGGTACACACGCACACAGGTTCACAAGAGGCAGACTGCCAATCACAATGCTCTGTTCTCTCGAAACCTTTACATCACGAATTCGATAGGAGTTCATACTAGTGCTACACGGGGCCTCAAAGTGCGTCTCCCCCTATCGGGCTGCTAGATAAGGACACCATGGTTCCACCATTAGGGTAAAGGGGTCATCTCAAAAAGGTGTCCCCGGTTCTGCCGGAGTGCGAGAGATAATGTCTTGTATAATCTCACCTCCGGCAATCAAAGACCCATGGACGGCGTGCGTTTTGGTCGGTTTGAGTTCGACATAATCACCTCCACCAACATTGGCGGAGGCGGTATCCGTGGGGATTTTGCGCACGATAAAAAAGGGGGGTCTAGACAAAATGCATTTCTATTGGCTACATCGTCAATAGAAAGGTCGAAAATGTATGTGAGTGACATTAGTTGTCGGAATGTCATGTGATTCAAACTTTGTCTGAGAATCGAATATCGCTAGTCAGTGCCTCTAGCACGAACCACTATCGAATTCGTAATGTGAAGGTTTCGAGTCCTCGATACGATAACGGAGTAATACGTTAGAAGGTAGCACGAAGTCAATAATCCTAGATTTCGAGAACTCGCAAGTAACTCGATAGTGACGTCATTCTAACATAAATGAATAATTGCTATTGAATTCGAAACGAATACTTTCTCGCAATTGGTCCGTGCTAGAGGCACAGAGCGGTGGTAAATTTAGCTGTGGATTCGCTTCGTAGCGAATGCATTTTGTCTAGGCCCCCAGAAAGGTACCCACTAAGAGAAAAATAAAAAATTTAAACAACCCGACAATAAAAATACGTCCAGAAATTAAAAAACAAATAATTCATGTGTTGTCGTGCCGGGTGACCAATAACACTACCATACGTTTTTGAAACGATCCCGCGACACGACAACGCATGAATTATTTATTTTCGTCTTCATTCTTGTTTTGGGGTAAGTGCTCTGGTGCTATAGTGGACACTTGGACCCTGTTGGATCCTATGTGTCAACCCAAACGTGGATCCTATGCTTGAGAAGAGATAGCCTTCTCAATTCAGATGACTATTCTCTTAATTGCAAGTATATGTAATCTTCTGGTTAGGCGTAGCACTTCTCAAAAAGATCCATACGTTGTCTTCCTAAATAAATATATTGGAGGAGAGGTGGGAACGCATCACTTATAATAACATGACATAACATAAACTCACGCCTTTATCCCCGAAGGGGTAGGCAGAGGTGCTAGCCCCCACATTTCGCCAGTTTATGTTTAGATCCCAATGTAAAAGGTAACGAGCCTATTGCCATTAACCGGGCACTTATAAACCTGCGATAAATACACACATAACTTCGAAAAGCATCGAAAAGTCATTGGTGTGTGCCATGGTAAACCTGGGATCGAACTCGAGACCTCGTCTCAATTTTCGTCCTCGTCGCGGTTACTTAGCCACGGTTTAAAAAATCCTGTAGGGGGTGAGGTTTGGCATTATTTTCTACCACAATCAGTGATATATTGCTACAGCTATCATTGTTAAACCGTGGTGGACTCCCCTCCCTCCCCAAAATATATTTACTTGTAATGGATTTCCACCATGTAATACCTATTTATATATCTTATCTATAACAAAATACTTACACACAGATCCTTAGCTTCTTTCGCTAGTGCAAGTGTCTCCAATGCACCTTTTAAATTCATTTGTACAGCAAACTTTAAAGGGTCATCGAACCTAAAAATATGAAAGAAAATAAGTTTCAAATTCAAAAAAAACATTAGTCGTGCAGAATATTGGCTCTTCTCTTTTGGACTTTACCTAAGTTTCTTACCTGCATGGTATACTTAATTGAAGGAAAATATAGAAAGAAAAGCAGCATGCAAACGATGGTCGCAGAATGACCTCTGACGCGAGCCTGAAGGTAACGGATGGAGCCACCTGTCACTCTAGCAGAAGCATAACAAAGGGCTTGACAGGGACACCATGGTCCCTACACCCAACGGGACTCATCTTTAAAGAGATGGCCTAGGGTCTGCCGGGGCACGAGGGATATGCTGGCTATCACTTCAATTCCAGCAATTAAAGACGTAAAGACGACATGCGTGTTAGTCGGTTTGAGTTCAATATAACCTTGTCAACCGACTCCGGTGAGGGCGTCCGTGGGGATTTCTCCCATAGTAAAAAAGAAATCAAACCATAGCAAAATCAAACTCACTCATCCAAAATTTAAGTCTTACCTGACACTTGCTGCTGAATGAAATATGATGTTCACTTGGTTGATTAACATCATTCTATCTTCTGAAGACAAACCTAGAAACATAATTAAGATTTCAATATGGAAGATGGATTCAAATTATCCGGGACCTGGAATCCAGTGATTAAAATAGTGAAACCCAAAAACACAGTGCCGCCGATGCCGTCTAAAACTGACATAGTGAGTGTGGTGTGTCGCCAGCCTAACATTAAATATGAAAGTAATGGAGGGTTGGCACACAAAAAATGTTTATAGCACACCGCGCGACGCTCGCAGGCCAGTCAAGTCGTGACCACAGGTCACCGTCACCACACCCACCCGAAACGTCGGCAAAAGTAAATGTTCAAAATATATCGCGTGAAGTCCCGAACATTATAAACACTATGAGTAAACGCTGCGATAGTTTAAAAGTTATATAATTAAGATTCTTGTATAAGGGTATCTACTTTTATCATTCTCTGAACATATTCCCAACTCAGTTGGGGTCGGCTTTCTAGTCTAATTAAAATGCGGCTGAACTTCGATATTTCCCGTGAACTGCTGCGTGAACCGCGACTGCCATTGGACCTGTACAACCACATTGGCGATATCGAAGTTCTGTAGTTAGGCTAGTCGAACTTTTGAGGGCTCCAACTATCCGTAACGATGTGCTGTTCATATCGCAATTGGGACCGTCGGCTTAACGTGCTCTCCGAGGTAACGCCAGACCAGTGCAAATAGCCATATTCATGCATAAAAACATTCGCACTGAGCGTGGATTGAACCCGCGCTTTCACTACCACCGCGCCACAGAGGCTGTCCTATAAGTGGACCTACTTTCTAGGTAGGAAATTCATCTTTGCACTTTACACTCAAGCTGTGGAATGAACTCCCTTCCCTAGGGTTCTTCAAGAAGGGTCGGTAGCACGAGTGTGATGCTTCTGGCTTTTGCAAAGGTCCATACGCCACGGTAACCATTTTCCATTCAATTTGATTCATTCATACCATTCATGCAATTCTGTCTGATTCAATGCTATTGTGTATGATATTACTGACATTTCAAATTCTCTCGTAAAATTTATATTTCAATTCTTAATTACAGAATAATGAATTTTAAGTGAAGTGGAAGAAAATATTAAGTGACATTATTGCATAAACATTATTGCGAAACATGGTGAAACTCAAGTGTATTCCTTGTAACATCTTTGCACCTATAATATTACAATAAATCAAATTGAATTGAATTGATTTGTAAACCCTAAAACATTATAGAACATTGAATTTGATTCCGATTGTCATTTTCATTATAATTGTTTTATATTGATTCTTAAATTGACATGCGTAAAATAAATTTGTATTCATCATTATGAGTCGACATTTAGGTATAATTTAAACATTGATGATTTCAAAATGTATAGGTAATGTAAGATTATTAATGCAAGATTAAAAATAGTTTTATTCTTCTTTTATTTTTTTTATTTATGGCATGTCAATTTGACTTCACCTCGCCTGATGTTAAGCTGAAGGCAAAGTCTCATGAAAGAGGGTCACTATTGCAAACACGTTCAGTGCTACAATGGTGGCGCTCAGCTTGACGGCCTCATCAGATGCTTTTTCACTCAACATTCAAATACAACCATAACGTCTTGGTGTTTGCTATTATAAAAATAAATAGAATAAATAAATTTGGAACCGTATTCCAATATAATATGTAATCTTAACAACTTACCAAGTCCCGGTTCCATAACATCTCCGGATACGAGAAACACTTTAGATTTGAACAAGTCTGGTGAAAGTCGACCAAAGCACTGAAAAAACAAATTGTAACAAAATATAAACATAACATAAACTCACACCTATATCCCCTAAGGGGTGTAGAGGTGCTAGCACCCACATTTCGCCAGTTTATGTTTAGGTTCCAAAGTAATAGGTGACGAGCTAGCCATTAACCGGGCACTTATAAATCTGTGATAAATACACACATAACTTCGAAAAGCATCGAAAATTCATTGGTGTGTGCCATGGTAAAACCTGGCATCGAACCCGAGACCTCGTCTTAGCAGTCCATTACCCATACCACTAGGCTTTTGTATAAGGTATTTGTATCAAGACTAAGTAAATGTTTAGAAATAGACCAAAAAAAATAAACCCGCTGAGTTTCTTGCCCAAGTCTTCTCAGACCGGGGCTGTATTTCAAACCGGTGTGGTGGTCCATCTGCTAACTAACCTACAATTATTGTTAACTAGCTGACCCGCGCAACTTCGTCTGCGTCACCCCGTTTTTGTAACATTTTTCTTTCCTGCTCCGTACCTGTTGGTCGTAGCATGATGTTATTTACATATAAACCTTCCTCTTTAACCATTATATCTATTAAAACAAACCGCATCAAAATCCGTTGCGTAGTTTTAAAGATTTAAACATACAAAGGGACATAGGGACAGAGAACGCGACTTTATTTTATACTATGTAGTGATTTTGACGCTTTGTAAGTGATGTTTATTGGTCTATAAATAATAGATTTTAGAACTTTGACAATACTTACCGGAGACGTCTGTAGTTTAGCTAACCTTTCTACCGGGTTTTCATTCTTCTTTCTCCTAATAAGGAGATATATTCTATTTAATTCTGAGCAAGAGTACAAGAGTTTCTCTATCAGAACTTTTCCGATGAAACCTGGAAAATAAGAGAAGAGAAAAGAAGTAATTTTGAGTCACTGATATTATGTATATCAATTTTGTTTTTCATGCCCCTTAGGTGGCAGACAAGTATACAAGCTCACCATTGTGTTCAAGTTATTGTTTTACATAATTATTCTATACTCCACTTCTTTCATCATTCCCTGAACCTTTTTCCCAACTCAGTTGGGGACAGCTTTCCAGTATATTCCACTTCTTTAGGTACTTAAAACAATCTTGGTGTGTCTTTTTAATAAGTTTTGTTGAAAAACTCAACTCAAGTTTTGTTCATAAAAATACTCAACCGCTGCCTCCTTCTGCGAGCAAGTAATGCTTGAAAAGGAGGAGGCGGAGCGGGTCCGGAGAAGACTCCGGGCCCGCACTGCCCGCAATAAACGGAGGCGAATTGGACGTCGGAGGTCGCAGAATGACCCCCGTCCCTCATGAGCCGGCCTGGGGGTGACGGGTGGAGCCACCGGTCACCCTACCAGAGGCAGGCCCCGGCGACAGCGCAAAATGCCACCCCATACCCAGGGGCTAGATGGGGACACCATGGTCCCCACATTGGGGGAAGAGGGTCATCTCAACACAGATGTCCCCGGGTCTGCCGGGTTGCGAGAAATATGTCTTGTATAATCTCACCTCCGGCAATCAAGGACCCGTGAACGGCGTGCGTTTTGGTCGGTTCGAGTCCGACATAATCACCTCCATCGGTTTTGGTGGAGGTGGTATCCGTGGGGATTTTGCGCACGATAAAAAAAAGTATAAAAATACTTTTCTGCTTAGAATCGTATTATAAAGACTAAAAATCGGTATCGAACCACCAGTTAGTCAGTTAGGTAACTTAGTTTAATTGTTTAGCATGTGTTTTTATAAAAAGTTGCCACAACATTGTTTACCTTTTTTTAAGTACTTACCTAAACAAATGGAGTATAATATATGTGCTTTTAAGTTACATAAATAAAATAAAAAATAAAATAAAAACGCCTTTATTTCTATTGCGTGTTGATACAAGTTTCTTAATCATAGGTTTGATTTTTCATTACAACACCCAGTTTAAACATCATCATCACCATCATCCGCAATAGTCGCCTCTTCGGCGTAGGCCTCCCCCAAATCTCTCCACACATTCCTTTCCCTCGCCCTCCTCATCCATTCCTGACCACATCTCTGTCTAAATATGTCCCTCCATCTTCTCTTTGGTCTGCCACGCTTGCGTTTATGGTTCAGTGGTATCCACTCTGTTACCTTTTTTTTACCTTTTTTGCCCATCTATCGCTTTTAAGTTACATAACGTTCTTTTATTTATTTATTTATTTATTTATTTATTTATTCATCACATAACAATTTTTACATTGTGTCGGATTGGAAATATAATATAATTTTAAAGCATTTACGTGTGAACAATACAATATAAATTAAAATAAGCTATTCTATGAGCTCAAAAAATTATTAATAATCAAAAATAGCCCATCAGCATTTAAACATAACAATCCTAATGAATTAATCAATTAACACTTTATAATAATCCAATAAGCATAACAATCCAATACATTATTCAATTAAATATTCTAATTATCCAATATAATAATCCAATAAATTAGTCATCTTATAAATAATAATTCAATAAATTTGTCAATTCAGAGGTCGGTACTTCAAACAAAACATAAAAATATATATAACCGGAGACTAAATATAACAATCCAATAACAATAATCCAATAAATTAGTCATCATAGTTATTCTATAAATAATAATTCAATAAATTAGTCAATTCAGAGGTCAGCACTTCAAACAAAACGAGTAAATAAAAATATAAAGGAAACTAAATATAACAATTCAATAAATAATAATCCATTAAATAAGTCACCTTAATTATTCAATAAATAATATAATAATCCAATAAATAAGTTACTTCAGAGGTCGGCATTACAAACAAAAACAAGAATAAAACATAACGGAAACCAAATATAAGTACAGAGAAAGATCAACTTTTATTTTTATTTCAATCGTGTCGAATTCAAATATCCTCCATCGAGTAAAAACAACTCTCTATCAAAAAATCCCTCAGTTTCGCCTCAAAGTCACTTTTATAAAGTGCGATTTTTATCTCTGATGGGAGTTTATTGAACATTTTTATCGACATGTATTCCGTGCCATGCTTGAAAATATCCAACCGTGGAGTGGTTCTTGCTTGGAAGTCTCTCCGCCTTGTACTTTCTCTAACCACTCTTTCATTTTCTGTTTCATACTCGTGTATGTACTTTTTGAAGTGTGTTAGTAGTACCAGTACATACAGACTGGGAACAGTCAATATCCCAAGCTTCTTGAAGTGTTCCCTACAGGACTCTTGTTGTCTGATACGCACGATTGTGCGAATGGCTCTTTTTTGAATGATAAAGGCCTTCTTAATGTTGTATTCATAGCTGGCCCCCCATAGCAGAATGCTGTATCTCAGCCTAGACTCCACTAGCGCATAGTACACTGTCTTCAGCTGTACAGTGTCAACATCATTTCGTAGGCTTCTGAGCACATAACAAGCCGTGCTAATGGCGTCCTCCACCTTAGCAACTTCATGTTTCCAGTTCAAGTCGCTATCCACATGAACGCCAAGAAACTTAGAGACTTCCACTGTTCCAATTTGGCTACCATTTAGGCTGCAATTGAGCCGATCACTGCCTATTGCTGATGATCTGAAGAGCATGGCATTTGTTTTTATTGGATTTACCTGCAGTCCGTTTACGGTAAACCAGGTATTTAGCACTTTCAGGGCTTCGTTCACATGCTCGCTTAGACTGTCTATGTTGTCAGCTGAGACTATGGCGTTAGTATCATCTGCAAACAGTACTAACTTGGTGTGATGGTTTAAATTATTTTCCACATGATGCACGAGATCATTGACAAAAATTATGAAGAATATCGGACCCAATATGGACCCCTGCGGCACACCCCTGGCACTACAGAACATTTTAGACTTGTAAGCTTGCTCACAAACCTGTACCGTACTATCCTTGTCTCTATTGATAGTGCACTGTGATAAACCCCTGACCTCCACAAAAAATTTCCGATTTCTCAAGTAAGAGTTCAGGAGTTGCATGGACTTATCTCGTATGCCGTAGTGATCAAGTTTGCTTAACAATAATTCATGGTTCACTGTATCAAAGGCAGAACTTAGGTCCAGAAACAGTCCAGCAACCTTCTGCTTTTTATTGAGCCTATTCCTAACATCACTAATTAAGGTATCTATGGCGTCGCGGGTTCCAACTCCGTGCTGATAGCCGAATTGCTTTAAATTTAATGATCTATTAACATTGAGGTGTCTCATTAATCTTACTTTAATAACCTTTTCGAAAATTTTTGAAATTGTTGGCAAAAGTGAAATGGGCCTATACATTTTGGGATCCTGTCTAGATCCTTTTTTATGGATGGGAATTATTCTGGCTATCTTAAATTGATCAGGAAAAATACCTTCTTCCATACACTCATTGTAGAAGGTACTAAGAGGTTCCGCTAAGATATCTATGTTATCTTTTATCACAGTTACCGGCAGCTCATCATAACCACATGAATTTTTGTACTCCATTTGGCCAACCAGCTTTTGTATTTCAGCAGCAGTAGTGGTCCCCCATTCGAGCTGATTGTCCACTCGATTGGTGCTTTGCTTGAGTAGTTCCATGGCTTTTTCTTTACTGTAAGTTGAGCTCGCGGCATTGCTTGTAGCAAATTGCTCCCCTAGAATATTGGCTACTCTTTGAGGCTCTGTGATCACATTTTCACCAATTTTAACTGTAATGGCATCTTGCTTTGGTTTAGACTTATTTCTATGCCTGTTAATTATTTTCCAAACATCTTTAGCAATATTTTTAGAACGCGCCAGTTCACTCTGCACTTCTAATCGTTTTGCCTTCCTCATAACATTCCTGTATATTCTTATATAGCGATTTCTATAATTGACGACACTAGCGTTCTCGCCCTCCCGTTTACCAGTGACCAAAAAGCGCTTCATTTTACTTGATACTTTTATACCTTTTGTTACCCAGCGCAAATTACAATTTGACTTAAAATTAATTGGCTTTATCCTTTTCCTAAAAGTTTTCTTATAAAAGTCCTCGATATGTCTCATAAAAGTATTTATCCCCGGCATGCTCCAGTCCTGGTTTAATAAAAGTTGTCTAAACCTATATTTACTAATTGAATTAAACTGTCTTTTGAATGTTACATATGTCATATTATTATTGTTTACTTTTGTAGCCCCAGCTATCAACATATTACATAATAAGCCCGCGTGTCCATCTGACAGGCCGTTTTGATCCGTTTCGCAAGACTGTATACAATCAGCTGGCAAATTAGTGAGAATATTATCAATACATGATTGGGTATTATTGCGCTTGAAGGTAATCGAATGGATAAGAGCTCTAAAACTATAAGATGCCAATAAACTAACAAAATCACTATGTTTACCGCTGTTCACCAAAAGATCTATATTAAAGTCACCACACAAACAACATGTTTTGTCAATCAAATGTTCCAGTAGCTGTTCTAATTTCTCCATGAAGATGACAAGGTTCTTGTCATATGGATTTCGATAACAACAGCACACACATACCCCTGTTTCTTTATCCCTAATCGCACATATTTCGAAGGCCTCCATTGTATACAGTTTTTTAGCTATCGCTAACTCTTCCCACTCTCTGCCTTTACGTGCCAAAATGATTGTGCCACCCCTTATCTTGTTTATTCTAGCACTGTAAGAAGCGACGCTATAATTGGGGAAGTTTAACAATTTGACTAAAGTGTCGTTAAGAAAATGTTCAGTTATGCACAGGTAGTGCACTGTACTGGGCATGCTTTCAATGTAAAATGACAGCTCATCCTTTTTGTTATTTATGCCACATACGTTCTGATGGAAGATATTAAATTGGACACAAGTTGAACCACTATTTCTATTTATGCTACCTACAATCTCATCACTATGATTGTTCACGAAAACAAACGGTGTCAGGTATTGACCCATCACAAGCATTCCCATTACCACCTGACAAAATACTACTATCTGTTTGTATTCCGACACTTTTACAACTTTTTCTATGATGCATGACATTTTGACTATATTTCAATGATTTTTCCAAATAATTAGAGTACTTAACTTTGTAATTTATATTTAATATTTCTCTAAGCAGGTTTCTAGATGCATTCAATTTATTTAAGGTTTTTTTACCATTTTGCATAAGACCATCAAGAGCAACAAACCTTGTGGTATTCTTAAAATTAGAGCAGATGTGTTGCATTAACAAATTTAATTTATATTCGTTCAAGAATTTGTTCTTACAAATATTGCCGACAAGGGTGTTGGTATGTTTCAATTTGAGAAGATAATAATACATGAAAGATTGCATTTTCAAGACGCTGCAATCATTCGTACCCGCCAGTATAATTACGTAGTCCGAGCGCGTAAAATCCCTGCAGAGTGTCTCGCATGATGCCAGTATTTGGTCCAGCTGTGCGTTTGGTTTTAAATAACTGGTCACAGCGTAATCGCATCCCAGTAAGTTCTGTAGCATTCTGCGGACTCCGTAACCCGTTTGGTCTGCAAAAATTGCTACTCTGTATTTTCCACTGTTGTTCAACGTGATACTGGCTTTGCCTGTGTCATTTTGGGTCACTGTAGGGGCCTCCACTGTGTAACAAGTCGGTGGTACATCACAGTTATTTTTCATAATTGGCGATGACGGTTTCAAGGAACAGGTACTGCTACTCAGTCGAATCTCAGCCGTTCCAGTTGTAATGTCTTCACTTTTTTTACTCCTATTTAGGTCTGATAATTCAGCAATTTGCATGGGTTGTAAGTTCATGTTGTACACCTATTGGTGTTCCACAGGTGCCTGATAAAACTATGGGTCTGTATTGGTGTATGTCTGTGACAGATTGCACTTTTTTTCTTGCAGGCGTTTTGGGTTTGTTTTTACTTGGGCTCATAAAATCTTTAATAGAAGTGTTTAATTTTTTATAAGTTTCTAATTGGATATTTTGCTTTTTTATGACTGTATTTAGTTCAGTATTCTCAATGTTTAAGTTTTCGATTTCTCCGTGGGCTCTATGGAGATCATCTGTTAATTTATTAATTTTCTCCAGTAAATCCGAATTAGTTTGATCATGGTTAAGTGAAGTATTTTTCAGGCTCCTAATGGTTTCATCAATTATGCTTAAATCGTCGTTTTCGCTTTCTGCAGTCAAGTCATTCCATGAGCTGGTTCGAAGTGGTTTACGAAATGTTATATTTTCATTCATTCTTTTCGCTACCGGCACAATAGTATATGTCTCTGTAATTACCAGCTATATGAAGTTGGTGTGCTTTGAGTAGTATTTTATGTAGTCAATATTATTGATTAGTATATCGTACGTCTTCTTGATAACTTTTTTGAACAACAGATGGCAGCACTTTTCAGACAGTTCACTTTACCAGTCCTCAATGGTTGTTTGTAGTGCACCTATTTTACACTAGATGGAGTCACTCCCGAAAAAGATTTTCAAATAAAAAACGGTTTTGTTTCGAGTAAAAGTTTGATTATCACTTGAAATTTTAGGTTTTTTTTCAATAGGTCAATTGTATTTAGACCTCTGTGCACCCAATTCAAATTTTTTGCAACTAGCACTCAGTTCTAACACTCAGTTTTTAAGAAATGTTCGCAATTTTGTTAATCACAATATTTTAGCTTTTTCAATATCTAATCCGTCACTAACATTGTCACAAATTATTTGCGAGTTTTTTAACACTTTTACGTATTGTACACTTGCCGTAGTTCAATTTAAGTATTTTTAAAAGTAAATATTTGAGGAGCCGTAACGAAAACCGTGTTTACTAGTTAGCGCCATCTAGCGAGCCTAATATACACCTAAAGATATAATGAATATCAATTAGTATTATTAACATTTAATTTAATTTATATATTTGGTTTATTTAAATATTTGCCAATATTTAAATAAACCATTTATCTTTATCATTTATTTTTAATTCAATACGGATTTTATTTTTAAACCTTTGTGATAACATTTTCTATTATTACTTCCCTTATTTCTCATGCGGCTTTTTTGGTTTGAAAGGGTCTGGTCCAACTTAAAATCTTACGTTTGTTTGATTGCAATCAGTTAAGTAGAACCAGAGTTATGATTACTAATATAGAATTTAGGTTGCACAGATGGCGCTTAGGTCGCGATAACCAACAGCCACGCGGGCGGAGTCGAGGGCTGAATATAAACTCTTCCTGTTTACGA
Source organism: Pelosia muscerda (assembly GCA_963691645.1). Lineage (NCBI taxonomy): Eukaryota > Metazoa > Arthropoda > Insecta > Lepidoptera > Erebidae > Pelosia > Pelosia muscerda. The sequence goes on along the minus strand of OY829127.1, from coordinate 2,621,120 downwards.
AAATAAAAGACTAATTTTATTATTACTGAGCTGCCGAATTAATTTGTTTATTAATTTTCAATTGTCATTGCATTAGTGTATTTTTCGTGTTATATCTTGCTCGTCATCGTAGCATTATATAATATACTAGCTGTTGCCCGCGGCTCCGCCCGCGTGGTAATCGATTATCGTGTTGTACGACTATTCGATTCTCTACTTGCCTCTATAAACTACTTCTCCTTGCTATCATGACAACGGAAATAGTTAGCGATTTTAGCGCCAATGTATAGAAATTTGCCGAATCTAATCGATTATGATTATTCTTTATGATTATTGCTGCGCTGTTTTAGGTGATAGCGTGATGATGTACCTATATATCAATCAAATCAAATCAAATCAAATCGTTTATTTGTGTAAACACGTGTTATACATTTATGTGCATTCAAGATATTAACATAACGTTTCAGTCCAACGTGTTTAGCCGTATTTATGACGGCGTACAAATTTTAGAAAATATAATGAGTACCTAGGTAATTACAAAACAATTCAATACTAATAATCAGATGTCAAAAAAGAATAATCAATTAAACAATAACAATGTCAATAATCAATTATATAGCAAAATGAGTCCAAAGATAATGTCAAAATAATAATAGCAATAAGAATGTCAATAATGAATTAGATAGACATTTATAATTATGATACTACGTAGTCATGGAGCTACATTTTATTTATAAAAAATCTCATCATCTAGGTATTCAGTAACATCGTCATCTATATTCATTATTATTATGCTATTAGTATTTATAACAACAAGTATTATGCCAAAACATTATTTCATGCTTAATAATATTATGCGTTATGATCATTATGCTGAATTTCGTTATGCCAATGTAATTTATGTCTATATATTTTAGGCTTTTCATTATAATTTATGCTTTTCATTAGTGAACCGATATTTTGATATAGGTAATATCATGAGAATCTATAATTATTAATGACCGAAGTATTTTTACAAGGCTTCACTTACCAGTACCACCAGTTATAAAGATCGTCTTCCCTTTATAAAATTCAGGAATAGTGGGAACGTCTGATAGGTCTCTGTCTTCAAGGAACCCCATTGTGTCCTGCTTTAGCTGTAATAAAATAATCTTATATTATATAAATCTCGTGTCACAATGTTTGTCCTCAATGGATTCCTAAACCACTTAACCGATTATAATAAAATTCGCACACCATGTGCAGTTCGATCCAACTTGAGTGATAGGATAGTTTAAATCTCAAATTATAGTCGCAATTTTAATTTATTGCTAATTATTTGTCTGTTATTATTTGACAGTCACAATTATCTGTTAACTCCAAATGATTCTAACAGATGTCGATACCTTTCGACTGGGTTGAGTAAGTAATCAATAGATGGCGCTGCTATGGTAAATCTACGAACGTGTCATATAAGCTACATTTTAACAGCATGATTACCACGTGTTATTGACGCTATAAAACGCAGACGAAGTTGCGCGGGTCAGCTAGTAGCATTATAATTAATTCGATGGGGTATGGCCCCTGTGGAGTAGCATGCGACTGCTACGCCCGGGGCGTGGGTTCGATCCCCGCTCAATGCAAAAAGTTGTATGCATAATATGGCTGTTTGCTCTGACCAGTAGCCTTAGCACGAAATACTATCGAATTCGTAATGTAAAGGTATCGACAGAACGGAGCATTGCGATTGGCGGACTACACACGCACACAGGTTCACAAGAGGCAGACTGCCAATCATAATGCTTCGTTCTCTCGAAACCTTTACATTACGAATTCTATAGGAGTTCATGCTACTGGTCGTGCCTCGGAGAGCACGTTAAGCCGTCGATTTCGATTGCCATCTATGGCAGTAGTTTCGGGTAGTTGGAGCCCTCAAAAGTCCAACCAGAGTACTACTAAATTGGAACTTCGATATCGCCATTGGTCATTAAACCATTAGTTATGGAGATCAGATGACAGTTTTCACGGAAAATATCGAAGTTCAGCCGCATCACCGTAAGACTGGAAAGCCGACCCCAACTGAGTTGGGAAAAGGTTCAGAGAATGATGAATTAATTCGATTCCTAAAATTACAGACTGCCTTAGTTCGTGATTTATTTGCATTTGCTTTTATTAGTTAATCATCTTGAATCATCTTCTGTTACAAGTGAAATGGTCAGGTCTATTAGCACCTTAGTATATAATTTCATATCATTAGGCTTCATTTCTGGATCTCTATATATATAAAAATGAATCGCGAAATATATTGGTTAGCGCATAACTCGAAGATGGCTGGACCAATTCGAGTAATTCTTTATTTTATTTGTTCCTTGAACTCTACAGAAGATTTTTATGGAACAGTAGAAACGGGATTAGAAATCCAAGCAGTGGGAACAGGACCAAACGTCCATGAGGTTGGAGCGCTAGTAACAGCTAGTTGTTGATAAATCCATAATAATTCATCGCGAAAACATTGCTTGTCGTAGATGCAGAAGATCTTCGACTGCGTTCTACGTGTGATAATCTGGTTACGATTTTGTTAATTATTAATCATTGCTAAACCACTGAGACTACCTATTCATTATATTTACCCTTCTGTTAAAATATCACTACAACAAAACAATTACATCGTCCATAATTGCGAATAGATTTGAATTTAACTGAGGTGAATACAGTCTGATACAGTTCAGATTCTAGACTATTCTAGAACAATTCTTCTTCTTCTTCTTCTTCTTTCGTGTCAACAATCCACCAATGCTTAGACCACTCCAGAATAAAACTTTGCCATATCGACTGCACCGTTAGTAGCTCCGATCAGGTCGTCTTTAGTGCAGGAGGCAGGGCATAAGGGGCACGAAACTAAGTGCGCCATGGACTGAACAGGGGCACCGCAGTCGCATGCGGCTAGGCTCGGGTCTCGCATTCCCCACCTGCATAGATTTTGCCTCGACCTACCGACCAGTGTACGGAGACGGTTCAGAGACCGCCATACCGGCCATGGGAGGTTGTGCCCTGGAGCCAGTTTCTCCTGGGGAGGTAGGAAGTCGGAGGGTGGTGGTAGTTCCTCTTTCCATAGGGACACTCTCATAGCTGCAGGGAGTTCATTTGCGGCAATCGTGTTTTTAATGAAGCTCTTACGGCTCTTCAAGCGGGTATTAGGTGGTTCATGTCCGTATAGGCAGTGTCGGGGGTCCGTTTCCTGTGTCGCCTTCTCGAGTCTGCACGCAATGGCTCGTCGGATACCAGGTGGTGCGATACCTGCCAGCGGGTAGAGCATGTTAAGAGGAGTGGGCTTAAGGCAACCAGTAATAGAGCGGCAGGTATCGTTCAGGGCGGTATCCACCTGCCCGGCATGTACTGATCGGTGCCATACGGGACATGAAAATTCACCCGCTGTAAAACATAAAGCCAATGCAGTGGTACGAAGGATGTTTGGTTCTGCTCCCCAGGTCGTACTTGTGAGGCGGCGCAGCAGGTGGTTTCGGGCGCTTACTTTGGCCTTAGTATTGGCACAGTGAGTTTTGAAGCTCAGAGTCCTATCCAGAGTAACACCCAAATACTTCGGCTGAAGGCAGTGCTCTAGTGGAGATCCCAGCCAGGCAACCTTGAGCTGGCGTGAAGCATCCCGGTTGCGCAGATGAAAGGCGCACACTTGTGTTTTTGATGCGTTGGGTTGTAGGCCATTTGCTGTATAATAGCTTTCCAACGATATCAGAGCCGAACTGAGATGTGCCTCAGCTTCTTCAAACGTCTGAGTTTGTGTCGCCAGTGCCAGGTCATCCGCGTACAGAAACCTCTTTGTATTAGGAGCATGAGGCTGGTCGTTGGTGAAGATGTTAAATAGAACCGGAGCGAGGACGCTACCCTGGGGGAGACCATTTTTCTGAATGCGCCATCTGCTTTTATCTGCTGACATACAGACCTGAAACCGGCGATTGTATAGTAGTTCTCCCAGTACGTTTACCAGCTTTGTGTCTCCGGTCATAGTGTCCACTTTTGTAAGGAGCCGTCTTATGTTCACAGTATCGTATGCCGCTGAGAGATCGACAAGACATACGCCTGTGACGTGGCCCAGCTCAAATCCATCTTCAATGTATTGAGTCAGGTTTAGGATTTGGCTGGAGCAAGACTTGCCTGGACGGAACCCAGCTTGTTCCGGGATCAGTGCGCTATCAATTATGGGCATGAGGCGGTTGAGAAAAGATGAAACACATACTCAGTTACAACCACACCCAAGGAAGTCAACAATGGATCTCCTCTGGAACTGCTACCTCAAACCAGATGACTCCATGTACCTCCAATTAAGAAAAAAAGCCACCCGAATTGAGAAGGCTATTCCTCCTCAAAAGTAGTAGTAAGGTTGGGGTCGACACAAATAATAAAACAGGGTCGCATTGTAAGCGATAGTACTCCAGAACTCGCATCCCAAAATAAGTTATGTTAAGACTGTCTTAACTTATCTTATTTTGGGATGCGAGCTCTGGGATCATGGTGCGGTGTACCCAAAGTACCAACTACCAGGGTCCTTCGACTTTGGAAGGGTTCCCTAACACTTAAATGTATGCATACCTTTGTGTCTGCTATTTTTCTAAGAATTCAATTAATTTAAAACTAAACCAGTTTTTGACAAGTCTCTTGCACGTATTGACATAAACTGAATCAAAATACGAATTTCTGAATTCGCTAGTCAGACAATGACATTGTTTTTTTAGATTCGTTTTAAATTAGTTTTCATTGACGTAGTTAATATATTTTTATATTCAACGTACGCGCTAAATTTTCAATATTCATCGAGTTACTTCATTATATGCCTAGGTAAACTGTGAAATAATGAACCCAAATACGAAAAATATTTTAATTAGCCTGGGTTGCACGATCGTACTTTAACATTTACAGTGCAGTTAAAGTACCGGTCAGGTATAAAACAGGTTAAAATCTCGTTATAACTTGACGCTAACTGTAACTGGCCACGCTCAAATGTCAAATTGTATCAAAAAGATAACTATAACAGAGCTACTAAATACTCTGGTGCAACACATTTAGCCAAACCATTAGAATCAATGTTACTGTTACTGTTAAATTTGACGGAAACCTTAACTTTAACAGGTAGTTGGAGCAACAAAGCCTAAGAATTTAGTGGTGGTGCTGAACCCACGACATTAAACTAGGTTTAGTTTCCTTTGCAATATTAATAAATTATTTATAAAGGTCGCACGTAAATCATTAACGGTACGCTCATTATACTTTGTCAAATATAGGATGATAATTTTGACAGGTCTAAGTAGGGTACCCCATACAGTACAATCGTAAATGAATCTGTTTGATATTCGATTATGGTTCCCGTAGAATATGGTATCGATGTTACATACATAAAAAGTAAAAGAAGTATTTCTTATTATTTTATGTACTTATAGTAATATAATTTTATAATTATTTGTTTACTTAAGGTGACACTTCATTAGAGCGGCGCGGCATTGCCCAACTGCACTGTACTGCAAAGATAGATTGATAATTGCTAGTTACTGCCATTTATAGTATGATATTTATGTTTTATATTATACCTAGCTAATTATTTTACCAAAATTGTAGTAGATAAGTACTTAAACATAAAATTATTTTCATAAATGATTAGATTATGTTCGATTTATTCGCTTCGTTTGTCTACAGTCAAGTATACTGTATTCTTATAAGGCACTTCTCTACGACAAGTGGGTGGTACTTGTCTATGAATTACGATAATTCTAGAGGTCTTAATTAGTTTATAAAAATACGTTACTTCATAGACGTAAACTGTCAAAATTATCATCCTAAATTAGACAGAGTATAGCATTGGATGCATGGATTTCAATACGTTTGGAAATCCAAAGCTAGAACTCGTCCGTTTCATAAATGTATTTATCACATTCACGAAACGATTTTGGAAGATGTCCACTCCATTTTGGATCGTTGCATTTTATACTTAGCATACAATTATTTAATTTAATTTACTTACATCTTATATTTAATTTAATTTAACTGTGTCCAAAAAATATTATTGAATTGATTAAAGTTTCGTTTGGGTCTGTAAAATCTAGAATAGAAGACAGTAATATAATATATGTATCTACCTTTATACGAAGTAAACATGTGACCTGAATGTTGCAATGCCTGGAAAAGGCGCTAAGTTCTAATGTAAGAACTATGTACACTTAGTGAGCAATAAATGATTTGATTTGATTTGTATTGGACATATTGTCAATGGCTTCTTTAAAAAAATGGTCGAAACAAGTTTGTTTGATAGCAGGTGGTACCTACCATTCAGCTTATTTCGATCAATTTATTTTTAATAACACAGCTGCCCGTGATAAGCGGAGGTGACTCGGGCGTCTGAGGTTGCAGAATGACCTCCGTTACCCATAAGCGCGGGCCTGGGGGTGACGGGTGGAACCGCCTGTCAGTCTAGCAAAAGCAGGCTGCGGCGGTGGCTCAATGTGCCACCCTTTACCCAGGGGCTAGATGAGGACACCATGGTACCCACATTAGGGGAAGAGGGTCTGCCGGGGTGCAAGAGATAGGTATGTCTTGTATAATCTCACCTCCGGCAATCAAAGACCCATAGACGGCGCGGTCGGTCGGTCGGTCGGTTCGAATCCGACATAATCACCTCCACCGATTGTAGCAGAGGTGGTATCTCTGGGGATCTTGTGCACGATAAGAAAAGGGAAACGTATCCGTCTCCAGGTAAATAGAATCCTGCCGGTAGTATCTAGTCCGATTTACTTGTCATGACGTAAAAGACATCTAGGTATATCCCCGAAGGGGTAGGCAGAGGTGCTAGCACCCACATTTCACCAGTTTATGTTTGGGTCCCAACGTAGGTAATAGGTGGCGAGCCTATTGCCATTTTTTTTTTCTTTTTATCTATGGCACGTCAATTTGACTTCACCTCGCCTGATGTTAAGCTGAAGGCAAAGTCCCATGAAAGAGGGTCACCATTGCAAACACGTTCAGTGCTACAATGGTGGCGCTCAGCTTGACGGCCTCATCAGAGGTTTTTTCACGCCCCGCTTAAAGGACCCGGGACTGTAGGAAGAAGGAAACACGTGCGCCGGCAAGGAATTCCAGGACTTATAAACCTGCGATAAATACACACATAACTTCGAATAGGATCGAAAAGTCATTGGTGTGTGCCATGGTAAAACCTGGGATCGAACCGGAGACCTCGTCAGCAGTCCATTACTCATACCACTAGGCTACCGCGGCTTTTTTTATTATACGTAACCTTTTTCAAACTGGGGTAATTAAACAAAAAGTAAATTAAAATAGTGTACTTAAATTATTCTTATTCACACTAACATAAACCATGTTACAGTCATTTTAAAATTTAAACATTCAAATACATACATTCAAATAAATTTTGGGTAGTTTGTGGACAAAGTACACGACGATTACCTATTACCTTATAATAAGAAAATAAACTATACTCCATTTATTAAGGTAGGTAGGTACTTAAAAAAAGGTAAACAATCTTGTGGCAACTTTTTATAAAAACACATGTTAAACAAATAAACTAGACTAACTAACTGACTTAACTAGTGGTTCGACACAGGTTTTTAGTCTTCAAAATACATAAATAACTAGAAAAGTAATTTTATACTGAGTTTTTAAACAAAATATAATAAAGACACGCTATGCCTGGGTTGCACGATCGTACTTTAACATTAACATTGCAGTTAAAGTACCGGTTAAGTAATAAACAGGTTGCACCATTTGACAATTGTTAAAATGACGTCATAACTCGACGCTAACCGTAACCGGCCGCGCTCAAACGTCAAATTCTATCAAAAAGATAACTAAAACAGAGCTACTAAATACTCTGGTGCAACACATTTAGCCAAACCATTAGAATCAATGTTACTGTTACTGTTAAATTTGACGGAAACCTTAACTTTAACAAGTAGGTGTTGCAACTAAGCCTAAATTACTCAGTTGCTCAGTTAGACTGGAAAACCGACCCCAACTGAGTTGAGAAAAGGTTCAGAGAAAGAATGATGCCAAGATTGTTTACGTTTTTTTTCCATTTGGTTAGGTACCTAAGCATTATATTCAATACATTGTGTTGTCATATCGAATTAATTTTTGGATTATCCAGTAGGATATTGCACCGTAGAATATTAGTTGAAAGATCTTGTCCACTGCCATCATTCTGAAATGAGAAATTGTTTATTTAGGTCTGTTTAATGATTTAAATTATTTTGGAATTTTGAGTATGGTCAAAATATGGTCAGATATGTAAAGAACTCATTTTGGATTCAAATTCATCGCATAAATATTGACATTTTCGATCTAAATATACAGGGTGTAAGGGAAACATTTCCGAAACCGAAGGTCACTGTAGTACCCTTGGCATATGAACATAAAAAAAAATTGCGATTTGAATTTTTTTTATTTTTTTTAATGCCAATACTTATGGTAGTGTTTGCTTTTTTTTATACTACGTAGGTGGTAGATAAGCACACGGCTCACCTGATGGAAAGCGGCCACCGTGGCCTATGAACGTGTGCAACACTAAGGGTGTCACACACGCGCTGCCCACCCTGAAGGGAAAGGGGGAGCTGGGAAGGGGTGGGGAGACTAGGAAGGGGAGGGGAAGGAGGGGTATAGTGAGCTCTGGCTACCCTATTTACCGGCGGGAACACAACACGATGGTTATTATGACCGCGGTGTTCTGTAGGGCGGAGGTACTTCCCCAGTTGGACAGCTCATTTCGGACGGGAGATACCGTCGTGTCCTACCTTCGTCAAGTGTACCAGAAGTTCTACCAGGGACCTTCAGCTTCGAAAGTGTATCCCTTACATCTTGTATAATTGTTTCAAAACATACCTATAGTAATGAATCCTCGCCTTAGGAATATCCTCGTCCCTTTCTTTCAGTAAGTATTTCCTTCCACCATAGCAGCCGTTGGATAAATAAGAAGGAATGTCCACTGTCTCCAGCTCGGAATAGAAACTATCTCTGTCCTGTTCTTTCAGTGATGAGCGAAGAGCTAAGAAGTTCTTGTTGTCGAATGTCCATTGCTGTGTTAGGTAGTATTGGAGAGCCAGCCCAGCTGTGTAGATGCGGCGTTGGATTTTTAACAACCTGCAATTTTTTGTTGTAAATAAGAATATTAGCAATGTTGTATAGTGGTATGGGTAATGGACTGCTGAGACGAGGTCTAGGGTTCGATGATTTTCGATGCTTTTCGAAGTTATGCGTGTATTTATCGCAGGTTTATAAGTGCCCGGTTAATGGTAATAGGCTCGCCACCTATTAAATTGGGACCTAGACATAAAATGGCGAAATATGGGTGCTAGCACATTTGCTTACCCCTTCGGGGATATAGGCGTAAGTTTATTATATTATGTTAAATGACCAGATATCCCTTTAACCACTTCAGCTGAGCTAGTGATGATCTAATTGCCAGGACTCGAAACCAGAGCCTTTAAAAACACAGCTGTAACTGCAGTTATGTTTCATACAATTCACATTAACCTTTAAGCGGGGCGTGAAAAAGCATCTGATGAGGCCGTCAAGTTAGTCAACAAAAGATTTGCGTTACCACATTTACATACAACGTTATATATGAAAAAGTGGTACTGTATCTCTTTTGTCGACTGTACATGCTTTCAGCTTAGACTGTTTCAATGTTGACAGGATTCTGTTGTACACCCTAACATAAGTTCGATGTTTCCTATAAAAACTCAATTTGATTTTTTTTATACCACTTAGGTGGCAGACAAGCACACGGCCCTCCTGATCGGAAGCGGTCACCGTGGCCTATGGACGTTTGCAACACCAGAGGTGTCACACACATGTGCTGCCTACCCTGTAGAAACCTTCTAATGCCCTTCTTGAAGAACCCCATGTAGTCGCTTGGGAAACCACGGCAGGGAATTTGATAGGGATATTCCCAAATAGGTACTTACATAGGTTTCCTGCCTGACAACCATAGAATTGTATCCACCAAGAGGGCTGGTAATAAATGCTGTAATATAACCTGGAAGAAGACCAGAAGAATTCATTCAATACAATATATTAAGCTAAACAATTTAGGTTTACTATAATTCCATTTGAGTTGTAGAGAAATTCTTAAGGTACAATTCCATCAAGATGTAGTAGTCCACCAGAACCGGTGGAGGTGATTATGTCGGACTCGAAACGCACGCCGCACCCCGGTCTCTCGCACCCCGGCAAACAGACCCGTGATGAGTGTTGAGATGACCCTCTTCCCCAAATGTGGGGACCATGGTGTCCCCATCTAGCCCCTGGGTATGGGGTGGCACTTTGCGCCATCGCCGTGGCCTGTTTCCGCTAGGGTGACAGGCGGCTTCACCCATCACACCAAAAAAGTAAATTACGGCAACATTTTTTTTTTCTTTTTTTTATTCTTTTTTTTTCTTTGACGACCTAATAATCATCATCACTATCACTATCACTACATAGTATAAAATAAAGTCGCGTTTTCTGTCCCTATTTTTCTTGTCCCTTTGTATGCTTAAATCTTTAGAACTACGCAACGGATTTTGATGCGGTTTGTTTCAATAGGTAGAATGGTTAAAGAGGAAGGTTTATATGTATATAACATCATGCTACGACCAACAGGTGCGGAGCAGGAATGAAAAATGTTGCAAAAACGGGGTGACGCAGACGAAGTTGCGCGGGTCAGCTAGTTATACCTATATATTATGATAATTACCTTAATATAGTACACTGTACCATTGCTGGTGATCTTGCCACCAGTATGCCAGAGGGTGTTGTTCAGTGGTATTTTCTTTGCGTTTGTTTTCGCCAACTCCACAAGGTCACCCATTCTAATGATAGTCAAGTTATTTGTGCAGCAGTTGTAGATTTGAATATCTTCTGTTGGTTCAAGTCTATGAAGATAACAAATAATATACCTATTAAAAAAAACTCTAATACGGCCTCACACTTTCACCTCTAGGGTAGGTAGGGTAAGTAGGGTAGGTAGGGTAGGTAGGGTAGGTAGGGTAGGTAGGGTAGGTAGGGTAGGTAGGGTAGGCAGGGTGCTAGGGAAACGCTACCGAAACCGAAGGGCCCTAGTAAGTATTACTTCTGATATACTAAATATATTCACTCTTCGTCGTGTTATTGAAGCGAAAGGAATATAATAATTTCATAAAAAACATCGACTCCCATTATGGCACTATTTTGTTTTATGGCTGGTGATGTTTTGTTCCATTCATTTAGCTTTACCGGTACGTAATAATGCTAATTCAATTATAATGGATATAAAAAAAGTAAAAGAAAAATGCCAAATCATAATTTTTTTATGCCAATATGTAGTGTACCAAGTGTAGTAGTATACCAAGTATGTACTATACCAAGAGTACTACCATGGTCTTCGGCTTCGAGAGCGTTTCGAGGACGTTAAAAAGCATCTGAAGAGGCCGTCAAGTTAAACGCCACCATTGTAACACTGTACGTGTTTGTAATAGTGACCCTCTTTCCTGAGACTTTGCTGAGCTTACCATCAGGAAATCAAATTAGACTGGCAAAAGGCGACTCTAGACTTCAAGGTGAAAGCTTTAAATGCGACTAGAATTCATTTCATTTCATTAGGAAGGTTAGTAAGTAAGTTGTTAGATCAACCCCCTGTCTCGTTGAGTCTAATCTTGGGCCCCTTCAGCCGTTAAGGAAACTGAAGTTTGTAAACTGGTTTCCTGAAAGGATTTTTTTAACCTCCGACGTAACTGGTTTCCTGAAAGGATTTTTTTATCCTTCTACGTAACTGGTTTCTTATAAGGCTTTTTTTATACTTCTATGTAACTGAATAACAACTATAATCTCTTTTGTATCGGTGTCAAGTTATCCATTTGAAAAACATTCACTTTTCCCACCAATCGATGGTAGGGTCGCGATCTATATTTTAATATTTTTTTTTTATTATATTTTTTTTTATATTTTAATAGTTTCATACTTCTTTGTCCCTCTTATCCAAGCTGCAGCAGCGATGTGTCTCACGCAGGAGTCGACGGGCATGTAGTCACAAATGATGTCTGATTTTGCCCGAAATGTCCTCATAATACCTAAAACATAAGGTTTATTGTTGCAATTTCGTTTATACATCAATGTAAGGCCTATGTAGCCCCAGATTTGGGACCTCCTAATAGTAATATTTCAACTTCATAGTGTGATTCGGACTCCTGATTATGTCGGTCATGAACCGACTAAAACGCACGCCGTCAATGGGTCCTTGATTGCATATTATACAAGACATATCTCTCGCACGCCGGCAGACCCAGGGATATTCCTTTTTAGATGATCCCATCTAGCCCCTGGGAATGGGGAGATTCAATTTGAGCTGCCGCCGTGGCCTGCTTTTGCTAGTGTGACAGGTAGATCCACCCGCCACCCCCGGGCCCTGAATCTTCTTCCGAACAGCTTCACGTAAAAGGGAAAAGGATTACTCTTGGCAAATGATGACTCATCACGGCACGGGTCCTAGTCCAGCATTACCACCTGACTAGGCCCGGTAGGCAGCGATATTCGTGGGGATTTTTTGGTACTAGTTATATGAAAGACTTGATGAGAGAAGAGGTTTGGATATTTACCTTTTCCACAAGCCACAAATATTCCAACAGGACCATTAAAGTTGTCTATCCAGCCGGGAAATGGTTCCGATATACTTGATATTACTGAAACAAAATAAACATATTTACGCGTGTAGGTTCTATAGTAACACTTAAGCCACTAAGCAACATTTTTTGATACAACTTAGGTCGCAGACAAGCACGCGGCCCACCTGATGGTAAGTGATTACCGTGGCCTATGGGCGAGTGTAATACCAGAGGAATAACACTCTTGCCGCAACACCGGCACCGGTCCTGTAAGAACAGAGACATTCTGTGTCATCAGCGCAAAAGATGTAGGATAAGCCTTTGGTTTTCCCACTGACAACACAAAACCTCTCTAGTGAGCTCTGGCTACCCTACTCTCCACCGAAAACACAACACAAGGTTATTAAACGGCGATATTCAACACTGTTGCATGCCATGTTACGCAATATTGTTGCACAACATTTTCTTCTTTATGTCCGAGAACTTGACCTCGGAGTCCAAGTTCCACCTTTTCGATTCCTATTGCGAAGCAGCTGAAATTATCTCCAAATTCCATTAGTGATATTATGACAATCGGAAGAGACGGTTCAACGTGCTTTCTGAGGCACGTCGGCGTCTCAATGACTTAAGAATAATGTGGTGGTGCCTCCGACCGGTTTCGGCTATGGCGACCACTTCGACTCCAAGTCGGCTCACATAGCCGATTTTCGCGGTGAACCTCGTGCAAATGAAGGCACGTGAGAACACCACGTACGTATATATACAGAATGACAGCGGGTGGACGGACTTTCAACTTTCAGTAAGAATAATGAACTCATCTAAAGACTGATGTTGTAGCACCACTTAGCCTACGAAGACGCTCAACTAAACTGTCCACGCAAGACCAAAAATCTGCATATATTACAGTTGCCAGTGAACCAACTTTGTTCGTGTTGCGCAACATCGCACATGTTCCGCAACGTCGCTGAACATGTTGAGCAACATATGCTGCGCACTTACCGATAGAAGGTCGAACTATTACGATAGGCAGCTTTCCTTTGTACTCGCTGACTACGTGCTCAGCCAGCTGCTTGGTGAAGGTATAGGTGTTAGGCATCTCACCTAAGTACCTGTGAAGAGAAAAAAATAATTGTTAAAGTGGCAACCACTCAACTGTGGACAGACTTAACGTCACTTTATGTGGAACAATCTAACTGTAAGAATACACGGTGATTTTATAGTGGTTTCGGAAAAAGAATATTTTGTATTACACACAGTTTCGGTAGCAAAATCGACTGGAAGTTTTAATTTTGAAAAAAAAAATACTTTATGTATGGTAATAATGTACAGGTGAACAGAAAAATGTATGGGATGTGTAAAAAAAAAATTTTTTTCGCCAAATTAGGACTTCTTTACGATTTTGTGGCTAGAATCTTTTTTTACGAAACCACTATAAAATCAACCGGTATAAACACAACTTACTTACTTTGATCTATATAATTGTTCAAAAAACTACATAGTATAAAACAAATCGCGTTCTCTGTCCCTATATCCCTATGTTCTTATGTCCCTTTGTATGCTTAAATCTTTAGAACTACGCAACGGGATTTGAACCCGTGATCTTTCCCTTACATGGGGAAATTCACCTATACAACCATTTGCGATGGTTAGTGGTTGTATAGGTGGGCGATTGTTAGTAGTTGAATGGGTGGGCGATGATTATTGGTTGAATGAGTGAACGATGGTTAGTGTTTAAATGGGTGGGCAATAATTAGTAGTGATTACATAAAAATATTTACTTGGGTGTTAAAATTTTCAATGTGTAGTCATCAACAGCTTTACAAACGGCCAGGGTATCCCTCCAATCAGCCAGGGGAGGGTACAGGACTTCTTCTATGGGCTCCCGGTTGGTGTTGGAGTAAGAAGTTGATACATGAACGAACGCCTGGAATTATTAGTTATAATAATAATAATAAATAAATAAACTGTATACGGTTTGCCCACGCATAGACTTTTTGCTTTAACATTTCAGATTCTACATGGCTGAGGTCTCTTTCCGCAACTGAAACCTATAAATATCTTGGTATGTCACAAGGGTTAGGTATTACTGAGACTGTCATGAAACAGACATTGCGGGATCGTTTCTTTGGCCGCCTGAAAAAAGTACTAAAAAGTCTTTTATCAGGTGGTAACAAGGTGCGCGCTTACAATGGCTGGGTCATGCCAGTCTTAGTATTGTTACGAATGTCACCACTCATGACGTAAGCCGTCAATGATTGAAGCGTTTGACAATTTCAACTAGAATAATTATAAATAAAGAGAATCAAAATTACGATCGTAATGACGAACGAAAAGACTAGCGAAATTAGGATTTCCAGAAGATTCTGCATGGTATATAAACAGCACCAGGAGCGCCAAAAGGGCAGTTCAGTCTCAGTGGTTGAAGTGGAAATAAGAAGAAGAAGTAAAGTGAAAAGTACAAGTGAAAGTGCTAGTGGTGCATGTGCAATACTGCATGTGCTGTGAACTAAAACGCTCAGTGAACGTGGACGTTCTAGAGACTGTGTGTAAAGACAGTGCGTTGCAGTACAGTCCTCTAAGTGTGTACGAGTGCCTCGGACAATAGACTGTGTATACGCTAAAGACTGTTGTGAGTTGGTGGCTTGAATAAAGTGTAAAAATCGCTCGAGGTTGTTTACTTCCAATCCCGAAACCCGTTCCCGTTACATTGGTGTCAGAAGTGGGATTGGAAGAAACGATGCCGTTCACACCAAGAGACCATCCAGAGCGACCCAACACACGGTCCAGAACTACGGGACGGGAACAAGGTGAACCCGACCCAGCGGTCTCACATGTCGAAGGCCCTAGTGATCGGCGTGATGCTGGCGAAGGACCCTCTGCTGTCCCCGCACATGGTTCAGCTACTCAGGAACCTCTAAGTGCACCTTCGCCGATGGACATAAGTGCACTCTTCCAACAACTGCGCGCAATGCAAGAGGAACAAGCGCGCCGCCAGGAGGAGCAAGCGCGCCGTCAAGAGGAGCAGGCGCGCCGCCAGGAGGAGCAACTGCGCGCTATGCAGGAAGAGCAAGCACGCCGCCAGGAGGAACAACTGCGCGCCATACAGGAGGAGCAAGCACGCCGCCAGGAGGAACAAGCGCGCCGCCAGGAGGAGCAACTACAAGCGATGGGAGACCGAGTACTCTCAGTAGTCACGGAGACTATTAAGAAAGTGGAGGAGGTGCAGAAAACGGTAGAAAGCCATGAAAGCATAATAGCGGACCATCAAGCGCGCATCTCAACAGTTGAGGGCGATCTACGTAAAATCAAGGCTTCAGGTACAACTGCACCGGTTGCCGTAGTCTCTTCGGGAGGAAGCTTCAAGGTGCCTCCATACGACGGAACATCGTCCTGGAATGCATATAAGCGACAGTTTCAAGCTGTAGTACAGTTAAACGGCTGGAATGAAGAACAAGCGAGGACTGGACTCACCTTAGCCCTGAGAGACCAAGCAGCAACAGTGTTAGAGGCCATAGAGACTGAGGCTTCTTATCAAGAGCTCCTTGATGCCTTAGAGTCAAGGTACGGCGATGCACACCTGGAGCATGTATTCCGAGCACAGCTTCGGGACAGGGTACAAAAGCCTACAGAGACATTGCAACAATGGGCTTTAGAAGTAGAGAAGCTTGTGAGGAAGGCATATCAGTCCTCTCCTGCGACGTTCATTGAGAGGATGCTGCTACAAACCTTCGTCGATGGAATACGTGATAAGGAAGTTAGAGCCGCAGTACGTTTGGCCCATCATCCGGAAGTCAAAGAAGCTGTGGCACACGCACTTGAAGTAGAAGCCGTCCGTGGTGAAACTGGGAGTGGACGCCTGCGAAGAGTAGTGACATCCGAGCAAGAAAATGGACGAAGGAACTTCGCTCCCCGCTGTTATCAATGTGGGGAAAGAGGTCATCTCAGGAATGCTTGCCCGAACCGTACGACGTTGAGGACCGACGCAGGAATACAAGCATCGGAGACGGCGGAAAACTAATTCCGGCCAAGTTTAAGGGGTGGACGTTGGCCGGTAGTCGTGAAGCCCCAAAAGTCAAGATTTATCAAAGCACGGATGGAAATAGTCTAACTGTCAGTGGAAGAATAAACGGAATTGCATGTCAATTAACTTTGGATACTGGAGCATCGCGTACGGTAGTTGGGTTACGGATTTTGAAGGACAGTGGAAAGATAAAGAACCAGACAGAAACTATACATTTAACTACAGCTACCGGTCAACGTATACCTGTTAAAGGAGAACGGGTAGTGGCAATTAAGATGGGCGATAAACTCTTTTGGCAAGAAGTTGTAGTAGCTGATATAGTAGATGACTGCATAATCGGTTTGGACTTTATGAAAAATCATCAGTGCAAAATTGATATCGTAAACGGAGTCATTAAATGTGGAACAACAGAGGTGCCTATAAAGGGAGGTGTTGGAGGTAAAATCTACTGCCTTCGAGATACCGAACTACCACCAAGAACTCAGTCACTTGTACCAGTTACAATGAATAAAGATCCACGAAAAAGTTGCCGACGTTGTTTAGTTATTGAAAAGATAGAAGGAGATAACTCATGGATACCAGCTAGAACGGTAGTCGGGATGTCTAAAAACATGTTGGTACCAGTGCTTAATTTGAGCAGTGATACGCAGATCTTAAAAAGAGGTACCCTTATTGGAGTAGGTGAAGAAATAGAGTGGTTAAGAAGTTGCCAAGAGAAGACGAAGGTCTCTGAAGGAAAAATAGATGTCGGTAAAATCTTAGTCGACTGTAAGGAAGATATGAGTGCTATAGAGTTAGTCAAGGCAAAGAATTTGTTGAGACATTTCAGTGACATTTTCTCTGAGGGTGACAAAGACATCGGAAAGACTGGGTTAGTAAAACACCAAATAAATACTGGAGATGCACAACCAATCCGCCAACGCCCTCGACGAATACCGTTTGCCAAAGAAGAAGAAGTTCAAGGTCTGATAAAAGAAATGGAAGAAAATGGAGTAATAGAACCTTCTTCTAGCCCTTGGTGCTCTCCAGTTGTCTTAGTTAAGAAAAAGGACGGTACAACCAGGTTTTGCATCGATTATCGCCGACTGAATGACATTACGAAGAAGGACTGTTATCCGTTACCGAGAATAGACGACACACTAGACACCCTGAGTGGAATGAAATGGTTTTCTACATTGGACCTGAAAAGTGGATACTGGCAGGTGGAAATGGATTCCAAGGATAAAGAGAAGACTGCATTCTCTACTGGGAAAGGACTCTGGCAGTTCAAGGTTATGGCCTTTGGTTTATGCAACGCACCTGCGACCTTCGAAAGGCTGATGGAGCGAGTCCTTGCGGGATTAATAGGAGAAGCATGTCTGGTGTATCTTGATGATGTTATCATAGTGGGGCGAGATTTCGATGATCATCTTAAGAAGTTGGAAAGCGTTCTCAGCAAAATTAAGGGAGCAGGCTTAAAACTGAATTTAAAAAAATGCAGCTTTTTCAAGAGGCAGGTCAATTATTTGGGACACGTCATCTCTGAAAATGGAGTAGAAACAGACCCCGCCAAAGTCTCTGCCGTAAAAGAGTGGCCGGCGCCGAAGGACAAAACACAGGTGCGAGCCTTTATGGGGCTCTGCTCTTATTATCGTCGTTTTGTGAAGAACTTTTCCGATATCGCGAAGCCACTACACAGACTAACAGAAGAGAAGCGAACTTTCGTTTGGGATCAAGAATGTGAGAAAGCTTTTGAAAAACTTAAGGAACGCCTTTGTGAAGCACCTATATTGGGTTACCCTGACGGAAGAAACGAGTTTGTTGTAGATACGGACGCCAGTAACCTAGGCATCGGTGGAACACTGTCACAGAGGAAGGAAAATCAAGAGGTTGTTATAGCTTACTTCAGTAAAACGCTATCAAAACCTGAACGAAACTATTGTGTAACGCGGAGGGAGCTTCTGGCCGTAGTAAAAACGTTACAACATTTCAAGAAATACCTACTAGGACGCAAATTTCTTATTAGGACGGACCATTCGGCGTTGAGGTGGCTTCTACAGTTCAAAAATCCAGAAGGTCAAGTCGCACGGTGGATCGAGCAATTACAAGAGTTCGACTTCGAAATAGAACATCGAAGTGGTGGCTCACATAAAAATGCTGATGCTTTGTCTCGCCGACCTTGTGCCGATGACTGTAAACATTGTGAAAGACAAGAGGGAAAAGAAGACACAATTATACGAGTCATAAGAACAGATTCTCTTAATGAAAGCTGGGATAATGACGCCATGCGAAATTCACAAGCGGAAGATAACGACTTAAAGCCGATTCTGGAATGGTTAACGAGTTCCTCTCCTCGTCCAGCTTGGAATGAAGTTGCTGGTTTGAGCTCTGCAACTAAAAGTTATTGGGCTTTATGGAATAGCTTGATACTTCATGATGGCTTACTATGCCGAAAATGGGAGAGCGTGTCTGGAAATGGTACACATATACAAATTATTGTACCAAAAGCAAAAGTGACGGAAATACTTAGAGCTTTTCATGATGGAGTGTCAGGTGGACATCTTGGAGTTAGAAAAACTTTATTAAAAATACGAGAACATTTTTATTGGTTACACTGTAAGGAAGACGTCCAAGATTGGTGTAGAAAATGTGTACCATGTTCATCTGTTAAAGGTCCACAAACACGAAGTCGAGCTAAGATGCAATTGTATAATGTCGGAGCTCCCTGGGAAAGGATAGCTTTAGATATAGCCGGACCTTTTCCTATATCAATGAATGGCAATCGTTACATATTGGTAGTGATGGATTACTTCACTAAGTGGCCGGAGGTGTTCGCAATACCGAATCAAGAAGCTCTTACGGTTGCGACTATACTGGTGAATGAGGTCTTTTGTCGATTCGGATTACCCCTTGAAATTCACAGTGATCAAGGACGAAACTTTGAATCGCAAGTATTTCAAGAAGTTTGCAAAATGTTGAAAATTCATAAGACGCGGACGACACCTTATCGGCCGCAGTCAGATGGTATGGTGGAACGCTTTAATAGAACTTTGGAGCAGCATTTGGCGAAGATAGTCGATTCGCATCAGAGGAATTGGGACGAGTATCTTCCACTATTTCTGTTGTCGTATCGTACAGCGGTTCACGAAAGCACTTGTATAACTCCAGCTCATGCAAATTTTGGCAGAGAACTTCGGCTACCGGCAGAACTCCTCACGGGGTGCCCTCCTGATTCACCTAACTCAATAACAGATTACGCTGATGAGTTAAGGAGAAAAATGGATAAAGTTCACAGATATATGAGAGAAGCAAATTTACAAGCCAGTGAACGAATGAAAACACGTTATGACAGAAGTGCCAATTTAAGGTGTTTTGAGGAAGGGTCGTCAGTATGGCTTCATAACCCGGTACGGAAGCAAGGATTATCACCGAAACTTCAGCCAAGTTGGGAAGGACCTTACAAAGTGATAACAAGAATTAATGATGTCACTTATAGAATCCAAAAGACGCCAAGAAGCTCCGCTAAAGTGGTTCACGTCGACAGACTGGCTCGTTACTACGGTTCTAACGATGCTCGGGACGAGCATGTCTTAGGAGGGGGCAGTGTTACGAATGTCACCACTCATGACGTAAGCCGTCAATGATTGAAGCGTTTGACAATTTCAACTAGAATAATTATAAATAAAGAGAATCAAAATTACGATCGTAATGACGAACGAAAAGACTAGCGAAATTAGGATTTCCAGAAGATTCTGCATGGTATATAAACAGCACCAGGAGCGCCAAAAGGGCAGTTCAGTCTCAGTGGTTGAAGTGGAAATAAGAAGAAGAAGTAAAGTGAAAAGTACAAGTGAAAGTGCTAGTGGTGCATGTGCAATACTGCATGTGCTGTGAACTAAAACGCTCAGTGAACGTGGACGTTCTAGAGACTGTGTGTAAAGACAGTGCGTTGCAGTACAGTCCTCTAAGTGTGTACGAGTGCCTCGGACAATAGACTGTGTATACGCTAAAGACTGTTGTGAGTTGGTGGCTTGAATAAAGTGTAAAAATCGCTCGAGGTTGTTTACTTCCAATCCCGAAACCCGCTTCCCGTTACAGTATACTCCTTTGGCATACTAAGATGGACCCAGACCGAACTAGACGCCCTGGATAGAAAAGTCCGGACGTTGCTGACTGCACATCGGATGCATCATCCACGGTCATCAGTAATGAGGTTGTATATCCCACGGAAGTGTGGAGGTCGTGGTTTTTTAAACGCCAAGACTCTACACAACCGTGAGATATACAACCTTAGAGAATATTTCTTGCATGTTGACGAGGATGTGCACCGAGATGT
Source organism: Pelosia muscerda (assembly GCA_963691645.1). Lineage (NCBI taxonomy): Eukaryota > Metazoa > Arthropoda > Insecta > Lepidoptera > Erebidae > Pelosia > Pelosia muscerda. The sequence goes on along the minus strand of OY829127.1, from coordinate 2,600,188 downwards.
AGTGGCAATAGACAACGGACTAACTCCTCTTGCTCTGGCTAAAGAGAACTGGCATAGACCTGCAATTCTCAGCATCACCGATCGTCAGGAAATATGGAAGAGCAAAGAGCTACATGGACGATTTTATCGGGCCTTATATGGGCCCGACGTAGATTTAAAATCATCTGTGTCCTGGTTGCGTTTCGGAGATCTCTTTGGAGAAACCGAAGGTTTTATCTGTGCAATTACAGATGAAGTTGTTATGACGAATAATTATCGGAGGTATATCTTGAAGGATGGTACGATTGACATATGTCGGGCATGTCATCGTCCTGGAGAGTCCTTGAGGCATATTATTTCTGGTTGTTCTCGTCTTGCCAACGGAGAGTATTTGCATAGACACAACCAAGTGGCCAGGATCGTTCATCAGCAACTTGCTCTGAAGTACAATCTTATAGATTTGGAGGTGCCGTATTACAGATATGTGCCCGACCCAGTTCTTGAAAATGGCCGTGCCACTTTGTACTGGGATCGATCAATCATCACTGACAGGACTATTGTAGCCAATAAGCCTGATATAGTGGTGATTGATCGATCAGAGCGTCTCGCAATAATTGTTGATGTTACCATTCCCCATGATGATAATCTCGTGAAAGCCGAAAAAGATAAACAAATAAAATATTTGGACTTGGCTCACGAGGTTGTCGACATGTGGGATGTTGATTCAGCAATTATTGTGCCGATTGTCGTATCAGTTCACGGATTGATTGCCAAGAGCCTCGACCAACATCTCAAGAGGCTCGCGTTAGGCAGTTGGGTCAAGGGCTTGATGCAGAAGGCAGTACTCCTCGACACGGCACGTATTGTGAGGAGGTTCCTCTCTCTGGAGCCCTAACCTCCGGTAGCTTGGTCCCTGTACCCGATACCGGTGGGCTACTATTTTTTATATTTTTAAATATGTTTAATTTTGTTTTTTTTTTTTTTTTTTATGTATTTAAAAATATAAGGAATAAGTATGTAAATGAAATAAAGAGGAAATAATAAATAAATAAATATTCTAGGACAATCTACACAACGCCACCTAGACCCATGGTAAGCATAGTTTAACTAGCTTGTATTCATTCTCATTTTCTGAACCTTTTTTCAACTCAGTTGGGGTCGGCTTTCTAGTCTTACTGTGATGCGGCTGAACTTTGATATTTTCCGTGAAGCGACTGCCATCTGACCTCCACAACCAATGGTCCAATAACCAATGGCGATATCGAAGTTCCAAGTTAGGCTGGTTGGACTTTTGAGGGCTCCAACTACCCGTAACGACTGCCATAGATGTTTGTATGGCAACCGGGACCGACGGCTTAACGTGCTCTCCGAGGCACGACCAGACCTTATTATTATATATATTAACTAGAATGCGGATAAACATATTTAGAAATATTTTTTTTTGTAATCACATACATATTATACATAGAAACACTCAGACCAATGCAAATATTCATATTCATGCACACAAATATTTGCATTGAGCGGGAATCCAACCCACGCCTCCTGCGTAGCAGTCGCGTTCACTACCGCCACGCCACGAAGTTCATCTTATGTCATTCTCATCTGATGATGAAAGGTTCTCATAACCTATGGACGAGGTGTCCTTCTTGACAATAATATTAAAATAAACCGGCCTAGTGCGAGTTAGACTCGCTCATGAAGGGTTATGTACCCGAAAGGTATATGCTTATGTAATTAAATGTTATTTTTTATTTATGAGTTAATTGAATTAAAGGCAAAAATTGCGGTTTATGACGTATTAAAATAAACTATTTACTAGATCTTGTTCAAACTTGTCATAATATAATATATATTTATTAGATTTATCGTCATCCCCTTATTTTAGAAATTAAAGGTTGGAACACATTTTTTTCAACTTTGGAAGTGTATCTCGCGCAAACTATTCAGTTTAGAAAAAAATAATGTTGAAAACTTCAATAGCATTTTAAAGACCTATATATTAACCATCTTTCATATGTGGGTAGTACTAAAATTAAGGATACCAGCACAAAAAATTTCCCCAGATTTAGGGAAATATTTACCATGATGTACTTACACATAAATCCTTAGCTTCGGTGGCTAAAGCGAGGGTCTCTATTGTACCTTTTAAATTCATTTGTACCGCAAATTTTAAAGTATCATCAAATCTGAAACCATAAAAAGGTTTATAATCAATATAACATAAAATCACACCTATATCCTCGAAGGGGTAGGCAGAGGTGCTAGCACCCACATTTGCCAGTTTATGTTTAGTTCCCAATGTAATAGGTGGCGAGCCTATTGCCATTAACCGGGCACTTATAAACCTGCGATAAATACACACATAACTTCGCAAAGCATCGAAAAGTCATTGGTGTGAGTCATGGTAAAACCTGGGATCAAACCCGAGACCTCACCTCAGCAGTACATTACCCATACCACTAGGCTACCGCTTATATTTAAAATTAAAATAAAAATAAAAAAAATATCGCTCTCGGTTATCATAGGAACATCTAATACCGTCATTAGATGTAGTTAGAGCCCTAAAAGGTCCAACAACTGGTCTAATTCAATATCAGATACCACCATCTGACCTCCACTGATCTGACATGGTTCGAACCTAACTCTACAGTTTTAAAGTCTCACCAGCCCCCTAAAATTCAACCACACGTTCTAATCGACTACCTGATCTTGTGGGGGGCGGACACACGGAAACAATTTTACTGGCGTGGCTAACGTGGCTCTGGTAGACTTTTTACAAACTTGAAACTTGACATTGGCGTCTCGCCATTAATTTTATAAGACGTTTACATTTACTAGAGACTTTTTTTTCTCGTGCCCAAAATCCCCACGGATGCCACCTCCGCCACAAACGGGTGGAGATGATTATGTCGGACTCGAACCGACTAGAACGCCCGCCGTCCATGGGTCCTTGATTGTCGGAGGTGAGATTATACAAGACATATCTCTCGCAACCCGTGAGACCCGGGGACATCTCGATTGAAATGACCCTCTTCCTCTAAAGTGGGGACCATGGTGTCCCTATCTTGCCTATCTTCCCCACCCCTGGGTATGGGGTGACACTTTGCGCCATCGCCATAGCCTGCTTCTGCTAGGGTGACAGCCGGCCACACCTGTCACCCCCAGGTCCGCGCTCATGGGGTACGGAGATCATTCTGCGACCTCCGACGTCCGAGTCGCCTCCGCTCATCGCGGGCAGCGCGAGCCCGGAGTCTTCTCGGATTACTTGCTCTCAGAAGGAGGCGGCGGCTGCCAAAGATATTTACTAGAGACTGGCAAAATTGCGGCTATTCTGCTGCAGAAGCTATTTTAAGAAAAGAAGAAGAAGAAGAAGAAAGTCTCACCTAACACTAGCTGCCACATGAAATATGATATTGACTTGGTTGACTAACAGCGTTCTGTCTGCTGCAGATAAACCTGAAAAAAAACGTTTAAATTAAGAACTTCTTTTTACGCGTTAGGTATTTTATGGTTGAACAAAATTCATGGCACTCACGTCATCGTGACCTAACCGTCACATAACACTTGGGCCGTCACTGAACGCGTCACGACGCGACGGCGACGGTTCAATTCACAAGTCATTTCGTTTTCGCGCCTATCACCATTACCCAAAAACTGCCCCATTACCCCTGTAAATACCTGTAGGGGAAGGTAGAGGTGTATTTATACTCATCTTGCCAAATAGTCACTCATGGGTTTTTCACCACAGAACACAATATCCTGACGGATTTGACATAGAGTAATCGTGAATCGTAATGGCTACGCTATGGATAGAGGATGGTGTTGCCATTGCAAAAATTTAGATTTTTTTTGAGTGGAGATATTATATATTTACACATTTTGTATTGTACGGTTTTATATGTGCTGCAGTTTTGCGGAAATAAACACATTTTTCTTTCTTTCTTTCTAAAATATGATTTTCGATTCCCGCAGGAGACGCACAATGCGGGCACCTTATCATAGGCTATATGTTTACTTTCAGATGGAGAAAATATAAGTGTAGGATGCGCGAACTTACCCCAACTACTAAGTACAAAACCTTGCCAAGTTAGATGCCGTGCACTGCAATTTTTCCGGGTTTTCTGATATATAAGTACTGTATGTTTAGCCTCAGAGACTGTGCCACGCAAATGTTTGATAGTTGTAATGGCTAAAAATCATCACAGAACTCACCAAGTCCCGGTTCCATGATATCCCCAGACACTGCATACACTTTAGACTCGAAAAGTCCCGGTGGAAGTCGACTAAAGCACTGGAAAGAAAAATTGCAGTCTAAATATCACTACATAGTATAAAACAAAGTCGCTTTCTCTATCCCAATATCCTTAATCCATATGTATGCTTAAATCTTTAAAACTACGCAACGGATTTTGATGCGCTTTTTTTAATAGATAGAGTGATTGAAGAGGAAGGCTTTTTACATATAACATCATGCTACAACCAACTGGTGCGGAGCAGAAGTGAAAAGTGTTGCGAAAACGGGGTGACACAGACGAAGTGATGTGGATCCGCTAGTAAAATAATATTTGTTTTATACTTTTTAAATTGATCTCATAGTCTAACCCTTTCATTTGATACCCATTTCGAAGGACTAGTGAAATATAAAAAAGTACTTCGCCATTTTGTGGTGGCGGCCATCTTAGATTTGCAATTTGTCTTAGTGTAAGCCGAAGCCCATTCATTCGATAACCATATTGAAAGACTTATGATAAAATAATGTAAGCCGCCATTGTGTGTTGGCGACCATCTTGGACCGAGTTTCATCAAACATAGGTAAGATAACTACCGAATAATTCACCTTTGAAACATAAAAATCTGCATCTAAATCGGTTCATGTGTTTGGGAGCTACGATGCTATAGACACAAACGCATACACACAGACAAGGGAACCTTTCAAGTTTCAAGTTCATCAACCTTAAAACACTGTGGTTTTTACTGCGAGAGTTTCAAAACTGCATCAAAATCTAATCATCCGTTGAGGTGCTACGATGCCACAGATAGACAGATACACAGACATATCAAATACCCTTTCGTTTTTACGAACTTTCTCTACAGTCATTAAAACTAATAAAGAAGAAACCGTACTTCTTATGAAGGCGATTCTACTTACCAAGGAAGATTGTAGTTTCGCCAACCTCTCTGCAGGAGTTTCATTCTTCTTACTCCTCAGAAGGAGGTATATTCTGTTCAATTCTGAGCAAGAGTACAATAGTTTCTCTATTAGAACTTTGCCGATGAAACCTGGGGAAAATAAAAAGACCATTTAAATGTTTAGATATACAGAGTGTTAGGTGAAGCAGAAGGTACATGGTACCTACATACTACTTCGGGCGAAGGTACATGACATATTGGTATAAAAAATCAGACATATTGGTATAAAGACATATCCGCGAAGGGGTAGGCAGAGGTGCTAGCACCCACATTACGCCAGTTTATGTTAAGGTCCCAATGTAATAGGTGGCGAGCCTATTGCCATAAACCTGCGATAAATACACACATAACTTCAAAAAGTATCAATAAGTCATTGGTGGGTGCCATGGTAAAATCTGGGATCGAACCCGAGACCTCGTCTTAGCAGTCCATTACCCATACCACTAGACTACCGCGGTTTCCATTGCTAATATTCTTTAGAAAATAAAATCTCTGGATCTACTGAGGTAATTTTGATAATTCTTTCACCAATAGAAAGTCATATTACCGGGGAGTTAATCATGCGCATACGATTTATAATGCACAAAATCTCCACGGATACTCTGCCAAAAGAGGGGGAGATAATTTGACTAAGTCGGACTCGAACCTAAAAACGCATACCGTCTATGGGTCTTTGATTGCCTTAGGTGAGATAATACAAGACGGAAATGAGTAATATTCCCTCTAACCGCTACCTGGGATCGAACCCGAGACCTCGCAGTCTCAGCAGTCCATTACCATACCACTAGGCTAGAGGTCGTCAAAATTGGTGTGTATTTTATTTTATGCCATGACGTATTGTACCTTCGGCCATTTCCCTAACACATTATATAATGGAGTCAATGAATCCTAAAGATTTACTCGTGTCGTTAACTATTCTTTGACCTTACCAAAGGGAGGTCGTATTAATTGAATTCCTAATTAACAAATGTCATTGTTATATCCCATTAAATACACACAGACATAACTCAATATGTATTTATAGTTGGCAGTGAACTTGTCTACACTAATATTATAAATAGAAAATATTTGTTTGTTTGTTTGTAACGAATAGACCCTGAAACGACTGTAACGATTTCAATAATTCTTTCACCAATAGAAAATTGCAATATCTAGGAGTAATATGGGCTAATCTTTTACCTTTCCAAATTAAATTTCAACTCAACACACTCTACCTTGTAAATGAGAATATAATAGAATAGAATAGAGATAAAAATAAATCCTTGCATAGGTATACATTGATTACACAATAATCATTTATTAATGACTGTACATTTACTGACTATTATGAGAAAAGTGACGAATCATGTAAACTGACTAGTTATCTACTATATAAAAATAAGTCGGGTTTTCCTTCCTGACGCTATAACTCCAGAACGCACGAATCAATTTCCACGGTTTTGCATTCGTCGGAAAGGTCTCGGGCTCCGTGAGGTTTATAGCAAAGAAAATTCAGGAAAATAATTCAACAGAAAAGCGGGAAAATCATTTTCCACATCTGGTGGCGAAACGGAGTTCGCCTGGTTTGCTGGTATTACATAAAAATGAATTGATGTTTGTTAGTCTCTCTAAAACTCGAGAACGGCTGGACCGATTTGGCTAATTTTGGTCTTGAATTATTCGTGGAAGTCCAGACAAGATTTAAAAGGTGAACAAATATGAAAATGCTCGGAATGGAGCAGCGGGAACAGGATCAGGCCTGCTCCATTTAATTAGGAGAAAATAAAAATGAATTGCTCATTTTGATCCAGCCGTTCAAAGCGGGCTGGATCAAACTAGCTGTTACATGCGACTATGTAACAGCTAGTTTCAAAATAATAATTACTTCGGAATTAACTTTTTCATTGCAGGTGAACATAACCAATATAACAATAGGTAGATACTACATAAATTATTCATATGACAATGCAAATTGCGATGGTAAGACCATTTTGTTTTCATTACAATACTTAATATATCTAAATAATTTGAATATTATAAAAAAAGATTAACATCTAAAAATATTCAATATTATTGTAGAGCGGATATAATCGAAAACAAGGATGGTAGGTATTCAAATAAAGGCCTCGGACTTTTTTTGGTTTTTGTTTTTCTTTTTGCTTAAAATGAGGAATGTTTTTTTTTATGTATTTGTAAAAATGTACCTAACTGATAAAAACGAATAATAATAAATATTTATTACCAAAGAAAAACATTTAGCCTGGGTTGCACGATCGTACTTTAACATTAACAGTGCAGTTAAAGTACCGGTCAGGTATTAAACAGGTTGTACCATTTGACAACTGTTAGAATCACATCATAACTTGACGCTAACTGTAACCGGCAAACGTCAAATTCTATCAAAAAGATAACTATAACGGAGCTACTAAATACACTGGTGCAACACGTTTAGCCAAACCAATTACAATCAATGTTACTGTTACTATTAAATTTGACGGAAACCTTAACTTTAACAGGTAGGTGGTGCAACTAAGCCTTACATGTGAGAAATCCTTGACGTCCGAGCTAGTTTTGACTTTTCTTTTTTTTATCGTGCCAAATATCCCCACGGATACCTCCCCACCGGAGTCGGTTGGGAAGGTTATGTCGGACTCGAAACAACTAAAACGCACGCCGTCTTTGGGTCTTCAGTTGCCGGAGGTGAGGTTGTAGCCAACATATCCCTCGCACCCCGGCGACCCGGGGCCTTCTCTTTGAGATGACCCCCGTCGTGTGTAGGGACCACGGTGTCCCCAACTAGCCCCCGAGTATGGGGAGGCGCATTTTGCGCCGCCGCCGCGGCCTGCTTCTGGTAGGGTGACAGGCGGCTCCACCCGTCACCCCCAGGCCCGCGCTCATGGAGGACGGAGGTCATTCTGCGACCTCCGACGTTTGAGTCGCCGAGCTAGTTTTGACTGAAGATATTAATTGCTTCCTTGAAAGGATGGAGCAACATTTTGTTGTAAATTAAAATATCAACGGAGAGGCAGGTCTGCATTATTTGTTTCTTTGAGCCAAGATGTACATAAAATTTTAAAAAGGATGGTGCATCAAGCTCTTCAAAAAATTTACATAACATAAAATAAACTCATGCATATATCCCCGAAGGGGTAGGCAGAGGTGCTAGCATCCACATTTCGCCAATTTATGTTCAGGTCCCAATGTAATAGGTGGCGAGCCTAATACCACTAACCAGGCACTTATAAACCTGCGATAAATACACACATAACTTAGAAAATCATTCAGTCATTAGTGTGTGCCATGGTAAAACCTGGGATCGAACCCGAGACCTCGTCTCAACAGTTCATTACCCATACCACTAGACTACCGCGGTTTTATAAGCTAAAAGATATTACGATAAATTTGTACTTACCAGTACCACCAGTTATGAAGATCGTCTTCCCTTTATAAAACTCAGGGATAGTGGGAACGTCTGATAGGTCTCGGTCTTCAAGAAAACCCATGGTGTCCTAATTTATCTGTAATAAACATAATTTCTAAGTGTCCCAGTTAGAAACATTTGCAGTAGGGACGTAGGGAATCAACTGAACCTGGAAAAAAAAAATAGCCCGAACATTTCAAGTCCAAAAAAGTTTTCCCACCCCATCCCAGCTCTCCCCCTTTCCCTTCAGGGTGGGCAGCGCGTGTGTGACATCCTTAGTGTTGCACACGTTCATAGGCCACGGTGGCCGCTTTCCATCAGGTGGGCCGTGTGCTTGTCTGCCACCTACGTAGTATAAAAAAAAAAAAGTTTTAATTCTGTTAGCAGTTATGGTTGAGTAATAAGAAAGTTTTTAGTTTTTAGGGAACTGGTTGCGAAATTGCAAAGGTAAAATATTATAGGTGTGTATCAAGAATCAACATTCGTCTTTAGCAACTAGTTGAGTAACAAGAATATCCAATACTTTTTAGTAACTGGTTGCCAAACTCAGTTACCATGGTGGCAAGAGGGGATTGGTCTAGACCTGGACTGGGTTGAACCTTTACTGGACTAGCTCATGGACCCGCTTCACCGTTCCCTTCTCCAGTATTACCTGTTCGTGGAATAAGATGGTGGCAACCCACACGCTTTGAGCAAGGCGCTTAGCGAGTAGACTCGGTCTCCTAGGGCCCATCTGTATGCCCACCTCGGTAGACCACGTCAAATACTCAGTCAGCGTGTGGAACCCTTAGTCTTGGCTTACATCGCAGTGAAGACCTTAAACATTAACTCCAAGAAGAAAAAGGTACTCCCTTTCTCCGAGTCTACCTGCGTCAGCCGGTACGAGTGGCTTTTATGTCATCTCTCTACCCCTTTTTTTATCATGCGCAAAATCCCCACGGATACTACCTCCACAAAAACCGATGGAGGTGATTATGTCGGACTCTAACCGACCAAAACGCACGCCGTCCATGGGTCCTTGATTGCCGAAGGTGAGATTATACAAGACATATCTCTCGCACCCCGGCAGACCAGGGGACATCTCTGTTGTGATGACCCTTTTTCATATATACCCCTGAAGCACTATTTATTATAATTTTAAAATTATTTAAAAAAGTAATTATTTTAAATAAATTAAAAATCCCTCACCGATTTTCTGACGGTTCACTTAAACGTCTAAATGTATACTGAAATAATAATGGATTTTCTGTCTGTATTACGACGTATAAATGTACAATGATGTACGATTGAATAATGTCTTTAAAACACATGCAAATAAAGAGAAATAAGTACTTTCTTATTGTCAATAAAATACATAATTAATTGAACTATTGACTTGCTTTCAAAACGACGTTCAAACTACCGTATTTATAAGTTGCATCTACATAAAAAAATACTGAACTCTATGTCGCTGAACTTATAAACAACTGAATCATATTGTACATATCGCGGGTTAAGAACTAGAGAAGCGTAAGGGCAAAATGACAACTTTACAGGAGGGCCGAAAAACAACTCAAATTTACGGGTCACCAACGATTGGTCGACAATCAATTGGTCGACATATCAATTGGTCGACAAACAATTGGTCGACAGTATCAATTGGTCGACAAGTTAATTGGTCGACAATTAATTAGTCGACATTAAATTGGTCGACATATCAATTGGTCGACAAAACTAGTTTCCAGTTAATGTAACAATATTATTCATTTATACTAAATTTTAAAATGCATCATATCGCTAAAAATTAAACCCATTATATATCTGTTCGGCTAAGCTTTCTTATATAGGTCCACGAGTTCACAGTCCATAGTTTTTTTACACTAAGCTATTATTAATAGAAGCTTCCACAATAAAGTTTCAAGTTACGGAGATCAATCGTTAACGAGAAAAAACATAATCAAAATCGTAAAAATGTACCAATGTTTTATCACTTTTGACAACAGAACACATACTTTTAATGCTTTTGACATTTCGTCTCATCATTAAACGTTTCGTTTTATCAAAGGTAAGCGCACCAAAATGTTTTACTTCCTTAAATAATTAAATAAATACGTATATTTATTGACTAAGTTATATTATCCATCATATTATTATGTTAAATACGTATATTTCGCTGATTGAACTGAATGCTATTAAATTTATACTTATAATAATTTACCGACTTTTACCGCCTATTATTGAGTGAAACTAAACGTAAATCTGCGGTCATTCAGCCAAGTTCCAGAAACGAATCGGTCATATTTATAGTTCTTGGTTTAGGTTAGGTTAGAATTGTGACCACACAACGCACGAGCCGAGCGAGCGAAGCGAGCGTGCCGCGGTAGCGGCCGGCGAAGTGCCAGAAACGAATCGAAAACGAAAAAGGTCATAAACATAACCGTAAATCAGTCGTATTTTATGATGAACTTTAGGTGAGTCAATATTTTTAACCCCTTTACTTTATTCGGTACCCCTTTGCGATATTTAAATCGATGTCAATACGAGAAAATGCGGAAGTTAGGTTAGAATATAAAAAAACTCGTATTATTTTTATTTTTAAGCTTTATTTTTAGGCTAAGATTTAATGAGACTAATTAATTGTCGACCAATTATATTGTCGACCAACTTAATTGTCGACCAATTAACTTGTCGACCAATTGATACTGTCGACCAATTGTTTGTCGACCAATTGATATGTCGACCAATTGATTGTCGACCAATCGTTACAAACCCAAATTTACCAACCGTTGTCTTAAACCTCTTGTAAGGCAAAATCTATAGTAGTTATCTGTGTGATTTTTACTTGTAATAATGCTTTATTTATCAGTTAAAGAATGGTGTAAAATTTTAGGCAATTAAAAAATGTTTTGGTTTTAATAATGTTTAATAATCAAAAAATAGTTGACATACGTCATTATGGCTGAAATAAATTTATTAATGTATGGAATGCAACGGGACTTCCGTTATAATGATCTTAAAATTAGTAAAGAAAATCTTTACAAATAATAATCTCTTGAGGCGGCTACTTAACAACTTATTAACAATGTACTCAATTAAAAATAATTATTTGTGTTCAACCTGAAAATGGTTATAAAAATCATGATATGTCGAAGGAATAACTCCAGATCGACACAGCTCTTGCAAATCGTTGTACTTATCTGCTGATATGGGTTTGGGACCACAGATTACCTTACAAAAGATTTTTTTAGAATATGAGGTAGGAATATGACATATAGCTTCCATGTCATATTCGGTGGAATAAAATTCATCATCCAGATCAAGTTTCTTAGAGTGTTATTATATGCAAAACATTCATGGCACATATCTTTACGTGGCTTATGGAATCCTCAATCACATTTCCCAATGGGGATCTGAGAACCTGGTCGAGTTCAATGCCAAGAAGACCTCCTTTCCTTCCTCCTCCCACTCTTCAGAGCACACCACTGCCATTACAGGATAACCTCAATATAACCGGTATGGACGTGCGCTGCAAACTGAACAACAAGAACTATATCGAGAGCATCATCAAAACTCGGAGTTCTGAACAGAGTGAGACGTTTTTTCACGCCGGAGCTGCGGTGTCTTCTTTATAAGACACAAATTCACTCCTGCGTGGAATGGAATACTGCTCGCATCTCTGGGATGGCTCCGCAAAGTACTTATTAGATGCTCTCGACAGGTTGCAGCGAGGTGCGGTCCGCATTAGGTCCGCATTATTGGGAGTCCTAAGGTCACAAATTCCCTCGAGCCTCCCGAGTCCCTGGCAGTATTTTACCGTCTCTACCATTGGTGAATGTTCTGATGAGCTCTTCCAATTAATCCCACCCTCCCCTTTCCTACACAGGACTACACGTACAGGGCTTAGGTGTCACTCGCATACGGTACAGAATATTCCATCAAGAACCAAGCGGTTCGGTGAGTCTTTTCTCTGCCGCACCATTAAGTCCTGGAATTCCTTGCCGGCGCACGTGTTTCCTTCTTCCTACAGTCCCGGGTCCTTTAAGCGAGGCGTGAAAAAGCATCTGATGAGGCCGTCAAGCTGAGCGCCACCATTGTAGCACTGAACGTGTTTGCAATGGTGACCCTCTTTCATGAAACTTTGCCTTCAGCTCAACATCAGGCGAGGTGAAGTCAAATTGACGTGCCATAGATAAAAAAAAACAATATTAAAAATCTTTCTTTAAAATATCACGGTACATGTTTATTTTGACAGGTGCTACCTCATCTTCCCTTAACTTATCAACGTTCTTCGTGACATTAAGTTCCCAAGAAACTAGGAGTGCTTAACAGGGCGAAGCAGTTCTTCACTGCGGGGCAAAACTCCTTCTCTATAAGGCACAGATTTGGCCCCACATGGAGTACTGCTGTCACCTCTTTACCGGGACGCCTGCATGCCAGATGGACCCCTTTGACTCGGTACAACGACGGGTCGACAATCTCATACTCCCAGGCGGTGTGGAACCTCTGAACATCAGGAGGGACTTTGCCTCACTGTGTGTGTTCTACCGCCTGTATAATGGCTTATGTTCAGGAGAATTGTTTGACATGATGTCCACACCTACTTTCTATCATCGCTCCGCTCGCCATAGAGGGGAGTTCATCATCACACACTACGATCGGAAACGGTGCGCACTGTGCGGTATGAAAGGAGTTTCATCCCGCGCACACTCAAGCTGTGGAATGAACATGCCATAGTTTTCCCAAGGGACTACAATATGGGATTCTTTAAGAAGGGCATTAGAAGGTTTCTATAGGGTAGGCAGCACGAGTGTGACGCCCCTGGTGTTGCAAACGTCCATAGGCCATGGTGACCGCTTCCCATCAGGTGGGCCGTGTACTTGTCTGCCACCTAAGTGGTATAAAAAAAGCTCTTAAAGAAAAATAAGTTAAGTTATTAACAAAAGCGAGGGGCACCCCGCGTCGTGTTTTCATACGCAACCGGCTCGGTCTACCTCGGTTAAATTAACGTATGTCAGTATTAGACGCGAAATTGAATCAGACCAACAGAGGTTTATTATGTGCTAAACGATCGTATATAGCCTTTACACTATAAACTGACTGCATTACTTTCAATAATTGGAACCAAAGTAGCGTATCACACCCTTACGTTTTTTTGGCAGGGAGAAATATCATTGAAGTATACTTAATACGAGGTCGCAAAAGCAGTAAAGGTATTTTACGTTAATTTGGCACGAAACAAACTTAGGCTACATAATCACATTTTTAACGTTAAAAACGTATAACAAGATACGTTATTTGGGCAATTACATTTAAGACATCTTCGGTGTCATAATCGCGCCGTAAATCGAGTTTCGATCGTAGTGCACGCAATTTTTTTGACAAAATAATGTCAAGATTATTGTAAATAGGAACACGTCAGTTCGGCAATAAACAGAAAATATTTTTTTTGATCCGTTATATTTGTATTAAGCAATCTACATACTTCATCGCTCCAGTTTTTTGGCACATAATAAAATGGGGATTAAAAAAGCGAACGGTGAAAAAAAAATTTTTTTGAAAATTTGACCTTACGCTACTCTAGTTCTTAACCCGCGATATGCCTGAATTATTTAAATTCAATGTAATGTACACTTAAAAAATTGGTCTGATAATGTTCATGTCAGTGACCTTATTTGATTATGATTAAGTTTTATATATCGTATGCCTTTCGCGGAACATAGGTTGTTCTAATATTATAATAAACATATTTGCGTAACCTAGGTACACTTCAAGAAAAAAATAAAATTTGAAATATGAATTTTTAAAATTTGCAACCTTAAAAACAAAATAAATGAATAAATATTCTACATAACGTCACCTAAACCTAGCTTGTATTATGAGTTCTAAAATTCGGATAGGTAAACATACATTGATACATTTTTTTTGTAAATACATGCACATTATACATAGGAACACCCAGACCTATGCAGATATTCATATTCAAGCACACAAATAATTGCACTGAGTGGGGATCGAAACCGGGCCCCGTGCGTATAGTAAAACGGGGTGAATAGGGATGCAGGGGTGAATAGGAATAAAATGGTCAATGGAATATTTTAAATAATTTCTTTTACTAAATTTCAAATGAGCCTGTTATCAGATATTTGATGATTTTGTAATTACGATGAACTATACTTTGTAAAATATAGCTTGGGTCCTATGACAGATGTCAAAATGAGGTTCATAGGGAAGTCCGAAATTCGATGAAAATATCGATACTACTAGCTATTATTGATGCATGTTACATATAATTAGGTTTAATTTAATTGTATATATGTATTTAATTATAATGAGAACGGGATATACGTTGCATACAAGGCGTCGGCACTCGTACTGATGAGAATGAGTGGAGTGGATCAGTGGAAGTTCATATCAAACAAGATGTTGGCGCGTGTATCTTATGACTATATCATGGCCCAAGAGCCAAACGCGGCGTGTCTTCTTACAAAATCCAAAAACAGGTTCAGGGCGTTGATGGATTGAATTATTAGATATAATTATTTATTTATTTAGGATCAAGTATATTGAAATATAAATATTATTATGATATTAAAATACCTAAGCAATAAGATTAAGTTCTAATTATTTTTTTCTTATATTAATTTCAATGTTAAATTAAGCTTTATTCAAAATATAGAAAGTTTATAGTATGTGGTCACGATGATTCAACGCCCATCACTAATTAGCTCGGTATGCCCATAAAGTATGACATTGACAGCTACTACATTCGTTATTAGAAAATTCAAGACTTCATGTGCGGGATTTCACTGACAGCTGTCATAGGACCCAAGCTACATTTTACAAAGTATAGTCCAAAGTTTCGATTGAAAGAAATTAACTATAGAATTTAGCTGACCATTATATCCCTATTCACCCATGCATCCCTTTTCACCCCTGCATCCCTATTCACCCTGCATCCCTATTCACCCCTGCATCCCTATTCACCCCGCTTGACGGTAGCAGTCGCGTTCATTACCGCCACGCCCGCCACGGAGGTCTTCAAGAGGTCGTCTGATAGAATTGCTCTGCAATTTAGAATTTATGACTAGGTTTTTGTCTTTGTAGTTTAATATTCAGTGTTCGTCATCACACCGTTTGGGTCAGGGGTTCAAGGTCACTGATTGTTCGGTAAGACATTTGGTTTACTATTTAGATGGCAAACAAGCACACGGCCCACCTGATCGAAAATGGTAACCGTGGCCCGTGACCCGCCTGCAGGTGTGCGAGAGATATGTTGGTTACTATCTCACCTCCGGCAACTAAGGACCTTTGGACCCAAAGACGGTCTTTCCTCTTCAACCGGCTCTGGCGTGTGGGGAAGGTGGTCTAGTATCCGTGGGTGATATATCGCGGTATGAAGTACCTTTCATACCGCATACCGCACCGCTCTTTTTTTTACTCTTGCACTGCGATAGTAGAATGTAGCTGTGGGTTGTGGGCATCATGTCAAACCAGTCATTTGATTCAAACAATTTTACAGGCGGTAGAACCAGGTAGAACACACATCGGCTGAAAGGTTCCAGAAGGTTCCGTTAGACTCGCAGAATGACCTCCGTCCTCCATGAGCGCGGGCCTGGGGGTGACGGGTGGAGCCGTCTGTCACTCTAGCAGAAGCAGGCCACGGCGGCGGCGCAAAGTGCGCCTCCACATACCCGGTGGCTAGGTGGGGACAACGTGGTCCCTATACTCGACGGGGGTCATCTCGAAGAGAAGGCCCCGGGTCTGCCGCGTCGCGAGGGATATACCCAAAGACGGCGTGCGTTTTGGTCGGTTCCAGTCCGACATAACCTACCCAACCGGGGATTTTTGGTGGATATGCCTAATCAATCGTGTACCTGGGGCCTTCGGCTTTAGGAGACTTGATGCCGTGGACATTTTCTGGCATTCAACCGTAGTGTGATGCAGAGATTTGTTATGGTAGGTACTCGAAGTATTGTGGTGAGAGTTCGATCTAGTACAGTATAAATAACTAGCTGTTGCCCGCGGCTCCGCCCACGTGGATGTCGAATATCGCGTTGTATGACTCTACTCGATTCTCTACTTGCCTCACTATATTACTTTCCCTTGCTGTCGATATTAGCGCCAATGTATAGAAATTTACCGGATCGATTGAGATTTATGATTATTACTCCGCTCCCTCATATCATCAGGCTACCATAGCGTGATGATATATAGCCTATGTTACTCCTAGATATTGTAGCTTTTTAGAGGTGAAAGAATTATTGAAATCGGTCCAGTAGTTTCGGAGCCTATTCGTTACAAACAAACAAACAAATCTTTCCTCTTTTTAATGTTAGTATAGATAACGTCCATAGGCCACGGTAACCTCTTTCCATCAGGTGGGCCACGTACTTGTCTGCCACCTCAGCGGAAAACTTAGATTAGGTTAGGTTAGGTCAGGTTAGTTCTTAGCCTAACTAATTTGATAGTAATTATTCATTCAGTAAAACAGTTGTGCGAATATCATTATTTTAGTTACTGTGCATAAATTAGTATGGTAGTCAGTATTTGCTAAAACTTTGAAATATAACATAACATAACATAAACTCACGCCTTTATCCCCAAAGGGGTAGGCAGAGGTGCTAGCACCCACATTTCGCCAGTTTATGTTTAGGTCCCAATGTAATAGGTGGCGAGCCTATTGCCATTAACCAGGACCTTATAAACCTGCGATAAATACACACATAACTTCGAAAATCATCGAAAAGTCATTGGTGTGTGCCATGGTAACCTGGGATCGAACCCGAGACCTCGTCTCAGCAGTCTGTTACCAATACCACTAGGCTACCACGGTTTTAAATAAAAAAAAATCGGTTTTCAATTGTTGAAATTTCTATTGTTATATAATCTCTGATTGTCTAAATAATGTACAATATATTATTTTATATTCATGTTTAATATTAGAAATACGCAATATTAATGATAATGGTAAGGTCAATGTCAGGCAAAGTCATGAAGGTGAAATTTAACTTTTTTTATTAGATAACTAGTTGACCTACCCCAGCGTCGCCCGTGGCATATTTTAAAACTTCATACCACCCCTTTGGACCCGTAATTATTAGTACTCAAATTCGGAAATCTGCCAGATTCACTTATGATCACTGCTCCGCTCCCTTAAGTAGTATCGTGATGATATATACCTTTAGCCTAAAACCTTTGTCGATAAAAGGACTATGCAATGTAAAAAGAATTTTTAAATTCGAACCAGTAGTTCTTGAGTTATGCGCTTACCAACACATTTAGCGATTCATTTTTATATATAACTAGCTGTTGCCAGCGGCTCCGCCCGCGTGGACTTCTGATCCCGTTCCCGCTGCTTGGACTTCTGATCCCATTCCCGCTGCTTGTATTTCTGATTCCGTTCCCGCTGCTGTATAAAAACCTTCCGTAGAGTTTAAGGAACAAATAAAAAAAAGAATTACTCGAATTGGTCCAGCCGTTTTGGAGTTATGCGCTTACCAACATATTTCGCGATTCATTTTTATATATATAGATAGATAAATTATTCTTATATTAATTTATCTCTACGCATCTGCAAAGGTTCGAGGGTATTCGTGGCCTCAGGACTCCCAATAAGTACTGCGGATCGCTCGTCGCTGTAACGTATCGAGAGCATCTAGGAAGTACTTTGCGGAGCCATCCCAGAGATGCCAGCAGTATTAGGTTATACAGTATTAGTCTTTTCTCTGCCACTCCATTAAGTCTTGGAATTCCTTACCGGCGCACGTGTTTTCTTCTTCCTAATTCCAGGCCCTTTAAGCGGGGCGTGAAAAAGCATCTGATGAGGCCGTCAAGCTGAGCGCCATCATTGTACGTATTTGTAATGGTGACCCTCTTTCTTGAGACTTCAGCTTACCATCAGGCGAGGTGAAGTCAAATTGACGTGCCATAATTAAAAAAATTAAAAGAATCATTTATTAGGGTTACGTATCTCAAGACGAAGAAAACGGATCATCATTGTCCGTCTGTCTGTTAAGAGCTTTTTCTCAGGAATGTGTATAGGTATTAAGTTGGAATTTATACGGTTCATCAAACCTGAATGGAACTAATTGGGTTCCACTCGAAAACCAGCGTCGAGTTTCTGCCTGGCACATGCAGAACTGGATACCTTTTTGGTTCGATATAGATGTAGGCGTTACCTGGCGGAAATCCATTACAAAAGGTTTATATTGGGGGAGGGAGGAGGGCCCACTGCTCACCCGCGGTTGCTTGAGAGTGCTCCTGAAGATGCCTCGTGTAGAGGCGAAACACGTGTCGAAGTTTAAGTCCTTCGCATTAGCGGAATACTGCACAAGGTACAACATCTCCTCTCTGGTAAGATTTTTTGTTTTTCTTACTTTGAAGAGGGTGGTTTGACACTCCAACAATATTGTTGGAGTGTTGAACCGTGGGTGAGCGGTGGGCCCTCCTCCCTCCCCCAATATAAACCTTTTACCTTTTTGGTGTATCTGCGAGCCACTCTGTTTTATTTTGTGTTTCTTACTTTTTTTGTGTAATAAAATTATATAGTTATATTGTTATCTGCGTGACCACCTTGCAGCAAATAAATCTTTCTTTCTTTCTTTCCTCAGAGCACGAGTCTGACTCGCACTTGACCGGTTTTTTTAACTTGGTAGATATTTTTTTTTTATTGTGCCCAAAATCCCCACGGATACCACCCCCACCAAAACTGATGGATGTGATTATGTCGGACTCGAACCGACCAAAACGCACGCCGTCCATGGGTCCTTGATTGCCGGAGGTGAGATTATACAAGACATAAATCTCTCGCACCCCGGCAGACCCGGGGACATCTCTGTTGAGATGACCCTCTTCCCCCAATGTGGGAACTTGGTAGATACTAGTAAATTGGTATAGTATGTACAATATAGATTATCCTTGCGTTGTGTAGTAACGCCTAGCTGATTGTAATTTTTAATTATGAATGTTTAAAAATAAAATCTGATATTATATTTAGACTATTTATACTGTTGATTGATGGCACTTGGTGGAATTTGTTGTTACACATATTGAGAACTCACTTGTACTTTTCCACAGTATTTTTATTGTTTAATAGACCTGACCGGTTTCGCCTTACGGCATCCTCAGAGGTTTGTCGACGCAACACATCGACAATAGAAACACGCACACAAGGGTAGCCACGCATCGGCGGCAACGTAACCGATCGGCCCCCCACTCGCTATCAAACATCTCAGTAGCACATACATTGTATTGTCTCCTACCTACTAATTAATGTATCAGTGTAAAAAGCAAATATACCTATTGAGTTAATTACGAGTCATTCTCATCATTTCAACACCAAAGAACCACGACTCCTTTCGACTTCCTGGCAGCCCAAACATTGATCCTTCTCCCGGACTTACGAAGCAACCAGCAGGGACGATATTGAAGTCGGACTAAGGAGTGGACACGTTCATCATCAAACTTTCTGGACAACATTGTGAACAGGCAAGTGGCGATCTGGTTAGACTATATAGATACAGCCAATTTCCTTCATCCATCCAACATTAATAACATCTACCACGCCTCGTCATTTGTGTCAGTGCAGTGTAGTCAAGTACCTTTTACTTTTAACAATCATTAAAAACAATATTTTAGCTACCTATTGCTAATCAACAGGCTTCCTATTGCCAAAACAATACCGATCACGGATTCCTAAAACATAAATCTATCAATTCCTATAAAAATTTGGTAGATTCAGACAAATCACATAAATCTATCGTCTACCTACAAATAGAAGATAGATTAATTTCTCAAGTACTTATCCATGCTTATACACCTTTGCAATAAGTACATACCTATAAACCATAAAAATCCTACCAACTACGGTATATCATAAAATTTCTAAAATATAATCTATCAATTCCTAAAAATATTTGGTAGATTCATACTAATTATATAAATCTATCGTCTACCTACAAAATAGAAAATACATGAATTTCACAAGTACTTATACTAACACATTTTTGTAATAAGTACATACCTATACACGATATAAATCTTACCGACCACGGTAGGTATATCATAATATTTCTAAAAAATAAATCTATCACTTCCTATAAATATTTGGTAGATTTGTTTCATACTTTTAATAAAGTTCTTTCATTCATTTCACTTATCATCAATCAAATACTTACTTACACTTACACATTATTGTAATAAGTATAATAAATAGGTACCATACATACCTAAAAACTATAAAAATATTAAGTAGATATCCATACTCCTTTTTATAAATAATCTTTGTTGTTGCATGCCTACTTACTGCAATAAAATCATTATATTTAAACTAAAAATAAAATAATTACATTACAAACATTTTTATACGAAACGTTAACAAGCGGGTATCCGTGAATACCGTGCCTCAACGCAAGCTATTGTAGGCCGCGCACTACATTACGGTGCGTCCTTTTTACGACTGTGGTGATAGTGGCTATTTCCTATTTCATTAAAAGTATTCTATACGTTCTATTGCCATGGGTGATGAACAAGCTCTAGTTAAAAAGCGAGGCAGCTTAAAGGGCCGTTTGACTTTATTTTCTAACTACATTAATAATTTACCAGCACATTTAAGCAACGAACTCAAGTTGGAAATTGAAGCTCGAATAGCAAAATTGGAACCATTATTTGATAGTTACAACGAAATTCAGCAGGAAATAGAAGGTATAACTACGAATGTCACCGAACAGGAAAAAGAGCGCGACCTCTTTGAGTGTATGTACTTTAAGGCCGTGGCGCTCGCTAAGTCGAAGTTAGGCGCAGTGGCCGAGCAACCGCACAATTCTAGTTGTGAATTAAATTGTACTAAGGGCCACGGAGCTAGTGTCAAGTTACCTATCATACAGCTTGCTACATTCAACGGTGCTTATGGCTCTTGGTTGGAGTTTCGAGACACTTACCTATCATTAATTCACGATAACCCCGACCTAAGCGCAATTAATAAGTTCCATTACCTGCGTTCGTCATTAGAAGGCAGTGCTTTGTTAGTTATAAAATCAATTGAGTTCTCTTCAAGTAATTATGAAGTAGCCTGGAATTTAATTTGTGATCGATATGACAACAAAAAAATGCTTATCGCTAATCATGTTAAGGCGCTATTTACAGTTTATTCCATTCAGAAAGATACATCATTTAATTTAAAACGCTTAGTTGACAGTTTCGTTAAAAATTTGAGATCTTTGAAAACATTAGGGGAGCCCACCGATAAATGGGACACCTTGTTGATTTATATGCTAGCTAGTAAATTCGATTCACAGACTTTTATAGAATGGGAAAAATATAAAGCGTTAATCAATGACAAACAGCATTTAACCTTTGAAGATTTAATTCACTTTACAAAAAATAGATCTGAATTATTGGAAATACTAGAAAATAGTAACAAAAACAAAACAGCATCTAAGTCACCAGGCAACGCAACGAGCCTCTTATCCACTGATGAAAGGAGAAAGTGCCCCGTCTGTCAGTCAGCTGATCACTTTATTTATTATTGCAAAACGTTTTTAAAATTAACCAATAAAGATCGTGAAATTAAAGCGAATTCATTAAATCTATGCCTGAATTGTTTGAAGGCTGGACATTCCACAAAAAAGTGTCAATTAAAGGCTTGTAAAAAATGTAATAAAAAACATAATAGCTTAATCTGTCCGAAGCTATCAGAGAACGATCGCAATGAGGATTCGCGCGACGAAGTAGTGTTAACGTGTGCTACCGCGTCCTCAGTAGGACTGTTGTCTACAGCTTGCGTGAGTGTGCGCACCGCGTTAGATAATAGTCAGCGTGTGCGCATCATGTTAGACTCGGGCAGTACTGCTAACTTTATAACGGAGCGACTTTGTAAACAACTTCGGTTACCTACGAAAAATATGATTACGACTATTAATGGATTGAACAAAAGTGTATCAGTATCAAAAAAATGTTGCGATATTATTATTCAATCTCTTCATTCGAATTATTGCAAAACCATCACATGCATAATTATTTCCGATATTACCAATCCTTGGCCAAGTTCCCCAATAGATAAAAATATTTTTAAAATTCCTAAGAAATTTTCATTGGCCGATCCTAAGTTTTATTTACCCTCAAATATTGATATTTTGATTGGCAACGGAACACTGTGGGAGTTTATTGAACCCGAACAAGTTAAATTAAATGATCAAAATATAATTTTACAAAGGTCTAAATTAGGTTGGTTTATCACCGGATCTTTACAACTAAGTTCATCAACACTTTGCAATTTTTCTGATTCTCAAGTGCTCACCAACCAATTGGCGAAGTTCTGGGAAGTAGATACTATTGTTACAACTACGAATAAACAACTAGAGTGGTCCCCCGAAGAGATTGAATGTGAAAAATCATTCGTGAACACTACGTCTCGCCTACCTAATGGCAGATTTTGTGTGACAATTCCATTAAAGTTTAACCCAAACGTTTTAGGTGATTCTTACAGAATTGCTAAAACAAGATTTTTACAATTAGAGAAAAGATTACAAAATAATACACAACTAAAAAATCAATATAAAGATTTCATTCAAGAATATATTAATTTAGGTCATATGAGACTATCAAAAAATCAACATAGTGATCATATCCAATACTTTGCTCCCCACCATGGCGTTGAACGAGCTAGCAGTTTGACGACGTCTTTAAGGGTGGTTTTCGATTGCTCAGCAAAAACCTCATCTGGTTATTCGTTCAATGAGCTGCAAATGGTTGGGCCAGTAATTCAAGACGACCTCTTTTCAATATTATTGCGCTTTCGCCAACATAACATAGTACTCACTGCAGATGTCACTAAAATGTATAGACAAATTGAAATTAACGAATCACAAAGATGTCTTACGTTCTATTGATAAAAACAATGGCATACTTACTCATTTATTGTGTTCAAAAAACAAGGTGAGTCCTCTAAAACCACAAACTATTCCACGCCTGGAGCTTTGTGGAGCGTTGTTAGGAGCTAGATTAAGTACGAAAATTATTAAATCATTACGAGTCACCGTCCATGAAATTTTTTACTGGACTGACTCGACCATTGTTTTAGGCTGGCTTAATACTACTGTTAATAAATTGCAAACATTCGTTAGGAACAGAGTAGGAGAAATTCAACAAATACAGTCCACTATGAATATTATTAGCTCTTGGAGTTATGTTCCTACACAAGCAAACCCAGCTGACTATCTAACGCGTAAAATGAGTGCCGACAATTTGATTAGCTGTAAGCAGTGGTGGTACGGTCCACAATTTCTTGAATATGATGAGTCATCGTGGCCTACTATTGATTTAAAAAATAATAATCAGTCTTTACCCGAGTTAAAAAGAGAAGTTGTTTGCATGGTCACTCAATCATGGGAATCTTTATTTCCTTTTGACAGATTCTCAACTTATTCGCGTATGCATAGAACTTTGGCTTATGTCCTTAGATTTATACATAATTTAAAAAACAAAACAAACATAATCAAAGGTCAATTACAAGTTACCGAACTTCAACTATCTGAGTACAAATTAATCAGTTTCTCACAACAGCAATCATTTCCTACAGAATATCAACAGTTAAAGGCTAATGAAAAATTGAAAGGTACTAATTCATTGTTATCTCTCAATCCATTTTTTGACCATAAGTTAAACGTTATAAGAGTAGGAGGGCGACTCCATAATTCACAATACGATTATGATAAAAAACATCCATTTTTACTTCATAAAAATCATCATTTCACGATACTTTTATTTAAAAATGAACATAAGGCTTTAATGCACACAGGCCCTCAACAATTGCTATACTCCACTCGCCAAAATTATTGGACGGTCGGTGGACGAGACTTGGCCAGGTTTGTGTATCGAAACTGCACCGTTTGTAGCCGTTACCGAGCAAAGACAATAGCACCTATTATGGGTAACTTACCTAAAGAAAGGTTTAATGCCGGTTACGCGTTTCAGTACACAGCCGTAGATTACGCCGGTCCTGTTATGGTCGCTAACAAGGAGGGGCGAGGATGTCGGTTAGTTAAATCATATATTTGCGTGTTCGTTTGCTTTGCCACTAAAGCCATTCATCTCGAGTTGGTAAGCGACATGACTACAACAAAATTTATTTTAGCTTTGAAACGGTTCATAGCTCGCCGCGGCAAACCGTCTTACATTTATTCGGATAATGGTTCTAATTTTGTTGGAGCCAACAACGAGTTAAAGAAAATTATATCTACTGATGAAGATAAAATCGTAGATATTTTTGCACAGCAATCCATCAAGTTTAGCTTCGCTCCACCCCGATCCCCACATTTTGGTGGTTTACACGAAATAGGTGTTAAATCCATGAAAAACCATTTAAAACGTACTATCGGTAATTCAAATTTAACATTTGAACATTTATACACGGTTCTGACACAAATTGAGGCGATACTAAACTCACGTCCTCTCAGTCCTCTATCCTCTAACTCACAGGACCTATTACCCCTCACTCCAGATCATTTCTTAATTGGCAAACCAGTAACGTCAATACCAGAGCCAGATTTAGCCGAAATACCATCTCATCGTATTGATCGATATAAAAGAGTTGAACAACTTCGTCTGCAATTTTGGTCCAGATGGCATCGTGAATACATCTCAGAACTTCAAATTCGCACTAAATGGAAGCAATCTCAGGGATCACTCTGCACAGGAGACCTTGTCCTCATCAAAGACGATCACCTGCCTCCCATGAAGTGGCAGCTGGGACGTATCGTAACCATATACCCTGGAACCGACGGAGTAACCCGAGTAGCAGACATTAAAACGAACTCAGGAATAATTCGACGTTCCTTTGCCAAGATTTGTCCTTTACCTCAAGCACAGCAAGATTGAAGCAAGGCTTCAATGAGGGGCGGCATGTCGACGCAACACATCGACAATAGAAACACGCACACAAGGGTAGCCACGCATCGGCGGCAACGTAACCGATCGGCCCCCCACTCGCTATCAAACATCTCAGTAGCACATACATTGTATTGTCTCCTACCTACTAATTAATGTATCAGTGTAAAAAGCAAATATACCTATTGAGTTAATTACGAGTCATTCTCATCATTTCAACACCAAAGAACCACGACTCCTTTCGACTTCCTGGCAGCCCAAACAGGTTTACGATGACATACAAGCCTATTCCCTTATAAACATTGCGGCAGTCAGTCACACTTATATGTGGGTAGTTTTAAAATCATGTATACCAGTATACATTTTTTTCCCAAAATTTGGGGAAATAATATATAAATGGTCCCAAAGATATTTTATGAACAATTACTATTATGTATTCAAATTACAATGTCAAAGGAATAATTATACTATAACTTGTAAAATAATGTCAGATGAAAAATTAATAATGTGAAACACAAAGAATAATGTCAGATGAAAATTATTAACGATGTCAAACATTACAATGTCAAATTACAAATTACGAGATAGAATAAATAATGTCAGATGAAAATTATTAACAATGTCAAATTACAAATTGCCACAAGGCGAAACCGGTCAGGTCTATTAAACAATAAAAATACTGTGGAAAAGTACAAGTGAGTTCTCAATATCTGATATTATATTTTTATAAGGCGCTATGATTCCCCGCCAAGGTTTGACGAAACACTGTTTGTTTGTGTGTTTTTGACAATTTTATGTTGCCAAATTTATTTGGCTCCAACATTTTCAGTTTTTTTTTATAATATCAGGCAGAGGTGCTAGCACCTACATTACGCCAGTTTTATATTTAGGTCCCAATGTAATACCTGCGATAAATACACACATAACTTCGAAATGCATCGTAGTCATTGGTGTGTGCCATGGTAAACCTGGGATCGAACCCGAGACCTCGTCTCAGCAGTCCATTACCCATACCACTAAGCTACCGCGGTGTTTTTAGTTAGCATACCTATTTTTTTACAAAGCGCCTCATTGATGGTTCTTCGTAGTTGGCGAAATCATTCTCTGAACCTTTTCCCAACTCAGTTGGGGTCGACTTTCCAGTATCACTGTGATGCAGCTGAATCTCGATATTTTTCATGAGGTGACTACCTCCTCAACCTCCTCATGAAGCGACCTCCACAACCAATGATCCAATAACCAATAGCGATATCGAAGTTCAAAGTCAGATTGGTTCGACTTTTGAGGGCTCCAACTACCCGTAACGACTGCCATAGATGCTTGTAAAGCAACCGGGACCGACGGCTTAACGTGCTCTCCGAGGCACGACCAGACCAGTGCAAACACTCATGCACACAACGTTTTGCACTGAGCGGGAATCGAACCCGCACCCCGTGCGTAACAGTCACGTGCACTACATATTTATGTATGTATGTATACTCCATTTGTTTAGGTACTTAAATAAAGATGAACAATCTTGTGGCAACTTTTTATAAAAACACACATTAAACAAATAAACTAGACTATCTAACTGACTAACTAGTGGTTGGACACAGGTTTTTACTCTTTAAAATGCGTTTCTAAGCAGAAAAGTATTTTTATACTGAGTTTTTTTACAGAACATATTTAAAAAGACAGCAAGATTGTTTACGTTTATTTAAGTACCTTAACAAATGGAGTATAGTTAAATGTACCTAATGAAATAAAAAGCTAGCATTAATATTTATAAATCTTGTTTAATTATTTTCAATAATTGATAATATTTACAGAATTATTGACCAAGTACCAAACGTAGAGAATACTTTTTATTTAAATTATAATTTAATGTAATATAATAATAACCTAATTAATTCTTAAAAACTAAACAAGTCATTATTTACTGAATAATTTGGTAAAACTAAGAATTAAATCATTATAAATTATTTTAAAATTAGTATAAATTATATTTCTGAAAATTGAGATTATATTTTAGAAAATAATTCCATATTATTCAATACTCAATGAGTCATTTAACAACAAAATAACCTTATTAACAATATAAATTCGAGGAATTATAAAAATTATATTATTACTAACATAAATATCACAACGGAATTGGTATAAAGATTTATGCCTATACTGACATTGTAAGGCATGAAATATAATTATGATTGTAACTTACAAAATATGTCAATATAAGTTACATTTACATTATAACTTACATAACGTAAAGCCTGTAATATTATATTAACACTGAGACTAACATTAGACGTAACGATTACAAATCAGGCTACAGTAGTGCAATTAAAAGGCTTTAGGCAAAAATCTGGCATAGCCATTATTAGAGTATTGCCAGCTGAAAATTTGACTAGCAATGAAATTTAGCCAATTATGCAAGACAATTCTGACTAGCAATAATTTAAATTTGGCCAAATATTCAAAAGAAAAGAATAAAATTCAGATCTAACGAACTTCTAATAATCTGATTTTAAGCAGAAGTGAAATATTTTCATTATAATAAGCATTTTATTGTAATAATGATAGGGATTCATTATAAATATTTGAGCGAAATGTCTAATTTACAAATATTTGAGCGAAATGTCATATTATTCAAAAGATTTGGGTTTAAATTACAGGAATAAAGTAAATATACTAGATTATATACTAAATGTCTATACATATAAAAGGTAGATTATGGTTATGGAATGGTATTGAGCAATTAGTTCATTATCAGCGTTAAACTTAGGCAATATATGGTCAAGATAACTTAAAAAAAGACCTACCCAAAATCTGCCATGAAAACCTTATAAACAATAAATATTCTTCTGTGTAAATGAAGCTAAAATAATATAAACAAAATAAATATTTGAAGTTTCAAAATGATTTTATAATATATTAGAAAACTATTGGATCGGTTTCCAAAAGTGGATGTTAATATATTTTTATTAAATTCACTGGCATAGTAAAATTGAAATTAAATTGCTATTTTTATTATCAGAATAATTTAAATTCATAGTAAATTGCAACTTAAAAAGACAAAACTGATATAAGGGCAATTAAATTGTCTATAAAATCACGTGATAAAAACGATAAATTTCTAACAATGTCATGATTTGGCAAAGGTTTTTTAAATAGGTAAATAAAATTTTATTGATTGACAAATGCAAGGGGCTTTAAAAGCAATTGAACAAAGTGAAATAGATAATATCGAGACTATTATTCTAAAACAAGAAGGTACGTAACGTGAATTAGCAACACACATTTAACTGTGTCTCGAATATAATATATCAGTCGTATCCATGGCAAGAACGTCCGCACATATCCAAGAAGCCATCTTTAGGACAAAGTCCGATTTACTACTGGGTGATGAAATTGTTGAGTTTGCAGAACGCAAAATACTCGTATTACTTATCACACTTCATAATATTTATCAATCAACAACTTCTTTACACTGTTTGTTATATCACTAGGTATTGCCACCAAATAGTAATGATTTCATCACTTACTAATTATTGTCTTTAACACTATTCACTAGTTTTTTTCTATGAGCTCGTTCTTTTCTGTGATTCCATGTCTTTTAACTTTTCAGTCCTGCTTGTTTCATATTTATGATTGGAAACGAAATCTGTACCATCATCTAACACTTCAAGATATTTACAATCGTCTTCGCTATCACTTTGTTTGACTTCTGCGTAAGCTTGCTCACTATCTTTGGTATCCTTTTTGTCAAAGACATGTTTGACATGATTCAATTCTCCAACTACTTTATCTTTAACACTGTCTACAGTACCGTGCATTTTATCACTTAGCTTTGAACTGAAGTCTTTTAATTTCTCACTGGAATATATGAGTAGTGATTTGTTGTTTTCACAATCAGTATCTGTGTCACTCATAGGGACTTCGCAAGGTGAGTAGACTCCATCTTTTTCTTTCCAAGTTTCAAAATCTCTTGATTTTCTGAACATAACTTTGAAAGTTACCATGTAGACAGTGGTAAAGATGAATATAATTCCGGTTACGATTAGTATGTACATGGCGGCTTGTTCGACGATAGGAAGAATGTTTAGGTAGAGGCTGAAGCGCCGTTGCATTGCTGGCGGTAGGTCATACATTTTCTGTAACACAAAATTACATTTGTTATCAGTTTTGAATATATTTCTACACTTATGGATAAAATACATTCTCAAAATGAAGTGGAACAACGAAATCAATTTAATGGTTTAAAAATAAAATACAGTTCAACACTAGTTCAAGATTTGATTTTTAATAAACATACTAGAGTAACGGCGGCCACCATGTTTTCGACTGTGCCTCTGTTTACCATCAAGCAAGATGCCGTCAATCTGACTATCTTAAGATAAAAAAAAATGAAAAAATATATGAAAAAAGTAAAAAAATAATAGGATATACTTACAATATCGAACCAAAGTAGAGGCATGACCATGTCGGAGAATCCTTCTACATTCCTGATCGAGGATATATCTTCTAGAGCCAAATTTATCTGGAATTTGGAGCTCACCTCTAGAGGCAGGCCTGATTGAGGTTCGATCCAAAAACTGCAAAGAAAAAAATATTGATAATAAAAAACTGATGGTATGAGAAAAGTTTTCAATTTATTGAAGAATCGCTACCACAATATTACATATAAATAATACATACATACATATGCTCACGCCCGTAATCCCCGAAGGGGTAGGCAGAGGTGTATTACCTGAGCCTATTGCCACCAATCGGTTATTTTGTAAAATAATGGGTATGCCGAAAATAACTTCGTAACTGAAAATGTAGTAGATAATAAAAAATTTGAAAAAGAAATCGACCCGATTTCTTGCTATGCGGTGTAAATCGCAAGGAATTTAATTTCGTGCTTAGCCGCACAACCGATTAACGTCTTGGAGAGTATCAGAGAGTATCAGTAATTGGGTTATGTACTAGATATAAGTCCATAAACTTATTATTTAAGTTTGAAATGTAATGTACATAATCTGTTGATGTGCCTAATAAATAAATAAATAGATATTAACTTTCCAGAATTCGTATATTGTGTCAGACGAACATGACGCGCACATATTAGTTTTAGGGAGCAGATTGTTAGTAAACTTGGGCTTTTTTTATAGTGCGAAAAGTAGACCCGCCAGAACTGGTTGGGGAGGCTGTGTCGGACTCGAACCGACTAAAACGCACGCCGTTTTTTTGGCCTTAGTTGCCGGAGGTGAGATAGTAACCAACATATCCACGGTGTCCCAGTCTAACCCCCGAAATAGGGGACAGGCAATAAAATTGGGTTAATAATGTATTAATCAATATAATACTTACGCAGTTTCATGTTTTTCTTGACTTGGTGTAAGACCTTCAACTTTATCGAATAATTTTTCATCGGTTTTCCAGAAATGAGGGTAAGACAAAGCTATAGGGAAACCATAGTAGCAGTCGGAGACGTCGATCAGGCCTTCAGGAAGACATTTACCTGAACAAAATTACATTTATTATTATTTCAAAATTGGAAAAAATTAATGTCTAGACGGGATTTGAACCTGCGATCAGTCTCTTACAGGGAGAATGCTCGGACCACTTGAACTGCTAGACTACATCTAGAACTTTCGAAATTCTCTTCTATATCCTAGGGAAGACGATAGAGTCAGCTACCGTAAATTTTTTACAAATTTGACAATGTTAGCTTATAAAATTCATTGAATTTTTTTTTATATTTTTTTTACTTCTAGTGCTTAAAAGTATTTTAAAAACCTTAGTTACATAGGTTCGTATAATTTATAAGTTACCAGCCTATATCTCGACCCCAAATCGAGAGAGAATGAAGCACTGGTGCGGGTGATATAGTTTGATATAATCAATAATTTGTCCACTACTACTGCAGCCTGTGCTATCCAAAAAAGACATCCATTAAACGTGTACTGTGCTTATAGGGTACATTTAGTGACGTCATTGGGGTCTAGATACATGTCAGTAAGTGGTAACAGATGCTAGACCTAAACATGAAATACGTACCATCTTTACAGAAGCATTTGTTCGCTTCGATATGCTTCCCATTATCCAACATATGTTCAGGGAACGTATATTTGTATCCGCGGAGACCACTTTTGACACCTTCGTCTACCGGAATCTGGAAGGTAAGAATAATAATGATAAGGTTTCGAGCTTTTTTTATTTATATAAACTAAACTGAAAAGTCCATCACTCACAATAAAACAAAAGAAGAAAATACGATGAATTTTATTAATTTGGTGGAGGACACGAGTCTTAGGGTGGAGACCGCAAGAAGACAAATGGAAAGTAGCCAGATAGATTGACGAGCTGAACAAGGTGGCAGGGATAAGTTGGATGCGGAAGACAGGAGATTGGCAGCAATAGAATGCATTGGGAGAGGCAGTCCAGTAGTAGACTGCTATATTAATTGATGGAATGAATTTAATGATAATATTCCAGCCATTATTCCTTTCATCCTTTATGAGGTATTCTATCATCATTGTGAGCTAGTACAATTTATTAATCGTTCATTAATGTAAAATAATTCTTATAACTTACCAAAGGTGCAGCCCGACATAAACTTTTTCTAAAAAACAGAATGCTCTCGTTTTTGGTTACTCCGCCAAGAAATTTGGTGCCATCGGATGCGTTCTGAACATTGGAGCAATGTTTGCCGTGCCATTGGGGTAAATCTGTTGATCCCCTGTAAGTGTCAATGAGCCCTGCCTTCCGGACATCATCTTCGCCAGTGAATACTGTTTCATAGTCACCATCGAAATCATACATCTGAAATGAGACAAATATTTTTCTAACTACTTTTCTATTAGAGAGTCGACTGTATATAGTTTATGATAATAATAGAATTAAATATAATTTAGCAGGCTCCAATTTAAATATGAATGGCGTCTAAAAATCACAGATATTTTTATCTGATCCACCATCATATTACCAAGTAAAAAAAAACAATTAATAGATTTTTAACAAGCCTTTGACTACTTCAATATCAATATGAAATATACTGAAATACTTCAAATTTTAAAAAATCCTTTCACTACTATTTTCTTTATAATACATAAGTTTGGTAAACAACGACTTACTCTATCAATAAGCCCCAGTTTATCAAAATAAATCCATCCAGGTAAGAAGGTGTTCCCCAGGGTCATAAGCTCGGACTTGTATCCCATCATGAATTCTCTTGCTGTCATCTTAGCGAAAGGTTTTGAGTTTGTGAAAGTGATGACGTTGTTTAATCCGAAGCGAGTAAAAGGATCTTTTTTGGAAGCCACGTGGGCAATACTCTGAAACAAAAATAATTTTGATATAGTAATTTCCATTATTCGATAAGTTAACTGTGCACACTTGCGGAATATTGCAATCAGTTTTCGGGTAAGAAGTCTTTTCTAGCTTCGAGGGTTGCGGTTCGACATTCCATTCTATAGCAATTAGCTTTGCTATTTTTATCGTTGGAATTGTTAAACCGTGGGTGAGTGGCGAGTCACCCAATATATGTATAAATTCTGGAATTCATTATTGGTACCCATCGACGATTAATTATAGATATTGGTTGGTTGTGTATCCTCCGGCTCCAACAACTATAATTGGTTTGAATTAAGATTTTTTTTTTTATATTACTTAGGTGGCAGACAAGCACACGGTCCACCTGATGGGAAGCGGTCACCGTGGCCTATGGACGTTTGCAACACCAGAGGCGTCACACATGTGCTGCCTACCCTGTAGAAACCTTCTAATGCCCTTCTTGAAGAACCCCATATTGTAGTCGCTTGTGAATAATTTTTGTGTTAAACAGTCTGTTTATCGAGGAAGGTTTTCCTATATCAGACTGCTACTATTCGAGGGAGAGGAGCAGTAAAAATTATGTAAACAGATCCAGCAGATTCCATATGATTATCGAACATTAATAAATGGCAAATGTAGTGACAGGCTTAAAGAAGTGATACGCGGTTTCAATGTATGTCATGGGCAATGGCGGGAAGGGCCGGCTTGTGCAAACAATATATAAATCTTTGCCTTTCCGTTCTAGGATGTGTTCGTATGTGTGAGTAACCACTCTAAACAGCGATATTCATAATAACGTCCCTGGCACAATTATTTGCCCAACCTTATATTTGCGGCATGCCATGATGACCGTTTTGACGCGACTGGTTTTACTAATTTTATCTCTTTTGGTGTGTGAAGTATATTTTCTTCTTTATCAGTCTCGACATATTTTTCTTTAGATAATCGTCTAACGGTACGTGGTCCAATATGATAAAAAGAACAGAAAAAAATACAACAGTTCCGGTAACGCTGAGACCGTTCGAAAACTCGATGCACTTTGCTTTGTCTATAGCCACCGTTGTTGAGCAGTTGTCAACTCAAACGCATCAAATGACGTGTCATGCTGTACATATACGTGGCAAAATAGCATTTCATCCTTTGCATTACCTGCTAATGAACAATATTTCGACAAATACTCTAGTGTCCACAATTAGGTTGGGCACTCAGTATGTGTCACAACAGCACTAATTTTCTGTGATAGCTCAGAGAGCACGTTAAGCCGTCGGTCCCAGTAGCCTTACGAACATCTATGATGGCAGTGGTCACGAGTAATTAGAGCCCACAAAAGTCCGACTAGCTTAACTACAGAACTTCGATATCGCTAATTTGGTTGTGAAGCCGATGGCTGTCACGTTCACGGAAAATATTGAAGTTCAGCCGCATCTTAGTTAGACTAAAAGGCGACCACAACTGAGTTGGGAATAGAATGATGAATGACCGCATCAAAATCATAGAAGTGAAGTCTAAAATATAATGGCATTAAATGGCAGTGTTTATGGTTTAACAGTGGTTGATAATTAGTCGAATCGAGGTCCTGATTTATTAAATAAATTAGGGTCAAAAGTGTATCTCGCTGGTTGTGTGATAATTACATCTAACAATTCAATTGTACCCATATTAGCTTTTAATAAGGCATATTTACTATTGTATGTGTCAACCTCATAATTATTAGTTAGATATATGTACCTCATTATATAATTATACAATATTTGTATCTGTATATGCGAGATATTAAAAAAAAGAATGCTTGGGTTTTAAAAAACACAATTATATTTTTTTTTAACTTTTGTCTGTTTGAGCGCGATATAAACAAAAACTACTGAGCCGATTTTGATGAAGTTTTTTCTGTTAGAAAGGGCTTGATCAGAATTAAAATCTTACGTTTGGTTGATAGCAATCGGTTTAGTAAAACTGGAGATATGAGCAAAAGTCGTGTAAACCGATAAACAAGCAGGCTAAAGGATAGTTAGATGTAATATTATACGTGTGCCTTACGAGGGTTGTAACTGTTGTTAAAATGATAGGGTAGTGAGAATGGGAGTGCAAGGAATAGTACCATATAGGTTCTGAAATTACTGGACCGATTTGAAAAAATATTTCACATAAAGAATCGAGTAGAGTCGAAAAAATTATTAAAAAGAAAATGAAGAATAACGATAATCTACCTGAGTTTCTTGCTGGTCTCTTCTCAGGAGATTAAACTACCGAACCAGCGAAAGAATCATTTTCTAATGATTTATTTACTAAGTATTTTATTTATTATGAATTATAATATTTTTGACAATTGTTGTAAAACTTCGACATTCAGTGCTCTTTATGTGCCTAAACTGAATAAATGAAAATGATTCTTTGATTCATGATTCTTTAGAAGAGCACTTTTTCCAACGCAATAATCGACATCCAATCAAGCGTAGCCGAAAACAACAACTAGTATTGGATATAAAATCGTGTTTGTGTCCTCTATCCAACTCGGATTAGCTATGTCCTAATAGTATAAGCCTAATAGTATACGCTCACAACATACCAAGATGAACGGAACTAAAAACAGATAATTTCGAAATATTTTCTAGCTATGTAACCGGTCTAAGAACGTAATTGCATCCAGAAGCTTCGATATTTAGACAAATATGCAACATAGTTGTTGAAATGAATATGTAATGGAAGGGTGTCGTAATGGAAAAATATCCACACGATAACACTGTGAGAGAAGGAACATAACATAACATAAACTCACGCCTGTATCACCTGTAGGCAGAGGTGCTAGCACCCACATTTCGCCAGTTTATGTTTAGGTCCTAATGTAATAGGTGGCGAGCGTATTGCCATTAACCGGGCACTTATAAACCTGCGACATCTGTATTTGTCGATTTAACTACGAAAAACGTCGAAAAGTCATTGGTGTGTGCTATGGTGAAACCTGGGATCGAACCCGAGACCTCGTCTCAGCAGTCCATTACCCATACCACTAGGCTACCGCGGTTTGTATTATGTGTTCTAGAATGCGGATAAACATACTTAAATATTTTTTTTGTAAATACATACATATTATACATAGAAACACCCAGACCAATGCAAATATTCATATTTATTGATGTACACAAATATTTGCATTGAGCGGAAATCGAACCCACGCCTCCTGCGTAGCAGTCGCGTTCACTACCGCCACGCCACGTAAATAATAACAGAAGATACTCACCAACAAAGCAATGTTGACTAGGTACAGCTGGTCATCTTCTCGGTTCCCTTCTGATAGTTCTTCGACCCAGGATAGTGGATGCACAGGAATTGCTGACAAGGTACCGTTGTCATTGAACTTTGATACTTTGTGTTCTAAAGACTCTCTGTAAAGATAAAAGAATAGATAATCTATATAAATAAAAATGAATTGCGAAATATGTTGGTAAGCGCATAACTCGAAAACGGGACCAATCCGAGTAATTCTTTTTTTTATTTGTTCCTTGAACTCTACGGCATGTTTTTATGGAGCAGCGGGAACGGGATGGCAACAGCTAGTAGATAAATAAATATTTTACGACATTCTACACAATGCCATATAGATCTATGGTATACATAGCGTAACTTTTTTCATCCTACCCGATAATAAACTGAAGGCAGGAAAGTGCTATTATAAAATTCAGGATTATTTGAATCTTTTATTAAAAACCTTGTGTTGTGTTCGTAGGTGAGTAGGGTAGCCAGAGCTCACTAAAGAGGTTTTGTGTTGTCAGTGGGAAAACCAAAGGCTTATCCTACATCTTTTGCGCTGACGACACAGAATGTCTCTGTTCTTACAGGGGTTGCGGCACGAGTGTTATTCCTCTGGTGTTACACTCGCCCATAGGCCACGGTAACCACTTACAACCTAAGTTGTATAAAAAAAATCATCCAAATAATCCTGGATTTTATAATAAGCTTTTTGGCATAACTTTTTTTTAACTAAATTTTTAAAATCAAATATAAACTTACTTGTAGACGTATGGGCCAACTTCTTTCACATGGACCTTCTTATCAATCCCTGCCATGTAAGCCTCAGCATTTGTGACGTTGAATAGGTAAACCTTGGTATACAGTTCGACAGCTGGTTTTCTCCACATCTCGAATATCTCTCCGCCATCGGCTAGTATCACTTTCTGTAAAAAAAATTAAAATGAGAAGACTGTTGTGTGTGAATTGTGAAGGTTTTCAATATTGGGAGAGAATAATATGTCCAGCCGTGGACTGCAATAGGCTATGGTAGGGTAATTGATTGATTTATTAAGGAGTGGAATTCACGTCGGAAGAGTAGTTTCCAGGATTCGAACCCAAAAGCAGTCGGTCATTAAATCGACTCCTAAATGACTTAGTTATCGATGAATTTTGAAATTTGAAGCAATCACTTCAACGTCTCGGTGCCCCAAGGGACCTCTGATGGACCTAGGTAAGCTGGGGCAAGAGTGATATACCAGAGGCTACCTCACCCTCAGTAACTGATATCTAGAAACGGCATTACGGTTTTAGTCGGTTCGATTCCGGGGCATTTCCACACGGTGAAAAAGAAATGTCCCAGTTACATCCAAAAATTGTACTTTTAAACTCCGGGGTCCAGGTCCTATTGATTTGGTTTATCTTGGGAACGACTGCCATCTATCCTCCGAACCCAAGAGGAAATCCTGCACCAGAGCTTAGTCCATCAATCATCAGATGCACCACCTTGAAGGCAAGGTAGGCTTAATCCCGAAGGTTCCACTAAAACACAACACCTTAAGCGAATGATTTAATACGATTCATACCTTTGCGAAGAAGAAATCATATGGTTTCATGAAGAATATGAAGCAGCCGGTTAAAATCGCGAAGAATCCCAACATGAGCAGTACGAAAAGACCTGGAACAAGAGACAAAAAAATACATTAGTTTTTGTAAAAAAAAAAATTGGTTGCCTGTAAAGTCGGTATACGGGCGAAAGTTTTACGTGACAACGACTTTGAGTGGTAAAATAATTTTAATGTGAATATTCATTCGTCGAGTGGAAGGGACGCGTGCCTTTCACTTTTTATGTCTGTCTCTCTCGCTCTTAGGCGGGCTAACCATGCCCGAGTGGAAGGGACGCGTGCCTCTCACTCGCTCTCATTGTGAGCGCATAACGTGAGCGGAGCGTAACGCAGTTTCTTGAAGTGTCACCCGGCAAGCCAATTTATAAGACGTTGTCACGTCAACATCAGCCAACTTTTAATTCTTTTCCTGTTATCCATGGGAACTTATTCCCGGGAAAATAGTAGTGTAATGGGTCTTATTATACTGTAATCTATCGCTGTATCAAATGTAATGCAGAACTGATCAGCAGTTAAAGAGTAATTGAGTAACAAACATACAAAACTCTTCATAAAGTTTCACATTTTATAATAATTATTTAAATGTGGGAGTAGAGAATCTTATTTCTTCCCAACTAAAGCTGGTGGAGGCGGTTATATCGGACTTGAACCCGACTAAAACGCACGCCGTCTTTTGGTCTTTTATTGCCAGAGGTGAGACCCGAGGCTATCTCTTTCAAGATGGCCACCAGGTATCAGGTGGCTCCATCTGTCTTCCCCAGGCCCATGCTCATGGAGTTCGGACGTCAATCTCCATCCTGGGCTGTTCGGACCCGCTCGAATATACCGGAAGTGGGCTCTCACATCTGACTGTCTATTTGACGTCAATAGGGCATAATTCACGTAATAGCCGTTACACTGTAGCTAGTTATAATACTATTCCTAATGAAGATAATACTCGTACATCACTACATAGTATAAAACAAAGTCGCGTTCTCTGTCCCTATTATTCAT
The DNA here is from genome assembly GCA_963691645.1 of Pelosia muscerda. NCBI lineage: Eukaryota > Metazoa > Arthropoda > Insecta > Lepidoptera > Erebidae > Pelosia > Pelosia muscerda. The sequence goes on along the minus strand of OY829127.1, from coordinate 2,561,611 downwards.
GTCCTTATGTCCCATTCTATGCTTAAATCTTTTAAACTACTCAACGAATTTTGATGCGGTTTTTTTTAATAGATACAATGGTTAAAGAGTAAAGTTTATATGTATATAACATCATGCTATGACCAACAGGTGTAAAGCAGGAATTAAATATATTGCAAAAACGGGGTGACGCAGACGAAGTTGCGCGGGTCATCTTTGAAACTACATAACGGATTTTGATGCGGTTTTTTTAATAGATAGAATGGTTAAAGAAAAAGGTTTATATGTATATAACATCATGCTAGGACCAGCAGGAATGAAAAATATTGCAAAAACGGGGTGATGCAGACGAAGTTGCGCGGGTCATCTAGTATACAAAGATTCTAAGATATATTTTTCCTTGTCAGAACAGATTAAGCCTTGCACTCGTGAACTGTTTTACCGGAATAACATCTATTAACGTGACATAACATGTTATTACGCGTTAATAATTATTATAACATGGTAATAACAATAATAACAGGTGTACCTCGCTAACATTAGTGAAGAGCTGATTTTATTATTTTTTTCTTCTTTTGCAACCTAACATTAATTCCAGTCGCATCCGAAGCCCGAAGGTCTTCGGGGTATGGGGCCCGCTTTTGTAGCATATCGGAACGGAGGTAGGACACGACGGTATCTCCCGTCCGAAATGAGCTGTCCAACTGGGGAAGGACCTCCGCCCTACAGAAGACCGCGGTCATAATAACCATCGTGTTGTGTTTCCGCCGGTAAGTAGGGTAGCCAGAGCACACTATACCCCTCCTTCCCCTCCCCTTCCTAGCCTCCCCACCCCTTCCCAGCTCTCCCCCTTTCCCTTCAGTGGGCAGCGCGTGTGTGACATCCTTAGTGTTGCACACGTTCATAGGCCACGGTGGCCGCTTTCCATCAGGTGGGCCGTGTGTTTGTCTGCCACCTACGTAGTATAAAAAAAAAATATCATTGTTGAAACGTCTACCATCTGACCTCTGCAACCCAGGCCCCAACTTACAGAACGACTGCAATAGATCGTATGACAATCGGGACCGTGAGGTTAATATAATCCCCTAGGTACGACCGGCACACAAATATTTGCAGTGAGTGGGAATCGAACCCGTACCTCCTGGGTAGCAGTCTTGTTCACTACCGCCCCGCCACAGAGGTCAAGAAGACAACAAGCAATCAAACCATTACAAATGTTTGCAATACGCTCGAACCCACGACCTCTAATCTCAGCAGTCGGATATTATACCGCTGCGCCAAAGAGATCTTATGCATATTCATACAAACAGGAAATTTAATATAATTCTATATATTTTTGTTTATTAACAAGTTCATGGAGACGGAATGTCTTATAGGAAACGCTAAACTAAATGTCTTATAGTAAACCGTGTTTATATAATTAGAATGATATAATTAAATATAGGGTTATGAGTTTTCCGTATTACCGCCTAAATATAATAAATATTCTAATATTCTAGGACAATCTACACAACAACACCTAGACCCATGGTAAGCATAGTTTAACTAGCTTGTGTTATGGGTTCTAGAATACGGATAAACATACTCAGATACTTTTTTTTGTAAATACATACCTACATAACATACATACAAACACCCAGATCAATGCAAATATTCATCTTCATGCACACAAATAATATTTGCACTGAGCGGGAATCGAACCCATACCTTCTGCGTAGCAGTCGCGTTCACTACCGCCACGCCACTGAGGTCTCTCATAATATATTTGTTATGTGTGTATGTTTGTCACCTTACTACTTTTAAACGGTTAAACCGATTTGGATGATATTTTGTGTGTATCAATGCATTTGTAGATGGTTTTGTAAATACATTAAGTTGCGGTAGATGGCTCTGCTATATGCACTCCGTACGTATTGAAGAATATTTAAAATTTACTTTGAATAGGTATATTATTTGAGTCTCCGCTTCAATAAGATGGCTGATTTTGAATATATTTCCATATTTATGTATGTGTGTCAGTTTCAAATTACCTATTGTATCTAGACTAAGTCAATACTTGTAAAGAGACCAAAAAGTCCGCTAAGTTTCTTGCTGGAGTCTTCTGAGGCCGGGACCGCGTTTCGTACCGCATGGTCTATTTGCTAAACTAACAGATAATACATTTTTAATTTTGGTCTTTACAATAAATACTTTTATTGATATTTGTATTGATTAAGTAGAAAAACCGCGGTAGCCTAGTGGTATGGGTAATGACTGCTGAGACGAGGTCTTGGGCACACACCAATGACGTTTCAATGCTTTCTGAAGTTATGTGTTTATTTATCGCAGGTTTATAAGTGCCCGTTTTGTTAAGTAGAATTACCAATATAATTAACATCATTATTATTATTTTTGGTTATTTTTGGACATCCGGACGGAGCAGTGGACTTCAGCTTGAAATACTACCTATTAAAAATATAGGGCTACGACTTTTCCGCAGTACATAACACAAGTATTTAATATATCGTCCCCGTAGAGCGAAAAGTCACCATGTCGAAAAACCTTGTTTTGAGTTATGAGCGTTTAAAGTATTTAAAAATATAAATCGTCATAGCTTTTGCGTACTCTTATTAATCTTTACGTTTCTAGTCTTCATTTAAAGGAAAAAAAATACAGTTTGCATTAAGAGAAAATTCATAAACCAAATTTGTTGTATAATCGAGAAAAATAAGAAAAACTAAATTGATTAATTTTTCCCTGTGAAATCTTTTATCTACATACGAGTTAGTTAATTGTCGACTGGAGTTAGTGATTTTTCGTTTAGTTTCAATTGAATTTAGAAGATAATAACTAGACTTAGGTAAAGTGGAACTCATAATTAGATCTACTACATATGAAATGTGAACACTACCTATGTAAATTATAAGGCTCATTAATGTGTTGAATGTTGTTTTAAATACTAATACGAAGAAATGTTATTATGATGGTGAATCAGTCAACGTTTATCAAATTAAATACTATCCAAAAATACACAAAATATTAGAAAATTGAACTGACATAATGGTATTAGAAAAAGAAGTACCTACGAAAAATAATCTCGAGCTCTTCCTCTTCTTCTCCTTGCTCTGTCACTTTAGGTTTCATAATCCTATCAATTACTTCTTAACTTGTGGGTAAAGATTCATATAATAAATGAGGCTGTTGTGGGAATGCATAGATTAATGAGATCTTTCTTTTTGCCTCTGACACTGCCTTTTGGTACTGTCGACGAGCAGGCCTTTCGTATTATATAATTTTTAAATCCTGTTCTAGACCTTCTGCCCCTAGGTGTACTCTGTACTACTTGTCTTTTCCTGTTTCTAGTCATAAGTGTAGTTTTATTTGACATTGAAATAATTTGTTTAAACATTCAAAGTTATACAGAATGCTTCATGTGGTGGTTTTGAGGTATGACTTGTTTGTTTGTTTGTTTATTTTAGCCTCTTGATTGGGCCATTGTGCGTCCTTGTGTAATTTTGAACATTTAGTTTCGTCGTGTAATATAAAATGCCAATACCACTGACCGGTCTATGCAAGGTAGACTGCATATCAGCCGTTACAACTGGGTAATTTTCAGCAATAATATTCTTTCTTGTGACATGTGAGTCATAACCTGCACTATTATACCGAGTAGACCTTTCTTAGGGGTGAAAAATGACAAATTAAATATAGATCCGAGAATATGAGCATAAAAAGAAAATGGTACTTCATTAATTAGTAAGTTAGTAATGTCCGTACATTTTGGCGATTGAAAGTTTAGTATTCAGATATTGTCTTTTTTATTTTTCCTGCAATAGTGGGATTCGAGTCGAGTAAAGTAAGTACTGATGTCTCCCCCGCCTAGGGGAGACATCAGTACTATAGAAGTCCTGTTGTCTCCCCTAGGGGAGCCATCAGGGGAGACACGAGTCCGCGATCAGTGAAAGACTTCATGTGATTTTTTGTTCAGATTCTGCAATTGTTTTGTTTATTGAAACTCGAGAACCACATCCATACTTCCCTGTTAGTTACCGAATTCATTTTAGTATCGCATGGTTTTATGGCATGGGTCGTTTACCGACCCATTTGATATACATAAAGTTTTTAGAAAGAAAACTTTGCAGACTCTTATTGCGGAATCATTTTTATAAAAATAATACACATAGCTGACAGACCGACTCTTTAGTATCAATTATCGTTTTTATAGACTGAGCTTCCACATTCTCTATTATAAACGCTTTTGTTGTTTTGTAATCCAGTAAGTTTCACATATTTTAGCTCGTTCTTCCGCTGTAAAATTGTTTTGACACTGATACCGACATTTAATATAACATTTTACTGGCTTAGGTCTCTTTGCAGGCATGAGATTACCCTTTTACCTAAATAATGCAAACCGCTTTCTTTATTAGATTTTTTTTTTTTACTCACCGGGATCACTTTTCTACCAACGCGTAGCTTCAACAGAATTACACGTATCAGCGATTGAACAGCCCGCTATAGCTACATTAGCTGTGTTCAGTTGAGGTTCGATTATCTACAGCAGTATTATGTGAACGAAACAGTTACTAAGATTAGAGCAGTCAATAGGTAATTAATTTTCGAAAATAATAAATTGGCGAAATGTGGGTGCTAGCATCTCTGCCTACCCCTTCGGGGATATAGGCGTGAGTTTATGTTATGTTATGTTTTAAAAGTAACATTTACGTAGGCTCTATTACGGTTGTCTGATTTTGATTGAATAAACCAATGATAAGCTTGGCTTGACTCATTTTTATACACGTTAGTAAAACTCACTAACTTCTGTGCTCTTTGCTCCGGTCGCATAAAACTCACTAAGTCGCGAGTGAATAATAGTCACAGTGTAACGATAGGCGTGGAAGTTATGGGAATAATAATCAAATGTTTTTAATCATTATTCGTAATAAATGAATTGTACCAATTATGATAAAAGAAGAATCACTAAAATGGTTTAATGATTTTTTTCCTTCGTGTAACCTTGCTAATTGTTAAAAAGTAATGTGTGAATAGTCAATTAATAGACTTAATTAATTGTCGCTTACGTATTTTTCATCAAACTATATACTTCCAAATTAACTAACTCAATTTAGCGATTTTATGACTACTTTTAGGATTAGTTATGCATCAATATTTTATGAGAAAAATTAATTATGTCGTTTTAACTTCCAATTGAATAGTGTTTAATATAGTGAACAATAATTAACTAAATTAGTGAATTCTCTCATTGTGAAACAGGTTACAAAGGGTTGACTTAATTATTTTTCACCTTTTATAAAACAAAAACTAAGGCAGCTTCTAAAATGTTGATTAGACAGATATTTAGAGAAAAAAAATGTGATTTTAATGACATTAATAACTCATTTTGACCATAACTCGACATAGTGACTTTTCGCTCTACGGGGACGATATTTCCTATATAAGTACCTATATAGAAGTACGGATTTCCCGGCGGCTGCCAATTAATGGTAGCAAAGGTTGATAAATTAGTCGTAGGTTAGTCGACGACGCGTTTTTTTTTTAAATGAAATCAAATCAAATTAAGTAATTAATTCATTATGTTAAGTTTGCATTGATGGTGAATAGATTCAAAATTCCAAATTTAAAACTGAAAAAAATGTTCTTAATTTTTTCTTACATGGCAACATATCAACCCAATTTAGGGGACAATCTTGCCAGTGTCGAGTTGGGTATTTTGTGATAAGTATAGTTGGAATGATTGTTTATGATGATGATGATGATGATGATGTTGATGATGATGACGAAGACGGATGATAGTTGACCTAGTAAAGTAGTGGAGACTTTATTAAAAGCTTTTCTTAGGGAGATTTTGATACCAACACGAAAATATTCCACTCTCCTGCACTTGTGTGCTTTGTCCAAGCCGTTATGTCTAAAACTCCACCATTTTTACACATAAAAACTCGAATGCACACCAAATTTAGAAAATGAAACACTGCAGCGCTATGAAACTTTTCGCGTTCCCACCAAAACTCCGAAAAAAAAATTATTTCCTAGTAGACGAATGCCAGCTACTTTTTTTATTTTTTTATACCGTTCAACTTGCGTTATTCACTCTCCATCGTGTTAGTAAAGCTGAATGAAACAAAAATTTGGTAAAAAAAAACATGAACACGCAAGATGGCGCCACTTGTTCTTTTTTGCATTGACGTTTCTTTTTATGAAATTTTCGTTTCATTTAGGATTACTTTTTTTCTAATTTTCTTTATTTCAACAACAATAGTAACAATATGGATACGAATTACAACATTCAAGTAAAGGTACATTTAGGAATTTAAGTTTATGACACTCTTTTTTAAAATATATTTTATCGGGTTTCCTGGTTGCCAAACTAGGCGATCGCCTGTGACTTGGAAATCAGTGTTCCTTCTATTTATCAAACTGCCTAAGAGTACCTACCTACTTTAAATATTATATTATAATAAAGGTAGGTACTATGTATTTATAATGCAATACAAAAAAAAATGGTTTTACTTTACTAATACGATGAATAGTGAACAATGTGAAAAAAAAATGAAATGAAGTACACTAAATACATTCATTCCTGGCTACTGAGGGGAGTCTATTTACTGTTTATTATTGTTTATTATTTTATTTATCGCGTATTAGAATTTTTATTAATACGTGATTATGCAATGTCATTAGCGGTAAATTATTATGATGGTCAAATATTAGCAAAAATGTGTTTCCGGTTGCAAAATTATTATGCGAAATTATAATTCCGGTCTGTTTGTAATATCTTAAGGACAAGTCGCTTGTTGAAAATGATTCAATTATTTTGTAATTTTGTTTAATTAATTACAATTAATTAATATAAATTTTTATTAAGTTATTTTTTTTATATTTTTTACATTACACAATAAAATACTGCTAATTAGGAATAAATCATCCACCTAGAAAACGTACTAATTTCGCAAAGCCAGTTTAGTGGTTAGGGAGTCGACCTTATGTTCAAAAGGTTACAGGTTTGGAATATTAGTGACCTCATTCCTAGCACAAGAGACAACCATACTTTAACTTCAGTAGCTTACTAGTTAAGGAGTCGGCTTTACGGTCGAGAGGTCCCGCGATCGAATCCTGGCCATTACACTACCGACGTGAAACCACTTCTAACACAAGCCATTGAGCTTAAGTGGAGGGGTTAAAGGGAATATTAGTAATTTCGGTTGCTAATACACTTTAAAAAAAAGATGTTAGCACTATCCGTTTAGATGACCTTTCAAACTATGTCCATGTAACTATACGGTTAATGAGCCATAGGTTGTTAAGATTCATCAGGAGAGGACGTAGTGAGCCTTCCCTAAGAGCGAAACCTATGCTCGAGCCCTCTCCGTGAGTAGCGGCGCTGCCGTGAAACTAATTACTACGCAACGATGGCAACTCAAAAATACTAATTCGATAGAAGAAGAAAAAGAAACTGGTGTACAATCACTAACAAAACTTGATAAATATTAAGAAGATAATGAATGTTTTTTTTTCATACACATACCTAATATAATAGCTCTATTCCTTGCATCTGTGGCTTTTAATTTGGAACCACGTGCTTTTTTGTAAAAGAAACTAACGTTTCGTGGCACATAAGTTTTTTAGGATGGTTTGTTAAATTTCAGTGATTTATTTTCGTGTAATTGTTTGGTCTTAGACAATTTGGTCGAGATTGTCAACATATACGTGTTGCCACGTGCATTTGGTAACATAATATAGGTATATTATTTGGTTATTGCAATTACGAATGGAAGTAGGTGACTAGGCATGTCTAGTACTACCTACGATGTCAAAAATGATGCGAAAATCATAATATTATGATTAATTACTTTGACGCTGACTGTACATTGAAAGACCTGTTCCCGCAAAACGTGTATACCTTAATAATATGCAAAATATATTACTAATCTTATGATCATTCAACACTTTTTCATCCAAAATATCTTAAGAAATATTCAATTTTTATAGCAAATTGATCTTTAATGACATCGCCACACTTACAGAACAGAATTTTTCCTTTGAACAGCAATGTCGCTTAAGCTATTATAATATTGATATAAATGGCCAGCTGTATCTGCAACGCTACAGATTACGATTTTGATTATTAACTAGCGAATACCCTCGGTTTCGACCGCGTGACATTTTCAACTTATTTCCGCAATCAACGAAAATTTATTTCAGAAATAAGATGTCTATGTGTCATTATAGATAGATAATCTTTGACTGTACGAAAATTTAACCAAATCCGTTCAGCTGTTTCAATACATTTTCTTATACAGACAAATATTTGCTATTAGCGGACACTGAACCCATGTTAAGGTTAAAAGAGTTTCTGTGCTGTCAGTGCAGAAGATAAAACAAAGTTTCTCGGTCTTTCCACTAACAACACAAAATCTTCCCAGCTAGTTCTGGCTACACTACTCACCGCCGGAAACACAACATAAGCGGAGGGCCCAGTCGGACTGCTCAATTAGGAAGGGGGATACCGTAATGTTAATGTATCATAGAGTTTCCTCCCTTTCCTTCGGTATAGGTGTATGAGGTTGGCTTAGGTTTCAAAACCCATCAAACACTTCTTTGAAGGTCAATCAAAGAATCAAAGAATCAATTTCATTTATTCAGTTTAGGCACATAAAGAGTACTTATGAATGTCAAAGTTTTACAATAATTATGTACCTACATTTGTCAAAAATATTATAATTTATAATAAATAAATTCCTTAGTAAATAAATCATTTGAAAATGATTCTTTCGCTGGTTCGGTAGTTAAATCTCCTGAGAAGAGACCAGTTAGGTAGATTTGTAACCCTAATCACATATTAAATTGTGATGTTGTTATGTTTCCGGTGACCGCTTACCATAGCCCATGACCTCAACATAGCTATCTCCTCTTAAACTTCAAATAAAACCTTGCAATGTATCCTTACAAGTTGGTTCGGAAGCCTAATCGGTCACGATGGCGTTATTGCTAAATTTAAGCAGCATTGCGAAATTTTTAAACATGTACCGCTTCCGTGAACGATTCATCCATATATGTAATTAGTAGCTACAAAATAAAATTAAGACAGAAGGTCAACTACACACAAGAAGCGAATACATAGTAACACGCACTAACTTACTTCCAACAAGGGACGTAATGTTCTGCCAGTAAATAATGGACGCAGCGGAGTGTGTTCGGAGAAGACTACAGTAAACGGGAGCGTTGATGGCCGAACGGGTGATATTACGTGGGCCATTTCACCCAGTTCCCCTTTTCTTCCCCTAGGGAGGTTAATACTCACACGTGTACCTATTTTACTCACTTATTTACACACATAGTTGTCTAAATATCTGTAATAAGCAGATAGAATAAAACAAAGTCGCGTTCTCTGTCCCTATGTCCTTATATCCCTTTGTAAGCTTAAATCTTTAAAACTACGCAACGGATTTTGATGCGGTTTTTTTTTATAGATATAGTGGTTAAAGAGGAAGGTTTATATGTATATAACATCATGCTACAAGAAACTGGTGCGGAACAGAAGTGAAAAATGTTGCAAAAACGGGTGACGCAGACAAAGTTGAGCGGGTCAGCTAGATTTTTATAAAAACTTAAAATCGTCAGAAGTAGATTTTACACAAGGTGTTTTGATTTGTTGTTTAAATTTGACCTTCTGATTTTTTTACTTGGTAACCTTGTCAAGGTGATCATTTATTGCAATTTTTGGGTGGGAGCCGTATTTGACCTTGATGTCACCCACAGCTGTTACGATTAGAAATCGGAAGTAATCTGATATAGTATCGTATGATTCAGCCAAAAGGTTAAAAGCTAATCAGCATGGTCCTTCGGGGTTTTTTTGGTAGCGCAGTGTTACTCATGACAACAAAACATAATATAACATAAACTCACGCCTTTATTCCCGAAGGGGTAGAGGTGCTAGCACCCACATTTCGCCAGTTTATGTTTAAGTCCCAATGTAATAGGTGGCGAGTCTATTACCATTAACCGGGCACTTATAAACCTGCGATAAATACACACATAACTTCGAAAAGCATCGAAAAGTCATTGCTGTGTGTGTAAACCTGGGATCGAACTCGAAACCTCGTCTCAGCAGTCCATTACCCATACCACTAGGCTATCGCGGTACTCATGATACCTACTTATATGTACTTTGAGGGTCAGGAAGTTATTTTATAATAGAGAAGAACTTGCTAGCCGGCATATCGAAAGTTGCTTGAAAATTTCCTGATAGTAACTTTGACCATGACTTTTTGCATAAATTTATTCGAGCATAAATTATAAACAGACGAGAATAAATTATTTAAAAAACAGACTGACAAATCGAATTGATTGAAAATCATTATTATTTACTACCTATTATATGGAGACGATAGATTATAATCATTATTTGTAATTAATCAAAGGTTTTTGTAATAATAATATTGATAGTTGAGGCGTGGTCGAAATGATGGTATCACTTTGTTTTGTTGTATGTATCTCAGACAGGTGGCAGAGGTGTTTTTTATGCCTTTGTATAAGTACCTAGGCAAACAAACACACTTCCCACCTGATGGAAAGCGGTCACCGTGGCCTATGTACCTTTTAAAAAATTTTGTTAAGAGCTTGAAGATATATTTTTTTATAAAAAATATGAATTACTAAGCGAAATTAAGGCAGAGGTTTTTTTATATACCTAAATGGTATAGTACTTAGGTGGTCAACAAACACACTTCCCACCTGATGGAAATCGGTCACGATGGCTTATGTAGGTACCTTTTAGTAATTTTTGTCAAAAACTTGAAGATATTATTTTTTTTATAAAAATATATGAAATACTAAGCGAACTTAAATAGCTTATATCAGGATTTGGTTAACATCGATTCCCACCTCATGGAAAGCGGTCATCGTGGCGTATAGACGTTTTAGTAAGTTTAGAAAGCGTTCACTGTGGCCTATGGTCGTTTAACTATGTTTTGTTAAGAACTTGAAGTTATTTATTTTTATAAAAAATAAAATAATAATATACTAAGTTATACTAAATTACTTATATCAAGATTTGTCTAACATCGATAAGTAAGCCCGACGCCATAACCACTAAACCACTGATACTTCACTTTTTTCCTTTTTTTGTATCACTTAGGTGGCAGACAAGCATATGGCCCAGCAAATGGAAATTTGTTACCGTGACCTATGGACGTTTGCAACACCAGGGGCGTCACATTCGTACTGCTGACCATGTATAAGGCGGAAGGTAGGGGGAGGGGAGGGGAGGGGAGGAGGTTGAAGGTTAAGATACTTTCTGTGTTATCAGTGCAGTTTCCTTGGCTATCGCTTTATTTTTGGTAATTATACTTTATATTATACTAGGTGACCCGCGCAACTTCATCTGCGTCACCCCGTTTTGCAACATTTTTCATTCCTGCTCCGCACCTGTTTGTCGTAGCATGATGTTATATACATACAAACCTTCCTCTTTAACCATTCTATCTATAAAAAGAAACCGCATCAAAATCCGTTGCGTAGTTTTAAAGATTTAAGCATACAAAGGGACATAGGGACAGAGAACGCGACTTTATTTTATACTATGTAGTGATGATACTTCTGATAAAGTATACAAAAATACTTTATTTTCAACCTATTATACTGTGATGCGTATAACAAAATACTCATTATGAGTAGGTACCTAACATACTTAAAATTTAAATGTTAATTGTCAAACAAGCTTTGCAACATTTAGAGATAACAAAATAATCGCTAACATGTGCTAAAGCACACAAAAATACGTTTTTAAAGCAATAAAAACAAAATTTTGAGAGAAAAAATTTTTCTTCTTATTACTTAATTTTTTTCCTATCGAAACAAGTTTATACGTTTTTTTTATTAAAAAAAGTTGGCAACCCTCCGCAAAGATTATCTATATAAATAAAAACGGATCCCAAAATCTATTAACAAGAAAATGGCTGGACTAATTGGAGTATTTTTTTTAAATTTATTCCTTGATCTCTAATGAAGCGGGAACGGGATCAGAAATTTACGCAAGCAGAACCGTGGGCTACAGCTAGTATTGTATATTTTTACTACTCAGGAAGTAAAAACCTGAAACCCTTGAAGATGTTGCTCCTACTAAAACTATTGAAATTCAAATGGTCCGTGGATATTAAGTAATTCAGTCTATAACATTTGATTATGCATTGAGATATAGCACGTGGATATTGTATACACCACAAAATAGTTGGTACAGAAGTTAAGCTTCGTGCAATGTGTGTAAAATTACGTTTTATTTGATAAAAAAGCATCTGATGAGGTCATCAAACAGAGTACTACCATTGTAAAACTGTACGTGTTTGTAATGGTGACCCTCTATCCTGAGACTTTGCCTTTAGCTTACTATCAGGTGAGGTGAAGTCAAATTGATGTGTCCTAAATAAAAAAAGACACGCAGTCTGTAAACACGAGTCTGATGTGTATTAATATGTTATGATATTATATGTTTTGATATATTTAATGTATTTTCATTCATATATCAATCTCTCAGAACTGGAATCGGATTTGGATAAAATAAATAAATATATTATAAATAAAAAACAAATTTCGGTTCTATCTTTGTAGTTATGAGACACAAATCTCAGAAACTGCTGCGCAACAAGTAATCGATTTATTTAAAATTATAACTAGATCCTTAAATCGATATTTTTTACTGGAGTGACTTTAAAAAAATGAAGTTTCATTCGAGAAGTTGATCTTCTGTATGCGTTTTAGTGTGTCTGTGTAACTTGTCACACAGACAGATCGACAGACAACACAATCGTAATGACCAATAAACCAAACAAGTCTACAGACGTTATCAATGTTATTTATTATTCATTCAATAAAATTTATATTAAATAACCCGACTTGCTATTTAGTGATTTCTTTGTTTGCAAACTATAAAAAATGCCATAAAAATAAACAGCAATAATAATTTTATTTAATTGCAAAAATAATTGTACGTTTTAAAATTTTTCGCGTCGAAAAAGGAGATGGGTTGATTCGTAAGTACATTTTTATTTAATGGGTAATTAATGAGTTTTGCCACCTACTTGAATTACAATTAATCTTATGGATACGTCAAGGGTGGTCATAACTTTCTTTTATATACGGTACGCCCATATAAATTCACCTCGCCTGATTGTAACCTGAATGTAAATATTATCTACAAATCAACCTTCAATTTTTTTTGTTTTGCAATAATATTTTGCAAAACTCTAATTTTTTTTAATTATGAAAATTATTATGTACTAATTAACTACCATGTTTCAGTGCAATTAAAAATGGCAGTAGGTATAGGTATAATTTTTTTTAAAATTTGTTTTCCAGTTCAGTGACAAACACACGCTGATATTATTATCATTGAGAGGTCGTGGTCAAGTGTATTTTAAATACGAAACAAAAACTGTTTAAAGATATATAATTCTATTATCGACTCAGGAAAACGTGTGCTTACACGTGTTTAGACAGATTTTTTTATATCAACCAGTTTATTACATTTATTTATAACATTGTCATCTAAGCCAGGCTTTCTTCTTTCTTTCAGTGCACATTCTAGCTATGTATAGTATACCCTACCCTGCCCCTAGTATACCCTTTTAGACATTCAATACCTTTACTCAAGACGTAAGTTACGTGAATAGGTATTATACACTAGCTGTTGTCCGCAGCTTCACCCGTGTGGACGTCGATTATCGCAATATAGCCTAAGTTACTCAAGGTCAATGAAACTTTCCAATGATGTAAGAATTTTTGAAATCGATACAATAGTTTTTAAGTTTATTCATTACAAACATAGACACAAAAATAAAAATAGTATCTAAAATATTAGTGTACACTAGCAGTTTTCCGTGGCTCCGCGTGTGTAATGATTAGTGTGATCACACATTACCGCCTAGATCTTTTCTCAAAGTTACTGCTTAGCCAGTTTTTTATAGTCGATACTTCAACAAAATATTATCAAAATCACTGTACCGATATTAATGAATAACAGGCATACAAACAAATAGACAAACTATCGCATCTTTATAAATAAATATGAATCGCGAAATATGTTGCTAAGCGCATAACTCGAAAACGGCTGGACCAATTCAAGTATTTTTATATTATATTCCTTGAACTCTAAGGAAGGTTTTTATGTAGCAGTGGCAAAGAGATCAGAAAGTCTAGCAGGACAGCGGTTATCAACTTGCCTGTAATATTGAAGTAAAACAATTAATGATTCTTGATAATAAAAATAATTATTTTTTGAAAAAGAAAAAAAATAACATGAAAAATTAAATATTGTGTTAGTGAAACTGCCGATAATATTGTGTGAGGTCATCATTGTTAGTGATGTAACTATGTATTGCATTATTTCCACGTTTAACCTTGAAATTATAGATCGTAATTTCCAGAACATCCAAGCAACATGTCAACATACTTAATCATATCAAGGCAAAACTTTTTCGTAGGGGTCATTCCATTCATTTTTTGTTCCGGTAATTGCACACAATTAATTATATTCATAAAAATGTGTGGTGAATTTTTTATGTTAAATAATATTTTAAATTTACCTAGTGTGAAAAAGTTAGACGTGCTATTTTTGTACATGAATGTAGGTTAGGATATTTTTAAATGAAGATGCTTCTACACTGTATAAACTGTTGCTTAGCCGGTTGAAAAGTTCTAAATTAGTTAAATTAATTAAGTTGTAAGACAATATTATCTTTTACTACTTTGGTGGTAAAAAAGCACACGGTCCTCCTGGGAAGTGGTTACCGTGGTCCATGGACGTATGAAATATCAAGGGCGTCACACTCGTGATGTCACCCTGTACGTAGGTAGCAAACTATGATGTTCCTCCGACACAACGAATTAGGCTGTGTGATTACACCTGGTACTTTTACCTGGTACTTTTGGACTTATTAATATTGGTTGCAACACTGGTTGCATTACCGGTAAAGTAAATACAGCAATACAAGCTATTTTCATTCATTATTTCAGGTTTTAAAAAAAAATGAATTGTACCTATACATGATGTGCAGGGAAACTGAAAATTCCACGCGCCTACTCAGTGCGAGCATGGGCATGTATTCTATTACTAAGCACATTTTTTTGCAATTTTTGCAAAATTGTAAAGTGTGTAGCTAGCTTTAAATTGCTCTGCCCCTACTCAGTGGGTATAAGGATCGCATGCTACACAGATATTTTTCGCAATTTTGCAAAATTGTAACGTGTATAGGTAGCTTTAAATTTTGTTTTGAAGGTAGATATTTTTAGACAGAGTACCTACAAGGATGTTTATCGATGCGCAACAGTTTACAAAAATAACAGTTAAAATATAAATAAGGATTATAATATAAACAGTGTTTTTGTTATGACTTTTGATATATTATCTCCGGGTTTAGAGGTAGATAAAGCTCTTGATTTTAAGTCTAAATTCGTAAAATTTAGACATAAAATTGAAAGCTTTCTAATAAAAAAACTACTTCTAATGAAATTTTGAAGCATGAATAAGGCTATCTATTCAAATCAATATAGATTGGAAAAAGTATACAAACATAGGTACATCCATCTAAACAAATTTTACTTTTATGATATTATGTGGATTTATAAAAATACAGTAAACGGAATTTCAAAGGCATTGACTCATACAAAAGGGTAATCAAACCCTTCAAAGTAAACAATTATAATATTTAGAAGCGTCTCGAACACCTTCGTAATAAATTTTCTTTTTTTTTATTATATTACAAGTGTCAGTCTAAATATAGAATATAATCTCTATTTTAGCCTGTTATTTATAAACGATTCTGGCCAAAAAAACTGGCAGGTAATGCAGATCCTAACGTCAGTTGGAAACAAAAACTTTCCGCATTTTTTATACGTTTGAAACATCTATTTTTTTTTTCTTTTTTTCTCAATCTTATTATACGATAAGTTGCATAATAAGGTCGTCCTTCATTAGCACAAGCTTGGAAGGTAAAGGTAAAGGTGACTGTCACCCTAGCAAGAAGTAGATCGCAGAGGCCGTTATAATGTGTCTCCACATTCCCTGGGGCTAGACGGGAACCCCGAAGGAGGCCCCGGGTCTGCCGGGATGATCACCTCCGGCAACTAAAGACCCAAACACGACGTGCGTTTTAATCTGGTTGAGTCAGACATAAACTCCACAACCAACTTTGGTGGGGGGAGGGTATCGCCCAGCGGGCTATGGTGTGACGACATGAAAACAGTGGTGGAGGATTGAGGGTAATGGCGTATATTGAGAGAGGCCTACAGCTTAACGCGGTTAATAGTAGCTGTCGTGTTTCCGGCGGTGAATAGGGTAGCGGCTACCCTACTCACCCGGTAGGCAGAGCTCTCTGGAGAGTCCACTGACAGCACAGAGACTCTCTTAATTTTCTCCCCTCCCCCTAGTGCTATAAAAAAGGCATATGTCCAGTTGTAGACTACGATAGGCTAATTAATTGATTTGTAGGTACAATAAAGAAATTAGCAGTATAGTGTTACAATCATGATGATTTTATCTCAACATGATGATGTTGCCTATCTAAAAAAATACTCTTGTACATATCCGTATTAAGTTAGTCCAATTTTATTTTTAAACTTCTATATTTAGAACCAAGTTCATGCAACTTATTAAGTATTATGTAAGCCGGCAACTTTTTGTTGGTACTTAATCGGCATGATCTTGAACCGTGTTATATAATAGTAAATATTTTTCATTGTTTAATGGTTTTTCTATACTATAATACTTATTGACGTAGTTAATTATACTAGCTGACCCGCGCAACTTCATCTGCGTCGCCTTTTTTTTGTAACATTTTTTGGCAAATGGCTGAAGAAGTAGCTAAGTGGTCAAGGCCTTACGATGGAGAGGTCCCGAGTTCGAATCCTGGCCATTACACTACCGACGGCGACGTGAACCCACTCCTAACACAAGCCATTGAGCTTAGCTGGTGGGGTTAAAGGGAATATTAGTATATTCGGTTGCTAATATTCTCCATAAAAAAAAATAAAAAAAATACCAATGGATGAACATTTTGGACGAGGCTTATGTTCAGCAGTGGGCAACAATAATTAAAAAAAAATATGTATAAAAGCGAGCTTAATTCTGTAAGAATCTTCTATCAGTAAAGGCAGAAAAAGGAAAGAGTATTACAGACAGGAGCAAAGTGTATTTATATAATAGACTGGTCGCGTGCCATTTCCTATCTGGAGTTTCTCCTGTCCTTATTGAGCAGTCTGACTGGTGAAATACATCCACCCTACAGGATACGGTTCGATGAGTATTACCTCTGCCGCACCATTAAGTCCTGGAATTCCATGCCGGCGCATGTGTTTCCTTCTTCCTACAGTCCCGGGTCCTTCAAGCGGGGCGTGAAAAAGCATCTGATGAGGCCGTCAAGCTGAGCGCCACCATTGTAGCAATGAACGTGTTTGCAATGGTGACCCCTATTTCATGAGACTTTGCCTTCAGCTTAATATCAGGCGAGGTGAAGTCAAATTGACGTTCCATAAACAAAAAAAAATACTGTGCCTAATAATAACCTGTTGTGTTCCCGGTGGTGAGTAGGGTAGCTAGAGCTTACTAGAGAGGTTTTGTGCTGACAGTGTTAAGATAAATTTTTCTCCTGTGCTGGCGGCATAGAAGCTGTTCTAACTGTTCAGAAAGTTATAGGTTCCCAAGTAATTATTGTTTAATCTATGACGATGATGAAAATTATGAGTAGTTTGCGGCATTACATTGCATTACATCTTGAGCCAAAGACACGAGAGAAACGATTGCCACGTGCGGAACAGTTGCTCGTCCGCAATCGTAGAACCCCGCGCTATCCTCAAAAGACACCCAAGAAACGCGTACTGTCTCTTATGCCGCTAACTATACTGTACTTAGCCTGGTTTGCACGATCGTACTTTAATATTAACAGTGCAGTTAAAGTACCGGTCAGGTATAAAACAGGTTGCACCATTTGACCATTGTTAAAATCACGTCATAACTTGACGCTAACTGTAACCGGCTACGCTCAAACGTCAAATTCTATCAAAAAGATAACTATAACAGAGCTACTGAATACACTGTGCAACACATATAGCCCCTCTACACGCATTACGTGCAAACCGTAACCAAACCATTAGAAACAATGTTACTGTTACTGTTAAATTTGATGGAAACCTTAACTAAAAATGTAGTTGGAGCAATTAAGTCTTAAAATTAAAAAACTAATGGCTCATCATCTTTCATAAGTTTGCAAAAAATTCAAAAAAAAGTTACACGTAGAGTAGGTACCACATAGTCCTTTGCAATTAGGTTTTTTGTTTCAACAAGGATTCGACCTCAATACTATTCGAAAACAAACTTTTTTGCCATTTGTAGCGGTATAAAGTAACTATGTGCCGAAATAATTTGATTTATTTTTGGTATAATCATTCTATATGATGACAGAAAGGGTACCTAAGCAGAAATGTACCTATCAATAATTTTTTTATTAGTTTGTAATGATAGCGTATTGTATGGTAAATAAATAAATAAACATATCAAGAAAGTATGAGATCAAAATTAGACCTACAGGGTCACCTCAACCTTACCTGCAAGTCGGTAACCCAACCGATTAATGGTCGAGGCTTTTGTGCAGCTTTTGGCTAGGGATTAAGGGAGTTAGATGGCAGTCGCTCCTGTAAAAGCTTATTAAACCATAGATTGGAAAGGAAATCTAAGTAGACCTCCATAACCCACAGTATGAAATTAAAAGGTTTGAAAGGTAAGTAAAGGATGACGCATTGAAACATAGGTCCAGCTAATAGATTAATTGATATTACCTGACCCAAGAATCGAACCAGAACACAATTAATCGTTTTCGTCTCGATTTGTAAGTGCCTTTTCGACCTCAATATTTAGGCGAACTTTTTTTGCTGTTCCTAGCAGTAAAAGATAATTATCTATTTCTGCTAGGGACCCTAGTATGTTATAATAAACTTTAAGAATATATGATTAAGAGATACTATTGAGGTTAAGCAGCTTGGATATAACGGGAATTCCCGTTTGAATACAATCGCCCCTCGGGGAAAACCAACATCCTAATATTAAAAATGTGAAAGTGACTTAACTTTTTTTTAAAAAAGAATATTAGCAACTGGAATTCTTCTTACCCCTCGAGCTAAGCTCAATGGCTTGTGTTAGGAGTGGCTTCACATCGGTAGTGAACCTGGGACCTCTCTGCCATCTGGCCTTCACAACATATTGGTATAGGTGACCATTTTTGGTGCTGCGACATTTTTGCTTGTGATTATATTTTCGGCATACCCATTTTTTTTTACAAAATGTCTGATTGGCGGCAATCGGCTCGTCCCCTATTACGTGAGACCGAAAGTCATAGTTAGCGATATGTGGGTGTTTAATACCTACCCCTACGGACGTGAGCATATTTGCACACATTTGCAGTGAGTGGGACTCGAACCCGCGCCTCCTGCGTAGCAGTCGCGTTCTTTACCGCCACGCTACGGAGATCTGCGAGTAACATGTCATTAATGTCATTAACCCTTTCACTCAAGCTCGCTGACTTTAAGTGCTTTGCCCGAGTTCAAACTGGGAAATTTCCTAATTGCTTATAAAAAGTTAGTTAAACTTTAATTGAGGTACAATCAAATAATAACTACGGAAAGTTTTTAAACGGCTCTGAGGTTTTAGAGGTCGGTTTAACTGCATTAGCGGTTATACATACAGAAAAACAAAAGTTATAAATAGCAGATCAAAACAAACCGATTAATACATACATACATACATACATGAGGTGTATTAAACACCCCCATTTCGCCAAATTTGGTTTACGGTCACACATAATAGGGTGCGAGTCTATTGTCGCCAATAGGGCACTTTGTAAAAAATAATGGGTATGCCGAAAATAAATTCCCAGCCGAAAATGTTGGAGCTAAATAAATTTGGAAAAAAGAATTCACCCGATTCCTTACTATGCGGTGTAAATCGCAAGGAATATAATTATGTGCTTAGCCGCACAAGCACTACCAATTAACGTCTTGGAGAGTATCAAAAAACATAGCACTGAGGGACCGAACCCATACCTCCTGCGTAACAGTCGCGTTCATTACCGTCACGCCACAGGGGCTGTGGCTATTACTGTATTTGTGTCTACATTTTAGAAGAATATCCAAAAAACCCGAACCGGTATCAAACCTTGGTCTTTCAACAGCAATCACTATACTACCTATAAAGGTAATTCCACTAAACTAATCAATCATAATTATTGTTCGTATCCACACATACTCTTTTATTAATTTTTTTCTCTGTGAATGAATGAATCACTACGCAGGTTTATTAAATACTAGCCTATGACCACGGTTCTGCCCGCGTAGACGCGGTTATTGCGAATAAATGGTTATTGTCGGTTTCTCGAAGAGCTATACCAATATGCTCGGGCCCTCTCCGTGAGTAGCGGCGCCGTCGAAACTAATTACTACACCACGATAGTAATTTATAGTCCATTCCGTCACCCTAACAGTCCACCTCTACATATTTTTTTTCCGTGTGCAAAATCCCCACGGATAACCACCCCTACCAAAAGTCGGTGGAGGTGATTATGTCGGACTCGAACCGACCAAAACGCACGCCGTCCATGAGTCTTGGATTACCGGAGGTGAGATTATACAAGACATATCTCTCGCACTCCGCCAGACCCGGGGACATCTCTTTGAGATGACCTACTTCCCTTAATGTGGGTACCATGGTGTCCCCATGAAATTTTCGAAAATATTCAAACCTTTTTCGTTTTAAAATATAAAACGTCGTAAATACTTTTTATCTGTAGTAGAGCAATCTGTATTTTGAACGGTTAAAGTAGGTTCTCGTTTAATAGTAGGTACCTATGTATAAAGCTAATTTGGCATTAAATGTAGTATATAAATACGAATTTCCAATCCATGCCGATGTTGCTACTGAATCGGCCATGTCAAATATTTCTGTTGTCTCAGGTTGTCTTCAAAAATGATAAACGTGAATCCACAATATGAAATTGGTAACCTCTTTATTCCTTTCCCAAGCTAATAGTCTATCTCTGTATAAAATTATACCAAGATCGGTTCAGTTAGTTCGCCTTAAAAACATAACAGACAGACAGTCTTCCTTTCACATTTATAATATTAGTACGGATTTTAAAATACGTTATGTTCACGAGATTCGAATTAATACATACCGATGCGTACATATTTATAGATTACTAGCTGATGCCCACGGCTTCGCCCGCGTGGAATTTTGTTCCCGTTCCCGCAACCCTTGGGAACCTTTTCCCGGGATAAAAAGTAGCCTATGTGTTATTCCAGGTTCTAATCTACCCCTGTACCAAATTTCAACCAAATCAGTCCAGCCGTTTATGCGTGAAAGAGGAACAAACATCCATCCATCCAAACAAACTTTCGCCTTTATAATATTAGTAGGAAGTAGGATAATCGCTGGTGAAACGATATAATCGCATATAAAAAATTCTATTGAATACTGTTTTTGCGAAGTATTTTTATTTCTGATAGTAAACAAAGGGTTTTTATGTTTTTGAACTGTCTAAATATATTTCAGATGTTACTAGAAGGATTTAATTGGTAATTCGCACAGTTTTTACGCTTCCTATATCGCGAGTTTATAGTACAACGTGTAGGAATTTTTTTTTATTGTGTTTTTGCTAATGTTCCGTGAGAATTGGCGTGTTGTTTAATGTAGTTATATATTCAAAGAGGAACTATAAAAATTGATGATCTGTGGTTAAGAGGTACATCGTTTGACTACTAAGACGTCAGAGATCACAGGTTCTATTCTATTTCAATGCAAATATTTGTATGTCATCATTCTCTGAACCTTTTTCCCAATTCAGTTGGGGTCGGCTTTACAGCCTAACTGTGATGCGGCTGAACTTCGATATTTTTCGTGAAGCGACTGCCATCTGACCTTCACAACCAATGGTCCAATGATCAAATGGCGATATCGAAGTTCCAAGTAAGACTGGTTGAAATTTTGAGAGCTCCAACTACCCGTAACGACTGCCACAAATGTTTGTATGGCAACCGGGACCAACGCGACGGCTTAACGTGCTCTTCGAGGCACGACCAGACCAGTGTAAATACAGCCAATTCATGCTTACAACTTTTTGCACTGAGCGGGGATCGAACCCGCGCCCCCAGTCGCGTTCACTAACGCCACGCCACGGGTGTTGTTTCTCTATTTTGTGCGGTTAAGGTGGGTTTTCGTTTTGTAGTACGTATGATTAGAGGTAATTTGGCATTAAAATTAGCATATAATATGACCAATTAAAACAATTATTTACTAGTAATTAAACTTTATCAACGGTTGAATTTGTTTGCTATTATTTCAAATACGTTTGTCTGTTCCGGGTCATCTCCAGAATGGCTGGGCCGATTTAGACGGAATTTGGACTACAGATTTAACAATTAACACATTTTATGTTTTGTTAATAAAATATTATTCTTCAATTGAGGTGACGGCATTTTCCACTCCTATCAAAATGACAGAATTGGTTTTGAATTGTCAACATTATGTAGTAATTTGTTTCACGGCAGCGCCGCTACTCACGGAGAGGGCCCGAGCATAGGTTTTGCTCTTCGAGAAGGCTTACTAGGACCCCCTATTATATTAGGATTTAAAAAAAAGAAATAAATTTTATGTTTGAAAATATACAATCTGAAAACATCATGCCACTCCCGAAAATGTTGAACTCCAACTGCCTTAGAACTACATACAATAATGTTCACTAGTATTCAACATACACACATGTATACATACATATGCTCATACCCGTAATCCCCGAAGGGGTAAGAAGAGGTGTATTAAGCACCCACATTTTGCCACCTATGATTTTCGGGCCTATTGATTCTAGACAACAGCATCCCGTTACTAACATCTATATTACGTGAGAAAATATTATTTTAATCAGCAATTACTTTTATCAACGAGAATAATCTCATATATGTTCTTTGTGTCCAATTTTTGAGTTACAATACTATTTTTAATAATCTCCATCAATTCGGGATTCCCTTAGTTCTACAATAACAAAACATTTCGTTCTAATAGTATGTTATTGTTAAGTCTAATTTTAATTACTTTGCCATCAAAACATCAGTCGTCATTCCATTTTTTTACTACTTAAGTGGCAGAAAAGCATCGAATCCGGGTCCACCTGGGTCCAACATTAAATTGTTAACCATGGTCAAAATGAAGATTAGAAAAAATGCCATTGAACTTTCGGTTTTAGGGCAAAGACTTAAGGTTCAAAATTGAATGAAAATGAGTTCATTACTCTGATTAAAATCTGTATTTTTATTGCATCAAATGATAGTAGGTACAGTCACCTGCAATAATATGTACACGTTTTGGAACTTTTTCACATTAAACTTGTCGAATTTTACCGTTTCATGTCATAATGTTGACTTGTCATTTATTATTGTGACAAGGTTTCAAAGTGTATACATATTATTGCAGGTGACTGTACCAATCAAAAGGATTAAATCTAACTCTCATACGTATGCAACGGTAAAAAAGATTAATTGCGCAGACGAATTCTACGTCAGTTCTTACAATTGTATTAAGTTTTTGTTTTCATTTAACTATGTATTATTTATATCTACACTAATACTATAAAGAGGAAAATTTTTGTTTTTGTGTAAAGGTTTGTAACAAATAAACTCAAAAACTACTGAACCGCAGCAAAGCAATGGTTTACTAGTAATTATTAACGGTTGTATGTGTGAGTTTAACGACTTCGATTCCCTAATTGAATTTATCGTGTAACAATTCTATTAGGTTTTATCTGTGATATATTTTCAGTTAATTTCCATTTTAATTCAATAATTGTCGAAATAAGCGTCTGCACTTAATATTTCCACCCGGTATAAATCCCAAAACATTATAAGTATAATTAGTCACGATAAATGAAAAAAATAATAAATTGACGTAAATAAATGATCAACAATCAATTAGTTTATATAAATCATCATTTAGTAATAATTGGTGATTGATTAATACATTAGTGAGTTTGTATTCAAATAAACACATTATATGCGTCATTTAAATCACCATTAGAATTTAGGTGATTTAACACTTTTCACGCCTCGCGGTTTTACTTGCGGTTTTTAGGTAGATATAGATTCATCAATAATGAGTATAATAATATTAGACTGTTAAGGTAGCAAATAAGTACACAGTATAGCTTATTGGTTCTTTAACTTGACATTTATATATCATTTAGTGTTAGTTTTGGTTGCATCTAAAATTTATACTTTGACTTCTATTTGCCTATTAACGGATATATTAGCGTGAATATATAGAACAAGGAGCAACTTTGTCAGGGATAAATTTATAAAAAATAATATCCTTAGATGAACATTTCTATTACAAACTTACAATCTTTATTTTGCCTCCTTAGCAGCAATACTTTCAAAAATCATTATTTATTGCAACCACCACTTAATAAAACATTATTTGCTAAAATTACAAGTTTGTATGTCCAGCTAATTAAGGCTTTTAAAAAAAAGTTACTACAAAAATAACAAATGGAATCATAATGCGAATTGATGTTCTTTTTATAAAAATAGAGTTTCATTTAGCTTCACTAACACGATAGAGAGTAAAACATTAAAAAAAAACTAGTCGTTTTTTTTAAGCTATATTATAGCATAAAGTACTATGAGGTGCCTTCGGCTTCGGGAGCGTCTCCCTAACACCTCATAATATCTATAGACTATAGAATAAAATAGGTATTCTAAAAACAATAAAATGAATTTGCTATTAGCAGGTTTCTTACTTCAAGGACATAATTACAACTGGTAATACCAGATTCTACTCAAATCTGTTTTTTCACGGTTGGCTACACTTAAGTTACGATCTACTGTTCTGTCATCAATAACTCATGTTAAATAATGTCAGTAAAGACACTTGTCAAACGTATCATGTGAAGATGGCCAACATCCTTGAAGCCTAAGGTAAAGTGTATGAATTTCAATATTTTTATAAAGCAACTGCCATCTGATCTCCACAACTCATTGGTGAATATCAAAGTTCTGTAGCTTTTTTTGTGTGCGAAATTACCACGGATACCACCTCTAGCATAGTCGGTGGAGGTGGTTATGTCGGACTCGAGCCTACTAAAACGCACCTTCACCGGGTCTTTGATTGCTGGAAGTAATATAATATAATACAATACATATCTCTCGCTTATCCGGCAGACCGAGGGACCTCTCTTTGAGATGATCCTTTTCCCCTAATGTGGGAACCATGCTGTCTCCATCTAACCCCCGGACATGTGGAGGTGAACTTTGCGCCGCCACCGCGGCCTGGTTCTGCTAGGGTGACAGGTTGCTCCACCCGTTACCCCCATGCCCGCATTCATGGTGGACAAAGGTCATTCTGCGACCTCCAACGCCCGAATCGAATTTATTCATCAAGGGAAAGTTCTGTAGCTACAGACATCCGTAACAAATGCGATTAATATTCGTATGGCGACCGGGGTCAATGGCTTTACGTTCTTCTTGGATGAAGTGGGAACTGGGCGCACCTTGGCAGAGGATTTGCCCAGCAGTGGACTGACTCATCGATTCTCTGAACTATTGACACACAAACAAAAATCGACAACAGAATTAAACACTGACTGCTAGCTGTTAGATTTTGTTTACAAGTTAAACCGGTTTTTTGTATAAATTAATTCGAAAATTTAAATATTCACATCCATCAAATATGTAATTCTTTATAATAATTATTATTATTTGTATACAAGAGTATATCTATTAATTTGGTCTATGTATTTCTATAGGTAGGTATATAATATGTATATTTATACCTAAAATATATATTCGTGTTTTATCCACCATTATAAGCCAGACTTAGTTTGATTTAATGCACATTCCAATGGAATTTCTTGCCAGCGCACGTGTTTCCTTCTTCCTACAGTCCCGGGTCCTTTAAGCGAGGCGTGAAAAAGCATCTGATGAGGCCGTCAAGCTTAGCGCCACCATTATAGCACTGAAAGTGTTTGCAATGGTGACCCTCTTTCATGAGACTTTGCCTTCAGCTTAACATCAGGCGAGGTGAAGTAAAATTGACATGCCATAAATAAAAAAAAAACATGTAGTTTGACTGAATACAAAAGGGCCGTGTATTGTCAACTGTCATAATATAAATATATTGTATTTAGGTTAAGATTAATGTGTTGCACGTCAATTTGACTTCACCTCGCCTGATGTTAAGCTGAAGGCGAAGTCTCATGAAAGAGGGTCACCATTGCAAACGCGTTCAGTTTAACCCTGGAAATTAATTCAGAGGGTAGAATCTTGGGTCAACTAATGCCCTGGCAAAAATGGGACTTTTTTCTATAACACACAATTGATCGGTTTCATAGAATTGTCTTTCATTTAAGTCTTATCCTATCTTGACAGTATTTTGACTACAATATACAATACCAACATTGAAAATCCCAAGTATTATGCATAGCTGTACAAAACGGTTTCATTCACCGTACTTGTTTTAAACACCAAGACGGATGACCCCACCCGCCCGATTCTCATATTTTTTCTTATTATTCAGCTTATAATATCCATACCATAATGTTATTTTTACCTTTAACATTCCTAAAAAAAGGTTTATGAAATTGTAAAAGAATAATAATAATTTATACATGTAATTCCGTTCATGATTGCCTTTAAACACTTCAAATTTGTTATTAGTAGCAGGCGTTAATATGATAAGTGGTAAAATTTAAGTTTTTATATCAACAATTGAATTTTATATAAATACTCACGCACTGTATGGGTCGACAAAAACACTAATTAATATGTCGGTTACGCCATATTAGTGTGATCCATCACAAGTCATGTGTAACGTTTATCTACATACATCATCACTACATAGTCACTATCACTACATAGTATAAAATAAAGTCGCGTTCTCTGTCCATATTTTTCTTGTCCCTTTGTAGGTATGCTTAAATCTTCAAAACCATGCAACGGATTTTGATGCGGTTTGTTTTAATAGATAGAATGGTTAAAGAGGAAGGTTTATATGTATATAACATCATGCTACGACCAACAGGTGCGGAGCAGGAATGAAAAATGTTGCAAAAACGGGGTGACGCAGACGAAGTTGCGCGGGTCAGCTAGTAACTTATATATCAAAGGTATTAAGTATATTATTACCTAATTTTTTTGTTACCAACTACTTAAAATTCAAAATTCAAAAATAATTTACAATGTATACTTACAAAACGTCAATATCAATAATCACTACATAGTATAAAACAAAGTCGCGTTCTCTGTCTCTATATCCCTATGTCCTTATGTCCATTTGTGTGCTTAAATCGTTAAAACTACGCAACGGATTGTGATGCGGTTTCTTTTAATAGATAGAGTGATTGAATAGGAAGGGTTTATATGTATATAACAAAATGTTATAACTAACTCGTGCGAAGCAGAAGTGAAAAATGTTGCAGAAACGAGATGACGCAGACGAAGTTGCGCGGGTCAGCTAGTATTTTATAAAATGAACCTCCGATTCGAAACATAACCCCGGCCTAAGAAGACTCCGGCAATAAACTCAGCGGGCTTTTCTTATTTTTTTGGTTTATTTACAATCATTTACTTAATCTTAACACAGTAATTTGCTTGAGTTAAACAGCCAATTTCCAGCAGGCCTGTTTATCATCCAAATAATACTGGATTTTATAAAAAACCTATTTGGCATAACTTTTTTTAGTTAAATTTTTAAACTCTACCGCCAATATGGTGAAATCTGAAGTCAAATCTGGTAAATCTACGGTCAAATATGATAATTCTGCCGCCAATACCTACAATTTGTCTGACAAACTAATAGAGCTTATTTGGTGAAAGATTTATCACACCCTAAATCAATCTGTACAATTTTTTTTTTACACAACTTAGGTCGCAGACAAGCACGCGGCCCACCTGATGGTAAGAGGTTACCGTGGCCTATGGGCGAGTGTAACACCAGAGGAATAACACTCGTGCCGCAACCCCTGTAAGAACAGAGACATTCTGTGTCCTCAGCGCAAAAGATGTAGGATAAGCCTTTGGTTTTCCCACGGACAACACAAAACCTCTCTAGTGAGCTCTGGCTACCCTACTCACCACCGAAAACACAACACAAGGTTATTAAAAGGCGATATTCTGTTGGGTGGAGGTACTTCCCCAGTCGGACTGCTCGATTGGGACGGATATTGTTATTGTTAATGTTTCGTTATTCATTACCATGGAGGCAGTGGGCAATAGTTTCCATAAAAACCTTCACCAGTCTTGGTGAGAAACCTTAGGTGACATTTAAAAATATAACGAAAATTTAATGAATTTAAATTTAAAATTTCATTAATTAATTATTATACAAAATACCCGTTCCAATGAACGTGACACTATTATGCATATTTATTAACAAGCTTTGCGAAGATCGGCGACACGTGCTCGACTCTAATAAGATTTTTAAAATTATTCAAGGTTTTATTAGAGTCCAGCATGTGTCGCTGATTTTGATCTTGCTTGTTTTTATTCGACAAATTCTTGAGATAAATAAGTACAAAAAAGGCAGATATAAAACTATAGTCTATTTGTTTAGGTACTTAAATAAATGTAAAGAATCTTGGCGTGTCTTTTTAATATGTTTTGTTTAAAAACTCAGTATAAAAATACTTTTCTACTTAGGGACGCATTTTGAAGATTAAGAACCTTTATCGAACCACTAGTTAGTTAGTCTAGTTTATTTGTTTAATACGTGTGTACGAGGTCTCGGCAGCAAACCCGAGAGTGCAAAGAGGAATTCCAATGCTAAAAGAGCCAAAGTCTTGTGTATCTGAAAATTTTATATCTTCTATAGTTATTTCTATAGTTTCTATAGTTCTATAGTTATTATTCTCTATAGTTATTTCTATATTTATCTTCATTAAATTTCTTATAAATTATATTCAGACCGTTTTATTGATTTTAATGATTCATCAAAACCCGTTAAGCTAAGTATATATTGATTTCAGTAGCTTTCTGGTAATATGACCTCGATAATGAATATTTTGTCTAATAGAACATAATCGGTCATTAATAATGTATGTTTTAGTAAAACAGGAAATCCGTAAGTATGTGATGTTATATCCGGAGACTCAAGTCTAATATAGTAACAAATTTTTACCTTGAGGTTTTTGATAAATAAATTAAATAGAAATAATAAGATATTAATCATGCAATCTAATATAGATTGCATTGACTAAACTTTGGCTTGCGGAAGTAGAGGAAAACGATTTCGCTTTTGTGAAAAACAAAATTAGTTCTGAATTTTTTTTTTTATTTATGGCACGTCAATTTGACTTCACCTCGCCTTATGTTAAACTGAAGGCAAAATCTCATGAAAGAGGGTCACCATTGCAAACACGTGCAGTGCTACAATGGTGACGCTCGTCCTGTGTAGGAAAGGGTAGGGTGGGATTAATTGGAAGAGCTCATCAGAATTTATTTTCATGTGATTTCTTCTGCAAGTACGACGGCAGTATCACAAAGTTTATTTAATATTTAAGTTGTGGTTTGAAATTACTGTAGTTATTAAACTTGTTAATGGCGGTATTATGAAGCCACTCTTTGCGTGGATCTTACCAATGAAAGTCCCAAGAAAAGTCGTTGCTAAATCTAAATAACTAAAAAGTAAAGTATTTGTCATCAGAGCCATGTTTAAAAAGAATCATTCCGCATGAATTTAAATGACTATTATTTTATTGTTATAAGAGTTCTTTTAGTGGATATTAAAGCACGTCAAATGAGTGCAAATTTGAAGGTTAAACATTCCAAACTACGTCATAAAAAACCTTACTAAAAACCATTTTCGTGTGAACTGTCATTGTCGCTTACAACCTTTGAGCCTTTGATATAAGTACCATTATGTAATATGTGTAATAACTGCACTTTGCCCTCCAGAGTCACTCATGTATAACACTGTATATTATTTAAA
The DNA here is from genome assembly GCA_963691645.1 of Pelosia muscerda. Lineage (NCBI taxonomy): Eukaryota > Metazoa > Arthropoda > Insecta > Lepidoptera > Erebidae > Pelosia > Pelosia muscerda. The sequence continues at coordinate 2,531,628 of OY829127.1, read as the reverse complement.
ATTACTGTTTAAGTGCAACATAATTATAACTCATGGGTACACATTTCAATTATTATCTGCGTATAACTTCCTCGCATACTTATTTATTATTTTTTTAAAGTAAGTACCTACTCAAAGTAGCTGAAGGTAAATCATTAAATCTGAAATTAGATTACTTATTCCGGAACCTTCACACTGTGCCCAATTGGTAAAGGAGACGACATCTCTTCCTCCTAAGGGAGACACTACCGCCTTTGGGACATATCGGCAGAACCGACTCTATAGAGGGCTTCTCGGAGACTTTTCATGTGTCTCTGACTAGTACAGGGCACGGTGGAGAGTAGGCAAGGCAGGCCAAGCGATTCAGTGAGTCTTTTCTCTGCCGCACCATTAAGTCCTGGAATTCCTTGCCGGCGAACGTGTTTCCTTCTTCCTACAGTCCCGGGCCCTTTAAGCGGGGCGTGAAAAAGCATCTGATGAGGCCATCAAGCTGAGCGCCACCATTGTAGCACTGAACGTGTTTGCAATGGCGACCCTCTTTCATGAGACGTTGCCTTCAGCTTAACATCAGGCGAGGTGAAGTTAAATTGACGAGTCATAAATAAAAAAAGGCTGATCACATAGCGTAGGCGTAGGGGCTATAGGTGCGGCCGTAAGTCACCCCGATGACAAACCCTCACGCAACTTCCTGGGTAACGGACTGCGGTCCCTGTAGCATCTTCTAACTTTTTTGAAGAACCCATATTGCAGTCGCATGGAAATACTACCGCTAGGAGATCATTATACAGTTTGAGCGTGCGCGGGATGAAGTTCATACCGCATAGTAATGTATGAGGATGAACTCCTTGCCAGTGGCAAGTAACTGTAGTGCTATAATAGAATACAACTAAGGGTATCACTTGAAACAATTTTTCTAAACCCACATCATTGTGCTGTAAAACACACAGTGAGGCAGTGTCTTGTGAGGCTGAGTGGTTCTACAATGCTAGTGAGTATAAGAAAGTTGATGATCCTTAGCGCTGGCCATGATTCCCGATCATGTCCACTATGTTTCTCGATCATGTCCGCCATTATTCCCGATCATGTTCGTTGTTAGTCCCGATCATGTCCGTTATAATTATGTCAACATTTGAACTTTGGTGAGGCCCTATACCTACATCTATATTTATTAGGAATGAACCTACTAGAAGCTATTAAATATAATGTAAATGGAGATATTAAAGTATAACCTTGACAGAATGTTGTTGTAATTCCAGTACGGAATTACCTACATTTAGTTTCGTGAACATTAAGGAACATTCCATTAAATTATTCATGATAACAGCTCAGCAGTCCACCGTGATTACTATATTCTTAACTTGCCATAATAATACTACTCGTTTACATTCATTCAAAAATATACTTTTTTTATCGTGCGAAAAATCCTCACAGATAACCCTACGCCGAAGCCAATGATGACTATGTCGGACTCGAACCGACCATAACCCCGATGTCGTGGGCTATCAGTTCCCCCACTGGTGGTGCCTAAGGGAATTTCTGTACAAAAAATATTTATATTAAAAATCAGATATCGTTACCCAAAGAGATGAATATAACTATTATTATTATACAAAAAATAAATAAAATACAAAGGTATTTTCACACACAATCACAACCGCGGTAGCCTAGTGGTATGGGTAATGGACTGCTGAGACGAGGTCTCGGGTTCGATCCCAGGTTTTACCATGGCACACACCAATGACTCGAGGTTTTTCGAAGTTATATGTGTATTTATCGTAGGTTTATAAGTGCCCGCTTAATGGCAATAGGCTCACCACCTATTATATTGGGACCTAAACTTAACTGGCGAAATGTGGGTGCTAGCACCTCTGCCTACCCCTTCGGGAATACAGGCGTGAGTTTATGTTATGTTACAAAGGTATTTATTTAGTTTATACGCATAATTACAGCGTCCAAAAACCCTATTATATAATACACAGTAGATATCACATAATGTAATTTTTAACATAATTCCTTAATTAAAATAACTAAGGTTGAGTGCGTGTGTGTGTCCACGAGTGGTAATGTGTGTGAGAGGTTATGTGTGTTCCTGTACATTGACCTATGGGTTCATTTGATTTTACTTTGATAAATGTGATGTTGTACAGGTGTATTGTGAGAAAATTAAATGTAATTTATAACAAAGCAACGGTTATTCCTATTGTAACTGCATTATGGTAAAACGACACGAACAATTACAGAGAGAGGAGATTACTTATTTTAGATGTTTACACCTGTTCTAATCCTCGAGAGAAAGAAAAAAAAGAAGAAATGGCGAAAATAGAAAGAAAACGCATTTATTAAAGACTAGCTGACCCGCGCAACTTCGTCTGCGTCACCCCATTTTTGCAACATTTTTCATTCCTGTTCCGCACCTGTTGGTCGTAGCATGGTGTTATATATATAAACCTTGCTCTTTAACCATTCTATCTGGTCTCTTCTCAGGAGATTTAACTACCGAACCAGCGAAAGAATCATTTTCTAATGATATATTTACTAAGTATTTTATTTATTATAAATTATAATATTTTTGACAATTATTATAAAACTTTGACTTTCATAAGTGCTCTTCATGTGCCTAAACTGAATAAATGAAATTGATTCTTTGATTGATTCTTTGATACAGTTATAAATTGTAAATCAAAAAATAAAAAAGTTGTAACCAGGTCAAATGTCAATATTTCTGGATTAAAAGGCTTATATACCCACATGTATAGTAGGACCACAAAATTCGAACCCAGGATCTCTTGATAGAAAGACAAATTCACTTACTAAGCTACCAGCCACTTGCATTCTTATCTCAATATTGATTTTAAAAACTGCAGTTCACACAAATTTGTCGAATATCACAATTACGTGACATAACGCCGTTTTATTTAAACCTGTGTTTGTTATATATGTGATGATTATCACATTTATATAATATATAGTGGTCATCATTTTAAGAACTATGTAATAACAGAGCTCGCTCGAGAGGTTTTGTGTTGTCAGTGGACATAACATAACATAAACTCATGCCTATATCCCCGAAAGGATAGGCAGCGGTGCTAGCACCCACATTTCGCCAGTTCATGTTTAGGTCCCAATGTAATAGGTAGCGAGCCTATTACAATTAACCGAGCACTTATAAACCTGCGATAAATACACACATATCGTCGAAAAACATCAAAAAGTCATTGGTGTGTTCCATGGTAAAACCTGGGATCGAACTCGAGACCTCGTCTCAGCAGTCCCATTACCCATACCACTAGGCTACCACGGTACATAAATATATATTTACATTTATGCTTATTTCCATCGGCCTGTGTATTTTTACATAATAATTTGTATACTGGTAACTATAACACGATTCCTAAGGGGTTACCTATAGATTGCATAGTGCATGACAAACTAAATCGAAGTCAGTCTTTTTTCTACCGACTTTCCTTTTGAATTTTTTTTTTTAGTTTATGGCACGTCAATTTGACTTCACCTCGCCTGATGTTAAGCTGAAGGCAAAGTCTCATGAAAGAGGGTCACCATTGCAAACACGTTCAGTGCTACAATGTTCATTCTTTCCTACAAGTAAGTATTTACAAAAATGATATCCAAGTATGCTTATCTTAATTCTTGAACCCACAAGTTAGTTAAATCATGTTTGAATTTACTGGTACATTTTTGATAAAAACTTGTACCAAAACAAACATATTATATTATCTAGGTATATATGTTAAAATGATAACCCGTTCGTATTTCCGTAAGGAAATAGATTTAGTTATAATTATCCGGTTCATCATTACAAACCTGATCTATAATTGTTTAGTAATTACGTAACATGGGTGCTAGACAAACTGACATTCTATTCAAATTTAGATAGGAAAAAATTAATGCTAAAACGGGATTCGAACCCGCGATCTATTCCTTACAGGAACGCTTTCACCGCTAAGCCACGAAGCCTCGTCTGAATAAAATCTTTAAGACGATGGTGGGAACTATCTACCGACAATCATAGCAATACTAATTGCTTTTCAAAAATTTTCTGATATTCTATTAACGTCAATGGAATCGCTTATCAAAATATGGGAGTGATATTAAATCTGTAATATGATTACAAAAATTTAATGATATTTGAATGAGCTGTCCAACTGGGGAAGTACCTCCGCCCTACAGAAGACCGCGGTCATAATAACCATCGTGTTGTGTTCCCGCCGATAAGTAGGGTAGCCAGAGCTCACTATACCCCTCCTTCCCCTCCCCTTCCTAGCCTCCCCACTCCCTTCCCAGCTCTCCCCCTTTCCCTTCATGGTGGGCAGCGCGTGTGTGACACCCTTAGTGTTGCACACGTTCCTAGGCCACGGTGGCCGCTTTCCATCAGGTGGGCCGTGTGCTTGTCTGCCACCTACGTATTATAAAAAAAAAAAAAAATATTGTGACCCGATTATTTCACTTTTTAATATTAAGTGATCCGCAGTCTCCACTAATCGGTTGATAGCAAATTGAAAACGGTTCTTTTCAACGTTCAATAATTAGAATGTCACTTTGTGTAGAGCCCCAGGGGTCCGTATGCTTGTCTACCACCTTAGTTGTATAAAAAATGACTGACAGGTGACTGTAATATAATACAGGGATAGATCACAGTCTGGAAAATCACATTAACTACCCTGGAATAGGTTTCCATGAATTGTGGGATCAAATCAGAATTCCACACAGATGAAACCTAGGGTCTGCCGGGGTGCGAGGGATATGTTGGCTACTACCTCACCTCCGGCAACTGAAGACCCAAAAGACGGCGTGCGTTTTGGTCGGTTCGAGTTCGACATAACCTAACCAACCGGCTCCGGTAGGAGGGTATCCATGGGGATTTTTCGCAAGATAAAAAAAAGGGTAACAGATATTAAACTAATAAATCATTCATAGAAAACAAAGTAATCAAAGTAATTATTGAGTTAATAACATGCGCACGCGCAAGGAGATCGTGTTTCGTTTTCCGTGAAACGTCACGTTCTTTATTGTAAGCCATAATGAATCACGAACCAGTCTAGACTTTTCCAAGCCAATTTGTGTGATAAACAAGATTTTAATTCCTGTTTCATTTCTTTTTGTTACTACCACGGAATTAAGACTTCACCTCGACTAATGGTTAGATGACAGTCTCAGGTAAAAGGGGTCACTTTTACACCAGGAGTGATTACAGTGTTATTAATCGTGACGTTGGGAATAAAATCATATTTTGTTCCCCACCATTACTGAGGGCGACTGTCTGTGGTGTCCTGTGGTTTTGAAATTTTGCCTACAGCTTACCATCAGGCGAGGCAAAGTCAAATTGAAGTGTCCTAGATAAAAAAGGCGACTCACTGGAAAAACCGCGCTAAATTCGAATTGATTAATTGATAAAGTCTAATATTTATTCTAGTCTTAAAATACTTCCAAATGATCATTTTGAGTGGATTTAATACTTCACTTAATCTTACATTTTACTTTGCAGTCACGATGACATGCAAAAACAGACAACACAAAAATATAATGTTTACATAGTTTACTTAATCGTCAATATTCTAAGAAACATCTGACTAAGTCACTGCACTTTGCACTTAGCATAATAATTTAAATTACTTGAAGATTTTTTTTGCAATCCAGATAGGTAGCTGATACCTACAAAAAAAATTATTCTTAATGATTTTATTAATTAGTATCAAAATCAGAATTTAAATTGTATTTTCATAATAATATCGGATAATATGATGAAAGTTTCAGTAGGTAAATGTTAAAGGGGTGCAAGCAACATCGAAATGTTCAAAGGAAAAAGATCCCAACGGAGGTAGGACACGACCGGTATCTCCCGTCCGAAATGAGCTGTCCAACTGGGGAAGTACCTCCGCCCTACAGAAGACCGCGGTTATAATAACCATCGTGTTGTGTTCCCGCCGGTAAGTAGGGTAGCCAGAGCTCACTATACCCCTCCTTCCCCTCCCCTTCCTAGCCTCCCCACCCCTTCCCAGCTCTCCCCCTTTCCCTTCAGGGTGGGCAGCGCGTGTGTGACACCCTTAGTATTGCACACGTTCATAGGCCACGGTGGCCGCTTTCCATCAGGTGGGTCGTGTGCTTGTCTGCCACCTACGTAGTATAAAAAAAGAGAAGTGATTTTCTCGTCAACTGTCATTGTCAGTACTTATAACCTTTCTTTTTACCATCGCCGGGTATTTATAAGGGCTGATTCAAAAAAGGAATAGTTTCTTTTTAATATGCCGATATTTTTTTACAGCCACAGATTATGTACAAATACTTATCCGGAACCTTAAAGCCGGTTAGCTAATTCTTTTTTTAATTAATGCGGAATAGTTTCGAGGTTATGGTAACCGTAATATTTTGACAGAATCACTTAACCTCACTTTTATATGTGTGTGTATAGCAATTATGACGGCCAAACTGGTAAGACACCATGTCAAAAGTGTGTAATAACAAAAAACAAACTCAAACGGATCGATTCCAAATTTGAAAAAACAATGAAAACAAAAAAATGTAATTAAAGGCAAGTTCCTGTTATAAAAATTCCACAGATTCTCGTATCTGACGAGTGACTCGTATTTATAGGAAAAATAGGATTAGTAGTGGTGGTCATTACGATGAAGTGACGTTTTATTATACTTAACTAGTAATATGTACTGTTGTATTATTTAATAGGACGTTGACGTAGATAAATACCTTGTGTCTTATAGTTTCAAGTAAGCAATTGTCATATTTGGAATGCCTACAAGTATGTACACTGACGGACTCATAAACTGCATCAAAGTATTAGACGACTTTGAAATAAATATTTTAACCAAGTATGCATACTTTCTATACAGATTTAAATTGAAACCTCTAGATTGGTTCGTGAACTTTAAAACAGCGTTGTGTCATATCTTAAAGTTTAAGTTTATGTACTCGAAAGGACCTTAAGACTTTTTTTGAAGAAAAAACAGAAATTTAAGAAAAATTGGTTTAATTAAAAAATTGGTTTTAACAATAGACACAAACTTTATGCAAGGGTTTATTTGTGTTTTAATAAGGTGTTTTACCCCCACGTGCCCTTATTACGAATTCTAATCGGTTCCGCATAGATTTTATAAGGGTTTTTAAAAGATCTTGCGGAATATTGTCCCATTCTTCTGAAAGTGCTGTTCTTAGTGCTGCCACTGTCGTGGGCGAAGGGTTTCTCGCATATACAGCTCTTTTTAAATTGTCCCAAACATGCTCGATGGGATTAAGATCCGGGCTGCGTGCTGGCCAATTCATTGTACGTATCCCAACCTCTTCGCAATAATGTTGAACTTGTGCAGCTGCATGCGGCCGGGCATTATTCTGCATTAAAGTAAAATTTTCGCCTATGAATCCCATGTAAGGCACCACGTGATCTTCTAATATCTCTGTTATGTAGCGATGTGCTGTCAAACCCCCTCTATTACCGTTTTGACGGACCATGTCTATGAACACAAGTTCTGTTCGCCCGGTCATCGATATGCCACCCCAGACCATACATGAACCGCCTCCAAAAGGAACACGCTCCTCAATGCAACTTTGAGCATATCGCTCCCCACGTCGACGATAGACTCTTCTGCGACCATCTGCACCATATAAACATGTCCTACAGTCCTCCGTGAACAATACAGAGGCCCACTACTCTTCTGTCCAATTCAGGTGGTGACGCGCAAATCTTAAGCGAGCTTGTCTGTGAGCTGTAGACAACTTTGGACTATTTGCTGGTCTAAAAGGGGTGATATCCGCTTCCTTTAACCTTCTTCTTATTGTTCGTGCACACACGTTTACTCCACGCACTTCATTAAGCTCGGTTTTGATGTTAACTGACGTGAGGAAACGATTTCGCAGGGAAGTTATAACAATAAATCGGTCATCACGACCTGTGGTTGCTCGAGTTCTGCCTGTACCACGTCTCCTCCTGTAAGAACCTGTCTCTACAAACCTTCTGTATATTCTAGAAACCGTAGACTGGTTTAAATTTAAATTTCTACCAATCGTTCGTTGATCCAAGCCCTCCCGCACCAATGCTACAATTTGTGCCGCTTGTTCGGACGAAGTATCCATATTATGGTTCAAAAACTCTCGATGTGTTAAAGAACTAACCCAACAATTATGCTGGTAACAATAATTCAATTGACAAAACAAAAAAAATCAATGAGAATCAATTTAAAACTTTGCTATAAATAACACGCAAATCTGATACTACAAGTAAATTTTCTTTTCCCGGCTATATTCATTTGTTTTATTGCAGTTCTATTTTTAAATTTATTTTTTTTTAAGATTAAGAGCCAGTCTTTCCATATTTATATAATTTAATCTAAAAAGTTTGCATACTTATTATAAAAAATCCTTTTAGAGTAAACCTGAACTTTGATGCAGTTTATGAGTCCGTCAGTGTAGTATTTGACAAAGACTTTTATGATTTATTTATCAATGATTCATAATAACTAGGCCAGCTATATATTAGCATCACGAGAGACCACAACTTGTCCAGCTATTGTGTGATATTGAAACAGTTTTATTTAGTTCAGGGAAGGGTTGAAGACTAAAAGAGTTTCTGTGCTGTCAGTGCAGAAGATAAATCAGTTACAGCGGTAGTCTAGTGGTATGGGTAATGGAGACGAGGACTCGGATTCGATCCCAGGTTTTACCATAGCACACCAACGATTTTTTGATGCTTTTCGAAGTTATGTGTGTATTTATCGCAGGTTTATAAGTGCCCAGTCAATGGAACCTAAACATAAACTGGTGGAATGTGGGTGTTAGCACCTCTGTCTTTGGAAATATAGACGTGAGTTAATGTTATGTGTTATGTTACATAACACTCTAAGCTCTGGCTACCCTACTCACCGGCAACAACACAACACAAGATTTACACTTTTACTTCGAATGACAACCAATACAAGTTTGAACTTTTATAACCTCGTAACAAAAAATTAAGAAAAAAATATTTCTAGCAGCTGTCATATTCCGTATTATACTTTTTCCTGGTAAACAATAGCCAGAATCGTTATCTTTCAATAACATAAATGAAATACTTAGAGATAATTATACATCAAAATAAGAAAGAGTTCATTAACCTCTTTAAGAGACGCAAATATAATTATTATACTAACTACATAGTTAGTTGAACAACGACTTTATAATAAGCTGACAGTACAGAAGAAAAAAAATAGTATCGATATCAACCTAACCTAACGATAGTTTCAAATACGCGCGTTTTTATCGGTCGATAATACCACACTAATATATAAAATAAATAAATATTCTAGAACAATCTACACCGCGTCACCTAGATCCATAGTGAGCATAGTTTAACTAGCTCGTGTTATGGGTTCTAGAATGCGGATAAACATTACTTTTTTGCGTAAATACGTACATATTATACATGGAAACACCCTGACAAGTGCAAATATTCATATTCATTCACACAAATATTTTCACTCAGCGGGAATCGGACCGATTGTAGCAGTCGAGTTCACGACCACAACAGTCTCATTAGAATATGTATAATAATGGTAACGACGGTGAAAACTATACTGCACGCATTTTTTTGCATGCGAAGCCCTATTGCTTCAAAATAATTGCGTACGCTGTTATTACCCAGCAATACGTCGTAGTCTCATCATACTAATACCAATTCTACTAAAAAACCGATATCACGAAATGTGTGCGGTTTTATCGACCGATAATATCGTTAATTTAATAAAAGTGGTTCGTACCTTATAAAATATTACATATTCTTCACAAAAAATTAAAAGGTTTTGCTTTAATTAGATAATAGTATAAGGTTGTAGTTCCTTCTCATAACGACTTATCAAACCTTACCTATGGTAATGTAATAAAAGATCTGAGTTATGTGATTAGTTAACAAGCTTTCATATTATTATTATAATATGAAGATATGTTATTATTTAGTTTAACTCAAAACTTCATTAATATAAAGGTACAGTGGGCTTCAAAAGTTCTTAGACACTTTAGGATATATAACCGTTGACAGCTTAACTCTAATTTAACCAAAAGTACCTATTATAAACAGTACAGTAGCCTAGGTGGTAGTATGGCACACACCAATGACTTTTCGATGCTTTTCAAAATTATGTCTGTATTTATCGCAGGTTAGTGCCCGGTTAATTGGGACTTAAATATAAACTGGCGAAATGTGGGTGCTAGCACCTCTGCCTACCCCTTCGGGGATATAGGTTATGTTATGTTATGTATTATAAACAGCGCTAATAAAACAAACTACTCCTGTTTCTATATAAAAAAATCAGTCGCTTCACGGAAAATATCGAAGTTCAGCCGCATCACAGTTAGACTGGAAAGCCAACCGAGTTGAGAAAAGGTTCAGAGAATGATGTTTTTATACAATTTAAGTTTCAAACTATCCAAGAGCTATTGTAGTCCACTGTACATTCGCAAACAGTCCTAAAACATGGTAATATCGTTAATGAAGGTATATAATTATATTCATAAATTATTCATATAACAAACGATGTATATGGCTTATTAATAAACGTTATTAATTGAAAAAAAAAACTTTGACCTTGACTTTCGATAAAGTGGCCCTAGGTTTTTATTTATGGTATGTTAATTGATTATAGGGAAAGCAAGAAGATCACGTGATAAAACTATTATATTATATACTAGCTGTTACTCGTGTCTCTGCCCGCGTGGATGTCGATTATCACGTTGCGTACAACGAGTAGTAGTAGTAGAGTCGTAACTCTACTCGATTTTCTACTTGCCTCTATATTACTTCTCCTTGCGGTTATGACAACGGAAATAGTTAGCGATATTAGCACCAATGATGTATAGAAATCTACCGTATCTATTGAGGTTTATGATTTTTGCTCCGATCTTTTGGATGGTAGCATGATGATAATTATGTTACTCCGAGAAATTGCTTTTTTTTATAAGTGAAAGAATTATTGAAATCTGTCCATTAATTTCGGAGCATATTCGTTACAAGCAAACAAACAAAAATAATAAATAAACAAATCTTTCCTCTTTATAATATTAGTGCCATAAAAACCGAATCTCCAAAAATTGCTTTAAGTCAACTGTAAGAATCCTTTTCAATAATTTAACAGTGTCCCCAATAAAATTGCTAATAAAAAAATATTCAAACGAAAATGTACTAATTTTAAAAAGTAACCCATCTAAATTCCGAGACTGTGATCTGAGATTATTCAGCTAATTAACTTGAAATCAGTAGATAACACCTGTGTAGGTGTATTACATAACTCTTACCTAATAATCAATGTCTATCTCTATAGGAACAGACAATAAAACAGTACAGTAAGAAATCAGAATATGCTAAGATATTCTATCTACGATAACATATATTAACATAACATAACGCACGTTAAGGATACAGCTGTCTGTTAGAATGTTAGGTAAAAAAAATATTGTAACCAAACTATCTGTAGGCATATTAATGGGATCGATAAAAACGCGATTAGAAGCGGTTGAATCGTTAAGTTATAATGTGTAGTGAGATCACCATAATATCTAATCCGAAGGATGTCTAAGAGGAGAAACGAAAAATATGCACGCCATATTACTGCAAGAGAAGGAAAACTCGAAATAAAACCCTGCACCAACCCGGCCAATTTGGAAGCTGTAGGAGCCCTCTTAATTTTGGGAGAGGCCTACGGCTACGGCTATCCTTTATATTATAAAGAGTCGATAAAATAATTTATTTAACAATTCAATTTTTAGTAAATTTTTTTAAATTCTTATTTATGTGAAACTAGATAACTTAAACTTTTTATGATAGCTTTTGCAACAGAATCGCAGGAATTTCGCCAATATCAAGTATATTTAGGTTGAATGAAAAATAAAATTATATATAGCGAGACGTTAGGGGGAAAAATAGACAAATTGTTTTTTGTTTTTTTGCAATATTTTTTTTTGCTTCATATATGGAAGTCCTTGAATGATATTGACAGGTAGGTAATCAAACTAGTTCTGGGAACGAATAATAAACCGTATTACAATTAGATTATGATGGCACCTACATCATTAAAAATAATAAATCAATAAATATACCTCCCTCGAGCAGATTTTATGATTGTGCACAATAATTAACGTTTATCGATATTTATGACACTCTTCGCACCTGGCACTATTATTTTATTATTTGTAAACCAGGTGTAAGGTTAGCGGAACTCAGGTATTAACGCGATGATATGGTAAATACAAGTTGACGTCGCAAGCTGACGGGAATTTGCGCAAACACGACTCTGAGGGCTGAGAGGAGGGTGAAGTTTCTTCTTCTACTCTCACACTGCATATGTTACGTTACACTACACTGATTGTATCCTTGTTTTTCAAAACTGCCGACCGCAAAACAAACCTATACTCCATTTGTTTCAGTATTTAAAAACCACAACAATCTTGTGGCAACTTTTTGTAAAAACACATGTTAAACAAATAAACTAGATTAACTAACTGACTAACTAGTGGTTTGAGACAGGTTTTTAGTCTTCAAAATACGTCACTAAGTAGAAAAGTATTTTTATACTGAGTTTTAAAACAAAACATTATTAAAAAGATACGCTAAGATTGTTTGCGTTTTTAAGTATATATATTTGCGTTTTTTAGTTTATAGTACTGGAGTATGGGTAATGTTTTTTGAATCTCTTGATGAAGATCAAATTGAATATATAGGCCAGAGTCTGCTTTCTAATTAAATTTACGATGTTTTCTATTTTCTATCGTTACTCGAACGTTCGTACGTACTATCCGTAATGCAGCTCGGTGTCTACTTTTAGTATAATTATGGCAGAATAATGTAAACCAAGTGAATAAATGTATCTCTTATTACAATTGGTGGAACTTGCTATGTGGTTGGAACATAGCAAGAGTATTAAATCAAGTAATAGAAAGGCATGGTTTTTGAGAACCTCATTAAGTTGTTTTGTTCAGTTGTCTCTAAGAACGGAACTCGCGCATGAGACAAAAAAAAAACAAATTGATAACCTAATCCCATTTAGAAGTCTATTAAAAATATACCTACTTTCAAAAAAAGTTCAACAATATTGTGTGTGTATATAATGGTGACCCTCTTTCCTGAGACCTTTAGCCTACTATTAGACAAGGTGAAGTCATATTGACGTCAGCATTACAAAAAAAATCTCCATTTGGTCATTAATCACACTTAGAACTAATCGATATTGTGCGATTAAATTTCACCTTATAGCACATTACTAGTTTTATACTGTCATAAATTAATAAACAGTTAAACTGGTTCAAAACTTTCGTTGGTTTAGAAAAGAAATTCAAATTGACAATCGTCGTCATAACCTTGGCCGTTCTTTGGCATATCATGTCCAGTAACGGACGATTATGGGCCTGGGGGTGACGGGTGGACCCACCTGTCACCCTAGCATAAGCAGGTCGCGGCTCCCCATACTCGGGGGCTAGACGGTGACACCGTAGTCCCTACACCCGACGGAGGTCATCTCGAAAAAGATAGCCCTGGGTCTGATGGCTTGCGAGGGATATGTTGGCTACTATCTTACCGACCCAAAGACCCAAAGACGGCGTGCGTTTTAGTCGGTTCGAGTCCGACATAACTTCTCCAACCAGCTCCAGCGGGGAATCCGGTATCCGTGGGAATTTTTCACACGATGAAAAAAAGTAATGGATGACCTATCTCAGTCAAGCTTTTATAATATGTTAAATTCACAGTGTTCTCAGTTTTTTTTTGCTAAGGTCAAAAATGTAGATGTAGGTACGTAATACAGTAATTAAATCGCTTAAGAAGACATCTTAAGAATAGGTTGAAGTTGAAATTAAATAAATGAGTATAATAGCTAGTTAAAAAAAACAAGTTTCTTTTTAAATTAACACGAATTACTAACCGTAACAAAAACAAACATTTTATAAGATTTTTGAGGATTACATTTTCATAGTTATCACAAATTTTCTTATACACAATACATTATAAGAAAATTTTGTATGTTGTGATGTAAAAGTGTACTTTACAAGTAAGTACATAATAACTACCCTTTAACTGCAATGAAAATGTTATTTTTAATTTTTGCTAACGTTATTTTTTATTTTTTGTTACATTAGATCTGCTGTTTTAATTAGGCTGTTTACAAAACAAAAAAGAATTCGTTTGACAGATTCAAAGTGTCAAACTTCGAGTCTATCAAATGGTTTTTTGTATTGCATAAATTTACATGTTAGGTATTTTAATTTACATAAAATAAAACCAACGTTTCAACGAATTTACATTTGTTTAGTATTATTGTTAACAACTAAACTTCTTAGAGGTATTAGATTAACTTTATTTTAATACACCTTTAAATTCATAATAAATTGCATTCCTTCCAATTGAAACTGTGTTGGATGTAAAAAAATGAAGTTATATTAATTATATTTCTGTTTTATGTGTGACTCTGTCTATCTATTGTTAGTATCAGCCAAACTACATAATTTTCGTTAGAATTTAACATTGAAATAACCTGAAGAAGAACACTTTATTTTCATTGCCACAATTTTTTTTCCGCGGAACCGCTAATAATTCCCAGTAATTTGAAAACTACAATTAATGTGGTTTTCATTTGATTACTGAGAACGAATGATTATTATTTATTACCAGTATATCTTGAAACTATTGGACTAATATAATACCAATGCCCGATTAGGTTTGGTTCCTTATTAATTATCTTTGTAAAGTAAACGAATTTACAAAAAACCGATGAGTAATCCGCCATTTCTTGAACGCAAATCGCATCAAAAATACTTCTTGGTTGCAAAAGAAATTATAACTAACCACTGCACGTTTAATTTGAAGAGAAATATTGAACCTGTTTGGATGTTCATGTACGGTCAATGTAACCCTAAAGTTAACGGAAACCTGTACCCTGTACTTGTTACATCATGTTCTTAAAATCCTTTTTGTTTTTAAAAATAATGAGAGACGTGGGATAATTACAAAAGGGCTTCGAACCCGTGCAACCTTAAGTTTATACCTCATCAATGAATGAATCATAATAATTCTTCGAGCGAATTTTCAAATGCAAAAAAGAACTTCAAGTGCTTCTAGCAAGAAATTTTCACTGTGAATCATTGCAAAATTTTGCATTTTCTTTACAAAATTTTGCTTATCATATTTTTTTTAAATGAATTCATTTGTAAATTAAGTAATAAAAGGGGATTTATAAGTGAGATTTTTTAGCATTTATTATTTTTGCTTTTAAGAAGTACATTGTATTTTTTTTATTGTTTTTGTGTAGATCTTTAAATAACTTTTAAAATAGTGGGTAGTTAAAATAACGAAAACAGTCGTAAAAAGCATCAGTTATTTTAATTAATTATCTTAAGTTAACCAACTTATTTTATTTCGCAGAATAATTTGTTCGTTCTTTTATTTTACGCTATAAATGAATGACGCAAGTATTTTTTATATACACTGTATTTTAAATTGTTTCATTTTTTCCCTACGGACCTTCATCTTGCTATAATTATTTTATTTATAATTTTGTAGTAGAATAAAAATCTGTTAGACAAATTCATTGAAATTTTTAATTGTTTTAGACAATAAAGGGGCCAGATCCTATTTAGTGTTCATATCTATAGATGGAGTCATTGGTATTTTTTCATAGTATTTGAAATAAAATTATGATCAAATAATAGTAACATAAATTATAAAAATATAACACAATTAATAATACCTATCTAGAAAGAAAGAAATATTTATTAATACCTTCCGTTGGTACAATAATAAATACAATAATAAAGTAAATAACCTCGTAATAATTTTGTAAATGTATTAAACTCAGTCAAAATCGTAATACCTAATTTTAAATTACGAATTGTAGATTTATGAATTAAATTTATGGTTTATAATTTTGTTCTTAATTTTTTTATCATAAATGAATTGCTGTTCGCTAATCTCGTTTAAACTCGAGAACAGCTGGACCCATTTGTCTAATTTTGATCTGAGAGAAGGTTTAAAAAAAAAGAAATAAATATGAAAATGCTAGGCAGCGGGTACGGGATCAGAAGTTTACGCGGGCAACAGATAGTTGATAAATACAATTGTATGATTTCGAGTTTCAATATGTATTGTTTAGTAAATATGACCTAAAAAGTTCCTATACGTAATTTTTTTTTTATACAGAATGTTAGATCAATTAAGTTACTTGATTTTCTTTGGATTACTGAAATTAATAAAGGTAAAATATGAAATTAAAATATACTATGTTAATTAATTTCCTATAGTTTTAGCTTCCACAAAACGCTCTGCGTGCCCATAATCCTTTCTCATTATGTGCCTGAATTGTAGATTTAAAAAAGAAAAAAAAAAGAAACAACTTACATTTTGGCTGTCTCCCGCAGTGTCCCTTTTTCCTTCGCTCGAACAGTCGATTAATAATAACATCCTTTCTATTGTTGAACTCCAAATCATCATTAAATTTATTATTCAGAGCTTCACATTCAGCGAAATTAACCTCAAAGGTTTCAATTTCAGATCTCTTAATGTGATTATTTGACAAATCTTTCAATTCATTCGTATTCGCACACGAATACCTTCTATTTGTGAGACTATTCCAAATTTTCACTAAGTCCTTCATTGTTGATAAAAACACGTCCTCACACCAATGAATCGATCGCTCTAGTAGTAGCTAATTGATATATTAATATGTTTTTAATAGCACGTCAATCCGTAGTTTTAATTTATTTTATAACGTATCAGCTGATTTTCAATGCCACATATCAGTAATAAAAAAAAAACAAACAGACTGTTTGAAAACAATATTCACAAATAATTAAAAAAAATAGTGTTCTTTTTTTATAACCACAGATAGTCACATTCCAATGCGTTTTGGACGGCACATAAATAATTTCGAAATTCAAAAATTTCAAAATTTCTATTTCGTTCCCGCGTTAACACTTGAAAAGCGCGCGCTAAGAAACAAAGGTAGGCATGAATGGCGATTGGCGATGCAACTTATGCGTGCACTATGCTTAACATGTATCTAATGAAATTCGCGCGGTGACCGTCCACTTATATATAAAATATCGCAACACACACACTACGCCAGCCGCAGTGACGTATTAAGACCAGTTTTTTTAATGATATCGATTATCATCTGCGTATAGTAACTTAAGGTGGAAATGAGTATGGGTCAGTGGCAGATTTCAGTGTGTAGGTACCATTTTACTGTATATTGTAATAAAAAAATTATGGGACATTCGGAGTTTGACGGGAATACAATAATAAATGAATAAAAACAAAATCACAATCGACACAAATACAATTTTACACTGTGGTAATTTTAACAGCGGTAGCCTAGTAGTATGGGTATTGGACTGCCGATACGAGGTCTCGGGTTCGATCCCAGGTTTACCATAGCACACACCAATGACTACGATGCTTTTCGAAGTTATGTGTGTATTTATCGCAGGTTTACAAGTGCTCGCCTGGCAATAGGCTCGCCACCTATTACATTGGGACCTAAATATAAACTGGCGAAATGTGGGTGCTAGCACCTCTGCCTACCCCTTCGGGGATATAGGCATGATAATGTAAAAAAAGTTAATAATAAAATATCAGAAATTAAAATAAATATCAATAAAAATTTTATAGTCGTGTTATAGATTTATGTAAATCCTATACTTTACTAAGCAATTCCAATAGCGTTTTTGCGAATAGAATGTCACTTTTTATAGAGCCCCTAGAGCTCTATAAGTTCATTTGTTTAGGTATTTAAATACACGTAAACAATCTTGGTGTGTCTTTTTAACATGTTTAGTAACATTTTTTTTATTTATGGCACTTCAATTTGACTTCACCTCGCCTGATGTTAAGCTGAAGGCAAAGTCTCATGAAAGAGGGTCACCACTGCAAACACGTTTAGTGCTACAATGGTGGCGCTCAGCTTGACGGCCTCATCAGATGCTTTTGGACCCGGGACTGTAGGAAGAAGGAAACACGTACGCCGGTAAAGAATTCCAGGACTTAATGGTGCGGCAGACATTGGTATTGATGGAATTATGTCGAAACGAATCGTTTTCAATTCGTTATCACTGGATTACATGACACTGTGGTGATTTTAATCATTAAAAAAGTGACGTAAAATATTTCAGATCACTAATATTCAGATTTCTTTGAATTTTTTGTAGCCATAATACAGATTTATGTCAATTCCATTCTTTAATAAGCGATTTACCTCGAGTTTTCGCCAATAAAATATCTCTTTGTTTAGAGTCCTTGACTAGTGACAATCTTGCAATGTCCCTATTCGGTTACCAGGCCTCCTGCCTGGTAACCGAATAGAGACATTGCAAGATTGTTCAAGAATGTTCAAGAATTTATATTTTAATTTCAGATATGTATAAATTTACACTGTTGTTTCTAAATAAAGGGATTTTCTTTCTCTCTATCTTCTATTTTTTTATTTTTGAATTCGAACTTTGCGTACTTAGTTGCCGAAGGTGAGATAGTAGCCAATATAATCCTCGTATCCCGACAGACCAGTGGCCATCTCATTCGAGATGGCCCCTTTCGAGTGTAACTAACACGGTGGCCCCGTCGTGGCCTTTTCTATTAGGGTCACCCTAGCAAAAGGCTGTAAAATATCCCTAACTCAATTTAAGTTATTATAACATTAAATTTTAGAAAGGACTATAATATTGGGTATGTTCATTCGCCAGGGAATGGAAGTATCGCCTTGGAGTTAGGCTTTATGTACAAATATAATTTACAATATAATGACGTCATTACGCAATGACTCGTAAAACTTACAGAAGTACCTACCGGCTGATAGATCATAAAGTGCGATGGACACATGGCTCATTTTCTCATTCAACGCCGATTACAAAATAAAGTAGAGAAAATTCTATATCACGAAAACGACCCGCGCATGACCCACTGTCGTGTAAGTGCGATTAAGAGTAATAATTACCGTCAGTACCATGGTGAATGCTCTGATGAGCTCTTCCGATTAATCCCACCCTCTCCTTTCCTACACAGGACAACACGTGCAGGGCTTAGATGTCACCCGCATACAGTGCAGACTATTCCATCAAGAATCAAGCGGTTCGGGGAGTCTTTCAAATTGACGTGTCTTAAATAAAAAAAAATAACTGGCTTTTGCTGTGACTCCGTTCGTATGTCTTTTTTAACACGTCAATTTGACTTCACCACGCCTGATTCTCAGGAACGAGGTTAAAAGGGATACTAATCGAAAATCTCCAAAACGTGGTGGCTGTAAAGTTCCACTGTTTCGAGTCCCATTCAGTACACACGGGGTCAAATCACCCTTATACATGCAACCCTGGCAATTAGGGCACAGAACCATAATAATATGCGTTTTTTCCGTGCGGAAAATCCCACGAATATCACCCCCACTGAAGCCGGTGAGAATAGTTACATCGGACTCAAACCGAATACAATGCACGCCGTCTTCGGGTCCTTGGTTGCCCAAGATACAGTAAGTAACGTTATATTATCCCTTTTTTTTTTTTTTTTTTTTATCGTGCGCAAAATCCCCACGGATACCACCTCCACCAAAACCGATGGAGGTGATTATGTCGGACTCGAACCGACCAAAACGCACGCCGTCCATGGGTCCTTGATTGCCGGAGGTGAGATTATACAGACACCCGACGAATATTATATGATAATGAATTACTTTATTACTTTATATATTAAGCGACCGCGGTAGCCTAGTGGTATGGGTGGTGGACTGCTGAGACGAGGTCTCGGGTTCGATCCCAGGTTTACCATGGCACACACCAATGACTACGATGCTTTTCGAAGTTATGTGTGTATTTATCGCAGGTTTATAAGTGCCCAGTTGATGGCAATAGGCTCGCCCCCTATTACATTGGGACCTAAATATACACTGGCGAAATGTGGGTGCTAGCACCTCTGCCTACCCCTTCGGGGATATTGGCGTTATAGTATAAAAAAAAAAAAAAAAAAGAATTACTTTGAAATACTTGGATATCACACTTTTACTTCGCCACTGTATTCAATAACTGTGAACTTCACGAAGTGCTATCAATCAACAGTTTAATAATACTTTGAAATACAATTATTTTATAAAATCAGACAGGACGTACCCAGGTAATGACTTTTATCTTATAACTAAAAATAAAAAGAATTATTTCAAGTTTTAATGTTTTTGGTTACGATTCTTCTATCTTTATGTCTTTTCTTGTTTTGTATAAAAAAATGTTGTTCTCATGAATTTGCATAGGACCAGGATGTACCTAAATGGTTACGTTTTAAAATTCCAAAGTGCACAATACCTACGATCATAATATTTCTAATTATGTATATAGTTGATTGATGGAACTTATTGTTTTAAATTATTTATAACACACTTTATACTTCTCCACTATATTTATTATTGGACCTAACCGATTTCGCCTTACGTCATTCTCAAAGCTTTACATTGACAGTTATGGACATTCCAATTTTTAAATTGGAATGTTCATAAAACCGAAAACTGTCAAAAAACTAAATAAATAAAAACACAAATTTAATTTTATGTTAACATATAAAATAATTTCACATTATGTTGAATATTTTGAAAATGTATTACAAGTGAAATTGAACATATAAAATAAAAAATCAGTTCAATAATTATTTTTTGTTTTAAACTTTCATTCGAATGAACATTCGGTCTTTCGTTCACCGGTCTTATGAAATTCAGGATTATGATTCGTAACTACCTAAGTGCCTAACATATGAAGATTTTATTTTTTTAAGTGCATTAACATTTTTGAAATTCGATCATAAATGGGCAATGACTCGTAATATAGATATATTTACAAACAAAAAAATATTATCGGTTTTCCAGAGACTTGTTTACTGAAGCTGTCATATAGATGACATTATAAAAAGGTATAATGATTCTAATACATTGATAAACATTTTAGAAGTGGATTAAAAATATGTCATGTCAAAATTAATAGGCTTGGTATTTTTTGTAGGTATGTTTTTTTAAGAAATTATTGTTTCATTTAGTTTTACTAACACAATGGAGAGTGAACTAAATTAATTGGATTAAGCTCTCAGAAAAAAAACATTAATACAAAAAAATAGCGCCATTTTTTTGATCGATATGCTCGCGTTTAACTACTGTTAGTTGCTGATGATGACACGATACCGAGTGACAACTGTAAAAAAAAATCTAATCGTAATTTTTTTTATGCCAATATGTATATAGCCAGAGTAGGTAAGTTCTACCAGCTAATTTAATTTATATTATTATGAGGTAAATATTATGACGTAAAATGAATTATCATAATAATCTGTGTTCAGATATACAATTATTTTATTCTTACTGAAATGTTTAAATTTTCACTAATATCTGTTTAAAAATTGTCTTAAATGTCCCTCTTTGTTTCTTAGACTTAATAAATTAAGATATTATGAGATTTTTGCACCAATTCGCAGGTGACCTCCAGAAATTAAAGATCCAAAGACAGCTTGCGTTTAAGTCGGTTGGAGTTCGACATAACCTCTCACCGCTTCCGGTGAGATTGGATTTCGCGCACGGAAAAAAAATGGCGGGGCTGCCTTGGGCTTCAACTGCCTCAAGAATGTTGACAAAGTCCTGTTCATGTGTTAATGACTGATTGAGACTATCGTAGACCATCTCCCAATCATTTCTACCTGAACTCACTATATTATTATAACATATTATTTGCAAAATGGCCGACCTTGAGTTATTTTTTCTCGATACAAATTCTCAGATCACAATGTTTATTGCCATCAAAACATCATTCAATTTTATTGAGAAGCATCGTATCGTTGGATTTGTAAATATTTTAACTACATTTTATGTCAAAATTATTAATAAATAATCTGTATTTTTACAATTGGCGGGAAGATTTTTTGACAGAAGAGGCAGAATGTGAAATATTTATGGTCAAAATAAAATGGCGGGCTGTCATATCTGTTTCCGAAGAGATTAAGTTGTGAATGTGAACAATGTTTAAAAAACATGACAGTAACAAAAACTCGCGCATTATATAAAATTTCGCGTTGTATAAAATTTTCCATTAAGCTGATATCAGACGGTTCACTCAAGTGATTATTCTTTCAGGTCTTCATTTTTCTTTCATTCGATATGCACATAGCTTAAACTACTTAAACCATTTTTTTTTCCAGTGAAAAACCTGTATAAATTCACAGATTTTTATATTTATTTTTTCAATCTTTTTGCAAATACGTAATAATTGTACAAATGCAGACTGAATGCCATGGGTATTTTCTACCATTCAACTTTAAGATGATGTAGAGATTTGTCAAGATAGGTGCTCGAAGTATACTGAGTGTTAGACCGTTCATTTGTCGTTCATCCGTAGTGAAAGTGAAAGATTTTCATTAAAAATGAAAAAGAAAAATTAATAAAGAGTGAACCGTCTGATATCAGCTTTAGGTACTTTATTTCAAGTCTACAATTTTATTCTCTTTGTCCTGTATCGAACAGTAAATTTAATGAAGTGAATGACTTTTACTTGAAAGGAATCCGGTACAGTTCGGAAATTTCTCTGCTCTGGCCTTCAATTAATAATTCAATCATTTCTAGTAAGACGCGTAATGACGTAAACAGTTTAAAAACATTTCCGGCTCTAGAGCTTTTAAGACAATGTCTCGAAAGAAAACAAAGGCTAAGGCCGAGTTCACACTATACAGAGTAAATCTGCAAAAAATTGTTTTTAGGATGCCATCTGTGTTATCCGAAGGGTGTCGTAAGAGGCGGCAAATTTAAAAAAATTGGCAGCCGATATGACGGTGAGAGAAAGCAAACTCGAAATAAAACCCTGTACCAACCCGTCTGACCAGCGTGGAAACAGCTAGGCCAAAGCCTCAAAACATTACGAGAGGCCTATGTCCAGCTGTGGACTGCGTAAGCCAATTGATTAATTGACTATCATAAATTTCCCCGTATGGAAATTTCTACAGTTACCCCTGCCGAAGTCAGCAAGGGTGCTTATGTCGGACTCGAACCTACTAAAACCGTACGGACGTCTTGAACCATCCGTTGCCAAGGATGAACTAACCTCTTGCCTAAGCCTCACGCCCCAGCTGACCCAGGACCAGCGAAGGCCTTCTCAAGAATGGTCACACTCAGTTTATTTATTGCTTTATTGAATTCAGAAGGCAGCCGCCGAAATGTCTGCTTCCATACGCAGTGGTTCAAGTTCAGTAGCGAGGTTAGGCAACAAATTATACACCTACTTAAGCAATGACCTTAAAAGATTTACTAGTAGACGTTTTAGGCTTACTAGAAGCTTGTCAAAAGTGTATTAGGTGACTACATAGATAATTAATATAAATTTTCTAAAAGGCTTTTTTTTATTTATGTCACGTCAACTTGACTTCACCTCGCCTGATGTTAAGCTGAAGGCGGAAGTCTCATTAAAGAGGGTCACCATTGCAAACACGTACAGTGCTACAATGGTGGCGCTCAGCTTGACGGCCTCATCAGATGCTTTTTCACGCCCCTCTTAAAGGACCCGGGACTGTAGGAAGAAGGAAACACGTGCGCCGGCAAGGAATTCCAGGACTTATGGTGCGGCAGAGAAAAGACTCACCGAACCGCTTGGTTCTTGTTGGAATATTCCCAACAATGAGGTCAAATAATAGGGAGCGAGTATGAGTCTCTTGCCGTCAAACGGACTTTATGTCATGGGCTATAGTTATTAATTTTGGTGTGAAGTTTTGTGCGTGGGTATTTAATTTTGATTTATGAAATATAAATTAAATTTAAATAAATGTTAAATAAAACCCATGGTAAGTACAGCTTAACTAACTTATATTATGGGTTTTAGAATGCGGATAAACATACTTGGATTTTTTGTAAATACATAGAAACCTAGATCAATGAAAATATTCATATTTTTGCATACAAATATTTGTACTAAACGAGGATCGAAACCGCACATCCCGTGCGTTGAGTTCACTACCACTACACCACTAGGGTGAATAGGGTTATTAACATTGGGTTATTACTATAAAGAGGCCGATCGATAACTAATAGCTTTTAAATTTTCGGAAGTACCCAATAGTACATAATAGATTAATCAATCAAAAGAAATATGTGACATATTGTATTTTACTAGCTGTTTGTTGATCGAATATAACCAATGAACTTATTTTTTTATGACTTAAAAAGACAACTCCCACACTGGGGAAGAAGCCCTGTATCGCTGGGGTCTTTACATACATACAACTAACGGACACAAAGTACATCCACTCAGAAAGCATTTGAAGAGGATATCAAGCAGAGCGCCACCATTGTAGCACTGAACGTGTTTGCAATGGAGACTCTCTTTCATGAGACTTTGCTTCAGCTTAACATCAGGCGAAGTGAAGTCAAATTGACGTGCCATAAACAAAAGAATAATAAAATAAAATATTTGTGGATCACACATCTCACACAGTCTCCGTGGCGTAGCGGTAGTGCACGCGACTACTACGCACGGGGCGCGGGCTCGATCCCCGCTCAGTGCAAAAATTCGTATGCATGAATATGACTGCTTGCACTGGTCTGGTCGTGCCTCGGAGAGCACGTTAAGCTGTCGTTGGTCCCGGTTGCCATACAAACATCTATGGCAATCGTTACGGGTAGTTGGAGCCCTCAAAAGTCCAACCAGTCTAACTTGGAACTTCGATATCGCCATTGGTCATTGGATCATTGGTTGTGGAGGTCAGATGGCAGTCGTTTCACGTAAAATATCGAAGTTCAGCCGCATCACAGTTAGACTGGAAAGCCGACCCCAACTGAGTTGGGAAAAGGTTCGGGGAATGATGATTTATGGATCACACAAATTTTAGTCCTGTGTGAGAATCGAACCCATAACCTTCAGATTGATCAGGCTATCCTTGATATTTCCTTGTTAAATGCTTTTCGTTTATTTATTTATTCTGAAGTACAATCACATCATATGTATTCCACACTTCACAATAAATTGAGTTGCTGGTAAGGTCATCATCATTCCCTGAACCTTTTTCCCAACTCAGTTGGGGTCGGCTTTCCAGTCTAACTGTGATGCGGCTGAACTTCGATATTTTCCGTGAAGCGACTGCCAACTGACCTCCACAACCAATGGTCTAATGACCAATGGCGATATCGAAGTTCCAAGTTAGGCTGGTTGGACTTTTGAGGGCTCCAACTACCCGTAACGACTGCCATAGATGTTTGTATGGCAACTGGGACAGACGGCTTAACGTGCTCTCCGAGGCACTTATAAACCTGCGATAAATACACACATAACTTCGAAAAGCATCGAAAAGTCATTGGTGTGTGCCATGGCAAACCTGGGATCGAACCAGAGACCTCGTCTCAGCAGTCCATTACCCATACCACTAGGCTACCGCGGCACGCGGTAAGGTATTCGATACATATAACAATTTTCAGAGCGTGATTATTCAGAATTCAAATTTAATTTTTATTATTTTTGTAATATCAGCCTATTTAAATTAATTACCATATAGGCATAAAACATATTCTTTTATTCCACTTAGATAACAAATTTCAAAATAAATTATTATTTAAATTTTTATTTTGAAACTTTTTTAAATAGTAATTATTAATTACATCGAAATTTATTGCTTTATTTCATTGGTATCACTTTTCAAAATAATTAATTAGATGGTGAAATTATTATAAAAAATATTTCATTAATAGGACTAATTAATTAGGTACATAGGATAGCCTATATTTGATTTTAAGCCTGGATTGTACGATAGTACTTAAACATTAAGGCTTAGTTGCTCCAAGTACCTGTTTAAGTTAAGGTATCCTTCAAATTTAACAGTAACAGTAACATTGATTCTTATGGTTTTGCTAAATGCGTTGCACCAGTGCATTTAGTAGCTCTGTTACAGTTATCTTTTTGATAGAATTTGTCGTTTGAGCGTGGCCGGTTACAGTTGGCGTCAAGTTATGACGTCCTTTTAACAATTATCAAATAGTGCAACCTGTTTTATACATGATTGGTACTTTAATTGCACTGTTAATGTTAAAGTACGATCGTGCAACCCAGGCTAATAGTGCAGTACCGGTCAGGAGTAAAACAGGTTGTACCATTTGACAATTGTCAAACGTCAAATTCTATCAAAAATATAACTATGTTCTTCATGGCGTAAGTATTTGGGTGACATCTAAGCCTTGCACGTGTTGTCATGTGTGAGGAAGGAGAGGGTGGGATTAATTGGAAGAGCTCATCCGAACATTCACCATGGTAGAGACGGTAAAATACTCCTAGAAACGTAACAACTCTGCATGCAACTGATGAGATCTTCCAATTAATCCCACCCTCCCCTTTCCTACGCAGGACAACGCGTGCAGGGCTTAGGTGTCACTCGCATACGGTACAGAATATTCCATCAAGAACCAAGCGGTTCGGTGAGTCTTTTCTCTGCCGCACCATTAAGTCCTGGAATTCCTTGCCGGCGCACGTGTTTCCTTCCTCCTACAGTCCCGGGTCCTTTAAGCGGGGCGTGAAAAAGCATCTGATGAGGTCGTCAAGCTGAGCGCCACCATTGTAGCACTGAACGGGTTTGCAATGGTGACCCTCTTTCATGAGACTTTGCCTTCAGCTTAACATCAGGCGAGGTGAAGTCAAATTGACGTGCCATAGATAAAAAAAAAAAAACAACTCTACGCATCTGCAAAGGTTCAAGTGTATTCGTGACCTTAGGACACCCAATAATGTGGATAGCAAGTCGCTGCATCCTGTCGCCAGCATCTAGTGGGTACTTTGAGGGGCCACTCCAGAGATAAAGCCTCGCCGTAGAGCCTTTTACCGAACTAACTACGGAGGTAGGACACGACGGTATCTCCCGTTCGAAATGAGCTGTCCAACTGGGGAAGTACCTCCGCCCTACAGAAGACCGCGGTCATAATAACCATCGTGTTGTGTTCCCGCCGGTAAGTAGGGTAGCCAGAGCTCACTATACCCCTCCTTCCCCTCCCCTTCCTAGCCTCCACACCCCTTCCCAGCTCTCCCCCTTTCCCTTCAGGGTGGGCAGCGCGTGTGTGACACCCTTAGAGTTGCACACGTTCATAGGCCACGGTGGCCGCTTTCCATCAGGTGGGCCGTGTGCTTGTCTGCCACCTATGTAGTATAATAAAAAAAAAGTCAGCATTTTGGGGATTTCCACACAGGCTAAATACGTGCCAAAAAAACACTTCGCCTTCAGCTTACCATCAGGAGGAGTGAAGTCAAATTGAGGAGTTCTAAATAAATAAAAAAATGTGTTTAGTTTCTTGTTTAAAACACTAACCAAAGATTTTTTTAAATTTCAGACAGACAGGGTCATATTATATTCATATATCCATATTAGATTAAATATAATATTGGCATCTTGCTTTTTAGGCTAATTACCTTGAAAATTTGATATCTACTGACGTCAATATGCAAATCACCTCTGTGGCGTGGTGGTAGTGAACGCGACTGCTACGCTTGAGATTTGGTTTCGATCCCCGCTCAGTGCAAATATTTGTATGTATGAATATGGCTATTTGCGCTGGTCTGGTTATGCCTCGGAGAGCATGTAAAGCCGTTGGTTGTAATACAGACATCTATGGAGTTAGTTGGTTAAAGTCCAACAATAGGTTTAACTGCAGTACTTTTTTATTGTTTTTTTTTTAAACAATTTATTATGCACACACACCAACACTATACAAAAAAAAAACAATTATCCCAACAAAATAAAACGGTTAAATACAACAATAAAATTTCTAAATATGTATAATAATAAAATCTATGCATGTTCTTCCTACAGTCCCGGGTCCAGTTCAGTGCTGCATAAAAAAATCTATACCGATACATCGATATCGCCTATAACTATGGGTTGTGGAGGTCAGATGGACCCTGGATTCTGAGGCGACAGCTTCGGATACGACCGGGACTAACTAATTGATGATGATGAATGTACAGACACGGCCACTTTTATTATATACATACTATGCCCGCGGTTCCGTCCACCTGGCTGCCGGTTTTCGCGACCTAAGCGCCATCTGTGCAAGTTAAATTCTATATAACTAATCATAACTCTGGTTCTACTTAACCGATTGCAATCAAACAAACGTAAGCTTTTAAGTTGGATCAAACCCCTGCAAACAAAGAAACCGCATCGAAATCCGTTCAGTAGTTTTTGCGTCCATCGTGAACAAACATAAACTTTTTACAAATATATAATAGTAATAGATAGATAGATTTTTTTTTTATCTATGGCACGTCAATTTGACTTCACCTCGCCTGATGTTAAGCTGAAGGCAAAGTCTCATGAAAGAGGGTCACCATTGCAAACCCGTTCAGTGCTACAATGGTAGCGCTCAGCTTGACGGCCTCATCAGATGCTTTTTCACGCCCCGCTTAAAGGACCCGGGACTGTAGGAAGAAGGAAACACTTGGAAAGATATTAGATAAGGTACGATATTGGCATCGTGCTACGGATATCACCTCCACCAAAGTCGGTGTGGGTGGTTAAATCGAGCTCCAACCGACCAAAACGCACGCCGTCTATGGGTCTTTGATTGCCGGTGGTGAGATTATACAAGAGATATCTTTTCCTCAGCGGTAGACCCGGAAACTTATTTGAGATGACCCCCTTCCTCTTAAGCGGGAACTATAGTGTCTCTATCTAGCCCCCGGATATGGGGAGGCACAGTCTCTGCATCGGAGGTTAATCACCTTGAAATTTCGATATTATTTTGATGTCAATAAGTAAGTCCTTAGCTGCCATAATCGGCATTTCGGAAGTGTATAACTATTTCCACAACGAATATGGAAACTGGATGAATTTATGTAATGACCTACGAGTATCAATGACTATTCCTTTTTTTACTTAATTTTGGTGGTTAATTATTGTTAAAATAATTTTTTAATTGGGCTTAAACAAGTTATTAATAAAAAATGTTAATAATTACATCCGTTTTCATTAAATGCTAGCTGTTGTCAGCGGCTTCGCCCGCGTGGACTTCTGATCCCGTGCCCGCTGCTCCATAAAAACCTTCCGTAGAGTTCAAGGAACAATAAAAACAAGAATTACTCGAATTAGTCCAGCCGTCTTCGAATTATGCGCTTACCAACATATTTCGCGATTCATTTTTATTTATACACGGTGATTTTATAGTGGTTTTGGAAAAAGAATATTCTGTTTCACACACAGTTTCGGTAGCAAAATCGACTGGAAGTTTTAATTTTGAAGAAAAAAAAAAATCACTTTATGTATGGCAATAATGTTCAGGTGAACAGAAAAATGTATGGGACGCGTAAAAAAAAATTTTTTTTTTGTATAGATAGTTAGATAGATATACTAGCTGACCCGCCCCAGCTTCGCCCGTGGTATGTTTAAACCGCTCGACCGATTTTCGATCCAACCATCTACAAAATAGTTCGAACAAAGCCTGAAAATTTGGTTTGGATAGGTGAGCCCGATCTGGAGTTATGAAATTACAACGAAAAGTGGCATTGATGATTATATATTAGACTAGCTGACCCGCGCAACTTCTTCTTGATGTCATTCAATCAATTGAATGAATGTCTTTTCTAATAATAATTAAAAAATAAGGTCATTGGTTATATTCGGTCAATAAACAACGAGTAAAATACATGTCATATATTTCTTTTGATTGATTAATCTATTATGTACTATTGGGTACTACCGAAAATTTAAAAGCTATTAGTTATCGATCGGTTTCTTTATAGTAATAACCCAATGTTAATCTTATTATGTAGTGTAGATAAGATTATTGAAGTAGATGATGGAAATCCATTAATATATAATAATATACATACATACATACACATGCTCACGCCCGTAATCCCCGAAGGGGTGGGCAGAGGTGTATTAAACACCCACATTTCGCCAACTATGATTTTCGGTCCCACGTAATCGGGCACTTTGTAAAAGAATAGGTATGCTGAAAATAAATTCTTAACCGAAAATGTAGCAGCTAAGTAAATTTGGAAAAAAATTGACCCGATTCCTTGCTATGCGGTGTAAATCGCAAAGAAATTAATTATGTGCTTAGCCGCACAAGCACCACCAATTAACGTCTTGGAGAGTATCAGACGGAATATACTATGTAGGTAAAACCGGGGATGTTTTTTTTTTTATACTACGTAGGTGGCAGACAAGCACGCGGCCCACCTGATGGAAAGCGGCCACCGTGGCCTATGAACGTGTGCAACACTAAGGGTGTCACACACGCGCTGCCCACCCTGCAGGGAAAGGGGGAGGGGGAGGAGGGGTATAGTGAGCTCTGACTTCCCTACTTACCGGCGGGAACATAACACGATGGTTATTATGACCGCGGTCTTCTGTAGGGCGCAGGTACTTCCCCAGTTGGACAGCTCATTTCGGACGGGAGATACCGTCGTGTCCTACCTCCGTCGTTTGTCGTCGTGTCGTTTCAAATAATTTCGAAACCCAGTACTGGTGTCTCCCTAGTCTAGGGGAGACAACAGGAAAAATTCTGATGTCTCCTCTTCATGAGGGGAGACACGAGACCGAAGCCCAATTATCGCGTTGTACGACTCTACTCGATTCTCAGCTTGCTATACTATACTAATTCTACTTGCTGTCATGACAACGGAAATAGTTAGCGATATTAGCGCCAATGTACATCTACTGGATCTATTGAGATTTATGATTATTGCTCCGCTCTCTTGCTACCTACTGCTAGATAGAAGACTCTACGAATGTTGGGTCTACTGTTTTCACGCTAGCCTGAGTTGGAACACGGTTTTATTTCGAGTTATCCTTCTCTTCATTCTGCGATACATCTAATCCTAAGAGTCCCGGGTCCTTTAAGCGGGGCGTGAAAAAGCATCCGATTAGGCTGTTAAGCTGAGTGCCACCATTGTAACACTTTAGGTACGTGTTTGTAATGGTGGCCGTCGTTCCTGAGACTTTGCTTTGAGCTTACCATCAGACGGGGTGAAGTCAAATTGACGTGTACTAAAAAAACGGAAGATATCCGCCGTTTTCTTCTCACCTGTTAATTTCCTTTCTGTTCCACATTCTGTTCGTGGTAACATTATAAAAAATTCGCTTTGTATCACTCTATGTATTAAAAAAACCGCATCAAAATCCGTTGTGAAGTTTTGAAGTTCTATGAAATCATAGGGACAGACAGATAGCGAGAAGTAAATTGGAATTAACTTGGAGCTGAAAACTTTATAGGTGCGTTGGACAGGGAAAGGTTTTGTCTTTTCACCGGGAGGTTATATAATATTCGAATCGACTAAAATCGTACACACAATCATACTCGGTCCTGCGAACAAAATATTACCTGAGACGAAACCCTCGTATCCTAACCGACTTCGATTTCAAGATGGCCACCCTTTTTTTGACACAGACAACTCCCTCCTTAGTCTGTTTGGGTATAGACGAAACTATTCTCATCATAGTTACTTATAGGAAAATCTTGTATATATAAAATATACCTACTTACATAATCTAAATTTTCCTTTGTTCTTCAGCGGAAAATTTAAAACACTTATATTCTGAGAATGCAGTGTACATTAGCCAAATAAAAATCAAAAACTCGTTTTCCTGTCTCCATTTTTAAAAATATTCCGGACAAGTGTAAGCCGGAGTCGCCTCGAGTGGGTTCCGCACTGAAAATTTGTCTACTAACTTAATACTTCAGGAGTTATACTCATTCTAAGGATAAATTCAAATTTTCATTTGAATGGGCACTTTCAGAGAATTATAATTTACATACCTATTATATGAATATTTATTCGTTAATATTTACAACTTAATTACAAATAAAATATACATACAACTAGGTTCAAAATATATATAGGAATAAAAATATGTCGACCTCTGTGGCGTGGCACTAGTGAAAATGAAGCGCGAATTCGATTTCCGCTCAGGGCAAACAAGGTTTCAGGAAAAAGGATCACCATTACAAACATCTACAGTGTTACAATGGTAGCGCTCAGCTTGACGGCCTCATCAGATGCTTTTTCACGCCCCGCTTAAAAGACCCAGGCCTGTAGGAAGATGGAACTACGAATAAGTTAACACTTGTAAAAGTAGTATAATCTTGAAAAAAATTATGAATTTTTTGGAGTCATATATTGTTACTAAGTAGGTACAAATTGTGTAGTTAGTAGTTACTGGACAATTTGAAACTAAAATTGTATGAAGTGATGCCACTACATTACTACTAGTCTTAAAAGCTACTGGATAATAGATCTACTTATTATTGTAATTAAGTTTAGGACGCTACTTGCTTGAGTTTATTTATTTTCTTATAAAGAAACAAGAAATCGATCTAGTTTATTTTATTAACACTAATATTATGTTACTTTTAATTTGGTTAAACTATTAGACTTGAGTTATTAAAGAATCTTAAGGTGTCCAAGAATTTTTAAAGCCCACTGTACTTCTAAGAAATTTATATTTCATTGATCTACTAATATTATTCGAAAAGCAGACAGACAGACTAATACAAATGACGATCTTACGTGTATATTATCAGATTCCGTTTTTCATTCGTTCGTAGGGAACCCTAAAAACGTATCTGATTTAGTTTTTTTTTTAATAATAAAAAGTTTCGTTCAGGAAGTGGTTTGTCGTTGTACCTTGAATGATTTTGTTTTTAAAGTCATCTAAAATAAATAATAATTATGTATAAATTATTAGTTTTATTTTATTGAGTTGGTCATGGCCATATTACGAGTTGATAACATAACATAACAATAACTCACGCCTATATCCCCAGAGCAGGGTGCTAGTACCCACATTTCGTCAGATTATGTTTAGGTCCCAATGTTACGAGCCTATTTATAGTAGGGTAAATGCGGATTTTTTCATGTGGGGCAAAACTTTGTGAGGCGAACGCGGAACAAATCCCTGCACAACTATTTTTTCGATTTAGGTACCTCATTTTGATTTTACACAGTTGACACTATTGTTTTATAATTTCATTAGCTGACTCGCGCAACTTCGTCTGCGTCACCCCGTTTTTGCAACACTTTTCATTCCTGCTCCGCACCTGTTAGTTGTAGCATGATATTATATACATATATAAACCTTCCTCTTTAACCATTCTACCTATTGAAACAAATCGCATCAAAATCCGTTGCGTAGTTTTAAAGATTTAAGCATACAAAGGGACATATGGACAGAGAACGCGACTTTATTTTATACTATGTAGTGATTACAATTTGTAATAATCACAATCATAACCCTCCTTTTTGCTTCGTAATCGGGTATATTATAATACTAACATGGCAGAAACCGCAAACACAGCCTTCTGAAAAACCAGCATATTGCTGTCCTATTTACTCTATAAAACTTTCCTATACAACAGAGCGAGAGAGGGTTATGAGTCATCGAATAAAAATATTCTTTGGTTTACAAGTCTTAGAAACAATTTTATGACTCAAATCCTTCGTATATCTAATTAAGAATTTTTCTTTATTAGGTCTATCGCTAAAGGTCCAAATCGCACCAGAAAAACCCACTTAAATGTTTTTTTTTTAATCGCAGCACTTTGAAAAAGATCTGGTGGTCACGGGAGGTGAAAAGCGACTTTAATAAAGGGTGTTTTTAGCACACGTCAATTTCACTTCACCTTGCCTGATGGTAAGCTAAAGGCAAAGTCACCATTAAAGTAAAAAGGGTCACCATTATATACAAGTACAGTTTTTTTTTGTACCACTTAGGTGGCAGACAAGCACACGGCCCACCTGATGGGAAGCGGTCACCGTGGCCTATGAACGTTTGCAACACCAGAGGCGCCACACACGTGCTGCCTATCCTGTAGAAACCTTCTACAGTGTTACAACTGTTGTGCTCAACTTGACGGCCTTATTAGATGCTTTTTCACGCCCCGCTTAAAGGACCCGGGACTGTAGAAAGAAGGAAACAGAGCTGGTAAGGAATTCCAAGACTTAATGGTGCGGCAGAGGAGATACTCATCGAACCGCTTGGTTCTTGATATGCGTTTGAACTACATTACACCCTGGCTTCTGAGACATAAATAGCATGCGGTTTGTAGGTAATTCGAGTTCCACATAACGGGTTTTCATGGGGACATCCTACTAGATTACCCATGAGACTTATTTCAGGTTTAATTGCCCTATGGGTTAGATAGATAACTCCTTTATTTTACACCAAAAATAGAATTTACAGTTTATACATAATTATTATGTACACGTAAATAATTGTATGTACAATCCTATGCCTATCGCTGGGAGTGATCTCTTTCAGGCAACCTTAGGATGGACAGTAATGTTATAGAAGCATAAATACATATAGTGCAGTTATCATAATAAGCGTAGGCTGCTTCCACACTGGCGTTTATCCATCGTAGACGTTGGATGAAAGTATACGCAGCGCAGATGTTTTAAAAAAAAAAAGAAAAGCCCGCTGAGTTTCTTGCCGGAGTCTTCTTGGGTCTGGGTCGCGTTTCGAACCGGTGGTCCATTTGCTCACTGATCTATAAAATGTTGTTAATATTCATTAACTGTTAAATTTATCGGGATATTCACCATGTTTGTTTATTTCGTTGAATAACCGATATTTTGGCACTGTTGCAAGCGCCATGATCACGGTGTTTCGAAATCGTCGAAATATCGGTTATTCAACGAAATAAACAAACATGGTAAATATCCCGATAAATTTAGCAGTGAATGTGTAAATGACCATGTCAATCTAAAATCATACGTTGTTAATATTCACGTTTTGTAAGTACCCTTTACTGGTAAATGATTTTTTATTTGATTTGATGCCTTCACACTGGCGTTTATCTAGCGTTGGCGTTCGATTAACGTATACGCAGCGCAGACGCCGCGACACCGCGATGCTTAGGTCGCGTTTGTTGGAACATAATGAGTACGCTGCAGTAGCATAGCGTTTGATCGTTGCGCAAACGCGACGCAATCATCGCGTTGTCGCGGCGTCTGCGCTGCGTATACGTTCATCGAACGCCTACGCTGGATTTACGCCAGTGTGAAGGCAGTCATAATGAGTTAGTGTGAAAGAATTTTTTATTGTTGTTGACGTAGAATTTTTGCCAATAAAAGAATAAATGTTGATCAAATTAATAACTGTTTACTTCTCGATAAAAAGTATTTCAACGCAACTGTAATAAATTTTAGCTTCAAAGATATGTCGAATGTGATCAATCACAATGTTATTTGTCAAAATATCTACAGGTATATTACATAATAAATAATTACTGTAATCATTTTATTACTATGCGACATCTTTGAACCGGTTTTATCGAATCAAAAACTTATCAATGTTGAACTTTTTGAGTTTTCGACGCACACACTAATAACTTAACATGTTTATTATATTGTAATATTATTTTTTACAGTTTCAATTACCAGTTTTTTAAAAACGTATTAATATTAATAACATGATTTAATTTAAACAATTAGCTATGTCTAAGTTTTTTGTCATGAAATATGTGTGTGAAATAAATCATAAACTTAACTTTTTTGTTTGCGTTTTCATTGTCTCAATTTAATGTAATGTAATTAATATC
Source organism: Pelosia muscerda (assembly GCA_963691645.1). Taxonomy (NCBI): domain Eukaryota; kingdom Metazoa; phylum Arthropoda; class Insecta; order Lepidoptera; family Erebidae; genus Pelosia; species Pelosia muscerda. The sequence continues at coordinate 2,496,100 of OY829127.1, read as the reverse complement.
ATATTTTTACATTGTCTGCTTGTTGAAAGGTAGGATCACAAGAAGCAGAGAAATATATTTATTATGAAAAAGAAACAAAAACGTGACAAAAGGCCGATGGCCATCAAAGCAAATCAGTGCTAATAAATGTGGAAACCGCGGAAGGCGAGATGCTATCCAGCCAGATGGACTGATGGCCTGTAAAAAGTGGCTGGGACAGACTTTTTATACCCCATAGCCGCGGTAGCCTAGTGGTATGGGTAATGGACTGCTGAGACGAGGTCTCGGGTTTTACCATGGCACACACCAATGACTTTTCGATGCTTTTCGAAGTTGTGTGTATTTATCACAGGTTTATAAGTGCCCGGTTAATGGTAATAGGCTCGCCACCTATTACATTGAGACCTAAACATAAAGTGGCGGAATGTGGGTGATAGCACCTCTGCCTACCCTTTCGGGGATATAAGCGTGAGTTTATGTTATGTTATGAGAATCTACCAATACCCCCGCTGATGTCAGAGAGTGTGGTTATGTCGGTCATTAGTTACGGAGGGTGAGGTAGTCTCTGGTTTGTTCCTCACGCCCCGGAGGTCCTCACGCCACGCCCATGAGCGCGGGTCTGGGGGTGACAGGTGGAGCTGCCTGTCACCCTAGGAGTAGCAGGGGCTAGATACCACGGTCCCTATATCAGGAGAAGAGGGTCATCTCAAAATATATGTCCACGGGTCAGCTGGGGTGCGAAAGATATCTCTTGTATAATCTCACCTCCGGCAATCAAGGACCCATAGACGGCATGCGTTTTAGTCAGTTCGAGTAAAATCACCACCACCGTTTTTGGTAAAAGGGGTATCCGTGGGAATTTTGCGCACGATTAAAAAAAAGGGTAACCATAGACTAGAGACGGGGAATACCGTCATGTCCTACGTACCACCTCATTTAAAGTCATACATACATTTTGAGGGCGAACGTGGCAGCAATACGAAGGTTCGTTGTATGAATCATAGCCTGACTCATTCAAGTTCTAAAGGTTCACATTCATAAATATTATATCGTTGAATGCATTTCGTATTCATTATGGAAACTTTCAGTGTGAAAATAAATTTAACTAGCTGTTGCCCGCGGCTCCGCCCGCGTTGATGTCGATTATCGCGTTGTACGACTCTACTCGATTCTCTACTTGCCTCTCTATACTACTTCCCCTTGCTGTCATGACAACGGAAATAGTTAGCGATATTAGCGCCAATGTATAAAAATCTACCGGATCTATTGAGATTTGTGATTATTGCTCCGCTCCCTTGGATGGTAGCGTATAGTATAGCCTATGTTACTCCTAGATATTGTAGCATTTTATAGGTGAAAGAATTATTGAAATCGGTCCAGTAGTTTCGGAGCCTATTCGTTACAAACAAAGAAACAAATCTTTCCTCTTTATAATATTAGTGTAGATTATTTCGTGGTCGTCGGTTTACGGGTTTTCCGAATGTAATGACGGTAGTACTCGTTCAGACTGGATATATGTTTCCTGTCTGTGACGTAAGCAACACTAGGAAAGTCACATTACTCCGTCCTCCATGAGCGCGGGCCTGGGAGTGACGGGTAGAGTCGCCTGTCACCCTAGCACAAGCAGGCCGCGGCACAAACCGTGCCTCCCCATACCCGGGGACTAGACGGGGACACCGAGGTCCCTACACCCGACGGGGGTCATCTTGAAAGAGACGGCAGACCGCCGGGGCGCGAGGGATATGTTGACTACTATCTCACCTCCGGCAACTGAAAACCCAAAGATGGCGTGCGTTTTGGTCGGTTCAAGTCCGACATAACCTCTCCAACCGCCGCCAGCGGAGAAGGGGGTATCAGTGGGGATTTTTCGCACAAAAAAATCCCTACAAGTGTTTGTAATGGTGACCCTCTTTCCTGAGACGTTGCTTTCAGCTTACTATCAGGCGAGGTGAAGTCAATATGACGAAAAATCATAGCTTTGCATTTATTTCCATACAACATTCTAGAAGCCGTGGAATTCTACAGGGTAGATGTGCATGCAATGTAATGATTACATCATATGGTAATTCTTGTAACATTATGTAATAGTAACTACTGTTTTGAAAATGCAGTGTTATTATGAACAATGACTCTAACCGGCTATATTCTAATAATCCTACTGCGTTGTTCAAGTTTATAGCGCCAGTAGGTTAGTGGTTAATATGTTAGCCCTACGATCGAGAGGTCCCGGGTTCGAATCCTGGCCACACTACCGCCGTACCTTCATTTTTAGCAAAAAATAAATTTAGCTTAGTTGGAGATGATTACATATTAATGTCGCCAGTTTTCTCTAGATAATAAATACATATTCTAGGACAATCTACAAAACGCCACCTGGACCCATGGTAAGCATAGTTTAACTAGCTTGTTTTAGGGTTCTAGAATGCGGATAAACATACCTTGATATTTTTTTTTGTAAATACCTACATACATATTATACATAGAAACATCCACACCAATGCAAATATTCATATTCATGTACACAAATATTTGCTTTGAGCGGGAATCGAATGAGTGAAAAGAATGTATGTACTGGTACGAAAATATATTCTCCTACATATTCATGGTGTACTTTTCCACATAATGTATTGTTTACAACCAAGGTTATAGGTACTTAATGTTTTCTTGTTTAATTCTTTTTATATAGTAATTATTCAGACGGGAATTTAGTTTTTTAACTTCATTTTTATTTTCACGTAATAATAATAATAATAATAGGCAACACGGCACGTATTGTGAGGAGATTGCTCTCCCTGGAGCCCGAACCAGCGGTAGCTTGGTCCCTGTACCCGATACCGGTGGGTTACTACTATTTTTTATATTTTTAAATATATGTTTTTGTATATGTATTTAGAAATGAAATTTATAGGTATATTTATGAATAAAGTGGAATAATAATAGCCTTTAATTTCAGATGTTATTCATAGTTTCGTCATCATTATTCACATTTCAGCCCAAGTTTCACCCTAGCCCAGGGTGTCTTTCTGGCAACATCTGCATGCCCTTTGGCAAAGGCCTCCTCCAACGCTCTTACTCGAGACTGGCCAGAGACATGGCACTGCGGCTTTTAATTCGTCTTCCCATCTCTTGAACTGGCGGCCCCTTTTTCTTTTCTTACCCTTTGGGTACCAGTGCATAATATCCTTGCTCCATTTGTCTTTGCCCCTAATTGTGTGGCCCGTCCATCTCCACTTTTAATTTTAAATGTTATACATTCCAGTTTGGTTTTTGCTCTTATTTGTGTATGTCTTACTCTGTCCTCTAACTTCAAGCTCAGCATGCTTCTATATTTTCACGTAAGCAACAATTAATAAATGATACAGATTTTCAATCTTCTTCTGTCGAATCGACGGCATTTTTGAGTTGCCATCGTGGTGTAGCAATTTGTTTCACGGCGGCCCCGCTACTCACTGAGAGGGCCCGAGCATAGGTTTCGCTCTTCGGGAAGGCTTACTACGTCTGGCAATGTGATAAATAAACCCTTTATAATGATATCAAATACGGCATATTTATGCCTAATTATTTTTTAACACAGTACAAAATGGCCGCCACATGCCACATTAGATTCAGTAACATGTCATATTATAACCTACTAGCAAACCCGGCAAACTCCGTTTCGCCACCAGATGGCTTTCCCACTTTTCTGTTGAAATTTTTCCTGAATTTTCTCTGCTATAAACCTTACGGAGCCTGAGACCTTTCCAATGAATGCAAAACCGTGGAAATCGGTTCATGCGTTCTGGAGTTATAGCGTCCGGAAGGAAAACCCGACTTATTTTTATATAGTAGATAACAAACGCTTGTAACTTAACGTCACAGTGAAATCATAACACTCCTTAAACCATAAGTCGGGTAAGAAAAAAGGTGAACGACATTATATGATCCACGATATCACTCCCACCGAGTTCATCGTGGAAATTTCCACACGAAAAGGCTCACTATAAATAAGCCACCTTTTCTGTGTAAATCAAGCCTAAAGTTTATTCTCAGAAAGTAGGTACTAATTGTAAGTTATTTTTGTATTTAATACTAGTTATTAATGAAACCCCGAAGTGTTATTGACCGACCGAAGTCACCAAACCGCAAACATAACTTATGTCACAAATACATAACATATTAGTCTGGTAAGAATTCCGCGGTAGCCTAGTGGTATGGGTAATGGACTGCTGAAATGAGGTCTCGGGTTCGATCCCAGGTTTACCATGGCACACACCAATGACTGCGATGCTTTTCGAAGTTATGTGTGTATTTATCGCAGGTTTATAATTGCCCGGTTAACAGTGGGACCTAAATATAAACTGGCAAAATGTCGGTGCTAGCACTTCTGCCTACCCCTTCGGGGATACACAAAACTTTGCGAAAGTTGTAGGTGTATGTAGGTAGCCTAGTGGTATGGGTATTGAAATGCTGAGACGAGGTCTCGGGTTCCTCCTTTCTAGAGGCAACCCTACACCTCGGCCTCTTCCACTTCGGGTCATATCAAAGTGAATAGCACTAGAATACTGGCTCCTTTTGGATTCGAACCAGCTAATCCCCGAAGCACACGTGCCCGGAGATCTTTCCGCCGCTACTACGGCGTAAAAGAACTTTATTTAGGTCATTAGGGTCAATATATATGCTTCATACTATAGTAAATATTTGCACTATAAATTATAAACCACTTATATAATACAGGTTATATAAATAAGGCTTGATGATGATACTAATTGATCTAAAGGCTAAACTAATTATAAAAGTAATCATTATAAAATATTACCTTGTGTTCATCATTAGAAATATAATGAAGAAGTAAATATACTTAATTGCAAAAAGCAATGATATCTATTCTTCTATCTATCTACTGTGAGTACAGTACTCTACACTCCAAAAGTTCCAGGACAATTTGAAACTCGCAGAATGACCTCCGTCATCCATGAGCGCGGGCCTGGGGGTGACGGGTGGAGCCACCTGTCACGCTAGCAGAAGCAGGCCGCGACGGTAGCACAAAATGCGCCTCCCCATACCCGGGGGCTAGACGGGGACACCGTGGTCCCTACACCCGACGGGGGTCATCTCGAAAGAGACGGCCCCGGGTCTGCCGGGGTGCGAGGGATATGTTGACTACTATCTCACCACCGGCAAATAATTGGAAAGTGGAAATTTTTCACACAATAATGGGATACATTTTATTCCTTTTATCGCATAAGGACAGATTTGATAGATATTAATGTTGATGAGACTTACCAAATAAAGAATGATTACCTGTGAAATGAAAATATGATTTTATTATGATAATGATCGAATATATTATGATAAACTAGCTGACCCGCGCGACTTCGTCTGCGTCACCCCGTTTTTGCAACATTTTTCATTCCTGCTCCGCACCTGTTAGTCGTAGCATGATGTTATATACATATAAACCTTCCTCTTTAATCATTCTATCTATTAAAACAAACCGCATCAAAATCCGTTGCGTAGTTCTAAAGATTTAAGCATACGAAGGGACAAGAAAAATAGGGACAGAAAACGCGACTTTATTTTATACTATGTAGTGATTATAAGAAATAGTGTAATTGAATGACTAAATATCCGGAATATACATAATTGGGATTTTGTATCATCACGTCAATACGAAGAAAGAGGTCCAACGGGTTACGGTACGTGTCCAGTTAGCATTTTATTTGTAGAATGGAGTAAGATAGATCAATTTATGGTATTGATATTCGGTAAAACCAGTCATAAATGTCATAAACGAACCATGTAAACCATTGAACATTATATTTTATTCCATTCTACAAATTGAACTCGAATTGCCAATTCTTTAGGCCTACAGGACTCCAAATATGAGGTACGGATTCTAAAAATAGGGGCGAATGGGTGATTGTGATACTCGTAGCTGATTTTACTGTAAATATGCGTTTGCCTCTGTGGCGTGGCAGTAGTGAATGCGACTGCAACGCAGAAGACGCGAGTTCGATTCCCGCTTAGTGCAAATATTTGTATGAACGAATATGGCTATTTTCACTGGACTGGTCGTGCCCCGGAGAGCACGTTAAGCCGTCGGTCCCGGTTGCCATACGAACATCTATGGCAGTTGGAGCCCTCAAAAGTACAACTAGGCTAACTACAGAACTTTTATATCGCCAGTTTGGTTGTAAAATTGGCGGCGGACAATATCAGCTTTATGTTTATAAAATTTAAATGCTTGCGCCATCGCGACAATTTAAATTAATGCGTGATAATAAGTAGGTATACAACATAAACAGCTATAGTAGTAATTAGAGACATTGTACTGTGCCCGACAGGAACCATAAATATAACCTAACTTTTAAAGTGAACAGCTATATCACATTATGGAATGCAATAAAATGTTGATTGAATATTAAATATGAATTATCATAATCATAATCAATCAATTATATCGTGATAGATCACGGGAGGTGTCTGTAACGATGACGCGAATTCAATGGTTTTTCCCATTAAAAAATATATTCTACGAAAAATACTCAATGTGTCTAACGTTACTTCGAAAATGGCCGACCTGATGCCCCTATGGTTTATCTACATCAGTTCTGATGAAGATAAGCCATAGGGGCTTCCCGTATATACAAAAAACAAGGATCAGATATTATGAGTAATAAAAAATATGTTTTGAATAACAGGGCACGGTCCAGACGATTCATTGGTAATACCCAATAAAAACATTTTATCTTGACCTCTAATTTGTACAAAAATCTCTTAGACTAGGGTTCTAATTATTCTGGTCTTTAACGGTATGATTTGCAATAACAATTCTTAATTAGATTTAAAAACATTCTAACCTATAACAGTTCTAAGTATACTGGTTATTTAACGGTACATATGAATAACCAGTATAATTTGAACCCTAAGTGGACAGTTTTTTTATATTACCATATAAATAGGACCAATATATCTTAAACTCTGGACTCAAATGGTTTTTACCGTGAAAGGTTCATTTTTATGCTGGTGGCTTTGCTTATACAAAGCCACCAGCATAAAAATGAACATCTTAATTATATGCAATAATACCGCATTTGTAATTTGAAATGGCATTAAAAACAGATAAATTTGCTGTGATTTTATCTGAATTTCCCATCTAATAAACAAAGAAAAACATATTAATTTATTAACCATCCGCACAGTGACGTCAGAACTATGAAAGTGAAGTAAGATTTAAATTATATTCGTAATTGGGTCATTCGTCAACTCGCTAAAAAAACTCGCCAAAATTCCGCGGCCTGGACCTTTTTATTTTAGGTATAGTAGTACCACGTTTATAAGTTACGCCGATGTACCTGCGCAGAAGTCTTATTTTCGATACGCGCGAAATAATCTCAACCAATCACAACGCTCCGTATTGAAGCGCCAACGTGACCCATTGTTATTGGTTGCCGCCTGCGGCGCGGCAGTCGCGAATTGTACTGCTAGTGGAATACACGTCTTTTCGCCGCACCGTACACTTGCGAGACAAAAAAACGTGACCATTACTTATTATATCTTTACTTAAAAGAGATAGATCTTTAAAAGGCCAGAGTAGGGGAATTGTATATAATGCGCATCAATTAATGCAAAATGAATTAATTAAATCAAAAGACAAAGTATTTACCTACTATGGATCATTTTCAAGCAGTGATGGACCCGTACTTACAGCACGCGCTACAGGAGTCTCAAGAAAAACAGTTTCGACAATAATTAACGAAAAATAATCGTTCGCAACGGAGCTATAAAATAGTGCCAGACCGACTTTCAGAATCCCAAAGAAAGGAATACCTTGGTCACGGCTCTAATTCGTGTGAGAATTTGGTTTGACGAAAAAAAATGTTCATCAATGCAAGAAAAAAGTTCGATTCGGTAGATATTAGGTACGTTAAATCAAATGGTAGCGCCATTCATCATAAAAAGCAATTGCTGTTCTATAAACCCTCACAGGATGAATTGGTTCATTAATAGGTTGATCATAATTAACATTTCGTTATTAAACACGGCAATTTTTTAGTTACATTATACGATATTCATTTTATAAACTGATGTTTTATAAAAAAATGTCTCATAATATAAAAAATATAAAATAAAATCATTGGTACACTTTATTTGCTAACAAGTGTACACCTACAATGAGCGAGATAGCACTACTCTCTGAATTTATTGCATTTTTAATCTTAACGTAATGCAATAAAGTCGACGTTTCAACAGCGTTAGCAATCGTAACTAATCGGCGTAAGCTTGCTCTCTTCTGCGCAGACGAATTTTACCGATGCGACTTATTAAAGTGGTACACCTGTACCTATTTTTGCTGTCGTCAACTCGCTAAAGTAGATAAAGGTATAGACATAAATAAATTTGGTTGAAGTAGTGATTGAGTCCCTGATGTTAATAATTTGTAATCATAGTTTCAATGTTTTTTTCTCTTGTAACTTTGATTAGATTTTTGTTATAAAAATTGACCCTTTGTATAAAAAAAACCCGTACTATAACGTACGGTTTTTTTTATAACCGTAACAAATAAAACGTAGGATTACCTTCAATACTCAAAGAAATGATAATTACATCGATTTCCGAATATTTCACAATAACTTGTTTCCGAACAATAATTTACTCAGAAAAAAAAACCGAACAAGGGCAATGATTGCCGGCCAATGTTGGAGGGAAACCCAAAATTCTATTTTTAAAGTGAGATTGTTTTTTTAATTTTTGTTGGTTCCCGCCTTGTGTCGTAGACGGCGATATAGGGATAGGGCTGTCCTTTATCTGACAGTAAACATACAGTGTATAACAAGGTACCCGGTTGACGACAATAGGCTCACCTTCCATGAGAGGCTGAAACTCAAAGCTGGCTAATTGTTGGTGTTTTAATACATATCTGAATACCCCTTTAGTAATTTACAGGTGTGATTCTGTGTATCGAATTCGCGCTTGACCGCTTTTTACAGTTACTATAAGGTCATTAACACCAAACATTCTTTTGAATGCAGTGAGCAATGCACTCCATCATTTTGTATTTCACAAATTGTCCAAAATAATATGACCCACAATACAATTACATTTTTATTGCTTAAAAGATCAGCTATAATTGGTTTCCGTCATGCATCAAGATACCTACATTATAAATCAAACTTTTCGAATGTCCACCATAAAATAACCTTTCAAACGATGTTATGTATTTTACACAAGAGGTCAATCACACTGGTTTTTAAAAGATTACAGTTGGTATTAAACCCATTATAAGTTGATCTTCTTTTCCGTATAAAATACTGTGTAACTGAGGTCAATAAAATTGTATGATTCTAGAATATTTTAATTTGCGAGCATGTAGAAATATTCAGTTTAACTTGAGCCCTTGTTTTGTGCAATATGTTTAAGTACGGAGTTTACTTAATACTGGTTATTAATAATGGATTATGGTAGGATATTGTAAGAACAGTGATTACCCTATATCACCGTAAGTTACAAATTTTCCACAGTTTATATTTGCGTCATGATTACCTTAGAAGGTTCTTATTCATTCGATACAATGACTAGCGTCTTTTTTGTTGGCATAATGTTACTAGAGCTACCAACATCATAAAAAAAAACAGGTAGGCCCGGTCTATCCTACTGGAAGTCATACAAGCTATCAGAACTCCGATTCAACTAATTTTTAACTAAGCCATTGACTCTCTCTCTCTCTCTGTACTCTATAAACTCACGTCTATATCCCCAAATGGGCAGGCAGAGGTGCTAGCACCCACATTCCGCCAGTTTATGTTTAGATCCCAATGTACCTAATATGTGGCGAGCCTATTGCCATTAACCGGGCACTTATAAACCTGCGATAAATACACACATAACTTCAAAAAGCATCGAAAAGTCATTGGTGTGTGCCATGGTAAAACCTGGGATCGAACCCGAGACCTCGTCTCAGCAGTCCATTACCCATATCACTATGCTACCGCGGCCATTGACGTTACGAAAAATACCATTGAATTTTCTCCGGTGGAATTGGTACCAATTTTGGTGGGAAAAAAGGACTATTTCGCTGTTAATGTCTAAAACTAAATGACTACTTGAAAAGGGAATAAAAGAATGTAATGAATTCAATATTGGATTATATGGCTTTAAAAATAAAGTCTAAATTGTGTCCGGGTTGCTAGTAATTGCGTTTAATAGTACGCATCGTATTTATTAACTAATTTGCTTCCATTTTATTTATTGGAGGGGACGTAGTAGTAGTAAGTCTTCCCGAAGAGCTAAACCTATGCTCGGACCCTCTCCGTGAGTAGCGGCGCTTCCGTGAAACAAATTACTACACCACGATGGCAACTCAAAAATGCCGTTGATTCGATAAAAGACTTTAATTCCATTGTCAAGACAAAGTCTTTGTTGTTGCGGCGCCATAAGTGATGACTTATGGCGCGTTACTTTTAAGAAAGTAATTTTTTTAGTGCTAATATGTTGTGTACCATGAGTAGGTACTACCAGGGGCCTTCGGCTTCGGGAGCGTTTCCCTTACACCCTGTATACTGATCATATTCCCACTGTATCTTATATTCTTTTCTTTAACAAATATTGGTCACACTATAATCAACACAAAATTAAAAGAATTATCCAAATTGGTGTACTTAATTGTTCGGAAATTATGCACGTAAATAAGAAAGTTAAAGTAAATTATTTATATAATTTATTTAGTTTATTTTGTGTACACCATTTTTTATACCACCTAATTGCAGATAAGCACGCGGCCCATCTGAAGGAAAATGGTTACCGTGGCCTATGGACGTTTGCAACACCAGGGGCGTCACATTGGAGGGGGGTCATCTCAAAGGAGATGAACCCGGGTCTGCCGGGGAGCCAGAGATATGTCTTGTATAATCTCACCTCCGGCAATCAAGGACCCACAGACGGTGTGCGTTTTAGTCGATTTGAGTCCGACATAATCATCTCCACCAGTGAAGAGGAGTACAGAAAAGAGGAGGGAAGGGGGGAGGGGAGAAGGTTAAGAGAGTCTCTGTGCTGTCAGTGCAGAAGACAAAGAAGGGTTTCTCAGTCTCCCCACTGACTACACAAATCCTCTCCAGCTAGCTACTCACCGCCGGAAACACAACACAAGGTTATTAATAACCGCAGTATTCTTTAGGACCATTAAAACGGTACTTAAAAACGTTTAAAAAAATTAACTGTTGTTAAACAAATGGATCAGAAAACTCAGTAAATGTACCAGGAAATTTTATCTATATCTTCATCTTTATATACCTATATCTTTATCTTTTTTATTTATATGTTTAAGTAGTTTTACGGGGAATTCATAATCTCCTTTCACTATATTGAAACTAGTAGGTTGACATTTCGTGCACCGAAATAGCAGTCCTGTATATTAGGTTTATTATTTTTTATTTAAAAGTATAGGAAAATTACTAACAATATGTTTTTATACGCCGATTTTATATTCGATTCGGAGAAACTGATTTTTGCGACAGTTTCGAAAGCAAAATCGTCTTTTATTTAATACTAGATGTTGTAATTTCTGACCCCGTTCCCGCTGTCGAGCATTTTCATATTTATTCACCTTTTAAACCTTCTCTGGACTTTCAAAAATAATTCAAGACTAAAATTAGCCAAATCGATCCAGCCGTTCTGAGTTTTAGCTAGACTAACGAACGACAATTCATTTTTATAAATATAGATTAGGCTAGCTGGATCGTAATATTAATTATTATCAATATTATAATGAATTAATAATAATATAATATTATAATGTCATTATCAAATAAATAAATATTATCAATTATAATTACGTATGTGTATTAATATTAACACAAGAGTTTTTATACCACTTAGGCGGCAGACAAGCACACGGCCCACCTGATGGATCATAGTCACCGTGGCCCATGGACGTTAGCAACAACAGGAGCTGTACGCTCTTACCCAGTAAAAACCTTGTACATAATGCCCTTCTTGAAGAACCCCATATTGTAGTCGCTTGGGAAAACCACGGCAGGGAGTTCAATTCCAAAGCTTATAGTAATAAAGCGCGAAGCCACTATTAAAAAACAAGAAAAAAAAGGTACTTACGATTTAACGAAAACATCTCGAATCTTCATCCGTTTATAAACCGTTTTAACAAATAACTTAACTATCGAGAAAAAAAAATAGGAAAAAAATAAGCTACAATATTTTCCCGCACTTGATACTTGGTTTTATAACTTTGATTAACTCTTCATGTGTTGGCATTGAATGTCTTGATACTTGGGACACAGTACTTCATGCACCTGTAACAAGTTAATATTTAAAATTAGATTATAGTAGACTGTTTTCTTTTCTTTTTTATTTATTTACTAGCTGACCCGCGCAACTTCGTCTGCGTCACCTCGTTTTTGCAACATTTTTCATTCCTGCTCCGCACCTGTTGGTCGTAGCATGATGTTATATACATATAAACCTTCCTCTTTAATTACTCTATCTATTAAAAAACTGCATCAAAATCCGTTGAGTAGTTTAAAAGATTTAAGCGTACAAAGGGACATAGGGACAGAAAACGTGACTTTATTTTATACTATGTAGTGATGATATTTATTTCGTACATACATCCATCATTACAGGCAATCCCACTGAACGTGTTAGCAATGGTGACCCTCTTTCATGTGACTTTGCCTTCAGCTTAACATCAGGCGAAGTCAAATTGACGTGCCATAAACAAAAAAAATAAAATAATATAAAGCCTAAGTGGTATGGGTAATGGACTGCTGAGACGAGGTCTCGGGTTCGATCCGTCATCATCATCATCAACAATTATTCTAATTACAAAATAAAATTAGTATGGGCTTTTAACGACTTGTATCTATGGCCGTAAAAGGAATTGTAAAAAAAAATAAGCTTTTTCATTAATGTCAGTCTCTAGATAAGAACAGCACGAGCCTGTGCCTATTATTGGCGAGATAAGAGGTCATTGCTTATTAATAACAGAGAGTTTGATAGTGAATTGTTCCCAGGAATGAATTTACACATTATTTTACTAATATTATGTATGGACTATAATGATAGAGGAGGCAATGATATCTCTCGTCCTAATTGAACAGTCCATCTGAGGAAGTACCTACAGAATACCGGGGTAATAATAACCTTGTGTTGTGTTCTTTGGCAGTGAGTAGGGTAGCCTGAGCTCACTGGAGAGTTTTTGTGCTGTCAATGAAAAGTTACAAAAGTGCCTCGGAGAGCACGTTAAGCCGTCGCGTCGGTCCCGGTTGCCATACAAACATCTATAGCTGTCGTTACGGGTAGTTGGAGCCTTCAAAAGTCCAACCACTCTGACTTGGAACTTCGATATCGCCATTGGTCATTGGAAAATTGTTTGTCGAGGTCATATGGCAGTCGCTTCACGCAAAATATCGAAGTTCAGCCGCATCACAGACTGGAAAGCCGACCCCAACTGAGTTGGGAAAAGGTTCAGAGAATGATGAGTGAATAGTTACAACTTTTCTCTTTTGACTCTACCCAATCACTTCTTCAAAAAAAACTTAAGAATGTTTCTATAGAGTTGGCTGCACGAGGGTAGACTAGCAAATCGACGCCATTTTTGAGATGCCATCGTGGTGTAGTAATTTGTTTCACGGCAGCGCCGCTACTCACGGAGAGGGTCCGAGCATAGGTTTCGCTCTTCGGGAAGGCTTACTACGTCCATTTATACATAAAGTATAAATGGTTTGTAGAATTAAGTAGGTACCTACAGGGGGCATAGCCAAAATGCATTCGTTCCCAATCTACATTCGTCATCGCTCTGAAAATGTATGGGAGTGGCATTTGTTGTCGGAATCGGATCACATGTCATTTCGACAACAAATGTCGCCCCCTAAAGTCCAACCACACATCCTGATCGACTATCTGATCTCGTGGGGGGCGGACACACGGAAACAAATTTAATGGCGTGGCTAACGTGGCTCTGGTAGGCTTTACTAAAACTTGAAACTTGACATTGGCGTCTCGCCATTAATTTTATAAAACGTTTACATTTACTAGAGACTGGCAAAATTGCGGCTATTCTGCTACAGAAGCCATTTTAAGAAAAGAAGAAGACGAAGACAACAAATGTCATTCCCATACATTTTCAGAGCGATGACGAATGTAGATTCGAAACGAACGCATTTTGGCTAGGCCCTCAGACACAATTGATTATATATTATTATAACACGGTGAACTTTGACTACTGCGCAGATAAGGAGTGTACTACGTGCTTTTTTTCTTATAGGAGACGTCAAGATGTCTTCATACCATCTTATGGTAAAGTTCACGTTAGTAAGATATTCCCATGGGTTCATATCCACACTAATCTTATCGATGCTATTTTATATGACAAACTTTCCAACAGCTTGTGATATACATAACATAAATACCAGACACAAAAATAATGTTGTAGTCTCATAATAGACTTCATAAAATTAGTAATGCTTTCCAGAGTAACTGTATACGCTTCTTTAACAAGCTCCTCCTTTAACTATCTTTCCTCCGCGTCTAAAGGCCAAAGGGAGGCTAGGTGCGGACAAAGGAGTCCCAATACGGATACCACCGGTAACAAATAGCCCAAAGATGGAGTGCGTTTTAGTCGGTTCGAGTTCGACATAACCTTCCCAACAGGCTACGGAGCTAGGTCCTGTGGGATTTTTCGCACAATTCAAAAAAAATAAAGACACTTCGTCTGCTACAGATGTTGTCATTTACAAGATCATAGCTTTAAACTGACCCATTTTTCGGTTCCGAATGAAATGAACTCAAGATACAAGTAAATGTTTTCAATAGTTCAAGGTTTACTTCACAAATAGATTGGTTTCAGCTTCCTCAAATATTACAGGGTGTCGTTGCCCCAATTACTTTTAATGTCAAGAATTCAGTTGTAGCACTAGCATGAACTCCTATCGAATTCGTAATGTAAAGGTTTCGAGAGAACGGAGCATTGTGATTGGCAGTCTGCCTCTTGTGAACCTGTGTGAGTGTGTAGCCCGCCAATCTCAATACTCCGTTTTACAATACCTTTACATTACGAATTTGATAGTATTTCGTGCTAAGGCTACAGGTATCTTTATGGAAAATACCGTTGTCTTGGAGAACGGAGAACATTCTCTTTACAAGAAACCAGTCCTAAACTTTTTGTGCTGGCGGGTGTATTACGAAGGGTCGTGCCGCGGTAGCCTAGTGGTATGGGTAATGGACTGCTGAGACGAGGTCTCGAGTTCGATCCCAGGTTTACCATGGCACACACCAATGACTTTTCGATGCTTTTCGAAGTTATGTGTGTATTTATCGCCGGTTTATAAGTGCCTCGGAGAGCACGTTAAGCCGTCGGTCCCGGTTGCATTACAAACATCTATGGCAGTCGTTACGGGTAGTTGGAGCCCTCAAAAGTCCAACCAGCCTAACTTGGAACTTCGATATCGCCATTGGTCATTAGACCATTGGTTGTGGAGGTCAGATGGCAGTCGCTTCACGGAAAATATCGAAGTTCAGCCGCATCACAGTTAGACTGGAAAGCCGACCCCAACTGAGTTGGGAAAAAGGTTCAGGGAATGATGATGGGTGTATTACGAAGGGTGGAAAAATCCTTCCGATTGCCATTGAAATGACACTTATTCATGCCTGTAAATCGCCGAAAGGTTAAGCATGACGGTATCTTCCGTGATTTTGCTCTACGGGATGACTTACTACTTCCCCTTATTCATTTAGAAAACTTATTTATTATACAGTCAAACACATAACAAACCGCAAGAATAACAACGCAACTAGTTAATTAAAAAAAAAAATAACAAAATAAGCAATAGTTTAGGTCACGCAGAGGACGTTCGTAAACTCGATGCATTTTGCATTATCTGTGGCGACCGCTGAGCAGGTGAAACGTCAACTCAAACGTCACCATGACGTGTCTTATTAATCTGTGGTGTCATGCTGTATAATATATTATGTACAGTCGACAAAAGAGATACGTTAAGGTTGAACACTCAACATTAACTGTGAAGGATATGTACTAGTCCTGTGTCGATCGATCAATCTACGCGAACCGGGTCGATCGCGTCCAGTCAACAAAATGATCGAATCAAAAGACTCGATCGTTTAGCGGGTCGCGGGTCTTCATTATCGCGATTTCTTTCCTCAATCAGGTTTAAAATGCCAATTTATTGGAATTGTACCTATTAGGTTGGATTAGGATAATGCATGTCTACGTCGATATTTACACGAAATTAGAATCTGTTTATTGCTGGAATCCCGCTCATAGAATTAAATAATGATAATCATTTTACAAATAATAATATGTAGATTATATAGGAATCAATTAAGATCTAAGGAATTCATAAAGTTACTTGTTTTTATCGGAATCGCTCAATGTTTTCTTTATAGACCTTACAGGCAGCCTTTTACATCTCTAGAAAATAATTTAGGTACGGTATAATAGGTACCAAGGTAAAATTCATTGTTATTATCCTACACGTCTCGTTCATCGATCGTGAACCGCGAAGACAGCAGTAACAAAACGATCGACGGGTCGCGAAACAATCGAATCTCTTCGAGATCGATGATTGACTCACTCGTATATCGCTCGCGACCCGATCATTTTGATTCGATCAATCGCGATTGACACAGGACTAATATGTCCCACTATGGTCTTACTAAAATAGTTTGCATGAGACCTACATCCAGCCAAAAATAGTTTCTCGAGAGTTGGAGGTCGCAGAATGACCTCCGTCCTCCATGAGCGCCGGCGTGTGGGTGACGGCCGAGTCGCCAGTACCCCTAGCAGAAGTAGGCCACGGCGGCTAAGCAAATTGTGTCTCTCCATATTCATAGGCTATATTGGGACACCAGGACTCCTGCATTAGGGGAAGGAGGTCAACTCAAAGAGATGTCCCCGTGTCTGCCGGGGCGCGAGAGATATGTCTTGTTTAATCTCACCTCCGGCAATCAAAGACCCTTTAACAGCGTGCACTTTAGTCGGTTCTAGTCCGACATAATCACCTCCACCGAATTTAGCAGAGGTTCTATCCATTTGGATTTTGCGCACAATAAAAAAAGTCTAAGATAGTTTGAATGAGACCTATTTAAACTGGATGTAATTCTCATTCAAACTATTTTAGCTAGATCAAAAGCTGATGAGGCTTTGAAACTATGTCGTTTGACTCTGATGGTCACAACAATGATGATGAATCCCACGATGCTTTATAATTTAAGTTTTTTTTCGTTGTTTTAAATTATCATGTTACTTTTAATATAGTTAAAACAATTATTTCAGTTTTAATTTAGTTAACAATTGAAAACTTAATGTTATGTTCATTATTTATTTTGCCGATGATGTAATATGCTGCAACCGGATCTAAATCTTCGAAACTCCTCATTTTATGGGTAATCATTAAGTAATAAATTATTAAAATCAGGGCGTCGCTAATAAAACACAATCTTGCTTATGGTAAAGTTTCTACGTATGGATGTTAATCACGTCAAAAAAGCTGCACGAATCTTGCCACAAATATACTTAAAACATAACATAAACTCACGCCTATATCCCCGAAGGGGTAGGCAGAGGTGCTAGCACCCACATTTTGCCAGTTTTCGTTTAGGTCCCAATGTAATAGGGCGAGCCTATTGCCATTAACCGGTCACTTATAAACCTGCGATAAATACACACATAACTTCGAAAAGCATGGAAAAGCCAATGGTGTGTGCCATGGTAAAACCTGGGATCGAACAGATATACCTACATACATACATGCATATGCCCACACCCGTACTCCCTGCGTACCGGGGTTGGTTTTAAATAGTCGCTTTGTAAAAAAATGAGTAATATGCCGAAAATACATTCCTAACTGAAAATGTTGCAACTAAATAAACTTAGAATTTTTTTGCACTTATGGAGGACGGAGGTCATTTTGTGACCTCCGACTAGTTTATCAAGCACCATGCAACTAATTGAAAAGTCAGCAGAAATTGGCTTATAAAGAATCATCATTTCCTGAACCTTTCTTCCCAACTCAGTCGGGGTCGGTTTTCCAGTCTAACTGTGATGCGGCTGAACATCGATATTTTCCGTGAAGCGACAACAACCAATGGTCTAATGACCAATGGCGATATCGAAGTTCCAAGTTAGACTGGTTGGACTTTTGAGGGCTCCAACTATTCGTAACGACTGCCATAGATGTTTGTATGGCAACCGGGACCTTTAGGGCTTATAAAGAATGCCACCATTTATACCCAGAATATCTTAGTATCTATGACTGGAATCGTACCAATATTGGTCGAGCAAAGTCGTAGACAACAGCTTGTATATACAAACATTGTGTTTGACTTTTTATATATACCTAATCATTAATTAAATTTATGCAAAACTAATGTAAGGGTATAATTTGGATTAATATCACGTTTATAGACGTCATATGGTGAATTCAGGTTTTGGAGATTAACCATGCATGGTTTACGATTGAGTACGTTTTTAAAATATTCTTTAAGATTAAGTATATAAATTCTATATGCCAACAATTCTCAAACTTTAGCTCTAACTTATCTACGAGTCCCGTGATAAGATTCACTTTTTACGACCTAAATTTAGTAGTAGTGGTGGTAAGCTGTCCGATGCCGTCATTTCAGCACAATCAAACCATCAACCAATTTTTTATTTATACAACTTAGGTCGCAGACAAGCACGCGGCCCACCTGATGGTAAGTGGTTACCGTGGCCTATGGGCGAGTGTAACACCAGAGGTATAACACTCGTGCCGCAACCCCTGTAAGAACAGAGACATTCTGTGTCGTCAGCGCAAAAGATGTAGGATAAGCCTTTGGTTTTCCCACTGACAACACAAAACCTCTCTAGTGAGCTCTGGCTACTCTACTCACCACCGAAAACACAACACAAGGTTATTAAACGGTGATATTCCGTAGGGTGGAGGTGCTTCCCCAGTCGGACTGCTCGATTGGGACGGATATACCGTCGTGTCCTACCTCCTGCAGTTTAAGAATAGGCTGGATACACACTTGTACAAAAGGAAAGGAAACAAGTTTTAATAACTGGATACAGGCAACTATCAGTTCTAGCAATTGCCTGCCTGATTAAATAATACATAAACATATGCTCACGCCCTTAATCCCCGAAGGGGTAGCCAGAGGTGCATTGAACAACCATATTTCACCAACTATGATTTTCGGTCCCACGTAATAGTGGGTGAGCCTATTGCCGTCAATCGGGCACTTTGTAAAAATTGGATATGCCGAAAAGAAGTTCCTAACCGAAAATGTTGCAGCTAAATAAATTTGGAGAAAAAATTTTGATCCGATACCTTGCTATGTGGTGAAAATCGCAAGGAAATTAATTACGTGCTTAGCCGCATAAGCACTACCAATTGACGTCTTGGAGAGTATGAGACGGGTTATTAAATAATAATAATGATAATAATTGATTGGAAACAATATTGGTTTGAAATTTGATTTTTCATTGTAAAAGATTTGATTTATCCGTGGAAAGATTGAGAGTTTAAGTTTCTTTTTTTTTCATAACATAAATATAAACGTCGAAGGGGTAGGCAGAGGTCTTTGTTGACACTTGTAATTGAAATACCTATTGAATTGGTTTTATTGGCCTAGAATAATTCAATTTAAAAATAAATAAATAAATAAACAACAATGTTTATTTATTTGCCATTTTATTTATTTCCCATGCCAACAAGGTTTTTTGATTTTATTTGATTACATTTTACTTGAAGTGCTAGCACCCACATTTCGCCAGTTTATGTTTAGGTCCCAATGTAATAGGTGGCGAGCCTATTGCCAGGCGAGCACTTATAAACTTGCGATAAATACACACATAACTTCGAAAAGCATCGAAAAGTCATTGGTGTGTGATATGGTAAAACCTAGGACCGAACCCGAGACCTCGTCTCAGCAGTCCATTACCCATTACCACTAGGCTACCGCGGTGGTCCCGGTTATAAAAAAGATAACCAAAAATCGCGTACTGATATATTTTAGGTTCAAGATATATGTCTTAAAATATACAAGGCGTTAAAGTGACTTTTAGTTATAAAAAAGTGGTACATGACTTTTTTTTTAATTAGTAAAAGGAGGCTATGGTATATTGTCTAAAGGAGTTTTATTTCAAAGTGTATGCGTATCAATACCTATCAAATTAACTATGACTATATTATATACTTACAATGTTAAATACTGGTAGTTTTTTTATTTCACAATAACACTACACATATCACTTGTAATTAGCACTATAAATAATTAAAATACACTTTAAATGTGTACAGCAATTCATCATTAACTACTTTTTATGTGCACTGAAGTTTTGTAATATTTTTTTGAAATACCCGCATTTCAAAAATATTTCGTAATAGACTTTTGATTATTGTGGCTGGCTTGTGTGTAAAAGATATGAATGAGTTATTTTTTTGATTGGTTTTCCAGACAGTATTTTCAAGAGCGTTAATCTGACTCCCCAATCCCATTTTTCATGTTTGTTGAGTCTTAAGTACGCTGACTTGAAGCCGCTTTACTTCATGCCGGTGCAGTAGCCGTGGAGACTCTGGGTAGTTGGGGGCAAGGAGGCCAAAGTCTTTGTGAAGGAACTTTTATTTTTATTTTAAAATACACTACAAGATACAATCAACGTAAAGTGATTAACAATACATAAACAACAACATTCTGAACTGGACTGCAACTGAACAATGGTGACCCTCTTTCATGAGACTTTGCCTTCAGCTTAACATCAGGCGAGGGGAAGTCAAATTGACGTGCAAAAATAAAAAAAAATAAAAAAAAACTCAGAACTGTGTACACAGATATAACATGAAAATGATATACCGAGATTTTGTGAGTTGAATTACAATAGATAATTATAATATGTTTAAGAACCTATTAGTGTCTATCTACAAGGATACGAAAAATAACGGGATGTTTTTCCAGGACACAGCGTGTATGTCCTATATAATCCACCTGTTCAGGTTGGAGGATACCTTTTGAACTATGACAAAGACCCCATAATATTCGTGTATTGGATTTCCGCCAGGTAATGCCTACATCTATATCGGATCAACATAATATCTTTTGATTTATTAGTGTCAACATAACATAAATAATGAATACAGATTAAGCTAATTAAAACTTCAATAAAAAATGTATTATATACATAATTACACGTCAAAAGATTAAGTATAATGTCAGTACAAGTTGCAATTGCAATTTGTTTTTAAGTGTTGTTTGTTCTGATAATCTTATATTGTCATTATCGTATTAACATAATCATTTTGTTTTTGTTGTGTTCTATAATTTTATGATAATTTCCATAGATTCTGGGAATTTTATGTATACGTAATACAAGCATGAGTGTAACGTGTCTAGTGTTGCATAATGTCCATAGGCCATGGTGACCGCTGTCCATCAGGTGGGCTGTGTGCTTGTAAGTAATAATTTGCTATTGTTATCGTTGGAATTGTTAAACCGTGGGCGAGTGGTGGGTCTTCCTTCCCTCAATATATCATTTCTTGTAATGGATTTCCGCCAGGCTACGCCTCCATTTATGTAGGTATGTATATTATTATCTTTTATTTAATTTAATCAAAAATACAAGCAACAGCAGCTTTGATATGCATTTGTTTTGAAAACGAATCAAATTGAATATATTTTTTCGAAAACGATTAGAACAACTGTAACTCTCACTACTTGTCCTTGGTGTTTTCTTGTACTTATTTATTTTTTGTTTTGTTTTTAATGTACAATAAACAGTAA
Source organism: Pelosia muscerda (assembly GCA_963691645.1). NCBI lineage: Eukaryota > Metazoa > Arthropoda > Insecta > Lepidoptera > Erebidae > Pelosia > Pelosia muscerda. Next base: position 2,474,350 of record OY829127.1, on the reverse strand, counting down.
TCTATCTATCTATCTATCTATCAAATTTGGAAAATTTTAAATTCTAGACCTTCCCATCTAGACATTCATTCTTTCTTTTTATTTATGTTAAAATAGATTGTATCTGTGGCGTGGTGGTAGTGAACGCGACTGCTACGCAGTAGGCTTGGTTTCGATCCCCGCTCAGTGCAAACATTTCATCATTCTCTGAACCTTTTCCCAACTCAGTTGGGGTGAACTTTCTAGTCTAAATATGATGCGGCTGAACTTCGATATTTTCCGTAAAGCGACTGCCATCCGACCTCCACAACCAATGGTCCAATGACCAATGGTGATATCGAAGTTCCAAATTACACTGGTTGGACTTTTGAGGGCTCCAACTACCCGTAACGACTGCCATAGATATTTGTATGGCAACCGGGACCGACGGCAAACGTTTGTATGCATGAATATGGCTGTTTGCACTGGTCTGGTTATGCCTCGGAGAGCACGTTAAGCCGTCGGTCCCGGTGGCCATACGAACATCTATGGCAGTCGTTACGGGTAGTTGAAGCTCTCAAAAGTTCGACTAGTCTAACTACAAGACTTCAATATCGCCAATTTATTTGTAGAGGTCCGATGGAAGTCGCTTCACGGAAATTTGTATAAAGTGATGCCACTACACAACTACTAGATAATAGATTTACTTATTAATGTAATTAAGTTTAGGATACTACTTGCATGAGTGTACTTATTTTCTTATAAAGAAATAAGACATCGATCTAGTTTATTTTATTAACGCTATTTTTTATACCACTTAGGTGGCAGACAAGCACACGGCCTACAAGATGGGAAGCGGTTACCGTGGCCTATGGACGTTTGCAACACCAGGGGCGTCCCACACATGCTGCCTACCCTGTAGAAACCTTCTAATGCCCTTCTTGAAGAACCCCATATTGCAGTCGCTTGGGAAAACCACGGCAGTATCTATGTTCCTTTTGGTTAAATTGGACTTAAGCTGTCAACGGATTATAAATCTTAAGGCGTGCAGGAACTTACAAACAACGGCGTCTAACTAACGGCGGTTTTGGTCGGATTGAGTCTGAGATAACCAACTTTGCTTACTTCGACGCGGGTTTTCGTCGGTATTTCCGCGCGGGAAAAAAAACCCGCCCCACTTAAAGGTCCCGGACTGTCAATAATTATCACTATCACATCACTACATAGTTTAGAACAAAGTCGCGTTCTCTGTCCCTATGTCCCTTTGCACGCTTAAATCTCTTAAACTACTCAACGGATTCTGATGTGGTTTTTTTAAATAGATAGGAAGGTTAAAGAGGTAGGTTTAATAATGTATATAACATCATGCTACGACTAACATGTGCGGAGCAGGAATGAAAAATGGTGCAAAAACGGGGTGACGCAGACGAAGTTGTGCGGGTCACCTAGTATAATAATATAAGCCATTAACTATACTAAGTTAATAAATGTGTGCTAATGATGTCTTATGTTTTGATGTAGCGGCTTTTCGTGATCGTTATTACTTAACTTAAAAGGTTTTTTAATATTGTTTTTATTCATATCAATGCCTACACCGATGCCTTTGAATTATATTTAGGTGCCTAAGTTTTTTGGGTTCCCTACTTCAAAAGGAAAAAGGTTCCTTTCGTTGCGTACACTTTGTTATCCAATCTAAAAAGAAAAAAAAGAAAAAGAAAATCACTTCTCTGAAACCATTTCTCAACTCAGTTGGGATCGGCTTTCCAGTCTAACTGTAATGGTGCTGAACTTCGATTTTTTACGTGCAGCGACTGCCATTTGACCTCTACAACCAATGGTCCAATTACCAATGGCTATATCGAAGTTTCAAGTTAGACTGGTTGGACTTTTGAGGGCTCCCACTACCCGTTACGACTGCCATAGATGTTTGTATGGCAACCGGGACCGATGGCTTAACTACCGCCACGCCACGGAGGCTGTTCTGAAACATATTTTTTTATTTTTTTTTATTTATGGCACGTCAATCTTCCTTCAACATACCTTCGACAGACGTTTCTCTGCCGAATGAGCCGCAGACAGAACATAATTCATTTTGATTTGAAGTTTTGGCGACGAGCTTTACCAATAGCATCTGTGCTTTTAGTCTCCTAAAATTCGTCGATCAAAATAAAAGTAATTTTATTTCCTAAAGGTGTGTCCATATTTGTGACACACACAACGGACCGAACTGCGATCATCAGTGTACTGGACATGACGTTTAGTGTGGACGGAACCACTCGTGGCTATATCAACACTAACTATTAGTTAGGTAGACATGACACTACGAGTCGAATGATGATTTAAGCTTCGCTCTCACGCAGCTAAATACGTCCACATTATCTGACTGACACGTGCTTCAGACACGGTCACGGTATAATGTTACGCAAGTGTAGACCCGCCATAATATATGTTCATTGGTCCCCTGCCTTTATTAAGGTTCGATGATAGTACGCTGATTTAAAATGTTTTTTTTTTGTTTTTTTTTTTAATATAAAGTGAATCTTCGATGTCCATAAGTGAGCACTTTAAAACTTTGCACATTTATCAAGTACCATTGACAGTAGGTATAATAAATATAAAAACACATTAACTAAGTGTAGTGTAATTAGTGTAGTGGACCGCGGTAGCCTAGTGGTATGGGTAATGGACTGCTGAGACTAGGTCTTACATTCGTTCCCAGGTTTCACCATGGCACACACCAATGACATCTCGATGCTTTTCGAAGTTATGTGTGTATTTATCGCAGGTTTATGAGTGCCCGGTTAATGGCAATAGGCTCGCCACCTATTACATTGGAACCTAAACATTAACTAGCGAAATGTGGGTGCTAGCACCTACCCCATCGAGGATATAGGTGTTAGTTTATGTTATGTAACTAAAAATAAAAGATACATGCGTTAATCACAAATCAAACTACCCTGTCAATTTTTTTTTTAATGTAGCCATTGACGATCAGATTTCTTCATATTTTTTAAGACAAAAGTTGATCTTTTAGTAATATCATTATGTATCCACCATGGAAGGTAAGAAAAGGGCCGCTGATAGCTTGGGGCCTAGGGCGGCTGATAGCCTGGGGCCTAGGGCGGCTGATAGCTTGGGGCCTAGGGCGGCTGATAGCTTGGGGTCTAGGGCGACTGATAGCTTGGCGCCTAGGGCGGCCGAGACTGTAAATCCACCACTGCGGCTGTCAAATGATTAGTAGATCTTAAGGTTTCCAGGAACTTCTTGAGCTTTCTATACATTGTATGCTCGAATATTCTAGAACTTCTATGAACTCTACTAACCTTGATCTCTAGATCTTCACAGAGCGTTCTAACTAGATCATCACTATCACTATCACTACATAGTATAAAATAAAGTCGCGTTCTCTGTCCCTATTTTTCTTGTCCCTTTGTATGCCTAAATCTTTAGAACTACGCAACGGATTTTGATGCGGTTTGTTTCAGTAGATAGAATGGTTAAAGAGGAAGGTTTATATGTATATAACACCATGCTACAACTAACAGGTGCGGAGCAGGAATGAAAAATGTTGCAAAAACGGGGTGACGCAGACGAAGTAGTAATTTATAATTGTTTGTATTTCTAAGGTTATCAATGTGGATTGCAACATTTTACCTCCGATTTGTTTACTTTTCCCAGAATAAATTAATAACTAAATAAGTAAACGTTCTTAAACAATCTACACAATGTCACCTAGACCAATGGTAAATGCTTGCCATAGGTCTAGGTTGGTACATTTTCTTACAACTTTTCTTTTTGTAAGTGACCATCCAGACCAATGCACTCCTTACCGGCGCACGTGTTTCCTTCTTCCTACAGTCCCGGGTCCTTTAGGCGGTGGAAAAAGCATCTGATGAGGCCGTCAAGTTGAGCCACCATTGTAGTAGTGAACGTGTTTGCAATGGTGACCCCCTTTCAGGAGACTTTGCCTTCAGCGTAACATTAGGCGAGGTGAAGTCAAATTAACGTGCCAAATTATATGAGTGTGGGTTCTAGAACGCGGATAGTCATACTTATATACATTTTTTGTGAATACATACATATTATGCATAGAACAATGACACCAATGACTTTTCGATGCCTTTCGAAGTTATGTGTGTATTTATCGCGGGTTTATAAGTGCCCGGTTAATGGCAATAGGCGCGCCCACCTATTACATTGGGACCTAAACTTAAACTGGCGAAATGTGGGTGCTAGCACCTCTGCCTACGTGAGTTTATGTTATGTTATGTTATTAATAGTTTTTATATATTTCACTTCAATGAAAGAAACTCGGTCAATCGCTATCATCCTTCAGTAAATACTTTCTAAGGTCAATTGCAGTCAACTGTTATCTACACATTCATTTAACCCTACCATATTGTAAGTTTGTTTACATTTGAAACAATGTATAAATAATATCCTATTCCATTTTGAAATCTGTTTATAAAAAAAAATTAAAAGTCCCCCGACACAAAAAGTTCCTCGAAAATGTAATAAATAAGTAATTCAATCGTTGTCGTATCGGGGGATGTCTAACTAGTGAAGCACTACCACGTGTTTTCGAACCAATCCAAGGTCGTGGACAAAATTTCATCAAACATAGTTAAGAACACTTCCGACTAATTCACCTTACAAACGAAAAAAAACTAGATCAAAATCAGTTCATCCGTTTGGGAGCTACGATTGTAACGCAAAATTGTTAGTGGCGTTAAAATTTGATTTCGGTAAACAATACGTTGTACCTATGACGACATCTGTAGGGTTTGGGGGGAACTTTTCATCGATCACCAATTCGGTATTGATGAATGGTTTCCCAATCTGACAACAGATGTCGCTAGTATGTTTACCTATTTCAAATAGAATAATAATATCTTGATAGGTTAAATTGTTTGTGATATTTTATTCAATCATATAGCTTAATGTCTTTAATTTCAAATTGTCATAATCTAAATTCCTAGTTGCCCAAATTAATTAATCACGGCAAGAATGTCGATAGTTTATGCTTGTAGTTCTGTATAATCTGTGGTATGTTTTTTATTTGTTTCGCGATTCGATCAGGTGAACGAATAATTCGTGATATCAGATTCATTTACTAGAATATTCCATGAAAAATGATATAAATACACCCCTCCCGGTGGATGCGAAGACCTCTGATAATTACTCTGAAGATTAAGCACGAAACTCTGTTCGTATTTCATTGATTTTTCTGATAAGTTGGAACTCTGAATTATATGTACCTACCTACATATAAATTAAGTATCTTAGATTCTGTGCATCTTTCCCGGACTTCTCTGGTAAGATATGCTGATTTGTCTTTCTCTAGTAGTGATTTCTTTATATCTGTGTCGTTCGTTTGCGTCAGTGATATACCTAGGCTTTTTGTATTCTTGATGCAGGGTCCCAAGGTTTAGCGGACAATATTAGTGACCTATCTACAGCGAGTTGAGATTCCGTTGTTTGAGTCCCTGTTCGGAACAGCTGTCCCTTCGTTTGGCTCGCGGCAGTGCGGGTGGTTGCAGCAGCAGGCAGGTGCCTACGCAAGCCGATAACCGACGCCAGGGGTTTCTGAAGAGGAGTTCCGAAAAGGTCACGTAATCTTAACTTGTACAATAACTGTAACCTCATATACCCGCTACCTTGAATTGTAATTACGAGATCAGCTGTGTGCTACGAGGGAGGCGCACAAGCATCTCATACTATATTTATATTTCTATATCTCTGTGCCTGTGATAATTCTACTGTATGTACAACTGTGTACCCTATTGAATATATGCATGTATAAAATCTTAGTGTTGTTTCATTAGGGGTATCTGGAGCACGCACCCACTATCTCCACTCTGAGATAAAAGGCGCCCAAGAGTCTCTTTCGTAAGCTCTTGCCTGGGTTAGCCGGTGGAGTAGCTGGGGACATTTCCCGGGTTACACAGTGGCGCGGCCAACGTACGGGCAGTTCAAGAATTCCAGTACCCACTGGATTTCTCTTGGTTCTGTGTGTGTGTGTGAAAGACGCCTTTAATGATTTCAAACCTACTATCCGTCTGATACTCTCCAAGACGTTAATTGGTTGTGCTTGTGCGGCTAAGCACGTAATTAATTTCCTTGCAATTTACACCGAATAGCAAGGAAACGGGTCAAAATTTTTTTTCTAAATTATAAATAGCAGCTATTTATAATTTAGAAAAAAAATTTTGACCCGTTTCCTTGCTATTCGGTGTAAATTTTCGGTAAAATTCATATTTCGGCATACCTTCGTACTTTTTCTTTTTTTTTCTTTTTTCTTTTTTTTACTGGTTGCTGGTTGGGTTGGATATATATCATCTCAGTAGTTTGTCCCGAATTTTAAATAAAATTAATATACATGCATATATTTAACTTTGTGTTTTTTCTGAATTTAACTTTTAATTGTTATCGACATTTTCTATAAGTGCCGATATATGTAACTCTGTATAAGGTGGTTTCCATTCGGAATTACCATTTTTTTTCTTTTTAACCTTGGATCAGTATAGTAGCCGGTACTTATACTTGCTACCGTACATTTTGCTCTTAGCCTTTTAACTGTTTTTTAATTTTATATAATTTCATTTGTACCTATACGTACGGTACAATTTTTTTTGTGTATATTTTTTCAATATTTTAGTAATTGTCTGCAGGGCGGTACATCTCGGGTACCTACCCGCTATTGGAGAATTATTCTCAATTGGAAATTTTTAAATAATTATATTATTAGGAATTGTCTGCAGGGCGGTACATTTTAGTTACCTACCCGCTAATGAAAATTGTTTTATGCTGAATTTTTTTATACCTATATTATTAACATAGAAGGCAGTACATTTACATACTGTCCGTTCAATTGAATACCCTCTTGGATTTATATCCATTTAAACTTTCGTTAAATAACGGAATTGTTAGTTAAATTTTATTTTTATATTCTATTCACTTAAAGTTCATTTCTTATAAGATGGCAAAAATGCACCAGTATGTAAACTATTTAAGAAAAGATGAGCTGTCTAATGAGTTGTCTTACATGGGCATTTCAGCGGATCCTGAGGCTACGGTTGTCAGCTTGCGTAACGAATTGAGGACGGCATATCGGCTAGTTCGCCGTGGAAGTCTGAAGCCTAACACCACGAAGTCCACTGATGCTGCAACTGAACGCACTGTCTGCGAGCCAAAAGTGAAGGAACTCGAGGATTTGCTATCGTCAGGTGACTTTGATGCCGATAAAAATAGTCGCACTAGGGCTGCTGTTAGGGCTAATTATCTTTTGACTAGGCTAGCTCGTTGTGGGTTAGATTGTTCTGAACTTGTTAGTATTCGCAACAGATTAGTTAAGATTGTGTCAGTAGCTGAATCGAATAGTGACTCAGAATCTGAGGTGTCAGATAATGATGATCGCGCTTCTCGTGTCCGAGTTGAATATACTTCACCTGCGATGAGAAATGAACGCTCGATGCGGGGTAGCTCGCAAAACATTTACTTAAGCAATGATAATTTTATTTATAGGGAACGTCCTATTAATCTAAATAGTTTTAATTTAAAATATGATGGATCTACTTGTGTACGTGTTTTCATTGAGAGACTGGAAGAACTCCGGTGTGCTAGGGAAGTCTCCAAATCAAAGGTTCTCATGGCTTTCTCTGACCTATTGGACGGACCAGCTTTGTCTTGGTTCCGCACCAATAAAGCTAACTTTATGTCTTATGAAGACTTACTAATCGAATTAAGAGACACCTTTGATATTCCCGATTACGATTATCGTTTACGGAATGAGATTAGGCAACGTACCCAAGCCCGTACCGAGTCCTTGGTGAACTACATATCCACAATGCAGGCCATGTTCTCTAGACTAACTTGTAAAATGCCCAGTGAAGAACAACTGGACATTCTTATGCATAACATTAGACCTGACTACATGAAGGAACTAGCCCTTCATGAAGTCAACACTATTGATGATCTAAGAAGGTTAGGAAAGCGTTTGGAACTTGCGCGTGCTAGGGCTGAGGCGTTCCACGAGCCAGTCTTGGACAAATTTGAGATCTCCTCTGACTTACATTCACAGAAAGCAAAGTGCACACCAAAAGCTACCAAGCAGGTCTCTGCGGTGGACAGCTCGGCAGCCTCGCACGAACGCAAATGCTTTCGTTGCGGCGGCAGCGATCACACTGCGTATAACTGCTCACAATCAAGGGAGTTGGTGTGTTTCCGATGTGGTCTCAAAGGAGTCAAGTCACCTGACTGCCCCAAATGTACGTCGAAGTCAAAAAACGCGTAGGCCAGGGCCTTATTAAGACATTCTCAAGCTCTGTGTCTGAGTCTTCTTCTGATAAGGTCCTGTTTACTAAACGGGATGACGATGTTAGACCGTACTTAGTTGTTAGGGTTTTAAATTTAAATGTTCTTGGTCTTCTTGATTCCGGTGCCTCCTGCTCCGTGCTAGGAAAAGGTGCGCACCGTAGCTTCTTAGATTTAGGGTTTAAACTAGAAAGTGTCAACCCAAATTTTAAAATTACAACTGCAGACAGTTCACATTTGAAATGTCTGGGTTCTATGTCCTTACCCTTAGAATACAACTCTGTTATCAGGGTACTTAAGTTTTATGTTGTACCAGAAATAACTACCTCAATGATATTTGGAGTAGACTTCTGGCAACAATTTCAATTAGGTGATAGATTAATTTCTCAAAAAATTAATATGAATAATTTTAGTGATAGCTGTCCTATTGAATCTTTGTCTCTTCACAGTGGTCTCGAGGATTACAACAACCTGACCGAGGATCAGCGGTGTGTAATGAACGGGATCATTGAAAAATTTGATTCAATTAATACGGATAAGGTGGGCTTAGGTCGAACCACGCTTGTGCATCACGTCATAGACACGGGTGACAGCAAGCCGATCAAGCAGCGGTATTACCCTCTCTCACCTCTCAAACAGAAGGCTCTGGAGACGGAGTTGGACCGGATGTTGGAGATGGGAGTGGTGTCACCATCTCAATCCGCGTGGAACTCACCCGTGGTTATGGTGGAAAAGGCGAACGGTGATCTAAGGCTGTGCTTAGATTCACGTAAGCTTAATGCTGTTTCCAAAAGTGATGCTTATCCCTTACCGTACATCAATCAAATTTTAGACCATCTTAATAATGCTAAATATTTGTCCTCTATTGATTTAAGTGCAGCGTATTGGCAAATCCCGTTCGACTCTGCCCAGTCTGCTGAGAAGACTGCGTTCACGGTGCCGAGGCGGGGTTTGTTCCAGTATAATGTAATGTGTTTTGGTCTTGTCGGAGCTTCAAGTACGATGCAACGACTGATGGACCGCTTATTCGGCCCGGAATTCGACAACAGAGTGTTTTGCTTCCAAGACGACATAATCTGTGTGGCCAACACCTTCGAGGAGCATGTGGATCTCTTAAATAGAATCTATCAGCGACTCAAGGATGCGGGCCTAACGATTAATATGAAGAAATCACACTTTTGTCGAAGTGAATTAAAGTACCTTGGTTACTATGTGGATAGGCATGGACTACGTACTGACCCCGGTAAAGTCGAGGTCATCCTCAACTATCCCACACCTTCTAACTCGAAGGATGTCAAACGTTTCCTAGGTATGGCCGGCTGGTATCGTCGTTTCATTAATAACTTTTCTAAAATTAGTAAACCGCTTTGTAAACTCACCTCTAAAAATGTAAATTTTATTTGGACATCTGAAGCTGAGGAGGCTTTTAACCTTCTCAAGTCAGCTTTGGTCTCTGCTCCTATATTGAAAATGCCTAACTACTCTTTACCGTTCCGTATACTAAGTGACGCGTCAGCTTACTCAGTTGCTGCTGTTCTGACCCAAACACACGATGGTGTGGAACACCCCATCGCCTATTGCAGTCGTTCTCTTAATAAGAACGAGGTGAACTACAGCACAACCGAGCGAGAGCTTCTGGCCGTGATTTTTGCGCTGGAACAGTTCAGACAGTATGTGGAGGGACAGAAGTGCACTGTTGTCACTGATCATGCCTCACTACTGTGGTTTCACAAGCTCAAAAATCCTACAGGTCGTTTAGCACGTTGGAGTATGCGACTCAGTCAGTTTGACTTCGACATAGAGCACCGTAAGGGAAAAGATCATGTAGTACCTGACGCTCTATCTCGCATAAAGATTGACTCCATCGATGCGAGCTCCACCAATGACCCGTGGTATCTTCACACCATGGAGTGCGTGCGTAGGAACCCAAGGCATTACCCTAACTTTAATATTCGTGAAAATTTGTTATATCGATTTTCTAAAAATAAATATTCTTTGACTTCAGATTTTGATTGGAAGTTAGTAGTACCTCAAGAGGACAGGCTAGCACTCCTCACCAAATACCACGATGACACGCTTAGTGCCCATGGTGGTGTTTGGAAAACACATAAGAGGTTGTCTTTGAATTACTACTGGCCAAAGATGTACAATAGTGTCAAAGACTACGTGGGAAATTGTGAGGTTTGTAAGATGTATAAACCCGTAAACACTTCGCGTCCTGGTCTAATGGGAAGTGCGAAGCGTGTATCTAAACCTTTTGAAGCTATTTCGTGTGATTTACTTGGACCTTTTCCAGTGTCAAGCAACAGAAATATTCATCTGATCGTTGTTTCGGACTACTTTAGCAAGTATGTCATGCTGTGTCCTATAAGGATTGCAACAGGCGCTGCAGTAGCGAGATTCATCGAGAAGAATGTGTTTCTAGTTCATGGAGTTTGCAAGACTATCTATATTGATAACGGTCCTCAGTATGTGAGCAAGCAATTTAAAGATATGTTAGCTAAATATAATGTTCCAAACGTATACTATAGCCCGCGTTACCACGCTCAAACTAATCAAGCTGAACGAGCGATTCGAAATGTTGTTCAAGCCATCTCATGTTATGTGAAGACTCAGCACAAAAAGTGGGATGAACATCTTGTTGAGCTGCAGTGCGCTCTAAACACTGCAGTAAACGAGGCCACTCGATTCTCTCCCTATTTCTTGGTACACGGTAGGGAATTTATAGGTGATGGAGTTCTATATAGACAGTCCGACATAACCTGTCATCCGGACTTAGTCTCCATTGATGAGCCCTCAGCCTTCGGTGCCAAACTGAAAGAAATGCAACACATTTACGATCAGGTGAGGAAACATTTGATTTCGGCTCACCAGCGTAATGAGAAGTATTATAATTTCAGGAAAAGGCATGTCGAGCTGAAAGTTGGTCAAATTGTTTACAAACGGACTCATTATTTATCTAATAAAGCTAAACATTTTACCTCTAAACTCGCTCCTAAGTTTACTAAGTGTGTAGTGTCTGCTAAACGTTCCTCTTTAGTGTATAGGTTAGCAGATTTGGATGGTAAGGACTTAGGCGAGTATCACATCAAGGACATTTTAAAATACACTGATGAGAATCAATCTGCGGTACCTTCTCTGCCTAGCGTCAGCGCTATTTCATTTCCGTAGCACTGTCGATTTATACTTACTTTACCGCGACTCGATGAAGTATGACCTTGTTGCTGTAGCTTGGGTGTCCTCGTATGGGACATATTATTTGTTAGGTACACCTCATCGAGTTTTCGTTTCTCATCCTCCTCTTCTCTGTAGTTGTGTTGCATATGCGACCATCTGACTATAGCAGTTAAGGAGAGTTTTCTTTCTAGTGGTTTAGGGCATTTAGACTTAAAGTAAAAGAGTCTGTGTCAATATTTGCCTCTAGTTAGTTCTTAGTAGTTCTGTTTTGTACTTTGATCTGTTCTTTTTTATTCGTTCTATTTTTAACTTGTTAGACTTTTGACTTGTTTTATTCTGTTGTGTATTCCTTGCGTTACTTGTCTGTCCACACAAGTAATACTTTCAAGGGGGGGGATTGTGTAACGCAAAATTGTTAGTGGCGTTAAAATTTGATTTCGGTAAACAATACGTTGTACCTATGACGACATCTGTAGGGTTTGGGGGGAACTTTTCATCGATCACCAATTCGGTATTGATGAATGGTTTCCCAATCTGACAACAGATGTCGCTAGTATGTTTACCTATTTCAAATAGAATAATAATATCTTGATAGGTTAAATTGTTTGTGATATTTTATTCAATCATATAGCTTAATGTCTTTAATTTCAAATTGTCATAATCTAAATTCCTAGTTGCCCAAATTAATTAATCACGGCAAGAATGTCGATAGTTTATGCTTGTAGTTCTGTATAATCTGTGGTATGTTTTTTATTTGTTTCGCGATTCGATCAGGTGAACGAATAATTCGTGATATCAGATTCATTTACTAGAATATTCCATGAAAAATGATATAAATACACCCCTCCCGGTGGATGCGAAGACCTCTGATAATTACTCTGAAGATTAAGCACGAAACTCTGTTCGTATTTCATTGATTTTTCTGATAAGTTGGAACTCTGAATTATATGTACCTACCTACATATAAATTAAGTATCTTAGATTCTGTGCATCTTTTCCGGACTTCTCTGGTAAGATATGCTGATTTGTCTTTCTCTAGTAGTGATTTCTTTATATCTGTGTCGTTCGTTTGCGTCAGTGATATACCTAGGCTTTTTGTATTCTTGATGCAGGGTCCCAAGGTTTAGCGGACAATATTAGTGACCTATCTACAGCGAGTTGAGATTCCGTTGTTTGAGTCCCTGTTCGGAACAGCTGTCCCTTCGTTTGGCTCGCGGCAGTGCGGGTGGTTGCAGCAGCAGGCAGGTGCCTACGCAAGCCGATAACCGACGCCAGGGGTTTCTGAAGAGGAGTTCCGAAAAGGTCACGTAATCTTAACTTGTACAATAACTGTAACCTCATATACCCGCTACCTTGAATTGTAATTACGAGATCAGCTGTGTGCTACGAGGGAGGCGCACAAGCATCTCATACTATATTTATATTTCTATATCTCTGTGCCTGTGATAATTCTACTGTATGTACAACTGTGTACCCTATTGAATATATGCATGTATAAAATCTTAGTGTTGTTTCATTAGGGGTATCTGGAGCACGCACCCACTATCTCCACTCTGAGATAAAAGGCGCCCAAGAGTCTCTTTCGTAAGCTCTTGCCTGGGTTAGCCGGTGGAGTAGCTGGGGACATTTCCCGGGTTACACGATGTCACATATGATGCCACAGACAGACACACACAAACACACACAGCCACGTGAAACTTATAACACCTCGTCGTTTTACGTCGGGGGTTAAAAATTGGTCAAACGGTTGCACCACCTACCTGTTAAAGTAATCGTTTACGTTAAATTTAACATTAACAGTAACATTGATACTACCTAATCATTTCTGATAAATGTGTTGCACCAGTGTATTTGATAGCTCGGTTAAAGTTATCTTTTTGATAGAATTTGGCGTTAAAAATTAACAGTAACCAGCCGAGCGTAGCCGGTTACAGTTAGCGTCAAGTTAACCATTTTAACTATTGTCAAATGGTGTAACCTGTTTTATACCTTTTTTTATTGTGCGCGATATTCCCACGGATATCATTCCCACCGGAGTCGGCGAGAGAGGTTATGTCGTACTCGAACCTACTAAAACGCACGCCGTCTTTGGGTCTTTGGTTTCCGGAGGTAGTAGCGAACATATCCCTCGCACCCCGGCAGTCCTGAGGCCCTCTCTTTCGAGATGACCTCCTTAACCTGTTTTATACCTGACCGGTACTTTAACTGCACTGTTAATGTCAAAGTAAAATAGTGCAACCCAGAGTTAGACTAGAAAGTTGACCTCAACTAAATTAAAAAAATGACTTACAAAATGTAAAAAAAAAAACTTACGTTTGAAATATTTTTATAAAATCCAAATCATCAAATTTCACGCTCATTGTCTACAACACCACACTATATTTCGCGCGCGCGTTAACAAATAATTATTTTAACACAATAATTATTATAATAAGTTATAATAATTATTATAATTCGAGAAGTTCCCGCGTTTGTACTCGACAGAAGCGAGTACTACAATATTATTATCAGTAAGGAATTCGTGCCAAATAGGCTTTAAGAATAAGAGGTTATCTACTTAATATTTGATATGCTCTGTGTGTCTGTCTGTGCGTCGAACGACATTAAAAACTCACTAATAAAATATAAAATAACATAACATAAACTCACATTTCGCCAGTTTATGTTTAGGTCCCAATGTAATAGGTGGCGAGCCTATTGCCACTATTGCTGCGATAAATACACACATAACTTCGAAAAGCATCGAAAATCAATCAGCCGGTACGAAAAGCTATCGCATCCCGATGACAGTAATAACCTAAAAAGTAACGTAACTTCCAATTGTCATACAGGCGAAGCCACGTGCAGTATATAGTTAAATATTTGTGTTAATTAGCACCCATTTATACATCAGAAAATGTCAGAAAAACAAGTTTATTAAAGAATTAAAATCACACATCCCAAATGAAGACACTAGAAAGATATTTAGAAGTTTTTAAAGTCCGATCAAGTTTGGAGTTCGGAGTTCTGTAAAAAAAAACATAATATAACATAAACTCACATCTGTATCCCCAAAGGGGTAGCCAGAGGTGTATTAAACACCCACATTTCAGCAACTATGATTTTCGGTCCCACGTAATAGGTGGTGAGTCTATTGCCGCCAATCGGGTACTTTATAACAAATGGGTATTCCGAAAATAAATTCCTAACCTACTGAAGTGGGTACAATGGGTTGTTAATGTCAGATGGTAGTCGCTTCACGGGAACTATAGAAATCCGGCTAACCCCAACATTCTATTCTGTAGCCTTACCACGAAATACTATCGAATTCGTAATGTAAAGGTATCGACAGAACGGAGCATTGCGATTGGCGGGCTACACACGCACACAGGTTCACAAGAGGCAGACTGCCAATCACAATGCTCCGTTCTCTCGAAACCTTTACATTACTAATTCGATAGGGGTTCATGCTAGTGCTACTGTTCAGATGTTTTTCTGTAAAAGATTACCAAACGTCAAAAGATCCATTCGATCCTCACAAACTTTGAGATTCATAGCAATAATAAGCTTATTAACAATAAATCATTAGTATTATTATAATAATTATGTATTTGTAACTAATAACAAACCACACAATAGACCAAAATACCGGTTTTATATCAAAAAACATGGCAACAGACGTCATTAGACCCGCCAAAGTACGTCATCTTAAAAAAAAAAGACTGTCTTCACGAACAATTTAATATTATCGGTGAATTTCAACAGGTTAATAAATCAATCATTAATTATTAGCATACTTGTACAAAAAAACTGGTTAAATATGAGTTTATAAGAAGGTAACGTATGACAGCCTCCGTGGCGTGGCGGTAGTGCACGGGGCGCGGGTTCGATCCGCGCTCAATGCAAAAAGTTGTATGCATGAATATGGCTGTTACTAGTCTGGTCGTGCCTCGGAGAGCACGTTAAGCCGTCGTCGGTCCCGGTTGCCATACAAACATCTATGGCAGTCGTTACGGGTAGTTGAAGCCCTCAAAAGTCCGACCATTCTAACTGGGCACTTCGATATCGCCATTGGTTATTGGACCATGCATTGGTTGTGGAGGTCAAATGTCAGTCGCTTCACGGAAAATATCGAAGTTCAGTCGCATCACAATCAGACTGGAAAGCCAACCCCAACTGAGTTGGGAAAAAGGTTCAACATTGGTGTGTTTCTTTAATAAGTTTTCTTCAAAAACTCAGTAAGTATAAAAATACTTTTCTGCCTAGAAACATATTATAAAGACTAAATATCGGTATCGAACCACTAGTTAGTCAGTTAGTTAGCTTAGTTTATTTGTTTAACATATGTTTTTATAAAAAGTTGCCACAATATTGTTACAATATTGTTACTTTTTTAAGTACCTAAACAAATGGAGTATAGTTCCTATCTATCACTACATAGTATAAAATAAAGTCGCGTTCTCTGTCCCTATGTCCCTTTGTATGTTTAAATCTTTAAAACTACGCAACGGATTTCGATGCGGTTTCTTTTAATAGATAGAGTTATTAAAGAGGATTCCTTGCCAGTGCACGTGTTTCCTTCTTCCTACAGTCCCGAGTCCTTTAAGCGGGGCGTGAAAAAGCATCTGATGAGGCCGTCAAGCTGAGCGCCACCATTGTAACACTGAACGTATTTGCAATTGAAGTCAAATTGACGTGCAATAGATAAAAAAAGGAAGGTTTATATGTATATAACATCTCGCTACAACCAACTGGTGCGGAGCAGAAGTGAAAAATGTTGCAAAAACGGGGTGACGCAGACGAAGTTGCGCGGGTCAGCTAGTTTACATTATAAATTTGTTATGTGGTTTGTGTTTTTACTAGATAATAGACACAGTACAGGTCACATCCGATGTCGCCCACAAACGTGACTATGAGATAACATAGTATCGTGGAGTTAACATACATAAATATATAATCTTGGTCATTATTCTCAGTGACATCGAGTTTCAAACGAAGTCAAATAACTTGAGAAGGTAGTGAATTAGAATAGGTTACTATGCAAGAGTTAACTGGTGTGAAAATAGACCAATTTAAATGTGTCGAATAAAAATTAAGAATTTAAAAAAATACCCGACATAAAAAATACCTTCAAAAATAAATAATTCATACGTAATTCATATCGTGTCGGTGGACCTCTAGCTGTGGAAACCACTTCCACGTGTTTTTGAAACGATCCAAGGTCTCCCGACACGACAACGAATGAATTATTTACTCTTTCTTTTTCGAAAGTATTTTTTGTGTCGGGTCGTGTGTGTTTGTGCTTAAAACAGAAAAAACTAGATCGAAATCGGTTTAGGTATCCGCTCGGGAGCTACGATGCCAGAGACACACACACATACAGACATGTGAAACTTATAACGCCTCGTCGTTTTTATGTCGGCTGTTAAAAAGCCGGTCAAGTGCGAGTCAGACTTGCACACGTAGCGTTCCGTGCAAATGGAGCAGATGGAGGGATGTGGCCTCTCTCTTCCGAAGGGAAAAAAGGCGTAAATATGTCTCGAAACGTACAATTACAATCATGCATCATAAAACGTGTAATCAAAAAGTATAATTATGTAAGTATTACATAATCTCTCATAAACTCACGCCTATATCCCCGAAGCGGTAGACAGAGGTGCTAGCACCCACATTTTGCCAGTTTATGTTTAGGTCCCAATGTAATAGGTGGCGAGCCTATTGCCATTAACCGGGCACTTATAAACCTGCGATAAATACACACATAACTTCGAAAAGTCATTGGTGTGTGCCATAGTAAAACCTTCCTTTCCTTGTTCTAGATAAAATTCAATAGTCTAATCTAATTTGCAGTCAGCGCTGTGCCATATAATCTAGATTAGGTGTTACATATTATAATGTTAGGACATTTATTATCTGAATGTACACACGATTGGCATATTGATAAACTAACCTATTTTGTATTACATAAACAATGATTACAAATAATATTGATCCATGTAATAGTAAAGGTAGGACCACACTTCGCTGTGGTGTGTTTGCCTAAAGTATAATTAGGGGAATCTGAGGACTAAGAGTAACAATGTTGACTTAGTGTTACCACAATAAAATACTCTAATACTCCCATAGGGGTCAAGTGTCCCCAGTTTCCCTTACATAAAGCTATAGAGTGCGTATATCACTCTGGTCTGTTGTGACGATTGTGAGCCTTTTTTTTCTAGATATAGGGGAAACTGGGGACACTGCATCCCTATGGGAGAGAAGGTACACCAATATTTTTTGAAACACACACACACACACACACACACACACACACACACACACACACACACACACATACACACACACACATACACACACACTCACACACCCACACACACACACACACACACACACCCACACACCCACACACCCACACACACACACACACACACCCACACACACACACACACACACACACACGCACACACACACCCACACACGCACACACACAGACACAGACACACAGACACACACACACACACACAGACACAGACACACAGACACACACACACACACACACACACACACAGACACACATTGGGGAACCAATTTGGTAATTCAGTCATGACTCATTCGTTTCCTGGGGCCTCCTACTCCCAAATAATTGATAGGGTTCTGTCTAGTACACATTGTCCACATACTACACTAGTAATATTTATTGGCAGAAGAGGTGCTGCAAATATAACCAATTTCATTAGATTCTATGATCAACTGACAAAACTACAAGTCAAACAGGTAATATTGTGTGCACTACCTTATAGTAAGGGTCTTACAGATGCAGAAAACAATGTCAGATATAATATAAACAGGAAACTGCATACACTGACTACCTATGGTAGGAACATAGATTTATTTGACTGTAACTTTGTATTACAGAATAATTTTATTTTGACAAGAGATAGTTTTTCACTATCAAAATTTTTACAGCGACAGGTTGCAAATTTATTGGGCAACTTTTTATTTAACATAGCCAATTTGGCTAATATAACAGCTCCTATTGAGCTTAACAATTATTGTGACGTTGACGTTACTGACAGTATGGATAGGGATATCCAAAAAAAAAACTAAATCACTTGACAACAGATAAAAAAACATCTTGCA
The DNA here is from genome assembly GCA_963691645.1 of Pelosia muscerda. Lineage (NCBI taxonomy): Eukaryota > Metazoa > Arthropoda > Insecta > Lepidoptera > Erebidae > Pelosia > Pelosia muscerda. The sequence goes on along the minus strand of OY829127.1, from coordinate 2,455,783 downwards.
ACTTTTCTCACACGTCCGAATGTAGCGGACATGCTAAAGCGGCTTTTGAGGCAATTGAGTTGTGTAATAATGAAATTGTCTTAAAGCCTAAATGTAATTTTAAGACTAGAAATACATTATTGTACCTGGTGCACCAGAACGTCGAAGGACTAATAAATGGTAAAGAATTGGAATTGGAGTTGCACATGACCTTGAATAATATAGATATTTTTTGTGTAACAGAACATTGGTTAAAAGACCATCAGATCATGTTCAACTTCAAAAATCACCAGGTAGCAAGCTCGTTCAGTAGAAAGAATTTCAATCGTGGAGGCTCCCTAATTATCATTAATAAGAATATAAAATGTAAGGAGCGTAAAGACATAGTAAGCCTCTCTATTGAGCGAGTGATTGAGATGGCTAGTATTGAGTTTGAGCAGTTCATTGTAATAAGCGTATACAGTCCCCCGGACGCGCCCTATGCAAGATTTGAAGAGAGGATGGAAGAAGCGCTTTTTAAATGCCGTTACTCGAAGAAATCAATAATTGTTTGTGGAGACTTTAATGTCAATATTTTAGAAAATACCTTAGTGCCAATAGAGAAAAACAAAATGTTGAATCTGTTTAAGTCCTTTAATCTTATTAATATGTTTTTGGAACCTACTAGAATAACAGCAGCTAGTGCCACATGTATTGACAACATTTTCACAGATATTAGACCAATCGACAAACTTATTGTGGATGCCGTGCATTCGGATCATCGTGGTCAATTAATAACCTGTGAAAGAAATATTTGTAAGGCTAGTAAAAAAGACATTAAATTTGTACCGATTAACCAATATCGTTTGGAGAGTTTCAAAGAAAGTATAGTGAATAAACTACCTCACTTGCCCTCGTACACTGATGTCGAGGAGTCTTACAGTAACTTAATCAACCTAATCAATACTGAGTTTGGGAGAATTTTTACCTCAAAAACATTATCGATTGGTAGCCGTACGGTTTTCAGCGACTGGGCGACATCAGGGTTATATAAAAGCAGGAGGAGATTGTATGAGCTGTATTCTGAAAAATCATACAATTTCAGCCCTGCTTTTCAGAATTATGTAAAAAATTACTCCAAAACATTTAAGCGAGCCTGTTCCTTGGCAAAATCAATTTTCATTAAAAACAAAATATCGAATTCTGCGAATAAAATTAAAACAACTTGGAACATAATAAATTCTGAATGTGGGAGATCTTCATCATTTGTAAGAGATTTCCATTTAAAAATAGATGATCGCCATGTCACGGAGGATTTGGCAGTTGCGACAGAGTTTGAAAGTTTCTTCACAAACATACCTTTATTAACAACAAAAACTCTTCAGTCGTCTGCTGCATCCGCCGAGTCATTGCTTACGGATTCATTTCCCAAGTGTAAGGATACTTTCGTATTCTCAGTTGTTAGTAGCTACGACATCACAAAAGCCTTTAAATCTATTGATATTAAAAAGACCGCGGATCTATGGGGATTATCTGTCAAAACTGTATCAAGTATTATTGATGTCATTGCTCCCCACCTAGCAACTGTGTTTAATGATTGTATTAGTAGCGGCATATTTCCTGATTTAATGAAACATAGCAAAGTCATACCTTTGTTCAAGGCTGGCAGCGCCACAGACCCCTCTAATTTTCGACCCGTTTCAGTGTTGCCGACCTTGAGTAAAGTATTTGAGAAATTAATTCTGGGGCAGATGCTGGCGCATTTTGGTGAAAACAAATTGTTTCATGATAAGCAGTTTGGGTTTACTAAGGGACGTTCGACAACTGATGCTGGAATAGAATTATTAAATTGTATTTATAAGGCCTGGGAGGATAAGCATGATGCATTGGGTATCTTTTGTGATCTATCCAAGGCTTTCGATTGCGTCCACCATGATACGTTAATCAGGAAATTAGAACATTATGGGATAAGGAACAAGGCTCTCGAGCTTCTGACTTCATATTTGAACAATAGAATTCAGAGGGTCGACGTTAACGGTACACGCTCAGCAGGGTCTGTGGTTTCTATGGGCGTTCCGCAGGGGTCGATACTTGGACCATTTTTATTTTTAATTTATATTAATGACCTCCCCTACTACGTAGGGGATAAAAATAATATTGTTTTATTTGCTGACGATACTTCGTTAATATTTAAAATTAAAAGACAGTTACACAATTATGACGAAGTGAATAGCGCAATCTCAAGAGTGGTTCATTGGTTTAGTACAAATAATCTTTGCCTTAATGGTAACAAAACAAAATGTATAAAATTTACACTACCTAATGTTACACAGGTGGAAACCAATGTACAGCTCAATGGACAAGTGTTGAACCTTGTGGAATCGACAGTGTTCCTAGGCTTAAGCATCGATGCTAAGCTGCAGTGGGGAACACATATTGAAAAAATAGCCAGTAGGTTAAGTTCGGCTTCGTATGCTGTAAAGAGAGTAAGGACTTTAACAGACGTGGATACGGCTAGAATAGTTTATTTCAGCTATTTTCACAGCATTATGAGCTACGGAATTCTCCTTTGGGGTAATTCCGCGGATCTAAATGCAATATTCGTTCTTCAAAAACGGGCTGTGCGAGCCATTTATAATTTGGGCCCAAGAGTCTCCCTCCGAGATAAATTTAAGGAAATAGGCATTCTTACCGTAATCTCACAATATATATTCGAAAACTTGATGTATGTTAGAAAAAATATTACAAACTTTCCAAGAGTTTGTGATAGGCATAACCTAAATACCAGACACAAAAATAATCTCGTTGTCTGTGATAGTAGACTCCACAAAATTTCAAATTCTTTTCAGGGTAATTGTATACGCTTTTTTAATAAGCTCCCCTATGAAATTAGAGATTTGCCTATCAATAAGTTTAAAAATTTAGTAAAAAATAAGCTATGTCAAAAAGCTTACTATAAAATCCAGGATTATTTGGATGATAAACAAGCCTGGAAATGAACTGTTCACTCCACTTGCTACTCAGCTAAATTTTGTATCTAGACTAAGTAAACTATTGTAAATAGACCAAAAAAAAAAGAAAAGCCCGCTGAGTTTCTTGCCGGAGTCTTCTCAGGTCGGGGCCGCGTTTCGAACCGGTGGTCCATTTGCATTTGATAAAATATTGTTTGTATTGACGTTTTGTAAGTGCCGTTTACTGGTCTATGCAGAATAAATGATTTTTGATTTTGATTTGATTTTGATTTTGACACACACACACACACACACACACACACAGACACACACACACACACACACACACACACACACACACACACACACACACACACACACACACACACACACACACACACACACACACACACACACACACACACACACACACACACACACACACACACACACACACTACTGTTTTTACTTTCCCTAATTTATTAGTTTTCCTTGATCATTGAGGTCCAGGTATTGATACCAAATTGCAGTAGGGTTCACATATTGGAAAAATAACCAGTAAATTAAGTTCAGGTACCTACGTTGTACGACGTAGATAGATACGGCTAAAATATGTGGGTGCAATCACCTCTGCCTAAAATGATTTAAATCAGCTGTTTTCATTATAACGGGGTGAATTTAGGGATCCATGGGGTGAAAAGAAATAAAATAGTCAGCTAAATTTTGTAGTTATTTTCTTTCAATCAAAACTTTGGACTAGTTCATTGTAATAACATACCCATCAAATATCTGGTAATGGGCTTAATTAAATTTTGTAAAAGAAATTATTTAAAATATCCTCCTGCGCAGAAGTCGCATTCACTACCACCACGCCACGGAGGTTGTCTGTGCGAGCTATTTATAATTTGGGCCCAAAAGTCTCCTCTTTCCAATAGGTGGATCGTGTTCCCCTGCCACCTGAGAGAAAATTTATCATAACAGAACATCATAAACTCACGCCTGTATCCCCGAAGTGGCAGGCAGAGGTGCTAGCACCCACATTTCGTCGGTTTATGTTTACGTCCCAATGTAATAATGGCCTATTGCCATTAACCGGGCACTTATAAACCTGCGATAAATGCACACATAACTTTGAAAAGTCAGTGGTGTGTGCCATGGTAAACCTTAGATCGAACCCAGCTCGTCTCAGCAGTCCATTACCCATACCACTAGGCTACCGCGGATTTTACGGAAAATCGCGGAAAAATTATCACTAAGACAATATTATTTTGTATGTTTGTGTATCTGTGAACCGTAACTATATTTACACAATATATAACCCTGACATATGGACCGGATAATTAATCAAATAAATAATTGTGTAAATGTCCATCGCGTTACCGAAACGTCGTGCTTATCTATTGATCTAGTAACTCTTATGACATTCGACCCCTTGTGCCTCTTTATTGATAAGGTTTACTAATATATACTATATATATCTAGAGTGCATTGACATTACACTTTGGTTATGTTTTAACAAATTAATATAAGAAAAACATAACCCCGCGGTACCGCGCCGAACCGCGGTAGACTAGTGGTATGGGTAATGGACTGCAGAGACGAGGTCTCGGGGTCGATACCAGGTTTTACCATGGCACACACCTTTCGATGCTTTTCGAAGTTATATGTGTATTTATCGCAGGTTTATAAGTGCCCGGTTAATGGCAATAGGCTCGCTTGGGACCTAAACATAAACTGGCTAAATGTGGGTGCTAACACCTGTGCCTAACTCTTCAGGAATATAGGCGTGAGTTTATGTTATGTTGTATTATGTAAATTTTAAAAACCATTGACATAAAAAAGAACTCGAATAAGTAAAATATAATTAGTTGCGCCCTACAGAATACAGCGGTTAATTATAAGTAGCCAGAGCTCACTGGAGAGGTTTTGTGTTGCCAGTGGGAAGGCCCAGAAACCCAAAAGTAAAATGTATGAATAATAACATTAGACCTTTTTTGTGCTCAAAATTCACACGGTTTCTAATCCCACCGGACCCGGTGACGGAGGTTATGTCGGACTCGAACGGACTAAAACGCACGCCGTTTTTGAGTACCCCCATGGTGATTCCCTTCGGGTGTACAGACCATGGTGTCCCCGTCTAGCCCCCGGGTACGGGGTGGATGGCTCAATAATTTGGTTATTTAAAATACGATTTTTAAGAAATTTTGCCCGGGTGAAAACGAAACTCTGACTGCTATAAATAAAATAAAAATAAAACAATTAAAATACTGCAATAATAAATTAATTTAATGGTAATTCAACATATACAATAATTTCTACGATGATAATAATAACAGATTTATGTTATTCTAATTCTAAATGTATTTAATACCTATATAATCCTATAATAATCGTTACTGTGTTCTTGTATACACAATCTTTGGCGTTAAACTTAATTAAGTCCTTATTTTCTACATAAATAACTTATTTAATAGGGGTCTTTTAAGAGGAGGTCTCTCAAAAGTAATGTTATTTCAACCTTACTTTACTTTCATAATGTAAAGCGCCTGATTGTTTGATAGATTAAAAACGCTAACGTATTATTTGCTAATGTATTTTTGACAGGCGTTGTAATATTAACTTTTTTTATTGTTGTTCATTACTACTAGTACTATCCTTATCTCTGATTTAAATTGGAAACAGTGAATACTGGGACTTGAACCTGCTACTAGTTTCTCACATAAAAATGTTCTGACCACTTACTCTATAAATAGTTACTTGAGTTATTTCATGAGCATTCAAAATTTAAGAAAGTCATATCAAACGTTTATATTAGAAGTTCATATAGAAATTAATTTACGTAACTTAATTTTTTTTTTATACTACTTACGTCGCTGACTAGCACGCGGCCCACCTGATGGTAAGTGGTTACCGTGGCTTATGGGCGAATGTACCACCATAGGAATAACACTCGTGCCGCAACCCCTGTAAGAACAGAGACATTCTGTGTCGTCAGCGCAAAAGATGAAGGATAAGCCTTTGGTTTTCCCACTGACAACACAAAACCTCTCTAGTGAGCTCTGGCTACCCTAATCACCACCGAAAACACAACACAAGGTTATTAAACGGCGATATTCTGTAGGGTGGAGGTTTTCTACTCAAACCCTATTTAAGACGGGATCCTATGCCCCAAAGCATTAGCAGTACTTATAATCCACTGTTTGTAAGATGCCACTCTAGTGTAGACCCCAGGGCGCGCTCGTCTGGCACAGCCGGAGCCCCAGGACACCACCCCATGGAGCTGCCAGCGGTTGGAGACCATGCAGGCGAGGGGACCACCAGAATCTCCCCGGCAAGCGTCCACTCCACCAGAGAGAACTCCTGAAACAAAAAAGTATTGTCGCCCATCACGGGACCTTCAACAATCCTACTAATAACATAACTTCGCCAGTTTATGTTTTAGGTCCCAATGTAATAGGTGGCGAGCCTATTGCCATTAACCGGGCACTTATAAACCTGCGATAAATACACACTTAACTTCGAAAAGTCATTTGGTGTGTGCCATGGTAACCTGGGATCGAACCCGAGACCTCGTATCAGCAGTCCATTACCCATATCACTAGGCTTCCGCGGTTATATATTATATATCCTACTAATAATAATAAAAAAAAATTAAGAGAGAGAAGAAGAAAAAAATTAGTCTGTAAAGATGTTTGTATGTTTGTTACTCGTGTTCACATTAACGACTGTAATTTATTTTATTTATTTAGAGCACGTCAATTTCAATTCACCTCGCCTGATGGTAAGCTGAAGGCCAAAGTCTCATGAAATAGGGTCACTATTACAAACACGTACAGTGTTACAATGGTGGCGCTCAGCTTGACGGCCTCATCAGATACTTTTTCACGCAAGGAACAGAATCAGAATTCCACCCCGGCGATGTACAGATAGAGTTCTATTGCAATCTGTACTTACCTGCACATATCATAGAGTCTAATATCGTCTGCTGCCGACCTCCGAGGACTTGACTCTTCCTGCATGTCGCTAGGTCCAGGACTGGAACTGCTGCAGCTCTTAGAGTAGGTGCGAAGTCTTCGGTGTTCTCTGGAAGACAAGGTTTTAGAGGAGACAAATTTAAAGGAGGTAAGATGCTACGGTGTCTCCCGTCCTAATGAGCAGTCCGACTTTTATTTTCCGTGAGCGAAATTCCCACCCGAGTCGGTGAGAGTGGTTATGTCGGACTCGAACCGACTAAAACGCGAGCGGTCTTTGGGTTTTTTTTATACTACGTAGGTGGCAGACAAGCACACGGCCCACCTGATGGAAAGCGGCCACCGTGGCCTATAAACGTGTGCAACACTAAGGGTGTCACACAACCGCTGCCCACCCTGAATGGAAAGGGGGAGAGGAGGGAAGATGCGACGGTGTCTCCCGTCCCAATGAAAAGTCCGACTATCATTTTCCGTGAGCAAAATCCCCACGAATACCACCTCCACCCGAGTCGGTGAGAATGATTATATCGGACTCGAACCGACTAAAACGCGGTCTTCGGGTCTTCGGTTGCCGGAGGTGAGGAAGTAGGTAACATTTCCCTCGCACCTCGGCCGTCCCAGGGCCAATTGCGAGATGGCACCCTTAGGGTGTGAGGACTACGGTGTCCCCATCTAGCCCCCGGATATTTGGAGGCTCGCACCGCTCCGCCACCGGGGCATTTATTACATTGGGACCTAAACATAAAATGTGGGTGCTCCCACTTCGGGGATTTTTTTTTATACCGCTTAGGTGGCAAACAAGCACACGGCCCACCTGATGGAAAGCGGCCACCGTGGCCTATAAACGTGTGCAACACTAAGGGTGTCACACACGCGCTGCCCACCGTGAAGGGAAAGGGGGAGAGCTGGGAAGGGGTGGGGAGGCTAGGAAGGGGAGGGGAAGGAGGAGTATAGTGAGCTCTGGGTCTTCGGTTGCCGGAAGTGAGGAAGTAGGTAACATATCCCTCGCACCCAACCCGTTCCAAGACCACCGCGAGATGGCCCCCTTTGGGTGTAGGGACCACGGTGTCCTTATCTAGCCCCCGGAAATGTGAGTGCTCCCCCTTTGGGTATATAGGCGTATGTTATGTTATGAGTACACTAGCTGACCCGCGCAACTTCGTCTGCGTCACCCCATTTTTGCAACATTTTTCATTCTTGCTCCTCACTTGTTGGTCGTAGCATGATGTTATATACATATAAACCTTCCTCTTTAACCATTCTATCTATTAAAAAAACCGCATCGAAATCCGTAGCGTGGTTTTAAAGATTTAAGCATACAAAGGGACATGAAAAATAGGGACAGAAAATGTGACTTTGTTTTATACTATGTATTGATATTGATGATGATAATAGACCAAAGTCAAGTTACCTGTCTGGTACCCCCAGCCGGTGACTGAACACCATTTGCCAGGGGTTACTCCGTCTTCCGGCAGACAGATGGGCCTCACGTGTGTGTTGAATTGGACTCCATTCCCGGATCGGGATACTAGTATGACGGCGATGTCGTTGCTATGAGGGCCATCTGAAATATATACATCTTATATATAAAAGCCGCGGTAGCCTAGTGGTATGGGTAATGGACTGCTAAGACGAGGTCTCAGGTTCGATCCCAAGTTTACCATGGCACATACCAATGACTTTTGATGCTTTTCGAAGTTATGTGTGTAAGTTACTGCAGGTTTATAATTGCCCGGTTAATGGCAATCGGCTCGCCACCTATTACATTGGAACCTAAACATAAACTGGCGAATAGTGGGTGCTAGCACCTCTGCCTACCCCTTCGGGGATTACGGGCGTGAGTTTATGTTATGTTATGTATATAAAATTCTCGTGTCACAATGTTCGTTCCCGTACTCCTCCGAAACGGCTTAACCGATTCTCATGAAATTTTGTGAGGATATTGAGTAGGTCTGAGAATCGGCCAACATCTATTTTTCATATCCCTAAGTGATAAGGGTTGTTCACCCTTAAAAAAGTTTATAAGGCAAAACAACGTTTGCCGGGTTAGCTAGTGATAATATTATAATAATATGTATCACATTGAAAAGCTGATCTACATCTACACTAATATTATGAAGAGGAAAGATTTGTTTTTGTTTTTTGTTTGTAACAATAGGCTCCGAAACTACTGAACCGATTTCAATCATTCTTTCACCTATAAAAGGACCCGAACCCGAGCCCTCTCGATCGTAAGATCGACCCCTTAATCACTAAACTATCGACGCTTTGCTCTGCTAATCTTCATGTCGACCTCTGGCATAGTCGACCACACATAACCGAGATAGCAGGTTCAAATCTTTATGAAACAATTAGGTTGTTAAATTGACAGCCCGCTGGATGGTAAGCTGGTTTGCGTTCTAAAGAATAGTGTCCACCGTTACAGACACTTTGTTTTTTTTTTATCGTGTGCAAAATCCCCACGGATACCACCTCCACCAAAACCGATGGAGGTGATTATGTCGGACTCGAACCGACCAAAACGCACGCCGTCCATGGGTCCTTGATTGCCGGAGGTGAGATTATACAAGACATATCTCTCGCACCCCGGCAGACCCGGGGACATCTCTGTTGAGATGACCCTCTTCCCACCGTTACAGACACTGTCTCTAAATGTTAAATGCTCTCACTTTTCCTGAATTCAGGATGCCGCACCACCTTCTCAGCGAGGAACCGATGCTCAAATTTGTCTTGCAGCTGTAGACGATGTTCTCCAACCACCAGCCGAATGTGTTCCAGGTCTAAAGGATGCTGGAACAGATCGGGATGCCATTTAAAAGATAAATAATCAACAGGTTCATCTTTTTGAAAGAAAATAGGAGAGAATTTGCCTCTGTGTGCATTTTTGCCGTGTATGCAAAGTTTTAGGTAAAATGTAGGTATTTAGAAGAATTATTTAACTTGATGCTGATACTCTCCAAGACGGGACCGAAATGTGGGTGTTTAATATACCTCTGCCTACCCCATCAGGGATTACGGGCGTGAGCATATTTATGTATGTATGTATGTATGATACTCAAGGCTACATTCAGGAATTCATTCTCACCTCACACATCGCAACCAGAGATGGTGTGCACCATGGGCATGCATTTCGTATAGTCAATAAAAAAAGTAAAAGAAAAAACCCTACTGCTTAAAAACTAACTTTAAAAATTACGTGAAAAATTAAGTAAACAAAAACCAGAAATAAAGAAACAAGCCCAGTAGTTTAAAACTCATACAATACTCACAGTCGGGGCCCATTCAAATTTTATCAATCAAAAATCTTCCGAAGGGGCCCCGGCCTTGGGGTACGCTTATCGACTTTTTTTTCTTTGTGACAATATGGCGTCTAGTTGTCGCTGTAGTGAATTTTGATTACTGTCATGTCTTTAGTGACACGCGCAAGGTTAAGACGAATCGATTGACGTAAGAATTATAGAAAATCGGACTATGTGTTTGGTCTCTAGAACGCCACATAGAAACAACATACATACATAGACTGATAAACACAGTACTCTCCTTTGCGTCGCGCAGTCGGGTAAAAAGACGCTTACTACTACCCGTATCAGATAAACCTATGAGTGTTTGTAGAACTGCATACCGAAAAGTCTAAGACACGTCACTGGTCCGCAGCATGATATGAAAGGAACCCGAACACATTCAAGGTGTAGAATGAACTCCTTGCTGTAGGTTTTCCAAGGGACTTCAATATAGAGTACCTCAAAAAGGGCAATAGATGTTTCTTACAGGGTTTACATCACGATTATGAGGCCCCTGGTATTGCACACATCCAAGTACCACCGTCACCACTTTCCATCAACCGTGTGGTGTGCTTGTCTGCCACCTCAACCAATCAATCAAATAGCCTGTTGTTCACTGGTAGTCAAGCCTCTGCCAATGATCACATACATTGGCCTGCTGTTTCGAATTCACCTTCTCTCGTAGTTGAAACTTAGCATGGTGTCGTGGTGTTCAAGCTGAGTGCCACCATTGTAACACTTTACGCGTTTGTAAATAGTGACCCTCGTTCCTGGGACTTTACCTTGAGCTTCCCATCAGGCGGGGTGAAGTCAAATTGACGAGTCATGAATAAAAAAATAAAAAAAATCTGCTGAATGTTTTTTTTTCGGGCTACTTAAGTGGTTTAAAAAATACTGAAAGAGTATAACAAACTTTGTCAAAGCAATGAGCGGCGGACAGCACGAGTCTCTCTGCGATGACGGCGCCTCCGCAATGGTGCTCAAACTTCAAGTTGTCTACATCCAGCATCTGAATTTCCACCTGGAATTCAAAAAGGTAACTGCTATATACTCATTTTTTAGTTCGATTCCCGAGTTATCTGCCTGTAGCCTTAGCACGAAATACTATCGAATTCGTAATGTAAAGGTATCGACAGAACGGACCATTGCGATTGGCGGGCTACACACGCACACAGGTTAACAAGAGGCAGACTGCCAATCACAATGCTCCGTTCCCTCGAAACCTTTACATTACGAATTCGATAGGAGTTCATGCTAGTGCCTGTGATCCCGTGATACTCTCCAAGACGTTAAATGGTAGTACTTGTGCGGTTAAGCACGTAGTTAATTTACGCATAGCAAGGTATCGGGTCAATTTTATTTCCAAATTTATTTAGCTGCAACATTTTCAGTCAGAAATTTATTTTAGACATACCCATTTTTTATACAAAGTGCCTGATTGGCAACAATAGACTCATCTTCTATTATGTAGTACCGAAAATCGTAGTTGGCGAAATGTGGGTGTTTAATGCCGACCGAATGACCTTATTGAGTAATAAATTAATTACAACCAATAAACAATAATCACACATTATATCATACCAAATATAAAAAAAAACATATTTTGCGCAACATCGGATTCATTAAAAAAGCCATCGTCTCCTAAATCAATCACAGTACCTATTATTATACCCATATATTAATCAATCACTATATCATTACACCCAGAAATTACGATGTAGGTACTACGAAAACGTCACTACGAAAGTGAAAGCTGTCATAATTAACCGCCATTTATTACTGAACGCAACAATGACTGTCAACTTGACATTTTGTTTTGGCGCTCTCTTTGCGCGGGATACAAATAAAAAATTGAGGTTATGTTACATAAGGTACACATTTCGTTTTCACGAATGTTATGTTTTGAAACGAAGTAATTTTTATTTTGCTTTGTGCAAAAAGTTTTTGTTGATAAAAAGCTATTTTTGAATAATGATGTAATATATTCTTGAACCATTAGGATTTTACTTAATCTACACTTTTGTTGGTACTTATTTTAGTTATAACTAGCTGACCCGCCCAACTTCATCGGCGTCGCACCGTTTTGCAATATTTTTCACTTCTGCTCCACACCAGTTGGTTGTAGCATGATGCTAGATACATATAAACCTTTCTCTTCAATCAGTCTAGGTATCTTTTAAAAAAACCGCATCAGGATCCTTTCCGTAATTTTAAAGATTTAAGCATACAAAGGGACATAAGGCATAGGGACAGAGAACGCGACTTTGTTTTATACTATGTAGTTAAGCTGGAGTTTTTCCAATCGACTACAATATGGGGTTCTACGAGAAGGGCATCAAAAGGTTCCTTTAGGGCTAGCAGCACGAGTGGGTCAGCCTTTATGTTACAAACGTCCATAGGCCACGGAAACCACGGTTTGACTTGGAAGTCAATTCCAAATAAATTCGAAAAAGGTTCAGATGATAATGAATCTACAAAATTAGGAACCACAGTGCTTTTTAACAAGCTCCCTAATGGAATTGGTACCTATAAATAAATTAAAAAAAAAGGTTATTATAAAATCCAAAAATATTTAAATGATATACAAGCCTTTTTTTCGTGCGCAAATCCTCACCGCCTCCACCAAAGTCGGTGGAGGAGATTATGTCGGACTCGAAATAAATTATTTTTAAATTGTTAAATTGTTTAATCGATCTGAAAATTTTATTGATAATTTATTTCTATCTAAATTAAGTTTAAAATCTTATTTGTTTGCCTAAAAGAGCCTATTTTGAGGATTATCGTGAGCTGTCAAAGCTTTCTATTGAGACAAACGCGCCGCGCCGTAGTGTGCGATTGAATATTTCATACAATCATTCGGATTTCAGCAAATAAGCACGGTGAAAATTAAAACCAAGTAAAATTAAAGTTCTGACTGGTATTCAAAAAATAAGTACCTACGGGACATAGCAGTCGCTTCACGGAAAATGTCGACGTTCAGCCGCATCACAGTTAGACTGGCAAGCCGACCCCAACGGAGTTGGGAAAAGGTTCAGAGAATGATGAGATAAGTAATTATATGTTGCACTCGCACAAGCACTACCAATTAACGTCTTGGAGAGTATCAGTGTGAACAAATCACAAAATACACCGGGGGGACACGCTAGTATGCAGACCTTTGCAGGATTGAGAGGTCCCACCTATCGGACATTTCCTTCAGGATGCTATTGGTGCTACCCAGAATTCGACCATACATTGATAGTTAGTGAGTGGGGCCCTTTACAGAAGCTTTATAAAGCCAGAACAAAGTGAACTATTTCGGGAGAAAACTGCAATAGAGGCTCGTCTGTCGATCACTTGTTTTCGCTCAAGGTCACCGACCGTCTGAAGGTGCGTCCAGATTTGTGCCATGAACAGCGGACTGGACTTGAATGTGTACAGTCAGAGCTCATAAGTGCATTAGCACATCAAGGCTCAAAATGGTTTAGCGTGCGGCCGGCGCGCTTATATGTGTGTGTAATGTTACTATGCAATACGAGGCGACGCTGCCTTGTCTTAAAAGAAAAAGGTCACAAGTAGCGTTAGAATGTTGACGCTATAGTTGCGTAGGATTGCTACTGCACTTTTGAGTTCTACTGTACGTAAAAACTTGTAGCAAATACCATAAATACTACCAGGGGCCTTCGGCTTCGAGAGTGTTTCCCTTACCCCCTGTATACCCTACCCAAATCAAATACATAAATATTATTTCATTAAGTTTTACTAACAGGCGAATCAGGGCGAATCAGGTCTCGAGGGCGGCGCAAAGTGCGTCTTCCCCTATCGGGAGACTGGATAGGAATACCATGATTCCCACATTAGGGGAAGACGGTCATCCCAAAGAGATGTCCCCGGATCAGCCGGGGTGCGAAAGATATGTATTGTTATAATCTCACCTCCGGCAATCAAAGACCCATAGACGGCGTGTGCTTTAGTCGGTTCGAGTCCGACATAATCACCTCTACTGACTTTCGTGGATCCGTGGTGACTCCCCTAACACTCTGTGTATAATGTATGTACTTTAATGTATATAAAGTACATAGAATTGTACTTCTCACCCAGATCTGTTATTTCGGACTTAGGTAGGGAATAGAGTACCTATTCGTTAGTTGTTTCTTTAATATGTACGGGCCTAGTATACGACTTATAAAACTGTATTTATGTGTACATCATAGGTTAATCTAATTAAAACCTATAGTTAGCCATTTGATGATTGTGAATTCGATTCCGGCCCCAAACGTTGACGTTACCACTAGTGTAAAATAGTACTTACTTGCCAAGGAAAGGCTCCATAGGGAGTCTCCGTGCCACCAACAATCTTGCCAGTTCTTCGAGGGTTGAAGTCCACAGTACGAGTACCACAGCGCACTTTTTCACCCTTGCCAGGGTTCCACACTGAATTCTGATTGAAATAGTTCGATGAAAAACTTGAAAACGCTTTTGAAGGGCGCGTTCTATTCTTATAAAACTCTATATGATTAATTTTATTTAAAAAGTATTCAGAATTAACTGCGGTTGTCAGAAAAACTAACGTGAAAATTTCAGAGAACATCTTTTGTTAGTTAAAAGTACTTAGAAAATGTTTAAAAAATTAACGGTTTAAAATTCGAAATCGATTATAAAAATTATGATATTCCAAATTCAAAATTCACAACGTCCACACATTATGGCGGCCGAAAACTAAATGAGCCATTACTGAACCGATTTTTTTTTAAAAACATACACACGCAGTGATCACAATGCCACGAGACCGAATGACACACGTGAATGTGTGTCACTAGATCGATCTGAAGATGCATCCTTTGTGTTTCAAAACGAATCAATAAAAAAATGGAGACAGTTCTTTTGTTTTTTTTTTCTTTTGAAAAGGTCAAAATGTTGACAATGATTGCTCTAGACATGCAATTGTGCATTAGATTCGGTTGCCCTTTCACAGCCTTATATGGGAGTGTAGCCATCTTTATTCTTAATTTTCTTATGTTGATATACGAGTGATACTTTCTCGGAGTAGGTAGGTAGGTCTTCATTATGCCACATAAGAAAAAAATAAGGATCAATTCATTTATAAACTTTTCTGGCTTAAGACCATAGACGCGAAGATCTGTTTTAGAGTACTAGTAACCAAAATGACTTAATAACCCCGTAGCTAATTGAAGAGGCGTCCTGACCGGAGAAGAATCCGGTTCTGCACAGTCCACATCGAGTGGAGGCGACTCGAGCATCGGAGGTCGTAGAATGATCTCCGCTCTCCATGAGCACGGGCCTTACTACTTCTCCTAGGGTCACCGGAGAAGCCGCTTGTAGCCCTAGCAGAAGTAGGGTGCAGTGACGGTACTATGAGGACGGGGACGCGTGGTTACGATGGGGACGTTGCACCCGAGGGGACTTTCGATGGCCCTGGGTCAAATAGGGCGGGAGGAATATGCCAATGGCTACCTCACCCTCGCCAACACCTTTGCTAACTTCGGCAAGGGTATCAGAGAAGATTTCGACACGGGGAAAAAAGATCCCGGGATCGCCCGATTGTAAACCCGACTCCTTCACCAATAGGCCACTGGACTTCTGAGTTAAATAAATAAATTCACTAGAGGAACCACTAAATAGTTCACTAAAACATAATTTCATTCACTCTTTCTTTTATTTCTTTTGATTCATTTTAAAATTGTACGTTTGTTACGACACTACTGCTCAGTTAATCTTGAGACATATCTCCATAATAAATCTCCTGTATCGTTCTAAACATTCAATGTCACGCCTACGAACTAGTTCATGAGTGTACTACGAATATGTAATTTTTATATTTACGACATTCTTCACATAGTTTTAAGGCTTGTATCTCGAAAACTGGAGTAGAATGGATTTTTCTATACTTATTACGTAGTAAGGTTTTACTTGTCATATTTTTTAGACTAATAATGTCATACTGTTTACCTTCCTATCTATGGGGCTACTATGAAATACACACTAACCACCTCAAGCTTAATATCTAAGAGGTCTACCATGGAGTTATTCATTCAATGCATAATGTAATTTATTTTCACGAAACTAATTATAACTTTCATTCATTTGTCATTCGGTCATTCATTCACTCGTTCATCCGTTCTTTCATTCATTCGTTGCTAAGCAACTTGGCACAACAATACACATACCTAATGGAGACTAGGCCTCATGAATATTTTTCCTTATTTATTACTTTTTTTTTATAAAGTCACTAACACCCACATTTCGCCATTTATGTTTTAGGTCCCAATGTAATATAGGTGGCGAGCCTATTGCCACTAACCGGGCACTTATAAACCTGCGATAAATACACACATAACTTCAATAATCATCGATAAGTCATTGATGTGTGCCATGGTAAACCTGGGATCGAACTCGAGACCTCGTCTCAGCAGTCCTTTACCCATACCGCTAGGCTACCGCGGCATCATTAATATTTATTACTACAGAGACTATATTATACTATGGAAAAATTCATCTCAGATAATATTAAATCATTCAGAGCTACGTATAGCTATTTAGGATAAAATACCAAAGTTAATGAAACTAGTAATATTCCTAAACATTATAAATAATTGCGTTATTTAGTTATAAGAACGTAGTAGTCTATGTTAATTTCCATTGATAAGTATAAGTTATGAATGAAACCTCATTGCAGCAACCTATTGTTTAACTGTGCGAGAAATGTCTATAAGTATGCTTTTTTTGTCTGGATACAAAGACTTAGTGTTAAACAAATGAAGCATGTAAATGTTGAAATATAATATGTTGTTTCAAATAGAAAAAAAAAGTTTTTCATTTTAAAACTACTAAAATAAAGCTGTGAATGGGAAATAGGAATTATTATTCATTCGGAATTTTAATCGCCGAACCATTTTTAACCATTTGAACAACCGTTTTGAAATTCAGCACTCTGACCATTGTGATTATAAAATATAAGTAACTTTGAAATTCTAGTTTTTAATCAATAGGATTTATGATACATCAGAATTCTAACATTTGGAATTTTGAATCATTCGGAATTTTGAATCATTGGGAATTTCGAATGAATCGGAATTTTGAATCATTCGGAATTATGAAATTCTGATTTTTTACCTGTGGCACGTGTGACGTGACATGGGGTCATCATTTATATGCCGATCAATCTTTCCAGGGTAACAGACTGTTATACGCTTTTTTAAAAAGTAAGGTCAAAAAGACAATAATAAAATCGCAGATTATTTAGATGATGAACAAGCTTGGATCTGAGCTGTTCATTTAATTGCTAGCAAATTTTTGTGTCTAGATTAAGTAAATGTTTGTAAATAGACCCAAAAAATCCACTGAATTTCTTGCCGGAGTCTTCTCAGGCCAGGGCCGTGTTTCAAACCGTGCGTTGGGCCATTTGCTATATTTTTTCAATTTGGCCATCTAATGGTCTATACAGAATAAACGACTTTTAAATTTTGAATAATGTGACCACATTTTCTGTCCATCGCATCATTAGTGTAGTCATTGGCCAAATTCTCATTAGCACTTTCCTTTGTAGATTAACGTCTTAAACCATGACATAACGCTTAGTTACGCGATCGTAAGATCTGTCTGCACATCAACAACTAACTTAGCAGTTCTCCTGTACAACATGTGTTTTTTTTATTTATGGCACGTCAATTTGACTTCACCTAATGTTAAGCTGAAAGCAAAGTCTCATAAAAGAGCGTCGCTGCAACCTGTCGAGCGCTATTCCAACTAGTCCCACCCTCTCCTTTCTTACAACACCTACCTACCGTGCTAGCACCCACATTTCGCCACTTTATGTTAAGATCCCAATGTAATAGGTGGCGAGCCTATTGCCAATACCCGAGCACTTATAAACCTGCGATAAATACACACATAACTTCGAAAAGTCATTGGTGTGTGCCATGGTAAAATCTGGGATATACCTGAGACCTCGTCTCAGCAGTCCATTACCCATACCACTAGCCTACCGCGGTAGGCTCCACCAATATATGTTCTTAAAATCTTCTTTATGTGCCACAAACAAACGGTTATATACAACATTATTTTCAGTACATAGTGGAGATTTACTGATAAGAAAGCGTCAGTTTGCGACAATTATAATAGTCTCAGTCTCATCACCCTGCCCCAGATAATAGTCATTGATGATTTTTTTCACTCGCCTTTGATTATCGAAGAGACCTCGGTGACACTACACAGAATAATGTACTGGTAGCAAAAAAATTGATTCACATATTCTTTATTTAATAAAAATTTGAGCTGTTAATAAACTCTGCAAGACCTGGGGGGTCAGATTTTGCCGGGGTGCGAGGGATATGTTGGTTACAATCTCACCTCCGGCAACTAAGGACAAAAAGACCAACATAAACTCCCTAACCGGCTCTGGCGGGGGAATACGGTGCGATTTTTCGCACTATAAAAAAGGGGCGTCACATTCGTGCTGCCGATCATATAAAGAAAAGGTGGGAAGGGAAAAGAGGGGGGAGGGCAGAAGGTTAGGAGAGTGTCTGTGCTGTCGGTGCAGAAGACAAAGAAGAGTTTCTCGGTCTTCCCATTGACAACACAAAACCTCTGCAATGAGCTCTGGCTACCCTACTCACCGCCTAAACACATCACAAGGTTATTATTAGACGCAGTATTCTGTAGGACGGAAGTATATCCACAGGCGAACTGCTCAATTAAGACAGGAGATACCGTCATGTCCTACCTCCACATTTTCAAAGAAACAATCTTCATCATCAGGTAGACGTGTTCTTCTAATTGCCAGGCCAAGGAGAACTCGGAGCTCTGGGTCTTCTCTCTCTTCCTCCTCTACTTCGCACAATCTTGGGCACCCATGGTAGTGAGGTCTTTCTTTAAACGTGCGATAAATCCCCACGGATACCAATACCATCGGAACCGGTGACAGAGGTTATGTCGTACTCGAAACGACTAAAATTCACGACGTCTTTGGGTCTTTAGTTGCTAGAGGTGAGATAGTAGCCAACATATTCCTCACACTCTGACAGACCCGGAGCCCTCTCTTTCGAGGTTTATTATGGCACGTTAATTTGACTTTACCTCGCCTGATGTTAAGTTGAAGGCAAAGTCTCATGAAAGAGGGTCACCATTGCAAACACGTACAGTGCTACAATGGTAGCGCTCAGCTTGACTGCCTCATCAGATACTTTTTCAGGCCCCGCTTAAAGGACCCGGGACTGTAGGAAGAAGGAAACACGTGCGCCGCCGCGCCGGTAAGAAATTCCAAGACTTAATGGTGCGGCAGAGGACAGACTCACCGAACCGCTTGGTCCTTGATGGTGTGACTTGGCAGTGTTTCCATCTAGCCCCCAGGTATAGGCATCACAAATAATAATAATAATAATAATTCATTTATTTCGAGTAACGAGACCCATAGTGTTAGTAACAATGTTTGCTTAGCCTATATTAGTAACAGATTTAAAACACACAAAAATGCAAATAAAATTCAAATAAACAAACCTAGCTAATATATAATATATTTGCAGTTAACTATTTGTTATTCGATGTTTTTCGAAGTTATGTGTGTATTTATCGCAGGTTTATAAGTGCCCAGTTAATGGCAATAGGCTCGTCACCTATTACATTGGGACCTAAATATAAACTGGCGAAATGTGGGTGCTAGCACCTCTGCCTACCCTACTATTATAAAAAATAAAAAATAACTTTTTGTTATTTAAGCAAAATTACACAACAACAATCGTACTAGCCGTACACATGTGTCCTTACATCGTAATGGGTCAAGTTACAGCAGATAATATGCAAATGTACAATAAATAACTAACTAGGCCATTGCAGAGGCTGTACCGGCACTGTAGTCGGTTCAAAGCGGTTTTCACAACTGTTTAGTGTATAGATAAGTTTACTAGCCGTGTCAAAAATGGAGAAAACTGTTGGAGCTGAAAGGTTCTCGAATGAGACCACGTACTGGTTGACGAGGAAGATGGCTTCGTGAGATGAACGGACGATATAGTTAAGATTAGCGGGTACCCATTAAATGTTGTTTGTTTGTTTAAACTGGGGTTTTCGGCACTTACCCCCAGTTTCCGAAAGGCTGATCAACGCTAAAATTAACTAATCGACTGTTAAATCTCTTGTCAAGTAGCAATTGGGTTGCTAGAAGCATGATTAAATAGTTTAATTTGATCAACGTGTCTGTTAACATAGCAGCTGTCAAATTTACCATTCAGTGTAAATAGTTGCTAGCCTTGCTAAGTAAATATTGAGTGGAATTGATTATAATTTACAGTGGTAATATACATTTACGATTGTGACAATGTCATACAAAATACAGCTGACATTTTCAATGTTATCACAAAATAAATGTTTCATTCTAATCAGTCGATAAAAAACAAATGAACAGTAACTGAAATAATGATTGGAAATCGGTAGCTTAGTGCTTAAAGAGTCGGCCATGTTTTTTATACCACTTAGGTGGCAAACAAGCACGCGGTATCTGATATAAGGTTGTTATCGAGACCTATGGACGTTTGCAACACTAGGGGCGTCATAATCGGAGGATAGGGCGGAGATACTTCCGCAGTCGGACTGCTCAATTAGGATGGGAGATACTGGCGTATCCTAGCTCCATCTATTCGAAAGGTCAGTTAGAGCTGTGCTATCGAAAGTCCAGGATTCGAATCCTGGTCACAACACTACAGATAGGTAGGTATATAGTCACTTCTAAGATAAGCTATTGTATACAGAGACAACGCCTGGTAGACAATGCACCTGCTCAGTGGTTAGGGACTTTTTTTTGTATATGGGTACGTCAATTTGACTTTACCACGCCTGATGGTAAGCTGAAGACAAGGTCTCAGGAAAGAGTGTCACACAGTTATCAGATCTGAGATGTACATAAGCATAACCTTTGGTGAACATGTGGAACGCAAACTATACGAATAAATGGGAAAGAGAAGTGTGTGTGTCGGTGTGTGTGGGTTTTTTTATCTAGAATATATCAGCGTGACTGCACCTCGCCTGATGGTAAGCTGAAGGAAAATCACAGGTAAGAGGGTCTCCATTGCAAACATGTACAGTGCAACCATAGTGGCACTCAGTTTGACGACCTCATCAGATGCTTTTACACGACCCGCTTAAAGGACCCGGGACTATAGAAAGAAGGAACCACATGAACTGGTAAGGAATTCCAGGAATGTTTGGAGGTCAAAGTCAGTCGCCAATGAAATACAATAAAATCATTTCTGACCAATAATCTCTATGTGAATGTATTGATATGCAATTACCCCATAATGTTTAAAGGTCATTGCCCGATTGAACCTGGTGTCAATGACCCTTGGTAGAGCCGCCATACTGTCTGGCCTCCATTTAATGTAGAACATACATACACTTAAGTATAATAAAGACATTATACCAATATGATTGATCGTATTAACATTTGCGACATGAGTTTGTAAAACAATTTTTCATCTTAGAGATGGCTTGTTATTGAGGAACCTTAATTGGCGTCTTCATTGTTCTTTAATACATAAACACATACAGAGATACATACATACAAAGAACTACTATAAACACATACACACACACACACACGTTGTAAAGTAAATAACCTCTCCTTTCTTACACAGGATAACACGTGCAGGGCTTAAACTACATACGGTGCAGAATATTCCATCAAGAACCAAGCGGTTTGGTGAGTCTTTCCTTTGCCGCACCATTAATTTTTTTAATTCCTTACCAGCTCACGTGTTTTCTTCTTCCTACAGTCCCGGATCCTTAAAGCAGGGCGTGAAAAAACATCTAATGAGGTCGTAAAGCTGATCGCCACCACGTGCAATGGTGACCCTCTTTCCTGAATGTGAAGTGATACCACTACACATCTACTAGTCTTAGAAGCTACTGGATAATAGATCTACTTGTCAATGTAATTAAGTTTAAAATACTACTTGCATGAGTTTACTTATTTTCCTACATTATGCCTTTCGCTTATCTATCTTCTATCTGAATATATAATTGTAAAAAGTTTATGTTTATGTTTGTCCGCGATGGACGCAAAAAATACGGATTTCGATGCGGTTTTTTTTGTTTGAAGGGGTTTGGTCCAACTTAAAATCTTACGTTTGTTTGATTGCAATCGGTTAAGTAGAACCAGAGTTATGATTAGTAATATAGAATTTAAGTTGCACAGATGGCGCTTAGGTCACGATAACTGATAGCCACGCGGGTGGAGCCGCGGGCATAGGCTAATATTCTTATATACTTTAGATCTTTATAGCGCTGTATCTAAGAATTACATACTATTAATATTATGATATAACGTTTAATGGCGCAATATTTCTGATCTCAATACAAGGCGTGATGCGCAACACGGCAACACTTCCAAATTAGATTATAACTGCCTAATTAGTGTTATGAATTGTGTAAATGATTTTTTCTAATGCCAATACGGTTCTTAGTTATTTAAGCTATATACGTAACCACTAAAATCTAGATATATTGCGTAGTTAATAGGTACAGTTGATGAAGAGATACAATAACTCAGGTTCTACTTAACCAATTGCAATCAAACAAACGTAAGATTTTAAGTTGATTCAGACCCCTCCAAACCAAAAAACCATGTGTGTTTGCGTCCATCGCGGATAAACATAAACTTTTTATAATTATATAATATGTAGTATATAGATGACAAAATATTTACTTTAAGTGTGAATCAAGCTAAAATTATATAATAGTACCTATAGATAGATAAGCGAAAGGCATAATGTAGAAAAATATGTAAACTCATGCAAGTAGTATCCTAAACTTAATTACATTAATAAGTAGATCTATTATACAGTAGCTTCTAAGACTAGTAGTTGTGTACTTAGTGATAAATCAAACCTCGGTTACCATGGTAGCCGAAAGGTATATTTATAGTATAGATAGATGAAAAAGTATTTACTTCAAATGAGAATCAAACGTGTGATCTCGCTACTACTATGATAGGTTATTATGTTACGTTTTGATTTTCAATCAAAGATCGATCACCGTTTCTTGACTCTCATTTTCCTGCTACGGTCACAAATTGGCTCTTAAATGTCACTATGTCATGCAAGCATTGTTGTCCCACAGCCCAAGAGATGGGCCGTATTCTTAAATATTTGTAACGGTATATTATTATAACATTAGTCACTGCATTGTCCGAATATTGGAATAATTAAACATAACATAAACTTGGATGGATGGATGGAGGAGGTAGGACACGACGGTTATCGTCCCAATCGAGCAGTCCGACTGGGGAAGTACCTCCACCCTACAGAATATCGCCGTTTAATAACCTTGTGTTGTGTTTTCGGTGGTGAGTATGGTAGCCAGAGCTCACTATAGAGGTTTTGTGTTGTCCGTGGGAAAACCAAAGGCTTATCCTACATCTTATGCGCTGACGACACAGAATGTCTCTGTTCTTATGTTTTTGTGTTATTCCTCCGGTAAAAAAAAAAACCTTACGCCTTTATCCCCGAAGTGGTAGGCAGATTTTGCCAGTTTATGTTTACGTCCCAATGTAATAGGTGGTGTGTAAATTGCCATTAACCGGGCACTTATAAACCTGCGACAACTACACACATAACTTCGAAAGCATAGAAAAGTCATTGGTGTGTGCCATGGTACAAACCTGGGATCAAATCCGAGACGTCGTCTCAGCAGTCCATTACCCATACCCTACGAATAATCTAACCTTAGTTATTTTTTTTTATACTACGTGGGTGGCAGACAAGCACACGGCCCACCTGATGGAAAGCGGCCACCGTGGCCTATGAACGTGTGCAACACTAAGGGTGTCACACACGCGCTGCCCACCCTGAAGGGAAAGGCGGAGAGCTGGGAAGGGGTGGGGAGGCTAGGAAGGGGAGGGGAAGGAGGGATATAGTGAGCTCTGGCTACCCTACTTACCGGCGGGAACACAACACGATGGTTATTATGACCGCGCTCTTCTGTAGGGCGGAGGTACTTCCCCAGTTGGACAGCTCATTTCGGACGGGAGATACCGTCGTGTCCTACCTCCGTGAAGTTAGATTATTCTTAGCCCATACCACTAGGCTACCGCGGTTATTAGTGGGCCTATTTACGTTAGTAATATTAATGTCTAGACGTGTTAAAATAGCCTATCCCAGCTGCCTTATAAGGCTGTAGGTTGACCTGGTGTTCTGGCCTTACTTTTGTCTCCTCCGACTTCTACCGGTACAATACCGTATTGTACATACATACATATGCTCACGTCCGTAATCCCCGAAGGGTTCGGTCCCACGTTCCTAATAGGGGGCGAGCCTATTGCCGCCAATCGGGCACTTTCTAACAAAATGTACAACACAAACACACATACAACAAAAAAACAAAATGTAGCAGCTAAATAAATTTGGAAAAAAAATGAGGCCCGATGCCTTTTTTTATACCACTTAGATGGCAAACAAGCACACGGCACACCTGATGGGAAGGGGTCACCGTGCCCTTGGACGTTTGTAACACCAGGGGCGTCACACACGTGCTGCCTACTCGGTAGAAATCTTCTAATGCCCTTCTTGTAGAAACCCATATTGTAGTCGCTTCGGAAAACCACGGCTGGGAGTTGTCTTGCTATGCGGTGTTAATCACAAGGAAATTTACTTGCTTAGCCGCACAAGCACTACCAATATACGTCTTGGAGAGTATCAGACGGAAGGGTATTGTAATCTGTCGCAATATTAATGACTTATGCATGAGAACTTTCTCACCGCATGTGATTCACTGTAGGTGACATTTTGAACGAATCCTAACTGTACAGAGATACCGCATCTCTTATGCATACAATAACACCAGGGGTTGACAACATTGGGTTGTTATTTATTACTTACAATCATTCTCTGAACCTTTTCCCAACTCAGTTGGGGTCGGCTTACCAGTCTAACTGTGATGCGGCTGAACTTCGATATTTTCCGTGAAGCGACTGCCATCTGACCTCCACAACCAATTGTTCAATGACCAATTGTAATATCGAGGTTCTAAGTTAGACTGGTTGGACTTTTGAGGGCTCCAACTACCCGTAACGGCTGCCATAGATGTTTGTATTACAACCGGGACCGACGGCTTAACGTGCTCTCCGAGGCACGACCAGACCAGTGCAAACAGCCATATTCATGCATACAACTTTTTACACTGAGCGAGGATCGAACCCACACCTGTGCACTACCGCCACACCACGGAGGCTGTCTGTTATTTAATTATTACTTACAATATAAACACGTTTTTCTTTCTCTGTAGACCATAAACCATGGTTGTTTCAATTCGCGGTTACTTAATATTCTAAGGACAATGAAAACTGAGCTAAACCTACTGGCCACCATGTTTAAATATTTCCTGTGCTAAAAACTAAATGACTAAATGTTTTTCTATGTAAATGCAGTTGGAATTAGTCAGCTAATATAAGAATCACTTATGCACTTTTTAATTCATCAAATAATGACCTAGTGCCCTACCCGCAAGGGCCGCAAGTGGCTGGTGTCATGGCCGCCTAATGACGTCACTTAAGTCACGAGGAAATAATGTTTTATATTAGAGGCATCGACCACGTAAAATTATAATCGTTTTCAGGGTAAAAAGTAGCCTATTTCGATTTCAAATTGGAAAAAATACTCCAAACATCTATCGTCGTCGTTACGGGTAGGGTTCGATCCCCGCTCAATGCAAAAAGTTGTTTGCATGAATATGGCCGTTTGCACTGGTCTGGTTGTGCCTCGGAGAGCACGTTAAGCCGTCCGTCGATCCCGGTTACCATACAAACATCTATGGCAGTCGTTACGGGTAGTTGGAACCCTCAAAAGTCCAACCAGTCTAAATAGGAACTTCGATATCGCTGTAGGTCATAGGATCATTGGTTGTGGAGGTCAGATGGCAATCGCTTCACGGAAAATATCGAAGTTCAGCCGCATCACAGTTAGACTGAAAAGCCGACCCCAACTGAGTTGGGAAAAAGGTTCAGAGAATGATGATGTCTAGACATGGTTAAGAAGCTCAAGTGTCAGAGTGTACTCCCTGTCTGAGCCTTTTTTTTATCGTGCGAAAAATCCCCACGGAGCTGGTTGGGTGGTTATGTCGGACTCGAACCGACCAAAACGCACGCGGTCTTTAAGTCTTCAGTTGCCGGAGGTGAGGTAGTAGGCAACATATCCCTTGCACCCGAGCAGACCCGGGGCCTCCTTTTCGAGATGACCGCTGTCGTGTCTGAGACTGGGAAAGACATTCCGTCTTCAAATTTTAAATCGATTTGAAAAAGTTTATTTATCTTCTTATGCCACAAAATTTTATTTATAGAATTAAATGACCTACGAGAAAATGTGTTCAACATCTGCCAAATGAATCAGGCATTCTTTTCAAGGCATATTGACATACAATATTTCGTATTGTATCATTGTTACATACGATACCGATATTTAAAAAAAACTACCAGTATATTATAATAAAAATCGATCAAAATGTGAGTTGAATTCGAGTAGAAAGGGTTCCGTACTCGGGTGGATTATATCCCTTTGATATAAATCGGTTATCGGTAGAGTTACATACTTTAGTATTTATTATATTTAATTAATCCATCGCATCTTTAATATACTATATAATACTTATATGCTAAAATGAATTACATTACATACATAGTGGTCATACATTATTGTACCGTCCAAAAATCATTAATATTGCAATACATTTTGTTTAATAATATGTCAAATGATTACATAACATAACATAAACTCACACCTTTATCCCTGAAGGGGTAGGCAGAGGTGCTAGCACTCACATTTCGCCAGTTCATATTTAGGTCCCAATGTAATAGGTGGTGAGCCTATTGCCATTAACCGGGCACTTATAAACCTGCGATAAATACACACATAACTTCAAAAAGTCATTGGTGTGTGCCATGGTAAACCTGGGATCGAACTCGAGACCTCGTCTTAGCAGTCCATTACCCATACCACTAGGCTACCGCGCGCTATGTCAAATAATTGTTTCTTAAATAATGTCTTAGGTGAGTCAAAGTTGATGGAAGATTATTAAATATTATTCTCATTCACCTTCTTGCAGTCTCTGCTATAGGACTTGCGTGCTTGAATCCAACAATACAGTCCAATTCTGCTCCATCCTAATATTAATCTCATTTGAAGCTGTCAAACTCGGAGTCTGAGATCCGCTTTTACCAGTCTAACTGCAGGTTTGACAGAACCTCGATATTTTTCGTGAAGCAACTGTCATCTGACTTCTGAAACTCATTTTCGATATCGTGACATTGCAGTTTGACCATTTTTTAGGGTTCGAACTACCCGTGACGACTGCCATAGATGTTCGTATGTTCGTTTTACAAGGCACGATCAGACCAATACAAATAGCCATTTGCACTGAGTGGGGATTGAACCCGAACCCCCTGCATAGTGGTCACGTTTACTACCGCTTCGCCATAGAAACCGTCAGAGACCACTGCTTCTAATATCATTCCAAAATTCAATCTCAATCTAGCCTCAATATTTCAATTATTACAGACATTTGTAAGACTGATTTTTATAACTAGAATTGGTTCGATCTATTACAACCATTTCAATTTCGTAACTCCACGATAAGCGTTGTACTTCCCCACAATAAAGGCGAAAGTCCCATCACGACAATTACAAAGACTATTGACCTAACCAATGTCCTCAAACACTTTCGTCACTAGAATTATAAACCTAATCATCACAGCAATAAATCTAACTGACTTTCGCGGCCTTTCATCTGTTCGTTGTACAACGAACTCTAAAAGGACCATCCAACGCACCTTGACATTCTGTTCAACAGTTCCTGGGATTGGAAAAAAAATAACTTTCTCTAACTGCTTTAAATTCGGTCACTAAGCCATGAGGTAGACAATAGAATATCGAAGTACCAGCGTGGGTGTTAGATCTTTAACTATTGATGTATTCATTGCTTTCTTCTAAGAAGTTACACGAAAATTTTGATATGATTTATTTAGCAGATGGTACATGATGGGAACATTTTATTTGGTGACTATTGTTTCGGAGAAATCAATTTGTTTGCCCTTGTGCCTAATATTATTAGGACAGAACTTCTTTTAGAGTATTCACAATTAAATATTGAATAAAATTTAATAATGTTAGTGGTTAATCGGTGGTTAACCGGTATTTACTTGTAATAGATTCATATAGTAATATATATCGCCTACCGACGTAAATATATACTAATATTATAAAGAAGTAGAGTTTGTGTGTTTGTATATCTGTTAAATTGTGGGTAATCTCGGCATCTACTGAACCGATTTAAAAAATTCTTACACCAATAGAAAGCCACATTATTGCTGAGTGTCATAGGTTATATAAAAAACCGAAAAACAAAAAGGCTTTTACGTGGTAGTCCGTTTTGCAAAGTGAATCGGAGAAGAAACGGTCGAACGAGAGCGTTTATTACGAACGCTGCCTTAACTATGAAAGATATATTTTTGAGTACTATAGAAAAGATGATAAGCTTAAAAATGCCTTCATTATACCCAACAAAGTAGGCACGGGTCAGCTAGTATGTTATAAGCCGGCAACTATACTAGTTTAACATTTTCTATGTTGATAACGATTGCATTTATCTAATAATTGAATCTGGACGTGTCAATCTATTAACCAATTGATAACTACATCGTTACTTTTTCATAGGTATGAATGTTATCAATGTAATGTATGTGCAGTTAATTTTTAACCACTTAAACACTTACAACAGCAGTGTAGTGTTCTCCGGCGTGGGTAACACACGTAAGTTATGAGTTATATGATAAAAAAACAATATAGATTCGTGGTGACTGTTGAGACGAGGTCTCGGGTTCGATCCCAGGTTCTACCATAGCACACACCAATGACTTTTCGATGGTTTTCGAAGTTATGTGTGTATTTATCGCAGGTTTATATGTGCCTGGTTAATGGCAATAGGCTCGCCACCTATTACATTGGGACTTAAATATAAACTGGTGATATGTGGGAGCTAGCACCTCT
This sequence comes from Pelosia muscerda, assembly GCA_963691645.1. Lineage (NCBI taxonomy): Eukaryota > Metazoa > Arthropoda > Insecta > Lepidoptera > Erebidae > Pelosia > Pelosia muscerda. Next base: position 2,426,603 of record OY829127.1, on the reverse strand, counting down.
GCCTACCCTTTCGGGGATACAGGCGTGAGTTTATGTTATGTTATATAACAGATTACACACATTAAATGTATCGCAAGATGACCTCCGTCCTGCATGAGCGCGGGCCTGGGTGTGATGGTTGGAAGTGCCTGTCACTTTAGCAGAAGCAGGACATACCTGGGGGCTAGATGGGGACACTATTTACCCCACACCCAAAGGCAACAACTATCTCTTTCATGTCTGATGGGGTGAGAGGGATATGTTGACTGTTATCTTACCTCCGGCAGACCCAAAGACGGCGTGAGTTTTAGTCGATTCGAGTCGGATGTAATGTCACCAACCGGTGTGGAAGGGGAGGGAACGACTGCCATAGATGTTTGTATGGCAATTAAGACCGATGGCCTAACGTGCTCTTCGAGGCACGAACAGACTAGTGCGAATAGTCATAAGCATACAAATATTTGCACTGAGTGAGGATCGAACCCGCGCTTCCTGTGTAGCAGTCGCGTGCACCACGCAACAGAGGCGGTCTTTAACATTGATTGTACGTATATTTATTACAGAAACCATGGAGGCTGTAGTATTTGATGGAAAATCTTTAACCCTGAAGTATCACACAGATTATCCAACGCCACAGATAAAAAATGACGATGATGTGATCATAAAAATTGAATATGTTGGTATCTGTGGTACTGATCTGCACATCATACAGGTATGGTATACATAGTTACATCTATAAAGTTATTACTAATACTTAGAGTGACATAGTGTAGGTCGCAGAATGACCTCCGTCCTCCATGAGCGCGGGCCGGTAACGGGTGGAGCCACCTGTCACCCTAGCAGAAGCAGGCCGCAACGGTGGTGCAAAATGCACTCACCTCCCCATACACCGGTGCTAGGCTGGGACACCGTGGTCCCTACACCCGAAGGGGGTCATCTCGAAAGAGAGGGCCCTAGGTCAGTTGGGGTGCGAGGGATATGTTGTTTATTATCTCACCTCCGGCAACTAAAGACCCAAAGACGGCGTGCGTTTTAGTCGGTTCGAGTCCGACATAACCTCCCCACCGGCTTCGGTGGGGGAGATTTCTGTAGGGATTATTCGCACAATAAAAAAAGAAGGACAATGTATGTGTGTGTTCTTCTGTCGAATAGACGGCATTTTGGAGTTGCCATCGTGGTGTAGTAATTTGTTTCACGGCAGCGCCGCTACTCACGGAGAGGGCTCGAGCATAGGTTTCGATCTTCGGGAAGGATTACTACGTCCCCTCTAGAGTGTATTAGTGATACGCATATATTTACATACAACCTAGATGTGAAACATTGACAGAGTATATGATCCGTGAAACGCTTTTTTATAATCCTATCAACTTGTCGGATAAAGGCGGCTGTCATAAAAAGTGCATATTCATTGGTATGACAAATTCATTTGACATTCTAAATTCAGTAACGCAGTAATGAAAATACTGATGCTCTATTTATGTTAGTAATAATAACTTTATGATTATATATCCGGACGTGATTAGCGTTCAGATGCCATGAAGAACTGTCCTAACTTTGCTTATTTTCAATATGCATCTGAGCATAGTTCTGTGTTTCCCTTTGAATAACCCGGATTTATGAGACTACCCACATGCATGTGCAAAACATTGCATCAAATTCACCTCCATCATTTTAAATTTACGAACAATTCTATGATATTGTCTTCCAGGGTGAATTCCCTGCAAGTAAGGAGCGTCCATTCACCCTGGGCCACGAACCTACCGGCGTGATCCATGAAGTGGGGAAGAAATCCATCTTCAAGGTTGGTCAAAAGGTTGCCATTGACCCTAACTGGTGAGGACATGACAATTATGATTTCTTCTTCCAAGGTTCCTCTTCTCTTCTCTCTTTGTTTCAGCTTTTGTAGGAGCATCTAAACTTCCAACCCTGTGGAGGAACGAGATGTGATGTCCCTCCAACACAAATGGAGGATCCTCCGACCAGGCAAGGTGATCACGCCTGGCGGGATCGGCCCAACGGTTGTCGTTGGGTTGTTGTATATATATTGTTTCAACGCGAGAACTTCACTTTCGCGATGCAGGATCCGGAGTGGCGCAGTAGTTACTCGTACTGTCGCTAGATGGCGCTGAGTACATGTGGTATCGCCATAACCCCACGACCTGTGACGGAACCAGTCAATCAGCAGATATACTGACACACAGTTCAGGTTCATTAGATCTCTAGATGGAAGTATCAGGATGTAAAATTTTGAGGACTATGTTTTACAAAAAAATATACAGGGTGGAATTTTGTAATGCCACCTGAAGGGGAAGTACTCTTAATACTGTAGATAGAAGGTTTTACTCAAAGGAAACATTCCTTTATTTTTGAAAAGAAACAAAACTGCATTCAATGATTTTGAAAAATTCGCTTGCCGCACCTGGTAATCGAACCGACTAAAATGAAAACAATGAAATCTTAAATTATGTACAAAAACTAACTAATTAATTGCTCGAAATGGGCTCCATTTTCTTCGATACAAACATTTAGATCCAAATCGAAGTTGTTCTGCTGAAGAGTTTGCCGTCGCTTTTTGAAACTACCTGTATTATTGAAATTTTCTTTTATTCTTTTCAGTACAAACCGAGTTGGTGCCTGTCGGTCTCGTAATTAATTCGTCATTTTAATGAATGAAAGACGTCAGTGATAACAATTATTAATTAATCACATAAGTTAACAGATGGATCTATGCATAAAAGTGTTTTAACTTGACCCATTGAACAATTAATTTAAGATTTAACTGTTTTCCTTTTATTTAATTTATGAAGTTTGTTAGAGAGATTTCATCCTTATGAATGACCCTAACGACCGATGCAATAAAAGTACAGAGTGCAACTTTTACAGATTTTAGTCGGTTCGATTACCGGGTGCGGCAAGCAAATTTTCAAAAATCATTGAATGCAGTTTGGTTTCTTTTAAAAAATGAAGGAATGTTTCCTTTGAGTAAAATTTTCTATCTACAGTATTAAGAGTACTTCCCCTTCAGGTGGCATTACAAAATTCCACCCTGTATATTGGGAGAGGGGGGGATGTTTTACGTAGAGCTAGTAAATCACTACATAGTATAAAACAAAGTCGCGTTCTCTGTCCCTATGTCCCTTTGTATGCTTAAATCTTTAAAACTACGCAACGTTTTTGATGCGGTTTTTCTTAATAGATAGAGTGATGGAAGAGGAAGGTTTATATGTATACAATATAGTGCTACAACCAACTTGTGCGGAGCAGGAGTGAAAAATGTTGCAAAAACGGGGTGACGCAGACGAAGTTGCGCGGGTCAGCTAGTTACTAATAAGTTGCCATAAGGCATCGCTTTTGGGGTGCCTGGGCGGTAAGGTAGAACGAGAGGGGGTTGTGTGAGGTGCGGGCGGCGAGCGTTCGTAGTTTGCTTACCGCACGCACCTCACCCAATCTCCGTTCTCGCCCACCACCTACCGCCCGCACCTCACGCGGTCCCTATTCTCGTCCTCCCGTGTACCCCGCAGGAGATGACTCAGTTAAACGTTTGGTTTATGAATTGACATGTGTATGTGGCGATACCACAGGTACCCAGCGCCATCTCACAACAGCACAACGAACTACTACGTCATTACGTATCCTGCATCGCGATAACGCAGTTCTCGCGCTGGTATAACATACATATAACTATCCAAAAACAACTGTCTCCAAGGGTGATCATCTTGCGTGGTCGGAGGATCCCCCCTATGTGTTGGAGGAGCATACAACCTCGTTCCTCCATTTTATAGTTTCCATTAATCTCTTGCCAGATTGCCTGAAAGAGATCAGTTCAATCAATAAGGCCACCCATTGTACCTAGATACTATTATTTAAGAACACCTGTAATGCTTTCTCTTTACTGTTTACTGTAATAAAAGACTTATCTATCTATCTGTCTATCTATCTATCTTAACTGTACACCTTGTCAATCTCATAGTGACTTATCACTTCTTTTTTTATCGTGCGCTAAATCCCCTCGGATACCAACTCCGCCAAAATCGGTGAGGGTGATTTTGACGGACTCGAACCAACTAAAACGCACGTTCTCTGCAGCGCCTGCAATCTCTGCGAGTTATGCCGCAGTGGGAAGTACCACCTCTGTCAGTCGGCTGGTATGAATAACTACATCGGTCTCTTCAAAGAAGGAGGGTGGGCAGAGTACTGTGCGGTCCAGCAGCAGCATGTCTTCGTACTGCCTGATGGTATGACGACTGAACAAGGTATGTACTGATAAGTTTTTGAATAGACTTACTTCTTTGTGTTTTGCTCCTCGGTAGCCTAGTGGTATGGGGTAATGGACTGCTAAGACGAGGTATAAGGTTCGATCCCAAGTTTTACCATGGCACACATTAATGACTTTTTAATGCTTTTCGAAGTTTATAAGTGCCCGGTTAATGGCAATAGGCTCGTCACCTATTACGTTGGGACCTAAAAACATAGACTGGCAAAATGTGGTGCTAGCTCCTCTATCTACCCTTTCTATATAAGCGTGAGTTTATTGCATGTATTTATAATTAAGATTTTTTTCTAGCTTGTCTGACAGAGCCATATTCCTGCGTCGCTCACGGCTTCGACCGAGCCGCTCCACTTATAGTAGGACAGAAGATCCTTGTCATAGGAGCTGGAATCATTGGTAGGCATAGAACAGATTATAATAACTACTAGTAGGAGAGGTTATTAGTAGTAAGCTTTCCCGAAGAGCGAAAACTATGCTCGGGCCCTCTCCGTGAGTAGCGGCGCTGCCGTAAAACCACGGAGGACCGAATATATATGACTTCAATTCTCCATGCGTGAAACGAATTACTACACCACTATGGCAACTCAAAAATATAGTCGATTCGATAGAAGAACTAGGGGAGGCGGGTATGCTAAACTAGTAGTTACTTTAAGCGTCGTGGAAACCAATTAGATTTGAGAGATTAGATGATACATAGAGTCTATAATTTATCTTTTTTCAATTGCAGGGTAAATATTTACATAATATTATAATAAGTCAGTACCTATATCATTGTTAACTTTTTCAAAATTATTACTGTCAGAGTAATAATACATATTTGTATTATCTTCATCAATACAATATTATGATTATCTCCAAAATGAAATAAAAAATCGACAGCATTCGAGTAAATCCAGAAAATTTTGCTACTTACTTCTTGCCCCGTTCGAATCGTGGTATAGCAAAATTGACGCCTTTAGTAATAGTGGCCCACGTACTTGTAAATTTATTAAACAATAGTTTTTTGCGCACGCCTCCTATTGTAAGGGCTCATACTGGTTGGAGGTACTTATCAATGTTAAGTTATCCTTCCTTATAATTATCTGACGCGCTCGTGTAACTTCAAAAATGTCTTCTAGAGCTCCACGCCTATATTGTTGAAGCGTTCGTGGCAAATGATCTGTGTGTTCAACTATCTAAGTGTCATTACGATATATTTTGAGTTTATTAAATTTTCTGATGAACAGGTAACCTCTTTGCCACTGCTCTGCATCATCACGGACACAGGGAAGTTACAATCTCCGAGACAAACAATAAACGCTTGGATATTGTCAAGGGAATGGGTGAGGATTCAGATTTTTTTTAGAAACTAGCTGACCCGCGCAAGTTCGTCTGCGTAACCCCGTTTTTGCAACATTTCCCATTCCTGCTCTGCACCTGGTAGTCGTAGCATGATGTTATATATATATTAACCTTCCTCTTTAACCATTCTATCTATTAAAAACCGCATCAAAATCCGTTGCGTAGTTTAAAAGATTTAAGCGTACAAAGGGACATAGGGACAGACTTTCTTTCATGTAGTAATGAAACTGGATGTAAGTGGTACACTCCCGAAGCCAAAAGCCCCTGGTAGTACTCATGGTACACAACATATTGGCACTGAAAAAATACGGCAGGATTTATTTTTGAATTACGGTGAGGATCGAAGCCGACCTCAACTGAGTTGGGAAAAGGTTCAGAGAATGATGAAATGATGGTGAGGATCGAAACCGCGCCTCCTGCGTAGCAGTCGCGTTCACTACTGCCACATCACAGAGACTGCAGGATGTAGGAAGATAACCATCGTAAAACATGGTGAATAGGAATCCAGGGGTGCATAGAAATAATATTTTAAATATCGACGTCCCCGAGGAATAAACCGGTAATCGCAAAAATCAAATTTTACAGGAGAAAAGATTTAGTGTTTTTCGGTTATAACTTTTCTATAAAAGATAATTATGATAACATTTTAATACGCCGGGAAAGCTAATTTTTGCCCAAATAGATCACAGTTAGCCTTGTAACTATTGATTAAACACAGAATTAGATATTCACCAAAGTTCAAATTACCGAAAATAATTTCTAACAGTTTTTAGGGTATTGATATATTACCACCATGAACTATCAATAATATTCCAGCAACGTCTACTTACCGAATTATTCTTGTAATATAAAAATAATTTCTTAAAAATCATAGACATAACACTACTTTACGGAGTTCTCCAACGATGTACATGTTCATTAGTAAATAAATGTAATGTTCAGTTACCGACTTATTACGGTAAACATTTTAATAATCTTATAATGGTAAATTATAGAAACTGGAATATTATAGATCTTTCGGGTAGTTATATTTTAATGTAATCGTTGTAAACAGATTTCGTAAATAAATTTGTTATCGGTATCTCTAAGGGAAAATTAAAGAAAATTCATAAAATTTAAAAAATATTGTTTAAAATGGGCAAAATGTCCATAATGAGATCACAATTGTAATATAAAAAAATATAAAAAAATAAAAACATCAAACGCAGTACTCAATCACTAAGTTCATTGTTATCATCATTATTATCTTGTTCTCTCTACGCTCCGACCTAGAGCTTCCCATATACAGTACCCCGAGAGCTTTCAACTCGAACTTTCGAATCGATTCTCTTGCCTAGAAGAATGCAGTACAGTGTACGAGATAAATAACAGGTTGGTTGAAGCTCTCCATTCAGTGCGCTTCAAATTCTTCAGGCCCCGTCGAAGAGATAGACCGGTGTGATCGGTGAGCTTCTGTGCTCACCGATAACACCCTTAAACTCATGGCCGAAGGACGCTCTATGAGGTTGCAGTCTACCAATGACGCTGAAGCACATCGGCAGCTCAATAAACGTATCCAGCAGTCTTTGCGACACGACATCCATGCCTTTAATACTCAGTGAATTAAGGAAAGGATTAAGCTAAATAAAGGCTCCAAAGTGTTCGCAGAAGACTTGTCTATTAGGCAGAGCCAGTTAACAAAGCTGAAGAGGAAGGACGGCAGTGTCGCGTCGACTAAGGCAGATGTTTTGAGGGAGATCGAGTAGTTTTATGGACAGCTTTATACCTCAGTCACCAAGCCTGCTACTGATACGGTTAAAGATTCAAGAGCCAAGCTAACCAGACACTACACCGAGGATATCCCAGACATCAGCCTGTACGAGATTATGGTGGCCCTCAAGCAGCTTAAAAATAACAAGGCACCAGGAGAAGACGGAATCACTTCGGAACTTTTGAAAGCGGGTGGAACACCGATACTTAAAGTCCTTCAGAAGCTCTTCAACTCCGTCTTATTCAAAGGTACTACGCCGGAAGCATGGAACAGAAGCGTGATGACCTTGTTCTTCAAGAAAGGTGACAAAGCCTTTCTTAAGAACTACAGACCCATCTCGATTCTGAGCCATGTTTATAAGCTGTTTTTGAGGGCTATCACGAATCGTCTCGAACACAGGTTTGATGACTTTCAGTCGCCCGAACAAGCCGGTTTCCGAAAAGGTTATAGTACCGTAGACCACATTCATACGCTGCGGCAAGTCATACAGAAGACTCATGAGTATAACTTGCCACTATGTTTAGCGTTTGTGGACTACGAGAAAGCCTTTGATTCGATCGAGACATGGGCAGTGCTACAATCTCTCCAGCGGTGTCATATAGACTACCGGTACATCGAAGTGCTGAAGTGTTTGTATAAAACGCCACCATATCAGTCCAAGTACAAGATCAGAGCACAGCGGCGATACTGTTGCAGAGGGGAGTGAAACAAGGAGATGTAATATCCCCGAATGTCTTCACCAATGCAATGGAGGATGCCTTTAAGCTACTGGAATGGAAAGGTCTTTGCATTCTTTGCATTAATATTAATGGCGAATACATCACTCACCTTCGTTTTGCCGACGATATGGTGCTGACGGATTGCTGGAGGATCTTAACACAATGCTCGACGACCTCAACTGAGTCTCTCAACAGGTGGGCCTCTAGATGAATATGGTCAAGACCCAGGTTATGGCGAATGCTCATATTCTAAGGCCCTCCCCAGTGTCAGTTGGAGGACCTTTGAAGTTGTAGACAAGTACGTCTACCTTGGACAGATGGTGGGATTAGACGGATCAAACTTCGAGGTGGAGGTCAATCGTCGAATCCAAATCAACAGATCTATTATTGTGCTTACCTCTTAAGTCTGTAACGCGGTCACCTGTTTTAAATTTTATTATTGCTGTGTATACCATTTGTTCATTAATTTGTAAAGTATTTAGAAAAAACTTCTTACAAACCAAAACATCCACATCTCTTGAAGAAAATAAATATTTAATAGTCTGTGTGCGATTATTTTTCATGTCGAGTCATTCGTTTGATGTTTTCTGTTTTAGTATGTTTAGCAAAGTATATCTATTGCTGTTTTCGATCAGCTAGTTTATAAAATTTATCAAATATCTTGCCTATCTGAAGAGGTAAATTTGCTACCACAGTTCAATTTACAATTACCTACAGGCCCTATAGACTTTTGTGGATATTTCAGTAATTTATTTTTCTTGCTAGACCATAGACCTTCATAAGTTTTACGTTTTCTGGTGTATTCATTTTCATTTAGGGAAGTGGAAGGTACCTCCAAATTATTTGGTTCAACTCTATTGAATGTTGTATTAATTCAGTTCTAACATCAGGTTGCTCATTTTAACAACAATTTAATTCAGTTCCAATATCAGGTTGCTTATTTTGACAACTATTGGTCAGTGTGGTAACTATAATAAGTGTTATTAATTACGGGGGAGCTTTCAGGTTGCAATGTTTCCTCGAAATGCGAAGCAGTTAACGCCAATACCTATATCACGATCCCAAATGATTACTGTAACTGAGTATTACCGAAAATGTCAATCTCATAAATCACGAGAATAAAACTGTAATCGCTTTAACCAGTAATTAATAGAAAATATTTTGCAGTAATATTACTTTACCGAAATGTAGCCACACAAATGAATTTGTAACAATGTATTATGATATTCTTCTCGTAGATAAAAATTAACACTTTTCCGAAGAACAAAGGTGTCATAGGGTAAATAGTTGGATTTTATCGCTAGAAAAATTTGAAAAAAATTACATAGGTGCATTCCGACCCATAGATACCGAAAATGCAATAACAGTAATAACCCAGTTATAGTACAATACAGGTTTATTCCTCGGGGGCGTCGATATATTCTTTTACAAAATTTTAACTAAGCCCAATAACAGATATTTCGTGATTCTGTTATTACAACAACTAAACCAAATTTTCGTTTGAAAGAAAATAACTACAGGATTTAGCTGACCATTTCGTTTCTATTCACCCTTCAATCTCTATCCACCCCGTTTTACAGTAGTTATATATTAATCCTTGGTTTTAATGTTTCGTAAAATGTTATTCTGCCTTTCCTTTTGGTGATTTACCTTTTTTGATATTTTCAGACCTCGGTTTCAAATTAGTGCACCCTGACGTTTTAGCGGCGGAGCAGACACTGTATGACGTCATAATTGACTGTACAGGTAAGCCCCTCCCCCTCCAAGAATTTCGTATCATGTTCTAGAACTGTTCTAGAAGTTTTTTTACTGTGATTAAAATTGCTGCTGAAAACTCGTAGGTGTCCCTACCAGTACGCGGTCTCCATTCGAGGACCTTTAAGCGGGGCGTGAAAAAACATCTGATGAGGATGTCAAGCTGAGCGCCACCATTGTAGCACTGTACGTGTTTGCAATGGTGACCCTCTTTTATGAGACTTTTCCTTCAGCTTACCATCAGGCGAGGTGAAGTCAAATTGACGTGTCATAAATGAAAATAAAAAAAAAACTTCCGGTTCCAACGGCCATCTGTTCTTCTTGCTATGACGTGTTTGAACTTTCGTTCGAACGGATCTCCTCATTCCTGATTTCACCTCGTAGAAAAATTTCGGCACTTCCCTTTGCTGTGTGACCTTGAGTTTTCTTATGAGGCCCATAAGTGAGGATTCATGTCTCGGCGCCAAAAGTCATAACCGGTAACACGCACTAATTATATACCACGCACGTTTAGATACTCAGTATCAATAAAATGATTTGTTTAAGTAGCTAAGCTGAAGAAACCATTTTTATTTCCAAGATTGTTCGTCGTATAGACATTCTGACCTTCTTCTTCCAGGTGTGGGCAAGGTTATGGAGGTCAGCCTCATGTATATGAAGCCTGGTGGCAAGTACATCGTCTTTGGATGCTGCGCACCAACTGATCAGGCCAGGTACAATATCCAAGTTAATTAAATTATAGTACAAGGAGTACCTATACATTCTTTTCTAAGATCTAAATTTCATTAGAATCCTGAAACGGAATAAGATATTGAAGTAATCTTTAATAAATGGCGTTAATATATTGGGAGAGGGAGGGGAACCCACTACCACTCACCCATTGTTTAACAATCTCAGCGATAGCAATAGTCAAATATTACTCATCTTTCTCTGAACCTTTTCCCCAACTCAGTTGGGTTCGGCTTTTCAGTCTAACTGTGATGTGGTTGAACTTCGATCTGACCTCCACAACCAATGATTCAATGACCAACGGGGATATCGAAGTTTCAAGTTACACTAGTTGGACTTTTGAGGGCTCCAACTATCCATAACGACTGCCATAGATGTTTGTATGGCAACCGGGACCGACGGCTTAACGTGCTCTCCGAGGCACGACCAGACCAGTGCAAACAGCCATATTCATGCATACAACTTTTTGCACTGAACGGGGATCGATCTCGCGCCCTGTGCGTAGCAGTCGCGTGGACCACCGCCACGCCACGGAGGCTAAATGGCTAAATTAGTAATAACTAATTTTCATAAAAATTAACCGCTCAACTCAAAGCATATAAAAATACTTCTTACACAAGGAGAATATTGTACTTACGCGCCACGTGTTTCGCCTCTACGCATCTTCAGAAACGCTATAAAGTGAGCTATCCGACTCAGGAGTCGGCTCTTTAGATCTGATTCCCTGAAGACCTTAGACTCTAATGACCTGTATACTTTCAGCTTAAAGCCGTACCAGCTCTTTGACAAGGAACTAACCATCATTGGAGTGAAGATCAACTCTTTTAGTTTCATCACCGCAATTGGATGGATCAAAGCGATGGGTAACAGGTAAGTAGTCCAACATTTACCGCAGATATCATCCATGGCAAACTTAAACTCAAGTCATGACAGCATTTACTATCGGTAGATTTTAGATCATTCACAGCTGTGTATCCTTAAAAGACATCCAAAAATGTATACAAGGCATACATTTTGGATGGATACGCGTTGTCTGGACTCTCCACACATTGCACCCTGGGCAATTATTTCCAAGGGAGACACTGCTGTCTTCGAAAATGTTGGCCGTGGTTTTCCACTTGTAACTCTGACTACCAGAATGAACAGTTAAGAGCATTCTAGGAGTGGGTTTGCTCTTTGCCACCGCCCTGCTTCTACTAGGGTGACAGACGCTCCACCCGTTACCACAAACTCGTGCTCATGGAGGATGGAGGTAATTCTGCGACCTCTGACTTCCGAGTCGCCTCCGCTCATCGCACCTCTCTCACCCTGGGTTTGATGGAGACTTATTCCTACACCAGAGGCGTATATCTTAAAGCCGTAGACGGCCAACGTCAGTTGTGGTGTCCAGGCCGTCTAGGTAGAGACCGCCATCCTAGAAACAGCATCTGTAATGGTGACCGCTATAATATTCTTAGGATTGCACTATGCCGGGGTGTCCTATAATTTTATAATATGTTCTTTCTGCTTCAGATACGTGGATTTCAACAAACTTGGAGTGAAGACCTACCGTCTTTCAGACTACAAATCGGCACTAGCTGATGTAAAAGCTGGGATAGTTGCGAAGGCAGTCTTCAAAGTTACTTCGGAATGAATGCCAATAAACGAATATTTTTTTAACATGCGTCACATGCATTTAAGATAGGAACTATTAACCTGACCACGAGGGCTATACTGATTCCATGGTGCGCGCACTGCAGTGGGGGTCGAGGTAAAGAAAGAGAAAGAAAGAGTATGAGTCGGGAGCGAGCGAGATAGCAATATGCGCGTTGGCGGTGAATTTCGGTGAACTGACGAAATGTGACGGTCGATAAAACTCCCCTCGCCACACCGCGCGCACCATGTGGGAGCGATACAGCGCAATTCGGACCCAAAACCTTGTATAACGGGGTCAAAGATACTTATAAATACAGATAAATACATTTGATGTTAATACAGTTTATTGTAAATACTTTTTATGAAGGTTTTATTGACGTTATGAAACATACTTCCCCAAGAGAAATGTAATACATAGAATTACTTTGGAGTACATACTTACTCCGACGTAAGAGGTTGCAGAATGACCTCCGATCCCCATAAACTCGGGTATAGGGGTGTAGAGTGGAGCCGCCTGTGCCCTAGCAGAAGCAGGCCGCGGCGGCAGGCGGCTCAAAATGCACCTCCCGGGGACTAGACGAAGACGCCATGGTCCCTACATATGAAGGATGTCATCTCGAAAAATAGGGCCCTGGGTCTGCCGGGGTGCGATGGATGCGTTGGCTATTATCTCACCTCCAGCCACTAAAGACCCAAAGATAAGAAAGAAAGAAAGTAAGAAGAAAGAAAGAAAGCATTTTTTCATGAAACACCCAATGCACAAAGATCTTTACATGAGTTAATTGGTCTTATAATTATTACAGCACATCGAGCGAACATAATGAGCCACCATCTCTGCATGCATCTCAGCATCTCAGCAGAATGATGGTGTGCGTTTAGTCGGTTCGAGTTCAAAAACCTCCCTAACCGGCTCCGGTGTATCCGTGGGGATTTGTCACACGACAAAAAAATCTAAATGAAAGTTGACCGTGAATCGTAACAGCGCCACCCTCAATAACTGTCATGACTTTCTTGTTACACTTTAATAACATGTTAAAATTAAACGTAAAACATATAATGACATTCCACCTGTCAAATTCAGGTTGGTTATGTTGACAATGGGGAGGTCGCGGTAAAATTGGGAAGTGTTTTAGTATTTTTTTATACCAAAATGAATGGTATTCGGCGATTAAATGCAGTTGTTTGCAGCAAAATTACAATTCCGATGGTATGTAGTCTAAGATCAAGAAGGTAAGCATTTATCGTTTGCTAGTGACTTTCCCCACGTAAATAGAAAATAGAAAAATATTTATTGTCAATAAGAGTACAGTTTTTTAACAGTGTTCGTTGGCCCCACATGTACTTGGTCGACATTATTACTCTTATAACCAAAGAGAATACAATACTCTTATAACATTATCTTGTAAATTTTACATACATGCGTGTGTGTGTAGGTATGTGTGTGCGTGTGTGTATCTGTGTGCGTACGTGCGTGTGTGTGCGTACGTGCGTGTGTGTGCGTGTGTGTGCGTATGAATGAATGAATGAAATAATTTATTTGCCAGAATGCAGGTAAACAAGGTGTTGATTTTTTTTGTTACAATGGCCCATTTACAGGAAGGGCTTTACTATATATGTCCACGATATGAGGGTCGGGAGGGGGTGGGGAGGGGGGAGGGGGGGGGGTGTAGAACCTCCCCTATGAAGGAAAAATTGCGGACGCCCCCCCTTTTTGAGATACGAGTTTTTTTATATTCTAACCTAACTTCCGCATTTTCTCGTATTGACATCGATTTAAATATCGCAAAGGGGTACCGAATAAAGTAAAGGGGTTAAAAATATTGACTCACCTAAAGTTCATCATAAAATACGACTGATTTACGGTTATGTTTATGACCTTTTTCGTTTTCGATTCGTTTCTGGCACTTCGCCGGCCGCTACCGAGGCACGCTCGCTTCGCTCGCTCGGCTCGTGCGTTGTGTGGTCACAATTCTTTTTTTTTTTTTTTTTTTTACGCTGAGAAATGCATTTACGCATCCCCGCTCGTGGGGGACGAGACGGGGTATGTGGGACTCCTGTCGGAGTAACAGTATACCCACTAAAACTCAGCGGTGTTCCCACATCGCCGTGTGTAGGGAGGATCATGGGAAACCAGCTCAGCCTTCACTTCCACAATCCTCCCGGCGCATGCCCGCCTAGCTGCTGGCAGGCCCCGCATGCCCCCCAGACTGGGGGGCTACGGGAATGGCCGGGAACACCTGGCCACTCCCGTCCGACACTGGTGGGGGCCTGTGCAATGCAGGCAAGGGTGCCCCCGCACCCGTTGCCTGCTGGCCTCCACCTGGGAGGAGTCGGAGATGATTGTCATACTGACGCCTTCTTCGACCCCTCCTCCGTCTTCGAAGTGCCGCCGCGTGAGGATCGTTCTCTCGCGCGCGCTCCGCCGCCTCCTTCTGGGACATGGTGTGTTCGCAGAAGGAGGCGACTGCCGCCCAGGAACTTTCATCACTCAGCATGGCGTTAACCAAGCCGGGGAGTGAGAGGTCCGGTCCGATCACCGCGACGAGACTGCGGCGCGGCTCGGACCACGACGGGCACGCCTCGAGCGTGTGCTGCGCCGTGTCCTCCGAAGCGCCACAGTCGTGGCACGACGGCGTCTCCTCCCGTCCGATTCGATGCAGGTACGATCCGAAACAACCGTGTCCGGACAGCACCTGCACTAGACGAAACGAGAGGAAACCGTGCGGTCGGTCGAGCCAGTCTCGCAGGACTGGCCCAATCGCGTCGACGGTTCGGCGGCCGAAGGCTGCGGTGGCGAGGTCCCCCGTCCAGTGGACGATGATAGCGTCCCTCGCCTCGCGGCGGACGGCCTCCCGCTCGTCGGGGGCTGGGCGTTCTCCTCTCGCCCTCCGCCCCGCCGTCCATTCATATACTCTGGCGAGCACCCACGCCTCGAGTTCCCAAGGAGGGGTGCCGGCCAGAGCACATGCTGCCGCGAAGCCCACCGTTCGGTAGGCCCGCACCACCCGCTGGGCTATAGCCCTTTGGGGCGCCCGCAAGGCGGCGGCGTTCTCCCTCCTGCGGAGGGAGTCCTCCCATATGGGAGCCCCGTAGAGGGCCATGCTCCTCAATATGCCGGCGTAAAGTTGCCGGCATCGCGCGCTGGGCCCCCCCAAGTTGGGGAGCAGCCACGAGAGCGCCCCTGCGGTCTTCAGCAGGCGCGACGACAGCCCGCTAAAATGCGGACCGAAGCGCCACCTGCTGTCGAGTACGAGGCCCAGATATTTCATCTGGGCCTTCACCTCAATTCTGACGCCCTCCACGAAGATGTGGGCGTCAGGTGGGGGGCGCTTCCGAGGTCCGTGGAAAAACACGGCCTCGGTCTTGTGCAGCGCCACCGTTAAACCTAGGCGGCGGATCCTGCCCGCGACCAAGGATCCGCCCGCCGACGCCAAGTTGGCCGCCTCCCTAAAGCTCCCGCCCCGGGCGGTGAGGAGAGTGTCATCCGCATAGCAGACGACACTCGTGCCTCGGAGGAGAGTTCCCCGCAGGAGCCAATCATAGCCGATGTTCCACAGGAGAGGTCCTAAGACCGACCCCTGCGGAACGCCGGCCTCAACGGCGTACCGCCGGACTTGGCCACTCCTGTTCACCAGGAGGATCGCCCGATCCTCCAGGTAGCTGGCCAGCAGACTATACAGGTATTGAGGCACTCCGTGGAATCGGAGCGCCTCTAGGATGGTGGAGTGGGGAACGGAGTTGAAGGCGTTGGCTATGTCGAATGACACAGCCAACAATCCGTCCCCCGCTTCCATCGCCTCCTTCACCTGGCCCTTAAGGCAGGCCAGCGCGTCCACTGTGGAACGCTCAGCCCGAAAACCAAACTGAGCGTCCGACAAGTCCGGCCCGATACCCCGCAAATGGCCCTTTAGGCGGGCAGCGATTATCCCCTCGAACATTTTGCCGACTTCATCGAGCAAAACGATGGGCCGGTATGCCGAGGGGGAATCTGCTGGGCGGCCCTCCTTGCGAAGGAGGCACAACTGCCCCTCCTTCCACGGTTTCGGGAACCTCCCAGACGCAAGGCATGCGCTGAAGAGGTCCCGAAACCTTTCCTCCATTAGAGTGGCAGCGATCGCCACCACTCTTGCCGGAACACCATCGGGGCCCGGAGCTGTCTTCTTGGCGCGGATATTGAGAATCGCCGCGCCAAGTTCCGACTCCGAGACAGGAGGGGCCTCCTCTTCTTCCTCGGCTGGCGGAGCTATCCCCCGCGGTGGGCCCATCACTGGTGGGGTGAAGTTACCCCTGCACGGGAACAGGGACTGAACCACCCCATCCAGAAACGTGGGCTCCAGGGTCTCGGCTACCGGAGGACCAAAGGGGCGCAACTTGTTGCGGGCCGCCTTATAAGGTCTCCCGTAGGGGTCGCTGTCGAGACCCTCAAGCAGCTCCGCTCTCGCCGAATCTTTGGCGGCGGCAATGGCTCGATCGAGGACCATTTTTGCCTCCTTATACACCTCATAGAGGTGGTCCTCGTCGGCCCGGTCCCTTCGACGCCGCCGCCGGCTCCGCGTGTATGCCCTCCTTGCCTCCACGCACGCCGTTCGAAGCCCCGCCAGTTCCGCTGACCACCAGTACACGGCGCGTCTGGGTGGCGGCCGGCGAGACCGAGGCATGCTAGAGTTACATACTTCGGTCAGAGACTCCCTGAGGTGCCTCGCCACGGTGTCCACATCCAAGCCGGCGGAAGGCGGCGAAAGCCAGTCCTGGATGAACGCCGCCTCCGACGCCGCCTCCCTGTCCAGGCGGGTGAGAGCCCACCGTGGGAACGGTGATCTCCTCGAGAGGGGCTGCTGCGCCCCTCCGCGGCCACTGGCGGAGATGTCAAACCGCACGTAGCGGTGGTCCGACATAGTCTCCACCAGGTCCACCCGCCAGTTGAGCACGCGCGCCGCTAACGCAGAGGTGGCGAAAGTGACGTCCACTATTGAGCCACCCTGCCGCCGCACGCATGTCTGGACGCTGCCTCTGTTCAAGAGGGAGAGTCCAGAGGAGGCTGCCCACATCTCTACTGCCCGCCCGCGTGCGTCGGTGGCACGGTTTCCCCAGGTCACTGACTTGGCATTCAGGTCTCCCAGCACTGAGACTTGACGCGGCGCCGCCCTGCCAACCACAGCGGCCAGAACTCCGAGAAAGTTCTCGAAGTCCTGAAGAGGGCGGTTTGGGGAGAAGTAGACGCCTACAAAGGCTAAGTCTCCCCACACGGCGGCCACATATCCCGGCCCCCTCTCTATTAGCGAGAGGGGAGGGGAGTCTGTAGAAGACCGCGCCGCTAGTGCCACCAAGCCATCCTCGTCACCCAGCCAGCTGCCAGGGACTGAGTAGGGCTCGGCGACCACCGCTACGTTCACCAACCACTCGGCCATGACCTGCACTAGTAGGTCCTGGGCCGCTCTGCAGTGGTTGGTGTTCGCCTGGAGGATGCGGTAGTCGGAAACCATTATTCCGACATTGCACCCCTCTCCTCAGCTACCGCAACTGAATCTCCAGCGGCGACCTCGGTGGCGGCAGTGGCAGCAACAGGGCGAACCTGCGCCGGCACTATGCCCTTCCTTGCGGGAGGTTTGCAGCTCCTGCCCGCCATTTTGTGACCCGCGGGGCGGCCACCAGCAGCACACGCTGCGCAGTGTGGTGTGGTGACGCGGCAAGTGGCACTTCTATGTCCCTCCTGCCCGCATTGGAAGCACGCGTCTCCCCAGTCGGACTTGGAGGGACACGTGGCTCGGGTGTGGCCGAACGCAAAGCACTTGAAGCAGCGCACTGGCTGGTCTTCAAGTGGTCGGACCACAGCCGTGCTGAAGCCCACCAGCAGCCGTCCCCTGGTCGCAGTAAGAACGGCCGCAGTCGCCGCGACCGGGCATTCCACGCGGATAATGCCCATGCCCCGACGGCCGGGCCTGATGGCTCCACCCTTTATCGCGCCAACATCGCAGCCTCCAGCTGTCGCGAGCGCTGCCACCACGTCCTCTTTGGTGACCGAATCGTCCAGATCGGTCACCTCCAAGGCTGCGGTCTTGACAGGCCTGACGACCGTCGCCGACTCCGCGATGACTTCTTGCAACTTAGTTGCGAAGAGGTCCGCATTTGTGCCGCGTTGCTCCCCCGAGAACTCGAAAATTCGAGCCCCGGTTAAGGTTCGGCGGCATGTGATGTTACTGATCCCCAGCTGGGAGGGATCAGCATTGGTACGAGCCCGTCTTAGGACGGACTCGTACGTTTCACCACGCATCACGGCCTCCGGGGTGATGGTTACCACGACGGCCGCGGTTTTGGGAGGAACCAGCTTCCTCCCGCTGGCTGGAGCCCTTACAGCTGCAGGAGCAGTCGCAGCGGGCTTGGGGACCGACTTTTTGCCCTTTCGCCCCCTGACCACTTCCGTCCACGACTGGTTGGACGGGGTGGTGGAGGGAAGAAAGGCGTCTTCCTCCTGCGGCGAGTTCTGGGGGGCTACTGGAGTGGCAGCCGACCCAGACGTTCCCTCCGCGCTTGTGGTTGGGGTTTGAGGAGCCACCTTGGTCCTCTTGCCCTTCCCTTTGCCCTTGGAGGCCTTCGGGGCCTGGGACTGCGCACCCGGTACCGGGCCTGCTACAGGCGCAGGTTCCGTCACCGTCGGTGGCGAACTCTTATCCGCCGCTAGCGGCGGGCGTAGCCGTCTTTCCGGCAAGAGCCGGTCCTCGATACCTGCGAAGCAGGCCCTGATGAAGGACCTCTCCTCCATGACCACCCCGCGGATTATTGCCTCAAGACCAGTAGTGGAGGAGGAGGAGCCTCCCACCGCTGGACCTGGGGCAGGTTGGGCAGGCCGGGCCGTGGCCTCCGCCAACTTTTGGTGTAGCTGGCTGACCTCCACCTGCAGGCGATCCACCTTCACCTGCAGCCGCCGCGTCTCGTCCGTGGCCGTCCGCTTCACCAGCTCCATCACAATGCCGTGCATGCTGGCAGCACGGCATTTGAGGGCCTTCTGAAAGGTCCCCTTCAAATTTGAGGACTTTGAGGCAACCTCCAGGACCTCCTCCTTGTCCTCCTGCGCCATGCGCTCCAGTTCCACCAGGGAGTGGTCAGCATACAGCACATTGGATGCACCATAGCCAGCCTTGGACCTGGCGACTTGCGCCTGCTGCTCCTTGGCGGCGACCCTCTCCTCCAGATCCAGCTGGAGTTGCGCCCTTTGCGCCAGATTAAGCTGGCGCTCGGCGTCCAGCAAGCCCACATTGTGGGTGCAAGCCGCAGAAGATGTCGTAGCCTTTTTAGACTTCGACTTCTTCTTCGCCTTGCTTCCAGCCGACTCTGAGGAGCCCTCGGACCCGAGCCTCAGATAGGCCCTCTTTCTCTTGAGGCGGTCGTTCTCGGCCGCCGACGTGACGATGGAGTCGTCAGAGTCCGACATCTCGCCTGGCCTACTAGACAAGCTGGCTGGCCGCAAGAACTATAAATATGACCGATTCGTTTCTGGAACTTGGCTGAATGACCGCAGATTTACGTTTAGTTTCACTCAATAATAGGCGGTAAAAGTCGGTAAATTATTATAAGTATAAATTTAATAGCATTCAGTTCAATCAGCGAAATATACGTATTTAACATAATAATATGATGGATAATATAACTTAGTCAATAAATATACGTATTTATTTAATTATTTAAGGAAGTAAAACATTTTGGTGCGCTTACCTTTGATAAAACGAAACGTTTAATGATGAGACGAAATGTCAAAAGCATTGAAAGTATGTGTTCTGTTGTCAAAAGTGATAAAATATTGGTACATTTTTACGATTTTGATTATGTTTTTTCTCGTTAACGATTGATCTCCGTAACTTGAAACTTTATTGTGGAAGCTTCTATTAATAATAGCTTAGTGTAAAAAAACTATGGACTGTGAACTCGTGGACCTATATAAGAAAGCTTAGCCTATTTACATCCTACCATTACGGTGTGCAAATATTTCAGTGATTTGAATCTAAGTGCTATCATCTTACAGCATGCATGTACCCAATCATTATACATTTATTTAATGTCAGATTTATACTGTCAGATTTATATTGATGTCAAATTTATATTACTGTCAGTTTTTATATTAAAGTCATAACATTATTTTAAATACTCTAAATTACGATAAATTAAATTATTATGAGGTCAGATCGCTGATAATATCAATCATAACATTATTTATTTATATTTGTATAAAGGTATATTAAATTTTAGATTAAATTATTGCATTATCTCACTCTCACTCACGGTGTGACATAAACTCATTTAAATCGTAAAAACATTCTTTTTGTAACCATTGCGTCAATTTTTTTTTAAACATATTATTTGGTAAATTCTTAAAAGTGTTCGGTAATTTGTTATATACCTTTATAGCGTTCATGTATGAGTTCCTTTTATGCAGTTCTAGTCTGCATTGTGGTACATATAGCCTATATTTATTTCTAGGAACCGCATTACGTTTAATTACATCGGCTTGTTTACAGAAATGGGCCGGATGTTGTTGTACAAATAGGCATAATTCCTTAATATACATGGATGGTAGTGGCGGAATATTATATTTTTTGAACAGAGGCCTACAACTATCCATGTTCCAGGCCCCACAGATTGCCCGTATACACTTTTTTTTTACTCTAAACACCCTTATAGCGTCTACCGAATTACCCCACAGTAAAAGACCATATGAGAGTACTGACGAAACATACCCGTGATATGCAGTAAGAGCGGCTTCTATCGAAACTGTTGTTCGTAATCGTTTATCGCATACACGAATTTGTTAAGCCTGTCACAAACATAATCGATATGTGCCTTCCAGTTACAGTTCTGGTCTAACTTTATACCGAGAAACATAGCACTTGGAACTTGTTCTATGATAGCATCATTATATTTTACATTTAGATCTATTGCCTTGCTTTTATGTGTCTGAAATTGTACCATTTGCGTCTTCTGTATGTTTATTTGCAAATTGTTAGAAGACAGCCACTGTACAATTTTGTTTATTGCTTCGTTTATTTCTAGTTCATAAGTATTAACATTTTCACATTTTACAATAAGCGTTGTGTCATCAGCGAATAATATTGTGCTATGTCGAGTAACATATGGGAGATCATTGATGTACATTAGAAAGAGAAACGGTCCCAACACACTACCCTGTGGCACACCAAAATTATTTTGCCGGTAGTTACTGCTATAAATTGTTTTTTCATTCCCCTGCACTCTAGAAATCTCCACACATTGTTGCCTATCGCTTAAGTAAGTTCTCAACCAGTCGTTCGCTTTACCTCTGATCCCATACTTTTCCAGCTTATGTAAAAGCAATTTGTGATCTACAAAGTCGAATGCTTTACTCATATCTAGGAAAATTGCCGCCACTGGTAAACCATCGTCAATAGTCTGTGTAATCGTTTTGACCAGGTTAAAACATGCCAGTGAGGTGGTACTATTTTTTCGGAAACCAAACTGCTCATCTGTTAATATAGCATGGGATGTCGTAAACTGTTGTAGACGCTTCAGCATTACTTTTTCAAAAATCTTCGACATAATTGGTATCAGTGTTACTGGACGATAATTATTCATGTCAGATGTGCAGCCTTTTTTAAATAGTGGTTTTACAATTGATGTTTTTAGTAGGTTTGGAAAAGTTCCCTCTTCAAATGACATGTTTATCAGATAACACAGGGGTGGACTAATGTGTGCTGCACAAAGTTTAATTACCTTTGTCGTTATTTCATCTATTCCTGTTGCATTAGTATTATTCAAACTATTAATTACTCTTAACATTTCCATATTATCACACGGCTTAAGAAATATAGTCTTTTCATTATTAATTTTAATAGTTCTATTTATCTCGTCAATTCTAAATTTAAAATCATTGCTATTAGTCAATTGAATATAAAAATCATTAAATAAGTCACTTAGTTCCAAAGGGTCTACATATGTCCGGTTGTCTTTAGTTATTTTGTCTATTTGTGTTTTCCTATTTTGGTCACCAATATTGTCATTAATTACTGCCCATGTAGCTTTGCATTTATTTGTCATAGTTTCAATATATTTCTTGTTTTGTAACTGCTTCGATTTGTGAATGCATTTTTTTAATATATTGCTATAGGATGTATATT
The DNA here is from genome assembly GCA_963691645.1 of Pelosia muscerda. Classification (NCBI taxonomy): domain Eukaryota; kingdom Metazoa; phylum Arthropoda; class Insecta; order Lepidoptera; family Erebidae; genus Pelosia; species Pelosia muscerda. The sequence goes on along the minus strand of OY829127.1, from coordinate 2,404,283 downwards.
TTTTATGTAATGCTTTTCTCTTTACCTTGTCATGAACTTGTTTAAGGTATAGGTATCTTTTCCTTACACAAGATTTTTTTATACCCTTTGTTAACCATTTACAGTTATCTTTTTTTGTTGATATCTTTACTTTCTTTATCGGGAAACACAAATCAAAGAACAGTTTAAATAGGCTATGAAATTCATCGAAAGCTTCTTGCAAGTTACTCTTCTCATACACCGTTGAAAACGTAAGAGCAGATATACACTCTAAAAATCTATTCATATTTTCTTTACTATAGTCTCTGACCCTTCCGTACCAACTGGTTATTTCGTAGTGTTCGTTAGCTTTGATAGAAAGAGATTGGCCTGTTTCATGATCGGACAAACCGAGGTGATGTACTTCCGCCTTAACATGCTTGATGTTGCTAGCAAACTGATCCAGGCATGACATTTTTCTTGTTGGTGTTTTAATGTGCAATTCAATGTTAAAGTTCTGTAATATAATTTTTAATTCTTTACAATGCTGGTTCGGTTTCAAAATATTTAAATTCCAGTCACCGCAAAGAATAATTTTTTTCTTAGAATATTTAGTAAGCCATAATAGTAATTGTTCTAACTTTTCAAGAAATAGTCTTACGTTGCTATCAGGAGTCCTATATAAACAAATTATTATTATTTTATCTATTTCTATACCGCAACCTTCAAAATGGGAATCACATGTCAAGTTATTTAGATACGTCAAAGATTTATATTTTATATTGTAATTTACCATAATACATACCCCTCCTCGATTTTTCTTACGTGAATACAAAGTAACTAGCTGGTAACCGGGGATTCTTAAAAGTGTTTCTGTATTTTGTTCAATAAATGTTTCTGTCAGACATATTACATTTATTTTTAACCCCGTTTGTGAAAGCTGGCGTATTGCACACAACAATTCTTCACTTTTATTTATGGCACCTGCAATATTTTGATGGAATATTCTAAAGTTGAAGTTGTTATTATAAGAGTTGGGGACGAAAACATTCCTTCGCCTGTGGAGTTGTATTTGTGTCAAGTTGTAAATTTAAACTCTTTTTTAACGTTTTAAAATAATATGGTATGGTTCCCCTTCTCTTCTGTGCCTCGTTCAACGTGTTAGTATCCAAGCTAGGTTGCAGACAATGTTCTCCCAATGATACTTCTTTATTAGGAATATTATCATAACATATGGGGATATTTTTTTTAGGAATAACATTATTACGTAACAAGATATTGTTTGTTTGTATTGCGACACTTTTGCAATTTTGACCATGTTTCAATGATGTTTCACAGTAATTATAATATTTTATTCTATAACTTATATTTAATATTTCCCTTAGCAAGTTTCTCGATGCATACAATTTATCAAAAAACCTCCTACCACTATGCATAGCACTGTCCAGATTAACAAACCTAGTATTAAACTTAAAATTAGAGCAAATATGTTTTAGTGCTAGATTTAATTTATATTCGTTTAAGTGCTTGTTCTGGGCAATACTGCCGACCAGTATGTTTGTGTGTTTAAGTTTGAATAAATAATAGTACAAAAGAGATTGTATTCTCAATACGTTGCAGTCATTCGAACCGCCCAATATAATTATGTAATCTGCGCTAGTAAAGTCCCGGCACTCGGACTCGCATGACGTCAGTAGGTGGTCAATCTGTGAGTGCGGTTTTAAATAACTGGTCACAGTGTAGTCGTGCCCCAACAAGTTTTGTAGTGTTTTTCGTACTCCATAACCGGCTTGGTCAGCAAAAATTACTACTCTGTGTTTTCCATTATTCTTCAACCTAACAATGGTTTTATTTGTGTGCTTTTGCGTCATTCTGGTCGTTTCTATAGTGTCACTGGGTGGTGGTAGTTCAGAATTATGATTGGTATTTGGATTCAAGTAGCAAGACATATTCTCTAATTGAGATTGAACCAATTCAGTAGCGTCATTGCCATTTTTGATCAAGTTGGTTAATTCAGCATTTACTAAGTGGTGAGTTTGTTTGCGCTTTGTAACCATTGGTGTTCCATAATTGCCTGATAGTTCTATCGGTCTGTATTGTTGTAGATCTGTGACTAATTGCACCTTTTTTCTTGTAGGCGTTATTGTTTTATCCTGTCTTGGGCTCATGAAATTTCTAACAGAAGTGTTTAATTTTTTATATGTATCCAATATTATACTCTGTTTTTGTAGGTCTGCTTTTAGTCTGGAATTCTCCGTATTTAAATTTTCTATTTCTCCGTGAGCACTTTGTAATTCATTTGTCAGTTCTTTAATTTTTTCTAGTAAAACAGATTTAGTTTGACCACAGTTAAATGAAGAATTCTGTAGACTTCTAATAGTTTCATCAAACAAGCTTGAATCATCCTTTCCCACAGTCAAGTCATTCCATGAACTAGTTCTAAGTGGCTTACGGAAAGTTACGTTTTCATCCATTCTAATGCAAAACTTGATATATAAAAATAATAAAAAGCTCCAAAACCACCAAAAAGTACTTCGTAATTAGAAAAAATATTGTGTCATCAATTCCTACTGGATAATCTTTACTGATCAATCGTCATAGAATTTCAAAAATAATATACAAAGTGCTGCACTGGCGGCAGTCGATACGTTATCACACTCCGCCACCGACTCAATACCTTAGTATAAGCTGGTGCATTAAAGAAAGGTTTTATAAATGGCGGCCTGTACTTGCGTTGGCAGATAGTACAGCTAGCATATAAAATTTCAAATATATTTTTTTTCATATGAAAAATAATAAAAACAAGACCGGGTCGTAATAATTTCTAACTAGCTGCGGCCGGCGTCTTCGCCCACGACACGTGACGGCATCTATTTTTGTTTTCATCGGAAACAGTACCTACTTTTACACATAGAGTCCTTTTAAACGCACATTGAGTCCTTTCATCCTGAAAAAGGAACGTATATCACATTCTATAAGGAGGATCATGGAAGATCATGATGTTGGTTAAAATAAAGAACTAACATTATTATGAACAACGGTCTTGTTTATATTTTTTTTAAACTGAAAAGAAAATGAAATTTTGTATGCTAAGTGTACTATCTGTCAACGCAAGTACAAGTTGACATTTAAGAATCCTTTCTTTTATGCATCGCGTCAAGAGCACAGAGCGTGGAAGAAAATAAAGATCAATATTTTTTTTGTGTTGACGGTACGCGCGTGAGTGAGTATAGACAGTACTAGTGTGCGAGCGAGAGGAAGTGATAACGTCCGCCATTTATAAAACCTTTCTTTATTGAACCAAGTTATACAATGAAATTAGCAAATGCATGAAACAGAATATTATTATGTGGTTTCTATGCAATTAATAATATTGAAATGACACTGATTTAGCAAGTCACTGCAGTGAGTTTTGAATTGCACTTCTGTATGTTAACGGAATTTTTGAAAAGTTTTTTATCAATAACTTTTGCACTGCTTAATATTTCACTCCGGAAATTCTGCACTATCACTATTTGTACATTTCCGAATCTTTTGGTATAAGTTTGTTTCCACTTTGATCACTTTTTACCACACTTTAACTTTTTATTTTACGGAACATTCAACTATAGGTCTTTACTGTTTGAGCGCGAGCGCCATCATCCTCGTCCGTACGTGCGTGTGTGTGCGTGTGTGCGTGTTTGTGTGCGCGTGGGTGTGTGTATATGTGTGCGCGTGATTGTTTTTGTGTAAACATAGGAATGACTGTATGTATTTATTAATCAATTACATAATAACATACATAACATAAACTCACGCCTATTCCCTGAAGGGGTAAGCAGAGGCGCTAGCACCCACATTTCGCCAGTTCATGTTTAGGTCCCAATGTAACATAAGAAAATAATTGTATTTTAAATTATAAATATCAAATTAATAATGTCAAACGAAAAAAAATACGCAGAGTACTTCTATTTCCTGGAACACAACCAAAATCTCACGCAATAAAAAAAATTATCCGATAAATTATTTTTAGTGGACACAAAAAAATGGAAGCACTAGTATTCGATGGAACAGCCATGACACTAAAACACCGCAAGGACTTCCCCGTACCGGAGATTAGGACGGATGATGACGTCATTGTCAAGATCGAGTACGCCGGCGTATGTGGCACTGATGTGCATATCATCAAGGTATGAAGCAGTAGGCAGAAAAGAACTACTACGCATGGGACGCGGATTCGATTCCTGCTTAATGCCAATATGTGTCATCATTCTCTGAAACTTTTCAGTTGGGGTCGGCTTTCCAGTCAAACTGTGTGTCTGAATTTCGATATTTTCCGTGAAGTGACTGGCAGGTGACCTCTACAACCAATGGTCTAATGATCAATGGCGATATCAAAGTTCCAAGTTAGACTGCTTGGATTTTTGAGGGCTCCAACTACCGTGCACTACCGCCACGCCACGGAGGCTGTAGATTGTCCTGAATATTTGTTTATTTATTTATTTATTTGTCTGGGTATTTCCGTGTTATGGATAGCATTTAAAGCCGTCGGCTTCTGTTAACGTACGAACTTCTGGGGTGGTGGTTACGAATATTTGGAACCCATAGAGTTCGTTCACACTCATCCGATCCGGGAGTTTTGACTGATCATCGCACTAGCAAAACATCCAAAAACAAGACGGCGTGCGTTTTAGTCGGTTCGAGTCCGACATAACCTCCCCAACCAGTTCTGGTGGTGGGTATCCGTGGTACGCACTATAAAAATATAAAAGAATAAAAAGTGGCAAAACGTCCATCAAATAACTCGGATCAGTCTTTATTCCCGGATTAGTCATAATGTGAGCAGCTCCATACAAATTATACTACCACTGGTATCTCCGTCCGAGACTCTCTTAGCATCCTCCCCTCTCCCCTTTCCCCTCTTCTCTATCGGCAGCACGAATGTGACGCCCCTGGTGTTCGTCCATAGGCCACGGTAACCACTTTCCATCAGGTGGGCCACGTGTTTGTCTGCCACTGAAGTGGTATAAAAACTTATTAAGAGCATTATCCATATTTCATAATATGTCTGTGTTAAAACACTGCCATAAGGATAACAGAAGTATTTGAATTTTCTAGGGGGAATTCCCGGCACGGAAGTCACCTCCCATGCCTTTGGGACATGAGTCGGCAGGAGTTATACACTCTGTGGGCAAGAATTCACTTTTCAAGGTTGGACAAAAAGTCGCCATATATCCTTGCTGGTAAGATAGATAGGTAGATAGATATTTAACTTTTTATTGTACAACACCAAACAATATTAATTATTAGGTAATCTCGGGGTTCTAAAAGACCCACGGCTTCCTCCATATAGTCTACAGAAAAGCTGAAACAATAAGCGCCACCATTGTAGCACTGAACATGTTTGCAACGGTGACCCTCTTTCATGAGACTTTGCCTTCAGCTTAACATCAGGCGAGGTCAAGTCAAATTGACGTGCAATAAATGAAAAAAAACCTGTAAAGTGCCGAAAGAAACAGTCTGTAAGTACCTAGCACCAAAAAATTATGAAAATTGCTTATCTATCAGCACACTCTCCGCACCTATTGATTCTAGCATGATGTTATATAACATATAAACATTCCTCTTTAACCATTCTATCTAGTAAAAAAACCGCATCAAAATACGTTGTGTAGTTTTAAAGATGACCTGCGTAACTTCGTCTGTGTCACCCCGTTTTTGCATTTTTCATTCCTGTTCCGCACCTATTAGTCGTAGAATGATGTTATATACATATAAATCTTCCTCTTTGACCATTCTATCTATTAAAAAAAGCCGCATCAAAATCTGTTGCGTAGTTTAAAAGATATAAGCATTCAAAGGGACATAAGGACAAGAAAAATGGGGACAGAGAACGCGACTTTGTTTTATACTATGTAGTGAAGAATGATTTTCCCCAGCGCCTGCAATATATGCGAGTTTTGCCGCCTTGGGCAGTACCACCACTGTGCGACCGCTGGTCTCAACAGCTACATAGGCATCTTCAGGGACGGTGGCTGGGCACAGTACTGCCTGGTCCCTCAGCAGCAGATTTACGTACTGCCCAAGTGTGTCACCACAATGCAAGGTATGTAAATTTATATTCGTCTAATACTCTCCAAGATGTTGACAGCCTCCATGGCGGTAGTGCACGCGACTGCTACGCACGGGGCGCGGGTTCGATCCCCGCTCAGTGCAAAAAGTAGTATGCATGAATATGGCTGCTTGCACTGGTCTGGTCGTGCCTCGGAGAGCACGTTAAGCCGTCAGTCCAGGTTGCCATACAAACATCTATGGCAGTCGTTACGGGTAGTTGGAGCCCTCAAAAGTCTAACCAGTCTGACTTGGAACTTTGTTATCACCATTGGTCATTGGACCATTGGTTGTAGAAGTCAGATGGCAGTCGCTTCACGGAAAATATCGAAGTTCAGCCGCATCATAGTTAGACTAGAAAGCCGACCCCAACTGAGTTGGAAAAAAAGTTCAGATAATGATGAATGATGACCCTCCAAGATGTTTATTGGTAATTCTGAAAAAAAAAGTATATAATGTATGCATTTTAGAACCCATAACTATGCTTACCATGGGTCTAGGTGGCGTTGTGTAGATTGTCCTAGAATATGTTTAATTGGTAGTGCTTGTGCGGCTAAGCACGTAATTAATTTCCTTGCTATTTACACTGCAGAGCAAGAAATCGGGTGACTGTTTTTTCCAAGCAACATTTTCGGTTATTTATTTTCGGAATATCCATTTTTTTCCAAGTATCCGATTGGCGGCTACAGGCTCGCCACCTATTACGTGGGACCGAACATCATAGTTGGCGAAACTAAAGCCACAAGTCACTGCCGCGGACATTTTAATTTCGGTTACGCGGTATTGAAGAAGTTTGTGTGTCTATTTACGCTAGTAATATTAATGTCAGTGGTCTAAGGCGCTGCACAAACGTAGACACTTTTGTTGCCGACACGGCACACCGCCACAGAAAACCGTAGTTGCGGTGTCCCGTATCGACAATCGGACACAGTGTATCCACACACCGAATGCATCTCCTTCGTTTGCGCAGTTCAGTACTATTGTAGGAAATTTGTGAATGTTGCTTGTGTCTTCAACTGAAGACTTTTAGTTTCCAGTTACCGACACCGAACACTTTTTGATCGTCCTGAATAAAGTGTTAAGTGGAAGCAACTGGACTCACGTATGCGCAGGGAGTTGAATGATTTCATACTTGTTCTATAGAATTCAAATATTCATCGGTAGCTTGTATCTGACACAAGAAACAAAAGTGTCTACATTTGCCCAGCGCCTAAAATGTATACTGAGAAATGTAGTATTCTTTTCCACCAGTACAGGTGGCCTCGCAGAGCCCATCTCTTGTGTGGTGCATACATTCAACAGAGCTTCTCCCATGAGGATCGGAAGCAAGGTCCTCATCCTTGGAGCTGGTATTATTGGTGAGAGTCAAATATTTGTGTTATAGATTTACAAGTATACAATTTTTTGAAGTCAATGCTTCTTCAAGCATGTTGGACTGTTGTCATAGAAATATTTATGGATGAGAAGCCTCGGTAGCCTAGTGGTATGGGTAATGGACTGCTGAGACGAGGTCTCGGGTTCGATCCCAGGTTTTACCATGGCACATATTAATGACTTTTCGATGCTTTTCGAAGTTATGTGTGTATTTATCGCAGGTTTTATAAGTGCCCGGTTAATAGCAATAGGTTCGCCACCTATTATATTGGAACCTGAACATAAACTGGCGAAATATGGGTGCTTGCACCTCTGCCTACCCCTTCGGGGGGATATAGGCGTGAGTTTATGTTATGAACTGGTATATCGTCAGCGTACCACGACGGCGACGGTACAATTCACAAGTTGCTTAGAACCAAGCTAAACGTAAAGTCTCAGGAAAGAGGGTCACCATTACAAACACGTACAGTGCTACAATGATGGCGCTCAGTTTGACGGCCAGATGCTTTTTCACGCCCCGCTTAAAGGACCCGGGACTGTAGGAAGAAGGAACACATGTGGTAAAGAATTCGTACCTCGCTGCCGGGACCGATGGCATAACGTGCTCTCCGAGGCACGTTTTCCTCTAAAAATGTAGTAATAAAATGTATTCTGTTATCCAGGTAACCTCTTTGCATCTGCTATGCATCATCATGGACACAGAGATGTTACAGTTTCTGAGAAGTCCAAAAGTCGGCTGGCTATCGTTGAGGGGCTGGGTAAGATTTTCATTTTGATTTCATTATCTACTATATAAAAATAAGTCGGGTTTTCCTTCCTGACGTTATAACTTCAGAACGCACCAACCGATTTCCACGGTTTTGCATTCGTTTGAAAGGTCTCGGGCTCCGTGAGGTTTATAGCAGAAAAAATATTCAGGAAAAATTTCAACAGAAATGCAGGAAAATCATTTTTTACATGGCGAAACGGAGTTCGCCGGGTTTGCTAGTTTTAGTTTAAATATCTATTATACCCCACCAGAGCCGATGAGTGTGATTATGTCGGACTCAAACCGACTAAACGCACGCCACCTTCTAGTCTTCTGAACCACGGAGTCACCAACTAGCCCCAGGTATGGAGAGGTGTGCACTACGCGCCGCTGCTGCGACCTGCTTCTGGATGACAAGCGGCTTCATCCATCACTGCAAGGCTCAAGCTCATAGATGATGGAGGTCATTCTTTGAGTTCCGACGCTCCAGTCGTCTCCGCACATCGCGGACTGTGTGGACTAAGAGTCTACTCCGGTCTCGATCCACTATCTCCTTCTCGAACATTCCAAAGCACCCGTTTCCAGTGATTACATCTTTGATTGCGTCATTCGGTACGAGAGGCTGCCGTGTGACCTCTCTAACCAATCCCTCATGATGGGTCTACCGTCGCTACTACGGCGTGCGCTTTTTTTTATCGTGCGTAAAATCCCTACTGATGCCACCTCCACCAAACTCGGTGGAGGTGATTATGTCGGACTCGAACCGACCAAAACGCACGCCGGCCATGGGTCTTTGATTGCCGGAGGTGAGATTACACAAGACATATCTCTCGCACCCCGGCAGACCCGGGGACATCTCTGTTGAGATGACCCTCTTGCCCCTACTACGGCGTACCCTATAATATTAGTAGGTAAATTTTACAGATTTTGGTTTCCGGTTAGTCGACCCCGACGTCTTGGCGAAAGAAGGCATGCTGTATGATATCATAGTGGACTGCACAGGTAAGAAAACATATTAATATACTTTGCACGGTATCACTATCACTACCTACATAGTACTTATAAAATGAAGTCGCGTTCTCTGTCCCTATTTTTCTTGTCCCTTTGTATGCTTAAATCTTTAGAACTACGCAACGGATTTTGATGCGGTTTGTTTCAATAGATAAAATGGTTAAAGAGGAAAGTTTATATGTATATAACATCATGCTACGACTAACAGTAGGAATGAAAAAAGTTGCAAAAACGGGGTGACGCAGACGAAGTCGCGCGGGTCAGCTAGTCCTGTATAAGAATAAGAATTATTTATACCTACTATTGATTTATGGTAGAACTTATTCTTACAAATTACTAGCTGTGGCCCGCGGCTCCGCCCGCGTGGACTTCTGATCCCGTTCCCGCTGCACCATTCCGAGCATTTAGGGGTATGAAAAATAGATGTTGATCGATTCTCATACCTACTCAATATGCTCAAAAAATTTAATGAGAATCGGTCAAGCCGTTTCGGAGGAGTACGGGAACGAAAACTGTGACACGAGAATTTTATATATAAGATTGATAACACACTTGTATTTCTCTACTGGGTAATTTCACCGACCGCATTTTTAGAGTTTCTTCGCATGAAATCACTATGTAAAACGTTTATCTATGACCACTCTATTTTTTTTCATGTAATACGAACACTAGCTTATATGAAGTCACTACTGAAAATACATTTCTCTTAAACATAAAATTTAAAAATAATTAAAATATGCTAGGTTCCAATAACGGTGGCGTGTCCGCGATGCACCTTTAAGCGCATTTACCTCTTTAAGTCCGCTATGGTTGCAAATTTAGTACTTAAATTAAGATTATTATGTTAATTAATATATGAAGCAACCATATTTACTGCTTTCATTACTTCTATTATAACGCAGACATCGTGACAATGTCGATAAGGAACGTCCGCGCCTAAAGTGCAATTTCGGTGTGTTTTTTTTAAACCCTTATACAACGTATACACGTCAATTTAAACGATCTATCTTCTTACGCACGCGGAGTTCCAGTCATGCTCTTGCGTTTACGCAGTAATGGCATGTCCGATTCTGCCCAGTTTTCCCGCTAATACGTAAGTACCTTCTTATTTCTAAGAGGGAGTACGAAATTTTACAATCACGGTGGGTTACTGTATGAATGAATATTTGGTTTTAACATTACGATTTGCGAGTATGTTGTGTGTTGTTAGGTACCCTCAGCAATCATACATTTCACGTGACGAATGCATCACTGAGTTTTGTTTAATTTCATTTTTTCTTGATGTTTCTAACTTCGGTGGTGCAATATCGGTGGTTTCGGTGGTAGATTTATTGCCACCTATATTGCATCAATACTAAAATGGCTATGAGTTTCCATATCTTTGGTAAGATATTTACTCACAAGGTAATAAATAATAAAATTACTCATTTTTTTGTTATAATTAACGTATTTACTATTACTACTGAGAGTGGGGCAATATGGGTATGGGAGGCGTAACCGAAGGGGTTGGAGGCTGGCCGACTTTCTTGAGAAAGAGCGACTATTTATGATGAACTCTTTCTTTAAAAACCGCCCCACAGGAAATGGACCTGGATGGGCCCCGGTGGTCGTACCAAAAATGAGATTGACTTCATCATGACGACGCATAGACGGATATTCAATGATGTCTCAGTGATCCATGGGGTGAAAACCGGAAGTGATCACCTAATGGTTAGAGGCACATTGAATATTAATGTTAAACTGGAGAGATCCCGTCTGATGAGGTCTACGCTCCGACCTAGAGCTTCCCATATGATTAAAGATTGAATTAAAGAAACGATTGAGCGAATTAAAGGCTCCAAAGTGTTCGCAAGAGACTTGACTATTGGGCAGAGCCAGTTGACGAAACTGAAGAGGAAGGACGGCAGTGTCGTGTCGACTAAGGGAGATGTTTTGAGGGGGATCGAGGGGTTTTATGGACAGCTTTATACCTCAGTCACTAAGCCTGCTACTGATACGGTTAAAGATCCAAGAGCCAAGCTAACCCGACACTACACCGAGGATATCCCGGACATCAGCCTGTACGAGATTAGGGTGGCCCTCAAGCAGCTTAAAAATAACAAGGCACCAGGAGAAGACGGAATCACTTCGGAACTTCTGAAAGCGGGTGGAACACCGATACTTAAAGTCCTTCAGAAGCTCTTCAACTCCGTCTTATTCGAAGGTACTACGCCGGAAGCATGGAACAGAAGCGTAGAAGTCTTGTTCTTCAAGAAAGGTGACAAAGCCTCTCTTAAGAACTACAGACCCATCTCGCTTCTGAGCCATGTTTATAAGCTGTTTTCGAGGGTTATCACGAATCGTCTCGAACGCAGGTTTGATGACTTCCAGCCGCCCGAACAAGCCGGTTTCCGAAAAGGTTATAGTACCGTAGACCACATTCATACGCTGCGGCAAGTCATACAGAAGACTCAGGAGTATAACTTGCCACTATGTTTAGCGTTTGTGGACTACGAGAAAGCCTTTGATTCGATCGAGACATGGGCAGTGCTACAATCTCTCCAGCGGTGTCATATAGACTACCGGTACATCGAAGTGCTGAAGTGTTTGTATAAAAACGCCACCATGTCAGTCCGAGTACAAGATCAGAGCACAGCGGCGATACTGTTGCAGAGGGGAGTGAGACAAGGAGATGTAATATCTCCGAAGCTCTTCACCAATGCAATGGAGGATGCCTTTAAGCTACTGGAATGGAAAGGTCTCGGCATTAATGTTAATGGCGAATACATCACTCACCTTCGTTTTGCCGACGATATCGTGCTCATGGCAGAATCGCTGGAGGATCTAAACACAATGCTCGACGACCTCAACCGAGTCTCTCAACAGGTGGGCCTCAAGATGAATATGGACAAGACCCAGGTTATGGCGAATGCTCATATTCTAAGGCCCTCCCCAGTGTCAGTTGAAGGCTTGACCCTCGAAGTTGTAGACAAGTACGTCTACCTTGGACAGATGGTCCGATTAGACGGATCAAACTTCGAGGCGGAGGTCAATCGTCGAATCCAACTCGGCTGGGCAGCGTTCGGGAAGTTACACAGCGTCTTCTCGTCCAAAATACCTCAGTGCTTAAAGACAAAAGTCTTTAATCAGTGCGTGTTGCCCGTGATGACCTATGGTGCCGAGACGTGGACCCTCACTATGGGCCTCATAAGAAAGCTCAAGGTCGCACAGCGAGCTATGGAAAGGGCTATAATCTAGGCTAGGTTCGGCATCTCTCTGCTGGATCGAATCAGAAATGAGGAGATCCGCAGACGAACGAAAGTGGTCGACATAGCCTACAGGGTTAGTAAGCTGAAGTGGCAGTGGGCGGGGCACGTAGCAAGAAGAACAGATGGCCATTGGAGCCGAAAGGTTCTTGAATGGAGACCGCGTACCGGTAGACGAAGCGTGGGACGGCCTCCTGCGAGATGGACGGACGATACAAAAGCAAAATTGCCTTTGGCAGCATGATGTAGCATCTGCATCATGCATCCAAGCCGTTAGTACATATTGTTTGGATAAATATATCACAATTTATAATTTCGGTGTGATCTTGCAATTACGGTGGGTTGACAATTTCGGTGGTTGTTCTATTTTTATAACAAATGCAGTTATTTGTTTCCTTCTAAATATCTAGAATACTAATGTGTTCTAAAAGAACACCATCAAATTTTTTCATCGGTAAACCTATGATTGAAAAATACCACCGAAATTAGCAAAAAATGAGGCATGCGTGAAATTACCCTACTGTATTTATTATTGTACCTAACCGGTTTCGCCTTGCGGCATTCTCAAAGGTTTACATTGATAATAACTGTCAGATAATGTAGGTAATTAAGTTTAGGACAGTCAACTGTCAATGTAAACTTTTGGAGCCCACTGTACTTAGCCCTGTATGTGGGGGTCATAGGAAAGTGTTTTTTTAATTTTTAAAGGCTCGTTCTCTTCTTAGGTATCGGCAAAGTGATGGAGATCAGCTTTAATTATATGAAGCCGGGCGGAAAATATATTATCTTTGGATGCTGCCCCCCTAGTGATGGAACTAAGTAAGAAAATTATCATACATACATACATATGCTCACGCCTGTAATCCCCGAAGGAGTAGGCAGAGGTTCTACGTAATAGAGGACGAGCCTATTGCCGCCAATCGGGCACTTTGTAAAAGAAAAATGGGTATGCCGAAAATATATTCGTAACCGAAAATGTTGCAGCTAAATAAATTTGGAAAAAAAAATTGACCTGATTCCTTGCTATGCGGTGTAAATAGCAAGGAAATTAATTACCTACGTGCTTAGCCATTACATTTATTGCTTATGACTGAACTCATTTTTTTTATTTTAAGCCCCCTAACCAAACTATTCCGTTTTATCCCTAATTACTTGGTGCGCTCAAAATCCCTCCTAGAGTTTCCCTACTTTAGGATATACGTAAAAAGAAGTCATTCTACATGACCCTCCATCATTTCCAGACTTAACCCGTACCAGATCTTTGACAAGGAGCTGACCATCATTGGAGCAAAGATCAACCCTTTCACCTTCTTCACAGCTGTCAAATGGATTGAAGTCATGGGTGATAGGTAATAACTATTATGAAAACGTTTTTTTTTTTATTAATGGCACGTCAGTTTGCCTTCTCCTCGCCTGATGGTAAGCTGAAGTCAAAGTCTCAGGTAAGAGGGTCACCATTATAAACACGTTCAGTGCTTACAATGGTGGCGCTCAGCTTGACGGCCTCATCAGATGCTTTTTCACGCCCCGCTTAAAGGAACCGGGACTGTAGGAAGGAGGAAACACGTGCGCCGGTAAGTAATTCCAAATGACATGATTATGAAAAAGTTTAGACGTCAGTGCTTTTTCACGAACTAGAATAACTACACTGACGGACTCATAAACTGCATCAAAGTTCATGTTTACTCTAAAAGGATTTTTTATAATAAGTATGCAAACTTTTTAGATTAAATTATATAAATATGGAAAGACTGGCTCTTAATCTTAAAAAAAAATTAAATTTAAAAATAGAACTGCAGTAAAACAAATGAATATAGCCGGGAAAAGAAAATTTACTTGTAGTATCAGATTTGCGTGTTATTTATAGCAAAGTTTTAAATTGATTTTCATTGATTTTTTTTGTGTTGTCAATTGAATTATTGTTACCAGCATAATTGTTGGGTTAGTTTTTTAACACATCGAGAGTTTTTGAACCATAATATGGATACTTCGTCCGAACAAGCGGCACAAATTGTAGCATTGGTGCGGGAGGGCTTGGATCAACGAACGATTGGTAGGAATTTAAATTTAAACCAGTCTACGGTTTCTAGAATATACAGAAGGTTTGTAGAGACAGGTTCTCACAGGAGGAGACGTGGTACAGGCCGACCTCGAGCAACCACAGGTCGTGATGACCGATTTATTGTTATAACTTCCCTGCGAAATCGTTTCCTCACGTCAGTTAACATCAAAACCGAGCTTAATGAAGTGCGTGGAGTAAACGTGTGTGCACGAACAATAAGAAGAAGGTTAAAGGAAGCGGATATCACCCCTTTTAGACCAGCAAATGGTCCAAAGTTGTCTACAGCTCACAGACAAGCTCGCTTAAGATTTGCGCGTCATCACCTGAATTGGACAGAAGAGCAGTGGGCCTCTGTATTGTTCACGGACGAGTGTAGGACATGTTTATATGGTGCAGATGGTCGCAGAAGAGTCTATCGTCGACGTGGGGAGCGATATGCTCAAAGTTGCATTGAGGAGCGTGTTCCTTTTGGAGGCGGTTCATGTATGGTCTGGGGTGGCATATCGATGAACGGGCGAACAGAACTTGTGTTCATAGACATGGTCCGTCAAAACGGTAATAGAGGGGGTTTGACAGCACATCGCTACATAACAGAGATATTAGAAGATCACGTGGTGCCTTACATGGGATTCATAGGCGAAAATTTTACTTTAATGCAGGATAATGCCCGGCCGCATGCAGCTGCACAAGTTCAACATTATTGCGAAGAGGTTGGGATACGTACAATGAATTGGCCAGCACGCAGCCCGGATCCTAATCCCATCGAGCATGTTTGGGACAATTTAAAAAGAGCTGTATATGCGAGAAACCCTTCGCCCACGACAGTGGCAGCACTAAGAACAGCACTTTCAGAAGAATGGGACAATATTCCGCAAGATCTTTTAAAAACCCTTATAAAATCTATGCGGAACCGATTAGAATCCGTAATAAGGGCACGTGGGGGTAATACACCTTATTAAAACACAAATAAACCCTTGCATAAAGTTTGTGTCTATTGTTAAAACCAATTTTTTAATTAAACCAATTTTTCTTAAATTTCTGTTTTTTCTTCAAAAAAAGTCTTAAGGTCCTTTCCAGTACTTAAACTTAAACTTAAAGATATGACCCTACGCTGTTTTAAAGTTCACGAACCAATCTAGAGGTTTCAATTTAAATCTGTATAGAAAGTATGCATACTTGGTTAAAATATTTATTTCAAAGTCGTCTATTACTTTGATGCAGTTTATGAGTCCGTCAGTGTATCTTAGAGTCATTGAAAGTTATAGGCACTACTGCGTGAAAAAGCATCTAATGAAGCCGTCAAGCTGAGCGCCACCATTATAAAACTTTATGTGTTTGTAATAATGACCCTCTTTCTTGAAACTTTAACTTTAGCTTACCATCAGGTGGGGTGAAGTCAAATTGACGTGCCTTAAAACATTAACTTCTTACAATAAATCATCAGAGGCCAGCGCGCTTCGTGCTTCGATCAATTCAGACCCAGCTAGCTATAATCATCAGAGACGGAGGCATATTTGGGTGACCTGAACATCTTTGTTTGTGTTTAGCCACTAAACATAACTCAGGCTGGGAGGTCAGACAGCAGTCGCTTTCAATATAGCTTGAAAAACTAAACCACACTGTATTTAAGAAGAAGAACCCACAATGATGATAGTGAAGAAATTCTAATTAATAGTTCTGTTCTGCCTTCAGATATGTAGACTACAAGAAACTTGGAATAAAGACCTACCGTCTCTCAGAATATGAATCAGCTCTGGAAGACCTGAAGTCCGGATCCGTTTCGAAGGCCATGTTCACGTTTACAGAAGATAAAAAATGTTCGTGTTAATAAAGATGTCCGCCATGTTTTGTAAGCTTTTATTTATTATATAGGAGCCGCGGTAGCCCAGTGGTATGGGTAATGAACTGCTGAGACGAGGTCTCGGGTTAGATCCCAGGTTTTACCATGACACACACCAATGACATTTCGATGCTTTTCGAAGTTATGACATTGGATTGTTTCGAAAACTAGTGGGAGTGTTTAGCAGTTATAGGTGTTTATAATTTTTAATTAAATTTTTAGTAATACATTTTAAATTGATCTCCTTGTCAACCTATTTCATTTGACATCCATATTGAGGGATTTGTGCAAAAATATGTAGTCCGCCATTTTGTAACGGCGGCCATCTTGGATCGTTTTTCATCACACATAGCTCAGAACACTCTCGACTTTCACCTTTCACACAAAAAGCTACATTGAAATCGGTTCGGGAGGTACGATGCCACAGACAGACACACATACACGTGAAATTTATAACATCCCGTCATTACTTCACCTTTAACTCCGAGGTGACAGCTTCACATGCGACTATGCGACACTAGGATTAAGTAGAAGAATATTTATGTGTAAATCACCAAAAAAAAAACAAAATAAAAACAACATAATTTAACATTTTATTAACATTCAATCAGGGGTTAGCTTGAAAATGGCCTTGGCCACAGAGCCAGTCTTCAAATCGTCAATAGCTGATTGGTACTCCGAGAGACGGTAGGTCTTCACGCCAAGCTTGTTGTAGTCCAAATATCTGAAACAAAAAGGATATTTTTGAATAATAGTAGAGGAGGCGAGTATGCTAAACTTGTATTTACACCAGCGTCGCGGAAACCTTTTAGAATTGATGATTAGGTGATAAATGAAATATTTCTTCTTCACAATTATTATTATAGTCATAATTTCCCGACACTAGCAGTGTGACCATGAGTCCTGTTTTTAGCATTTACTGTTAGTCACACCATGCAGGGTGACTACGAGTAAGTGAAATTACTCATAGTTACCCTGGGGGTGACAAAATGGGGTAACCACGAGTCTGTCGCCAAAATATTATACTTAGGTTAAGTATAGGTATATTTTTTTTATTTCAGTTGCAGAAAAAAAATTGAACTATGTTCTTGAAAGTACGAAATGTACTGAAAAGATGTTCAACGGGTCCTTTATGGCAGATTAAAACATGCATTAATATTACTACCGTAATAGACCCACAAAATCCTTCATTACCGCATTACTGAATTACTTGTAACTTTTAGTATAGAATCAGTAACATTACTGCAATATATATTTCTCTCAAACTTGATAATGATATAAAAAAATCGTTATACCTACTTAGCAACCTGTAGTGAAACATAAATACTAAAATTATTCAATTCCCAAGTCACTGTTAATATTAAATGGTTCTGGACATTACCTTTCACCCATTGCCTTGATCCACCCCAAAGCGTTGGGGAAGCTGAAGGGGTTGATCTTGACTCCGATGACTGTCAATTCCTTGTTGTAGATCTCGAAGGGGTTCAGGCTGTAAAAAAATATTTTTTATTACTAAGGCAAATGTTATCGTATATGTTTTGCCATTTTTTAATACTATATCACTAGTTCCTCAGTATGGATATCTTATTAAATGAGCTAACAGGGCATGTTTAAACCAATTTATATCAGTATCAGTACATAGTATAAAATAAAGTCGCGTTCTCTGTCCCTATGTCCCTTTGTATGCTTAAATCTTTAAAACTACGCAATGGATTTTGATGCGGTTTGTTTTAATAGATAGAATGGTTACAGAGGAAGATTTATATGTTTATAACATCATCCTACGACTAACAGGTACGGAGCAGGAATGAAAAATGTGCAGCAGGGGTGACGCAGACGAAGTTGCGCGGGTCAGCTAGTTATTTATAAAAAAACTTCGAAATTGTATAAAATAAATCATTCAAGCGGGTTGTCCTGTTGTTGTATTTGGGTAATAGGATCCCTAACTTATAAACTCGTCTAGTCTATAATCTATAAGGCTTCTAAGTTATGGAGTTCATATTTGCAGTCTCTTCACTGAAAATATTCAATACGACTGTTTCGTAGTTTAACTGAAGTTAACCAAAACTTAATTGGAAAATACTTGCTTACCTGGCCTGATGAGTAGGTGGGCAGCAACCAAAAAGGACGTATTTACCACCTGAATTCATGTAGTTGAAACTGCTCTCCATTACTTTGCCTACACCTGGGGATAAAAATGGCCATATTTTAATAACTATACATTACGATATAGATGTAGGCGTTACCTGGCGGAAATCCATTACAAAAGATATATATTGGGGGAGGGAGGAGGGCCCACTGCTCACCCGCGGTTCAACACTTCAAGGACCTAAAACATAAACTGGCGAAATACCCCTTCGCGGATATAGGCGTGAGTTTATGTTATGTTATGTAAATTACACTTAGGCTGTCAACGGATTATTGATCTTGAGGTGTCCAGGAACTTTTGGAGTTCACTGGAGGAACTGTTGCAGATGTTGCGCAACATTGCAGAACTTGTTGAACTTTACAGTGGTACAAGAACAGGTTGGTTCTTCAAATGCAGGCCTGAGAGTCACAGGGATGGCTCCTTGTCCAATCAGAAGTAGACCCTCTTTCTGGGGCTAGGATTTAGAAGACATACAATAAGAGGAGGTAGGACACGACGGTATATCTGTCCCAATCGAGCAGTCCGCCTGGGGAAGTACCTCCACCCTACAGAATATCGCCGTTTAATAACCTTGTGTTGTGTTTTCGGTGATGAGTAGGGTAGCCAGAGCTCACTAGAGGGGTTTTGTGTTGTCCGTGGGAAAACCAAAGGCTTATCCTACATCTTTTGCGCTGACGACACAGAATGTCTCTGTTCTTACAGGGGTTGCGGCACGAGTGTTATTCCTCTGGTGTTGCACTCACCCATAGGCCACGGTAACCACTTACCATCAGGTGGGCCGCGGTCTGCGACCTATGTAGTATTAAAAAAAAAAAGACATGCTTTCATCATCCATCGGGGCAATCTTACCCAGGGTTTTAGTCAGACCGAGTCTGACATAACCACAAATAGTAACCACTAAATATGGTCATGATCATCTTCCTGCCCTTATCCCAATTATTTGGGGTCGGCGCAACATGTCATTCTCTTCCACACATTCCTATCGGATGTCATTTCCTCAGTCACTCTCTTCCTTGTCATATCTTCCTTCACACAATCCATGCATCTTTTCTTGGGCCGACCGAACCGAAGTTACTAATATTCCCTTTAACCGCTCCAGCTAAGCTCAAAGACTTGTGTTAGGAGTGGGTTCACGTCGGTAGTGTAATGGCCAGGATTCGCACCCGGGACCTCTCGATCGTAAGGCCGACTCTTTAACCACTAAACTACCGCCGCTTCAACCGACCTCTGTTTGTAAAGCCACTAAATATGCTATCCGTAGGTATTTCCACACGAAACTTAAACACTATTTGTACCTAGCTAGTAGAGATTTAAAAGCTCTAAATAATATATTACCTGTGCAATCAATAATGACGTCATAGAGGTTCTTCTCCTTCGCCAAAACATCAGGGCTTACTAACCTGAAACCGGTATCTGCAACATACAATATAAAATTGTTCTAATAACTTTCTATATATCCATTCACCACATTCATCATTCTCTGAACCTTTTCCCAATTCAGTTGGGGTCGGCTTTCCAGACCAACTATATGATGCGGCTGAACTTCGATATTTTCCGTGAAGCGACTGCCATCTGACCTCCACAACCAATGGTCCACTGACCAATGGCTATATCGAAGTTCCAAGTTAGACTGGTTGTACTTTTGTGGGCTCCAACTACTCGTAACGACTGCCATAGATGTTTGTATGGCAACCGGGACCGACGGCTTAACGTGCTCTCCGAGGCACGACTAGACCAGTGCAAACAGCAATATTCATGCATACAACTTTTTGCACTGAGCGGGGATCGAACCCGCGCTCCGTGCGTAGCAGTCGCGTGCACTACCACCACGCCACGTAGGCATTCATTCACATCATTCACATTAAAAGGAACGGAATAGATTCTTTGATTCTTTGATTGACCCTGTAGCCTTAGCACGAAATAATATCGAATTCGTAATGTAAAAGTATCGACAGAACGGAGCATTGCGATTGGCGGGCTACACACGCACACAGGTTCACAAGAGGCAGACTGCCAATCACAATGCTCAGTTCTCTCGAAACCTTTACATTACGAATTCGATAGGAGTTCATGCTAGTGCTACTGATCTTTGTTGCCATGGTAACCTCACCTCTTAGCTGGTAAAACTTTAAACAGCTGGACAGCACTCTGGTGCAAGTTTTCGGGTCAGGAAACCTTCCACAATCACTACATAGTATAAAATAAAGTCGCGTTTTCTGTCCCTATTTTTCTTGTCCCTTGGTATGTTTAAATCTTTAGAACTACGCAACGGATTTTGATGCGGTTTGATTCAATAGATAGAATGATTAAAGAGGAAGGTTTATATGTATATAACATCATGCTACGACTAACAGGTGCGGAGCAGGAATGAAAAATGTTACAAAAACGGGGAGACGCAGACGAAGTCGCGCGGGTCAGCTAATGTAATATAATTTATTGTATGGGCCCAAGCCATATTCGTCTGCAAGCCGGTAATTACATCTTTTCATTGAGGAACGAGGCTCAAGCTTTCCTATCGATGTTGAGAGGGCAGATAGCAGTCACTACCATAGAATTAATGATAAGTCCCGTCAGGAGGAGAAATGAGATATCTCCTAAGAACAAGGTTACGGAGGTAGGACACGACGGTATCTTCCGTCCGAAATGAGCTGTCCAACTATGGAAGTACCTCCGCCCTACAGAAGACCGCGGTCATAATAACCATCGTGTTGTGTTCCCGCCGGTAAGTAGGGTAGCCAGAGCTCACTGTACCCCTCCTTCCCCTCCCCTTCCTAGCCTCCCCACCCCTTCCCAGCTCTCCCCCTTTCCCTTCAGGGTGGGCAGCGCGTGTGTGACACCTTTAGTGTTGCACACGTTCATAGGCCACGGTGGCCGCTTTCCATCAGGTGGGCCGTGTGCTTGTCTGCCACTTACGTAGTATAAAAACAAACTCACCCAGCCTTTTGACGATCTCCAGCCTGGTTTTGTTCATCTCGGAGACTGTGACTTCCCTGTGACCATGATGATGAAGTGTAGTCACCCAGAGGTTACCTGAAAATTGATATTCCAGGTGTTATTTCAGACTGTAATCTATCCATATACCAAATTTCAATCAGATATGAATGAAAGGAGTTTCATCCCGAGCACGCTCAAGCTGTGGAATGAGCTCCCTGCCGTGGTTTTCCCAAGCGACTACAATATGGGGTTCTTCAAGAACGGCATTAGAAGTTTTCCACAGGATAGGCAGCACGTGTGCGGCGCCTCTGGTGTTGCAAACGTCCATAGGTCACGGTGACCGCTTTCCATCAGGTGGGCCGTGTGCTTGTCTGCCACTTAAGTGGTATAAAAAAAAAAGACACGTTTAAAATCGGATGGTTCGTCAACGCATCTCCTCATTTCTGATTCGAATTTGCGAAGGTTGAAGAAGAAGGTTCGATTTCGAGGTTACGAAATTCCAAGCATCACCCTTTCCATAGCTCGCTGTGTGACCTATAATAGTGAAGATCCAGGTCTCGGCGCCATAGGTCACCATTGGCAACACACACTGATTGAGAACAGTTAATGAATTTTACTGTTTTTTATTTAGGACACGTCAATTTGACTTTACTCCGCCTGATGGTAACCTGAAGGCAAAGTCTCAGAAAATAGGGTCATCATTACAAATGCGTCTTACAATGGTGGACTTCAGCTTGACGGCCTCATCTGATGTCTTTTTGACGCCCTACTTAAAGGACCCGCGACTGTAGGAAGAAGGAAACACGTGAGCTGGTAAGGAATTCCAAGACTTAATAGTTCATCTTATACTCACCAATGATCCCTGCACCTATGATAAGAATCTTCTTCCCAACATTGATGGGAGAGGCGCGGTCAAACCCGTGGGCAACGCAGGAGTAAGGCTCGGTAAGGCCAGCTGGAATGGGATACACCAAAATTATAATATTTATGTCTTACTAGCTGACCCGCGCGACTTCGTCTGCGTCACCCCGTTTTTGCAACATTTTTCATTCCTGCTCCGCACCTGTTAGTCGTAGCATGATGTTATATACATATAAAGCTTTCTCTATAACCATTCTATTTATTGAAACAAACCGCATCAAAATCCGTTGCGTAGTTCTAAAGATTTAAGCATACAAAGGGACAAGAAAAATAGGGACAGAAAACGCGACTTTATTTTATACTATGTAGTGATAGTGATGATAGTGATATTTCCTACCATTACTACCATTATGTGCTGTACAAATTAACATAATAAGTAGAGATCCTTAACTTAAAAAAAAAATAGTTCTAGAACAATCTACACAACGCCATCTAGACCCATGGTAAGCATAGCTTAACTAGCTTGTGTTATGGGCTCTAGAATGCGGATAAACATACTTAGATACTTTTTTTTGTAAACACATATATATTATACATAGAAACACCCAGACCAATGCAAATATTCATATTCATGCACACAAATATTTGCACTGAGTGGGAATCGAACCCGCACCTCCTGCGTAGCAGTCGTGTTCACTACCGCCACGCCACGGAGGTCGTCGATAAAATGTCCTATCTCATAAATTCAGAGCCAATCTCAACCTTTGAAAAAGACCCTGCAAGAAGGGTATTAGAAAGTTCTTGCAGAGTCGATTACCGATTCTGGCATTGTATTTTAGAATTACTGCTATGCTGTTAAAGCCTTTAATGAAATCGCATCATCGTCAGAAATGAATGATACTAAGTCATTAATTATAAGCCTATAGAGATAAAGTTGAAAATTTAATAGCAGATTTATAATCTCAGTGATTTGACAATGGTTAACAATTTGCAGAATCAGGGTCTTGATGTTGCGCACGCCCAAATGCCACGGTAATGATTTTCTATCAGGCGCCCGCGCACGCTTAAGCTGTGGAATGAACTCCTTGCTGTTGTTTTCCCAAGCGACCACAATACGGGGTTCTTCCAGAAGGGCATTAGAAGGTTTCTACAGGGTGCAGCACGCTACAAGCACGAGTGTAATGCCCCTGGTGTTGCCCCTGACCGCTTTCCATAATCAGGTGAGTCCATTGCATGTCTGTTACCTAAGTAGAGTAGCGGCGCTGACGTGAAACAAATTACTGCACCACGATGGCAAGTAGAAAATGCCGTGGCTTCGATAGAAGAAGAGGTATAAAAATGATATTTAAAAGTGGTTCAAAGGATGTAATATCGCAGCTATATAAGCTTCTTCTTCTTTTGCCTTCACATACCTTGCTCAGTAGTAATTCCATCAGGTAACGGGAAGATCTGTTGCTGAGGGACTTTGCAGTACTCTGCCCAAGCTCCATCCCTGAAGATACCAACAGTGCTGTTGATACCAGCAGTGTGGCAGTACTGGTAGTTCCCTTCGCGGCAGAAATCGCAGAGCATGCAGGCACTGGAGGAAATTAGTTTTTGATTACTTGACCTGTGTAACTGTTTAATATACTATAATAAAACGGTTTAATATAATAATTGACATTTAGAATCCAAATGACATTCCTAATTTTATGAGTTATATTATTATGAGTAATTTACCAGATTCTATAAATGTATGCAATTAAGAAAGATATCTATGTAATTATAAGAACTGAAAATTGTAGTTCATCAAAAATTTGCATGCTGCAGTCTGCGGCTAAACATGCTGTGCTTTAACATGATATTGTAAGATCCATGTTACCATGTTTAAAGGCAAATAAATTATATTATATTCTATTCTATTCTAATGAGCGAGAGTATCTGAATCGACAAGGTAGCCAATTTTGGTTTCGTCCATCTGTGTGCTTGTCATTTCAGTGTCCTTAGTACGAACAAATATCTAATTCGTAATGTAAAGGTATCGAGAGAACGGAGCATTACATTTGGCAGCCTGCTCACTTTCCAAACCGACTCCGTCGGAGGAGGTGCCCATGGGAATTTCCGAAGGGGTAGGCAGAGGCTAGCACCCACATTTCGCGAGTTTATGTTTAGGTCCCAATGTAATAGGTGGCGAACCTATTGCCATTAACCGGGCACTTATAAACCTGCGATAAATACACACATTACTTCACAAGTATTGAAAAATTGTGTGTGCCATGGTAAAACATGGCATCGAACCCGAGACCTGGTCTCAGCAGTCCATTACCCATACCACTAGGCTAACGAGGTATCAGTTGATCCTAGTCATGCAGTTTGTATGGTAAATGTAGGTGTTTCATAGTTTGGAAATCACACGTTTTACAAAAATGAATTTAGAGTATATCGAGCCTAAGTTCAAATTGCAATAGAGGCTCCAGAAGCATCTTAAACACACTTACCAGTTAGGGTCAATAGCTACTTTCTGTCCAACTTTGAAGACGGAGTTCTTGCCCACGGCAGTGATGACGCCAGAAGACTCGTGGCCTAAGGGAAGTGGACGTTCCTTGCTGGCTGGGAACTCACCCTGGGAAGATAACAACATTTCTTTAGACACAAATATAAACTCACGCCTTTATCCCCAAAGAGGTAGGCAGAGGTGCTAGCACCCACATTTCGCCAGTTTATGTTTAGGTCCCAATGTAATAGGTGGCGAGCCTATTGCCATTAACCGGGCACTTATAAACCTGCGTTAATACACACATAATCGCAGCATTGAAAAGTCATTGGTGTGTGCCATGATAAACCTGGGATCGAACTGGAGACCTCGTCTCAGCAGTCCATTACTCATACCACTAGGCTACCGCGGTACATTTCTTTAGAAGGGTCTAAAATAGACTATTCCAGGATAATGTGCGAAAAGTCTCCATGGATACAGTTATTAACAGTCCGGCAATTGTATATAAGAGACGTAGTCCTGAAATTCCATTCCACAATACTTCCACCACCTCTTGGCAATACGCGTAGGAGACCAGACATCCCTAATAAAACTACACGATCAACATTTGCACATCGCCAATATCCCTTTCTCAGTCAATTCTTATACAAAAAATTCAGTAAATCAGAAGACAAAAAGAAAAAGTAGGTACTCCCTGAAAAGAATATTATTCTCTGAACTTACCAAATTAAACTACTCAACAATAGAAAATTACATCAAACCGTGATCAAACTGTGATTGTGAAACCCACACACACACACACACACACATGCACACACACACACACGCACACGGCCACGCACAGATCTGCAAAGATCTAGTTTGGTAGTCAGCGTATATGTAACTAGATTTAAGTACTTTTGGTCAATAAATGATTATTATTATTATTATTATACTTCCCACCGGAGCTTGGGTAGGTTATGTCGTAGTCGAACCGACTAAAACGAACGCCGTCTTTGGGTCTTTAGTTGCCGGAGGTGAGATAGTTGCCAACATATCCCTCGCACCCCGGCAGACCCGGAGCCCTCTCTTTCGAGATGACCCCCGTCGGGTTTAGCAACCATTGGGGTATGGGGTATGGGGAGACGCACTTTGCGCCGCCCGCCGCGGCCTGCTTCTGCTCGAGTGACAGGCCGCTTCACCCGTCACTCCCAGCCGCGCGCTCCATGGAGGAAGGAGGTCATTCTGCAACCTCCGAAGTCCGAGTGGCCTCCACTCATACATACACACCTTTTTTTATAGTGCGAAATATCCCCACGGATACCCCCCGCCAGAACTGGTTGGGGAGGCTATGTCGGACTCGAACCGACTAAAACGCACGCCGTCTTTAGGTCCTTAGTTGCCGGAGTTGAGATAGTAACTAACATATCCCTCGCACCCCGGCAAACCCCGGTCATCTCTTTCGAGATGACCCACATCGGGTGTAGGGACTACAGTGTTTGGCCTCCACCGCGGCCTACTTCTGCTTGGGTGACGGGGGCTCCACCCGTCACCCCCAGGCCCGCGCTCCATGGAGGACGGAGGTCATTCTGCAACCTCCGAAGTCCGAGTGGCCTCCACTCATACTAGTATTATACACACCTGGATAATATGTAGATCTGTACCGCAAATGCCAGAATATTCGACCTTGACGATGACGTCATCGTCTCCGGTGATCTGAGGAATGGGATAGTCCTTTTGGTACTTCAGGCTCAAGGCCTTTCCATCAAAAATGACTGCTTCCATCTTTTTCCTGTAACAAAATGACATGGAACGTTAACAACATGGCCGTCATGACATATTTATTTTGAGGAGGGAACCACCTCTCGCTCGCTCTTCTCGCTCAGTGCAAATATTGGTATGCATTTTTGTTTTTTTCATTCGCCAGGGTATTTTTTTTTGTATAATTTTTAAGTTATTCTACAAAAAACCCGCACTCTAAATCACATATGTATACCATATAGTTAATAGAGTACCGCGGCTGCTAATAACCTTGTGTTGTGTTCCCGGCGGTGAGTAGAGAAGTCAGAGGTCACTGGAGAGGTATTGTGTGATGACATGGAATGATGATGATGTGAAATCCCACTTGTTAGTGGGTTTGAAATCCCACTAACAAGTGGGATTAGTGGCATTTCAAAAATCACAAATATTATTATTATTTATTTAGGACAGAATATAACACTTATGACGGTCCAAAAGTAACACTTATGAACGTCAAGACTAACACTTATGAATGTCAAGAGTAACACTTATGAACGTCAAAAGTAACACTTATGAACGCCAATAATAACACTTATGAATGCAAGATTACAAAATGAGAGTCGGTATATAAATTCAATGAATCAATAACCTTGATACATGTTCAGATAGTATATTATACTCTACTTTGAGGAAAATACTCGTAACTACATCAGTTAAGCATTTTTGATGTCACAATATATTTTTTTTTTATTTAGGATACGTCATTTTGATTTCACCCCGCCTGATGGTAAGCTCAAGGCAAAGTCTCAGGAAAGAGGGTCACCATTACAAACACGTAAAGTGTTACGATGGTGGCGCTCAGATTGATGACCTCATCAGATGCTTTTTCATTGATTCCGCTCATTCCGTCTTTCATTCAGTCATTCCGCTTAAAGGACCCGGGACTGCACGCAGATAGGAAGGTAGGAAGACCATCAGTCTTTTATGCACTCTGTTCTGTTCTGTTTCTACTGATCACTCTTAAACTATAGAACTCGTCTAAAACTCCTTCACAATTATTGTTTCGTAATAACACACAGTGTATATGAATTGGAAACATTTGAGAATACCGCAAGGTTAGTTAGGTTCAATAATAAAATATCGAGAAGAAGTACAAGTGTGTACCGTACCATACACACTTGTACTTCTCTACGACATTTATTAATAGAGTTTGAGTAGACATAAATCTATAATGACTGCAAAAATTCAATAAAATATGAATTTTTGAGACTCCGAATAATTTTTGTGACTCTAAATATTATATTACACATATTTTAATTATTAAAATCACCACAGTGTCAAGTCATCGATTGATAGCAAATTGAAAACGATTCGCTTCGACGCGATTCCATGCATATAATCAATCTTATAAACCAACTTGTAAGTACATAGAGTTGGAAAATTACAAATTTATGTTTTATCTTATTTTCCTCACAAACTTCCTCAATCGTAACATAAATAATATTTTATCACTGTTAGATAATATTATATGACGTACAACATACCTATCTGTATTCAACCACAATAATATAATTAACTAATTGGTCCTCTCCGGCTTCGCCTGTGATATACTTCGGAGCATACGTTATTAAAAAGATAATTTTAACCGAGCTACTGAATACTCTGGTGCAACACATTTAGCCAAACCATTACAATCAATGTTACTGTTACTGTTAAATTTGATGGAAACCTT
The DNA here is from genome assembly GCA_963691645.1 of Pelosia muscerda. Classification (NCBI taxonomy): domain Eukaryota; kingdom Metazoa; phylum Arthropoda; class Insecta; order Lepidoptera; family Erebidae; genus Pelosia; species Pelosia muscerda. The sequence continues at coordinate 2,376,087 of OY829127.1, read as the reverse complement.
AACTTTAACAGGTAGGTGGTGCAACTTAGTCTAAGAGATTCCACTTGCGTTTACGCCAATATGGTATTTCTCAAAAAAGAGAAAACGAGCAAAACCAGTACCGAAACGGCCATCAGAGCGTGCCTCAACTATAGCAATTATCGCTATTAATAAATTTAATTATTTCCTAAATAAATTATGAGTCCTAGGACAATACGAGGCCCGCATAATGTGCAAATAATTCCTTCAAAAACCAAACAGTTCGGCGAGTTCTTTCTTTGCCGCACTATAAAGTCTTGAAACGCTTTGCCTGTCATGTTTTTTTAATTTAAGGCAAGTCAATTTGACTCCACCTTGCCTGATGTCGGCAAAATCTCAGGAAAAATGGTCATTATTACGAATACATACAGTGTTACAATGGTAGCGCTCAGCTTGACTGCCTCATCAGATGCTTTTTCACGACACGCTTAAACGACCCGGGTTTGCAACAGACGAAAACTTATGTTATAATACAACAAATTTATTCATAAAATATAGTCGAATATTTAATAGAGTGAAACATTTGTGTCTAAACTAGATAACTTAATAATCGTGTTTCGAACAACAGCTCATTTTTATAAATACTTCAATACATATAATCAAGACCATATTAAACTTATATATAAAGCAATTAAAATGAAATCAAAATCAAATTAAAATCATCAAGATTGAATCAAAATTAAATTAAAATCAAATCTTAATCAACCCAATTTACACTAAACATACTATGAGACGTAGTAAGCCTTACCGAAAAGCGAAACCTATGCTCGGGTCCCCTCCGTGAAAAAAATAATTAGGTAAGTACTACACCACGATGACAACTCAAAAATGCCGTCGATTCGACAGTAGAAGAATTAATCTTACATCAAAATTGAAGAAATGTAAATAACAATAATATAATGTGTGTGTGTGTGTGTGTGTGTTTGTGTGTGTGTGTAGGCAAGAAGGTTATTTTGTTAGTACGAAGGAATGCAATGATCTATTTGACTGCCAAAAGAGATCATAGAAATGCAGATGATTGTCACAAATTAGTGATTTTCTTCGCAAAAGTTTTGCTTATTGTGACAAAAAAAACTCATTTGCATTATCGACATTTTTTTTGAGCATGATCTTCATGAACATTATTATATGCATACCACCACTTTTGTTGTCAATAGTAGGCACTATATACTTCTTTATAACCACTAATCATGTCTATCAATAATAGTTGCTGTATTTTGACGTATCGATAGTATTAACATGTCTTAAAACGCACATTACATTATCGATACCACAGAGATAGAGGGAATACTAGATATCAGGGGTTTTACTGTAGTATTTAGATAGTATTATTATGTACTATCTATAGTATCTAAATATGTACAGTCAGCTCCAAAAGTTCCTGTAGCACTAGCATGAACTCCTATCGAATTCGTACCTAATGTAAAGGTTTCGAGCCGAACGAGTGTAACACCAGAGGAATAACACTCGTGCCGCAACCCAATGTAAGAACAGAGACATTCTGTGTCGTCAGCGCAAAAGATGTAGGATAAGCCTTTGGTTTTCCCACTGACAACACAAAACCTCTCTAGTGAGCTCTGGCTACCCTACTCACCACCGAAAACACCTTCTGGACCGGTGAGCCTCTTTCCAACTCAGTAGATTTTCCAGTCTTATTATGATGTGACTAAACTTCGATATTTTCCGTGAAGCGAAGGCCTCAGTAGCACTAGCATGAACTCCTATCGAATTCGTAATGTAAAGGTTTCGAGAGAACGAAGCATTGTGATTGGCAGTCTGCCTCTTGTGAACCTGTGTGCGTGTGTAGCCCGCCAATCGCAATGCTCCGTTCTGTCGATACCTTTACATTACGAATTCGATAGTATTTTGTGATAAGGCTATAGGATACGTTAAGGACTCTTTTTTTCCCGTGCGCGAAATCCCCACTGATACCGCCCCCACTAAAGTCGGTGGAGGTGATTATGTTGGACTCGAACGGACCAAAACACACGTTCATGAGTCTTTACGCACGGAAAAAGAAGTATCAGACTAGTTGATAGGTACAAAAACGTCTATTAGTCACACAGTAAGAAAAAAAGAAAGAAAGCTCCCTAAAATCCAACCACACGTCCTGATCGACTACCTGATCTCGTGGGACACGGAAATAAATGCGGGGCGTGAAAAAGCATCTGATGATCCGTCAAGCTGAGTGCCACCATTGTTATACTTTACGTGTTTGTAATGGTGACCTTCTTTACTGAGACTTTGAGCTTACCATTAGGCAGGGTGAAGTCAAATTGACGTGTCCTAAAAAAACCTAAATGAAAGATTAAAATACCCACTGAATTCCATTAGGTATGCACTTATTTTTTATCAGCATTTATCTGCTATTGTAGTACTAAGTGTTTAAGATAATACCTATGAATGAATACCATTCGAGTGCACAAGTATTTATACAGGATAGGCACTATATCCCATTTGTTTAAGTAGGTACTTAAAAAAGTAAACAATGTTGTGGCAACTTTTTATAAAAACACACTACCGCCACGCCACGGAGCCTGTTCTAAATATTTTCTATTATTATTTATTTATTATCTCCTCATAATAAATAAATAAGAAGTCTAAGTCTAAGTGAGAAGTCTTATTACTTGCTTTGAGACATGCGCTTTGACATTCCTTTCTATGAAAATCACTACTTACATAGTATAAAACAAAGTCGCGTTCTCTGTCCCTATGTCCCTTTGTATGCTTAAATGTTTAAAACTACACAACGGGTTTTGATGCGGTTTTCATTAATAGATAGAATGGTTAAAGAGGAAGGTTTATATGTATATCGTACCCTCAGGGAAAAAAAAGCATAAGACGGAAATGCTGATTTTTCAGTATGGCGAAAAAACTGAATTTATGGGCATATTTACTTTATTTCCAAACGTAGAAGAATTATTCTTATATCAAAAAAAGGAGAAAAAAATATTGCACTTCGTGTTGTATTTAAGTTAGTACTAATGTTTATAGTTTATTAGGAAATGTAAAAATAAATTATTATGCTATTTTTCAGAATACAATAAAATAAAGCATTCTGAGTATCAAAATTTATGCCAGACTTTGCTAGAAAAGTAAAATATATTTCAAAAAGTATGTTATATTAAACCAGTAATGAACTCGTGAATATGAACATTTTTGGTAGTATAAGTAAGATTACTGCATTATTTCCTTTATAAAAATTATGTTTGTAATGCACAAGCAATATTTACCCCTTTTTTCAATATAGGGGCTTGTTAAGATAACTTAAGTAAACAATAATAATTACTTATTTCATTATATGTTTTAGAAAAGTTAGCTGCATATTAACACATATTACTTAGAGTTATTATTTATGACTACAGGGAAAAACAGGGAAGGCATTTTTTTATGCATTATTTTTTTATTTTAGGCAAAATACTAACTATAGTTTTGGTAACAATTAAAGTTCGTACTATCAACAATAAAATTGCACAATAATATTCAGTAATTTAGAGTTTCGGTGAAGATTACTACCACTATTGATATTTTTTATGAATTCTTAAATAATCAGTAAGTAGATAATTTAATAAGACTAAACTTGTAACAATTAACGAATTAAGTTTTTATTGGCTCCGTACAATAAAATATTTATGTTCTCTCATTAAACGAAATTCAATTATGTCAGGGGAATAACGGATAAAATCGGCTCCGTACTAAAAAAGTATTCCATCCCGACAGTTTACGCACCAGGCATTAAAGTAAACAACATCGTGGGCACACCGAAGGATATCTTGCCGCTTCAGACGCCAGGGGTCTACAAGATAGATTGCAGCTGCGGTAGTTCATATATAGGCCAAACAAAGCGGACTATTGCTGATAGGGTCAAAGAACACATTGCAACTGTAAAGAACCGCCGGACGAGCAAATCAGCGATTGCAGAACACCTTTTAGTAGCAGGCATGAATCACTGGATTGTATTGCACAATACGCAAGTTCTTTCCACCGAACGTCACTTTTATTCAAGAGCTGTACGTGAAGCTATTGAAATCTAGAAGTACAAGAATTTCAATCGGGAAGACGGTTTCAAGTTAACTGCGACATGGAATCCAGTGATAAAAAACTTGCTGCCTCGCTTTTCTGCGCGGTCGGATAGACACCAAGCCATTTGCACAGATAATAGGAACCCTGTGAGTGTGGTATGTGATGGTACCTGCAGAGAAAATAATATAAAAAATGTCGAAAATGTGCGGGTAAATGTATAACCGGCTACCTCACGAACTCAACGACGGAGGGCGTGCGCGGCTGAGACAGTCAGCCTATGACCACGGCCGGTGCAAGCTGGTTGAAATGTCAGGCATTACAAAGGTTTTTTTTATCTATGGCACGTCAATTTGACTTCACCTCGCCTGATGTTAAGCTGAAGGCAAAGTCTCATGAAAGATTTTGAAGATATTGAAAGAGTTTTGTATTACCTATACGATGATCGCGTTAATTCCCGTTTACATATTATTATAAGACTGAATTTGTTGAATTACACTCTGTTCTGTTTCGCTGGCTGGTTTATGAGGTCTATTGGTATGTTGTCCTCGAAGGTTTGTTATTTGGTCACCATTAGCATATTTATCAATGGCAGTGTAAACTGTTCTTTCTTTAATATCTAGCGTATTAAGAAACATGGTTTTGCACACTTTTCAATCAGTCACAAGACATGCATCGCTTTATGACGGCAAATAATAAACCAATGTACGATTTCGTTCACGTTTACGCTGCATTTTCATAACTTTAGGTTCTATAATCTCGGTGTTTTTCAAAATGAACTGCCATTGAGTTTCATGGTTACTAGAAGTCCAAAATTGCTTATATATAAAGGTTTGTATTAGCTTCAGTTACTAACACTGGACGAGATGTCATTGCTTCAGATTCTGTGGTGGAATTATTTCCAGCTGGTATAGTTTCAGCGTGACAGGCTATAAGTGAAGGGTCAGAAGTTATTGGCCGAGATTATAGAACCTAAAGTTATGAAAATGCAGCGTAAACGTGAATGAAATCGTACATTGGTATATTATTTGCCGTCAAAAATTGATGCATGTCTTGTGACTGATTGAAAAGTGTGCAAAACCATGTTTCTTAATACGCTAGATATTAAAGAAAGAACAGTTTACACTGCCATTGATAAATATGCTAATGGCGACCAAATAACAGACCTTCGAGGACAACATACCAATAGACCTCATAAAACAGCCAGCGAAACAGAACAGAGTGTAATTCAACAAATTCAGTCTTATAATAATATGTAAACGGGAATTAACACGATCATCGTATAGGTAATACAAACCTTTGGAATGCCTGACGTTTCAACCAGGTTGCACCGGCCGTGGTCACAGGCTGACTGTCTCAGCCGCGCACGCCCTTCGTCGTCGAGTCCGTGAGGTAGCCATTGTACATTTACCCACACGTTTTCGACATTTTTTATATTATTTTCTCTCCAGGTACCATCACATACAACACTCACAGGGTCCCTATTATCTGTGCAAATGGCTCGGTGTCTATCCGACCACGCAGAAAAGCGAGGCAGCAAGTTTTTTATCACTGGATTCCATGTCGCAGATAACTTGAAACCGTCTCGTCTTCCCGATTGAAATTCTTGTACTTCTTGATTTTAATAGCTTCACGTACAGCTCTTGAATAGAAGTGACTTTCGGTGGAGAGGTATCTTTTTGGCTAAGTAAGTGCATTTAAGATAATTTCCTTATAACGAATAAAAAGATAATCGTGTATACAAGACTAGCGATGTAAAAAAACATACGCATTTAAATCATAATAATTGTTACTATTAATCTTCTACATAAAATATTAGGGATAAACGTAGTAAAAAGTAATACGTCATATTTCTCAATTTATTCTTTGCGTTATATCACTTAATCTACTAATCCGTAAGAAAAAATGTAATGGAACAAAAACTCTCAAAACGAATTTCTTGTTTTAATTCGTCAAATTTAACAAGAAAAATATGAAAAAAATTTAGTATATGTATCTTTAAACGTACTTTTCAAATATGATAAAATCGATAAATCAAAATAAAATCACTTATGCCTATTTTGCACTGGGGGTGCGATATAACATCATGCTACGACCAACAGGTGCGGAGCAGGAACGAAAAATGTTGCAAAAACGGGGTGACGCAGACGAAGTTGCGCGGGTCAGCTAGTTAGTAATATTTTACTATTGCTATTGTTGGTATTATTAAGCCGTGAGTGAGTGGTAGACTGCCTCCGCCCCACCATAATCGTTATACTTTTTTTTTATTTCGGGTACGTCAATTTGACTTCATCCCGCCTGATTGTAAGCTTAAAGCAAAGTCTCAGGAAAGAGGGTCACCATTACAAACATTACAAACACGTACAGTGTTACAATGGTGGCGCTCAGCTTGACGGCCTCATCAGGTGTTTTTTCACGCCCCGCTTAAAGGACCTGGGACTGTAGGAAGAAGGAAACAATTTTGGTAAGGAATTCCAAGACTTAATGGTGCGGCAAAGTAAAGACTCTTCTATTAGGTAGGTATACTAAAGTAGTAAGTATCACATAAAGAGTGTAGACACACAGTATTCATTGGAGAACATTAAAATTTCAACAACCAAAGTTATTTACAAGTATAATAGGTAATCGTGTCGTCACCATCGTTTACATATTAATGTATTATGGTATGTTATCAACGATATTTGCGGTGACCTAATGTGGCCTTTAGAACTGTAGTAGTGGATTTACAATCTCAAAACTTATATATACTGTTTGATAATAATATACTAGTTATATATCTTCTGATATTTTAGTTACCAACCAGACTAGACATAAATATGTCATTATCATCGTGTTGTTAACCCCGCAGTAGCCTAGTGGTATGGGTAATGGACTGCTAAGACGAGCTCTCGGTTAGATCCCAGGTTTTACCATGGCATACACCAATGACTTTTCGATGCTTTTCGAAGTTATGTGTGTATTTAACGCAGGTTTATAAGTGCCCGGTTAATGGCAATAGGCCACCTATTACATTGGGACCTAAACATTAACTGGCGAAATGTCCAATCCAACCTAAGTGGTTAAAAAAAAATATTCTGATTCACAATTAAAGAATCATAAAAAAATTGTAGTCATATTACAGATTTATGTCAATCTCATACTTTACTAAGCGATTTACTGATTCGGATGAACTTCGATATTTTACGTGGAGCGACTACAATCTGATCTACACAACCCGTTGGCGATATTGCAGTATTACAGTTAAACCAGTTGTTGGTGTTTTTAGAGCTCCAACCTCCACTACCCGTAACGCCTGCCATGGACTTTAGGTGACATAGTATGTCAACGGACGATGTGTTCATCAAGACACGATTTGATCAGACTATACATACTAATATTTGCACTGAGTCGAAATTTTAAACACGCCCGCCCCCTGCATCGATGTGTTCACTACTGCCCCGCCACCGAGGCTGTCGTACGTATATCTCTATAATATAAAAATGAATCGCTAAATGTGTTGGTAAGCGCATAACTCAAGAACTGCTTTTTTTTTATCGTGCGAAAAATCCCCACGGATACCAAAGGAGCCGGTTGGGAAGGTTATGTCGGACTCGAACCGACTAAAACGCACGACGTCTTTGGGTATTCAGTTGCCGGAGGTGAGGTTGTAACCAACATATCCCTCGCACCCCGCAGACCCTTCTCTTCGAGATGACTCCCGTCGGGTGTAGGGACCACGGTGTCCCCAACTAGCGCCCGGGTATGGGGAGGCGCATTTTGCGCCGCCGCCGCGACTCAAGAACTACTGGTTCGAATTTAAAAATTATTTTTGCATTGTATAGTCCATTTATCAATGAAGGTTTTAGGCTATATATCATCACGCTCCTACTTAAGGGAGCGGAGCAGTGATCATCAGTGTCAACGAATCTGGCAGATTCTCATACATTATTTGAGTACTAATAATTACGGGTGGTACAAAGCGGTGCTATGAAGTTTCAAAAAATGCCACGGGCGACGCTGGGGTAGGTCAGCTAGTATATTTGCTTAATATTATCCCAATTTATTATTATTGAATGGTAACCCTAGTTAATAGTTAAACACATAATTATCGCGACAAATGCAAATCTCCGGGCCTCCCAAATAGGTTAAAAGTACGTTAAAAATAAATGTATAAACATCAAACAACAGGTTTTTTTTTATGCCACACACGTGTGAATTAGAATCTTATTGATATCAAACACACTCTGCTTGTTTGATCAAACTGCGCGGATAAAATCCATTTATAAACAAAAAATAAATTAAAAAATTTAGGTTATGTATATATTTTGGTGTAAGCACCAAATAATTACGACATGACAGTAAACTTGTGATAAAGGAGAAAGAATATCACCCCCTCATCTTATCCGAAGGGTGTCGTAAGTGGCGACTAACGGAAAAATACGCAAACGATATCACTGCAAGAAGAGGAAAACTCCAAAAAAACCCGTCAGCACGGAAACAGTGGTCTAAACCCTCCCAATATTGAGAGAAGCCGATGTCCAACAGTGGATTGCGGTAGGTTAATTGATGGTTGAGTGTCCATGGTGCTTGCAATAGTGCAGTGTCCATGGCGCTTGCAACAGTGCAGGGACCATGGCGCTTGCAACAGTGCAGTGCAGTGATCATGGCGCAAATACACTGTCAGAGTCAGATACACGGTCGGTATAACCGCATGTGTTATTAATTATTATGATTGCGTCCTGATTCCTTATACCTATACGCGTTCGTTTTTTAGTCCAACAATAAATTCTATTTTGTATTCATTAACGATTGGTATTATTGACCGATACCGATAATAGCGCGCCTGTTTGGAGAGCCCTAATTTACAGCACAAAAATAAACTACCCATTGCAAATTACACTACAAAAAATTAATAAATAAAAATACAAAACTATATAAATAAAAAAACCGCCAAAAACATAATATTGAATTCATAATTTCAATAAAACATTCATTGTCATAAAATCTAATTCTTGATAATACGTTATTCTTTTATTTGTTTTTAAAAAAAGAATATTGACAAAACTGAAATGAAATTTAATTTATGTTACGATCAAAATTAAAGGTAAAAAATGAATCAAATCACTAAAAAGTACTACAACCTCAAAATGATCATTCCTCAATGCACTGAAAACATAACACCTCATTTTTTGATCTATAGACTATATAAAAAACACAGCACTTACGTGTGTAATCTGTGGCGGGCGGTACTAAAATGCTACGATACAACAGACTATATTATTATGTAACTTTGATAATCATTACATTCCTCGCGTAATAGTAGTGTAGCCACAAACTTGAGGATTTTCAGGACTATTTTTTGTCATGTGCAAAATCGCCACGGATACCACTTCCACCAAATTAGGTGGAGGTGATTACCGCGGTAGCCTAGTGGTATGGGTAATGGACTGCAGTCTGAGACGAGGTCTCGAATTCGATCCCAGGTTTACCATGGCACACATCAATGATTTTTCGATGCTTTTCGAAGTTGTGTGTGTATTTATCGCAGGTTTATAAGTGCCCGGTTAATGGCAATAGGCTTGCTACCTAATACATTGGGACCTAAACATAAATTGGCGAAATGTGGTGCTAACACCTCTGCCTACCCTTTCAGGGATAAAGGATGAGTTATGTTATGTTTTTCACAGAATAATGTGGCTTAATGTTGGTGGAAGAATTATCACAGAACTAACACACAGTCCGCCTAATAAAATACGGGTACCTTGGACCCTTGCTATGGAAGTTTTTAACACCAGGGGCTTCACACTCGTGACGCCGGACCCGGTTCAGTAGATCCATTCATAACCTCACAATCTTTACCTCTTTGTACTAATAGAGCAAATAGTACATATTGAGTGTAAAGGTAAACCTTTGAGGATGCCGCAAGGCGAAACCGGTTAGGTAAATTCATAAACACAGTGGAGAAGTACAAGTGTGTTAAATTATGGATATAAATACATATTAATGGTGGCCACAGTCGTATTTTTTAGTTGGCCTTCGCGTATTATTTTTTGGTGGTTGCACCAAGTGCGCAGTTGTTTGATACATGATTTCTTATAAGTAGCAACGCGAGTCGTCGTTAACTCGTGGACTTTACGTGTAGGTATTGATCATTAAACTAGTTGCTGATATACAGGGTGGAATTTTGTAATGCCACCTGAAGGGGAAGTACTCTTAATACTGTAGATAGAACATTTTACTCAAAGGAAACATTCCTTTATTTTTGAAAAGAAACAGAACTGCATTCAAGGATTTTTTTAAATTCGCTTGCCGCACCCAGTAATCGAACCGACTAAAATCTGTAAAAATTGCACCCTGTACTTTTATTGCATCGATCGTTAGGGTCAATTATAAGGATGAAATCTCTCTAACAAACTTTATAAATTAAATGAAAGGAAAACAATGAAATCTTAAATTAATGATACAATGGGTCAAGTTAAAGCACTTTTACTCAAAGATCCATCTATTAACTTATTTTATTAATTAATAATTATTATCACTGACGTCTTTTATCCATTAAAATGACGAATTACTATTGGTGGTATGGAGAGAGATATCGAGATCGACTGGCACCAACTCGGTTTGTACTGAAAATAATAATAGAAAATTTCAAGAATACGGGTAGTTTTTTAAAATTTTAGAAAATCGTTGAATGCAGTTTTGTTTCTTTTCAAAAACAAAGGAATGTTTCCTTTGAGTAAAATGTTCTATCTACAGTATTAAGAGTACTTTCCCTTCAGGTGGCATTACAAAATTCCACCCTGTATAAAGTAAATGTACAAGGTTGTATAGTATATAGTCTACGTTTTAGGAGCTAAAAATAATTTCCTAAGAAAGAAAGGAAGAAAGAAAGGAAGAAAGAAAATGATTTTTATTGCGGGTCATAATGAAGGTACATATCGTACCCTCAGGGAAAAAAAAGCATAAGACGGAAATTTTGATTTTTCAGTATGGCGAAAAAACTGAATTTATGGGCATATTTACTTTATTTCCAAACGTAGAAGAATTATTCTTATATCAAAAAAAGGAGAAAAAAATATTGCACTTCGTGTTGTATTTAAATTAGTACTAATGTTTATAGTTTATTAGGAATTGTAAAAATAAATTATTATGCTATTTTTCAGAATACAATAAAATAAAGCATTCTGAGTATCAAAATTTATGCCAGACTTTGCTAGAAAAGTAAAATATATTGCAAAAAGTATGTTATATTAAAGCAGTAATGAACTCGTGAATATGAACATTTTTGGTAGTATAAGTAAGATTACTGCATTATTTCCTTTATAAAAATTATGTTTGTAATACACAAGCAATATTTACCCCTTTTTTCAATATAGGGGCTTGTTAAGATAACTTAAGTAAACAATAATAATTACTTATTTCATTATATGTTTTAGAAAAGTTAGCTGCATATTAACACATATTACTTAGAGTTATTATTTATGACTACAGGGAAAAACAGAGAATGCATTTTTTTATGCATTATTTTTTATTTTAGGCAAAATACTAATTATAGTTTTGGTAACAATTAAAGTTCGTACTATCAACAATAAAATTGCACAATAATATTCAGTAATTTAGAGTTTCCGTGAAGATTACTACCACTATTGATTTTTTTTATGAATTCTTAAATAATCAGTAAGTAGATAATTTGATAAGACTAAAATTGTAACAATTAACGAATTAAGTTTTTATTGGCTACGTACAATAAAATATTTATGTTCTCTCAGTAAACGAAATTCAATTATGTCAGGGGAATAACGGATAAAATCGGCTGCGTACTAAAAAAGTATTCCATCCCGACAGTTTACGCACCAGGCATTAAAGTAAACAACATCGTGGGCACACCGAAGGATATCTTGCCGCTTCAGACGCCAGGGGTCTACAAGATAGATTGCAGCTGCGGTAGTTCATATATAGGCCAAACAAAGTGGACTATTGCTGATAGGGTCAAAGAACACATTGCAACTGTAAAGAACCGCCGGACGAGCAAATCAGCGATTGCAGAACACCTTTTAGAAGCAGGCACGAATCACTGGATTGTATTGCACAATACGCAAGTTCTCTCCACCGAACGTCACTTTTATTCGAGAGCTGTACGTGAAGCTATTGAAATCTAGAAGTACAAGAATTTCAATCGGGAAGACGGTTTCAAGTTATCTGCGACATGGATTCCAGTGATAAAAAACTTGCTGCCTCGCTTTTCTGCGCGTTCGGATAGACACCAAGCCATTTGCACAGATAATAGGGACCCTGTGAGTGTGGTATGTGATGGTACCTGCAGAGAAAATAATAAAAAAAATGTCGAAAATGTGCGGGTAAATGTATAACCGGCTACCTCACGAACTCGACGACGGAGGGCGTGCGCGGCTGAGACAGTCAGCCTATGACCACGGCCGGTGCAACCTGGTCGAAATGTCAGGCATTCCAAAGGTTTTTTTTCTCTATGGCACGTCAATTTGACTTTACCTCGCCTAATATTAAGCTGAAGGCAAAGTCTCATGAAAGATTTTGAAGATATTGAAAGAGTTTTGTATTACCAATACAATGATCGCATTAATTCCCGTTTACATATTATTATAAGACTGAATTTGTTGAATTACACTCTGTTCTGTTTCGCTGGCTGGTTTATGAGGTCTATTGGTATGTTGTCCTCGAAGGTTTGTTATTTGGTCACCATTAGCATATTTATCAATGGCAGTGTAAACTGTTCTTTCTTTAATATCTAGCGTATTAAGAAACATGGTTTTGCACACTTTTCAATCAGTCACAAGACATGCATCGTTTTATGACGGCAAATAATAAACCAATGTACGATTTCGTTCACGTTTACGCTGCATTTTCATAACTTTAGGTTCTATAATCTCGGTGTTTTTCAAAATGAACTGCCATTGAGTTTCATGGTTACTAGAAGTCCAAAATTGCTTAAATATTCCCAACCTTTTTCTAGGGTTTGTATTAGCTTCAGTTACTAACACTGGACGAGATGTCATTGCTTCAGATTCTGTGGTGGAATTATTTCCAGCTGGTATAGTTTCAGCGTGACAGGCTATAAGTGAAGGGTCAGAAGTTATAGGCCGAGATAATAGAACCTAAAGTTATGAAAATGCAGCGTAAACGTGAACGAAATCGTACATTGGTATATTATTTGCCGTCAAAAAGCGATGCATGTCTTGTGACTGATTGAAAAGTGTGCAAAACCATGTTTCTTAATACGCTAGATATTAAAGAAAGAACAGTTTACACTGCCATTGATAAATATGCTAATGGCGACCAAATAACAGACCTTCGAGGACAACATACCAATAGACCTCATAAACCAGCCAGCGAAACAGAACAGAGTGTAATTCAACAAATTCAGTCTTATAATAATATGTAAACGGAATTAACACGATCATCGTATAGGTAATACAAACCTTTGGAATGCCTGACGTTTCAACCAGGTTGCACCGGCCGTGGTCACAGGCTGACTGTCTCAACCGCGCACGCCCTACGTCGTCGAGTCCGTGAGGTAGCCGGTTGTACATTTACAAATGGCTCGGTGTCTATCCGACCACGCAGAAAAGCGAGGCAGCAAGTTTTTTATCACTGGATTCCATGTCGCAGATAACTTGAAACCGTCTCGTCTTCCCGATTGAAATTCTTGTACTTCTTGATTTCAATAGCTTCACGTACAGCTCTTGAATAGAAGTGACTTTCGGTGGAGAGGTATCTTTTTGGCTAAGTAAGCGCATTTAAGATAATTTCCTTATAACGAATAAAAAGATAATCGTGTATACAAGACTAGCGATGTAAAAAAAATATACGCATTTAAATCATAATACTTGTTACTATTAATCTTCTACATAAAATATTAGGGATAAACGTAGTAAAAAGTAATACGTCATATTTCTCAATTTATTCTTTGCGTTATATCACTTAATCTACTAATCCGTAAGAAAAAATGTAATGGAACAAAAACTCTCAAAACGAATTTCTTGTTTTAATTCGTCAAATTTAACAAGAAAAATATGAAAAAAATTTAGTATATGTATCTTTAAACGTACTTTTCAAATATGATAAAATCGATAAATCAAAATAAAATCACTTATGCCTATTTTGCACTGGGGGTGCGATTAAGGAATGAAAATATCGAAAAGAATAAAAAGAAACATACTTATATTTGACAGGACTAAATTATAAAGCACATAGACACAGATTACCTAATAGTTACAAGGAGTCTAGGCAAGTGGCAATAGGTCTTTACATATGAAATTGCCGAAATTCTATTAGTTTCACGAGTTAACGAACCCTTCCTTCCTGTAATTTAATAGCTATTTTCATTATTTACATTTTGTTTCAAAGTTGATTTCAAGATTTTACAACTCTGTATTAAATTTAGTTTTTATTGGTGCTTGATACCTAAATGATAAATTAATTTCAATCTTCAAAAACCGTACTTCCTAAATGATTTTCGTATTACTTTTTTACAGCTGACACTTTTCAAAAATTTAATAAAAGATAAGTACTGTTAGCTTAATATTTTCTAATTCACACACAAAAAAAATCATAAAATTTGGATTTGTTATTCCTAAAAAAAAAGCAAAAATGTTAGTACTGAAAATTGAGTTTCCTCCAATTTCTTCAAACAAAACGGCAATTTCATATGTAACGACCTAATATTTGGGAGATTCAAATGTATTTTGACATTTATGACCGGCGTGAACAAACGTCAATCCCATATAATGATCATTCTATTCTATTCCATTTTACAAAACAATTGCCATTTGCCCTCAGTAGCACTAGCATGAACTCCTATATCCCGCCAATCGTAATACTCCGTTCTGTCGATACCTTTACATTACGAATTCGATAGTATTTCGTGCTAAGGCTACAGAACTATAAATAAATCCATGTTTTAACGAAATGATTGTCACCGCACGATAACACCACTAAAAGTGAGATACTGTTATCTTCTATTATGTTAAAATAATTACTTGTTTTTAACCGTAAAGATAATCGCAGAATTCTGCGGTTTTAATATTACCTACTAAGGTAGGTAAAATATGTAAAAAAAACCTATATATCTATAAATAGTTCATGAAATTCTGCCTCTTATACTTCATGCAAATTCGCAGTAGCACAATTAAAAAACACTTCCTTAACCGCGGTAGCCTAGTGGTATGGGTTATGGACTGCTGAGACGAGGTCTCGGGTTCGATCCCAGGTTTTACCATGGCACACACCAATGACTTTTCGATGCTTTTCGAAGTTGTGTGTGTATTTATTGCAGGTTTATAAGTGCCCGGTTAATGGCAATAGGCTCGCCACCTATTACATAGGGACCTGAACATAAACTGAAGAAATGTGGGTGCTAGCACCTCTGCCTTCCCCTTCGGGTATATAGGCGTGAGTTTATGTTATGTTATGTTCTTCGCTGATGTTCAATATGTATGGGGCTGTGTACCAAAAAGGTATGTTTTTTTTTATTTATGGCACGTCAATTTGACTTCACTTTGCCTGATGTTAAGCTGAAGGCAAAGTCTCATGAAAGAGGGTCACCATTGCAAACACGTTCAGTGCTACAATGGTGGCGCTCAGCTAGACGGGCTCATCAGATGCTTTTTCACGCCCCGCTTGAAGGACCCGGGACTGTAGGAAGAAGGAAACACGTGCGACGGTAAGGAATTCCAAGACTTAATGGTGCGGCAGAGGAAAGTCTCACCGAACCGCTTGCCTTACCTAAGTGCATACCTACATAGTGCCACTTACACTTATGAGTACCTAAGTATGCCATTTTATATCTAATTGTAAAAAAATAAGATAGCAATATGGTTGTGATAATGTCCTTATGTATACCTATGTTGTAAATGATATTTTTTTGAATTTATTACAAGTAAACAGACACCGCCGTGATAAGGTGCATATTTACATTATTATATTAATGTTAATTCTTCTTAATCTGATCATTTTAAATTAGATTTACAGAAACTAAAAAAACCGTCTGCGGAATTTATTAAATACGCTCTCATCGAAATCGGCCATTTTGATTTTTTTATAGGTCTAGTTTTTTGAACGCAATAAAACCGAATGAATTTAATGTAATCTGATAATCTATTGAGTAATTTTGAGGAATATAGGTACCTACGGACATAATATAATAGGTACTTATCTAAAATCTCAAAAATAAGTTTACATAATATGTCATCATTCCCTGAGCCTATTCCCAACTGAGTTGGGGTCGGCTTTCTACTTTAACTAAGATGCGGCTGAACTTCGATATTTTCCGTGAAACGTGAGAGCAAGCAAGCACGGGGCTTGGAATACCAGCTCGTTTCTTGCCTGCCCTCCACCATAGATACACTTTGCTAAAGAGACACATGGAAAACTTATGAGCAACGCCCTAAAACGCTGTTGGGCGTAAACGTAACATCAGGCAATTCTAAGATAACAATTATATTACTTTATAACGTCGTAACCTCACGTAAACATTATAATATAATTATCAGCAATTCATTTTTATTTTGTAATATTAGAGAGATTTTTGATTTCCAGTACAGCAATTATTGCAACTTTTTAACTTCCATCAAAACGCCATCTATTGATCTATATCGACACTAAGAAGTAAATTTCATATATCTTTTTTATCAATGACATCTATTGGTAGCCTAGTTGTACTACTTTTTACTGTTTTATCGACTGTGCCAGGCGTGGCTAGGGCTGGGCTAGTGTTTTTTTTTTATTCACTGACTGACATTGACAATTTTGACATTTTGAGACAGTTGTTCATTCATCGTTCAATGTGTTTGAGGTGCTTGACACTATTACTAATTGCCATATTTATTAATTTATTTATAAATACACGGATTTAGAATACTTAAAAGGGCCCACAAACTTGATTTTCTAAATTTTCAATTTAAAGTAAATCAAATAAAATTTATTCGCTTTGATGTACTAGCATTGTTTGTGCTTGCATAAAAACATATTTGTAGAATATACAAAATACTAGACATATCTTTGAACATTGGAAAAGTGAATATTCAGACAGTACTTCAACTTACAACCAGTTCTCTTTTCCTAATTTTAAATCAACAGTTTGCAAAAATATCTATCTGCATTTTTTATTCAGAAGGCACTATGTAATATTAATCCAATAATACATTACGATTTGATGACGTACCTTGGCGGTAATGAACGCAACTGCTACGCCGGAGGCGCGGGTTTGATTCCCGGTCAGAGCAAATATTTGTGTGCATGAATATAAAAATCTGCATGTATATGTATAATATGTAGGTTTTTGCCAAAAAAAATGTATCTCAGTAGGTATGTTTATTCGAATTCTAGAACCTGTAACACAAGCTAGTTAAACTATGCTTATCATGGGTCTAGGTGGCGTTGTGTAGAATATTTATTTATTTATCACAATAAAAAGTCATTGTTAACATCAATGAAAGTCTCGCAGAAATTACAAAAAAATTACTGAAAAGCTCACTTATTTCATTTTACGAAATTAACATAATAATAATTGCATGCCAAAATGTTTAAAAGTTTTTATACTGTAACATTTTTTAACAAAAAACAACTTAACAATTCATTTAAAATTGAAAACTCAGTTTCTAGAAAATAAAACATACGGATTCCTTCTTTTTTTTGGCTACACTGAACCTGCCAAATAACATAATCATTCATACGGTCATCATAACAGTTCATTCAATGCTATTTTTCATTCAAACAAATCATTCAATTCAAACGGAATAAAATATAAGGAACTGGAAAGAAGTGTTTGTTTCTGTTATTTTGATTTTGTATGAGCTACTGAAGTGTATGTACAAAAATGGAGTTTAATAAATGTATTTGTTTCTTTATATTGTTGAGCCTATCAACAATTGGTGAGTGAATACATGTACTTTAGAAAATAACTTAAAATATTATTGTGCGAAGTTGTAACAACTCGCTATTATATTGAATGTCCACGCCTTGTTTTGTGGCAATCAAGTTTTATATAATTTCGACTGTTTACTGAAATAAACAAATGAAAATCCTCGTTGTTTTCTCTCGTATGTTGAAAATAGGCATCTATTATTTGATTTGTGTGAATTGTCGGCCAAATAAGACCTGAAACCGGTAACTTATTTTATAATGAAAAGAACGTGAATCATTACGAAAATAATATAATTTCGAATGAAAACGAAGTCTTATTTGAGAAAAGTAATAGATAACTTATCTTCCTCATCACATAACATAGTTATTATTATGTTTTATCGATTGTATTTTCTCTATATTTTTTATCGAATTCATATGCATTATGCGAACTAAACGGGTACCAACTATAATAATTATGGGGTAAAAACGGCTTTAGAAGGACGAGTGTGACACCCCTGATGCTGCACACGTCCTATGGTTTTGGTAAATACCATAAAGTTATCATTACTAGCATGAATAGAGCAACAGTCTCCTCATTATCACATCAAGGCTTACTGCATCCCCTCCAAAGTGTACTGATGTTATGGACTATTATTAAATTATCATGTTTTTTTTTCTAGCATCAGCTCAGCGAACACCGACCATCTCGCACATAACTCAGGAACAGATTAGAGATATTGGCGGACAAGTGGATTTGGATTGCTCTGTACATTATGCATCGGACTTCCCAGTTATTTGGGTAAGAATTTTTTCTTTCAACTTTACAGTACACGGCATCTAACTTGGCAAGGTTTTGTAGTAATTGGCGTAAGTTCGCGCATCGTACACTTAGGGACACAAAAAGTGCTTGTCATTATTATATTCATTCACCAGAATGCCATCATTTATTTTGAATCATGTCTACTTTACTGCAAAAGGGACCCAAAAATCGTCTCAGATGAGATGATGGTTCTTGCCAAGTTACTTGCCGATTTCTGTACATTTTTTAGTTGCAATAGAGCCCAGAATATAGCATTAGGCACAACCCTATTACATGGGACTGAATAAAACGGTTATAACTCACCATTTCATATCCTGGAAAAGAAATGCATGTATTCATAACAACAACAGGTTTTATATGTGCGGGGCTAATGGCTATGCTCGCTACCTATTTCATTGGGACCTAAACATAAACTGGCGAAATGTGGGTGCTAGCAGAGGTGTACCCCTTCAGGATATAGGCATGAGTTTATGTTATGTTAAATCATGGGTGAGTGGTGGGTTCCCTTTCATCCCCGAATGTATTTTCTTACACAGTTCATTTAATGATATATTATTTTGAAGTTATTGATACCAGTTATTGTTTTGTAGTAGGTATACTAAGATATGCTACTTTTATTGTGAACTCATGAACTTTCTTGATAACCAAACCCACAAATAGTACAGAGACTTCGAATTTATCTTTATTTTGCACATTTACTGTATTTGATTGTATTAACTAGCTGACTGGCGTAACTTCGTCTGCATCACCCCGGTTTTGCAATATTTTTCATTCCTGCTCCGCACCTGTTAGTCGTAGCATGATGTTATATACATATAAACCTTCCTCTTTAACCATTCTATCTATTAAAAAAACCCTATCAAAATCCGTTGCGTGGTTTAAAAGATTTAAGCATACAAAGGGACATAAGGACATGAAAAATAGGGACAGAGAACGCGACTTTGTTTTATACTATGTAGTGATAATTGATGTGTTAAAGTCTGGTTGTCAGCACAGCTGGTTTTCTTAAGCAACTGCAATTGGTTCTTCAAAAAGGGTATTAGAAGGTTTCTACAGGGTAGGCGGCACGAGTGAAATGCCCCTGGTGTTAGAATGTCCATAGGCCACGGTGACCGTTTTCCATAAGGCAGGACGAGTGCTTGTCTGCCACCTAAATGGAATAAAAAAACTAGGTGTATAAACGGCCTCAGTGGTACGGTGGTAGTGCATTCAACTTTTTTTTTATCGTGCGCAAAATCCTCACGGATACCACCTCCAGCCGAAACCGGTGAAGGTGATTATGACGGACTCAAACCAACCAAAACGCACGCCGTCTATGGGTCTTTGACTGCCGGAGGTGAGATTAAACAAGACATATCTCTCGCACCCCGGCAGACCCGGGGACATCTCATTTGAGCCCCTTCCCCCAATGATGGGAACCATGGTGTCCCCATCTAGCCCTCGGATATGGGAATACGCACTTTGTGCTGCCGTCGCGGCCTGCTTCTGCTAGGGTGACAGGCAGCCCCACCCGTCACCCCCAGGTCCGCGCTCATGGAGGACGGAGGTCATTCTGTGACCTCCGACGTCCGAGTCGCCTCCGCTCATCGCGGGCATCGCGGGCTCTGAAACTTCTCCGGACTCGCTCCGCCGCCTCCTACTCAGGTAGTGCATTCAACTGGCATGCAGGGTGCACAGAAAACTAAGAGTTACAAGTACATATCGGCGTCCACGGAAAACCGCCGGCACAGGTCTAATAAGCCCCTCTTTTAAATGTCCCAATTGCCGCCAATTAAAACGGTTATAGTCTTCTTAAGTCTTGTGATATTAATAACCATAATGCATGACTACGGCTATTTAAACTTGAATATGTGTATCTCTGTACACAGATAATTGTGTATTGTATATTGTAACCGTGGTAGCCTAGTGGTATGGGTAGTGGACTGCTAAGACGAGGTCTCGGGCTCGATCCCAGGTTTACCATGGCACACACCAATGATTTTTCAATGCTTTTCGAAGTTATGTGTGTATTTATCGCAGGTTTATCAGTGCCCAGTTAATGACAATGTAGATGCAATGGTAGATTGTCCTAGAATATTTATTTATAGACTATTTATTTTGTATTGACCAATTAAAGGTACAGTCAACGCCATAAGTAGCTTAACAAATAGTAATTTATTGATTACCACAACTGTTAAACCGATTATAAAATTATAAATAAACCGCGGAATATATGAACTTTGCCCTTAGGGGATTCTAAAACTATATACCTAAACATCTGTGGGCACGTTCACTCCAATGTAAAAAGGATTTTAAATATTTTTGTGTTAATCAACTTTTGGCGTTGACTGTACTTACAGAACGGTAATATAAAAAAATATATAATATCAAGGATTTACAGGCGTAGGTTATGTGAATAAAAAAATATATCAGTACTCACATCATTTTAGTTTTTTCTATATATTCTTGAAGCACTATAACAATTCAGTGTTGCCAGCGCACGACACAACTGTTGAAACGTAACACAAATATGGTCGCAGATTAATTTATATTTAAACAATGCGTTTATTGAATATAATTTGGAGATCCTTGAACTAATAAACATGGAATTTAATTATTACTAGCTGACCCGCGCAACTTCGTCTGCGTCACTCCGTTTTTGTAACATTTTTCATTCCTGCTCCGCACCTGTTGGTCGTAACATGATGTTATATACATATAAACCTTCCTCTTTAACCATTCTATCTATTTAAAAAAACCGCATTAGAATCCGTTGCGTAGTTTTAAAGATTTAAGCATACAAAAGGACATAGGGACAGAGAACGCGACTTTATTTTATACTATGTAGTGATTAGTTCGACATTCCTTTCGCGGCAGTATAACGACGATAATAATAATTCATTCTTTATTAAGCAATATTGGCTCATTGTGCTATGGCTATGCCATAGACGTAGGGGCCCCGACTGTGAGTATTGGACGAATTCTAAACTACTGGACTTGTTTCTTTCTTTTTAGTTTTTTCACGTTAATTTTGTACGCAGTCGGGTTTTTTGTTTTTCTTTAAATTATTTTTTGGCTCACTTTAAAGTTTATGTGATCAGAGTGGACATTGTCTATACATTGTCTCGGTGTTATCGAATCATGCGATCGGATTCTACTTTTTATTCGTTTAATTTAAGGCGAAACTGATATCGTGATCGGAGTGTACTAAAATGCCTGATCCGTTTCCACTTGCAACGGATCATTTGATCAGAGTGGACGAACCCCATTCAAGTAATTCGAACAAACAGGCTTGTTCCAACAGTTTAATCAAATTGGCATGATCTTAGCGACCACACACCTTTATGCGGGCTTGAAGCGGTATCAGTTTTGTACGAATTCTTCTAATTTATCTTTCTATTTATATAGAATGCATGCCGAAAAGCGATTACCTGCACAGCTATCGTATCGTATTGGGACTCCTTTTTCCGCACCTACCCTCCCTTTCTGGGCCATTCTGCGTACCTGCACAGCTAATAAAAAAAAATTGCATTGTCAAGATGTTTGCCGGTTACTATATATACGGAACTCTATCATAAATAGCTGTAGTGACTTGGAACAATCAGCTTCTGGTAAATTAATTGAACATCGCTGTATTCAAGGGCAAATAAATTCTGAATATGGTCTGGTCCAGTGTTTCTTAACCTTTTTCTATTAACAGACCCCTAGGTAATAAAAAATAGTTTCACCATGAGCATGTATGGTGCGTACATTTTCCGTGTCATAAATAAATAAATAACTATTCTAGGACAATCTACACATCGTCACCTGTACCCATGGTAAGCATAGCTTAACTAGCTTGTGTTACGGGTTCTAGAATGCGGATATACATACATATTATACATAGAAACACCCAGACCAATGCAGATATTCATATTTCATTCATGCACACTAATATTATTGTGTGCATGAAACACACGACTCATACCTCGTTATTTTACTCTGTTCTTACGGCAGGAGGTCTTCTACTGTCATTAATAGTAACCATACACTTTCAAGTACAATTGCGCAAGTCTAGACTTGTTCGAAAATCAAGATTTTTGGATGTTCTCAATTTCAGACAAATCTGTCAGCCGTCAGACACGCGACCTGTCTAAAATTTGGTATAAGGATAGATTAGTGCCCGACATAACACAAGCTTTTTTCCCCAAAGGCTTTTTTCTCCATAATTGATAAGACACTTGTACTTCTTCACTGTGTTTATTAATGATGTACCTAACCGGTTTCGCCTTGCGGAATTCTCAAAGGTTTACCTTTACGCTCTGCTTTTTTCTCATTCAGGGAAAACGTTCCAATGGGTAGCGGGTACGGAATAAAAATTACACGAAGACCGAACCGCGTAATTCACCTACTGGTACATAAAAGATACTGATGGACCCCACAGGGGTCCGTGGACTGCAAGTTAAGAAACGCTGGTCTAATCTAAAGTGTATGGAATCATTACAGACCAATTTCGCTATTTATATAACGTTATAAAGGACAATATTTAGTGTTTTACATAAATTACTATAATGTTAGTTTTTGATAAAATAATATTTCTAATTTTTTTTCGACGAATATTAACAACTGAATTTACTGATCCAGCTAAGCTCAATGGCTTGTGTGGAGTGGGTTCACGTTGGCAGTGTTATGGCCAAGATTCGATCCCGATACCTCTGGATCGTAAGGCCGACTCCTTAACCACTAACCTACTGACGCTTCTGTATGTAGTCTGCGGTTCTTGGTGGAATAGAATAGGGCCCCATGCCATCTTGCCGTGTGTCGCGTAGCAGGCGTTAATTCAAGTAGTAAACGTACAGTATTTGACAAAGTAACTACCCATTTAACGGCATTAAGCTTTACCCCCCTCCCCCTGCCTCCCTATTGGTATGGGTACTTATTATATGTATTAAAATAATTGTATCCCACAGGTGAAATACGACCGTTACAAGACAGTGGAATCCATTCCCCTGTCCAGCAACGCTGGGCTGATCATCAAGGACTCCAGGTTCTCGCTGAGATTCGACGATGCCACAGCAACCTATACACTTTCGGTAAGTCCTCTAAGGCTTAGTTGCTCCAACTACCTGTTAAAGTTAAGGTTTCCGTCAGCTTTAACAGTAACAGTAACATTGATTCTAATGGTTTGGCTAAATGTGTTGCACCAGAGTATTTAGTAGCTCTGTTATAGTTATCTTTTTGATAGAATTTGACGTTTGAGCGTGGCTGGATACAATTAGCGTCAAGTTATGACGTGATTTTAATAATTGTCAAATGGTGCAACCTGTTTTATACCTGACCGGTACTTTAACTGCACTGTTAATGTTGTACTATTTTTATGTATGAATATGGCTATTTGCACTGGTCTGCTCATGCCTCGGAGAGCACGTTAAGTCTTTGGTCCCGGTTGCCATACAAACATCTAAAGCAGTCGTTATGGGTAGTTGGAGCCCTCAAAAGTCGTAACTTAACTATAAAACTTCGATATCACCAATTTGGTTATAGAAGTCCGATAGTAGACGAATATCTTGATGATAAAAATGCATGGTCATAATAATCTCTTGCTCTTGCACCCATAACTTATTAATATTATAAACAAACAAAACTAATTAAAACGAAAATAAAGGATAACGATAATCTACCTGAGTTTCTTGCTGGTCTCTTCTCAGGAGATTTATCTACCGAACCAGCGAAAGAATCATTTTCAAATGATTTATTTACTAAGTATTTTATTTATTATAAATTATAATATTTTTGACAAATGTAGGTACATAATGATTGTAAAACTTTGACATTCATAAGTGCTCTTTATGGGGTCCATATTGGCTCACCTAAAGTTCTTTATCCGAAATTGTTCTTCCTAACGATTTGTAATCCGAATGATCACTCGTCCTAAAATTTTTCATCCTAAAGTTTTTATTCATACTATTTGTAGTGCTACCGTCGATGTTCATAACACTCATGTTTCCGAAAATTGTTATCAATAAAATCGTTAACATACAATATTAAAGCTCCTACTGTTTTTTATCCTAACGTTTTTATCCCTAAACATAATTACCATAATATTGTCACTCATACTTAAAAAGAAACATTTATCTACTTCGATTCGTTTCTGGCACTTCGCCGGCCGCTACCGCGGCACGCTCGCTTCGCTCGCTCGGCTCGTGCGTTGTGTGGTCACAATTCTAACCTAACCTAAACCAAGAACTATAAATATGACCAATTCGTTTCTGGAACTTGGCTGAATGACCGCAGCGAGATTTCGCTCGCTCTGCTCGTGCATTAATGGTCGCAGTTTTAACTTAAGATTTACTCTTATCTTTGCAGGTACACACCGCTCTAAATAAAATTTAAGAAGACGGTTTAATTAATAAAAACAAAAAACCAATTCACATAAATCATAATATTCTTCAATTGGACTTCACTTCACTTCAATACTTTAGTTGAAATGTGTAAATGAAAACATGTATTTAACTACTTTTACCAGGGTACTGGTATTCTCATTTCTTATCATGTTATGTGTAAATAACTAAAACTGTAAAAGTTACGCAAAATTAATATAAATAATACTGATTATTATTAATAAAAATAAATCTAAACAAAAAAGGTATGACTTTCAATAATAGTGTAAAAGATGGTTATGTTGACAAAATATAGGAAAAGAAATAATAGTATAATAGATGTTTATTGCTACCGACATTATGAAGTTGAATGATTCGGAATTAAAACATTAGAGACAGAGTAGTTAGGAATTGTGATTGTTAGGATGAAAAATGTTAGGAAGAACATTTTCGGAGTTCCAATTTTCGGAGTTGAAAATTTAGGTGAACTTTGGCGCACCCCTCTTTATGTGCCTAAACTGAATAAACGAAATTGATTCTTTGCTTCTTTGATACGATGGCTGTTGTTTTACAGAAAATATTGAAATTCAGCCGCATCTTAGTTACACTAGAAAACCGACCCCAACTGATTTGGGAATAGGGTCAGATAATGACTAAATGTCTGTCTATTCCACCTCTAGATCAAGGATATACAAGAGAATGACGCCGGCTGGTACCAGTGCCAGGTCCTCATGTCCATTAGTAACAAGATAACAGCGGAGGTGCAGCTTCAGGTCAGACTGCCGCCCATCATCTCTGACAATTCAACCAGGTCTCTTGTCGCCAGCGAGGGAGAGAGTAAGTAATATAAATATGGACTGTACATTGTTGATTTTTTGTTTTT
Source organism: Pelosia muscerda (assembly GCA_963691645.1). Taxonomy (NCBI): domain Eukaryota; kingdom Metazoa; phylum Arthropoda; class Insecta; order Lepidoptera; family Erebidae; genus Pelosia; species Pelosia muscerda. The sequence goes on along the minus strand of OY829127.1, from coordinate 2,350,148 downwards.
TTTTTTATTTTTTATTTATGGCACGTCAATTTGATTTCACCTCGCCTGATGTTAAGCTGAAGGCAAAGTCTTATGAAAGAGGGTCACCATTGCAAACACGTTCAGTGCTACAATGGTGGCGCTCAGCTTGACGGCCTCATCAGATGCTTTTTCACGTCCCGCTTAAAGGACCCGGGACTGTAGGTTTTGTACTTTTCCACTGTATTTATTATTGTACTTAACCGGTTTCACCTTGCGGTATTCTCGAAGGTTTACATTGATGGAGTGGAGAAGTACAAGTGTGTTATCAATAATGTATAAGAATAAGTTCCACCAAGTGCCATCAATCAACAGTATAAATAATATGCATGTAATCTTGACATATGACGAGCTCTGTGGCGTGTCGGTAGTGAACGCGACTGCTATGCAGTGTGGGTTCGATTCTCGCTCAGTACAAATAGTTAACATAACATAAACTCACGCCAATATCCCTAGATAGTAGGCAAAGATCCTAACACTCACATTTCACCAGTTTATGTTTAGGTCTCAATGTAATAGGTGGCGATTATTGCCATTAACCGGACACTTATAAACCTGCGATAAATACACACATAACTTCGAAAAGCATCGAAAAATCATTGGTGTGTGCCATGGTAAAACCAGGGATCGAACCCGAGACCTCGTCTCAGCAGTCCATTACCCATACCACTAGGCTACCGCGGTCTTCTTTACTTTTTCTTAAAAAAAAATATATATTTCCATTAACCAATCGACTTCTTACTCTTCTTACTTCTTCTTACTTCTAGGTGTGCAGATGGAATGTTATTCTGGAGGATTCCCGCTGCCGAAGATCTCGTGGCGTCGCGAGAACAACGCCATTTTGCCCACCGGTGGATCTATATACAGGTAATGTTCTATATTATTTATAAATATCGAAATCGCCTGGGATAATCCAGCCTTAGGGAAGAGGGTCATCTCAACAGAGATGTCCCCGGGTCTGCCGAGGTGCGAGAGATATGTCTTGTATAATCTCACCTCCGGCAATCGAGGATCCATTGACGGGGTGCGTTTTGGTCGGTTCGAGTCCGACATAATCACCTCCATCGGTTTTGGTGGGGGTGGTATCCGTGGGGATTTTGCGCACGATAAAAAAAAAAAAAGTGATAATCCAGCCTTCGATATTTTTGTACCTAAGCTGACTTTATTTGTTAGAACCGGTAAAACAACTTTTATACCAACAATAGTTATCAAATCAAATCAAATTTATTTGTTTAGTTAGGAACTCCATCATGTCTAATGTAATGTAATGTAAAATTGTAAACTAGCTTTATGTGTGTTATTGTTAGAAACTCCTTCATCTTAACTTATTTGTACACGCGCTCTTGTGGAATGCAACTTGGACTCTTAATCCTATTGCTTCGTATTATTATTGTATTTATTGTTGGTTGTAATCTGTTACGTGTGTTAAATAAATAAATAAATAGAGGTAAGGCCATGACGGTATAACCCGTCCTAATTGAGCAGTCCGACTGGGGAAGTACCTCCGCCCTTACAGAATACAGTTTCTAATAATAACCTTGTGTTGTGTTTCCAGCGATGAGTAGGGTAGCCAGAGCTTACTGGAGAGTTTTTGTGTTGTCAGTGGGAAGACCGAGGAACCCTTCTTTGTCTTCTGCACTTACAGCACAGAGACTCTCTTAACCTTCCCCCCTCCCTCTTTCTTTTCCCCCTCTTCTCTATAAGGTGGCAGCACGAATGTGACGCCCCTGGTGTTGCTTACGTCCATAGGCCACGGTAACCACTTTCCATCAGGTGGGCCGCGTGCTTGTCTGCCACCTAAGTGGGATAAAATAAAATTGAACCGCGTGACGCACTTTAACAAATTTATACATCTATACAAATAAATAAAATTGGAGTGTCTGTTTGTAATATTAAAATAACCGCTTTCTACTACATGCATATGAATGTATATACGGTACACATACCGAAATATATATTTAAAAAAAAATTGTCTTCTGTCCGTTTGTTTGGTTAATCTCTGGAACGGCTGGACAGATTTGGACGCGACTTTCACTGGCAGATAGCTTATGAAATAAGGAGTAACTTAGGCTACTTTTATTTTAGATTTTTTTTTATTACATTCCACGCGAACGAAGTCCGCGACTTCACACAGCTAGTAAATAATAAATTCCTAACCGAAAAAGTTGCAGCAAAATAAATTTGAACAAAAATTTTTTGACCCGATTCCTTGCTATGCGGTGTAAATTAATAATAATATATGTCTTTATTATTGTACACCAAGGATGAAATTATACAGCACATAGAGATGTTTGCACATGGTGAATACAATTGGCGGCCTTATCGCTCTGCGGCAATCTCTTACAGGCAACCTTAGGATGGAGTGATTTAGTAGGAGCAAAATATTTCTGGGCAGTTCGGTGTACGACAATATTGTATGGGTAATGGACATATAATTAATTACGTGCTTAGCCGCACAACTACCAATCAACGTCTTGGAGAGTATCAAACGTATAATTTTAATATTGTGTATTTCAGAGGCAACATCCTAAAGATAGCTCAAGTACACAAGGAAGACCGTGGCACATACTACTGCGTGGCTGAAAATGGGGTTGGCAAGGGAGCCCGGCGTAATATCAATTTGGAAGTGGAGTTTGCTCCCGTAGTCACTGTACCTAGGCCCCGACTGGCTCAGGTAACATTTTTTTTTCTTATTTATGGCACGTCAATTTGACGAATGACGGACCTCCGTGGCGTAGCGGTAGTGAACGCGACTGCTACGCAGGAGGCACGGGTTCGATTCCCGCTCAGTGCAAATATTTGTGTGCTTGAATATGAATGTCTGCATTGGTCTGGGTGTTTCTATGTATAATATGTATGTATTTACAAAAAAAAATGTATCTATGTATGTTTATCCGCATTCTAGAACCCGTAACACAAGCTAGTTAAACTATGCTTACCATGGGTCTAGGTGACGTTGTGTAGATTGTCCTAGAATATTTATTTATTTATTATTATTATTACTTCACCTCGCCTGATGTTAAGTTGAAGGCAAAGTCTCGTGAAAGAGGGTCACCATTGCAAACACGTTCAGTGCTACAATGGTGGCGCTCAGCTTGACGGCCTCATCAGATGCTTTCTCTTGTCAACATCTATAAATTCTTATATAATAAACTCACGCCTATATTCCCGAAGGGTTAGGCAAAGGTGCTAGCACCCACATTTCGCCAGTTTATGTTTAGGTCCCAATGTAATAGGTGGCGAGCCTATTGCAATTAACCGGGCACTTATAAACCTGCGATAAATACACACATAAATTCGAAAAGCATCGAAAGTAGGTTTATCCGCATTCTAGAACACATAACACAAGCTAGTTAAACTATGCTTACCATGGGTCTAGGTGTCGTTGTGTAGATTGTCCTAGAATATTTATATTTATTAATTTTATTTTTAAGAATATTAGCAACATAAGTATATTATCTTATTTTAATGTTATTGGGGTACGTGCTCTGAAGCTTTCGCGGACACTTCGACCCTATTGGATCCTTTGTGTCGACCCCACCCTGCCCCTAACTTGAGTAGGGATGGTCCTCTGCATCAAGGTGGCTATTCCTCTTAATCGCAAGTGCATGTAATCCTCTGGTTTAAGGTAACCACTCCCGAGTAGATATATTCGATTTCTTCCTAATGCTGCCTTTACCCTGGCGTTTATCAAGCGTAGAAATACGCTGGATTAACGTTAGTGTGAAGGCAGTAGAAGTCGTGGCACTCGCATAGTATAGTGCACGGCATCTAACTTGACAAAGTTTTGTAGTAGTAAGTTCACGCATCGTACACTTAGAGACACAAAAAGTGCTGGTCATTATTCTATTCGTTCACCAGAATGCCATCATTTATTTTGAATCATGTCTGCTTAACCGCAAAATAGATCCAAAATTAGTCTCGGATGCGCTGACTGTTCTTGCCAAGTTACTTGCAGATTTCTGTATGTAATAATAATAATATAATAATATTTATTTATTGACATATAATTATAATGCCGGTGCCCCCACCTGTCCTGTAGGTGCCTGTTACAAAATAACTGGTTTACAAAACAAACGGAGGTAGGACACGACGGTATCTCCCGTCCGAAATGAGCTGTCCAACTGGGGAAGTACCTCCGCCCTACAGAACACCGCGGTCATAATAACCATCGTGTTGTGTTCCCGCCGGTAAGTAGGGTAGCCAGAGCTCACTGTACCCCTCCTTCCCCTCCCCTTCCTAGCCTCCCCACCCCTTCCCAGCTCTCCCCCTTTCCCTTCAGGGTGGGCAGCGCGTATGTGACACCCTTAGTGTTGCACACGTTCATAGGCCACGGTGGCCGCTTTCCATCAGGTGGGCCGTGTGCTAGTGCCACCTACGTAGTATAAAAAAAAAACAAATATTAATTCGGTTTGTGTTATGTGTTTCATTGTTTTAACATCCTGCTTGCAGTGACTGCATATTTCTTCGTTCACCAATCTTGCTGAAAGCAACATAGATAACAAAAATCATGTCTTTTTTTCTAGGCTCTGCAGTATGACATGGATCTTGAGTGTCACGTGGAGGCTTACCCGCCTCCGGCCATCACCTGGCTGAAGGATGAAGTGCAGCTCTCGAACAACCAGCATTACAGGTGAGATATATTATTTGCTAGCTCGGGCTTAAGGTCTACCTGCCACCTTAGCAGAAACTTTCAGGGACCCGATGGGGACGCCGAAGATCCCATACCCGTGTCGAAACCGGAGATGGCCAGATGAGTCAGGGTTGCGAGTCTTATGTTTTAGACAATCTCACGCTCTATCTGAAATCTCAAAAAATCGAAAAGAGTGTCCCACCAAGACCTTCAAAGCCAAGCCAACCGGTTTTTCGATCGGGAATTTGTACAAATACTACCTCGTTAGCCATTGGGGGTGGTAATGATGGACTTGGACCGATTAAATCGATACGCTTTCCTGAGATTATCACGCTCAACTAAACAAACTCTTCAGCTCCTCGAACATGGCTGTTGAAAAAATGCCGAGACGTAAATAATACTAAATACAGGGTGTTGGGGAATTCTCCCGAAAACAAAAACGGGATGCTCTATACATTCATACGCTCACACGCCAGTAATCCCAATTGCCACACTTTGTACAAAAAATGTGTATACCGAAAATAAATTCCTAACCGAAAATGTAGCAGCTAAATGAACTTAGAAAAAAAAATAAGCTGATTCCTTGCTATGCGGTGTAAATCGCAAGGAAATGAATTACGAGCTTAGCCGTACAAGCACTACCAATCAACGTCTTGGAGAGTATCAGACGTATATACTATTTAAAGGGTTTAAAAATCATGGTACCTACCTGTAAAAATACACTTTTACAATATAAAAAAGTAGCCCAATTTCGTTAAATCCGTCAGTAGTAATATTATCCACTGTTTTCTTTTTCGAACAGCCTCCGAGGCGTGGCGGTAGTCCACGTGACGGCTACTCACGGGTCGCGGGTTCGATCTCCGCTCAGTGCAAAAGGTTGTATGCATGAATATGGCTGTTTGCACTGGTCTGGTCGTACCTCGGAGAGCACGTTAAGCCGTCGGTCCCGGTTGCCATACAAACATGGCAGTCGTTACGGGTAGTTGAGCCCTCAAAAGTCCAACCAGTCTAACTTAGAACTTCGATATCGCCATTGGCCATTGGACCATTGGATTGTGGAGGCCAGATGGCAGTCGCTTCACGAAAATATCGAAGTTCAGCCGCATCACAGTTAGACTGGCAAGCCGACCCCAACTGAGTTGGGAAAAGGTTCAGAGAATGAATGATTCGTTTTCGGAAACGTTCCATAAACTCCCTTTATATGGCGATAGAATCCGTTAAAAATGATTTCATTTCAAAAGTCATCAGCATTGTGGTAACAGAATAGATCTTTAATATAAAATTCTCGTGCTCACAATGTTCGTTACCATTCTCCTCCGAAACGGCTTGACCGATTCTCATGAAATGTTGTGAGCATATTCAGTAGGTCTGAGAAACGGCCAACATCTATTTTTCATACCCCTAAATGCTCGGAATGGAGCAGCGGGAACGGGATCCGAAGTCCACGCGGGCGGAGCCGCGGGCAACAGCTAGTTTTATTAAGTTGTTACACGATTAACGCGGCAAGCTTGCAGCATAACTTCGACATATTTAACGCAAGCATAGCATCTGTCAGGAGGTTGCTTAGCCTAGAATTCTTTCAACAATTTTCAATTTAGAAAGTTATGTTATAGATATACGTTCAATTTATTGCACTATTATTCACGTGGAGTTTGCAATGATACACTTTTATCATCTATCATTATAGTTCCATAAAGTGATATAATTTAAGTCCACATTATGAACAAACTCTGAATTGTATCAGTGAGAACCTGTAATTGGCTGTTTGCAACTAATTTTAGTCACTATACCTTTGTTATGGCTGTTGGTCCTCCGAATAAATAAATAAATAAATAAAAATATTTGATTCCAGGATCTCCCATTTCGCTACAGCTGATGAATTCACAGACACGACAATCAGAGTTATCACTATCGAGAAACGACAGTACGGTATGTTCAAGTGTAAGGCGCAGAACAAACTGGGCACTGATGAAGGACAAGTGGAGCTAGTTGGTGAGTCCACAGCTTTATATATAAGACCGGTACACACTGTTGAAGGATATTTTTGCTGAGCAATATTTTTATGTGTTCAAATCAAATCAAATCAAATCAATCTTTATTTCACAGAACATGGTCACAATATCAGGTTTTATAATATCCATAAGTAAATTTTTAGTTTTTTTTTATACTACGTAGGTGGCAGACAAGCACACGGCCCACCTGATGGAAAGCGGCCATCGTGGCCTATGAACGTGTGCAACACTAAGGGTGTCACACACGCGCTGCCCACCCTGAAGGGAAAGGGGGAGAGCTGGGAAGGGGTGGGGAGGCTAGGAAGGGGAGGGGAAGGAGGGGTACAGTGAGCTCTGGCTACCCTACTTACCGGCGGGAACACAACACGATGGTTATTATAACCGCGGTCTTCTGTAGAGCGGAGGTACTTCCCCAGTTGGACAGCTCATTTCGGACGGGAGATACCGTCGTGTCCTACCTTCGTCAATCACCGTGTGGCGTTGAAATAATAATAAATATTTCGCGATACAACACAACCATAACTAATTACACTGTCGTTAAGACTCCATACAGTCATATTAAAATAAAATTTACAATGTCACAATAGTAATGTTAAGTTTGCATTGAATATAAATCTGTAAGTCCACCTAGTAAAGTCCAAGATTGGATAACGAAAGTAAAACAGTAGGTGGGACCCTCCTAGCCCTATAACAAAGATCCGACGGTATATCGTCCTAATTGTGGAGTCCTACTGGGTAAGGACCTCCGCCCTACAGAATACCGCGACTAATTGTGTTTCCGGCAGTTAGTAGTGTAGTGGGCCTGGGGGTGACGGGTGGAGCCGCCGGTCACCCTAGCAGAAGCAGGCCACGCGTCGCAAAGAGCCACCCCATATCCAGGGGCTAGATGGGGACACCATGGTCCCCACATTAGGGGAAGAGGGTCATCTCAACAGAGATGTCCCCGGGTCTGCCGGGGTGCGAGAGATATGTCTTGTATAATCTCACCTCCGGCAATTAAGGACCCATGGACGGCGTGCGTTTTAGTCGGTTCGAGTCCGACATAATAACCTCCATTGGTTTTGGTTGAGGTGGTATCCGTAGGGATTTTGCGCACGATAAAAAAAAAGTGTAGCCAGAACTCACTGTAGAGCTTTGTGCAGCTTTGAAGACCAATTTTGGTCTCTTGCAATGGTGGTACATCATTGTATTTGATCCCAGGTAATAGGGCGTGAGCCTATTGCCGTATTCAGGGCATGTTGACTCGAGCCATGCATCTGAGGTTGACTGTGGACTGTAGCACTGAACGTGTTTGCTATGGTGACCCTCTTTCATGACACTTTGCCTTCAACTTAACATCAGGCGAGGTGAAGTCAAATTGAAGTGCCATAAAAAAAAATAAACTAAAAAAATATTGCTCACAAAAAAGTCTACAGCATGTATGTGTACTAATAGATGTTTTTTTTTTAAATATAATTGTTTGATATTGCAGTTTGAATTTGCAATTTTTTAAATTCCCTATCTAAATGTTCTTTGCCTGTGTTTTATTTTTTGCAGAATTTTGTATTTAGGTATTTTTTGTAATATTAATGTTATGATATTGTTAATATGTTATGATTATAATTGCGGTACGCTATAATGGCCGTTTGGACACGACTAGTTTAGCTCGTTTTCTCCTTTTTTTGTTCGCTTAATATTGGATAACGAACTTTAGATGAATTACTAAAAAAAATATGGCGAGATTGGTCTGGAGAAAATAAACTTAACCAAAAAAGAGAAAATAAATTTATTTCATTTAATTAATATTTCTCCACCGAATTACAGTAGAATTTGTGAGACCAATAAACCTAAAAATACCTGTATATAACCACCATATTCTAATAAATAAATATTATTCTATTTTATTCTAGAACGAGAAAAATCAGTCTTTTCAAAATGGCCATCATAGCTTGTCGCAACATGTTTCAAATCTTGTTGTTACATGCAGTATTAAATGAAAGACAATATATTATATTATATGATTTCGCTTTATTTGAATTGTTAGATTTTTATATAATCTGAATGTTTATTATATTATACACTTTGTATCAATATGGGAATCTGGCAGACATATATGGGGCTTCACATAGGGTTTACTTGTGTATTTTTTGCCCTGCCATATTCTGCTATACTCTACCCTACCCTATCTTACCCTACCCTATCCTACCCTACCCTACCCTATCTTACCCTACCCTGTTGTTGGTAGTCAGCGCTTCACGCTTACTCTCGTTCCGCGAAGCCTGTGAAGTCCCCAGTAAGCTTCTGCGTTTCTAGGCGGAGCTAGGCTGCCTGCTCTAGCCAGTAACCCTGCACGCAGTGGCCCAAAAAGGGAGGCTAGGTGCGGAAAAAGGAGTCCCAATACAATATATACTCGCTTACTCTTCCTGAAATGATTTATAACATATTTTATGAGAACGAATGCAACAGACTCCTTAACTTACTTTGATTGAGCACCTTGAAATTGGCTTCAATGGTAAACCCATCCCATAGTGACGGAGGTAGGACACGACGGTATCTCCCGTCTGAAATGAGCTGTCCAACTGGGGAAGTACCTCCGCCCTACAGAAGACCGCGGTCATAATAACCATCGTGTTGTGTTCCCGCCGGTAAGTAGGGTAGCCAGAGCTCACTGTACCCCTCCTTCCCCCCCCTTCCTAGCCTCTCCACCCCTTCCCAGCTCTCCCCCTTTCCCTTCAGGGTGGGCAGCGCGTGTGTGACACCCTTAGTGTTGCACACGTTCATAGGCCACGGTGGCCGCTTTCCATCAGGTGGGCCGTGTGCTTGTCTGCCACCTACGTAGTATAAAAAAGAAAAAAAAAAGGGGCTACCTAGCTGTTATCCTAGGATGCCTATGTTCGTTTTGAAGCTGTGACCTATCTGGGTACCAAAATTTCATCAGGTTGTCTTAAAAAATAAGGAACTTTCATACTAATTTTCAAACCTATTAGAAACCCCCTTTGAACCCCTTTGAACACCTTTTTTAACCCCCTTTTTCGCGATAAAAAGTCGCCTATATCCTTTCCCAAACTCTAATCTATCTCTCTACCAAATTTTATCAAGATCGATACAGTGATTTTGTCGTGAAATAACAAAAGATAGTCAAATCGGTTATATCCCAACATTTGATACAAAGCGTATATATAGCTGTACCGCATTGCATGTTCTATTCGCATGTTCATAGAGTCTATAATCCCGGTGTGCCCGCCGGCTTGCGGGACCACTCGGTACGGCGGGGCCCACAGTATCGCTCCGTCTGGACCCACCCTTATTGCGATGTTGGCTGTATATCTCGTTTATGCCCTAAGAAGGTAAGTTGCTTTGAAGTTTTATAAATAGGCTATTTTACCTTAAAAAATAACAATATATATATATTAGACATTGTTTTCATACTGAGGACATATTACCTCTTAAAAGTAATATTATTTTAATCTTACTTTAATTTCATAGTGTGATTCGAACCCGGACCTTTGTCGTCCATTGATATTCGTGTACTGTATCTTGTAAGACAAAGTGTAAATTCTAAGAAATTATACAATTTAATGGTGGAAACATTTACTGGTGAAATATTGATATTTAGTGTAAAGTTTGGGAATTGGAATGTTCTTAACTTGTAAAGGTAAATCTTTCAAAATGCCGCAAGGCGAAACCGGTTACGTACATTAATAAATACAGTTGAGAAGTACAAGTGTGTTATCAGTTATGAATAACAATAAGTTCCAGCAAGTGCCATCAATCATAAACATAACATAACATAAACTCACGCATATATTCCCCGAAGGGTAATCAGAGGTGCTAGCACCCACATTTCGCCAGTTTATGTTTAGGTCCCAATGTAATAGGTGGCGAGCCTATTGCAATTAACCGGGCACTTATAAACCTGCGATAAATACACACATAACTTCGAAGAGCATCGAAAAGTCATTGGTGTGTGCCATGGTAAAGCTGAGGTCGAACCCGAGACCTCGTCTCAGCAGTCTATTACCCATACCACTAGGCTACCGCGGAAATTTTCGTTATTAATGATTCTTAGTAAACTGGTCAAATAGCCTATTTCTACTGTGTTTAGTTTGTTTGCTGTTTTCATATCTATATGTGTTTGAACAACAATTGTAGTTAATTATATAAGTAATTTATAACATATTTTAAACCCATTACAGTATATTTTTCGTTGTGAATTTTATGCTAACTGTTTCAAATCAAATATAGATCGGAAAAAGTGAATGCATCGACCGGTCCCGAACCCATTCCCTTACCCTTACAGGGGAAATGCTTCAGACAAGGCCTCATGGCTCAAAAGTTAGAGCATTTCCCTTGTAAGAGAAAGATCGCGGATTCGATTTTTGTTTTTCCTATCTATATTTGATTTGAAATAGTTTATTTTTATAGGGCCAAGGCAAACTCAAAAAGACTCATTATTACATACACCATTGATGTTACAATGGTGGCCCTCAGCTTGACGGCCTGTTATGTCCTTTCCATAGAGTTTATATTACTTACATAAATAGAGGTATAACCTCTTTACTGAAATAAAAATAGTGGCAGTGACTTGTAATTTTTAGTTTGACATCACTGCAATATTTATTTTTGTCAAAGTTGATAATGGTTTATAAAAAAACATTCATATATTCTGTATCTTTCTCACACCTAGGTTTTGTGTAAAGATTCGTATGTCACTCGCACTATTTGTTAAGGCTCAACTTACACCGCGGTGGAGTAGAAGCGACCGTAATTTTAGGTACAAAGCATAATAAACTTTATGGCGATTGTATTATGATCTTAGTTAGCACAAGTCTTGAGAACACGCGACGATTCCACGGAAAACGCGCGACCTTTTTTGACTCGTATAAATCTGTATATTATGCACTTGACATAAAGTTCATTATGCTTTGTACTTACAATTTCGTTAGCTTCTATTCCGCTGTGGTGTAAATTAAGCCTTAGAAGAGTAAAGTGTGCGAGTGACATACGTATCTTTACACAAAACCATCTATTCACTAACACTAAGCGTCGGTAGCTTAGTGGTTAAGGAGTCGGCCGTACGATCGAGAGGTCCCGGGTTTGAATCCTGGCCATTACACTACCGACGTGAACCCACTCCTAACATAAGCCATTGAGCTTAGCTGGAGGGGTTAAAGGGAATATTAGTAACTTCGGTTGCTAATATTCTTTTCAAAAAAAAAAAGATTAAGAATAAGGCAGTAGTCTAAGAATAACTTTGTAATATTTACCATGTTTTAGGTTGTTCGAAATATCTGATGTTTTGTCGACCAATGGATCAAATTAACATTTTTTATCCCATTCCAGAATCGCCAATCCCGGACATTAACTTCCCGGGACTCCGCCGCGACCCTATGTACCGCGGGTACGCGGAGTACCGAGGTACGGCCACCACCAGCACCCCACATATCTTTTTTATATCGACGATTACATATCTGATGAAAATCTTAAGTTAAGTCAATTTACATAATTATACTTTTTTTGTAACACTTTTGACACTTGGCGATAAATTTATTCTAAGGTTACCTGCTGATTTATGCGGGTGATTGATTCGTAGAAAGAAGGAGTTTGCACGAAATAACCCGCTCACGTGTATATACGTCAGAGAGGTGCAAATTTTCAAAAAGGAAACCAGTGAAAACGTTTTTTTTACCTATTTTGCTACGCGGCATGCGATTCGTTCGTTTTGTAGCATAGAACAGAAGAAAAAACTAGTAGCATTGTGAAATGACAGATTATGTAGCGAAATCGATGTCGCCAAACCGTTAATACAATATTAAATTAGCCTAAATTACTAAAACGAAAACAATTTAACCGTTCAAAATAGAGATACCTTTACTATTTCATACCTTGAATCAAATAAGCTTGTTATTTTACGAAGTTCAGACGCATGTTTTGAATGAAATGCATAAGAAGGACACGCGTATTTCTCATTTCAATTTGTTTTCTTTTATTTTCCGTGGTTTGTTCCTACCGATATCACTGTTTCCACGCTCATCAGACGGGTTGGTGATATCGTCTGTATATTTTTTCCGTTAGTAAAGAATACGAATACAAATACAAACCATTTATGATTTTTAGAAGCTATTTAAAAGATATTCGATTTTTTTGGTTCGAGGTATTTAGCCCCTCGACTATTATATATTAATATATTCATCATTGAAAGTTGATAATTACTTACATATGTTGAATACATTATATATTTTTGACGATGACTCCTGAAAATTCGGGCCTATACGATAGATATAGCATTTTATACGTCGTTACATATGACGTCTTATAACTGTGCCAAAATAATATCACTAACAGTTATTTATTGAAGTGTTTTAAACACCTTACGATCGAGAAGTCTCGAGTTCGAATCCTGGCCTACGTGAACACAATCTTAACACAAGCCAATGAGCTTAACTGGGCGGGGTTAGAGGGAGTATTACCAATTTCGGTTGTTAATATTCTTTAGCAAAATATAACATAAATATTAAAAACAGGTAAACAACTGACACTAGGCAAATCATTACACCTCATGTTCAATTTTGAATATAGTAAGTTCGAGTCCTGTTTAAACACGGCCCTAAGTTTGAATCTCACACAAGACTTTAGTTAAGAGCGCACATCAAGTAGTAGTTTTTAAGTAATAAATGTTTAGTATACATTGCAATTATTATTAAAATAATCATATCAATAGTTTAGTAATAAAACTATAAACAAAATTGGCCTAACTTCAAAATTTTCGATATTAAAAGTCACATAATATACACTGACTTCTAACTCAACGCCGTTAACAGTCAAAATTGTGAGAATGTATTTTTGTATATTTGAATTTGTATTCTTTAATGAAATTTAATTGAGTTCAATCTGAAATAGATTAACTCAGTTCAGCAGTTCTATGCATTTTGATATTCCAAAAAAATGTAATTTGTATTTATAAGTCTGTATTCTTTCGGTAACGTGTAATTTGTATATACTTGTGACTTTGTATTTTCTAATCAGAAACTCAATTAAGATGAACTTATTATTCTTCTTCTTCTTTTTTTAAAATGGCTTCTGCAGCAGAACTTATTATTCAAAACACCTCGATGTAATAAAATGTAGTTTAATTAACTATTTAGGTAGCTACCATGACTAGCAAAATTTTAGAACGTTTTTTTTTGTATCTATTTGTAAATGTATTTGTATTCATCGATCATGAAAAACTCTTTTGAGCTGGACTTATAATGAATTAATCAACTCAATCTCGCATTATTAAAGTATTTATATTAGTCAAATGCAATGGAAATTTCTAACATATCTTTTTTGTATTATATAATATGAATTTGTATTTTTAAATTTTGTTTCTTTATATAAACAGACGATGTTGTCTACAGTTTTATCAATAAACTAAGAATATATGTTTACCTTTAGAATAACAAAGATAGAGAGTAGTACCTACCTGTAGATGTGTGTCATTTGTAATATTTTTATACGAAACTATAATTATTTAGGGTTGTGAAAAAGCGATGCGATGCTATATATTTTACTTGAGGTAAATTAGCCACTCGAGTATTAAATATCGTGTTTAGCCCTCGTAGATAAGTGGTAAAGAAGTCGACTTAACGATCGAAATGTCTTGGGTACACAACCCGGTAATCGAGTTATTAGGAATACCTGTCACTTCGGATACTAATTGTAAGGTATTTTACCGTCTCTACCATGGTGAATGTCCTGATGAGCTCTTCCAATTAATCCCACCCTCTCCTTTCCTACACAGGACAAAACGTGCAGGTCTTAGATGTCACCCGCATACGGTGCAGAATATTCCATCAAGAACCAAGCGGTTCGGTGAGTCTTTCCCTCTGCCGCACCATTAGGTCTTGGAATTCGTTACCGGCGCACGTGTTTCCTTCTTCCTACAGTCCCGGGTCCTTTAAGCGAGACGTGGTCATTGTAACACTGTACGTGTTTGTAATGGTGACCCTCTTGCCTAAGACTTTGCCTATACTCTTTCCTGAGACTTTGCCTTCAACTTACCATCAGGCAAGCTGAAGTCAAAAGTGACGTGTCCTAAATAAACAAAGTACTAAGGTTATAGCACTCCGTACTGTAGTATCCACATGAATGGTTATCTTACGTTATCTACACTATTACTATGAAAAGCTAAAATTTGTATTTTTGTGTATGTATGTAATGAATAAACTCAAAAAAGCCTGTGCCGATTTAAAAAATTCTTTCACAATTGTATAGCTACATTCACCCTGAGTAACGTAGGCTATATTATATATCTATATAACCGATATCCACGTAAGCTGAGCCGCGGGCAATATCTAGTATCATTTTCATAAAATAGCATCGCTTCGCTTCTTGAACCAAATACTTTTACCCATGTGTTAGTAATAAGTCAAAAACTTTTTTTTTTTAAATGAATTTATACATTCCCAAATTGATAATGTAATTGTATAAATAGGTACCAAATTTTTAGTCGTAAAATATTTCTGTCAGGTAAGGGAGGAGACAAACCAAAGCACAACAGTAAACTACCAAGAAATTTTCCAAATTTGAGTAGTCTGACTGGGGAAGTACCTCCGCCCTAGAATACCGCGGCTAATAATATCCTTGTGTTGTTTCCGACGGTGAGTAGGGTAGCCAGAGCTCACTAGAGAGGTCTTGGGTTGTCAGTAGGAAGACCGAGAACAGCACAGACTCTTGAACTTCTCCCCTTCATATTCCCCCCTCCCCTCTATATGGTCGGCAGCACGAATATCCATATGTCACGGTAAACACTTTCCATCAGGTGTGCCGCGTGCTTGTCTGCCATCTGAGTGGTGTAAACAATAATAATAACATTAAAAACGCGCAATTTTTTTAAAGATGATGACAATATCAAATGAAAATAACGTACCTATATTTTTACATAACAATTTTACTTACCAATTCCATCCAGTGTTAAGACTTGTTTTATTGACAACTATTATTTTAAAAAAACCTATTTTGAAAGACTAACATTTTGGCAGCATTTATTTTTTAAGATTTAACATGACTCGTGATGTTTTTATGTGTTTTTATATGCATTTGTGAATACTTATATAGTATTAACTTTGAAAAACTGGATTATATTACGATTTGTTTGGTGTTTAATGGTTAAGAAGTTGACTTTGCAATCGAAAGGTTTATGTATTCGATATGAACACACTAAAGGTGCGTCCAGACTTGTGACATGAACAGCAGACCGTACAGCGTGACATCAAGACAAAACGTTGAGTGTGTATGTAACAACTTATGGCACCATTAAGTCTCGAAATTCCTTGCCGGCGCACGTGTTCCTTTCTCCCTACAGTCCCGGGTCCTTTAAGCAGCGCGTGAAAAAGCTTCTGATGAGGCCGTCAAGCTGAGCGCCACCATTGTAGCACTGTACGTGTTTGTAATGGTGACCATCTTTTATGAGACCTAGCCTTCAGCTTAACATCAGGCGAGGTTATGTCAAATTGACGTGCCATATATAAAAAAAACTTGGGCACACGAACTGGAACTGGAACACGGCCACCAGTCGATCAATGGTTGCATTTAAGCTATCACGCAGCTGAATACGTGACGGGCACACTTTTAATACGTAAATGTAGACTTGGCATAAGCTATTGTGCGTAGCTGGAGGGGATTAGAGGGAATATTAGTAATTACGGATGCTAATTATCTTTATAAATAAAAAAAATCCCAAATATGTTTATGCCTTTTTGCCCTCTATAGAAGGCTGAAACAACAGCCTGCCATCTGCATCTTCAGAGCTTATTATAATAACTAGTTCAAACAACTGCCATCTTAAGTTACCCCGAGATTATAGCTGCTGAAAAGCTATCGAAATGTCGGGGTTTTCGTGATATAATAACACCAAACAAATCGTGAAAGAATCCTTTCAATATAGTTTTATTTCAATGTGTAATATTCAAAAACAGGGTTGCCAGGTTCTAAACCTAAAAGTCGGAAAGACCAACCAATTTAGCCTTTATTTACAGTAATATCAACTTAATCTGTATCCAATGCCGTGTTTATCACTGGGCATTCGGGGCCCAGGGCCCACCGCCTCGAGGGGCCCCACAAAAAAGAGACGATGTCTCGCACATTTCTTGGAAACAAATCTAATACTATAAACTTTCCAAAAGGGCCTCTAAAGTCTTGTATGCCCAGAGCCCCTGCCATAGGTAAAGGCAGCTCTGTTTGTATCTTTAATGAGATTTTATGGGATGTTTCAGCGGGTAGACCGTGAAACTCTATATCTTCTGCAGCACAGAGACTCTTAACCTTCTCTCGTTCCACTTTCCCTTTCCCCTTCTCCTCTATATAGTCGGCAGCACGAAAAGCCCCTGGTGTTGCAAATGTCGATTAGGTCACGGTAACCACTTTCCATCAGGCGGGCCGCGTGCTTGTCTGCTACTTAAGTGATATAAAAAATAATTATCTCCGGCTTTATTAGGACGCCTGGCAACCCTAAACAGAAACAATACACAATATAATTATAGAGATGCATAAATAATTAACCCTCAGTGATGTGTATTTTATAAATCTATTACTATATATAAGTAAAAAAATAATTAAAACAAATTGTAATTCGGTGAAATATCTAGAAAAACAAAAATTGATATTTTAAAATGGGATAGGTTAGGTTTGCATAATAAGAATATCCATAAAATGTTTTGGCACGATAATTTGGCATACTTTTTTGGCATAAAAAGTATTTAAATTTTGCCAAAAATAATGCATAAATATCATTAGTCTAAATTACTAATCATCATTCTCTGAACCTTTTCCCAAATCAGTTGGGGTCGGCTTTCCAGTCTAAATTTCTATTATGTCAAAATATTGAATGGTTATTTTTGTTTATGCGAATGAATAGTGCACCTTTTAAAATAAAATAATATATATATTATTTGTATGCATCATGAAGCACAAACTAACAACAATTGTTTTGAACACTTTTTATTTGTTTTAATGTGATTTGAACTTAATTTTAAGATTTAAAAATGCATTTGTATCAATTATTGTGTTATATTCACGCTTAAATACCTATATTATAGTCCGTAATCAAATATCAATCAATTAACTTATTCATTGGTTGATACATAAATGCGTATGTTATTTCCAAAACATTCAACAAAACATTAGTACAGATACACACTTTATATTACTTCGGAAACAAGAGTGAGCGTTCGGGTAAAATCGGCTTTCTTCGGTTCTGTATAGCGTTCTATGTCACACAGTTGATACTTTTATAGAGTTATTAAAACTGGTTGTGTTTATGACATACCCCACCGGGCTAGCAAGCTGAAGTGGCAGTGCACGGGGCACGTTCCAATAACAGATGATTTTTGGAGCCGAAAGGTTCTCGAATGCAGATGAGGCGTGGAACGGCCCCCGGCAAGATGGACGGATGATATAGTCAAAGTCGCGGTCGGATTGGAGCTCAATGGGGGAGGCCTATGTTCAGCGGTGGATATCCAATGACTGTAATGATAATGATGATGAAAGTATGTTTATAAATATAAATTTTTAACTTTGGTTTTAACTACTCTATATATTAGAATTGTTGAATGTTTCGTAAAAACATGCGTTTAGAGTTAAAGGTATCTAATATTAGATATCTTTTCAGTAGACTGCTTTAATTTATAAGCTTATATGAATCTCACTGTCTCCCAATGTGTTTGTGCAGTTTTTTTTTGTTTTTGATAAATAAATAATATTTTGATGGATATTCGGTTTTATTTCTATACTAGATGTTACTTAGCGTGCCCGCGGCTCCGCCCGCGTGGACGTTTTACCCCGGTCCCGTTCCTCCATTTCGAGCATTTTCATATTTATTCACCTTTTAAACCTTCTCTGGACTTCTACAAAATATAATTCAAGAACAAAATTAGCCAAATCGGTTCTGCCGTTCTCGAGTTTTAGCGAGACTAACGAACAGCAATTTAGTTTTATACATAAAGATGTGAATTTTGGAAGTTACCGAAGCGCGTTCGACGGCAGTCTGCATCAGATATAAATGTCAATTTGACTTACTTGATGCTCATTCGACGAGCTTTCATGATTCCAGCGTAAGAAGGTTGAAGTTGCAAAAAAAAAAAACTGAAATTCGAATATAGATTACCAGAAAAAATCAACCTCATGTGAAAGATAATCTCATTGTGGCGATACCACATGTACCCTACGCCATCTAGCGGCAGCAAGGCAAACTACTACGTCACTACGAATCCTGCATCGCGAAAGCGAAGTTCTCTCGCTTCTCGCTCGAACCCATCGACAACCGTAGAGCCGCGGCGGATGGTCGGAGTGTCCCCCCTCCTCTATTTTGTCCAACAGGTGTTTTACAAATAAAAAGTTGTAAATTGTCTTTGAAGATCGTCGACAATCCTGTACTCATAAGGCTGCTTTCACACTTCACAGGTGACAGGCAAGCACGCGACCCACTTAATGGAAAGTAGTTGCCCTGGGCTATGAACGTTGACAACACCAGTTTCAGGAGGGATAGTAGGTAGATGCTCTCGACAGGTTGTAGCGACGCGCGATCCCTATTACTGGGAGTCCTGTGGTCACAAATACCCTCGAACCTTTACAGATGCGTAGAGATGTTGCGTCCCTGGCAGTATTTTACCGTCTCTACCATGGTGAATGTTCTGATGAGCTCTTCCAATTAATCCCACCCTCTCCTTTCCTACACAGGACAACACGTGCAGGGCTTAGATGTCACCTGCATACGGTGCGGAATATTTCATAAAAAACCAAGCGGTTCGGTGAGCCTTTCCTCTTTGTTTCTTTCCTTTTGTCTCACGTGTTTCCTTCTTACAGTCCCGGGTCCATTAAGCGGGGCGTGAAAAAACATCTGATGAGGCCGTCAAGCTGAGCGCCACCATTGTAGCACTGAACCTAGGTGTTTAATTGACATGCCATATTTCTGCTGCAATAGGTAATGCCCACAGCTACATTCTACTATCACACAGCTCGCCACAGGCAGAGAAACTCACACATCACAAAAGGGAACGGCCGTTTCTTTCTTGATACCTAAAGACCCAAACCTCAAAATGCAAAAACTGCGGTGAATGTGGGTAGTTTATAAAAAAAATATACACTACCTAAAATATTTTTTATTTTAATATCATATTACAATAATTAGGTTTTGGTAACATTCGTATTTTTGTACCTAATATTACCTACATACCCTTATATAACTATTTTTTACAAAATATTGCTTAAAAATAAATTAATAATGCCATCGCTATGTTCTCTTTTTCACATTGCAAAATTGAGACCATGACGACAATAGCGTAGGTACATCAATATAAATATTGATTTTATTCATAATTTTAATAGGTAGTAGGTACCAATAAGATTTGTAAGATATACTTATTTACATAAATGTATAATTTTCCGGCACTCACACTTGACATAGATACCTATACAGGGTGTAAGGGGAACGCCCCCGAAGCCGAAGGCCCCTGGTTGTAGGTACTCATAGTAAGTACACAACGTATTGGCAAAAATAATTACGGCCAAGCAAATTTTTTTGTTTTAATTTTTCATTTTTATAACGTTTAACTTGTGTTATTCACTCTCCATCGTGTTAGTAAAGATGAATGAAACTAAAGTTTCACAAAAAAAACATGAACTCGCATGATGGCGCCACTTGTTTTTTTTGTGGTGACGTTTCTAATGAAATTTTCGTTTCATTCAGCTTTACTGATACGATGGAGAAAACAATGCAAAAAAAAAAAATGATTCGTAGTAATTTTTTTTTTGCCCAATTATGTTGTGTACCATGAGTACTACCAGGGGCCTTTGGCTTCGGGAGTGTTTCTCTTACTCCCTGTATATAAGTGCAAATCTCTGCCTGGTTATTGCTTTATGTTTTGTGATATCATTTCTTGGTTTAGGCAAAATTGCTACGTCCCCTAACCCTTTAAAAGAATTCGTAGTCAATTAAATTTGTATTTACCATTATCGTAATTTTTTTGTGCACGGCTGATAAAAATATTAAATCATAAAAATGGTCTCAATGTCGTGTCTGTCATAATTTTAATAATTCCTAAATGTTTAATAATAAATCACTATTTTACATACAACTGTACAATATTCACAGAATTATATTGAGACGAACAATCCGATAGAAGCATAGAGATAGAAGCACATTAAATCTGACAGTAACTCCGAAATCATAGAAGTTCAAATCAAAAATTGCCTCAAAATTTTCGATTTTAGTATCGAAAATGTCCGAACATTAGCTCTGAATGAACACGTGCGGTATTGCCGAATACGCGCACACAAATTAGATGATAAAATATAGTGTCCACAATTATTATTATTAATTTGTGCTCTGTTATAGTAATATGTCCGTTCTCATAGCGACCTTAATATATAATTAGTTCCATCTTAATTTATTCACATGTATGATATGTCTAAATATTTTAAATGTCCACCAAATATTGGACATTTTCGTTGCTCTTCATGATTAAATAATAGAATCCCTGAATGTATATTTACAGCTACCTATAGCATAACATCGCAATTTTTACAATTATTAAAGTATAAAATCGTCAACATATCGTTACTTGTAGAAAATCACCTTTAGTATCAAAATCGCCCATGAGTGCAATACGATATATTTACAGGCGAATCATTGTTGATTTTGCATAAGTTAAATCTTAATTCCATTTCTAATTCCCAGATTTGTATCAAAGGAAACCTGAGGATATATTAATAACTAACATCGCCCTGCGGTTTCACCCGTAACTCCAAGCCTATGTTATTTCTCAACAAAATAGCTTTCTAAAAGTAAAAGAATGATAAATTCGGTTCATTCGTTTTAGAGTCTATCGATTACAAACAAACAAATCTTTCCTCTTAATATTAATTAGCATAGATTATCTAATCTATGTGTTTTGTACTGTCATTAATCCATTACGTATTACATTAATTGAAGTTGTTTTAAAAATATATTATAGTACATAGGTGTCGTCAGATGCAATAAATAGATATATTTTTTATTAATTAAGTATTAAATCGTTGTTCGTATTACTTAATTTTGGGGTTTTTTTAAGAAAATCCTAATCCCCAAAGGTTTTCGGAATACTTTCGGGGAGAATTCTAAACAGTCATCTGGCAACACTGAGCATTACCTATTTCTTTTTTCTTTTATAAAGGTTAGTACATATTGAAATTTAGCTACAGACTTTCGATGGTACCTAAATATAAATTTATGCCCTAGACAGTGAATAACTAAATTTCTAAATGTCTTATAATATTATAAATCGTTGGAAAGTCTAAAACTGACTTCACAGCTACACGGGAGACCCATACGGGCTGTCCGTACGCCCGTAGTGCTCATGAACTCCTATCGAATTCGTAATGTAAAGGTTTCGAGAGAACGGAGCATTGTAATTGGCAGTCTGCCTCTTGTAAACCTGTGTGCGTGTGTAGCCCGCCAATCGCAATGCTCCGTTCCATCGACACCTTTACATTAAGAATTCGATAATATTTCGTGCTAAGGCTACTGTTACTATGGCGCTCTGTGTTACCATTTTACGAAATGAAATCCGCTTCATATTTCAATGCGGATACGATTTATCAATTGTGGCCTTTATAAGCCATCAGCTCGACCTGTTTTTAACAACAATTTTTATAATATGAGGTCGTTCGGATACATAACCATTTGCAAGCATTTGAAGTCTTGCGTTCTTTAAATCTGTTATTTTTATACTAATTTTTCTTGCAGAACGTCCTTCTTATATTTATCGGAGACGGTGGAATCACCATAGTAATGCTAGTGTCGACCATAACGCGTATATCGCCAGACCGATGAAAATAAATCTTGCTATCTGATGAAGATAGTATAACCTGCAAAAAAAACCATTAAAAAGTTTCGTTTCTAATCAAATCGATCTTTAGATGGGTGACCAATGTCGTCTTTACCTTACAGTCACTCGGGGCACGTACCCAGGGCTCTCCGCTTCAAGAGGGCCCATCGAAGAAGCAACAATTTCTTGCACACCAACTTAAGAACACTGTTCTCACAGTACCTATGTGACTGGAGAGTTATTTTTGTGCTGTTGAAGACACATTTGTCGGCGGTATACGCCCTTGGTGTTACAAACGACCATAGGCCATAGTAACCAATCTATCAGGTAGGCCATGAGCTTTTCTGCCAGCTCAACGGTACAAAAAAACAAACGGTATAAAAAACCTTTTCTTGTGTACCCAGGGCCCCCAAAATCTTGTGTGCCCAGAACCCCCAAATTCATGTGTGCCCGGGGCCTCCGTCATAGGTAAAAACGGCCCTACCCTTCTTACAATATTGCAACCCTTACGTGCACATTAAGCTATCATTTGCCGAACATGTATCAGTTGAGATAATCTGGCTTTTGCTTAAATAATTGGTAATGCCATCCAAAAATGTTCTTTTGTTTATACAACTTATTCTGTAGGGCAGAGGTACTTCCCTAGTTAGACTGAAGACTAAAGTTATATGATTGGATTACCTTTTCCATTTAATCCTGGCTTGAGGCAATGAGTCATCGCTGTCCTTGAATAAGTATCGCCGGACGCCGAGCAGATATTCGTCAAAGTACTCATTCCAATCTATCTCGGCCATACTGAATGGGTACAACTGAAACAATGCAATTATTATATCATCATCATTATTCTCTGAGCCTATTCCCAACTGTAGAGTCGGCTTTCTAGTCTAACTAAGATGAGGCTGAACTTCGATATTTTCCGTGCAAACTAAAGTAGTTCTGTAGTTAGGTTAGTCGGACTTTTGAGGGCTCTAACTACCCGAAACGATTGCACGACTGCTCTCCGAGGCACGACCAGACCATTATACCTATAGCATCTATCTATTTGCATCAAATTTAGATAGGTTAAAGTGATTGCTACTACGGGATTCGAACCCGCGACCTTTCCGTTAAAGGGTACTACCGATGAAATGATGATGAGAGTTGCAGCGATTTCATATTATGTTCCTAGCGCCATCTAGAGGAGTAATGCTGAACTACTACAAAATGACCGGTCCTGAATCGCGCTATTTGAGTTTTTGAACATCTTTCAATCTTCTTCTGTCGAGTAGACGGCATTTTCACTCCTTACTACGTCCCCTTTTCTTTTCTTTTAAATTGAAGCATTTAGCATGCAGTCCCTTACATGGGGAATGCTTTACTTACTGAGCTTCTGTTACCGGGTTAAAGTCAACCGTAGTTCAGTAGAAAAATTCAAAATCAAAATCAAAATCAAAAATCATTTATTCTGCATAGACCAGTAAACGGCACTTACAAAACGTCAATACAAACAATATTTTATCAAATGCAAATGGACCACCGGTTCGAAACGCGGCCCCGACCTGAGAAGACTAAGGCAAGAAACTCAGCGGGCTTTTCTTTTTTTTTGGTCTATTTACAATAGTTTACTTAGTCTAGATACAAAATTTAGCTTAGTAGCAAGTGGAGTGAACAGTTCATTTCCAGGCTTGTTTATCATCCAAATAATCCTGGATTTTATAGTAAGCTTTTTGACATAACTTATTTTTTACTAAATTACATAACTTATTTTTTACTAAATTACTTATTAAATTACTATCCCCTACCTTTTTATCAACCGCAGAAGTCTTCTGCCATAGCTCCCGTGTCTTCTCGTTGTGGAACGTAATCTCCCTCGTGCAGAAGTATGACAATACTGATGAGAATTTGTGTATCTTCCTATAAACTTTTAACATCCTGTAAAAAAAAGTTACATAACATAACATAACATAAACTCACACCTGTATCCCGGAGGGGTCGGCAGAGATGCTAGTATTTCGCCAGTTTATGTTTAGGTCCCAATGTAATAGGCATCGAAAAGTCAGTGGTGTGTGCCATGGTAAAACCTGGGATCAAACTGGAGACCTCGTCTCAGAAGTCCATGACCCATACCACTATTACCACTTACCCCAACAACTACAAGCTTGCCAAGTGAGATGCCGTACACTATACTTACTTTGGCTTTCGTCCTAAGCAGACAGCTAGTCCGTCAACTAAGGTTGCAGGTATCAGATGTAAGAAAAATATGTAGATGCTGTTCAGCAACGCAGACTTGGTTAATTGAAGCGAGATAAACCTGAAAATAAAATTTAATTGTTTTACAAACATATAACCCTAGAAAGATAATCATATTTTATAGCACTGAAAAGATAACCATACGCCTCAGACACGTATAATTCTAAGATAAGATAGGATAAGATAATATAAGATACTATAAGATAAGTGCCTCGGAGAGCACGTAAAGCCGTCGGTCCCGGTTGCCATACAAACACCTATCTTATTAAATAACAAAAAACAGATTAATTTTGCAAAATTAATATATTATTTGAACCATAATAAAAATTCTACTCTATTATAACTTCTTTCTACTTTTTTCAATCGCAAATTGATAGATAATATCATCAAAGTCAAGTTCTCGAAGCTTGTCTTTTTCGATAAACAGTAGGCTTAAATCACTGACTTTTTCTTGGCCCATCGATGGGCCCCTCTCCAAGCGGGGCCCCAAGCAATTGCTTTCTTTGCTTCCTGCTAAATCCGCCACTGAAGTCATGGGCATAATAACTGGGTGCCACTTACCAAACAGCATCAGAGAAGGGGTAATGGTTAAGCCTGGCCATGTTATGCGACACGAAGTCTCCCCATGTGATCCTGTTCTCCACGGAACTGACATAGTTGAAGATCGGAGGCTCTGATGGTGGAGAACTGTGAGGATGAAGAATATTAAGTGTATAATAATATGAAAATACCTACACTTACATAACTAAGGGGCTGATAAACTTGAGCATTTTTTGAGACAAGCCCACGGTCCTCTTGATGGTAAGTGTTTACCGTGGCCTATGGACGTGCGTGATCATGTAAAGGGAAAGACGAAAGACGGGTGGGAAGAGTGAAGGATATGAGAGTTTCTGCGCTGTAAATGTAGAAGGTTAAGTAAAGTTTCTCGGTCAACCAACTGACAACACAAAACCTCTCCAGTGAGCTCTGGATATCCTACTCACCACCGGGAACACAACCGCCGGGAATACAGCCAGAGCTCATTAACCTTGTGTTTTACGTGAAAGTTTTGCAATTATATTTGAAAATTATTGAAATGTAGTAAATAAATAATTTGAAAATGATTCTTTCGCTGGTTCGGTGGTTAGATCTACTGAGAAGAGACCAGCAAGAAACTGCGGTAGATTATTACCTCTTTCCTTTCTTTTTTTTTAAATACCTTATACTTTTATTTATTTAAAATACAATTAATATGTGCGAGAGCAAGTGATTAATATAAATGACCAGGCATTTTTATCATTAAGAGTTTTGGCAAAGTCCCACAAGTAATCCTTACCTTGTTTTATAGGAGTTATGCACATGGCAAGCGGCCACCATCAGACAATTGACTACAGAGTCAACAGGCACGATGTCTGCTGAAACCTGTTCATCACATTGGACGGTTCTTAGGATACCGGTGGCTGAAAAAACGAGGGTTGAGTTAATTTTTGATTCATACTTTTTGGAGTTCCTTGGTAGTGAAATGTATTGTAAGTGAAATGTAAGTATTATAATGTAAGTGTATCTATTTATTATATTTGATGTATATGCAATCTACACCACAGAATCACACTACTGATTGTTCTGTACTTTCCTGTCCATCCTAAGGTTGCCTGGAAGAGATCGCCTTTGGTGATAAGGCCGCCCATTGTACATGCAACTTTATGATTATTACTGTACCGCTAACATTGTTCTAAGGTGTACAATAAAGAATTATCTATCTATCTATCTATTGCTGATGTTATCTGTCCCTGTAACAAATTCCAGCCAGATTTGTTCAGCCGTTTAAGCGTTTGTGTTTTGTAGATTACCGTCTCTACCATGGTGAATGCTCTGATGAGCTCTTCCAATTAATCCCACCCTCTCCTTTCCTACACAGGACAACACGTGCAGGGCTTAAATGTTACCCGCATACGGTGCGCAATATTCCATCAAGAACCAAGCGGTTCGGTGAGACTTTCCTTTGCCGGACCATTAAGTCTTGGAATTCCTTACCAGCTCTCGTGTTTCTTTCTTCCTACAGTCCCGGGTCATTTAAGCGACGCGTGAAAAAGCATCTGATGAGGCCGTCAAGCTGAGTGCGACCATTGTAACACTGTATAGTTTATAATGGCGATCCTCATTCCTAAGACTTTGCTTTCAGCTTACCAACAGGAGAAGTAAAGTCAAATTGAAGTGCCCTTAATAATATTAATAAAAAAATTTTGGTACACAACTCTTGTTTATACAAAAATACTAGCTGACCAGCGCAACTTCGTCTGCGTCACCCCGTTTTTGCAACATTTTTCACTTCTGCACCGCACCAGTTGGTTGTAGCATGATGTTATATACATATTATAAACCTTTCTCTTTAATCACTCTTTCTATTAAAAAAACCGCATCAAAATCCGTTGCGTAGTTTTAAAGGTTTAAGCATACAAAGGGACAAGTAACGCGACTTTGTTTTATACTATGTAGTGATAAGTACCTACCAGATATATTCCAATATGGTTTTGCAGTTGTAATTGTCAACTGCACTACCCAAGTAACTTACCACTGCCTACGGCGACGCCCGTGGGCCCGTACATGTTATCAAGCCAGCCTTTTAGTGGTTCCTTTACTGTTGATATCACTGAAATATTAACAATCATTATTTACGAGCACATATCTAATAAATAAAGATAGAAAGGCAAAGAAAAGAAAAATGTCGAGTGACATTGTTTGTTGGCAAACTCTACGAAATAACTCGAACGATTCTTATCTTACATAAACAAACTCACGCCTATATCCCCGAAGCAGAGGTACTAGCACCCACAATTCGCCAGTTTATGTTTAGGTCCCAATGTGATTGGTGGTGAGCCTATTGCAATTAATCG
The DNA here is from genome assembly GCA_963691645.1 of Pelosia muscerda. Taxonomy (NCBI): domain Eukaryota; kingdom Metazoa; phylum Arthropoda; class Insecta; order Lepidoptera; family Erebidae; genus Pelosia; species Pelosia muscerda. The sequence continues at coordinate 2,322,559 of OY829127.1, read as the reverse complement.
GGCACTTATAAAATTGCGATAAATACACACATAACTTCGAAAAGCATCGCAAAGTCATTGGTATGCGCCATGGTAAAACCTGGGATCGAAGCCGAGACCTCGTCTCAGCAGTCCATTACTCATACCACTAAGCTATAGCGGCTTTTGTCGTAGTATCAAAAGTGCAGTTTACTCGTATCAAAGTACACGACATATCATCAGTCGCTAACGCAATGCGCTCATTTGCCTATATCTACACATTTTCATTCTTTCACATACATTACAGTCTTGTTGAATCTTAATACGGGTCCCTATTGAGAAACCGCAAGGGATTAAAACCATAAGCATTAGCATATTCAATCCCATTTCACGGTACGCTTTATCTGCCGCATGCTTCTGCGGTTGTCGTACGTGGTTGACTACGGAATTATACCTTTACCACAGAATAAATAACTACTACATTATGCCTTTTCATCATCATCATCATTCAGCCATAAGACTTCCACTGCTGAACATAGGCCTCCCCCATCGACCTCCAATCCGACCGGTTGGAGGCAGTCTGCATCAAACGTGTACCCACGACTTTGACTATGTCGCCCGTCCATCATGATGAGGCCGTCAAGCTGAGCGCTACCATTGTAGCACTGAACGTGTTTGCAATGGTGACCCTCTTTCATGAGACTTTGCCTTCAGCTTAACATCAGGCGAGGTGAAGTCAAATTGACGTGCCATAGATAAAAAAAAAATCTCGCAAGGAGCCTTCCCACATTTCGCCTACCGGTAGTATTTATAGTTTACTTATCAAGAATTTTTTTTAGCAATAAGCTGTGTGTCTGCTACCTTGCTGATTGGTGTGTGCAGTTATATCCAGTATCCCTATGGTCCTTACCTACAGCTGGCCTGAATATGCCTACAGGCATGACTCCCGCGTTCGCTCGCAATTCCTTTTCCGCTAGTGCTTTTGTGAAGGTATATGTGTTAGGCCATGGTCCTAGGACCCTGAAACATCATTAAGGACAGTAGAGATATTAATCAACTTATATTTATTGGAACATTATTGTAGGTACGTAGGTACGTGTTGGTTCGCGGTTGAATACAATAATGTCATCTCATTTCTTCCCAAAGAGTGTCGTGGAAGGCGAGGTCGCAGATTGATCGCCATTCTCCATGAGTGACCACTCTCCATGACGGGCCTGGGGGTGACAGGTAAAGCTGCCTGTCAACCTAGCAGGAGCACGCAACGCACGTATCGCGTTCCTCCCAATCCGGTCAAAATCCTTCATCTTCGAAGACCCTGAGTCAGCCAGGGAGTGAGGAATACGCCAGAAACTACCACACCCTCGGTAACTGATGGCCCAGTGATGCTGTTTTGGTATGTTCGAGTTCGACTTAACTATATCCTTGCTGACTTCAGCGGGTGAGTGACGATGAAACGATGGAACTTACTCTGGTAACACCTTGAAAATATATCGAATGGATTTTCTCGGGAAGGGTTACACCAAACCACAGAATTACACGCACCTACGATTAAGAGATATAGTTAGCTACCCTAATTGGGCAAGCTATCCCTCCTTAAACGTAGATGCCAGGTTGGTGTGGACACAAAAGATCCAACAGGGTCGAAATATCCGCGATAACTCCTGAGCACGCACCACAAAACACAAGATGGATGATGGACTGGAAATACTTACTTAGGTAAAATACCATTGATTTCTTCATCTGTTAGTTTGTCTATCATCTGATGGAGTTCCTCGCAGTCTGCTTCGCAAGGGTAGAACCGCTCCTCAATCTTGGACAAGTGAGAATTCGAGTATGCCGTTGATATATGCATCATTACCTGGAGATTAGAAGGTACTGAGTTAGTTGTTGCTTTGCCTCTTAAGTGTATTTAATGCTCTTCAGGTTGGGGTACCAATCCTTTCCAGGGTTAAGATCTGGAAACCTTGGTATTCCCATATTCCTGGGAGTCATCTCGATATCAGAGATGGTTCTTGGTTAGCCGGGACATATTTCTCACTGCCGGCTAATCTAGGGCAATTAGCTATGTTTAATCTTACTAGCTGTTTTCGCAACATTTTTCATTTCTGCTCCGCACCAGTTGATTGTAGCATTTTATACATATAAACCTTCCTCTTCAATCATTCTATCTATTAAAAAAACCGCATCAAAATCTGTTGCGTAGTTATAAAGATTTAAGTATACAAAGGGAGATAGAGATATAGGGACAGAGAACGCGACTTTGTTTAATAATATGTAGTGATTATATGGCGATATCATTATGTACCCAGAGTCCTCTAACGCAAGATGTCACTACGTCAAACGCAATCCTGAATCGCGACAGCAAAATCAAATCAAATCAAATCATTTGCATAACACAGGTTACAGAAAGCTTGTACAAGATACATTTCATTAAATGTAAAGGTCCGCTGTATTACAACCTCTTCAAGATGTGCAAATATTTAGGTATTATTTATACATGCAACATTTCAATAGAGAGCATTCATAATATTTTAATTGCATTAATAAATTATTGGGTAAATATCAGAAATTGAATAATGTCAAAAAGGAAATAAGGAGATTGTTATAATTATAGTAAATGTCGACTAGATCTATTAAAATAATAATCACAATTAGTACATTATGTCACATGCTCATGTCAAAGAGTTTAAATACTGTATACTGAATTTGAATGAATCAAAGCAAAGTTCTCGTAAGTAATTACTCACATCTAACTTCTTCATATCCCTGGCTAGCCTGAGCAGGTGCAATGGCGCCCTGACGTTGGTGACCAGAGCAGCTCTGAGGTGTTCGTCGAACTTCACTGTTGCAGCTGAATGAAACACTATATTCACCTGTAAAGAGTAATTTTTTGGCTATGTTGGAAGGTAATGAAGATGAAGTCAGATCATCAATCAATTCAATTAGCCTATCGCAGTCCAATTTGTCCACAGCTGGACATTGGTCTCTATGATGTTAGGAGGCTTTGATCTACTGTTTCCACGCTACTCTGGATAGAAGGGTTGGTACAGGGTTTTAATTTGAGTTTTCTTTCTTCGTTTTTTATTGCAGTTTCTTCCCTCACAGTTGACACTAATCGTAATTCTCTGAGCCTATTTTGAACTCAGTTGTGGTCCGTTTTCTAGTCTAACTATGATGTGTCTGAACTTCTGTCATCGGACCTCCACAAGGCTAGTCGGAATTTTGAGGGCTCCAACTACCCGTAATGACGGCTACAGATGTTACGGCATACTACAGACGGCTTAACGTACTCTTCAAGACACGACCAGACCAGTGCAAATAGCCATATTCATACAATATTTACACAGAGCGAGGATCAACCTTGTGCCTCCTGTATAGCAATCGTTTTCACAACCGCCACGCCACAGAGGCTGTGCTGTGATTTATTTCATTCTAACTTGCATTTAAATGATCGGCAACTGGATTTAAGGATGAAACAGCTTGTCTGTCTACAAAGGCCTCCTCTAAAGCTTGCCACGTGATAGAGGAGTCTTAGTACGCTACGCTGGTATTTAAGGTTCTCTGAGTTCTCTCTCTTAAGCAATGAATTGGGAAGGCTGAGCGAGAAAATAATTAATCTCAGCAGGGACAGAATCCGGAAAATAATAGGAGCGTTTACTGGCCACTACTGCACAAAATACACTTTGAGCAAGATTGGTATCATAAATGAAGAAACATACAGACATTGCAAGGAGGACGTGGAAACGATGAAGCACATATTGTGCGAGTGCCACGCCTTAGGAAGACATCGAATGGATCTATTCGGGAGGGGAAACCCCAAACCAGAGGATTACATACACCTGCAATTGAGAGGAGTAGCCACCTTGATAGAGAGGGCTATCCCTCCTCTAACCTAGGAGCCAGGATGGGGTCGACACAAAGGATCCAATAGGGTCGAAGTGTCCGCGAAAGCTCCAGAGCAGGCACCCCAATAACATAAGATAAGATAAGGTTCTCTGAAGGAGAAATACGGGGTTCACCAGTAACCCCGGTCTCTGTAGATGGGTTCCACATACCTTCTCGGTCAACATCTGTCTGTCTGTGAGCGTGAGACCAAGACCTGCAGCTTCGCAGTCTGCGGGCACCACTACCACCTTGTGACGGAACTTTGGCACTTCTTCTTTTAACCGGCTGAAGACCTGGGAATCGAAAATTCGAAATAGGTCACGATCGATAAATAAAAATGCGGGTGATAGTCTAAAATTAGCTTAATTTTAAATTCTTTAATATATTGTTTGCAAATCACTACATAGTATAAAATAAAGTCGCGTTTTCTGTCCCTATTTTTCTTGTCCCTTTGTATGCTTAAATCTTTAGAATTACGCAACGGATTTTGATGTGGTTAAAGAGGAAGGTTTATATGTATATAACATCATGCTACGACTAACAGGTGCGGAGCAGGAATGAAAAATGTTGCAAAAACGGGGTGACGCAGACGAAGTCGCGCGGGTCAGCTAGTTCTTTAATATATTGTTTGCAAATTTTCTTATATAGTGCCATGTACTTAGGCTTACGAACGCTGTGCATATCTGTAATTGGGTTATGTAGGTACTAGATATAAGTCCATAAAACCTGTTATTAAAGTTTGAAATACATAATCTTTTAATGTGCCTAATAAATAAATAAAATTGAAAAAAGTGAATATACAGACGGGATTTGAACCCGTGACCAGTCACTTACAGAGCTGCTCTGACCACTAAACTATCAGACCACGTCAAAAATTTTCTTTACGTCATAAGTCGCCACGTTGGTGCCATCTATCGATAATCTTACGAACTATCGGAAACAATGAACGATTTCTCAATCATTTTGAAACATTGTTTATAACTGCAGTAGCCTAGTGGTATGGGTAATAGACTGCTGATACGAGGTATCGGGTTCGATCCCAGGTTTTACCATGGCACACACCAATGACTTTTCGATGCTTTTCGAAGTTATGTGTGTATTTATAGCAAGTTTATAAGTGCCCGATTAATGGCAATAGGCTCGTCACCTATTACATAAACTGACGAATTGTGGGTGCTAGCACCTCCTACCCCTTCGGGGATATAGACGTCAGTTTATGTTATGTTATGTTTATGTTTGCTACAAGAAGATAACGGTCAACATTAAAATAATTTTGTTCGTAGTAACTCGGTCTACCCCGAGATGGTTAGCCCCAATAAGAATTAGCTCAGTGACCTTGGCGCTCGTTAAGTTGAGCTGAAAGCTGAAAAGCAGATCCCGGATTCTGGAGTGATATCTTCGGTTGCGACGGGGCCTAACGCAAAGTAGATGATAATGATGAAGCAAGTAAAACCACAAAATAATGCTAATATAATTCATAAGCGTGTACGTGAGAAAGACAATATATTTTCGGTACTTCGGTATTATTTGTTGATCCTTTTAACAACAGAATTGAATGTTGAAATTAACAGAGAAATCCGGCCAAGGTGTGTTGACGAAGGATATCTGTTATTTGTTCGTTAAATATTTGCGAGACCTCCATTATAGGGATGCAATTAGCCCCTCTTTATGGTGCATCAAAACGCTTGAATATTTTTAGATTCGATCTCCAGATAAACAGTTAGGTATATACTAATTACCTATCTATTTTAAAATTTCTGTCAGTTATCACTACAACATAGTATAAAACAAAGTCGCATTTTCTGTCCCTATGTCCCTTTGTACGCTTAAATCTTTTAAACTACTCAACGGATTTTGATGCGGTTTTTTTTAATAGATAGAATGGTTAAAGAGGAAGGTTTATATGTATATAACATCATGCTACGACTAACAGGTGCGGAGCGGGAATGGAAAATGTTGCAAAAACAAGGTGACGCAGACGAAGTTGCGCGGATCAGCTCGTTTATCATAAACCATATAATCTTATTTTTTATTTTATTTATTATCATACAAAATACAATAAATATTAAATGTAGCACACCAAAAAAAAAACATTTTTACAAGGTTTGTCAACCTTGCAGTGTTTAATATGACTTCCTGTATGCATTTCTTTCAGGCTCATTGGTTTATCGCCTACCAATTTCTTCTGACCTTATCGCAAATTTGCCTATAATTTACCAATATTACGCATCTTCAAGGTCTTGCTGGTAGGACATTTACTCGTCAAAAAGGCTAAGGACATATCAATATTATTGAATGAAATATTAAATGCGTACGTGCAAATATAATAGCCTAAGATCCCGCGGCAAATATACTACGTTTGGGTTTTCTTCTATACAAATTCCAAATTTAAATATCAATATTGTTGTTAAATGACTACTTAATTAAATGATTTTTAGCATATCATGGTCATTAAGGGAAACTGGGGACACTTGATCGCTATGTGAGGCAAGGTACACAATTATTTTTTTAATTACTAAGCGTATTAGACTATTTTTTAATGTGATAACACTAAGGATAACAACGTTGACTTAGTGTTACCAGAAGAAAATTATACTAATACGAAACATTCATCATATTTATTTATTGAATGTAATGCTACAAATATGGTAAATATCCTAATTCCTATCCTATCCCGTCCTAATTTCTGCAGTTCCTAGGCAAAGTGATAATTAAAATTACTTCCACATAACTTTTGTTCTAAACTGTGTTCTAAATCATTACATCCAACAATAATATGGTGAATATCGCGTAGTATTTAATAGTGAATGACAACACAAATGACCCTATCAATATGAAATCATACAACGTAGTTATCTTGCCGCCAGCTCTTAGGCTATATGGGTATTGACCGTGAAAGGGTCAACAAGCTTGTAATATTTACGAACACAATTATGATTAAGAGTGTGTAAATAACTTACTATATGAGACGAACATTACTCGTGACCTTGTGTTATTTTTATAATAAGAATCTTTAAATTACTCGGAAGGCGCGCCGGCAGATTTGACTTGCAGTGTAAATATTGGTATATACTACACACGGAGGTAGGATATGACGTTTTCCGCCGCCTTATTTGAGCAGTCCGATTGGGGAAGAATAGTGGGCTCCAAAAGTTCCTAGACACTTTGAAACTAAAATTGTATGAAGTGATGCCACTTTACAACTACTAGTCTTAGAAGCTACTGGATAATAGATCTACTTGGTTACCTATCTTAATCCCGAATTTCAATATTCCGAATATCATAATCCAGAAAACGTTTGGCCATTTATTCATAATCCCGGTTTTCTAAATTACGAAGTTTTATTTGCCATATAATCGCAACTCCGAATTTCATTTTCCTATTTATTCATTTGTACGACGTTTTATAATCCAGACGAACGAATTCCGGACACACGAAATCTAAATGCACAAAATCCAGATGACCGGTATCCATATGCACGAAAGCCGAATTTTTAAAACACAAATTTTTGAAATGCAGTTTATTGATACCCAGACAAACAATATCCAGATTTTTAAAAATGAATCCAATGGAAAAATTACAAGGTAGGTACTTAACCTTAACCTGACTGTAATGGGCAAGTAAAACAATAGCGAGTCGGTTCTGGCAATTCTAACCTAACCTAACCTACTGAGTCGAATTTTTCTAGCACTCGCCGGCCGCTGCCGCGGCACGCTCGCTTCGCTCGCTCGGCTCGTGCGGGGGGTCGCAGTTCTAACCTAACCTAACCTGCTGAGTCGAATTTGACACTTAAACCTATCTGTAATAGGCAACTAATATTTCTAAATTACTTGCTGTAGGTACCTACCTAATAAATGAATCGTATAAATTTACTGAGTTTTACTATACCTGTATATAGTTTAGATGGAAAACGATTGTGTGGGAACCAAATAAAAAGATTATGACAATTTGGTAATAGTTTATTTGGAAAATGGTACGATGGGAAACAAAAAAAAATATTCTGAGAATCTGGTATAACTATATTTGGATTATGACACTATGGAAAACAAAAAAATACTATTTGAAAATTTGGTTTTAGTGCACCTGGAAATTGATTCATCTGGAAAATGAAAAACGGAATTATAGAAAGTTGTCATTCATTACATCTGTCTTTCAAAAGTTCTACCAACTGTTTTCGGGATTTTAAGATTCGGGTAACAGAAATTCGATATTTCAATAGGTTACCGATCTACTTATTAATGTAACTAATTAAGTTTAGGATGCATAATCACTATTGTATTGGGACTCCGTTTTCCGCACCTAACCTCCCTTTTTGGGCCATTGTGCGTGCAGGGTTACTGGCTACCTGCATCTGCCCTACTTGCATCGTCACTATTAAATCGATCGGGATATTTACCATGTTTGTTGTATCCTAGCGTAACCGATATTTCGGCGCTGTTGCAAGCGCCATGATCACGGTGTACTGACGAACGCTGAGCTAGCTCTTATTGAGGCCAACCGTATCGGTCTACCCTCTTTCTCACTCGTTTACTACGCGCGCCGCCACTACCACTGTCCGCGTTCTCACACTGCACTCGATCACGACACACAACACTCACTGTATCAGCCGATACGGTTGGCCTCAATAAGAACTAGCTCGGCGGTCATCACCACACATCATACCGAACCGGTACATGAACCAATAAATACTTACAGGGTCATCAAAGATTTCCTCCATCCTAGTGTATATATCCTTCCCCCTCTTCTGCCGCACCAGGAGGTACAGGTTCTCGACACCTGGACAGCTTCTCAGGAGTTTCTCCACCAGAACTTTGCCGAGGAAACCTGGAATTTGGTGAAATGAATTTAATGTAAACTTTCATCGACTCCTGTGATAGAGAGTTCGAATGTGAAGTCAAGGGTTGCGGGTTTGATTCTAGCTCAGTGCAAATATTTGTATGTCCCAATCGGTGTTTTTACGCTAATTTTCTTTTCTAAGTAATTTAATTAAATGTGAATGTTCGGTAAGATGTTTCGATGTTTGAATATTTATTAATTACTGACAACAAAATGATGGCTGATATTTTGCATAATATAATTATAGAATATTATGTAGTTATAATAATACATAGGCTACATTTTATCCCGGTAATAAGGTCACAGGGGTAATGAGAATGCTACAAAAATTACACTCCCCTCTACATGGTTGCCACATGAGTGGTGACACCCCTGGTATTGCAAATGTCCATATGCCACGGTAACCACTTTCCATCAGATGGGCCGTGAACTTTTCTGCTATTTGAGGGGTATAGAAAAAATTTAGAATACAGATAAACATATTTAGATACATTTTTCATAATGAATATGTATTATACACAGATAAATGTAGATAAATTTAATATTCCCCTGTGTAGTAGTTATGGCTTATCTACCGATACGACACAGAGACCATCGAAAGGTGCGTCGAGATTTGTGACATGAGGTGCGGTCCGGACAGCGTGACATCAAGACAAAACGTTAAGTGTGGGCTTAACAACTTATAGCACATGGGCACACTAGAGCCTGCTGTGCTGACACGGCCACCAGTGGATAGATGGTTTTTGGAGGTCGCAGAATGACCACCGTCCTCCACGAGCGCCGCCGGTTGGAGCCGCCTATCACCCAAGCAGAAGCAGGCCGCGGCGGCGGCGCGAAGTGCGCCTCCCCATACCCGGGGACTAGACGGGGACACCGTGGTCCCTACACCCGACGGGGGTCATCGTGAAAGACGGTGCGATTGATATATTGACTACAATCTCACCTCCAGCAAGTTAAGACCCAAAGACAGCGTGCGTTTTGATGGATTCGAGTCCGACATAACATCTCCAAGGGATTTTACGCCCGAAAAAAAAAATGGTATCACGCAGCTGAATACGCGATGGACACGCACTTCTGACACGGTCACGGTAAAATGTTACGCAAATGTAAACACGACAGATGACTAATAGCCAAGAACCTCGACCGTCACCTGAAGAGGCTCAAGTGGTTACAATCAAGAGTTCGAGGCAGAAGGCCGTTCTTCTCGACATAGCACTTAAGCGTAGTGAAGAGTTTCCGACCTACAGTGCTCAATTTTAACACCTTGTGTTCAATGCCGGTAGAATGCAGTAATTAAGAGTTCTGTATAATCACTACATAGTATAAAATAAAGTCGCGTTTTCTGTCCCTATTTTTCTTGTCCCTTTGTATGCTTAAATCTTCAAAACTGTGCAACGGATTTTGATGCGGTTTGTTTTAATAGATAGAATGGTTAAAGAGGAAGGTTTATATGTATATAACATCATGCTACAACAAACAGGTGCGGAGCAGGAATGAAAAATGTTGCAAAAACGGGGTGACGCAGACGAAGTTGCGCGGGTCAGCTAGTTTTATATATTAGAAGAAATTAGAACCCTTAAAATAACTTCTTTGTCTCTCAATCTGTCAAGACGTCTTACTCAGGAGGTATGGACTTTTTAAGTTACAATTATTAAGAAATTTCGCCAGTGTATATTTAGGTCCCAATGTAATAGGGGGCGGGCCTATTGCCATCAACCGGGCACTTATAAACCTGCGATAAATACACACATAACTTCGAAAAGCATCGTAGTCATTGGTGTGTGCCATGGTAAACCTGGGATCGAACCCGAGACCTCGTCTCAGCAGTCCACCACCCATACCACTAGGCTACCGCGGTATATGGCGAAATGTGGGTGCTAGCACCTCTGCCTACCCCTTCGGGGATATAGGCGTGATAATATAAAAAAAAAAAAAATTAAGAAATACTACAAATTCCCACCCCATTTCATTCGTGGTCCCCACATCCACACGAATGAAGTCCGAGGGGGTTCTCTGAGAAAATGGCCACCAAACTCATTTCAATGGTAGAGTAGGTAGTTTAATTAGTGTTATACTACTTAAATGGCTGACAAGTACACGGCTCACCTGATGGGAATGTAACATCATAACCTTCTTTCGTGCTGCCGACATTGAAAGAATCTCCTGAGGCCCTTTTTAAGAACCTATATTGTAGTTTTTTTTTTTAATACAACTTAGGTTGCAGACAAGCACGCGGCCCACCTGATAGTAAGTGGTTACCGTGACCTATGGGCGAGTGTAACACCAGATGAATAACACTCGTGCCGCAACCCCTGTAAGAACAGAGACATTTTGTGTCGTCAGCGCAAAAGATGTAGGATAAGCCTTTGGTTTTCCCACGGACAACACAAAACCTCTCTAGTGAGCTCTGGCTACTCTACTCACCACTGAAAACACAACACAAGGTTATTAAACGGCGATACGGCGATATTCTGTAGGGTGGAGGTACTTCCCCAGTCGGACTGCTCGATTGGGACGGATATACCGTCGTGTCCTACCTCCTTTCGTACGTAGTAAAACGTAAGAAGTTACTTATGTAAGGATGTTTGTGCAAAATAAATAATATCAAAAATCTTCCAATAAGTTCGAGGCGGATTTTCAAGTTGATATAACTATGTACAACTTAACAAATATTTATATACCTATACACATATTTGTTCAACACAAATACTATTCACTAAAGAGAACACCACGAACTCACGGAGACGTATACCTGCCGGTACATATCTTGGACCTAAGTCACGAAAAAAAAAAAAATGTATATTCTATATATTCGCTTTGACGATTGAAATTCGCTTGATAGCGGTCCTAAAGATGCCTCGTGTAGAGGCAAAACACGTGTCGAAGTTTGTTCTTGGCTTTTGCGGAATATTGCACATACGATAGCATCTCTTCTCGGTTAAGAAGTATTTTTACTTGTTTTGAGGGGTGCGCCTTACTCGGACGTCGGAGGTCGCAAAATGACCTCCGTCCCCCATGAGCGCGGGCCTGGGGGTGACGGGTGGAGCCGCCGGTCACCGTAGTAGAAGCAGGCCACGGCGATGGCGCAAAATGCCACCCCATACCCAGGGGCTAGATGGGGACACCATGGTCCCCACATTGGGGGAAGAGGGTCATCTCAACAGAGATGTCCCCGGGTCTGTCGGGGTGCGAGAGATATGTCTTGTATAATCTCACCTCCGGCAATCAAGGACCCATGGACGGCGTGCGTTTTGGTCGGTTCGAGTCCGACATAATCACCTCCATCGGTTTTGGTGGAGGTGGTATCCGTGGGGATTTCGCGCACGATAAAAAAAAAAGGGGTGCGCCTTAGCATTCCTACACGAAACCTATGCTCGGGCCCTCTCCGTGAGTAGCGGCGCTTTTTTAATCGTGCGCAAAATCCCCCCTCTCGCCTTTTCGTTCGCCACCGTCTCTGAACCTTTTTCCCAACTCAGTTGGGGTCGGCTTTGCAGTCTAACTGTGATGCGGCTAACTTCGATATTTTCCGTGAAGCGACTGCCATATGACCTCCACAAACAATGATCCAATGACTAATGGCGATATCAAAGTTCCAAGTTAGACTGGTTGGGCATTTGAGGGCTCCACTATATATGACGGAAAATATTACTCCATCTGTTATCCTCATCTTAAGTCATTCAAATACTCCAAAATCGATATACTGAGCGCATGTTAATATAATAAATATATATAACACTAGTTGGAGTCCGCGGCTCCGCCCACGTGGATATCGATTATCGCGTTGTACGACTCTACTTGATTCTCTACTTGCCTTTCTGTACTGCTTTTCCTTGCTGTCGATATTAGCGCCAATGTACCTATAGAAATTGACTGGATCGATTGAGATTTATGATTATTACTCCGCTCCCTTGGATGGTAGCGTGATGATATAATATAGCCTATGTTACTCCCAGATATTGTAGCTTTCCATAGGTGAAAGAATTATTGAAATCGGTCCAGTAGTTTCGGAGCCTATTCGTTACAAACAAACAAACAAATCTTGCCTCCTTATAATATTAGTGTAGATTTATATTTGTGTAGTATACACACTCGTACGATCATTTAAATTGCGCAGTTTTTCACACACTTTCACATATTAAAAAAACGTAAAGCAATGCCATGAAAAAATATTTTTTCCAGTTTTATAGCCAGTTTTATAGAGAGAGAAATATTAGCAACCGAAATTACTATGGCACACACCAATGACTTTTCGAAGTTATGTGTGTATTTATCGCAGGTTTATAAGTGCCCGGTTAGTGGCACACGCTCGCCACCTATTACACTGGGACCTAAACATAAACTGGTGAAATGTGGGTGCTAGCACCTCTACCGAACCCTTCGGGGATATAGGCGTAAGTTTGTTATGTTATGAAATTACTAATTTTCCCCCTACCCCTCCCTAAGCTCAATAGCTTATGTTAGGAGTGGATTTACATCTATAGTGTAATGGCTAGGATTCGAATCTGGGACCTCTCGATCGTAAGGCCGTCTCTTTAACCACTAATCTACCGATTAACACTGAACTAAACTCACCTGTAGCTCCAGTGATCAATATATTCTTGCCATCATAAAACTTCGACACTTCAGACACATTTTCGGGATTATTATTCATATTTTCATCAACACTTTCACACACGGCACATTGGTTATTATTCTCAGTTGTTGCGGACGGTTCTCTTTTGATGGTGGTGTCTTGGTTTGAGTCCGGCGAGATGAGTTTCGTGGCTGCCATTTTTGTGCTATTCTATAGCATTTTTTTTTCTGGAACAAAGAAAAAAAATTGAAACTACAATTGACTGTTAGCGGTAACAAAATTCGTTGAAAAGAAACCATTTATTTTCCCAAGCGACTACAATATGGGGTTCTTCAAGATAGATAGAATAAAAAAGCCGCGGTAACCTATTGGTATGGGTAATGGACTACTGAGACGGGGTCTCGGGTTGGATCCCAGGTTTTACCATGGCACACACCAATGACTTTTCGATGTTTTTCAAAGTTATGTGTGTATTTGTCGCAGGTTCATAAGTGTCCGGTTAATGGCAATATAGGCTCACCATAGGAACCTAAATATAAACTGGCGAAATGTGGGTGCTAGCACCTCTGCCAACCCCTTCGGGGATAAAGGCGTGAGTTTATGTTATGTTATTTTTTTTTTTCTTCTTAAGGATAACTTTAGAGTGCTCAGTGTGTGTGTGCGCGCGTGTGTGTGTATTGTAAATAATGTCACAATCAAAATACAATGGCGAAAGCTATCGACTTAGATAAGGGTAATAAATGTCGCACAATAAACAAGTAAAATTATACTATACTCCACCTAGCGGGAAATTGTGTCGTAAAGTTTATGAGGGTTGAGGGCTACAATAATAAAATACACATTAACTATGTTATACACATAACATAACATAAACTCACGCCTGTATACCCAAAGGGGTGGGCAGAGGTGCTAGCACCCACATTTCGCCAGTTTATGTTTAGGTCCCAATGTGTGTGGCGAGCTTATTGTCATTAACCGGGCACTTATAAACCTGCGATAAATACACACATTACTTCGACAAGCATCGAAAAGTCATTGGTGTGTGCCATGGTATAACCTGGGATCGAACCCGAGACCTCGTCTCAGCAGTCCATTATCCATACCACTAGGCTACCGCGGTTATACACATATGTATATATATACACTAGCGGTGTGGTGACGTAGAAAGGCTACACCACCCCATTATGCATACGATATTACTCCAAGAAAAAGTAATCTCGTGGTAGGCGACTGGGGCTTCGGAGGTCGCAGAATGATCTCCATCCTCCATGAGCACAGGCCTGGGGGTGGAGCCGTCTGTCACTCTAGCAGAAGCAGGCCCATAATAATTGCAGTGAAGTGCCTGCCATATGACCTCCATAACCATTGGCCAGTATTGAGTTCTGTAGCTAGACTGGTCGGATTCTTAAGGGCTCTAACTATCCGTAACGACTGCCAAGATGTTAACGTGCTCTCTGAGGCACACAAACACCGGGATCTCTATCTATCTACTATAACATATTTATAGATATCGATATCTACATAACATTATTACCTTGCATACCTATGAATACTCCCCGTGAGCAGTTCTGGGTCTGCCATCGAGGCGCGTCCCCGGGTGGCGGATAGGGGATGCCCCTCAGATATGAGGGGCTCCGGTTTAACCGGCGCGGACCAAAACCTGAAGAGGGGCGGGGAAGTGCGTTCACACTCCCTCGTCCACTCGCCCAACTCGAAACCCACACTGAGTGGGCCGAGGGTCCTGTTCACACCTTCCGCTCAGGACCACGGGGTACCGACCCCTATAAAAACCGGGGCGCGGCTAACTTTGTCAACTCGGCGGGTTAGTCGGGCCACTCTTATCCTCTCCCACCGCTTTCCTATCCCATCCTAAAACACCTACTCCTCATCCGACCAATCCTCAACCCAACCCACACCTCATTTCCCTACCCCACCGATCCAGTGGCGGTATAACCACACCCAGGCCCAGCCGGACCCCGGGGCACTAAATACCCCCGAAAAGTAGGCACCATACCTCCACCGGGCTAAGAGGTATGGTAATTCCATCACGGCGCTTCCCGCCAAGCCCAAAAACCCAACAATGAGCGACGAGTTTAATAAAATACTACCCCAGGAGGGTACCACCCAAGGTGGAGAATCCCTCGCCAAGCAACCCTTGGCCAGCCCCGCGTATTCTGGGGGGGGCAACCCGCGCTCCAAGGCAGGCAATAACAGCCTCGACCTTTCCGGCCTAGCTGAGGCCATAAACACAGCACAACCCAAACCAGCACCACAATGGACTATGGTCGCGCGCAGGCGCCCTTGCAGAAAGGGAAGAGCTAACGCAGCGCCCAAAGTCCCAACAAACACAACTAACCCGGAGAGCAAACCCGAACGCAGTCGCCTGAATAGGCGCGCGAGAAGGCTAGCTCAAAGGGAACAAACACAAAACAAGCACCATACTGCACCAGCCACCGCAGCAGTGGAAACACAGCGCGAACCTGCGCCGTCCTGCTCGAAAGAGCCAGACACGGTGCAGGAGGCAAATCAGACAGGCACAACACCTTCATCAGCTTCCAGCCATCCGAGTGGCAGCAGGCCGAAGCCGAGAGGTAAACGTGGACGGCGGAACGCTGCGAAGGCTCCCACTGCTCCTGAAAAGGAGCAATCTGGTAAAAGCGAGCAAGTTTCTACGAAACGTGCTCGCCTGGACGAAACCAAGTCCCCCAGAGGTGATGCCAAACGCGCGAAAACCGACACCAAAGCTGCGAGGACGGTGAGCTACGCAGATGCGAGCAAATCGCATCTGAGAGTAGCGGTGGTCACCGTTCCTCAAAGCGACCTCTCGGCCGAACAGGCGGAACGGCTGAGGAGTGCCATCGACGATGGCATTCTTCAGACGGTCTTATCGCCGCCAACCCCTGACGCACGGGCTCCATCTTTCCGCGGTCGGCCCTTCCTACTGGAAGGCGCCCTGGCGATGTGGTGTGAAGACGAAAACGCGCTCGGCTGGCTGGAAAACGCGGTCAAAACACTCACCTCACCCATACCCAACACCACTCTGGCAGTTGTAAAACTGTCAGAGCTGAAGAAAAAACTCAGGGCTATGCTCCTCCTACACACCAAAATTACCGACGCTGCTACACTGCAACGACTCCTTCGTGCCCAGAACCCCTGGTACAAAGTTGACACGTGGCAGTGCTATAGCATGACGTTCGAGGACAAACCGGAGGGTGATCCGTCGGAGAAGATAGTCCACCTGATTCTCGGCATCCCCGAAGACCAGCGCGAGAACATCCTCAGCAGAGAGAGGCGAGTCGCACACATGAGCGGCGGTGGACATATTCGCTTTTTCTCTGCTGGAGGTCAACCAACTGCGGAAACCGACGAGGCAATGGACCACCAGGTAGGAGAGACCTCCACGCCCGTCCAATCCACCACAGCTCCCCAACAGGGTCAGAGCGTGATGGATACTGACCCGCAGCCGCAACAACATGACACGACGGCTACCAGTGACGAAGATGACGTCCTGCGTAGCCCTTAACAACAGTCGTGTCATACAAACCAATCTCCAGCACAAAAAGACAGCGACGGCCACATTACGTAGAGTGCTGGAGACAAACAGCAAGACCGTGGCCCTGATCCAAGAACCTTGGATCAGAAACAACAAAATCTGCGGTCTAACCAATATTGGTGGTAAGTTACTCAGCGACACCTCAGTTGAAAAACCGAGGACTTGCATCTACATGCCTGAGTCCATAAATGCCACTTTACTTAACCAATTCTGTTCTAGAGATCAAACAGCAGTGAAAACCCTCACTGACCAACAAACAGTCCTTGTGTTAGCCTCGGTCTACATGCCGCTGGAGGAAGAAATTCCACCCGCGCCGCTGACGGAGCTGATACAACACTGTGAACACCACAACTGGGACCTGATCATCGCGGCGGACTGCAACGCGCACCATCCGCTGTGGGGAAGTAAGGATACCAACGAAAGGGGTGAGTCATTTACTGAATACTTATTCCAAACCAACATGAACATTATAAACGTAGGAACTGAACCCACATTCGTAAGTTCACGATTTCAAACCATCATAGACATAACCTTAGCAACGCACGGGGCAACCAAAATGATAAAAAATTGGCACGTATCCAAAGAGCCATCCTTTGCTGACCACCGTCGCGTATGCTTTCAACTAAATTTCAACATAACTGACCCTGCTCCCTATCGTAATCCCCGTAAAACAGATATAGCAAGGTACAAAACCATAGTAACCAAATCACTAAACGAAGCCAGGATGAGTGACGAAACACTTGGCACCGTAAACTTAGAGAATAACATACAGCTCTTTACAAAGGCACTCGTAAGTAGTTACGAAACAACTTGTCCTCTTGTAAAACAGAAGGGTCCGACCAAAAGCTCCTGGTGGGGAAAGGAACTTGAAGGTCTACGTAGGAAACTAAGGGCACTCTTCAACAGAGCAAAAAACACCAGATCCCAGGAAGACTGGGACAACTACAAAACTTCACAAAACTACTACAAAAAACGTATCAGATTCCGAAGAACCGAGGCTTGGCGAAATTTCTGTAGCAATATAGAAACAACAAGCCAAACGGCTAGGCTAAAGAAGGTTCTGGCGAAGGATGATAGGGACCTTCTGGGATCTCTCAAAAAAGCAGACGGTACATACACCGCAACAACTGAGGAAACCAATGCAGTATTGCTGGAAACACACTTTCCCGGTTGTCAAATAACATCAAACCAAACATGGTCCGATGAAAATCGATCCTTACCATCAACTCAGGAATGGGAAACTGCAGACAAGATAGTGACGTCGGAAAAAGTAAACTGGGCAATTAACAGTTTCAATCCCTTCAAGTCCGCAGGGCTGGATGGTGTTTTCCCGGCACTCCTGCAATGGCAACCCAACCTGATAATAAAACATCTGACACCACTATATAGGGCATGCATAGCCTACAAATATATACCAAAACACTGGAGAGAAGCCAAAGTAGTATTCTTACCAAAGCCAGGTAAGGATGACTATACACAAGCAAAATCCTTCAGGCCAATCAGTCTTACATCTTTCCTCCTAAAAACCCTAGAAAGACTAGTAGACCGACATCTCAGAGATGGAGTTCTAAGAAGAAATCCTCTCCATCCCCAACAACACGCCTATAGGAAAGGCAGATCAACAGAGTCAGCACTTCATATGGTAGTCCATAAAATAGAGTCGGCTATAAACAACAAAGCATCAACACTGGCTACCTTTATTGACATTGAAGGAGCCTTCGACAAGACAATGCACAACAGCATAAACCACGCCCTGACGAAACTCAAAGCTGAACCAGTACTAGTAGACTGGATCACAGAACTGGTGAGCGCAAGGGCGGTTCGAATAGAAGCTACAACAACCACGACCAGAGCAAAAGTGGTTAGAGGATGCCCACAAGGGGGAGTCCTATCTCCGCTTCTATGGAACATAGTGGTAGACAGCCTGATAAGGTCTCTAAACGATAAAGGCTACACCACTATTGGTTATGCAGACGACTTAGTAATTCTGATAAATGGGAATGCGGAAAACATTATGTGTCAAATAATGAGAGCAGCCTTTCAGATAATAGAACAATGGTGTGAAAAACACCACTTAACAGTTAACCCACAAAAAACAGAATTAGTCCTTTTCACCAACAAAAGGAAGATTCCAGCACTACAAACACCAAAGCTATTCAACACCAGACTTACTCTCTCGACACAGGTGAAATACCTAGGCATGGTGTTGGACAACAAACTAAACTGGGCTAGCCACCTAGAAAACAAATCAAAGAGGGCGTGTATTGCATTTAATCAGTGCAGAAGACTAGTGGGTAAAAAATGGGGTCTTAACCCAAAGATTACACTCTGGCTATTCACAGCAATAATCAGGCCCTCTATCACCTACGGATCGGTGGTCTGGTGGCCAAGAACAACACTGACCACGGTCAAAACAAAACTCCAAAGCCTGCAACGTCTGGCTAGCGTAGCTACTACTGGATGTATGAAAACAACTCCATCTGCTGCCTTGGAATATCTACTCAATCTAAGACCTCTAGATCTAGTCATCCAAGAGGAGGCAAAAGCAGCAGCCCTAAGACTAAAGTCTCACGGACTGTGGAAACAAAACTTCGAAACCACGCACACCAAAATCCTAAGGCTCGCTATAGAAGAAGTCCCACTTCTACAAGCACCAACGGACAAAACAACATGTCACTATATCTTCGACAGAAGATACAATGTACAGCTCAAAGCCGAACCAGTAGATATCTCAAAAGTGAATGAGGTCAGAATTTACACAGACGGCTCAAAGACAAAAAAAAGGGACAGGAGCCGGTGTATTCTCAAACGACCTCAACATTAAGATATCCACAACACTAGACAAACTTAACACAATCTTCCAATGTTTGGGCATCACCAGAGCCGCACAGGCAGTAGCAGCCAGAAGTGTGAAAAACCTCAGTATAAGGATCATTTCTGACAGCGCATCAGTCCTGCAGGCCTTAAGCAAAAGCACGATTAACTCTGCCCTAATCTTAGAGTGCCACGAGGCACTACAGCTGATTGCGAACACCAATAAGGTCACTTTGCAATGGATTAAGGGACACAGCAACTCACTAGGAAACGACGCAGCGGACGAACTAGCCAAACGAGGATCAGACACAATGGTACACGGACCGACACCACTACTACCAATACCTCAGGCTCAAGTAAGGTCATGGCTACGCGAAAAAACCGAAGAAACTCACCTTAAAGAGTGGACAAACGATGATGGGTGCAAGCAAACCAAACAATCGGTCCCAGTAACATCCAAAAGGTTTGCCCGCAACCTCATCAGATTGAATAGGGACAACATACGTAAAATCACAGGTATAGTTACGGGTCACTGCTCCCTAAACAAACATCTGTTTACCATAGGTGTAACCGACAGCCCCCGATGCAGAGGATGCATGGAGGCGGAAGAAACGCCACAACACGTCATTATGGAATGTAATAGTGTGGCGCAGCAACGGGCACAACTGCTCCAATCACCGGCAACGCTTCCGGAAGCCTGCAGAAGTTTCTCTAAGCTTCTGGCTTTCTGGGAGGAACTGGGATGGTTGGAGTAAGCGGGGAGAAGCACCACCTCACGCACAATGGCCCAATCAAGAGGCTAAGTGCGGTAAACCCCAGTACAAACAACAACAACCTATGAATACTCATATTTAATGAAAATAAATGTTTCTCTTATCTTAACTTATCTTATCTAATCTTATTTTAGGCAAATCGTACATAAGAATTCGCGTCGTTTGTATAGCGGTCGCGTTCACTACCATCTCGTCACTGAGGTTGACCTTTCCGATCTAGGTAGGTTTTTTATCGTGGGCAAAATCCCCACGGGTACCACGAATACCACGGACCTCCTCTGACAAAGTCGGTGAAAGCAAAATCACCTTGGATTCGAACTCACTCAAAAGC
The DNA here is from genome assembly GCA_963691645.1 of Pelosia muscerda. Taxonomy (NCBI): domain Eukaryota; kingdom Metazoa; phylum Arthropoda; class Insecta; order Lepidoptera; family Erebidae; genus Pelosia; species Pelosia muscerda. The sequence goes on along the minus strand of OY829127.1, from coordinate 2,301,836 downwards.
ACGCAGTCCTTGGATCTTTGATTACCGGAGTTGAGATAACACAAGACATATCTTCCTTACTCCGTCAGATTCGGGGCTATCTCTTTTGAGATTACCCCCTTCCCCTGATATGGCCATAGGGGACCTATCTAGGCCCCGGGTATGAGGAGGGCCACCTCGACCTTCTACTACTAGGGTGATAGGCGGCTCCACCCATTACCTCCAGGCCTAAGGTCATGGAGGACAGAAAACATTCCGATTGGGTTCGATCCCCGCTCAGTGCAAAAAGTTGTATGCATGAATATGTCTGTTGCACTGGGCTGATCGTGCCTCGGAGAGCACGTTAAGCCGTGTCGTCCCGATTACCTATGGCAGTCGTTACGAGTCCCCTAGCCCTAAAAGTCCAACCAGTCTAACTTGGAACTTCGATATCGCCATTGGTCATTGGACCATTGGTTGTGGAGGTCAGTTGCAGTCGCTTCACGGAAAATATCAAAGTTCAACAGTTAGACTGGAAAGCCGACCCCAACTGAGTTGGGAAAAGGTTCAGAGAATGATGATGAATTGGACTGGTTACCTAACTGTTATATAAACTGCATAGATTATTTTGCTACCAATGAACATCATACTACGTGTGTGGACTTATAATAGCAATGAAATAAGTGTGATAAGAATTGATAACATTCGATTTTGGTTCTTCGAAGATATTTTAAACCAATTTAGAACTTCTTTTTTCTTCAATGTGGCTTACCCTTGGAATATTTGCCAGTGTCAAGTAATTTGGTATATAATCTGTGGCGTAGCGGTAGTGAATGCGACTGCTACGCAGGAGTCTCGGGTTGGATTCCCGCTCAGTGTAACCCTATTAAACACCCACATTTCGACAGCTATGAATTTCGGTTACACGTAATAGGGGGCGAGTGTTTGTTAAAATGGGTACACCGAAAATTAATTTCTAACCGAAAATGTTGCAGCTAAATAAATTTGGAAAAAAAATACCCGATTCCTTGCTATGCTGTGTAAAATAAAAAAAACTCACATAAAAATAATTATTCGTTCAATAATTCACTCCAATCGCTTCAAAGTGCATATTATTATGTCAAACTTAACAATAGAAATTCGTAGTTATACATACAGTTCAAGTTAACTGAATAGTTCTAATGTAGTGACATAATATTTTTCTACAAGTAGTGAATAACAGGTACTAAATAACAGTAATAAATAACAGGAAATCAATTAGCATTTACTATCACTACATAGTATAAAACAAAGTCGCGTTCTCTGTACCTATATCCCTATGTCCTTATGTCCCTTCGTATGCTTAAATCTTTGAAACTACGCAACGGATTTTGATGTGTTTTTTTCTAATAGATAGAATGGTTAAAGAGGAAGGTTTATATGTATATAACATGCTACAACCAACTGGTTCGGAGCGAAAGTGAAAAATGTTGCAAAAACGGAGTGACGCAGACGAAGTTGCGCGGGTCAGCTAGTCATTGAATAAAAATTTTACGTTTTCGTGTCGAACTATTCAAATTGATTTCGATTGGAAGAAGTGAATAGCCAGACGGAGTTTGAATACACATAACATAACATAAAGTCACGCACGGGAAGCAGAGGTGCTAGCACCCACATTTCGCCAGTTTATATTCAGGTCACAATGTAATAGATTGCGAGCCTATTGCCATTAACCGGGCACTCATAAACCTGCGATAAATACACACATAACTTCGAAAAGCATCGAAAAGTCATTGGTGTGTGCCATGGTAAAACCTGGGATCGAACCCGAGACCTCGTTTCAGCAGTCCATTACCCATACCACTAGGCTACCGCAGCTGTTTTTTATATATAAATGAACATGAAACATGCGCCATCTTGTTTTACTCTATATCTGCGCGTGCGACGAATGTCAGCACGTAATCTGTTATGTAAGGAATGTCCGCCCCGGCAGAGAACCGCGGAAGCTGATCGGAGGTCGTATGAGTACTACTTATAACATATATAATGTTATATATATAAATCTCGTGTATGTATTGTTGTTTGTGAAAACATTTATACATACATACATACCTACATATGTCAGCTTGTATCGGGTAATTGAGCCTCAATGTATATTATTATTAATATTATTATTAGTGTGAGGTAGGACACGACGGTATCTCCCGTCCGAAATGAGCTGTCCAACTGGGGAAGTACCTCCGCCCTACAGAAGACCGCGGTCATAATAACCATCGTGTTGTGTTCCCGCCGGTAAGTAGGGTAGCCAGCGCTCACTAAACTCCTCCTTCCCCTCCCCTTCCTAGCCTCCACACCCCTTCCCAGCTCTCCCCCTTTCCCTTCAGGGTGGGCAGCGCGTGTGTAACACCCTTAGTGTTGCACACGTTCATAGGCCAAGGTGGCCGCTTTCCATTAGGTGGGCCGTGTGCTTGTCTGCCACGCACGTAGTATAAAAAAAAATATTACTAGGCCACATAAATACTCTTTGATATTCTCTATTTAAATGTGTTATCTATGGTATATTTTACGCGCCAAAATAATACTCGTTTTTTTTATGACACTCAATTTGACTTTACCTCGCCTGATGTTAAGCTGAAGGCAAAGTCTCATGAAAGAGGGTCACCATTGCAAACACGTTCAGTGCTACATCGGTGGCGCTCAGCTTGACGGCCTCATCAGATGCTTTTTCAGGCCCCGCTTAAAGGACCCGGGACTATAGGAAGAAGGAAACACGTGCGCCGGTAAGGAATTCCACTATTACAATTAAATACTACTACAAATGATTGAATGATGATTCATGAACCGTGTTAACATTGTGGATTTTTACAATTATAATTATAACAATCGCATTACATGCTATTATTACATTATGTCGTGTATATTAATTTGAAATAATAAGTAAAAAGAAATCGTCAACGTTAAACCAATGAAAGTCAGTAATTCATTTGAGTAGGGATGTCCGCATCATCACTACACAGTATAAAATAAAGTCGCGTTCTCTGTCCCTATGTCCCTTTATATGCTTAAATCTTTAAAACTACACAACGGATTTTGATGCGGTTTCATTTAACAGATAGAGTAATTAAAGAGGAAGGTTTATATGTATATTGCATTATGCTACAACCAACTGGTGCGGAGCAGAAGTGTAAAATGTTGCAAAAACGGGGTGACGCGGACGAAGTTGCATGGGTCAGACACTATCAAATATAATAAAAAATAATTCAAAACTTAGATCCCACAATAGTCATGACTATTTTCATTAGTTTTCATTTGTATTAACATACTAACTGTTGCCTGCGACTCCGCTCGCGTGAATGTCGATTATCGATTCTACTCTACTCACTTATGAACTTCTCCCTTTCTCTACTTTCAATTTTTTCCCTAAATTTCATTTCTCTTCCCTCTTTCCAATTTCCCTTATTTTCCCATTTTCCCTCCGTCATTTTTAGTGTTGTCTCTCTCTATTACATCCTACCTAATTGTTGTCATGAAAACGGAAATGGTTATCGATATTAGCGCCAATATATTATATAAATCTACCAAATTGATTGTGATTCATGAATATTGCTCCCTTGTATGGTAGCGTAAATTCTATGTTACTCCTAGATAATATAGCTTTTTATAGATGAAAGAATTATTAAAATCGGTCCAGTAGTTTCGGAGCCTAACAAACAAACAAAAACCAAATCTTTTCTCTTTATAATATTATTGTAGACCAGCTGTTGCCCGCGGCTCCGCCCGCGTGAACCTTCTCATGACTTCCACAAATAATTCAATACCATAATTAGCCAAATCGGTCCAGACGTTCTCGAGTTTTAGCGAGACTAACGAACAGCAATTCATTTTTATATATATGGAAGATGTCACCCAACAATGAGCGTTATCAATGCATTTATTCACTTAACATCAGCATATTTCTAGTACGTGCGGATGAGGTACACAAACACCTTACATATGCGTCATCTAGGTCAGCATAAATACCAATTCGGAGAATTAAAAGATAATATAATAAAGCTTATTTGTACGGATAGTCTTTTAAAGAATCTTTTTTTTAGGCACGTCAATTCGACTTCATATCGCCTGATGTTAAGCTGAAGGCAGTCTCATGAAAGAGGGTCACCATTGCAAACACGTACAGTGCTACAATGGTGGCGCTCAGCTTGACGGCCTCATCAGATGCTTTTTCACGCCCCGCTTAAAGGACCCAGGACTGTAGGAAGTAAACACGTGCGCCGGCAAGGAATTCCAGGACTTAATGGTGCGGCAAAGGAAAGACTCACCGAACTGCTTGGTTCTTGATGGAATATTCTGTACCGTATGCAGGTGACATCTAAGTCATGCACGTGTTGTCCTGTGTAGGAAAGGAGAGGGTGGGATTATTTGGAAGAGCTCCTCAGAACATTCACCATGGTAGAGACGGTAAAGAATCAATTATGTTTACATTTTGGACAGGCTCTATGGCGTGGTAGTAGTGTAAGCGACTGCTACGATGGAGCAGGTTCAGCCCCGCACAGTGCAAATATCTATATGAAAGAATACGGCTTTTTGCACTGATCTGGTCGTACCTCGGAGAGCACATTAAGCTGTCGGTCCCGGTTGTCATACGAACAACTAAGGCAGTCGTTACGGGTAGTTGGAGGCCTAAAATAAATCTATATTATATAAATTTGAATCGCGAAATATATTGGTAAGCGCATAGCTCGAAGACGGCTGGACCAATTCGAGTAATTCTTTCTTTAATTTTTCCTTGAACTCTACGGAATGTTTTTATGGAGCAGCGGGAACGGGATCAGAAGTCCACGCGGGCTGAGCCGCTGGCAACAGCAGGTAAATAAATAAATATTGTAGGACAATCTACACTACGACCACCTAGAACCATGGTAAGCTTAGTTTAACTAGCTTGTGTTACGGGTTCTAGAATGCGGACAAACATACCTGTATACATTTTTTTTTATAAATACATACATAATAATATAATACATAGAAACATTTTATCTCCAGCATCTGAAGTCCAAAGATGGCGTTCAATTTTAGTCGGTTAGAGTTCATTTGTGCAACTGCGATTTTATTCAAAACTTAACCTTTCTTAGTTTGATTTTAACGGAAGAAATCAAAGTAGGTAACATAGTATTTTAAAAGTTACCAACATTCCAAAACAAATATCTCATTCAGATTGGCACAAACATTGGCGCCCAATGACCAATACTACCAATTTGCTTGCGACACAGTGAAATCAGGTGGTTATGCAATCAATGCTATGAACTTGGACCATTTTGACATTCAAGTACTGTTCGACTGTTCCGATAGTGTGGGCGTGCGATCTGTGTGTTTTGTGTAATTACTCTTTGAGAAATTATGACAGCTGTAGCCTAGTGGTATGGGTAATGGAATGCTGAGACGAGGTCTCAGGTTTGATCCCAGGTTTTACCATGTCACACACCAATAACTTTTCGATGCTATTCGGGGATATAGGTGTGAGTTTATGTTATGTTATGGCGTAGCGGTAATAAACGTGACAACTATGCAAGAGGCGCGAGTTCGATTCCGTGTATAAATATTTGTATGCATGTTTATTTTCAGGTATACACACACATATACGTATTTATATATGCACAAAATTGACACTAATCTACAGCCGTAAGAAACGTAAAATTCAGAACTTTAGGACACCACAAAAGAGTAAAACATAAATATATAAAAAAAATATAAATATAAAGCAAGATATAATGCCGGTAAACACTTCTAAATAAATTCTAAACATAAAAAGAGTTCTACATAATTTCCATAACATACAAAGTTACATAATCAAACCTTAAATATAAATGAATCTATTAAACACACATACATAATATACAAATTAACATTAATTAGCTATTGTATTTAAAATATATAATTAATGTTATGTATATGTGTATATAAATTTTCTCACACTTGAGTTACCCAATGGTCTATTGCGAAAGGTTATGGTCAATGGCCCGACGGAGTGAGATTATTTAATAATTCATTCATGTATTGGTGTCACTTCATCTTGTAGAATAACTGTTATCTTTTCTATGTTGTCTATCTTTTCAACTGTTATCTTTTTGAGTATTTACGGAGGTAGGACACGACGGTATCTCCCGTCCGAAATGAGCTGTCCAACTGGGGAAGTACCTCCGCCCTACAGAAGACCGCGGTCATAATAACCATCGTGTTGTGTTCCCGCCGGTAAGTAGGGTAGCCAGAGCTCACTGTACCCCTCCTTCCCCTCCCCTTCCTAGCCTCCCCACCCCTTCCCAGCTATCCCCCTTTCCCTTCAGGGTGGGCAGCGCGTGTGTGACACCCTTAGTGTTGCACACGTTCATAGGCCACGGTGGCCGCTTTCCATCAGGTGGGCCGTGTGCTTGTCTGCCACTTACGTAGTATAAAAAAAAAATCTACACACTTGGGTTCACAATATTATCTAAGTACGTATATTTTTATATTATTTTAAACATGAGCACTTTGAAACATTTTTTTTCATTGTTTTTTTTCTAATTTGTGTATTCTATATACTTTATTTTATAAATTAAGTCGTCAATTGACCGCTCGCTCCTTGCCTGATGGTTAGTTAAGGTGGAGACCAAAGAAACTGGCTGATACTGGTTGAAGTGAGGTGGACCGACCAGATCAAATGCCGTATGTCAGCAATCTTAAACTAATGCGTTCGCAAAGCAAAAATAGTGGCGTGTCGTGAAGCGAATCACCTAAAAATCCTCGAAGGGGTAGGCAGAGGTGTATTAAGCACGCACATTTCGCGAAAGAAAAGAGGCGATAGAATTGTTTGCACCGTAGGCGGAGGACATCTAAACCCTGCCTTATTTTGTAAACGAGTTTGAGACTTATTGAAAGAGCTCATCAAAACAGTTTATCATGGACACATAACTGAGCAGCATTAAAAAAATCACGCCATCCTCTTAAGATGCCTATCAATTGACAATTATTACGACAGACAGAATACCACACATGCTAACAATACAATTATTTGTGCAAGTCCGCATATTTAGTGGTGCATCATCGGTATGCAGGTTGCGTGCGCGCCATACAAGGTTAGTGAAATGGGTCGCCAGTTTGAATCTGAGCCGCTCAAGAATATTTGGTAGGCTTACTTCGTTGTTGCTAAGAATAAGGGTAATAGTCACTACATAGTATAAAACAAGCTTTTCTGTCCCTATGTCCCATTGTATACTTAAATCTTTTAAACTACGCAACGGATTTTGATGCGGTTTTTTTAATAGGTAGATAGAGTGATTAAAGAGGAAGGTTTATATGTATATAACATCATGCTACAACCAACAGGTGCAGAGCAGGAATGAAAAATGTTGCAAAAACGGGGTGACGCAGACGAAGTTGCGCGGGTCAGCTAGTAGTAAAATAAAGATGATATGGTCTTATACTGGTTCCTACTTGTAATACTGGTCTGTTTCCACTTATGATGGGATGGTCACTTAATTTTTAACTTAATTCAAATTTAATTTAAATGTACATTTTTAATCGTTAGATTTATTTGTTACTAGATGTTGCCCGCGGTTAGAATGCGGATAAACATACTTAGATACTTTTTTGTAAATACATACATATTATACATAGAAACACCCAGACCAATGCAAATATTCATATTCATGCACACAAATATTTTGCACTGAGCGGGATTAAACACACGCCTCGTACGTAGCAGTCGCGTTCACTACCGCCACGCAACGGAGGTATACTAAGTGGTCACCCATCCAAATGGCAACCACACCAAGGTAGCTTAACCCACTGATCGTTAATGACCAGTGAGCGCACCTGGCCACACCGCATCATTACATTGTACCAATGAAGAAATAAAAGTCAATGACCTTCCATCATTAGAAATCCATCAGCGTATTTAGAACCGAAATTATTGCGACAAACGTCTACAGCTACTTAAATTCTTTTACAGACAAGCGCATGGCCCACCTGATGGAAAGTGATTACGCCTATAGCTGTTTGTAATACTAGAGACGTCACACTCGTGTAGTACATTCCATAGATGATAGGGAGAGGGGTGAAGGTTAAGAGGGTTTGGTCTTACCACTGACTGTCGGTTCCAATCTTGAAACTTGTTGCCTTAGCATGAAATACTATCGAATTCGTAATGTAAAGGTATCGACAGAACAGAGTATTGCGATTGGCGGGTTACACACGCACACAGGTTCACAAGAGGCAGACTGCTAATCACAATGCTCCGTTCTCTCGAAACCTTTACATTACGAATTCGATAGGAGTTCATGCTAGTACTACAGGAGTTAGAGAGAGCAGTCGTGTGGGCTATTGCCGCGTCATTCGAGCAAGTAATGCTCGAAAGGAGGTAGCGGAGCGGGTCTGGAGAAGATTCCAGGCCCGCACAGCCCATGATTCCTCGACACCGCACCCTCGACTAATGATGGCCCGAAACGGCCGTGCGGTATTATTATAATAAAATAATTTATTTGCTGATCAAAGGTAATAAAGCTGTTAGGTAGTACATTTTAATCTATCTATATATATATATAAAAATGAATCGAGAAATATGTTGGTAAGCGCATAACTCGAAGACGGCTGGACCAATTCGAGTAATTCTTTTTTTATAAGTTCTTTTCGATGCTTTTTTAAGTTATGTGTGTATTTATCGCAGGCTTATGAGTGCCCGGTTAATGTCAATAGGCTCGCCACCTATTACATTGGAACTTAAACATAAACTGGCGAAATGTGGGTGCTAGCACCTCTGCCTACCCCTTTGGGAATATAGACGTGAGTGTTTATGTGATGTTATGTTATGTATTTATATAATTTAGAAGGCTATCCGTCCTCAAACGTAGAGTCAGATTGGGGTCAACACGAAGGATCCAACAGGGTCGAAATATCTGCGATAGCTCCAGAGCACGCACCCTAATATCATGAGATAAGATAAGATCCGTGGGGATATCCGCACGGGTAAAAAACGGGGTGTACTCAGTCGTGTTTGTTCCGCGATTCTAGCATTAAGGTCACAAGTTCTGTTATTATCTAACTACATTGTATATTACTTCATATTTTTCAGTGCGTAAAAGTTGACTAATTATACTTGTAATTACAGAGAATCGGCTTGCAGATAACATATGTTGAGAAATAACTTTACAGATTGTAACAACGGATACTTCTTGGCACATATTTTGGACCGTGAGTTTTGATATAATCTGTGTTTGATAGATTTGAGTTTGTCCACCACCGTTGCACCCCATGTTCCGAGACGAGGAGGTTGATTCCGACCCTGATTCCGAGGAGGTTCCGTGACGTGGCGGTAGTGAAGATGACTGTTACGTAGGTGACGTGGGTTCCATTCCCACTCAGTGCAAATTTTTGTGTGCATAAATATAAATATTTGCATTGGTCTGGGTGTTTCTATGTATAATATGTATGTATTTACAAAAAAAAAGTATCTAAGTATGTTTATCCACATTTTATAATCCATAACACAAGCTAGTTCAACTATGCAGGTGGCGTTGTGTAGATTGTCCTAGCATATTTATTTCTGTTTATTTTATAAAGACAGCCTAAAAACGCATAATGAACAGCGAACCGAACAGCGTCACATAAAGACAAAACATTGAGTGTGGACGTAACAACTTGTGGCACATGGGCACACGAACTAGAGTTGTGCTGACACGGCCACCAGTCGATCGATGGTTTCATTTAAGCTCGGCTATCACGCAGCTGAATACGCGACGGACACGCACTTCTGACACGGTTACGGTAAAAACGGTAGACGCGAAAAAATGCGACTTAGGTCTAAAATATGTGCCAAAAGATTTTTCTTCGGACGAATCGACGGCATTTTTGTGTAGTCATTTGTTTCCCGGCAGCGCCACTACTTAGAGAGGGCCTGAGTATAGGTTTCGCTCTTTGGGAAGGGTTACTACGTCGCCGTCTACTACGTGCCCGAGGTTAAAAAAAATATAGCTATAAATACAGAAACGTGTGCGCAAGTTTTGCATGAAGACATGTGTAATATGGCACGTGACTGATGGCATATAACACACGTGTATAAGAGTGGTCAAATTTTTAACCCCCAACGTGAAGACAACGGGGCGTAATAAGTGTCACGTGTGTGTCTCTGTGTGTGTGTCTGTGTGTGGCATCATCGTAGCTCCCAAATGGATGAGCCGATTTTGATCTAGTTTTTTTATTCGAAAGGTGATTTAGTCGGGAGTGTTTTTGGCTATGTTTGGTGAAAATCAGTGAAATTCAGATGGCCGATAACATATTTTTTCACAAGTCCATCAATATGGGTGTTAAATAAAAGGGATTGACTAGTAGAATACGATACAATATGACCAACTTCAAATCCAAGATGGATGGTCACAAAATGAAGAATTAGCTTTTTAATTATATTATCCCCTGAATATGGGTATCAAATGAAAGGGCTTGACTAGGAGATCAATTTAAAAAGTATAAAATGAAAATGAAATTAATTTAAAAGACATAAAAAATCCTCGCGAAAGTAAAGTATATATATTCGCATTCTAGAACCCATAACACAAGCTAGTTAAATTGTACTAACTTTAGGTTTAGATAACGCTGTGTACATTGCATCATTCGCTTTTGAACCCGCTATATATTAACGCCGTATCATCTAGAGAGTTGGCAGAGAACCAACTATCTTTTGTACGAAGCCTTGTAGAGTAGAATGTAATAATATAGTCGTTAGATTAGTCAATAGCTCGTTGATGTCTTTTGTATGGAGAACACGCGCGGAATACTTCTTGACTAATTATTGAAATACGGTGCAATAGAGCCTTCGTTAAAGGTTCTAGAGGAATGTAAGTTATATCTGTTATATATTGAAATTATCACGAAATAAAAACAAGGGGAACTGTGAATACTGTTTATTACTGATTTTATTCTTTCATATTTTGATTGTTACTTTTTCGATTGTCAACTTTGATATGTGAATATTATTTCTGGTGATAAAATGCGTGCATTGCATTTGTGATGTGCGTGTTATTTCAATGTTATAATAATAAAAACGTCAATAAGCGTCACATCCAATAATAGCTTATTAAGAAGAATCATAATCTCTGTTTAAAGCACACGAATCTTCAATGCATTTCGGTCGTTGGTAAAAAACTGTCGACACAGACACTTGCACATCGATTTTTTTTTTTTTATAATATCACGCCTATATCCCCGAAGGGGTAGGCAGAGGTGCTAGCACCCACATTTCGCCAATTTATATTTAGGTCCCAATGTAATAGGTGGCGAGCCATTAACAGGGCATTTATAAACCTGCGATAAATACACACATAACTCCGAAAAGCATCTCAGTCATTGGTGTGTGCCATGGTAAACCTGGGATCGAACCCGAGACCTCGTCTCAGCAGTCCATTACCCATACCACTAGGCTACCGCGGTTTAATAATAAAATAATAATAATAAATATATTGTGGAAGTAGATGTAGGTACCGTACTATAGATATGTTCCTGAGCCAGTTCTAGAAAATGGTCGTATCACATTGTACTGGGATCGATCTATCATCGCTGATAGGATTGTTGTAGCCAACAAGCCTGACATTGTGGTGATAGACCGATCCGAGCGCCGAGTATTGATTGTTGATGTTACCATTCCTCATGACGAGAATCTCGTGAAAGCTGAGAAAGATAAACAGGTTAAGAACTTGGACTTGGCTCGTGAGATTGTCAACATGTGGAGTGTTGACTCAGCAATCATTGTGCCGATAGTCGTGTCAGTCAATGGACTGATAGCGAAGAGCCTCGATCAACACCGAAAGAGGCTCGGGTTAGACGGTTGGGTCAAGGGCCAGATGCAGAAGGCTGTGCTACTAGATACAGCACGCATTGGGAGGTTTCTTTCTCTGGAGCCCTAACCCCCGGTGGCACTCTGATTTTTTTTATAATTTAAAAATGTGGTATTTTTGGAATAATAATTTAAGAATGTAAAAAAATATGAAAGTACTTGGAATAAAGAGAAATAATAATAATTAACCCTACACCACACGGGTGTCATCTCGAAAGAGAGTGCCCCGGGTCTGCCGGGGTGCAAGGAAAATGTTCTCTACTATCTCATCTCCGGCAACTAAAGATCCAAAGACGGCGTGCGTTTTAGTCGGTTTGAGTCCGACATAACCTACCCAACCGGCTCCGTGCGATTTTTCGCACGTTTAAAATAAATAGATGATTAATATGACGTGAGTTAGTGTAATGTTTTAATTTTATTAATTGACATTTGGACAGTTATTGATTAAAATCTCACGTAATAGTGAACCTATTGTCGTCTAAAAGGCACGTTTAGCAAGAATTTAGTAATAGATTATCACAATAAACAATTGCACGACTCAAGGATTGAACCTGAAACATTCACCCTAAACACTACACCGCAGTTTTATAATTTAATAAAATATTCTACGACATTCTAGACAACACTATCTAGAACCCATACTACAAGCAAATTAAATGCTTACTTTCGTACACAACATACTAAAGCAAACATATTTAGTAATTATAATTTTTGTAAACACAAACATTTTATCCATTTTCATACAAACAAATATTTGCATTAAACGGTAATCGAACCGGTGACCTTCTGACATAGCAGTTGAATGTACTACCGCTTATTATAATAAGATGTCGACTACGAAACCTATTACCATAATAGATACTTATATTACAAAATAATACATTTAACTTCTAATTTAACAAGTCTGATATTTAAAAAAGTAGGTTATAGTATCGCAATATTATTATCTAACATACGAATTGGGCAACACATTAACTTAGACACAGCCATACAACACAACACATACATAAAACTCATGTACACACACTTTCACACAAAACAAACACACAATAAAGATAAAAACAAAAAAACTTACTTGCAAAAAAAAAAATTAAACACAACACTGGTCACAACACTAGACTGTTTAATGAAAGATTTGGGACACAGTTTTTTTAGTTGGAAAGCGCGTCAGTCTCCATGGCATACCGTCGACTATCGTAACCACCAAAATATGAGGCCAAAATTATACTTATGCAACACTTATTACATTGGATTACATAAAAATGGCCGTCGGCACAACGATTTTATTATGCAAAGAGCACGATTTTTGAGGTTATCAGTAATTTTCAATCCCACAGGGCTTTAACTAATTAAAAAAACAAAAAAATAAAATAAAAACAACAACACAAAAATAAATTACAAAAAAGTACACAAGAATAAAATTCAAATTTAAATTCAAAATTGGAATTTTATCGATGTTTTATCGTGTTTTATTTTTTTTATTTTATTTTTATGCAGTTTACTTTTTTTTTTTAACACAGACGTAAGGTTGTGTCGGAAGTACGGTTGTATATGAATGGCGGCAGGGCGAGAATGTATTCGATCTGTTGTCTGTCTGTCTGTCCCCTCTACATAGAAAGTGGGGATATGATTGTATGATGATGATTGCTGACCGAGCGTCGACAAAAATAGTGTCTATTAGTATTACAGAAAATATTACCAAGGTCGCGGTTTGGATGGTATAGGTGTAAGGAGGTTACGCGGTCAGCGCGTAACGTGAGGTTTGGAAATGGATGGGTGGGTGTAATTATATTGTACTTTTGAGTAATGTTATTATTATATTAATGTTTTTTTTTTAAATGACGAATTGTAAAATTAAATAAAAGTATTTTTAACACGTTCTACGATATAAATTTTTGTGTTATTTGTAGCGCAACTGTAATGCGTAAGACTGCTAAGTCAGAGGTCAAGGGTTCGATGCAGATATTTGTATACATGAATATATTATATAAGTATATTTGCATAGGCCTGTTATTATTTGTGTATGTTTACAAAAAAGAGTCTAAGTATAATTCCTGTAGCAGTTAAGCTATATTAATGAAATTTTGGTGTATCAATATGCTAACTTTTTCAAATCGATTTAATATTGGAAAATGTGAATGTCCAGACCAGGTATTGCCAGTCTCTTGGAGGAATTATGATGTTGAAATCTATCTATAAATATAAAATGAATCGCAAAATATGTTGGTAAGCGCATAACTCGAAGACGGCTGGACCAATTCGAGTAATTCTTTTTTATTTGTTCCTTGAACTCATTGAAAGGTTTTTATGGAGCAGCGGGAACAGTATCAAATGTCCACGCGGGCCGTTAATAATAGTCAATAAATTTCTAATAATAAACATCCCTCTGTGTGCGCAATTTCTCAAAAGTTTTCAGTGTAACATGTACCAAGTCTTTAGCAACAAACTAACCATTAAATAGTACAGAAATTTTCGTCATCACCCAATTATATCCGATGAACAGTCACCATCAAACCTATTACAACACACGAAATGTTTGCAAGAGGATGTTCTAATCACAACGACGCCATCTTTAATGAGATTGTGATTACAGATATTTTGCCATCGGTGAAGAACACCCTCCATTATCTATGGTTGAAAGGAAATCATTTTGAACGCAATCGAACCGAAGATATGATGAATAGTCGAACCGTCAGTTATGCGGACGGAGCCGCGGGTATGAGTTAGTTTTAATAATTAACAGAAGAACATAACATAACATAAGGTAGGCGGAGGTGCTAGCACCCACATTTAGCCAGTTTATGTTTAGATCTCAATGTTATAGGTGGCGAGTCTATTGCCATTAACCGGGCACTTATAAACCCGCGATGAATACACACATAACTTCGAAAAGCATCGAAAAGTCATTGGTGTGTCCATGGTAAAACCTGAAGAATGTCTTCCATCCACCATGAGCGCGGCCTGGGGATGATGGGTGGAGCCCCTTGTCACCCTAGCAGAAGCAGACTGCGGCGATTACCCGGGTATTACCTATATGGGGACCCCATAGTTACCACATCAGGGGAAAGGGGTCATCTCAAAAGAGATAAATGTTCGCTACCTCCAGCAACTAAAGACCCAAAAATGACGTGCATTTTGGTAGTCAAGTATAGAATGCTAATTCAAGATCTCCACAAAAGGGTTCGCTTACTCCAGCGACCGTCGATCTTCAGCACATATGGCCAGTTCACTGTTTTATAGCTTGATTGGTCCTTATAAGCCAAGCCATTAACATAACATAAACTCAGACATAGGCAGAGGTGCTAGCACCGGCGTTAGCCAGTTCTCCCTACTAAGTAAAGACCCAAAAATGGCGTGCATTTTTTCTCTCATCGGTTCCGGTGCGATTGGTATCCATGGGTATTTTGCACACGGAAAAAAGCCTTCCTTAACCACTTCAGCCACCTTTTTCAGGTCGTTGAGAACCATTTTACTTCGTCAACAGATGGCGTTGAATACCGGCGCAAACGATTTAGTTTTTGTAATGTCCATGCACTTTTGCAGCCTACTGTACCTACAGAAGTATAAACACTGTGAACGTATTAAATTACAAAGTGGACATATTTTGCGTGAGATTAGTGTAATTTCGTAAAATAGCTTTAATATTTGTTAGGAAACGTGATGAGAAATGATATTGCAGAAATTTTGGACTAACCAAATAATTTTATAATTTGTGAATTTCAAATTGAGTTCCTTATTGTTTGCTTTTTTTTTTGCTATGTAAAGATATGTTATACGGTGTATAAATTCGGGTAAAATTTTACTCCGTGCAAATATTTGTATGTATGCATGAATATGAATATTAGCATTAGTCTGGGTATTTCTATATACTTATTTACTAACTAGCCTATGCCCGCGGCTCCGCCCGCTTGGCTGTCGGTTATCGCGACCTAGCGCGCGGTGGTGAGTAGGGTAGCCAGAGCTCACTAAGAGCTCTCGTGTTGTCAGAGGTTTATCCTACATCTTTTGCGCTGACGAGACAGAATGTCTCCGTTCTTACAGGGGTTGCGGCACGAGTGTTATTCCTCTGGTGTTAAACTTGCCCATAGCCCACGGTAACCACTTACCATCAGGTGGACCAAACCCCTTCAAACAAAAGTCCGCATCGAAATCCGTTCAGTAGTTTTGCGTCCGTCGCGAATAAAAATAAACATTTTACAATTATTTATAATGGTATATACCGGTTGATTTTATAGTGGTTTTGGAAAAAAAGATTTTGGCCACAATTTCGATAGTAAAATCGTAAGGAAGTCCTAATTTGGCGAAAAAAAAAATTTTTTTTTACGCTTCCCATACATTTTTCTGTTCACCTGTACATTATTGCCATACATAAAGTAATTTTTTTTTTTTTTCAAAATTAAAACTTCAGTCGACTTTGCTACCGAAACTGTGTGAAACAAAATATTCTATTTCCAAAACCACTATAAAATCACTGTGTATAGATAAAAAATTATCTAAGTAAGTATATCTACCCACAATCTAGAATCCATAATACAAGTTTGTAAAACTATACTTATATATAGTTTGTGTCTAAATGACTTAGTGTAGACTATTCTAGAATTCATTGAAATTTTAAGGAATGAACAAAAAGGCGGCACTTCTGCCCACAGCGACAAGTTCCTTACAGGCTAGAATACTTCGGCCACTGAGCTTCTGGGCTTGACTGACTGTCTCAGAAGCGAGCTGACGCCAACGTCAATGGCTCCAAAGCCATCCATCAACTTCTTTTGACTCAGATAGTTTCTCCTTTGACTCAAAGTTTGTGACTATGACTTTACTTTACCGTAAATAGTCTGTAAAAACAAAGCTAATATTTGCGACAAATTACGTTAATTATAATAAAATTACACTTACAATTATGATAATCATTGATATAAGTAGCTATACGTATTATATATTTTGTAGATAATACTTATATCTAATTTACAACTGTGGTACTTATTTTTTTTTATACAACTTAGGTCGCAGACAAGCACGCGGCCCACCTGATGGTAAGTGGTTACCGTGGCCTATGGGCGAGTGTAACACCAGAGGAATAACACTCGTGCCGCAACCCCTGTAAGAACACAGACATTCTGTGATTTATTATAAAAATTATAAAAAACAACCAATATGGTACTTATTATACAAATCTAAAGAGGCTGTCTGATACTCTCCAAGACGTTAATTGGTAGTGCTTGTGCGACTAAGCTCTTAATTAATTTTCTTGGCATTTTTACCACATAGCAGGGCAGGCAATATTTTTTCAAAATTTATTTAGCTGCAACTTTTTCGGTTAGGAATTTATTTTGGGCATACCCATTTTGTTACAATTGCGTGAGACCGAAAATCATAATTGGCGAAATGTGGGTGTGTAATACACCTCTGCCGACCCCTTCAGGGATTACGGGTAGTGAGCATATGTAATGTATATAGAGGCAAAAAACTGTGAGGAAAACGTGGGAGAATTGATATAGCCAATGATATAACTTTACAATGAAGTCGTTGCGCCTCGAAAAATTCTCATAGCAACATTTGTTAAATATTCATTTATGTGTTATATCGGATGCTCTCATTAAGGGGGTTAGGGTTACTTGGTTAGAGTTTACAGGTTTACATTACACACAAGTTTTATTGTCAAAATATGTGTATTTAAAATATATAATAATAATAATATATGTATATATATATGTGTGGGCTTGTAATTAGCTATTTTATTATCAAGCTGTAATATATTAAATTGTTATTAGTCTGTAAGCCTTCCTAAAACTAATAAATAAATAAATAAATAAATAAATAAATAAATAAATAAATAAATAAATAAATAAATATGCAGGTATAGAAGTCGGTACAACATGCTATAACCCACAACGGATCTTTGACTAGAACTTTCTTCTTCGTTTTAGACAACGTACACAAAAGTAGAAAAGAAGTTTAGTGTTTAGGTACTAAGAATTGTATGAGTTTTTTGGCTCATCCAAAACTTTTAAGTCTCCTCTACTGAAATCTCCGTTATTTTACTGATGTATACATTAATTTATGTTTATATTTTTTATTTTCATACTATTTTTTCAATACGAATAAGCCTTGACTTAAAAGTCTCAGTTACCAATTTAAGCCATTTAAAAAAAAATTGTGTCAAATACGTCAGTACTGTCAGTGTCATGTGTCATGTCATGTTTGCAGTCTGACCCGTAGGTAGTTAATTTTTTACATTGTTGAAAATAATAATATTGATTGATATCGTAACAACAATACAACTTGCAAATTTTCTTCATTTCTGGAACAAATAGGTATAGATAAAAACATATTTCTTAAAGTGTAATTCAAAATAAATAAATATTTGTATTCAAAAAACAATGGGCGACGATTAGTTTACATGAAAAATTTAGAAAATGAAAGTAATATCATTAATACTTTCTCTTTTCAGCTTCAAAAATATAGAAAGATGTTACCACGACAGTATTACAACGAGCAAGACTTGAGAAAACGGCAAATCGATACGTTAAAAGTATTCAACGACCATGTTACTGAGGTGGCTGAAAATTCGGAATACCGAGTAGAATTTATGGCTGACGGCAAAAATATGAGTCTCTCAGTAATATTAGGACCTGATTTCCCCAATGAGAAGCCTTCAATATACATCAATCCAGCTATACCTCATCCTTGGATCGGAGAAAATTCTAATCAAGTGCTCGGGGCTCCTGGCTTGTTGAATTACACACTACATTCAGATTTAGGCCGTGTAGTCCAAGCTATTATAAGAGAGTTCCAGAAATCCATGCCGAAGTTCACTAATACTGAAGAAATTGTGAAATCTAATGACACAAGTCCGCAATCGCAGGTCAATAGCCAACCGTTAATGTTTCCGGAGCTTAATAACTGGAGTATTGAAGAATTGCAGGATATATTGGAGAATACTGATTTACAGGTAAATAACAACAATATTATATTTTGTGTATAACACCTTGTAAAACCACATTACTGCAAATTAAATGATTATGATTATGATTATGGAAAACAAAAAACAAGTGGAAGTATGATGTAGTCAGTGCACGCGTGTCATTACTATGCGTATTTACGCAACAAAGGATAGATTCGACAATATGAACATTTTTGATAAGAATATGTCCAATCTGTTTCGTAAATATTCATGCTTATTTGATTTAGAGTATAAAATGCCATAAATACTTTTTTATCTATAGCAAAGTAATCCCTATTTTGAACCGTTAAAAAAGGTAGTGGCAGTAAAATTGCGGTTGCAACCGTGTGACACCCCTAATGCCACGGTAATCACATTCCATCAAATGTGCTGTATGTTTGTCTGCCACTTTAGTGGTATAAAGAAAAATTTTAACTTCACTCAACCTACGATAGGCCTTGACTTTTTGTTTCGTGTGAAAAATCCCCATGGATACCCTCCTTCCCCGCCGGAGCCATTTGGAGAGGTTATGTCGGACTCAAACCGACCAAAACTAGACCGTGACTGGGTATTTAGGTGGTGGTCAAAAGATTTACTGGAGGCATGGATGTAACACTCCCATTGGAGAATCCATATAGTTAATAGGTCTTTTGAGATCATGTTCTAAGATGACTCCTGTTTAGATCTCCTGATCTAAATTTAAAATATAATTATAAAAATAAATATTTCTTTATTAAATTTTTATTTTCCTTTCACTTGATTTCAGGATAAAATCATAGAAATCAATCCACAAATAGTCGAATTAGATCTCGAAACCGAAGAATTGATGACTAGCATTGAAGAAATCGCTCAAGAGAATATAGCCAAACAACAAATGTTGGACAATCTGAAAACAGAAGTGATAGACCGAATATCGACTATCGTACAAATGAAAATGAACTTTGAAGAAATGAACCGTAAACATCAAAAACTATCCGCAATGTACGATCCGTACAGGATCCGGGATTATCTGAAGGAGGCTGCAATGAAAGCGGACGAGGAGTCCGAACTTATTGCGGAAGAGTTTCTGACTGGTAAGACATTTTTTATATAATTTGAAAGCATTTATAGTTATCACAAAATAAAAGGCCCGTTTTGACAGTTCGCGCCCATGAAGTTCTCAGTTGTTTACCCATTTAAATGTAATGAAGGTTATTACATTTTTCATAGACAGGTACCTACCGCCCACTCGGCTTAGTGCTGTGCATAACGATTTTTATTACGTTGTCCACAGACTATTAATAATCAATTAAGGAAAACAATATCGAGTAAGATATGTTTTTCAAGCCCGATTTTTATTTACTTAAACTAGTTTTTAGACTGAAATTAATTACTGAACTTCACTGTGTAGTGATCTTTTAATGAAAATTATGAGCTTGGAGCTTAACGCAGTAAATAATGGAAGCATAGATTTCTATAGAATGACGTGTCTCTGAACAAGAGGCATACGCGTGTGTTCGCCCGTCTTGTGAAGTTGACTGTGCGACCGTTACGTTTGGTTTTGTTGATTTTTGGATTATTTTTGACTTAGATATTCGAAGAGTCGAGTTGTCTCGCCATCTCCAATACCGGCGATGCCGATACAACTCGACTCTTCGAATATCTACCGACTTCGAATTCCAAAACTGCCGATGCTCCGCTAAAGGCACACATAGATTTGACTTGTACACTGTACAGCCATGGCACCACCGTTTCTACGGGTCTCCCTGATAGGCGGGTCGCCTCGCACCGTTCCCACTGGTCCCATTTGTACCACCACCTCTGCCCGGCTATGCACTTGCAAACCCCTGAACGCAATGCAACCGAGGTAGGATTACTATGAAGGCTTTTCCGCCTATGTGCATGGTGATCATCCACCCGGTCGAAATTTTTGACAAATTCGTGCCATCAAATTTCTATTGGGTGGCGCAAAAGTACTGGCACTAAAGAAAATACCTTTATTTTTTTTATATGACATTTTCTGTCATTCTGTTGTTGAAAATTGTGTAGTGAACAAATGTAAAATACACTGAAAATAAACATGGACCGTTTTACTCCCCAAGAACGTGAAATAATTGTGTCAATGTTCTTACGGAATAATTCATCAGTGATAAGAACACAACGTGAATTTCGTCGACGATTTCCCCACCGTCCGGCACCGATTGGTCGCACAATTCGACGCTTTGCCACACGCCTTGAAGCAACTGGCTCAACATTGGATAGACCTAAGTCTGGGAGACCAAGAACAGGCCGTTCAGCTGAAAATATCGATGCTGTGCGCGAAGATGTGGAAGAGTGACCAGAAACATCAACGAGGCGACGTGCCACGCAATTGGGCATTTCCAGACGGACCCTGCAGCGTATTTTGGTGAAAGACTTAAAGATGTTCCCGTATAAAACTCAAATGACTCATCAGCTGCTGCCTGCTGACCACCGAGCTCGTCTAGATTACTGCCAGCGCGTCATAAACCTCAACCTTGAAGAGGATGATTTTCCTTCAAAATTGGTTATGAGTGACGAAGCGCATGTCCATCTCTCAGGGCATGTCAATAAGCAGAATACTCGGTTCTGGGGCACTGATAATCCGCGCATTATTCAAGAAACACCTCTACACCCACTAAAAGTTACTGTATGGTGTGGCATCTGTGTTGACAGAGTGATCGGACCCTATTTTTTCGAAGACGCTGGAGGCAATGCGATAACTGTCACTGGAGAACGCTACAGAACCATGTTACGTGAGTTTTTGATACCCAGTTTGGACGAATTGGGGCTGGAGCACATCTGGTTTCAACAAGACGGCGCTACGGCACACACAGCGCGCGACACTATGGACTTAGTGAGGGACGCTTTTCCAGGCCGAGTTATCTCTCGTTTTGGCGATTTGCCTTGGCCTGCAAGATCACCCGATCTGACCAGTCCAGACTTCTTTCTTTGGGGTTTTTTGAAATCTCGGGTGTATGTGAACAAGCCACAGACTCTCGCAGCTCTAAAAGAAAACATTCGTCAAGAAATAACGAACATATCGCAGGAAGTGTTACGGCAAGTTATGCAAAATGTCATAAATAGGGCTCAAATGTGTATCAACTCTGGAGGTCACCATTTAAAAGACATCATCTTTAAATCCTAATGGTACGAAATTTAATGGTACAAATATACATTTAAAAAAACCTAAATCTAGTTTTCTAATTTAGAAAAAATGTTATAGCCGAACCAAATAGGGTCTTTACTTTTGCGCCACCCAGTATAACCAGATTCTTGTTGTTCTTGATATTCCTGTTGTTTTTGTGATTGAGTGAATTTATAACAAAAATATGAAATAAAAGCAAATTGACCTTTCATAATACTGTACCATTTTATAATACCCACAATATCAAAGATTAAGCTAATTTTTCTTATCAGAACTTTAAACCAATGTACTTTATATACATATTCAAATCGATCAAATCCCCATGCAAACTGGATTCGATTAATCGTGATTATCGAGTACCGAGTCGTTTTGTTACATCACTAGTTATGTCATGCAGGCATATGCCAAAACGGGCCTTTTATTTTGTGATTAGTATAGTGTACTATAATAGGAGAAATTGTCAGACACAATCAGATTAATGCAAATACACAAAAATCATCGAGCAGGAATCGAACCCGCGCCCACTCAGTAGTAGTCGCGTTCACTATCGCCACGCCACCACAATGACCCTGGGTCAGCCGGAGCGAGAGTGAAATGCTACCTCACCATCGGCAATTAATAGAGGGCCGTGCGGATTTGGTGGTTTGAGTCCGACATAACATTTGGAGATGGGGTATCCAATGTCTGCATGAAAAAAGGGACGTCAGTCGTGCTGTCGAACCTGTAAGAAGCTTCTGATACCCTTCTTCTTGAAGAACTTCTTGAAGTTGTGAAAAAATCACAGCAAGAAGATAATATCAGGATTTCTTTTTTTTTCAGGTAACATGCCTGTAGAGACATTCGTAACGAAGTTTGCCGAAAAACGAGCATTAGGACAGGCTAGGCGAGCCCGGGAAGAACGCCTAGGACATCAGCTAGCCTTACTAGATCAAGCTACGACTATTACTAGGCCTAGCACCACTAGGCCGAGTTCTACTAGGCCTAGCAGTACTAGGTCTTCTGCAGCCAAAAAATAAGATAGTATAACATTCCTGATGTATTATGGTTATACAAACCCTTAGCGGCAGAACGGTTGACTGCCGAGTTAAAGGCTGCGGGTTCGATTCCCGCTTATTGCAAGTTATTGCATTTTTTGGGTGTCTGTATGAATGTAGTTACATTTTAAATACACATGGTATTAATTTACAATAATTACCTACAGTTGTGACGTCAGAATACGCCATTTTGACGTGATATGACGTGACGCCCAAGCGCTCGGTGACGATAACCCGAGTTCTATGAGTTATTTTCGTGTCCTAAAGAAGTTTTCTAGAAGCCATATGTGGAGATACCACATGTACCCAGCGCCATCTAGCGACAAGATTAACTACTACGTCACTCGGGATCCTGTATCGCGAAAGCGAAGTTCTCGCGCTAGAGCAACATTTATTCTGTAGATAAAATTGATCAATGAATAACCTGTGTGTACTGTTGATATACCTAGATAAATAAATAAAAATAAAATAAATATACAACAACCCAACGACAACCGGTTGGCCGGGGTCCGCTAGGCGTGATCACTTTGCCTGCAGTGCAATTCTCTAAGTATACATCGTTGGGCTCGTCCATGAACTCGACGTAGAGTACAACCTATAACTGACGATTAGTGAACTGTACTGCTGTTTCTAGGTTGTGCCTACATCGAGTTCAGCGTAGAACTCAACGCAGAATGGTTAGAGAATTGCGTTACTGCAGTTTTAGGTTGGTAGCGTCAGTTCTAGGCTGTGCTCGTTGTTGAGTTCGTCGACGAGCTCGACGATGTATGCTTAGAGAATTGCAGCGCTGGTCGGAGGAACGGAAGGAACGGGATGTGATATACCTCTAACACAAAGGGCGGCCTTTGTGTTGGAGGGACATCACATCCCGTTCCTCCACACCATGTATCAAGCTTTGCTTAGTTTGGGTTTAGATGGCGCTGTTTAATATATTCAAGAATATTTAATTTTGCGAGCCGTTATAGCTCATCGTAAAACAAATTTCGCACACTGAACTAACGTTTCAGCATCACTGCCGTCAGTATTTTGCTTTTTTTAAGTGTGCAAACTTTTTTGGAATACCTACATTAATAATGATCAGTGAACTTCTTGGCAATGTACTCAGACTGCACAGAACGGACCCTTTAGGTGTCTTTGGTGGTAACTACCGACTGCGCCAGTTAACCAATTAACTTTATAACTATACTCAATTTGTTTAGGTACTTAAAGAAAGGTAAACAATGTTGTGGCAACTTTTTATTAAAACACGTGTTAAAAAAATAAACTAAGCTAACTAACTCACTAACTAGTGGTTCGATACCGATTTTTAGTCTTTATAATACGTTTCTAAACAGAAAAGTATTTTTATACTGAGTTTTTGAACAAAACTTATTAAAAAGACACACCAAGATTGTTTACCTTTTTGAAGCACCTGCACAAATCGAGTATAGCTAAAAGCCTCCCTCGCAGAAGCGCGTTTTTATCGATCGATTCTATTGTATGTGATATTGCTATAATGCATCTCTATTCCTTACATTGAAGGGCTATGCGCACTTCGTCTCTACGATATCGATATAACGCGTGCGGCCTGCGGTATTATCGAGCGATAATATCGCGTCTGTGTGTTTGCTTAATACAGCTCGCGTTATATTACTATTTATTTACATCCAATTGCGTGCGTCGTTATTATCGCAACAATGTATCGATGTAGCCGCGTTCTAATATAATAATGTACTAAAATTAGTACCATAGCAATCACACTTGCGATATTATCGATATAATAAATCTCCTGTTTGAGGTGGACACCCCGGGTTATGATAAGAGTTAATATATTTATTTAATGTTTTGTTTTTTTTGTTTTATGAAATATTTAAGAGGCAAGTTGATGAATTAGGTTAAGCAATTTTTTCGTTGACTAAATATCTATGCAAGAATTTGCTATATAACAGTATTGTATTAGGCTTAGTTGCTCCAACTACCTGTTAAAGTTAAACTTTCCGTTAAATTCAACAGCAACAGTAACATTGATTCTAATGGTTTGGCTAAATGTGTTGCACCAGAGTATTTAGTAGCTCTGTTATAGTTATCTTTTTGATAGAATTTTACGTTTGAGCGTGGCCGGTTACAGTTAACGTCAAGTTGTGACGTCATTTTAACAATTGTCAAATGGTGCAAGCTGTTATATACCTGACCGGTACTTTGACTGCACTGTTAATGTTAAAGTACGATCGTGCAACCCAGGTTTAGTCTAGTTGTCCCCAGTGCTCCTATTTTGGGAAGAACCCTATATGTTATCCCAGACAATAATCTATACCTGTACCTAATTTCAACCAGATTTGTACAGTCGTTTACACAAACTTTCATATAAAATGTCAGTAGTATAATGCATTTGTGATGTGTATGGTTGCAATAATATTTGTAAGTATCTAATATGATAATGTGTAGTGTGTTTGAAGCCGTGTATAGTATCATAACCGGCAAACATCTTGACAATAATAGTCTAGCTGCGCGAAAAGAGCTTCTACTGTAGCCTTAGCACGAAATACTATCGAATTCGTAATGTAAACGTATCGACAGAACAGAGCATTGCGATTGGCGGGCTACACACGCACACAGGTTCACAAAAGGCAGACTGCCAATCACAATGCTCCGTTCTCTTGAAACCTTTTACATTACGAATTCGATAGGAGTTCATGCTAGTGCTACTGGATACACGGCTTCGGTATAAATGTAACATGTAGGTATGTATGTAACATGTGATTCATGTTGTTATAAGTCTTCAAGCTCACGTTCATATTCCAATAATTTATTATTAATTGTAATACTCTTGTGATACATACTATTATAATGTTAATATTTCATTCTGTTTTATTGAATACATAATACTAAGGCCATTTCTTACTCAATCAATCAGCCTATCGCAGTCCACTGCTGGACATAGGCCTCTCCCAATGTCCACCACTGCTCTCTATCCTCCGCCTTTCGCATCCAGTCTGACCCAGCCGCCTTTTTCAGGTCATCATTCCATCTGGCTAAGGGGCGTCGCACCTTCCGTTTGCCTTCTCGCGCTCTCCACTCAAGGAATCGTTGGCTCCTTCTTACTCATACAAGCAAATTATTGACGATTTTTTTTTTTTTTATCGTGCGCAAAATCCCCACGGATACCACCCCCACCAAAACCGATGGAGGTGATTATGTCGGACTCGAACCGACCAAAACGCACGCCGTCCATGGGTCCTCGATTACCGGAGGTGAGATTATACGAGACATATCTCTCGCACCCCGGCAGACCCGGGGACATCTCTGTTGAGATGACCCTCTGCCCTAAAAGTAGGGACCATGGCGTCCCCATCTAGCCCCTGGGTATGGTGTGGCATTATGTGCCATCGCCGTGGCCTGCTTCTGCTAGGGTGACAGGCGGCTCCACCCGTCACCCCCAGGCCCGCGCTCATGGGGGACGGAGGTCGTTCTGTGACCTCCGACGTCCGAGTCGCCTCCGCTCATCGCGGGCAGTGCGGGCCCGGAGTCTTCTCCGGACCCGCTCCGCCTCCTCCTTTTCGAGCATAACTTGCTCGCAGAAGGAGGCGGCGGCTGCCCAAGCACTCGCGCATCGTACCATCGCCGTGAGCAAGGTGGCGAGCGAGACAACTCCCACCCCTTTTTTTTTTTTTTTTTTTTTTTTTTTTTTTTTTTTTTTTTTTTTTTTACGTGGTGGAATGCATTTACGCACTTCGCTCACCCCCAACAGGGGTGGGGGCGAGCTTTGTGTGGGACTCCTGACCTCTACCAGACTACCCACTAAACCACCACGGTGTCCGTCATCTTCGCATATCGACGATGGCGGGAACAACATCTTCCGCCATCGCCGTGCGGGTCGCCCGCCGCTGCTCAGCGGCTGGCCCGTCTCTGGTGCGGCAGAAGAGGAGTCCTTCTGCCGCCCGCCTAGGCAAGGCACACGCGACACGACGTGCGCCTTCAACCTCGAGGCCTATGTAAGGGCAGCAGACGCCCCCGCGTCTACTGCCCGGCCTACAGTTAGGGGGGGAGGAGTTGGTGGTACCGCCTCCTCCGGACCCCGGTTCGCTTGCGGCGCTGTGGGAGGGAAAGTGGGTCTTTTTCCCTCCCCCTCTCCGCCGCCTCCTTCTGCGAGATAACGGTCTCGCAGAAGGTTTGAACCGCCGCCCACGCCTCATCGCTGCCGACCATAGACAGAACTACGGCCGGCAGCGAGAGGTCCGTCCCCACTTCGGCGATGAGAGCACGGCGCTCCCCAGCCCACGCGGGGCACTCCTCTAGGGTGTGCTGCGCCGTGTCATCATCGCCGCCACAGTGGTGGCACCCACTGGTCGGCTCCCGTCCCAGCCGGCACAGGTATTTGCCGAAGCATCCATGCCCCGAGAGGACCTGCGCCATTCGGAACGTCACCGACCCTCGCGATCTGTCCATCCAGTCTCTGAGGACCGGACGGATCGCCTCGACGGTCCCTCTTCCAAACGTGGGATTGGCCAGCCGCCGCTCCCACTCCAGAAGCAAGGACCGTCTCGCCTGGAGCCTCCGCTCTCCCACCTCCGAGGGTGCCGGGAACTCGCCCCGGCCCCGGGCCTCCTCGCGCCAGTGATACACTGACGCGAGGACACGGGCCTCCAGCTCCCACGGAGGGGAGCCCGCCATAACACAAGCCGCCTCGAATGAGATGGAGCGGTAAGCTCTTACCGCCCCGGCGGCCATCACCTGCTGCGGACGTCGCAGCACAGCGATGTTTTTTGCCGTCAGGGCGTCGACCCATACGGGGGCCCCGTATAGGGCCATGGACCTTACCACTCCCAAATAAAGGAGGCGGCTGCTCGTCTGGGGTCCCCCCAGGTTCGGCATCAACCGCCGAAGGGCGGCGGTCGTACCGAGTAGACGGGGACCCAGGCGGTCAAAATGAGCGCGGAAGCTCCATCGGGGATCGAGGATAAGCCCAAGGTACCTCATTTCGGGCTTGACCTCGATCCGGGTGCCACACACTACGATATGGGAGTCCGCCGGTGGCGCACGCCGAGGGCCATGGAAACAAATAGCCTCCGACTTGTTAAGCGCCACCCTGAGTCCCAAAATCGTTATTCGCCGCACGACCATGGCCACCGACGCAGTAGCGAGGCGCGCGGCGTCCCTATAGGTCGCCCCCCGGGCAGTGACCAACGTGTCGTCTGCGTAGCAGGTCACGTTGGCGCCCGGGAGGCGAGCTCCTCGGAGCACCCAGTCGTACCCGATGTTCCACAAGAGGGGCCCTAACACTGACCCCTGCGGAACACCGCGGCACATGGCCCACCTGTGAAGGCTGCCATCCTCTCCTGGATACTCCACGTACCGCTCCGATAGGTAGGCGCCGACGATCTTGCGGAGGTAGGGAGGCACGTCATGGTATTTGAGCGCCTCCCGTATACACTCCCAGGGCAGGGTATTGAACGCATTGGCGATGTCCAACGACACCGCCAGTAACACCCCGCCTCTGTGTATCTCCTCTTGCGCCAGCGCCTTCACTCGAAGGACGGCGTCGACGGTCGAACGACGTGGCCGAAAACCATATTGGTAGTCGGACAGGCCGCGACCGCCATCCTCGAGATGCCGGGCGATGCGAGCAAACAGCACTCTCTCAAAGAGCTTGCCCGCTTCGTCCAGCAGCACTATCGGTCGGTACGCCGAGGGCGATTCCGCAGGCCGTCCCTCTTTCTTGATGAGGACGAGCCTGCCCGTCTTCCACCGGACCGGATATTGCCCGGTTTGCAGGCACGCACTCATCAGCCCGCAAAATCGCTCCTCGAGCTCCCGGAGCGCGACCACCAAAACACGTCCGGGAACTCCATCGGGCCCAGGGGCCTTCACACCTTTCTCCTGGGCCCGCCTGACGGCCACTGCCAGCTCCGCTGCTGTGACCTCCGGCACCTCCGTCACAACATTCTCTCTGCGCGCCGGAGCCATCACTGGGAGAACGAAACCCTCCTCCCTTTGTGGAAATAGGGAGGAGATAATCTCCCTCAGCACTCTCGGCTCCAGGCACTCCGTGATCGGAGGTACCCATGGGCGGAGCTTAGCCCTGACCGTCTTGTAGGGCCGCCCCCAGGGGTCCCGGTCAAGGGTGGCTAATAGAGCCGCTCTCGCAGCCTCCTTCGCGTCTCCTATTGCCACCCCGAGGGACTGAGCGCACGACCGGTAGTCGGCGTAAAGCTGTGCCTCCTCCTCCGGCACCCGCCGCGCCCTGCGGCGGTACCGGGTGTACCGGCGACGTTTTGCGACGCACAGAGATCGCAGTTCAGCGATCTCCGGCGTCCACCAGTACACTTTCCGGTTTGGTGGTCGAGGCTTGGCCCGAGGCATGCACGCGTCGCAGATTTGCGACGCTGCGTTCCTAAACCATTCAGCCTCCGCCTCGACTCTTACTTCCACCGGAGGAGTCGCCCACGACTGAACGATGGACGCCAGCTCCAGCGCTTCCCGGTCCAGGTGCCCCAGTACCCACCTGTTGGCGGACCGCCCCTCACGTCTGGGACTCGACACTTGCTGGCCCGTGGAGACCTCGTAACGGATGTACCGATGATCCGTTAGATTCTCCACGTTGTCCAGGACTCGCCAGTCCCGGACGGCCTGTGCGACGGCAGGGGTCGTGAACGTGATGTCTACGATGGACCGCCCCTGCCGTGTGACAAACGTGTCGACCGACCCTCGGTTACTTACTGTCAGGCCGGTCGTCGTGGCCCACTCCAGCAATAACCGGCCGCGAACGTCGGTCGCCGAGGAACCCCAAGCCGTGGATTTGGCATTGAAGTCCCCGGCGACCACCGCCAGACGCGGTGAGATTTGCCCCAGCAGGGCACCCACCGCGTCCAACGCCGCCTCAAAATCGGCCAGTCTCATGCTGGGAGGAAAGTACACCGCAATGATAATGTACCTTCCCCACCCGCAGGCCACGAAACCCCTCCCCCTGGAGATGAGGGAGGGGGGTGCCACTCTTTGAGTCCCAGACGCAATAACACACACCGACCCGTCAGTGTCTCCCAGCCACAGATCGTGAGGAGGGACAAAGTACGGGTCGGAAACAACAGCCACATCAATTGACCACTCCGCCATGGACTGCAGGAGGAGGTCCTGTGCCCGGGCGGAATGGTTCAAGTTCGCCTGCAGGAAGCAATGGGGGATACCGTCCATTACGGTTCCATCGCTTCCTCTCGCCCTTGCGGGGGCGTCGCTGCCACAGGAACTGGGGCAGCCGGGGTCCTTCCGGCCGCCTTTTTGCCCTTTCTGGGCTTTGTCCCGCGGCAGCTTTTGCCGCCTACGATGTGGTTGCTCGGTCCGCCACCCATTGCTGCGCAGATGACGCAGTGGGGGTCGGCCGAGCATACCGCGGCTTTGTGGCCAGGGCGACCGCAGCGGTAGCATATTTCACCGCGGTCATCCTGTGAGGTGCACTGTGACCTGACGTGCCCAGACATCAGGCACCGGAAGCACCTCATGGGTCTCTGTTCAAGCAGAGTTACTTGGGCAGAGACCCAGCCAACTAACAAACGCCCAGCGGCCACTTTTTTGGCCGCTTCCACTGGGCAGGTGACTATCACCGTTCCGCTCCCCCTCAATGTTCGGCGAATCTCGCCTACTTTGACATTCAAGGGAGGGCAGCTGCCGCAGCGCGCGACTGCGTCAGCCACCTCCTCCCTTGTAACAGAATCGTCCAGACCGGTAATGCGCAAGTCTGCGCACTTGACCGGCCTGGACACGTTCGCCGTCTCAGAGCCGAGCACCTCCCGGAGACGCGCCGCCAGCCTGTCTGCCCTCTCAGCGCTGGAGTCACCGGCCACCTCCAATATGGTGGCACCGGTCTGGGCCCTCTTAAAGTTCATGCGGGGGATACTGAAGTCCTGAGACTCGCTGCGTCGTCGGCGAAGGATATCGTACGGTACCCCCTGATGACCCTGATGGCCATCGTGCGCTGCGGGGCGTGCAGTTTCTGCACATGTCTGGCCTTCAGGGTCTCCGCCCATACTGGGCACCCATATAGGGCCATGGACCGTACGATTCCCGCGTAGAGTCTCCTACATTTGTGGGGCCATGTATAATATTAAGTTTTTATTTAATTTTATTTTAATAAAGATACATACATACATACATACAGGAGTCATCCGGCCCCCTCATGTTGGGCAGCAGCCGTGCCAGAGCATTAGCTGTGCTCTTCAATTTGGGGGCCAGACTTCGGAGGTGTTCCCCGAAGTCCCACCGGCCGTCCAGCACGAGCCCCAGATACTTCATCTGAGGCTTGATGCCGATGGGGATGTCTCCTACTGTAAGGCTGGATCCCTCTGGTGGCGCGCGCCGAGGCCCATGAAAGAACATGGCCTCGGTTTTGTGTGTGTTCGCGATGTGTAGCACCGCTTGCCGTCACTAATGTGTCATCCGCATAACACGTGACGGCAGCACCGTCCTCGAGCTCACCGCGAAGCGCCTAGTCGTATCCGATGTTCCACAGGAGCGGCCCCAAGACCGATCCCTGTGGAACACCGCACGACATGTCTAGCCGACCGAGACCGGTCGCAGTTGGGTAGATGACAGCTCTCTCTGTCAAGTACGCCCCGACTATGCGGCGAAGGTAGAGAGGCACTTCGTGATACATGAGCGCCTCCCTAATGCAACTCCAGGGCAAGGTGTTAAACGCATTAGCGATGTCCAAGGACACCACCAACATCACCTCGCCCCGAGCAACCGCATCCTCCGCCAGAGTCCTCACGCGCATGATGGCATCCACCGTGGAGCGCCTTTGGCGAAAGCCGTATTGGCCATCCGCCAGGTCCGGCCCCACTCTGGAGAGGTGCTCGACGAGGCGCTTCGCGATAACTCTTTCAAAGAGTTTGCATACCTCGTCGAGCAACACTATAGGCCGGTAGGCGGACGGCGAGTCGGCCGGGCGCCCCGCCTTTCGGATGAGAACCAGTTTCCCCGTCTTCCATAAATTTGGAAACTGGCCCAAATTATTGACGATTGAGTTCATGAAAAACATTTTTATAGATACAATGTGAATAAATAGGACATCATTTAAGATTAGATTTAGACATCATTCCCTGAACTTATTCCCAACTCAGTTGGGGTCGGCTTTCTAGTCTAACTAAGATGCGGCTGAACTTCGATATTTTCCGTGAAGCGACTGCCATCGGACCTACACAACCAAATTGGCGATATCTAAGTTCTATAGTTAGCTAGTCGACCTTTTGAGGGCTCCTACTACCCGTAACGATTGCCATAGATGTTCGTATGGCAACCGAGACCGACGGCTTAACGTGCTCTCTGAGGCACTACCAGACCAGTGTGATAGCCGTATTCATGCATATAAATATTTGCACTGAGCGGGGATCGAACCAGTGCCTCCACAGAGACACTGGTTCGATCAAACTATAGATTTAAAAAAACTATCCTAAATAAAATATATTGCAAAAACGCGTGCGGCATCGATCGATAATACCATACCGCATTTAGCTATTTCAGGTACAGAAATTGGCAAATAATTTGGCAAGAACCGTCAGCGCATCTGAGACGATTTTTGGATCTCTTGCGGTAAAGCAGACATGATTCAAAATAAATGATGGCATCCTAGTGAATGAATAGAAT
Source organism: Pelosia muscerda (assembly GCA_963691645.1). Classification (NCBI taxonomy): domain Eukaryota; kingdom Metazoa; phylum Arthropoda; class Insecta; order Lepidoptera; family Erebidae; genus Pelosia; species Pelosia muscerda. Next base: position 2,269,314 of record OY829127.1, on the reverse strand, counting down.
GACAAGCACTTTTTGTGCCTCTAAGTGTACGATGCGCGAACTTACCCCAACTACTACAAAACCTTGCCAAGTTAGATGCCGTGCGCTGTATATAAATCGATTTAAAAGTGCTGTGTCGCTAGTGTGAACAGAGCTTAACCAATCGTAAATTGGTTTGTAATTGGGTTTGTTATCTAGGGTCATTAGATTGTTCGAATTTATACCTACTAGTCGTATCGAAAAGATTTATTACGGTGCACTGACCGTTCTATTGGCAGCGAACTCCTGTGAATACTATTGTTAGAATATAGACTGATTTGCATATCAGACAACGCCAAATGATGCATTTTGTTTAGGTATTTAGGGTGTAAAGGGAACACTCCCGAAGCCGAAGGCCCCTTTACTCATGGTACACAACATATTGGCACAAAAAAAAATACGGCAACGCTAATTTTTTATTTATTTTTTAAACCGTTTAACTTGCGTTATTCAATCCATCGTGTTAGTAAAGCTGAATGAAACAAAAATTTCATGAAAAAAAAATGAACTCGCAAAATGGCGCCACTTGTTTTTTTGCAGTGAGGTTTATTTATGAAATTTTCGTTGCATTTAGCTTTACTGATACGATGGAGAGTAAACAATACGAAAAAAAAAACATGGGCCGTAATTTTTTTCATGCCGAGATCCTACGGCTTCGTGACTGTGTACCTTACACCTGTGTAGTACAAATATTGTGGTCGATAACAACTAATAAGGAACTTCATCACGCACACGCTCAAGCTGTGAAAGGAACTCCTGAGGTAGTTCTCCAAAGCAACTACAGTTCTTCAAAGGGCAAACTATCTTCAAGGGTCGGTAGCCCTTAGTATTGCCATACTACGGAGGAGAATCCAACGGAGGTAGGACACGACGCGGTATCTCCCGTCCGAAATGAGCTGTCCAACTGGGGAAGTACCTCCGCCCTACAGAAGACCGCGGTCATAATAACCATCGTGTTGTGTTCCCGCCGCGCCGGTAAGTAGGGTAGCCAGAGCTCACTATACCCCTCCTTCCCCTCCTCTTCCTAGCCTCCCCACCCCTTCTCAGCTCTCCCACTTTCCCTTCAGGATGGGCAGCGCGTGTGTGACACCCTTAGTGTTACACACGTTCATAGGCCACGGTGGCCACATTCCATCAGGTGGGCCGTGTGCTTGTCTGCCACCTACGTAGTATAAAAAAAAATACTTCCATAAGCTACGGTGAACACATTCCATCAAGTAAGTAGACAAAGAATTTCATTAGTGCATCGAGTTGTTACAATTACTGTCTGTTATGTAATAAATTAGATAATAATATTATGTTATTTTATCTTTACATAATAAGTATTCCAACATAGATATGGTCTATATGAGTACAATATTATTATCGAATCCGGCATATCTTGGGTACAAAACGTCAACATTATTGTTCAAAACACAACTTAGAACTTATAGGGACACATAGGTACATAAGACCTACACACTGTAGGTACAGTCACCTGCAATAATATGTATATACTTTGGAACCTTGTCACAATAATTAATGACAAGTCAACATTATGATATAAAACGGCAAAATTCGACAAGTTTAATGTGAAAAAGTTCTAAAACGTATACATATTACTACAGGTGACTGTACTTACGAAAAGTCAGGGCTCTCTAGCAACAGATAGGGTTCACTTCTTGAACTGAGCCGGTCTAGAGGCATCAGCCAGCTGGCACAGAAACTAGGGCAGATTTTTTTTTTTTATACTACGTAGATGGCAGACAAGCACACGGCCCACCTGATGGAAAGCGGCCACCGTGGCCTATGAACGTGTGCAACACTAAGGGTGTCACACACGCGCTGCCCACCCTGAAGGGAAAGGGGGAGAGCTGGGAAGGGGATGGGAAGGAGGGGTATCCACCTCACGGGTCAGTGGACCCCTTCAGCTGAGCCCAATATCAACTGGGCTAGTTCGGTCTACAATCAGCTGATCGCTGAGTCTGGTTAGGCGAAGGCCATAGACCGACTTGGTATTAGCTGATCATCAGATCCGGTTAGACGAAGGCCATAGACCGACTGATTAGAAACTCATTTACTTACAGTATATTGACACTGGCGTGGCGTGGCGGTAGTGCACGCGACTGCTACGCACGAGGCGCGGGTTCGATCCCCGCTTAGTGCAAAAAGTTGTATGCATGAATATGGCTATTTGCACTGGTCTGTTCGTGCCTCGGAGAGCACGTTAAGTCGTCGGTCCCGGTTGCCATACAAACATCAATGGCAGTCGTTACGGGTAGTTGGAGCCCTCAAAAGTCCAACCAGTCTAACGTGGAACTTCGATATCGCCATTGGTCATTAGACCATTGGTTGTGGAAGTCAGATGGCAGTCGCTTCACGGAAAAAATCGAAGTTCAGCCGCATCACAGTTAGACTGGAAAGCCGACCCCAACTGAGTTGGGAAAAGGTTCAGGGAATGATGATGATTGACACTGTCAAGGATTATGTGGTGCTAGTCGTGATACCCCCAGGGGCTCTAAAAAATGTGACCATTGGAATCGGCGAAGAAGTATTAACATAAATATAGGATTGACATAAATCTGTAATATGACGACAAAAAATTAATGAAATTTGAATTTTGTGAAGCGTCGGTAGCTTAGTGGTTAAGGAGACTGCCTTGTGATCGAAAGGTCTCGGGTTCGAATCCTGGCCATAACACTACCAACGTGAACCCACTCCTAACACAAGCCATTGAGCTTACGAGGGAATATTAGTAATTTCGGTTGTAAATATTCTTGTAAAAAAATATTCACATATTTTTATTAATAAAAGTCAGTGTTAAGTAATTCGTTAATAGGAAATTGTAAACGGCTCGCTTCGACGCGATTCCATCAATATAAATGACACTTTGTCTTAAGACCCAGGAATCTTTTCGATTGTGAAATAGCGTTTAAGATAAAACAAAAACTAAACGGGGGAATCGAAAACGGCGGGAATCACCACTAATCTTTCAAAATATCTGTAGTGTTATTGCAATTAATCAAAACAAATTCACGAGATTAAACCACAAACGATAGACAGAGATTATTCTTTAGTCTCTGATTGGTACGAAACAAAATGACAACAAAATGGAGCTAAACTCGATGCTTGCGAAATGTGCAGAAATCTTAGAGGGTTATTCTTAAAAAAAGTAAATGACGGTAGTAGAAAAGTGCGTATAATCAAGTCTTTTTAAAAATAATTCCTTAATAATAGTTAGTTCACTAAAAGTTTAACTTTAAAAAATCCTCCCAAGGGCATAGACCACGATCGTCTATCTTACAATTTTTTAATTCAAGCAAAACTTTTTCTGGAGGATATTCCAATGAAAACTTCTCACCATTCCTTAGCTGTGAAAAACTAGGATACACATATTCTATTTTCAAAAAACTTTCCGTTCCATTTGACCATTTTTGAAACACGAGTTTCCCGCCAATCGGGAATGGTTCAAATTGATTTTTAACATCAAATTTTTTGAAATCCAACGCTCTCAAAGTCACACAAATATTTGAATCATGCCCTACAAGAACTGTAAACTTAGGGTTTCCATTTCTGAATATATCAAACATGTATTTCAGTAATGGTTTACCGAAATCTTCGGCAGCGGATGATCCAAAACGTACATTTTGATTTTGTTTCATAATTTTCGACAGCAGTCGCCATTGTTCGTCAGTGGTTATTTTCCCCCACGCAACACTTTCTATAGGAAATCCTTCATAATAGCTCATTATAAACGAATCAACTATCTGAGTTCCAAACGATAAAGGTCCAATAACATTAGCTTCTTCGCCTTCTTCGTAAACAGCTTCAGTTTTATTCTTGCTCAGATCACACAGACCTTTATTTTTACATATATAAGAGTTTCCTAAATCCAATATTTTATTTAGTTCTATATACGATTCTGTAAGATCTGTTGTGTTTATAGTATTGTCCATTTCATTCATAATTTGCTGAATGAAATGTTCAGAAGTATTATGAAATATTGGATGGAAAACTGGATCGAAAATGTTAATATTTTCTCTGTGGTGTACGGGTATTTCGCAAGATTTGAAAGCGGCATTAACAAACGCTTTGGCAGTGTCCCTTGTCCGTGATTTCGTATTACAATAAATATGTACATCATCTTGCTTTGGACAGCCTTTAATAAAGTCTTCATTCGCTAACCATTTTGCGATATATTCAGCCATATACCTCTCCATCATTGCACCTTTTTGCGTCAATTTTGCATCTGAATCGCTAAACCTCGGCCAAACTTTATGCGGCGAATATATTTCCAGATTTGATGTTAGAGGCGTTCTAATATTATGTCTACTTAGCACTAAAACTTGATTCAACTTTAATTTATTTGATTGGTTGCATTTACACATCGCGATGATGCAAAATATTAAAAATACTCGTATCATTGTTGACAGTTAAGTGTACTAATAATCAATTATCGATTTTAAATGTCAATCACTTGTTATTACACACAATTATCGTACTATTCGCGTTAATAGACGAAGCTAGACTAGTCAGATTCGCTCGTGACTTAATAGAACGTGTTTCATCACACAACTTGTGATAAAGCGAAACTGGATTTGCTGACAGCGAAGTGTACAGTCAGCTCCAAAAGTTGCTTTACGTGTTTAAATTTTCAAAACTTCTTGACATTCTAACTATCATAAGTCAGTGGCGTAACAGGATATCAAAAGAGATTTAACATTTTTAACGCCCATAAAACGATGATGGGAATCTTTCACTTGTCACTAAACATCTTATATACCATAAATCGCTGATAGTCATTCATTCCAAAATTTGATTAACAAGTTACTATTTGGATTTTTTTACGTGTGAACCTACTTTTGGCGATAATCTTACATGAATTTGTATATTGAAATTGGTAACTACGTACAGTTAGGGTAAGAAATAGTACGTCATCTTAACGTCGACATTTTGCTAGTACCAAGATTATTATTTACACTAGCGTCACTATTGTATTAGGTTTGATAATTATGTAATGATAATGTAAACGTTATAAATAAATAAATTATTAACAGTTCTGACAACGTTTCGTTTTAATTTTATATACGAACTAGCTGTTGCCCGCGGCTCTACAAGCGTGGATATCCATTATCTCGCAATGCAATATAGACTATGTCACTCAGGGTGAATGTAGCTTTCCAATGGTTAAAGAATTTTTTAAATCGGTACATCAGTTTTTGAGTTTCTTCATTACAAACATACACACACACAATAAAGATGATTTTCTACCAGAGTGGCGAGAAGAGATTTGAAATCGCACCGACCCTTTTCCACTTAAAATAGTCATCGCAAGCTCGCGCGTGACGTTTCCCTAGCATTTTGTAAACATAGGCATATATCAGATGCACCTATCATAGTCCTTGTTATCATATCATAAGTTTAATAATATATGATCACGTGTCCTATTTTTGTAGTTACTATTGCGGAGGATATTATTGACATACCACAGTTTGTTTTGTATATAAATACAATAACTATGCAATAATCGTACATACGTATTTTCTTTTTTTTTATAAGAATATTAACAACGAAGTTACTATATTCCCTTTAACCCCTCCACCTAAGCTTAATGGCTTGTGTTAGGAGTGGGTTCACGTCGAACCCGGGACCTCTCGATCGTAAGGCCGACTCCTTAACCACTATGTAATGGAAAGGATTCGAACCCGGGACTACTACTAAATAACAACTCTTAGGTATATACTACTAGTTGAGGAGTGGGAGCTGCTCTGTTCAGCACGTCCTATAGATCATGCTGACTTGCATTATTCTTACTATGGTAGAGAACGTGATTTCCTAATTTATAATATTACTAGCTGACCCGCGCAACTTCGTCTACGTCACCCCGTTTTTGCAACATTTTTCATTCCTGCTTCACCTGTTAGTCGTAGCATGATGTTATGTACATATAGACCTTCCTCTTTAACCATTCTATTTATTGAAACAAACCGCATCAAAATCCGTTGCGTAGTTTTGAAGATTTAAGCATACAAAGGGACAAGAAAAATAGGGACAGAGAACGCGACTTTATTTTATACTATGTTGAAGTGATAATTTGTACTTTATACTTCCTTGTAGAAATCACGTACATGCCGGCCATAGTTACTAATAGCCTTATTTTTATCGTGCGCACTATCCCCACGGATACCACCTCCACCAAAACCGATGGAGGTGATTATGTCGGACTCGAACCGACCAAAACGGACGCCGTCCATGGGTCCTTGATTGCCGGAGGTGAGATTATACAAGACATATCTCCCGCACCCCGGCAGACCCAGGGACATCTCTGTTGAGATGACCCTCTTCCCACAATGTGGGGACCATGGTGTCCCCATCTAGCCCCTGGGTATGGGGGGGGCATTTTGCGCCATTGCCGTGGTCTGCTTCTGCTAGGGTGACTGGCGGCTCCACCCGTCACCCCCAGGCCCACGCTTATGGGAGACGGAGGTCAATAGTTACTAATAGCCTAGGACTTTATAAAGAAATGAAATAGAAAACGGACGACCTGTTTTCTTACCCCGACTGTACATAATGTTTCTTCCGTATTTGAATTTTAGTACGTACGTAATTTAATGGACACCTATTTTGATACATATTTATGTAACTCTAGCTGTAGCCCGCGGCTCCGCCCGCGTGGATGTCGATTATCGCGTTGTACGACTCTACTCGATTCACTACTTGCCTCTCTATACTACTTTTCCTTGCTGTCATGACAACGGAAATTGTTAGCGATATTAGCGCCAATGTATAGAAATTTACCGGATCAATTGAGATTTATGATTATTACTCCGCTCCCTTGTATGGTAGCGTGATGATATATAGTCTATGTTATAGATATTGTAGCCTTTTACAGGTGGAAGAATTGTTTAAATCGGCCCAGTACTTTTTGAGCCTATTCATTACAAACATACAAACATACAAAAATAGGTACAAATCTTTCCTCTTTATAATATTAGTATAGATGAAATAGAAAACTGACGACATGTTTTCTTACCCCGACTGTACATAATGTTTGTTCCGTATTTGAATTTGAGTACATAATTTAATGGACACCTATTTTGATACATATTTACGTAACATTAGAAAGCAGTATATATAACCGCGGTAGCCTAGTGGTATGGGTGGTGGACTGCTGAGACGAGGTCTCGGGTTCGATCCCAGGTTTACCATGGCACACACCAATGACTACGATGCTTTTCGAAGTTATGTGTGTATTTATCGCAGGTTTATAAGTGCCCGGTTGATGGCAATAGGCTCGCCCCCTATAACATTGGGACCTAAATATACACTGGCGAAATGTGGGTGCTAGCACCTCTGCCTACCCCTTCGGGGATATAGGCGTGATAGTATAAACCCCCCCCCCCCTTTATACAACCCTGGGTTCTATAAGTGGTGTGTAATAAGAGATTTAAACCTTCAAGTAAGGGCTCGCCATTCTAGAGACAGCATCTGAAATGGTGGCCACTAAGCCTGGGTTGCACGATCTTACTTTAACATTAACAATGCAATTAAAGTACCGGTCAGGTATAAAACAGATTGCACCATTAGTCAATAGTTAAAATGACGTCATAGCTTGACGCTTACTGTAACTCTCAAACGTCAAACTCTATAAAACAATAACTTTAACCGAGCAATTAAATACTCTTGTGCAACACAATGTTACTGTTACTGTTAAATTTGACGGAAGCCTTAACTTTAACAAGTAGGTGGTGCATCTAAGCCTTAGTATTCTATGACCTGCATTACGCGGGGTGTGGCTGTGGCTTAGTGGTTAAAGAGTCGGCTTTACGATCGAGAGGTCCTAGGTTCAAATCCTAACACAAGACATTGAGTTTAGCTTAGGGTTAGAGGGAATATTAGTAATAACGGTTGCTAAAATTGACGATCTAAATATTAAAAAAAGGGTTTAACATTCAGGCGCTACAGGGTTTACAGGGGATAATACCTACCCTTGGGGTCCAAGTCAACCCTACTGCACGAGATAGTACATACCACATCTGACTGGGAATACTCCCCGCTGCAATTGAAATTTTATTTCAATTTAATTTAGTTTCGATTATGTTCTTTAGTACCTATAACTGGCAACATTTTAGCATTAGGGAAAATAGAAAGATGGTTCCAAGAGTAAAGTAATATATATTTCAGTGAGCTAATTGAGTAAATACTAATTATTTCGTAATGTATCTTGATACTCCAAGAAATCATTATTAGTTCGTTAAAAATTAAACATGATTATTGATCAATAGCTACATTTGCGTACATCGTGTCCATGGAAGGCCAGTTTTGGATATAGTCCTTTTCTATCACTTTATTGTGTCGGTACCTACGTTACATAAGATAAACTCACGCCTATATCCCCGAAGGAGTACGCAGAGGTTCTTGCCCTTCATCCGACCCTGGGCCATAGATGGTATGATGGTCCGTAGCTGTAATCGAATTATGGACTACATCATTATAAATTGTAATTTAAGGAAAAGAAAATAAATTTTATGTCACCATTACGATGAGATACTACAGGAAAAATATATGCCTATAATGAATTCACTAACAGAGAACAATGTACACCCTTTTAAGGTGCGTCCAGATTTGTGACATGAACAGCGGACTGGACAGGGTAAAGAAATTATATTTTTTTCCGTGTGTTTGTTTGTGCTGTAAAAGGATAAATAAAAATAAAAATATATATATTTTTATTTTTATTTTATAATATAACGCCTATATCTCCGAAGGGGTAGGCAGAGGTGCTAGCACCCACATTTCGCCAGTTTATATTTAGGTTCCAATGTAATAGGTGCCTATTGCCATTAACCGGGCACTTATAAAAGCACCGCAGTCATTGGTGTGTGGTGTGCCATGGTAAACCTGGGATCGAACCCGAGACCTCGTCTCAGCAGTCCATTACCCATACCACTAGGCTACCGCGGTTTAGTCTATCTAAATATCGTTATAATGTGTGACGTTATTATTGCATGCCAATCTGACTGAAATATGGTGGAACATAAATGTATTTACCTGTAACGACGGTATATCCGTCCCAATCGAGCAGTCCGACTGGGGAAGTACCTCCACCCTACAGAATATCGCCGTTTAATAACCTTGTGTTGTGTTTTCGATGGTGAGTAGGGCAGCCAGAGCTCACTAGAGAGGTTTTGTGTTGTCAGTAGGAAAACCAAAGGCTTATCCTACATCTTTTTCGCTGACGACACAGAATGACTCTGTTCTTACAGGGGTTGCGGCACGAGTGTTATGCCACTGGTGTTACACACGCCGATAGGCCACGGTAACTACTTACCATCAGATGGGCCATGTGCTTGTCTGCGACCTAAGTTGTATTAAAAAAAAAATGATTGATTTGAGTGACATAATATCACTTTTAAGAGGTGCTCATTATTCACGAGCATAAAGTCATGTAAAATTGTCGTAAATGGATTACGGCATTTGATGATCCATAATACAATTTTAGTTTGACTCATAAGGAAAAATTAAAATATAATGTACACAATACCTTCATTGGTAGTGGTCATCTGCGGGGATACGACATGATTTGTGTAATATTGTTTTTAGTAATGAATATAAGTTTTTACGCTGAGTCCAGTAAGTATTTATTATTCACTAAACGTAATTTTATTAAAATTTACTAGCTTATCCCCGCGGCTTCTAAGCGCCTTCTGTGTAACTTAAATTCTATATTATTAATCATAATTCTGGTTTTACATAACCGATTGCAATAAAACAAACGTAAGAATTTAAGTTGGAACAAACCCTTTCTAACAAAAAAAACCGCATCGAAATCCGTATAGTAATTTTTGCGTTCATCGCAGACAAATAATATATAAACATTTTACAATTATATTTTTTTTTTCATAATATCACGCCTATATCCCCGAAGGGGTAGGCAGAGGTGCTAGCATCCACATTTCGCCAGTTTATATTTAGGTCCCAATGTAATAGGCATTAACCGGGCACTTATAAACCTGCGATAAATACACACATAACTTCGAAAAGCATCGCAGTCATTGGTGTGTGCCATGGTAAACCTGGGATCGAATCCGAGACCTCGTCTCAGCAGTCCATTACCCAGATCACTAGGCTTTGTGGCAATTTCATATAGCAGCAATTAAAACTTGTATTTATTTGTGAATTTAAAGTATTATATAGGTACAGGACTAGCAAACCCGGCGAACTCCGTTTCGCCATGTGAAAAATGATTTTCCCGCTTTTCAGTTGGACTTTTTCCTGAATTTTCTTAGCTATAAACCTCACGGAGCCCGAGACCTTTCCAACGAATGCAAAACCGTGGAAATCAGTTTGTGCGTTCTGGAGTTATAGCGTCAGGAAGGAAAACCCGACTTATTTTTATATAGTAGATATAAATAATAAAGGATAAAGATAAAATAAATTCAAATATTGTCACAAACACTATTATTATCATGAGCATGATGGATGGAATAATTATTGTAAGGTAATGCATAGTGCATTACCTTACAATAATTATTTATTTTAAATAAATAAAGTTACCATCATTTTTGCGTCAAACCGCGGTATGGGTAATGGGCTGCTGATACGAGGTCTCCGTTTCGATCCCAGGTTTTACCATGGCACACACCAATGACTTTTCGATGCTTTTCGAAGTTATGTGTGTATTTATCGCAGGTTTATAAGTGCCCGGTTAATGGCAATTAGCTCGCCACCTATTACATTGGGACCTAAACATAAACTAGCGAAATGTGGGTGCTAGCACCTCTGCCTACCCCTTCGGAGATATAGGCGCGAGTTTATGTTATGTTGTTAATGTTTGAACTTAAACGGTTAGAAATTATAGTTCAAAATTAAATGGCAGTTTTTATAATCTCAGTGCCTTGACAATTGGTTTGTAACGCAAAATTGTTAGTGGCGTTAAAATTTGATTTCGGTAAACAATACGTTGTACCTATGACGACATCTGTAGGGTTTGGGGGGAACTTTTCATCGATCACCAATTCGGTATTGATGAATGGTTTTCCCAATCTGACAACAGATGTCGCTAGTATGTTTACCTATTTCAAATAGAATTATAATATCGTGATAGGTTAAATTGTTTGTGATATTTTATTCAATCATATAACTTAATGTCTTTAATTTCAAATTGTCATAATCTAAATTCCTAGTTGCCCAAATTAATTAATCACGGCAAGAATGTCGATAGTTTATGCTTGTAGTTCTGTATGATCTGTGGTATGTTTTTTTATTTGTTGCGCGATTCGATCAGGTGAACGAATAATTCGTGATATCAGATTCATTTACTAGAATATTCCATGAAAAATGATATAAATACACCCCTCCCGGTGGATGCGAACACCTCTGATAATTACTCTGAAGATTAAGCACGAAACTCTGTTCGTATTTAATTGATTTTTCTTATAAGTGGGAACTCTGAATTATATGTACCTACCTACATATAAATTAAATATCTTAGACTCTGTGCATCTTTCCCGGACTTCTCTGGTAAGATTTCTGTTCGTAATCTTTATATCTGTGTCTTTCGTTTGCGTCAATGATATACTTAGGTCTTTTTGGTATTCTTGATGCAGGGTCCCAAGGTTTAGCGGACAATATTAGTGACCTATCTACATTGTTGTGATTCCGTTGTTGGAGTCCCTGTTCGGAACAGCTGTCCCTTCGTTTGGCTCGCGGCAGTGCGGGCAGTTGCTAGCAGAAGGCAGGTGCCTACGCAAGCCGACAACCGACGCCAGGGGAACCATCCGAAGAGGAGTGCCAAAAGGTCACGTAATCTTAACTTGTACAATAACTGTAACTTCATATACCCGCTACCTTGAGTTGTAATTACGAGATCAGCTGTGTGCTACGAGGGAGGCGCATAAGCATCTTATATTGTATTTACATTTCTATATCTCTGTGCCTGTGACCATTCTACTTTATGTATAACTGTGTATCCTACTGAATATATGCATGTATAAAATCTTAGTGTTGTTTCATTAAGGGTATCTGGAGCACGCACCCACTATCTCCACTCTGAGATAAAAGGCGCCCAAGAGTCTCTTTCGAAAGCTCTTGCCTGGGTTAGCCGGTGGAGTAGCTGGGGAGTTTTCCCGGGTTACAGGTTGACAATTATTAGAATCGAGGCTTTTCGATGTTATGTGTGTATTTATCGCAGGATTATAAGTGCCTCGGAGAGCACGTTAAGCCGTCGGTCCCGGTTGCCATATAAACATCTATGGCAGTCGTTACGGGTAGTTGGAGCCCTCAAAAGTCCAACCAGCCTAACTTGAAACTTCGATATCGCCATTGGTTGTGGAGGTCAGATGGCAGTCGCTTCACGGAAAATATCGAAGTTCAGCCGCATCACAGTTAGACTGGAAAGCCGACCCCAACTGAGTTGGGAAAAAGGTTCAGGGAATGATGATACAAGACCTCGAGCGCTTTTAACTACTTTGATTATGTAAACTATAAGCTTCCATTTTGTTTCAGATATATTCATCAACGATGATTATAATATTGTCTTGAATTTAACTAAGCAGATATACCAGGCTTCATCTTACGGAAGCGACCACGTTTTGGTGGTGTTAAGAAACAGACCATTTTTTATAAAACTGCTGAATTATCGAGCTATAAAGATGGGGTAAGTTTTAAGAGTTCAATATTTTGGTTTAGGCACTGAAATCATCTGGTCTTCGATCAAATACAACTATCTATACCAATATTATAATGAGATAAAGTTTGTGTGTTTGTATATTTGTTAAATTGTAAGGGGTAATCTCGGGATCTACTGAACCGATTTTAAAAATTCTTTCACCAATAGAAAGCCACATTATTGTTGAGTGTCATAGGTTATAAAAAAACCGTAAAATAAAAAGGCGTTTACGTGGTAGTCCGTTTTGCAGAGTGAATCGGAGAAAAAACGGTCGAATGAAAGCGTTTCTTACGAACGCTGCCTTAACAGATGGTTATATAAGTGAATTTTGAATCATTCATTCCCCCTGTAAGGGAAAGATCGCGGGTTCGAATCCCGTCGAAGCATTCACTTTTTCCTATATTTTGATTTGGACAGTCAGCATATTAATTGCTATACAAAAATGCTTTTAAATTTTTCAAAGGTTGACAAGAACAAATTGACAAACATTGACAATTCCCAATGAAATTGACAATGTGGAATTAACTCCCTGCCGTCCCAAACGACTACAATATGGGGTTCTTCAAGAAGGTCATTAGAAGGTTTCTACAGGGTAGGCAGCACGTGTGTGACGCCTCTGGTGTTGCAAACGTCCATAGGCCACGGTGACCGCTTCCCATCAGGTGGGCCGTCTGCTTGTCTGTCACCTAAGTGGTATAAAAAAAACAAGGGGAAACCGGTTAGGTGCAATAATAAATACAGTAGAGAAAAGTTTAGTGTGTAATAAGTTCCACCAAGTGCCATCAATCAACAGTATATAATTGTTTGAATTTGCCTGTTTTAGGTGCAATTTTACCACATCTCCCCACCATTATACGGACTTTGAAACTGAAAACGAACCTGGTTCAATCAACTCAATGGTCAAAGTAAGTCCAATATCATTTTTTTAACACCCTGACGTAATAACGACGGGGTATTATAAGTTTCACGTGTGTGTGTGTGTGTGTGTGTGTGTGTGTGTGTGTTTGTGGCATCATAGTTCCCGAACGGATGAACCGATTTCAATGTAGTTTTTTTTGTTTGAAAGGTGTATTTTAGTCGGGAGTGTTATTAGCTATATTTGATGAAAATCGATTAAAAGATGGCCGCCGCCTCAAAATGGCGGACCACATATTTTTGAACAAGTCTCTCAATATGGATGTCAAATGAGAGGGCTTGACTAGTAGAATACGATACATTATCACGAATTTCGAATCAAAGATGGCTGCCACCACTAAATAGTGAATTACCTTTTTATTTACTAGTCCGTCAATATGGGTATCAAATGAAAGGTTTTGAGAAGTTGAATTTATAAAGCATAAAATAAAAACTAAATTAAAAATTTTAAAAGCCCCGATCGTAAAATACCTCCAAAAAGTAAAAAAAAAAGTCATGCGTTGTCGTGTCGGCGGACCTTGGATCGTTTCGAAAACATGTGAGTGTTTACCAGCTATAGGTCCTCCGACATGACAACGCATGAATTATTAATTTTTTACTTTTTGGAGGTATTTTTCGTGTCGGGGTTTCTATAGTGCGAAACATCCTCACGGATCCCTCTGCCAGAAACGGTTGGGGAGGTTATGTCGGACTCGAACCGACTAAAACGCACGCCGTCTTTGGGTCCTTAGTTGCTAGAGGTGAGATAGTAACCAACATATCCCTCGCGTTCCCGCAGACCGGTTCACCCTTCGGGTTTTTTTATACTACTTAGGTGGCAGACAAGCACACGACCCACCTGATGGGAAACAGTCACCGACCGACACCGACAGGCCTATGCTGTAAAGCGAACCTGGTAAAATGGGGTTACCTAAATGCGGACAGTGTTGGCTGTGAATGTGGAGCACCACTGCAGTCGATGGACCACCTCCTGACGTGCCCGCTTTGCCCTCACACCTGCACGGTCGCCGACCTGAACGAAGTGACAGAAGGTGCAGTTGGTGTCGCCAAGTTTTGGGCTGGGCGCATCTAACTTTTATTTATTGTTGCCACTGAAACGAAGAAGAAGAAGAACCGAGAGGCCTATGGACATTTGCAACACCAGAGGCGTCACACACGTGCTGCCTACCTTGTAGAAACCTTCTAATGCCCGTCTTGAAGAACCCCATATTGTAGTCGCTTGGGAAAACCACGGTAGGTGTTAATATAGTAATAGGTCTGTATGTATTCTTCTTATAAATGTCCAGGTTCCCCCGGCAACAGAAGATATGAACTCTAAATGGCAATGCACAATACATAGAAACCACCCATCGGTTGATTTGAAGATCTCATTCAGAATTCGCGTGAAGGGCAGTTATGAAAGTAAGTTTTACGGTAACTCCGTTTATATTGACCAACCGCTTATTATGACGTAATCATACATTGAATACTGGTTGGACATAATAAATACAGTTTTCAGTCAATTATAATGGCAGGCATGTATCTTGATGATAAAAATGCATGGTCATACAAATCTCTTGTTCTTACACCTATTTATTATAAATAAACAAAACTATCAAGACATTCGTAGCCTAGTGGTATGGGTAATGGACTGCTGAGACGAGGACCCGAGTTCGATCCCAGGTTACCATGGCACACACCAATGACTTTTCGATGCTTTTCGAAGTTATGTGTGTATTTGTCGCAGGTTTATAAGTGGCCGGATAATGGCAATAGGCTCGCCACCTATTACATTGGGACCTAAACATAAACTGGCGAAATTTGGGTGCTAGCACCTCTGCCTACCCGGGGATATAAGCGTGAGTTTATAATATAATAAAAATAAATATTCGTCAACTTTACAATAACTTTTTCCCAATGGCCCAATCGATGCTTTTTGTCACAGAAAGAATTAAAATTAAAATCAGTGGAAATGACATCAGAACAAATTTTACAAGCTCAAAGATATTAGAGTATGATGAAGTAGCTACATACTTGTATTGGAACGGTGAGACGGTGGATCTGGTCTGCTCCAACGAGCGACACGACGGCCAGATATATTTAAGATATTATGATTCAAAAGGTGAGAAGTCATTTCATTTTTTTTTATACCACTTAGGTGGCAGACAAGCACACGGCCCACCTGATGGGAAGCGGTCACCGTGGCCTATGAACGTGTGCAACACTAAGGGTGTCACACACGCGCTGCCCACCCTGAAGGGAAAGGGGGAGAGCTGGGAAGGGGTAGGGAGGCTAGGAAGGGGAGGGGGAGGAGGGGTCCAGTGAGCTCTGGCTACCCTACTTACCGGCGGGAACACAACACGATGGTTATTATGGTCGCGGTCTTTTGTAGAGCGCAGGTACTTCCCCAGTCGGACAGCTCATTTCGGACGGGAGATACCGTCGTGTCCTACCTCCTTCGTTCATTCTCCTCCTCATTTCATATTTATTTAATACTAGGTGATGCGGCAAACGTTGTTTTGTCTAAAAAATGTAAGGGTGAACAACCCTTATAACTTAGGGGTATGAAAAATAAATGTTGGCCGATTCTCAGACATACACAATATGCTCAAAAAGTTTTATGAGAATCTGTCAAGCAGTTTCGGAGGAGTACGGGAACAAACATTGTGACACGAGAATTTTATATATAAGACTAGCTGACCCGCGCAACTTCGTCTGCGTCACCCCGTTTTTGCAACATTTTCATTCCTGCCCCGCACCTGTTGGTTGTAGCATGATGTTATATAATATAAACCTTCCTCTTTAACCATTCTATCTATAAAAAACAGCATCAAAATTCGTTGCGTAGTTTAAAAGATTTAGGCATACAAAGGGACATAAGGACTTGAAAAATAGGGACAGAGAACACGACATTGTTTTATACTATGTAGTGATCTAATTAGTATTAACATTATATAATACAGGGTGTAAGGGGAACACTACCGAAGCCGAAGGCCCCTGGTAGTACTCATGGTACATCCGTACACAACATTGTATTGTATTAGCGGTAGCCTAGTGGTATGGGTAATGGACTGCTGAGACGAGGTCTCGGGTTCGATCCCAGGTTTACCATGGCACACAACAATGACTCGATACTTTTCCAAGTTATGTGTGTATTTATCGCAGGTTTATAAGTGCCCGGTTAATGGCAATAGGCTCGCCACCTAATACATTGGGACCTAAATATAAAATGGCGAAATGTGGGTGCTAGCACCTCTGCCTACCCCTTCGGGGATATAGGCGTGATATTATAAAAAAAAAAATATTTCCGCATTGTTTATTCTCCATCGTATCAGTAAAGCTAAATGAAACGAAAGTTTCATAAAAACATCATTGCAAAAATAACACGTGGCGCCATCTTGCGAGTTCTAATTTTTCGTGAAGTTTTTGTTTCATTCAGCTTTACTAACACGATGGAGAGTGAATAACGCTAGTTTAAGTCTATTCCACGGAAGAAGAATAATAATGTATTTATATACTACGTAGGTGGCAGACAAGCACACGGCCCACCTGATGGAAAGCGGCCACCGTGGCCTATGAACGTGTGCAACACTAAGGGTGTCACATACGCGCTGCCCACCCTGAAGGGAAAGGGGGAGAGCTGGGAAGGGGTGGGGAGGCTAGGAAGGGGAGGGGAAGGAGGGGTATAGTGAGCTCTGGCTACCCTACTTACCGGCGGGAACACAACACGATGGTTATTATGACCGCGGTCTTCTGTATGGCGGAGGTACTTCCCCAGTTGGACAGCTCATTTCGGACGGGAGATACCGTCGTGCGTGTCCTATATTTTTGAACACTTACTTTTGCCGACGTTTCGGGTGCGTTGCAGCACCCGTGGTCACGACTGGCCTGCGAGCGTCACGCGGTGTGCAGGAAACATTTTTTGTGTACCTACCCTCCATTACTTTCATATTGAATGTAAGGAATGTATTTTTCTATTAAATTTCAGGTAAAATGATAATCAAAACCGGTGAACTATCAAAGAGCGATAACAATATAATATTTCAATATAAGATGTATAATACTCACAATAATTACGTGGCAGACTGTACACACGTGACTGCAAAGGAACGGTTTGAGTTTACATCTAGAATTATATTTGTACTAAACACAGGACCATCTAATAGTAAGTATAACCTACATACTGTATAATAAATTTTTGTTTAAAAGAATATTAGGAAGCGAAATTACTAATATTCCCTCTAACCCCTCCAGTTAAGCTCAATGGCTTGTGTTAGGAGTGGGTTCAGGTCGGTAGTGTAATGGCCAGGATTTGAACCCGAGACCGTTCGAATGCCGACTCCTTAACCACTAAGCTACCGACGCTTCATTAAGGCTTAGTTGCACCAACTTCCTGTTAAAGTAAGCGTCTACGTTAAATTTAAAATTAACAGTAACATTGATTGTTATGATTTCTGCTAGATATGTTGCACCAGTGTATTTAGTAGCTCGGTTAAAGTTAACTAAAACTTTTTGATAGAATTTGACGTTAACAATTTACTGTAACCGGCTGAGAGCGGGCGTTTAAAGTTAGCGTCAAGTTATGACGTCATTTTAATTATGGTCAAATGGTGCAACCTGTTTTATACCTGACCGGTACTTTAACTCATTGTTAAATGTTAAAGTAACATCGTGCAACCCAGGCTAAGTTTACACTACTACTTGCATGAGTTTACTTATTTTCTTGTGAAGAATACATCGAATTAGTTTATTTTATTAACGCTATCTAAGTTACTTTTGGTTTAATTTATGTATGAGTGTAATTTATTTGTATGTATGTATGTGTACACCACTTGTTGCCTGCTAGGTACTCCAAGGAGGTCAGTTCATTAAATGGTAGTCTGGTAGAGATCGCAATGAGCTATGGAAAACTTTATTTTATAATATAACTAGCTGACCCGGCACACGTTGTTTTGCCTTATAAATTTTAAGGGTGAACAACCCTTATCACTAAGGGGTATGAAAAATAGATGTTGGCCTATTCTCAGACCTACTCAATATGCTCACAAAATTTCATGAGAATCGGTCAAGCCGTTTCGGAGGAGTACGGGAACGAACATTGTGACACGAGAATTTTATATATACGATTAAGATGAAACAATTTACTGGTGTACATACAATAGTGACATTCATACATTCATTTATTCATATGTGTGCATTGTATATATACTCGTATGTTATGTAAGTGTCTATATCTATATCTGTCTCTATTCTCTACCTTCTCCACTTCCCTTCCCCTCTACTTTATACACGGTGATTTTATAGTGGTTTCGAAAAAAGAATATTTTGTTTCACACACAGTTTCGGTAGCAAAATCCACTGGAAGTTTTAATTTTGAAGAAAAAAAATCACTTTATGTATGGCAATAATGTGCAGGTGAACAGAAAAATGTATGGGACGTGTAAAAATAAAATTTGTTTTTTCGCCCAATTAGGATTTTACTGTCGAAATTGTGCCCAAAATCTTTTTTTCCAAAACCACTATAAAATCAACCGGTATATTCGGCGGCACGAACGTGACGCCCCTGAAATTATAAACGCCTTTTCGTCACTTTCCATCAGGTGGGGTGTTGGTCTGCCACCTAAATGGTATAAAAAAAATTAAATACTAAAAATAATTTTCAGGTGACTTCAAAATTGGAATAAATAATGTTGAACTGATGCCATACAATAATTATTCAGTTACTAACAAAGTTAAAACAAGTTGGTATAGCTTTGTGTACTTCCCGGAAGAAATATTAACAGTTACGTGTGAACTACTACAAGAAGACAACTTACAACTAAGCCTACTTAATGGGAAGAATTTCAAGGAATTGAATAAAGGAGTAGGCAATTATGAAGGTATTTCGACAGGCGAAGAAATGTTCTCGCTTGCAATTTGTTCTAGGAAATATCACCATTCTTTGAACCTGTTCCCAACTCAGTTGGGGTCGGCTTTCCAGTTCAACTGTGATGCGGCTGAACTTCGATATTTTACGTGAAGCGACTGCCATCTGATCTCCACAACCAATGATGGCGATATCGAAGTTCTAAGTAAGACTGGTTGCACTTTTCAGGGCTCCAACTACCCGTAACGACTGCCATAGATGTTTGTAATGCAACCGGGACCGACGGCTTAACGTGCTATACCAGACCAGTGCAAACAGTCATATTCATGCATATAACTTTTTGCACTGAGCGGGGATCGAACACGCGCCCCGTGCGTAGCAGTAATGAACGATAATGATTACATATAGTAATATATTTTCAGAAAAACGAAATAGGTTTATAAAATTTACCTTCAGACCTACTTCAGTTGAGCAGCCTTTAATATGTGCGGCTTATAAAGGGACAAAAATCAAACTCAAGGCAAAGATATTTCTTATTAAACGTGAGTATAAATATATTACATATTCGTGGTATTTGTTGATAATCAGGAGAACGAATAAGGAACGGAAGGAAGGAGGAAGGAATCCAATAAGGAATAACGGAGGTAGAAAATGACGGTATGTGCCGTCCTAGTTGAGCAGTCCGACTAGGGAGCGGAGGCGACTCGGACGTCGGAGGTCGCAAAATGACCTCCGTCCCCCATGAGCGCGGGCCTGGGAAGCCACCGATCACCCTAGCAGAAGCAGGCCACGGCGATGGCGCAAAATGCCACCCCATACCCAGGGGCTAGATGGGGACACCATGGTCCCCACATTGGGGGAAGAGGGTCATCTCAACACAGATGTCCCTGGGTCTGCCGGGGTGCGAGAGATATGTCTTGTATAATCTCACCTCCGGCAATCAAGGACCCATGGACGGCGTGCGTTTTGTGTCGGTTCGAGTCCGACACAATCACCTCCATCGGTTTTGGTGGAGGTGGTATCCGTGGGGTTTTGCGCACGAAAAAAAAACAGTCCGACTAGGGAAGTACCTCCGCCTTACAAAATAACACTGCTAATAATAGCCTTGTGTACCCTTCACCCCTCCTCCTTCTTCAAGAATCTATACTCTATCCAAATAAATAAAATTGGAGTGTCTGTTTGTAATATTAAAATAACCGCTTTCTACTACGTGCATATAAATGTATATACGGTATACATACCAAAATATATATTTTGAAATTTTTTGTCTGTCTGTCTGTCTGTCTGTTTGTTCCGGCTTATCTCTGGAACGGCTGGACCGATTTGGACGGAACTTTCAGCGACAGATAGCTTATGCAATAAGGAGTAACTTGATTACTTTTATTTTGGAATTTTTTTATTTCATTCCACGCGGACGAAGTTGCGGGCACAGTTAGTTAAAAATATTAGTCAAATAGCCTAATAATGTATGGTTATAGACGACCTCTGTGACGTGGCGTTAGTAAACGCGAAGGTTACGAAGGAAGCGCGGGTTCGATCCCCGCTCAGTGCAAATATTTGTTCGCATAAATATGAATATTTGCATTGGTAACGGTATTCTTACTTATGATATATTTGTATTTACAAAAAAACAATGTATTTATGTATGTTTATTCCGCATTCCAGAGCCCATAACACAAGCTTGTTAAGTTATACTTACCATGGATCTAGGTACCTACCGTTGTGTACATTGTCCTAGAATATTTATTTCTACCTTCTATAACCGCGGTAGCCTAGTGGTATGGGTAATGGACTGCTGAGACGAGGTCTCGGGTTCGATCCCAGGTTACCATGGCACACACCAATGACTTTTCGATGCTTTTCGAAGTTATGTGTGTATTTATCGCAGGTTTATAAGTGCCCCGTTAATGGCAATAGGCTCGCCACCTATTACATTGGGACCTAAAACATAAACTGGCGAAATGTGTGTGTTAACACCTCTGCCTACCCCTTCAGGGATAAAGGCGTGAGTTTATCTTATGTTATGTTATTTATTTCTTTATTATATTTTTTAAGGAGACCAACCAAAATTGAGGATATTAGGTCTAAATGCAGCAGATGTATTCACTCAATACACCAGTACGGGCAAGGATTGGGTCATAGGTTACGTGTTCAGTGCTGGTCAGGTCCTTAATGTCATATGTGTTACCAGCGAAACAGGGAACCTTCGACTTTTTGAATGTAAGTACTTACTTATCAAAAAATCAAAGAATCACTTTCGTTTATTCAGTTTAGGCACACAAAGAGAAAGAAAGAAAGAAAACTCATTTATTGAGAACCAGCGCAAACTGGCACGAGCACTTATGAATGTCATACATAGTTTTACAATTATGTACCTACATTTGTCAAAAATATTATCATCACTACATAGTATAAAATAAAGTCGCGTTCTCTGTCCCTATTTTTCTTGTCCCTTTGTACGCTTAAATCTTTAAAACCACGCAACTGATTTTGATGCGGTTTGTTTTAATAGATAGAATGATTAAAGGAGAAGGAAGTTCAGGTTCAGTGCGGGTCAGCTAGTTAATTATAAATTACTAGCTGACCCGCGCAACTTCGTCTGCGTCACCCCGTTTTTGTAACCTTTTTCATTTCTGCTCCGCACCTGTTAGTCGTAGCATGATGTTATATACATATAAACCTTCCTCTTTAACCATTCTATCTATTGAAACAAACCGCATCAAAATCCGTTGCGTAGTTCTAAAGATTTAAGCATACAAAGGGACAAAAAAATAGGGACAGAAATCGCGACTTTATTTTATACTATGTAGTGATGATAAAATAGTAAAACACCAATACACACAATAGGTAAAGACTTTTCAAAATTAGCTTTAGTTTTTATAGAACCTAGTAACTTGAGTCTCATCAAGAGCGGTCCCAAAAAGGTTTGGAGGGTCACTGGGGACATGAGCCTCACCCCCCAAACGTCAAATTAAAAAACCTTTTTAGAGATAGAGGTGCTAAACTGTAGTAAGAAACTTATCTTACTTAACATCATGTATGAGCACATTTTTGTAAATAAATGAATTTTGAAATGAATAAATAAATTTTGAATTCTGAAAGACCCAAAGGTGGTTTGTAGGAGGTTCAAAAACACCAATTTTGGCGGAGTGGTATTCGGGGGGATTTCGCGCATGGCAAAAAATAACACTAAACCACCTTATGGTTTCTCTGGGACTTGTAGGGTTAGTTTATCGCTTAACCATTGTAAGTTGGTGTTTAAATATTATATATAAACCGCAGTAACCTAGTGGTATGGGTAATGGACTGCTGAGACGAGGTCTCGGCTTCGATCCCAGGTTTATCATGGCACACACCAATGACTTTTCGAAGTTATGTGTGTATTTATCGCAGGTTTATAAGTGTCCGATTAATGGCAATAGGCTCGCCTCGCCACCTTGGGACCTAAACATAAACTCGTGAAATGTGGGTGCTAGCACCTCTGACTACCCATTTGCGGATATAGACGTAAGTTAATGTTATGTTATGTTATATTTATAGCTTCAAGAATGCAAAATTACTCAACGAAGGGGCAGAATGTGAGCAAGACATTTGTTTTAGAAGACAGACATCATAGCACTCAAATCATTTGTCGCGATGGACAAAACAGAACAGATTACAAGCGACAAGTAATAATCAAACTTTACCTAAGATCATCTGTACTGGATGCAGGTAAGGGGGGAGTTATGGACTACCCCACTTTTTTAACCATTCAAACAGAACACCGTCATTTTAATAGTCAATATCATCATCATTCTCTGAACCTTTTTCCCAACTCGGTTGGGGTCGGCTTTCCAGTCTAACTGTGATGCTGCTGAACTTCGATATTTTCCGTGAAGCGACTGCCATCTGACCTCCACAAGCAATGGTCCAATGACAAATGGTGATATCGAAGTTCTAAGTTAGACTGGTCGGACTTTTGAGATCTCCAACTACCCGTAATGACTGCCATAGAT
Source organism: Pelosia muscerda (assembly GCA_963691645.1). Taxonomy (NCBI): domain Eukaryota; kingdom Metazoa; phylum Arthropoda; class Insecta; order Lepidoptera; family Erebidae; genus Pelosia; species Pelosia muscerda. Next base: position 2,245,892 of record OY829127.1, on the reverse strand, counting down.
GTTTGTATGGCGAACGGGACCGACGGCTTAACGTGCTCTTCGAGGCATGACTAGACCAGTGCAAACAGCCATATTCATGCATACAACTTTTTGCACTGAGCGGATATCAAACCCGCGCCTGAGGATTCGAAAGAGCGATCTTGCCCTTACAGGGTGAACGCTCTCACCGCTAAGCTATGAAGCCTAGACTTTTCGAAGTTATGTGTGTATTTATCGAAGGCTTATAAGTGCTCGGTTGGCAATGGCAATAGGCTCGCCACCTATTACATTGGGACCTAAACATAAACTAGCGAAATGTGGGTGCTAGCACCTCTACCTACCTCTTCGGGGATAAAGGCGTGAGTTTATGTTGTTATGTTATTTTTTAACATAATTACCTCATCTGCAAAAGGCGCTAAATCTTAAGTACTGAAATATAATGTATTTTTTTTAATATACTACAAGTTATAATCAAATGATTAACAATACCTACCCTGTAAAAACCTAATTAATTTTCGTGTTGGTTTCCCGGTGCAGCCAGGGGTGTAATAGGGTCACCCCATCTTTTCACGTGAGTGTCATAGAAGGCGAGTAATGGATAGGTTTTTTCCATCCAACGCTCAACATACAACTCATGACAAAATATACCCTCTTGACGGTAATAGGCTCCCCCTTTTAATCATCTCTTGTTGACAAAATGTGGGTGTTAAAGCACGTCTGTTTAATCCTTTGGGGATATACAGGCGTGAATGTACGTATGTATGAAACTAATTAGGTAATGTTTATTCTACAGGGACATCGCCCACTACAACCTTGCCATCAGGTGCCCCTGAGGATTATTCAGATGTAGCCCCACTCGACCCGTCAGACGACTTCAATCATCAATCAAGTGATGGTAATTTTTTAATGTATAGTTACCGGCATATATTTTGATCGAGAGATACGAGGCACGCGTGGATTGGTTTGATAGCGCCGCGTGCTATCCTCAAAGGACTTCCAAAATCTGCCCTTCCTCAAATAGTACAACTTTGGACGTGATTGGGGTCATAAAGATCATCTTCATAGTTGTTTATGAAATAAAAAAATAAATAAATAAATCTCCCTGCCCTTGTCCCAATTAATTGCGGTCGCCAAAACATATCATTTCTGTCTAATGTTATTTTCTCAGTCACTCTGTCTTTGACAACTATTTTTTGTGCCTCTAAGTGTAGGTACGATGCGCGACTTACTCTAACTACTACAAAACCTTGCCAAGTTAGATGCCGTACACTGTACCCGAAAAACATCTTGAACATAAGCCGAAAAGTTAGCAGCCATTAGCAGAAGCAGACCGAAGCGACGAGGCAATACATTCCCCTCCTCCCTTCCCAGAACTGAATGGGGAATTGCCGCACTAAAAATAATAAGGTTATGTCCTATGTTTGGTCACCAAAACCGACATTTACACGAACGAAACCACTATTATCATCATTCCCTGAACCTTTTTCCCAACTCAGTTGGGTTCGGCTTTCTAGTCTAACTGTGATGCGGCTGAACTTCGATATTTTCCGTGAAGCGACTGCCATCTGACCTCCACAACCAATGGTCTAATGACCAATGGCGATATCGAAGTTCCAAGTTAGGCTGGTTGGACTTTTGAGGGCTCCAACTACCCGTAACGACTGCCATAGATGTTTGTATGGCAACCGGGACCGACGGCTTAACGTGCTCTCCGAGGCACTTATAAACCTGCGATAAATACACACATAACTTCGAAAAGCATCGAAAAGTCATTGATGTGTGCCATGGTAAACCTGGGATCGAACTCGAGACCTCGTCTCAGCAGTCCATTATAACTTGGTTCATTAAAGAAAGGTTTTATAAATGGCGGACGTTATCACTTCCTCTCGCTCGCACACTAGCACTGTCTATACTCACTCACGCGCGTACCGTCAACCCAAAAAAAATATTGATCTTTATTTTCTTCCACGCTCTGTGCTCTTGATGCGATGCATAAAAGAAAGGATTCTTAAATGTCGGCTTGTACTTGCGTTGACAGATAGTACACCTAGCATACATAACAAAATTTCATTTTTTTTTCAGTTTAAAAAAAATATAAACGACCGTTGTTCATAATAATGTTAGTTCTTTATTTTAACCAACATCATGATCTTGCATGATCCTCCTTATAGAATGTGATATACGTTCCTTTTTCAGGATGAAAGGACTCAATGTGCGTTTAAAAGGACTCTATGTGTAAAAGTAGGTACTGTTTCCGATGAAAACAAAAATAGATGCCGTCACGCGTCGCGGGTGAAGCCGCCGGCCGCAACTAGTTGGAAATTATTACGACCCGGTCTTGTTTTTATTATTTTTCATATGAAAAAAAAAAATATTTGAAATTTTATATGCTAGCTGTACTTTCCGTCAACGCAAGTACAAGCCGCCATTTATAAAACCTTTCTTTAATGCACCAGCTTATACCCATACCACTAGGCTACCGCGGCTTTTACCACTATTAATATCATGAAATTTGGTTACCAGGAACCGGTATGCCTGATAGCAGTTATAACAAGAAGGTCATCTTTGGAAGTGCTGTGGCAGTCTCCACGTTAGCGCTCGCTGCTTTCACCACGCTGTGCTCGGTGTTCATATATCGCAGACATAAGAGAGCCCGAATGCAAATGGTAAAATAAAACAACATTAAAAAGACATTATTATATACCTAACTAGCTGACCCGCGCAACTTCGTCTGCGTCACCCCGTTTTTGCAACATTCCTGCTCCGCACCTGTTGGTCGTACCATGATGTTATATACATATAAACCTTCCTCTTTAAACATTCTATCTATTAAAAAAACACATAAAAATATCTTGCGTAATTTTAAAGATTTAAGTATACCAAGGGACCGTGAAAAATAGGGACAGAGAACGCGACTTTGTTTTATACTTTGTAGTGATTCGCCAAAAAATTTAACAATGTACTTACATAACTTCTTCTATCACCGTCGTGGCAGACCACCTGTTGGTAAGGGGATACCATGGCCTATAGACGTTTGCAACACCAGGAGCGTGTAAAGGGGGGGGGGGGGGGGGATGAGTGAAGGTTGGGAGAGTTTCTGTGTAACTCCGTTTTCCCACAGACAACACAAAAACTCTTCAGTGAGCTCTGGCTACCCTACTCACCGCAAGAAACAACACAAGGTTATTATTAGCCGGAGTATTTCTGTGGGGCGAAGGTACCACCTACTTCTCCAGTTGCATATAACCAGGGGTGGTTATGTTGGACTCGGGCCGACTAAAATCTCAATTACCGGGATGCAAGGTTACCCGATAAGTCATTTCCTTTGCATCCTGCTACTGGGCTAGTAGGTACCTGCTCCTGTCATCCCAAGGTACGCGCACCTTGAGAATCTGCCCACCCCAAGCCTGCTTTCCGCTATCACCACTGCTAGGGAGGTTTCAGGAAGGCATACGGAGAGCCTCAGCCCGAATTGTCCGTAGGCGGCAGCGTACCCCATACAGTGGAGATGTTTCCCGAAGAGAGAAACTTATGCTCGGTTCCTTTCCGTGATTATCGGCCCTGCTGTGAAACAAATTACTACACAACGATGGCAACTCAAAAATGCTCTCGATTCGACAGAAGACTGACCATCTTCAAAGTGCATAATTTGGATGCAAATATTGCATTCGGATGACAATCTGAAGATTGTGATTGGATAATGAAAATTTTCCTTTGTTTCAGTCTGACGAAAACTTAATACAAGAATCGGATACTCCAATACCTACATATCCAGCGCAGTGGGATACCAGACCAGAGAATGGAAACACTGGAGAATGCATGGTACGTAATTCCATGTACGACCGCGGAAATCAAGATGAAAATGTCGAATACCTTTATGTGGATGTTGAACACTTAAAAAAAGAAAATAATGTTAGACCAAATCCAATATATAGTACTGTACAATATCAAAATCCTAAAACTCTAAATTATAGCAACGTGAACCCGATAAGAGATGAAACAACACAAGATAAACTTTACGATTATGTATATGCTCAGTAGCCTTAGCACGAAATACTATCGAATTCGTAATGTAAAGGTATCGACAGAACGGAGCATTTCGATTGGTGGGCTACACACGCACACAGGTTCACAAGAGGCAGACTGCCAATCACAATGCACCATTCTCTCGAAACCTTTACATTACGAATTCGATAGGAGTTCATGCTAGCGCTACAGGTTAGAAAGTAGTACACAACAATGTTCAAATAAACCTGTCCTCCTACACGGCTGCGAAGCATGGCCTCAAGCAGGAACTGCATGTCGCGAAGATGAACAGTACAGTACATCGATCCACGGTCTAAGTGTGTAAATATAACTATAAATTAGTGCTAAGAAAATAAATTGCTCCTTGAACCGCTCAACGGTGTAAAGAAAATGTACATAGAGAGATGTAAATAAAGTACTCGTACTAATAAATTAACATTGCTCCTTGAGGCGCACTGCGGCCTAAGGGCTGAAAATAGTACCTCAGCGTGTGGTTGTAATTAAAAATTACATCGTTGACGATTGAATTGTCAAGTTAGCGATCATGAAAATAGGTCAAGCCTAGTTCTTAAGGTAGATTAAGAAAATAATGTTAAGGAATTAAATGAGTGTATAAACTGATAAATTGGTGGGATCATGTTGCAGGCAAATATGAAACAGTCTAGTTTAATGGACATCATTTTATTTTAAACACTACACAAAAAGTAATTACATTTAAAACAATAATATTATAATAACAACATAACATTTTTGAGCATACCCTGAACGAAACTCAACTTGCAAACACACCATAGCACCAAACACCAGAAAATGATCTTCACTATTGTGTCTAGTACTTTCAATCTGAAATAAAAGAGCAAGATTTAAGTAGCCTAGTGGTATGGGTAATGGACTGCTGAGACGAGATCTCGGGTTCGATGCCAGGTTTTACCATGGCACACACCTATGACTTATCGATGCTTTTCGAAGTGTATTTATCGCACGTTTATAAGTGCCCGGTTAATGGGAATAGGCTCGCCACCTATTACATTTGGACCTAAACATAAACTGGCGAAATGTGGGTGCTAGCACATTTGCATACCGCTTCAGGAATATAGGCGAGAGTTTATGTGTATGTGTTTAAGTTTTTTAAAATATTATGGTCACTAACATGGAAAGCAAAAAATAAGTGGAAGTGCTACGTAGTCGGTGCACGCGTGTCATTGGTTGACGTATTTCAGCTAATATGGCATAAAAGGTAGTATTGCTACCCAATTTTCAGTACGAACATTTTTGCATTTTTTTAGGAACGACAAATCCAAATTTTATGTTTTTTTTTGTGTATGAATGGGACAACATTAAGCAAACAGCAACTTTTATTATATTTTTGAAAAGTGACAGCTGTGATAGAGTAATAAGAAATCATCTAAATGCATACCATTTAGGTAAGTACTATTTTTGAAGATCGAAGTTAATTTATCAAGCGGCCAATAAAAACAGAAAAAATAAATACAAAAAATACAGAGTTGTAAAATCTTGAAATCAACTTTCGAACAAAATATAAATAATGGAAATAGCTATTACATTACAAGAATAACGAACTCATGAATCTGTAAGAAAATATCGGTAATTTCATATACTTATAAAGACCTATTATATAGATATGCCTATGAATAAATAAACAAATGAAAGTGACAGCGTCTCCTCCACTTTGAAATAACTGTGTACAATCACCTGCAATAATATGTATACACTTTGGAACCTTGTCACAATAATAAATGACAAGTCAACATTATGACATGAGACGGTAAAATTCGACAAGTTTAATGTGAAAAAGTTCTGAAACGTAGGGTAGGGTGTCTCACATTGAACCGGGTAAATTTCAAAGTCTTGTAGCGTGCTCATTTTTCGATGAATGCTTTCAATTTTTTGTGTATTGTTAGTAAATTTATTTAGCTACAATTATACAATCACTTATTGTTTTAATTCCATTTGGTTTCAGAGTAAAGAAACAATTTATGGAAAACGAGATTTGGTTCAATGTGTCCATCGGGATGTACTCATTTAACCAGGGTATTTTCCACATTGAACCACCTTATTAGCTATATTATATATTTAGACTAATTTGTATTTAATCCTACAACGAATCAAAATAATTATGTGCTGAAAATTTTGAAATCAATTAGTATGCTGACGGTTCAAATCAAATTTAGATAGGTAAAAATTAATGATTCGACGGGATTCGAACCCACGATCTTTCCCTTACAGGGGGAAGGAGCAAGATTGTAAGGGAAAGATCGCGGGTTCGAATCCCGGTGAAGCGTTAATTTTTTCGTATCTAAATTTGAATAAAATAATTGCAATCTTAGTCCAATTTAACATCTGGAGTGAACTGGGGTAACAAGAACCATGGTTCAATGTGTACCACCCAAAAGTGGCTCATTGTAGGACAGGCCCCGTTTTAATAACTGACCTCAAAATTTTGCCGGGAAAACAATCTCGCAGTGTAACGAATTATGATGCATTTATGTGTTGGGTTATTATGTAAAACAGGGTTTATATAAAAAACCAATATCATTTACAGCAAAAACGTGAAAAAAGAAACAAAATTGCAGAAAAAAAATACTTTTTGAGCAATTTTCGTAAAAATGTTTCTCACACAAACTCTTCGCACACTATCGCCAGTCAAACTAGTGGGCAGAAGGGGAAGGTAAATACCTCTCTTTTACCCCTATTAGCCCAGATCGGCAACGTCATATTTCCGAAATAAGTTGGTGGTTAAATGTAGCTGTATGTAGCCTGGTTCATTGTGAGACACCCGACCCTATACATATTATTGCAGGTACAGGACTGTACCTACTCTTACCTCTGAAAATGCGCCTTAGCCTTTGGCAAATCCTCTTCTTTCTCCTTCAACAAATATTTCTTTGCACCTCGAATAGCGTTATAAAAGAAAGTAGTTTGATCAACATTCTCCATTTCATAATAGAAATGTTTTAAGTCTTCTTGCTGCAAAATAAGAATGATTATTAAAATTATGTCATTTATATCTAACTAGCTGACTCGCGCAACTTCGTCTGCGTCACCCCGTTTTTGCAACGTTTTACACTACTTTTGCTCCGCACCAGTTGGTTGTAGCAAAATCTTATATACATATAAACCTTCCTCTTCAATTACTCTATCTATTAAATCTTAAAAACTACGCAACGGATTTTCAAATTCCGTTTTGTAAAAGATAGATGATGTGCAGAACTAAAAAATGTTGCAAAAACTGGGTGACGCAAACGAAATTGCGCGGGTCAGCTAGTTAAATGATAAAATTGGTTATCCTACACAAAGCCTATCTGGGTTTTCAGGATAATTCAACTTAAATATAAATATGTAATAATAAAAAAAATGTTCTTATCGCCACCATCACTCATGCCAAAGTCGGTGAAGGTGGTTATGTCGGACTCGAGCCGACTAAAACGCACACCGACTTTGGATTTTTGATTGCCGGACGTGAGATATCACAAGACATATCTCACACCCTGGCAGACCTGGAACACCGGGTGTACTGTAGAGACCACGGTGTCTCCAACTAACCCTCGAATATGGGAGACACTAGGTACTCCTCCTTTTTTGAAGTCGGTTAAAAGAAACAAACCTTGATAGTTGATCGTAATTGAACAAAGTTCTTGTTAGTAAACGTCCATTGCTGGGTAATATAGTATTCCAAGGCTTGGTTAGCTATGTAGATGCGTCGTTGGATCTTTGTTAACCTGTGCAAAAAAAGTAACAAAATAATTCAAAAGTACCTACTTTTAAAATAATTCTTGGATATTTCAATAGGTTATGTTATTCACTGTTAATTTTATCGGGATATTTACCATGTTTGTTTATTTCGTTGAATAACCGATATTTCGGCGCTGTTGCAAGCGCCATGATCACGGTGTCCTACTGTACTGTAATATCGGTTATTCAACGAGATAAACAAACATGGTAAATATCCCGAAAAAAAATTTTACAGTGAATGTGTAAATGACCATGTCAATCTAAAAAAAAGGTTATGTTATATTGACGAAACTGATATATTTAAATGCGGGTATTGTGTCTAAAAGTTAGTGTATTAATAAAAAAAATCTTACATTGGTTTACGGCCAAATATCCATAGAAGCGTGTCTATTAATAGTGCTGGCAATAAATGTAGGAACATTACCTGTCAAACAGAAAATTACTATACAATATCACGACATAGTTTAAGTGAAAACGTATAAAAATTAAATATCAAAAATGAAAAGGTTAATATCTAAACTCAAATTTCCATAATCTAATATCCAAGTTCAAATGGCCATTCAACGGGGAAACGCCGCCAGCATTATGGGCACGTTTGGTCGAGGGGACCAAAACTTGACATGATCCACCAGATCAAAAGACATAATGACATGTTATCAAAAAAAAATTACAATATTCAGTTTAATATAATTTAACTTAGTTTGTGTGATATATGAAAGAATGTAAATAAAGTTTTTATACAAAGGTTATTAATTTTGGGAGTTCAAATATCTAAAATTAAATATCGAAAATCAAATATCTAAAATCAAATATTCAAAATCAAATATCTAAAATTAAATTTACCTTCTTACCCAACCGCAAAGACTTACCTTGATATAATTAATAGTCTTAGAAGAGGTAAGGTCTCCACCAACATACCACAGCATATCGTTAAGAGGCATGGAAGGGTAGAGGCTACGTCCTACATTGATGACCTCACCCATAGTCATGTTGTTTAGTTTACCGGCGCAGGAGTTGTAAATTTCTATGTCATCTGACGGTTCTAAGCTGGAATTGAAAATAAGAAGAAAGGAATCATAATCTAGGCTTAGCGCTAAACCAAGATCTTGATTCTACTAATTGTTAATCATTGTCAAACCACTGGGATTGCTAAAACTGTCATTAAATCTTCGTCTTTATGGATATGGACTTTAAGTTTAAAACTAAATAAAAAATAGTTAATTACATCATTCCATTTAGTCTACACGAAGCCATTTAATTCTAAGTTCTAAGGGCATAGCAATAAAGTCTAAAATTCGATGGCATTTTTTGTAATCTCAGTGGTTTGATAATGGTAACAATGAAAAGAATCGGGGCCCAGATCGCGAAATATTTTCCACGAAGGCACTGTCACCTGACCTTTACCAAACAAACTTTTATTACATTTTTGAAAAGTGACAGCTATAAAAAAGTAATACAAAAATCATCAAAATAGATAGCATTTAGGAAGTACTGGTATTTGAAGATCGAATTTAATGTATAAAAATAAAAATAAAATTTAATACAGAGTTATAACATCTTAAAACCAACTTTCAATCAAATTATAAATAATGGAAATAGCTATTAAATTACAGGAATAGCGAACTCATGAATCTGTAAGAAAATTTCGGCAATTTTATATGTGAAGACCTATTACTAACCTTTTCGTCCCCCTCATCCACGCAGCCACGACCATGCCCTTGATAGAGATGTCCACCGGCATATAGTCAGCAGTCAGATCTGGGTCAGTGTACAAAGTCCTCATAATACCTGAAAATTATGTTCATTTAATATAATGTATTATCCCCTTCTTCTTCTTTTTCTTAAGAAGAAGAAGAAGGGGATAATACCGTCCATAGTAGAATATAGAACGCACACACACACGCACACACACACACACACACATACACACTAACACACTCATACACACAAAGAGAAAGAGAGAGAGAGAGATATATATAAAGGCGGTGGGGAGGGCATGATTAGGACAAAGTATGAATTTTCAGTCTTCCCACCGACATGACTCTCCAGTGAGCTCTGGCTACCTTACTCACCGCCGGAAACACAACACAAGGTTATTATTGCCGCATTATTCTGTAGAGCGAAGGTTTTTTCTCAGCCGGACTGTTCAGTTAGGAGGGTATATACCGTCATATCGTTCCTACCTCATGCAAATTACATAAATATAAAAAAAGATTCCTGAAAATTTCACCTTTTCCACTCGCCACAAGAAGTCCGACTGGTCCGTTGAAATTCTCTATCCAAGCAGGCATTGGTTCTTCCACGCTTGAAATTACTGGAAATTATTAATAAGTGGTTTATAAGTGCCCGGTTAATGGCAATAGGCTCGCCACCTATTTACATAGGGACCCAAACATAAACTGGCGAATTGTGGGTGCTAGCACCTCTGCCCACCCCTTCGGGGAGACAGACGTGAGTTTATGTTATGTTATGTTAGATATTCATATATTTATGTATATATCTTTCACACCTCCCGTTATAATACACCATACTGCCCCTATTTCTCTTCGTCAATCTTATTCCATCCTATGGTTGCCTGTAAGAGATTGCCTCAGTGCGATAAAGCTACCAATTGTGTACCACATAAATGTAATTCTTATCTATGTCCTTAGTGAACAATAATGAAATATTTTCACGCCACACTTGGCAGAATATGCAGATCATGAAAAATTTGATACCTGTTATGACCATATTCTTGGAAATAAATGTTTCTTTCTTTCTTTCTTTCTTTAACTATTATTATTTATTATTATTAAACATGTATTCTTACCTATAGAAGGTCTGATTATAACAGCTGGTATCTGCCCTCTGGTCTCGTATACAACATGCTCCGCAAGTTGCTTCGTGAACGCGTAAGTATTAGGTACTTCTCCCAAGAACCTAAAAAGTTAAAAAGGATTTTTTTATTTTTTACTACTCACCCGCGCAACTTCGTCTGCCTCACCCCGTTTTTGCAACGTTTTTCACTTATACACCGCACCAGTTGGTTGCAGCATGATGTTATAACATATAAACCTTCCTCTTTAATCACTCTATCTATTAAAAAAACTACATCAAAATCCGTTGCGTAGTTTTAAAGATTTAAGCATACAAAGGGACATAGGAACAGAAAACGCGACTTTGTTTTATACTATGTTTTTTATTTATGGCACGTCAATTTGACTTCACCTCGCCTGATGTTGAGCTGAAGGCAAAGTCTCATGAAAGAGGGTAACCATTGCAAACACGTTCAGTGCTACAATGGTGGCGTTCAGCTTGACGGCCTCATCAGATGCTTTTTCACGCCCCGCTTAAAGGACTGTAATGGTGACCGTCTTTCCTAAGACTTCGCCTTCAGATTACCATCAGGCGAGGTGAAGTCGAATTGACATGCCATATATAAAAAACAGTGAATGCACCTTTTTTTATAATGCATTAATCCCCACAGATACCACCTCCACCAAAACCGATGGAGGTGATTATGTCGGACTCGAACCGACCAAATCGCACGCAGTCCATGGGTCCTTGATTGCCGGAGGTGAGATTATACAAGACATATCTCTCGCACGCCGACAGACCCGTGGACATCTCTATTGAGATGACCCTCTTCCCCCAATGTGGGAACCATGGTGTCCCCGTCTAGCTCCTGGGTATGGAGTGGCACTTTGCGCCGTCACCGTGGTCTGCTTCTGCTAGGGTGATAGGCGGCTCCACCCGTCACCCCCAGGCCCACTTACCCTACGATTGAAGCACATCATTGTCAAGTAGAATAAGGGCTCGGATTAGACATCTAGCATATTGTAGGCATGCACCTGAGCGCTTTTCATCCAACCATTTCCTTCAAGTGAACGTTTTGAGTCTAATATTGACTTATTTTGTGAACCTTGACTTGTATATCTATGATTTGACATTTTGTAATTATATAACTTCTATTATGATTATATTTAAAAACGAGGAATAATTATATTATTATTAATTGTATGCTGACATAATTTAAATTTATATTACATCCTTTTAATATTTGTACGCTGGAGACAGCAGAATATTATGTACAACCAAATTTGTAACAACTTTTATACAATATTCTTATAATTTTTTTTTTTTATATACTACGTAGGTGGCAGACAAGCACACGGCCCACCTAATGGGAAGCAGCCCTCGTGGCCTATGAACGTGTGCAACACTAAGGGTGTCATACACGCGCTGCCCACCCTGAAGGGAAAGGGGGAGAGCTGGGAAGGGGTGGGGAGGCTAGGAAGGGGAGGGGAAGGAGGGGTACAGTGAGCTCTGGCTACCCTACTTACCGGCGGAAACACAACACGATGGTTATTATGACCGCGGTCTTCTGTAGGGAGGAGGTACTTCCCCAGTAGGACAGCTCATTTCGGACGGGAGATACCGTCGTGTCCTACCTCCCTTTACCTAATAAATGAATCTTATCTTATCTTATCTTATCAAATTAAGTGAAAGAAGAAACGCTTACTTAGGAGTAAAGACTTTGAGCGTGTGTTCATCCAAGGTTTCACATACTTCCAGGGTTTCCCTCACGTCTGCGTGAGGGGGGTACATTATTTCATCGATTGGATTCCAGTTAGTGTTCGAATAGGCTGTTGATACTAGGACGAAGGCCTGTTAAACATAAAGACTAGTGTTAGGAGAGGTCTAAGGTTTGAATCCTGACCTGACACTTAGTAAAACTATACTGAACGTGGGTTCTGGAAGAGGGGTCCTAGCATAAGTTTTTTTTTTTGTTTATTTTTAAGATCACAAGTACAACAACTAGTGGTATGGGTAATGGACTGCTGAGACGAGGTCTCGTGTTCGATTCCAGGTTTGACCATGGCACACACCTAATGTATTTTGTTACAATAGTACCTACTAACATGTCTTGGTTGTGGAGGTCAGATGGCAGTCGCTTCACGTAAAATGTCGAAGTTCAGCCGCATCTCTATTGGACTGGAGAGCCGACCCCAACTGAGTTGGGAATAGGTTCAGAAAATGAGGACTGACATGTACTTATTACAACAGGGGTTCTTATAAATAAAGAAAAATAACCGCGGTAGCCTAGTGGTATGGGTGGTAGACTGCTGAGACGAGGTCTCAGGTTCGATCCCAGGTTTACCATGGCACACACCAATGACTGCGACACTTTTCGAAGTTATGTGTGTATTTATCGCAGGTTTATAAGTGCCCGGTTGATGGCAATAGGCTCGCCACCTATTACATTGGGAACTATATGAAAAAAATTATGCCTCTTACAGAGAGATTGGTCATTTCTTTGGCCAGTTCCACCATCTCGACGGTGCCTCGTAAGTTCATCTTCACGGCGTACGGCATGGGGTCATCAAATCTGATAATGGAGAAAGAAAACATTAATTTTACCTATATGTCACAAATCTGGACGCACCTTTAGATAGTGGGTCTAACAGTCACTGAACTATACCTACTGATTTGTGACAACAAACCGAATAGCATCAAAACATGACGTTGAGTGTGGACGTAACAACTTGTGGCACATGGGCACACGAACTAAAGTTGTGCTGACACGGCCACCAGTCGATCGATGGTTTCATTTAAGCTCAGCTATCACGCAGCCGAATACGCGACGGATACGCACTTCTGACACGGTCACGGTAAAATGTTATGTAAATGTAGACGCAGCCTTAGATTGATTATAGAATTCATTATCTGTATATTGAAAGATGTACCAATATTTAATTTATATTAATTAGACGGCAGACGACCCACCTGCCTTCATTACTGATTAACCAGTGTCAAAGCATGGATATTAAAAATATGCCATTGTATTATGGACTTTAATTATATGATGTTAAAGTCAAAATTGAAATGACGACTTGTAAAGTGAATAAAAGAATGTAATGAACTCTTTATCATTGCAATATAGACTTTAGGCTCATACCAATAAAGTTATAAATTTGTGGCGATACCACACCGGCGTACCCGGCGTCATATAGCGAGAGCAAGACTAACTACTACGTCACTCCAGATCCTGCATCGCGAAAGCGAAGTTCAATACATACAACAACCCAACGACAAGCGTTGGGCCACGGCCCGCCAGGCGTGATCACCTTGCCTGGTTGGAGGATCCTCCCTTTGTGTTGGAGGGACATCACATCCCGTTCCTCCACAAATTCAACGGCATTTTTTATATTCTAAGTGATTTGACAATGATTAACAATTAGTAGTTTCGGGGTCCCGTCATATTCGTGTTGTAAAAACCTTCCAATACCCTTCTCAAAGAACCCCATATTGTACAGTCTAATATGTATACACTTTGAGACCTTGTCACAATAATTAATGACAAGTAAGTCAACATTATGACATGAAACGGTAAACTTAGACAAGTTTAATGTGAAAAAGTTCTAAAATGTAAACATATTATTGCAGGTGACGTACCTGCTTGAGAAAACCATTTAATAAATGAAGTGAAGTGTTCTTACCTGACACTGGCTGCTACGTGGAACACAATATTAACATTGTGTATAAGAAGAGCACGATCTTCGTCTGACAGTCCTGAAAATGTCAACAGCAATTATATTATGTAGTACATAATCACTACATAGTATAAAACAAAGTCGCATTCTCTGTCCCTAGTTTTCATGTCCTTATGTCACTTTGTTTGCTTAAATCTTTTAAACTACGCAACGGATTTTGATGTGGTTTTTTTAATAGATAGAATGGTTAAAGAGGAAGGTTTTTATGTATATAACATTTTGCTACTACTAACAGGTGAGGAGCCGGAATAAAAAATGTTGCAAAAACGGGGTGACGCAGACGAAGTTGCGCGGGTCAGCTAGTATAATATAATAATAAAATCATATTCATTTATTTGCTGACCAAAGGTAATAAAAGATATTACAGATAATTAAATGTTCTCTTCAGCCGACCTTGCTGGCATGCAAAAACAACTTATTTTATTTTTAGATCTGGCAGACATTTCTTACAATTAAAAACATAAAATACATTACTCTTTCACGTAAAAACTACTAATTGGATTGTAATGAAACTTTACAATAATATAGTTTATACATCAGAATAACACATAGGCTACAATTTATAAAGAGATTGTGTGAATTGTCTAAAATATGTCATCCATGCGGGTGGAGCCGCGAGCTAATAAAAAATAAAAATTAAGAACTAAAATCGTCCTGAAAGAGTGTGCTTTAAAAAGTATTAAAACAAGAAAATATTAAAGATTTTACAACCCCGTTTTTAGTTGGTTGTAGCATGTTTATAAATATAAACCTTCCTCTTTAATCACTGAATCTATGAATGTATTAAAAAACCGCATCAAAATCCGTTCCGTAGTTTTAAAGATTAAGCATACAAAGGGAAGTAAGGACATAGAGATACGAGTATAGGGACAGAGAACGCGACTTTGTTTTATACTGTGTAGTGATGTATATTGTTTTGTTAGATTTAGTGGCAAACAACCTCGGTTATCTTTGATATATTTTTCTTTTTTAACACTTTTTTTTAATTTTATCAACTCACCAAGGCCAGGCTCCATGACATCTCCCGCCACCACAAACACTTTAGATTTAAAAAGTGTAGGTTTCTCTTTTTTTAATCTGTCGAAGCACTGCAATCAATAAATAAATATTGTAATAAATATTTTAGGAAAATCTACACAACGCCACCTAAGCAGTAAGCATAGCTTATCTAGCTTGCGTTACGGGTTCTAGAATGCGGTTAAAAGGTTGCCTGTAAGAGATTGCCGCAGAGCGATAAGGCCGCCAATTGTATTTACCACGTGCAAACATCTCTATGTGCTGTATAATTTCATCCTTGGTGTACAATAAAGACATATATTATATTATTATTATTATTATTAAACATACTTAGATAATTTTTTTGTAATTACAAACCAATGCAGATATTTTCGCTTCGCTCTTCGCTCTGTGCTTCTAGCACAAACCACTTGCGAGAAAATATTCGCTTCGAATTCAATAGCAAAACGTATGAAATTTCAAAAGCGTATCGTGCCTAAAAGTAACTATATTTGGTAGCGTGTACACTTTCGTAATAACCGTCTAACATATTACTCCGTTATCGTATCAAGGGCTCCAAACCTTCACATTATGAATTCGATAGTGGTTCGTGCTAGAGGCACTGAATATAGCGATATTCGATTGTCAAACAAAGTTTGGATCACATGACATTCCGACAAAATGTCACTCACATACATTTTCGACCTTTCTATTGACGATGTAGCCATTGCATTTTGTCTATTCCCCCAGATCATATTACGCTAATCATAATAAATAGCCGCAGTAGCCTAGTAGTGGACTGCTGAAACGAGGTTTCGGGTTCGATCCCAGGTTTTACCATGGCACACACCAATGACTTTTCGATGTTATGTGTGTATTTATCGCAGGCTTATAAGTGCCCGGTAAATGGCAATAGGCTCGCCACCTATTACATTGGGACCTAAACATAAACTGGCGAAATGTGGGCGCTAGCACCTTTGCCTACCCATTCGGGTATAAAGGCGTGAGTTTATGTTATGTTATGTTATAATAAACCAGTATATACAAGGAACCCTTTACTTTGCTACGCTAGCGCAAATTTAGTTGTATTTTTCCCACTTTTTGCGTTATTATTATTGTTATTTAATTTTATTGCTGTGTACCGGACATTTTTACATCAAACCTAATCATTTCCATCTTCATGGTTATACGCTTAACAAGCGCTTTACTAAAAAAGTTTGACCTTAGAATGTATGACGCATAACTGTGGGTTCTTTCCAGGAATGATTACGACACCTTGTGTCATGTAAAAGTGGCGCAATTATTGTGTAAACAAACAATATGCGATGAATAATCACATCACAAACAGTTTTTTCGTGTTTTAATTCATTAACTATCATCGACCGCGGTAACCTTGTAGTATGGGTAAAGGACTACTAGTAAGTACGTACCTATTCTAGTAAGGCATTTGTTCCAAGGGTTCATCTCAAAAGATAGGGCCACGGGTCTGCCGGGTGCGGAAAAATGTTGGTTACTATCTCACCTCCAGCAACTAAAGAGACCCCCGGGCCTGCGCTCATGGACGACGAAGGTTTATCAAGTTTTATGAATCAGGAGATACCATGGTCTCCACATTATTGTTCTGCTGTTCAGGTTCTCCCAATACGCGCCACCGCTCCTGAATCTTCATCTTTAGCATCCCGATTATCCCAATCACCTTTTTCAGGTATACAACCTTTCTTTTTTAATCGTGCGAAAAATCGCCACGGTTACCCCTCCACCGGAGTCAGTTAGGTGTGTTATGTCGGACTCAAACCGACTAAAACGCACGCCGTCTTTGGGTCTTTGGTTGCCGGAAAAACGAAACGTCCTGTCGGTGAACAGTCCGAAGGAGAAACGACTGTCGCAGAACGGTTGCAGAATCGAAATGAAGTAGTAGTCAACATATCCCTCGCACCCCGGCAGACCCGGGGTCTTGTCTTTGAAATGACCCCACAGGTATATAACCTAGAAAACCTTTGTATTGACACTAATGGCCTCATTTTTAGTGGCCCTTTGACATTTGATCATTCTGATCTTCAGTGTTGCTTAAAACTAGACAATGGTTAGCCAATGAGCTCATTGTTTGTTTGTATTTGCCTTGCAAATGAGATTCTTGCATTTTAATTTATTACATCGGCAGAAAAAAAAGCAAAGTCAATTGTTATTTACAGCGAATATCGATTCGACCCAGATTTTTTAAGTAAGATACGTCGTCAATATGACTTGACATACATACATATGCTCACGCCCGTAATCCCCGAAGGGGTAGGTAGAAGTGTATTAAACATCCACATTTCTCTAACTATGATTTTCGGTCCCACGTAATAGGGCGCGAACCTATTGCCACCAATCGGGCATTTTATAAAAAAATGGGTAGACCGAGTGACCCAAAATGTTGCAGCTAAATAAATGGGAAGGTTTCGATGCGATAACGGAGTTTTAGTTCCTTTTACTGTATTATTAACGGTTATATGTGTGAGTTTGGCCGCGGCCGCGGTAGCCTAGTGGTAAGGGTATGGGTAATGGACTGCTGAGACGAGGTCTCGAGTTCGATCCCAGGTTTACCATGGCACACACCAATGACTTTTCGATGCTTTTCGAAGTTATGTGTGTATTTATCGCAGGTTTATAAGGGCCTCGGAGAGCACGTTAAGCCGTCGGTCCCGGTTGCCATACAAACATCTATGGCAGTCGTTACGGGTAGTTGGAGCCCTCAAAAGTCCAACCAGCCTAACTTGGAACTTCGATATCGCCATTGGTCATTAGACCATTGGTTGTGGAGGTCAGATGGCAGTCGCTTCACGGAAAATAAAGAAGTTCAGCCGCATCACAGTTAGACTGGAAAGCCGACCCCAACTGAGTTGGGAAAAGGTTCAGGGAATGATGATGATGTGTGAGTTTGGCGACATTGTTTCCGCTTTGCAACTGGTTGCAAAACATGGTTGCGATGGCGGCCGAAGGGGAAACTATCGCATCTCACTTCTACTATTTTTTCTGTTCTATAGTCTTATACTTACAGCCACAGAATACATCTGTTCTAGTCTCTCCTCCGACTTCACACCTTTCTTCGATCTCACGAGGAGGTAGATCCTGTCAAGATCAGAACAGGAGTATAGGAGTTTCTCTATCAGCACCTTGCCCATGAATCCTGAAAGTTGAAAGAAGTAAGTTAAATATTATAAAAAGTTATCGTCATAACTAAGTCCCGATTATATCCAAGATCTTTACATCGCACGATAAAAAAGACAGTATCTTTGTGGAAGGTTTTTATTGGGAAGCAAAAATTGAATAAATGATTGGAAAACCTAATAGCAGTTAAGTCACGATAATAATATCTATTATCATCAATTCAAGTTTAAAAATAGATAACTGGTTATATATATTTTTAGCTGACATACAAAAAAAGAAAAACCTAAGGTAAAAAACTCAGTAAAACAGTTGCCGTCGACATTATGACAAGTGCAGAAGAGTGGAGTAGATGATGTGTCGTCGAATCGACACTTTTTTTTTATTTAGATCACGTCAAAATTTGACTTCACCCCATGGAAAGCTCAAGGCGAAGTCTCAGGAACACGTAAAGTGTTACAATGATGGCACTCAGCTTGACGGCCTCATCAGATGCTATTTCACACCCCGCTTAAAGGACCCGGGACTGTAGGTCCACTTAGGTGGCAGATAAACACGCGGTCTACCTGATGTAAAGTGGTTACCGTGGCCTATAGACGTTTGCAACCAGGGATGTCACATTTGTGCTGACCATATATAGAAGAGAGAGAAAGGGAATAGGGAAGAGAGGAGAAAGTTAAGAAAGTCTCTGTGCTGTCAGTGCAGAAGACAAAAAAAGGTTTCTCGGTCTTCCTATTGACAAAACAAAACCTCTCCAGTGAGCTCTGGCTGCTGTACTCACCGCCGAAAACACAACACAAGGTTATTATTAACCGCGGTATTCTGTAGGGCGATGGTACTTCCAGTCGGACTGCTCAATTAAGACGGCACATAGCGTCATGTCCTTAAAGACCTTAACTCAATAGTGTTGTCGGTGATAATGCGAATGAATTTAATGACGCAAGTAAAAATTATATTTAGTACTTTTTTTATTATTTAAACACTTTAGTGATGTTTAAGTTGTTTTGTACCTAACATTTTTTGTCTGTGTTCTATCTTAATATATATCTTTAGACTAATGTCTGATCTAGTCTGTCTGATTTAACAACGTTTACGAGGCTATAAAGCGATTTAATTGTTTCTTAAAATCATAATTGTTATACAGGATGTGAGGGGAACACTGGTACTCATGGTACACAATATTGGCACTAAAAAAATTATGGCAACGCAATTTCTTTTTATTTTTCTTTTTTTAACCGTTTAATTAGCGTTATTCACTCTCCATCGTGTTAGTAAAGCTAAATAAAACAAAAATTTCATGAAAAAACATTAAGTCACAAGATGGCGACACTTGTTTTTTTTTTGTAGTGAGGTTTTTTTATGTAATTTTCATTTTCATTTAGGTTTACTGATACGATGGAGAGTAAACAATGCATAAAAAATATTTTTTTCATTTAAAAAAAGAATTGCTTTGCCGTAATTTTTTTTCATGCCAATATGTTGTGTACCATGAATACTACCAGGGGTCTTCGGCTTCGGTAGTGTCTTCCTTACACCTTGTATGTTTATTCTTGATTCTTATTATTTAATACAGGTATTTTTTAGTGTAATTACGAAGTTTTTTTGTTTATCACCATTATCATTTTATTCGTAAGTTTCTTGAAGGTTAAATTATGGTAATAATGATTAGGGTTTAAAAAAAATCACTTACAACCGCAAAGGCGTCGGAAACGTCACTTGAAGGGCACATTGAGGTATGTTTTATCTTGTTAAGTTTCCGTTTTGACTTAATGTATTATTTTTTTCTTCTGTTAAGACATTTCATTGACGTGTTTTTTTTATTATAAGTGATGTGGTTTTATTTTCTTTATTGCATGTATGTATGTATAACACGTCAATATATTATACGAGTAAGTCCAACCAGTCTAACTTGGAACTTCGATACCGCCATTGGTCATTAGACCATTGGTTGTGGAGGTTATAATATGTCAGTCGCTTCACGGAAAATATCGAAGTTCAGCCGCATCATAGTTAGACTGGAAAACCTCCCCCAACTGAGTTGGGGTCATCAGCTGAGTTGGGAAAAAGGTTCAGAGAATAATGATATATTATACGAGCAAATACCGCTGTGGTCGGTTTTTTTACGTGCAAAAAATGGATGCCATTCCCACCGGAGTCGGTGAGAGTGGATATGTCGGACTTGAACCGACTATTGGGTCTTCGATTGCCGCGAGGAGAAATAGTACGACATATCCCGCCCACCCCAGCCTACCTAAGGCCATCTTTTGCTGCTTGCATTTTGGACTGCACCCTAGCTCACTATCAGGGGAGGTGCAGTCAATATGACGACGTTAAAAAAATATACCCGCGGTACCTAGTGGTATATGTAATGGACCGCTGTGACGAGGTCTCGGGTTCGATCCCAGGTTTTACCATACCAATTCTTGATGGTATATTTCATACTCGACTTGATGCTTTTCGAAGTTATGTGTGTATTTATCGCAGGTTTATAAGTGCCCGGTTAATGGCATTAGGTTCGCCACCTATTGGGACCTAACCATAAACTGGCGAAGTGTGGGTGTTAGCACCTCTGCCTACCCCTTCGGGGATGTAGGCGTGAGTTTATGTTATGTAAAAATATATGGTTTAAGAAATTTTACACCAGAGGACTCATTATTCTGTAAACATCTTTTGTCCCTATGATTTACAATAAATATATGATTTGATTTGTTTTGATTTGATTTGATTTGATTTGATTTGATTTGATTTGATTTGATTTGATTTGATTTGATTTGATTTGATTTGATTTGATTTGATTTGATTTGATTTGATTTGATTTGATTTGATTTGATTTGAAGACTCACTTCGAGTAGACTCCAAGAGAGTCTGACTCAAAGTAAGTCCACCGTCACCCCGAAAAAAAGTTATTTTATAACTGTACTAGACCAACATGTCATGCGTGATAAGTATTCGGTAGCCTTAGCACGAAATACTATCGACTTCGTAATGTAAAGGTATCGATAAAACGGAGCATTGCAATTGGCGGGCTACACACGCACACAGGTTCACAAGAGGCAGACTGCCAATCACAATGCCCCGTTCTCGCGAAGCCTTTACATTACGAATTCGATAGGAGTTCATGCTAGTGCTACTGTTCCGAGATAATTGTAGCGATTCACGAACCGATTATACGAAGACCCCTGACCAACATCTCATGAGGCAAGCTGGGTCAAGGGCTTGATACAGAAGGCGGTAATCATCGAAATAGCAAGTATCTAAACTATTATAGTCACCAAGATTGTCATTGAATCATTTACTTAATTCTTTTATAATAACCCCCCTTTTCTAGGCACTAGTATTTTTTTTAAAGAATATTAGCAACCGAAATCATTGGACCATTGGTTGTGGAGGTCAGATGGCAGTCGCTTCACGTAAAATATCGAAGTTCAGCCGCATCACAGTTAAACTGGAAAGCCGACCCCAACTGAGTTGGGAAAAGGTTTTAGAGAATGATTAGCAACCGAAGTTACTAATATTCCCTTTAACCCCTCCAGCTAAGCTCAAAGACTTGTTAGGAGTGGGTTCACGTCGGTGGTGTAATGGACAGGATTCGAACCCGGGACCTCTCGAAGATAATGATGATTATTTTTTGCACAAGTATTATTATGTTACATTAATTGTCTGAATCATACTGTTCTGCTCAAAACTAGTAAAAACATACGTTAGTATTTCACAATTTTTTTTTAATTGTAATTTTATTCCATAAATTTAGCAATGACTTCTGCCCTTGATATTGTTATAATGAATTATTAATAAGATCTTGGCTTCATTGTGTTAAGGTTCGTTGAATACTATTCTTGTAAAATGGAAATATATGGAATGGTTGTTTTACATAACATCCGCAACGAGCATGTCTGAATAAGAAATAATTGGAAATGAGCTGTTCACTCAACTTGCTACTCAAACAAATTTCTGTATCTAGACTAAGTAAATGATTGTAAATAGACCAGAAAAAGGAAAAGCCCGCTGAGTTGTTGTTGTTGCAAATTTTGTTTTTACATCTTATTGTTATACTTATTCGTTTTGTTTTGTATTTTGTTGTTTTTTATTTTTTAGGTCTCGGGTTCGATCCCAGGTTTTACCATGGCACACACCAATGAATTTTTCGATGCCTTTCGAAGTAATATGTGTATTTATCGCAGGTTTATGAGTACCCGGTTAATGGCAATAGACTCGCCACCTATTACATTGGGACCTTAACATAAACTGGCGAAATGTGGGTGCTAACGCCTGCCCCTTCGGGGATATGTTCGTAAGTTTATGTGTTTTATGTTATTTTGTTGTGATAATTGTTTTTTTATGTGGAATGTAAGTGTGTTTGTATAATAAATGGTTCTTTCTTTCTTGTCTTCCACACTGACAACATAGAAACTATCTTAACCTTCAACCCTTCCCTCTTCCTCCCCCTACAGAGGCGGCACTACAAGTGTGACGCCTCTGATGTTACATAAGTCCATAGGCCTTTCCATCAGCTAGGCCGTGTGCTTATCTACCAACTGGTATAAAAAACACTATATACTCGATAGATGTTTTTTCACTGCACGCCTAAAGGATCAGTAGCACTAGCATGAACTCCTATCGAATTCGTAATGTAAAGGTTTCGAGAGAACGGAGCATTGTGATTGGCAGTCTGCCTCTTGTGAACCTGTGTGCGTGTGTAGCCCGCCAAATGCTCCGTTCTGTCGATACCTTTACATTACGAATTCGATAGTATTTCGTGCTAAGGCTACAGGAACTGTAGAAGAAATAGTGGTCACAATCATAACCCTTCTTTTATTTCGTCGCAGTCGAGCAATAAGTACTTATCCAAGTCATCACGGTTGATTGTCCGCCATGTAGTCAGCAGTAAAGGTTAAATAGGTTAAATAATAATTTACTATTGTTCTGTGAATTACCTACAAGTACCACACTGCCAATGGATAACACATTAAAATTTTGGTGATGTTATGAAAATTTGACTTGCGTGAGAAGGTTTTTTTTATACCACTTAGGTGGCAGACAAGCACACGGCCCACCTGATGGTAAGTGGTTACCGTGACCTATGGGCGAGTGCAACACCATAGGAATAACACTCGTGCCGCAACCCCTGTAAGAACAGAGACATTCTGTGTCGTCAGCGCACAAGATGTAGGATAAGCCTTTGGTTTTCCCACTGACAACACAAAACCTCTCTAGTGAGCTCTGGCTACCCTACTCACCACCGAAAACACAACACAAGGTTATTAAACGGCGATATTCTGTAGGGTGGAGGTACTTCTCCAGTCGGACTGCTCGATTGGGACGGATTACTGTCGTGTCCTACCTCCTTCAAGGTTTTTTTTATACCACTAAGGTGGCAGACAAGCACACGGCACACCTGATGGGAAGCGGTCACCGTGGCCTATGGACGTTTGCAACACCAGAGGCGTCACACTTGTGCTGCCTACCCTAGAGTTTAGGCTAGAGAGGTTATTGACAATAGAGGAAGCTCATGATATATGTCTTCTGGTTTGTCTCCTCCACTGATAGTACAGAACCCTCCGAAGCAGTTCACCAGATTCGCAATTTACCAGATTCGTAGTTTACCAGATTCTCAATTCACCAGAAGTACAATCAATAACAACAATCATTAAGCTTATAGTAGG